>OV121046.1:10672972-13179458 GCA_921293045.1 Aplocera efformata
ATATATGCTCGATTGATTTGGATTTATTAAAAAAACATAATTTAACTAATTTTTTTCGCAATTTGTAAAGTGTTGAGTATAAGAAAATTACGTGATAATTGCCGAAGCCTTCCCCTAAACGGCTCACTTAATTAATGGACGAGCCTGAATGAGATTTAGAGCGCAAAATAACTTCAATTGATGAACAATTTTTCAAAGCAAACCATAACGTTGAAACATCTGTATTGTGTTAAAAATCGATATGGCTTAGCGGGTGCCCGGTGTGCAGTGAACGTAAGGAGGAAAACCGTCGATAGCGCCTTAGCAACATGCCAGCGGCTTTAAAAGCTTTCACATTTCCTCTGCAAACAGTGTAATGCCTCCCCAAGGTATGCAAAAATATTCAATTTTTATTCGTGGTTTGCAACACTGGCTCTGAGTTGAGGTGGGATATTCACGCGTCGCCGATTGTGATGCATATTATACTGATGCTATTGAACAGTGAAGTTTTAACTTTAAAAATCATAGGTTTACAAGAGATTTATATCAAAATGGAGCAAAGAAAATGCATCGTTTAACTGACATACTCTTGAACTGTTGCAACTTGAAAGTGTAACTGAGGCGAGGACGCTATTTAGATATAATAAATAGAATAAGCAAACTGAATTGGATAGGTCACCCGATTCAGGTAATAAAGATTTTATCACTTACTCTTTTGACAAATAAATGATTTCTGTTTAAGTTAAAAAAAAATACTTTAGGTTAGGTTAAACTCTAGGTTAGGTTTAACTCTAGGTTAGGTTAACCTTTATTATAATGATCATCACAGATGATTACTACACATGTATAGCTTTTCTGTATCCATGGTATCTGCCGTTCTTAGTGTTTAAAGAAAATATACTAAAAGTATTATTTTGACTTTGTCTCGAAACTTTTGAATTATGATTTTTACAAGAAATGCCAATATCTATAACATCTACCACTCTATAATCACACTAATATTATAAAGGCGAAAGGGTTTTTATGGAAGTGGTTGTAGGTACGAGTATATGTTGTTTACTCTTTCACGCTCAAACGGCTCAACGGATTTGCATGAAATTTGGTACCAAGAGAGTTTATATCCTGGATTAATACATAGGCTACTTTTGATCCCGGAAAACCGCGGGTAACACCGCAGGGGCACAGCTATTAATTACGAATAAATTCATTTGTACCTCCATATCCTTGTAAGATGAGATATTGAATGATTCGAATGATCTAGGTGTTGGCGGAGTAGGCGGAGTGCCCTCCAGTGGAGGCTATGCCAGTCTGTATGGAGGGTACGCGGCGGCAGCGCTAGCTGGTCTTGCGGGCCCGCCGCCGAAGCGCAAGCGGCGCCACCGCACCATCTTCACAGAGGAACAGCTAGAACAGCTGGAGAGCACCTTCGACAAGACGCACTACCCTGACGTGGTGCTGAGGGAACAACTAGCGCTGCGTGTCGACCTGAAGGAGGAAAGAGTTGAGGTGAGTTTAGATTGCTAGCTTTCTTCGGTAGCCGTGTTCGCGAGTCGGTAGACCAAGCGGCGTCTCCTCACAGCTATAGGCCACCTTGGATAACTTTCCCTAACGTGGTGCACAGGTTGACTTTGTAACTCAAACTGTTTTATTCCTTAAGCTCTCAAATATCTTTTGACATGTCAAAATTAACACGCACACGCAAATTAACATTTACATATTCGTGCGCAAATTACGTCTAACTGGAGCTCCTTCGGCAGATTACATGGACACATTTTACGTAAATTAATTTTCGTAGATGGATGCTACGGTGGTTACGCTAGGCTCTACGATGGCTACGAACGTAAAATAAATTCAAATACCTAATAATCCATATGTAAACTAAATACTTGAACCTGATACCACTAGCTTCCACTGGTTTCACAGCGCAGTTGGTGATAGCTCTGTCTACTGCGCTGTGGGTTCGATTCCCACCCACGACGATATATTTCTGTGACAAATTTCCTTTTTTGTTCTATGTATGTATTTACTTAAAAAAAAGTATGAGTTATCTGATTCTAGTACAAACTATGCTTAGTTTGTAATTAGATGATGCTATGTGATTTTTTTATGAATATATATTTATTTATATTTAAAAAATAACGCACGTAAGAAAAAGACCGCAAGAACAAAAATTATGAGTAACTTTTCCTTGCCGCGTCGCTACCTCGACCACAGTACACAGCTCTAACCGACCAGAGTTCCAGAACGCCACCTTGTGCTTTGCTTAACATAAAGGGGAGTACTATTAAACTCATAATGATTTTCAAGCATTTACGATACCTACTCTCGTATAAATCACGTTTATGGTTTGTATAAGTAGGTACTATAACAAATCCACTTATTTCATAATACCTAAAGAAAACAAAATTTGTTTCATTTTTTTCAGTAAACAAAGTGTTTTTTTATGGTTTCCGTGGTGTGGTAACAAAGGCAAGTGAACTTCCAACTTTTATTTCAATAGAAAGTAGAATTCATTTATTAGAGCTAATCACAAAGAGAATACAAAGTTCAAAGTTTCCAACGGCATTCGTCCGGAATCTCGGCCGCCGACAGTTGTGGTCATTATTCAATTTCAAATGAATCAAATTGTATTGAAACACAACGGAAAACAAATTTTAACAAAACAAACAAGATTCCGAAATTTTCACGTTTTTTAATTCTCTTTCTTTTATTGCAAAAAAACTCTAAACGTTCATTCTGACTTTAGTCGCAATAAACTTACTCTTCACTTTTAGTGTATTTTGAAAAGAATGCTTTAGTATCACTCAAAACGTTTTGTAATTCTTCTGTCCAGTGATGATGAAAATGATGAAAAAAAAATTTATATTCAGTGAACGCATTTCAGTTATATATCTTAACAAACCTAATATTGGACTAATTTTTATAATTAGAATTTAGCAACATACATGTATTGTAAGATATAATTTTAGATACCTAAATTATAAAATGTTACACTTTATATTTCTAGAAGTTATATTGCTTAGGGAAAAACGATATGAACAATGAAAATAAGTCAAATCATTATTGTAAACTTAATGCGAAACATCATTTTGATTTGACACAAGAGCTGACACTGACAATAGAAATGGTTTTTATTGTTACCATTTGCAAAGATTTGTAAATTAAACGCAATTTCGAAACCTATTAAGGTTTTATAAACAAACTTACCAAGTTTTTGCTTAGAAAATCTGAGCAAGTAAAAGAAAAAAACGTTGATGAGATTAACCACGCGTATCGTTTAGAAGTAGCGGAGGGTTATGTCAATAATGATGCGACATTTTTTGTCGACTGCCCGATGTGGGTGGGCCTGGCAGAGCTCTATTCAAATATCCTTTCCAAAACTTCAATTGGGACTTACAGCTTATTACGTTGGGGGAAAAGTGTTGCTTGGAGTTATTCTCCCTAACATTTCACTAATTGTCTTTATTTTCATTTATAATCAAGACTAATTGAGAACCTAGGTGTGGATACTAGGTTCTGCCATTTGGCCATTCATAAATAAATATATGTACATATATATCTATGGGCATTCCACACAGCATCATTAAGCCTCAAGCATAGCTCGTACTATGGGTACCTAAGTAATGATACAACATTTTTAATTATAACATTATAACATAACACAACATTATAACATTTTCATTATAGGCAATAACACATAAACATCTATTATATGTTTGCGCACAAACGTTGGTCCTATGTGGGTATTGAACTCACGATTTACAGCGCAGAAGACAAAGCTACAACTTACTAACCTGTCAAGCCAGTCACAATCATTAATTAACATAATTATGTCTAATAACAAATGAACACAAAATAAAAAAAATATTTCAAATTCTTAATCTTATTAAATCATGCAAAGTTGAAGGCGCGTGATATATGCTATTACATTATTTTATACCCAATAACAATAATTATCGTCACTTTAAGACAATAACAGGTAAATTGAGAACGCTGTGTTTTTTATGTTTTCATTTTTACGTAAACATATTGAATTGACCAAAATGAATCGTATCATTTAACAAAAGATGTAGAGCTCAGATCGGCTCTACGCCCAATTTAAGAAGGACATTAAATTTAACTTAAACCATTTCAGAACTTTTAGTGTTTTTTTATATTAACAAAATCTGATAGAGATTTAATTAGTAACAGATTTTATATAGGACATAATAGAGGTTTATATAACCGGTCAAGTTTCTGGATCAAGCGGCGTATTTTGTCAATCTTATTCAATAACTTTGTATAACCGTTTATAGATTTTTAATTTGGTCTAATTTCTGATGTACATTTTCTATCTATCTTTCTCTGTTACTAAAATTGCAAAAGCTAACTTAACTGCAAAAATATGAAAATTGACATCAGTCGTTATGACTGCTTTAGCTCATTCTGTGAATGTTACGACATGGTTTCACCATATCAAAGCAGGCAAACCAGCGTGAATGTTTCGTGATTAATGCCATACAATAGAACAAAGAGCGTGGTGGCCCAGGGGCACAGACGCCGACTTTCAATCTGAAGGTCGCTGGTTCAAACCCACACGTGCACCAATGAGTTTTTTCACTTGAAAAAATTTATGTGCGCAATAGCGCACATAAATTTTTCTTTCGTGGTATTCCACGTTCTCAAAACGGTGACGGAAAACATCGTGAGGAAACCGGCATGTCTTAGAACCAAAAATTTGATGACATGTGACATCTACCAATCCGGATTGGGCTCCCGTGGTAGATCAGAGCCCATTCACTCTCAATTATCGAGAGTAGGCCGGTGTCCCTGCAGTGGGAACATTAGAGGCTGGTACGGAATAGAACAAAACATGAGCTATCAAGTGTAGAGTAGTGATAACTAAGCTTACGTTTAAACTTTTGGGGCCTTAAAATCTGACCAGCATAGAAAATAATCTCTAAACCAGTAAACATCCGATAGTTATGTATCAACAAATACGTGGTCAGAATTCGTGGCGTTGCGTTGAAAGTAAGTCGGTATATGTTTGTGCTACCGGTGTTGAGTGGAGTGTGTGCCGACCACTCGAGCCGCCACCCAGACTGCGGTCAGTGTTTGCGACGCACTTCACTGCGATCCGGCTACTGCGAATCGGACATCTTGTCATCCAATAGGAATTGAGGCAGTGCTCGAATTTCGAATTCTTTCAAGGAGTAGGCAGCTTGGCCCTGTTTATGATTCGACATACAAATATTTCGCAACTGAGAACTCGCGATGGGTACCTATTGGGTACTTATAAAGTTATTTAGATTTTGGAACCATTTTGATCTTCCGATGTCTTTTTCTGTAGGCAGTTTAGTAACTATTCAATACAAAACTACACCAAACTATACCATATTTGGTATTGAAATATGAATCAGAAAAATACGAACATTTTCGGGTAGCGTTCATTAGTAATTTTATTGTCAGCTCGTCAAGACAATTTACTAATTTGCATCTTGTTTAGAGTTCCGTTGCCAAAAACCTAAAACTAAAAAAAATTGTTTATGATACCTGATGTTAAGTGGTTGCATCCACAACTGTGATACTACAACAGTCCCCAAGTATGAGAAGACCGAAATCGCATCCTGTTACGCCTGTCACCCGTAATGGGGATGTTACGTCTTGTCTTGTACATGTGATTTCACCCTTCCTCTGGAACACAGACATACGAGTTCACCACCAGAGATTACCAGGTGTAGGTACTTCTATAATAATGCTACTAATTTATATTTCATCAGAGAGCGAGATCTCAATCCAGGCATTAAGTGGAGCTACAATCAACTAGGTGACGTAGCCAAAGTAATCCAACCAGCAATATAAAGAGGTACCTACAACCAAATCTACTTTGTTATTTGCCATGTGATAATCTAATCTCGAATAAAAATACAAAGATCAAACCAGTGCGTAATCAAATAAGGAAGCCAGCGCCGAACGAAATCATTGTAACAAGGGTAGATAATTATAACTTGTACGGCTTGAATGAAACGGTCGACATGTGAAATTTGCTCTAAGTGTAAACTTTTTATTAAGGAATCCATAGGAACCGATCCCGCGGAGTTTTCGCCCGACTGGAGTTTTACCTTGGGGCAAATAAAAAGGGACGAGGCGCGCGGGTGAGAGCGAAAATTAATCTGAGTTAATTAAATTTGATTTATTTATGCTAACCGGGTCGGAGGGGCGATAAAAGCACAACAAAACGGCTAATGAGAGTCACTTTTGCGGCTTTTTTCCCGGATAACAGAGTTTGCCCGATTTGCGTAACTTGCCCCCGCAAAGAAACGACCTCATTTATCTATGCGAAGCCGTTTAATGGTTAATTTCATTGAAAGATTTGTGATTTCTTTCAGATTAATGAGAACTTTGGAGTTTTTGTTCTTCAAATGACCCTTCGTAATTTTAATGAAATTGTATGAAGTTTTTGTTTTCTACAGTTTCAACGTGATTAACAAATAATTTTTTAACCGGCTTCATAAAGAGATCCTCATTCAGTTGTACGTTTTATAATAATATAAAAGTTTGTTATGCGATATTAATGTCAAGTGATTAGTTTTTTTTGCTCCTGCGATGATGTCCCGTATAAATTTAATTACGAATTACGAATTGAAATTGTAATCGGTTTATTGGTTTCTGAAATCAGTTGCTTGTGTTGTGTTCGAATAAAGCGTTTTTTATAAAAAGCATATGATATAGGTGAACTTGGAGAACATACGATATAGGTACATCAAAATCATAAAATTAACAAGACCAACATTTAATAAAAATGTATTTTAATGCTGATAACGCTTGAAACGGCTTCCCTGATTTCGACCAAACACGGCTATCCGCTAACAGTCATAAAAACGCTTTGAAATGGGTCCATTCCTATGAAGTCCACAGTTGCACGCTCTCTTTTTTTCTTCTCAATACTCTTTATTAATGCTAATCCTAATAAAATCTATATTACTTATTCAAAAACCTTTCAACAATTAACTGCAATTAACTGTTATTTCAACAACGTTTTTATTACAAAAATTGATAAGTTTGGTGTCCTATCCGACAATTACAAAATGAGGGCCAAAACTTGTGTGATGAGTAGATAATTTCATTTTTTTCTTTGCTGAGAGGTTTTATGGTTACTTTGAATTCAAAAAGAGCACAAAATAATTTATCACTTGAAAGATGTATGTGCGGTAAAGAAACTGCCACGCCCTAGAACAAGAAATTCAGTGTAAAATCATTAAATCAGGATAGGGCTCTCATGGCAGATGAGATTGCCTCGGTCTCTTCAACAGGAGTGTTGTTCGATACGATGTCCTGCACATGCCACCGACCTAGAATTTTGGATTAATTCTCTCACTTCTCTACACGATATTGTTCTATATAATTACAGTTTATCGAGCGCTTGGCGCTAATTAAACATTTGAGAGCGTGGTGGCCCAGGGCACAGACGCCAACTTTCAATCTGAAGGTCGCTGGTCAAACCCACAAGTGTACCGATGAGTTTTTGACTTGCAAAATGTATGTGCGCAATACCACGTTCTCGAAACGGTCAAGGAAAACTTCATGAGGGAAGCGTTTTGGAATCAAGTTTGAAGACATGTGACATCGTGAGGAAACCGGCATGTCTTAGAACCAAAAATTCGATGACATGTGACATCTACCAATCCGGATTGGCCTCCCGTGGTGGATCAAAGCCCGTTGACTCTCAATTATCGAGAGTAGGCCGGTGACCCTGCAGTGGGAACATTAGAGTTTGATACGGATAGTCTTGTTTCATTAATCTCGTTTCCAAAGCAAGCACTACACTGCCTTAAAACAGCACATGCACGTACAGTCGACAAAAAAAGGTTACTAGTTTTGACAAAAGTTTTTGTGCGATAAGTTTCAAACTATCGAACAATGAAACAGTTTCACAATTATGACGTAATATTGGTTACCTACTGACATCTGTCATTATGACTTTTGTTAACAGTGAATTAGAATATTATTTTCATCCACAATCATCATAATCTTTCATTCAATGGAAGCAATGTTTCATGAGCTTAAAAACACTTTTTTACTAAAAAAGAAAATATTGACAATTCAAACATATATATTGTCGGGAACAGCTAGTAAACAATATGATTACAATATATGATTTCAATAATTCGACAATTTAAACTAGGAACACAAGGCATCGATGCCGTTACATATGAATATGACATAAATACCTAATAAATGATCAAGACAGCATTAGAAACTGTCAGAATAATTGCACGAGAAAATCAACCTTGTTGTTTTATCTTCAACCGTAGGATCGTAGACGATATATTTGGCCGACTGTACACCACTGATACAATAAAACTGTGTGTTTTGGCAATACGTTTGTTTCAGCCCCTGCTATTTGCACAGCGGCAATTGGAATTGCATTATTAAACCGCTTTTGTTTAGGCATCACAACACTCCCAAATCGAGAAATGAACATGAACGTATTTCAAGTTATCTACTGAGGCGTTTTAAGGTTCCGTACCATGTTTTGTAGCAGTAGAACTTGTGCCAAGTTCGTCCGGAGAGGTACTGTCACCACATCTGGAATCTGCCGCCAAGCAGTAGTGGTTGCATATCTGTGTTCTGGTGGAAGGGTGTGGCTGCCAGTGAAATCACATGCGCATGAGATAGCAGTAGAGCTTGTGTCAAGTTCGGCCGGAGAAGTACTGCCACCACATTGGTAATCCGCCGCCGTGGGGCAAATTGGTGTGTTGGTGTGTTCTTTGGGTTACTTGCGCCACGCAGGGGACACGTGTAGAGATTCAAGGTACCTACCTACGAAAGCAAGCATCATGGGCCCCCAAAAAGTATGAAACATAGATCTGTGAGTCTATCTATATTTGTTTTTTCAATATGTTTACGCAACGATTGTGTTACGGAAACAATTTGACATTTAAAATTACATTTAAGAGCGCGGTGGTCGAAGAGTTCGACGCTGACTTTCATTCCGAAGGTACCTGACACAAATCCAGAAGGACATTAACGACTTTTTGGCTTTATAAATATTTTTTTGCTATACCATGCTCTCGAAACATCTTGAGGAAACCGCCGTCTCAAAATCAAAAATTCGAATACATATGACATCTACCAATGGACGAATCATGTAGTCATACATTGCGCAGCCACCAAAAAAATCAAACTCAGCATTTAAAGATTTGATACATCAGAGGACACGCTGGAACAGTGTTGCCAACAAGAATCCAGAGAGGTAGGATATATAGGGGTAGGGTATAATAAACAACGAAGACACAATGCACAATACACCCCTATGCAGGCCTAGTACACCCAAGAATAGAATTAGAAGTAGTCATCTTCCAATCCGGATTGTGCTGCCGTGGAAGATCAAATCCAATTCACTCTCACTTACTGAGAACATGCCGGTGTCCCTACAGTGGAAACATTCGTTAGATTTGGAGCAATTAGACAAAATAATACGCTAAAGTTATAGATAAGATGAAATAAATCAATAAGATGCAGCTAAAGATGAATTATTAGTTCATTATGTTACGACCAGGAAAACTCCAGTATGTACCTACTACAAGTGTACTGTACATATGTACAGGGCAAAAGTCAACGATCTAATAACGAGAATATTCCTTCAACTAACAACAAACTCTGCAAAAGTGTTGCCAGCTGATGCGTTACTTCTACTACGTGTAATGTTTTGTAACAATTATGATGATTAATATAATTTTCGAGCACCGTTTGCATGGCAGATAATTTAACAAATTACTCGCGTCTCTGTCAACATCTTATGTTTATAAGAAACCCGGTGGCTGAGCAAACGATGAGGCGGGGGTTCAATTCCATTGTGTTCCCTCAACTCTTTGTTCAAATTAATATTAAAAGACGTAGTAATCTAGACCTGTCTCTGTTCGCTGCCGGAGGCTTTGGGCCCCTACCAATGAGTTGAGACTCTATTTACTTCTAAAACGAATTGTGGCGTAAGTATTGTAATAAATAACAAAGCTTCGTATATTGAATTTAACAAATTAAAAAAATAGGATATTTATAGGATCATCTCGGTTTATATCCTCCTGTCATAAAAGTTGTGGATTTAGTTAAATTGTAGGGAGATTTTAGTCTTCATTTACTCATACTCATTTACATAAAAGCATTAACACAATGTAGGTCGTGGACTACGCAAGTTTTCATATAACATAATAAACATCTAATTAGAATATGGCTGTATGGTTTGGGAGGTATAGAATGTATTTTTTTATAACACTTGTCCTTTCACCTGTGGAATGAAATGAAATACTATGGATCACGCGTGAAATTTTACGATCATAAATATTTTTAATGGTACAAGTAATTACTTATTTGAATTCAATATGTTAAATGTTATGACTTTATATAAATCTTATTACTTTATACGAGCAATTCTTACATATTTTTATTTATTTCGTGTATCTCGGAAACGGCTTTAACGATTTGGATGTTTTTTTGTATTAATATATGGTTTTGCTAAACAGCTACAATAAAAATGTATGTATGTATTTTTTACGTCAAAACGTAAAAAGAAACGGAGCTATGATCTGTCATCCGGGTACTTGGTTATTATAAACGAAACCATGTCGTTATGTTGACTGATCGTGGTAGGGCCAGCCAGAGGTCTCTCGGCTCATGTCAATGTTGATCTTATTGCAGCGCTGTCTGATTAAACCTCCCTGGCTTACTCCGGCCAACTTCGTGTTTTCATTCCAAATTCATAATTAAATCATAATATTGTATACGGATATTGCGATGTTTCATTTGAATAAATGTGGAGGATATTGGAGTAAAAATAGCGTTCTGGATATTCAGACGGGCTAATACTGAATGAATGATTTATATCGGGTTTCACATCGTGATTTTACAATGCCATAGCATACCTACTAACTCTGAGAAAAAGGATTGCTATACTAAGATGTTTTATAAAACTATTAGACTGGAAGTATAAAAGTTTTTTTTTGTGGTATTTTGTTTATGAAGTTGAATCGCAGACGAAATATACGGATTCACAAATAAATAAAATTGAAGCGTCTATTTGTAATGTCAAAATAACAGCTTATTGCATTACGATAATATAATGCATTCGAAAGTAGGTATGTACGGTACACAAGACATAAAATCTTTTTCTTTTCAAGTTTTTGTAAAGCCCTCTCAAACTCATTTTTCACATAACTACGTTAATGTTTACCGTCTTTTATCAATTCATTTAAGTAATCAAAGAGCAATTTAATGAACTTTTTACAAAAAGTCGACGTTTACAAAATCGTTAGTTCACAGAAACCTTAAACCTACCCAGGGTTTATACCGTAATGCTTTCTGTCTTCAAACATATTCTGACTAGGTATAAAAAACATCCGTTTCACGTCTTATTATGAACCCAATTTACGCATATAGATAGTCAGTTTTCAAAGCAATTTTCCTGTAACATTTTTAGATACAAAACGGTTGAAAATGTTGAAATACTTTGTTAAAGCAACCATTTCCTTATTCATCCGTTTCTTATGAAAGCAAATATATATCATCCGAATCCCGTCACAACGCTAGATACAACTTCGTGCCCCCACGTTCATATTTGATATCGCATAAAGAATTGAAAGATTGTGTTATAAACGTTTCGTTTAACAATGAAAGAGGTGCAACAAGCGTAAAATGAGACAGGGCAGGTCTTTGATCAGTTCACGCCGCTCGTACCTCAGTTCATAAAGGCAATATTACGTTCGCGGAAGCAAGGACAAAATGGCGGCGCTTTATTACTTAGTGACACGTCGACATCTGTTTTAATATAGCTATCTATTAGGAGATAAGTCGGGGGAGGCAGGAGGCTGCAGGATGACAAGAAAGCGAGACTGATGGGCACTGGGCGGGGCGCCACGCCCCCTTTTTCTTGCATAGTCTGTGGGGGGATGCGAGCTTTTTATCTTGTTGTCGCGTCGACGCAGACCGTGTGCGATACGGGTGCAGCGCTCTGTACCAATTCAATTATGCTATTTCAGGTTTGGTGGGATATTGATACATTCAGATTCTACGCGGTAATGGTCTTCGGTTCAAAGGTTCTACGTCAAGAAACTTATAGCATTGAATTCTTAATAAAAACTTGATCACGTCATTTTTTTTTTATAAATATCCTGTTTCAAATCATATGTGACTCTCCACGGGGAGTTTCTAAGGATTTCAAGCCGTAGGTATATAGAATTTCTTTTACATTTCGGATTTCAGACCGGACCGGACCGGATTCAGATTTTTGTATGTGATGACTTGATGACTTGTATTTTTTAAATCATAGCAAAAAAAAAATATTCGGGAAAGTGTACACCCCGTAACAGTTTTTACATTCCTGTTGCTACAAATGTTAACGTTTTGCCTTTTTTTATTTATTTCATCCCGAATAGTGCTTCTGTAATTTGTTACCTTAACGTAGATTTTATCGTGCCTCTTCGGAAACATCTCAAATGACATTATTATTCGTGTTACCGAGATATTTACCATGATTTGTGAGTTTTGTTGACTCCCGATATTTCGACGCAGTTACATACGTCATGGTCCCGGGCAAACTGAAGTCTTTGCGAAGTGGAGTGTGGCAAATATCTCGGTAACACGAATAATAATGTTCATAACCATGATAGTTTTAAAATGTATATCTCAAATGGCGTCACAGCTTGCAAGAGCAGGCATTAGCTCTACTTGGGTTGATACGTTAAACATTTAAGATACATTAAGAAGTTTAACTAGTTACAATAGTTACACAAGAAAATCGTTTAGCTCACGAAACCCTAAGCTAATAACTTGCTTGGTCAACACAAAGTTAGCCGATTTTGTTCGCAGCACCACGAAACCACGTTTCACTCTCCGTATCAGCCGCTTATGTTCCCATTGCAGGGACACCGGCCTACTCTCGATAATTGAGAGTGAATGGGCTTTGATCTACCACGGGAGCCCAATCCGGATTGGTAAATGTCACATGTCATCGAATTTTTGGTTCTAAGACATGCAGGTTTCCTCACAATGTTTTCCTTCACCGTTTGGAGAACGTAGTATTGCGCACATAATTTTTTCAAGTGAAAACCTCATTTGTGCACTTCTGGGTTTGTACCAGCGACCTTCAGATTGAAAGTCGGCGTCTGTGCCCCTAGGCCACCTCGCTCACTAACAATTCACTCTAACATTTTTTTTTATATTTGAAGCTGTTGGTAAACCATCACATTTTTTTATGTAACTAAATTGATGGGACGAACTGAAGGCCCACCTGATGTTAAGTGATTGCCGCCGCCCATAAAAACAGTAATAACACTTAGGTCTTCTTCGACCGAATTATAAGACCTAATTCGCACCCCGTTACGCCCGTCACCCCCTGGGTGGTGCTAAATGAGCAACCAAACGTAGCAGTAGAAAATTGTGCCAAGTGCTACCACATTTTTAATTTATCGCCAAGCAGTAGTGCTCGCATTACCGTGTTCCGATGGAAGGGTGTAGGTGCCGGTGAAATCACATGCGCATGAGACGTATCATCCCCGTCCCGGGTGATGGACGCAGCAGGATGAATGCAACTCAGTGTATGATCCAAATCTTATACTGAGTCGCATTACTGTTGTCATGGGCGGGGTGCCACTTACCACCAGATGGGCCCTTAGCGTTCCATCACCTATTCATAAAATATTATTATATAAACAAGCCTTTCTAACTAAGCGTAATCCTTAGTAGACTTCGAAGATGTACGAGTAGATCGCTACATCTCCATCTATCGTATCGTCAACTTAAACTACCCATGATTCAATATCTAAAACCATAAACAACTACTTTATTAGTATATTTGTTTATTTTCTCAATAAACTTATTATTTTAGAGGAAGTAATATTCCGACCGCAGCCCGCAGCTGACTAAAGTATCACTCTATTATTTATAGAGGCGTTCGATACGCAATACAAATTATTGTTTTCAAAGTATAACGTTTAGGGGAACGCGTTGTTTGGAGAACGACCCTCCGGTACCCCCTTCGGGCCGGCGACGTGTGCTCCGCGAATTTGCGACTTGTCCCAAGACCTTTACGCGTCATATCGCATTACGCGGGCGATACAATACTTTTTCGTTTTGTGACATTGTAGTACTATTAAGCAATCTTTTTGACAATTGAATTTCGATTCGGCCGATGCGTCGCGGGGAGATAGGTCCTTTTAACGCGAGGAGTGACATGGGTGTTTGCGTGCGGTAATTGATACGAAGTGACAGACGCGAGGGGTGACAGCCTCGGGCTGGAGCGGTAATGTTTTGACATCAACCGAAAAGAATTGGGTGTGATTTGAAGTGCCCTTTGTGGAATTACACTCGCGGATGGCGTCTTTAATATTGACTAATGCATTTCGCAGCTAATGGGGAAATGGAATACGACAGGTGTGAGGGCTTAACACGGCTTTGGATTAAAAAAATATAACGTTCATTAGTGAAATTTTGTATTGTGTGAGTTGAAAATGGTACCTGTGACATATTTAGACACGCTTTTTCATTAATTGCCTATTAAGCTGCTACCGTCTCTGAAATTCTGGCTTACTTACGCTACGCTGCTATAGCGGGAGCGGAATATAAAGTTGTCAATGATTCATAGATTGTGTCATAAGTATTTTTACTAAGGAAAATATTGGATATATGCCAAGCTGATTTTGCTTGGCATATATCCAATATTTTCCTAATATTATAATAAAAAAAATTAAGGTTTAGAGCAGTTAAGATTTGAATAAATGTAATAATCGAGTAAAGTTTACGTAATAGTGTTTTCGCAGAAGCCAAATCGTAGTCAATGGACTGAAAAAAGCAAAGAATGGAGGAACCATTGTTCCAAACTGTTTTTAAATTATTTAATTTCTTTCAAAATACAATTAAAAGGCAAGTATTTTATAATGTAATGTCAATGTAATTTCAAGTTGACGAAATATATTTCCAAAAGTCAACTGAGGTTTCTTTTCAGAATTTTGTTTCAGTGGAATGAATATTTTAGTCTTTGAACTTTATTGATATTGTGTAGTGTTTACACTGTTTGTGTAGTGTTGCTTCTTAATCACAGTCTCCACGTTAGAATAAAATATCAAAAATTGCAAGAATTTTCATCTCATGTTATAAAAATAACGAAATATGCGAAGAAACAATTTAATAACTGATTTTGAAATAATGAATAATACGGTCCTTATTATTACTTTAAACGAGCAATTCTTGTATATAAATTTATTTATTTCGCGTATCTCGGAAACAGCTCTAACGATTCGGATAAAAATTTATGTTTAGAAAAGGTTTTGCTGTTTAATTTTAACTGTGTAATATTTATTGCATAAACGCATTTCTTCCGCCGTTTCGTAAATTTTTGTGGTACTTGACTGGGTAGATGGCCCTATGTGACATTATGCAAGTATGAATATTTTCGGCTCACATCCCATTACCCATAAACACGATTTCAATCTTTAGTTTATACATTTCAGAGTGTCATTTCAACCTCACGCCAATTTCATAGGCAAAAGCCTATTAATGTAAAGGTTTCCCAGAAATGTAATCAAAGCATTCTATTTAACATGTCAGCAAGTTCATTGTACGAGATAGCCTTGAGATAGTTTTCTTAGGATTTCCACTTAATATCAAACAATTAAAATCAGCTTAACACCTAATTTAAATAAACCCAACATTAACTCGACTGGCGGCCAAACAAAACGATACAGATAAAGCTTAATTTGTAATAATAGCCGTTTAGATTCCAACAAGTTCTAAGGTATGCAAATTAAATAGACATTAAAGTATAAAGGCCGGATCAGGCGGTCCATTAATAAATCAGTTCGCTAAAACCGTAATTGTAATCTCAAACAAGGCGGGAGGGGGTGCGGTGTTTGTTCTAATAACATTATTACAATAAGTTCCGAGCGAGGCGGGCGGTGGTTCGCCCCGCTCAACCATCGGCGCCGTTCACACGACCTAAGCGCTACTCTGTTACAAACGCGTAATCGATTTTATTCCAGATTCCGGTTAAAGGATTCGTCAAGTTTTTCTGAGCTTATCATTCATTTTCTTTCGTGAAGTCTTCCGGATTATTTCCGCCAGTTTTCTATTAAACTGAACCGGTATAAGTAGTACAGCTCTTCCTGTAGAGTTTGTCTTGGGGAGTAAAATGTTAAAGGGCATGCTAGGGGCACTGGGCAGCCGTTATGAAAAAGTTATTTGTGTACCTAGTGTAGTGGTTCTTAATTCTATCTTCTCTGAGTGCTTAAGCCTTCCGCATCCTTTTGGCAGCAACAAAAGGATGCGACTTGTGACTTCCTTGCTTAGAGGTTGAACTAATGTACTCCGAAATCAAGGTCCGAGCCACTCTGCCACAATTTCGTAAGTCAAAGTCAAAGAAATCTTGGGAACGTCGTCACTGTTTTCTAAATAAATATGTACCTACCTAAATATATCTGAACTGGACGTGTGGGGTTTCCCCGCTTGTCATTCATTCTCTCTTCTTTTGCTAAAATGGTTTGATCCGGTACGATATTCATGCGAATCTAGAGCCCCTTGGCGTTATTCACCTGAGAGAAATCACAAAAATAACAAGCGCATGAGACGTTATATCCTCGTCTCAGGTGACGGGCGCAACGTGATGCGACTCTTCTCATACTTCGGTTGGGGAGGACCTGAGTCGTAATTCTGTTGTTATAGGCAGAGGTAACCACTTAACATAAGGTGGGCCTACACTCGGGCCGTCACTTCTGTAGTATAAAAAATACAAACATACAAATTACTACTTTCTATAATAATTGTACCTATAGTAGAGTCGTGAAGAGATATTAGAGGCTGATACGGCAGGAACTTTGCAAACATTAGAGATTAAGTTCACCTTTTGTTAATTATTCAATGGATTCATTGATCCGCGAGGGAGGCTGTGTCAAAGGCTTTGTAGGTGAGTTTAGTTATGAGTAGCGATTGTACTGTAGTCGGTGATAACAATGTATTGTAATTGAATATTTTATCATCCATGTTTTATGATTGCTTTTTATTAACTTACGGCAGCGTGTCTGAAGGTTTTTTACAGACAGAACCCTTTTTGAAATCAAAATATTTCATGGACCCTTTAAATAAAATCGTTCCCAAAAATCTTCTTCTCCTTCCTGCCCTTATCCCACACTAAGTGGGGTCGGCACAACATTACTATTAAACATAGAGCAAAAACCGAACAAAAAATAAAAAGCACGTTTTTGTAGAGCCACCTTATATATTTATTTTTTTCTGTTTTTTAGTATTTGTTGCCATAGCGACAACAGAAATACATCATCATGAAAATTTCAACTCTATATCTACATATATTGTACATCTCTATATATATCTCTATCTTTATATCTCTCGATACAGACAGACAGCGGAGTATTAGTAATAGGGTCCCGTTTTGCCCTTTGGGTACGGAATCCTAAAAACGGTGAAGAAATAAATATCGGATACAACTTGAACAACTTGAAATCCCGGCATCGGCTGGCCAGCTAATCAATTTATATCGTCTCTGAGCGAGCCGTGAGCTCCTCGTGTGGGAAGACGCGCAGATGAGCCCCCGGGCCCTCCCGGGGTGACGGGGCGGAGTCCCGCCTCGGGCGCACCACGCCTCGACGCCTTGCGGACTTATCTGTTAATTACTAACAAACATGTGCGCTCTCTATGTGGATCATTCGTGGATTCGTAATTTGTTATTTCTAGTCGTAAATTGGATCTGAGAATCAGGATTTTCTCGTTTAATTTTAGTTGACGGCTCATTGGCTTAGTTGGTAGTTGGCCTTGCCTTCAAAGCGACGGGTCCTGAGTTTGATTCCCGTCCGGGACACACTTTGTATGGTAAGCATGAAGTTTGTTCTTGGTCTTAGGTGTGTGTCTTATTTCTGTGTTTATCCATGACATCTGCGACACACGGAATCCTTGAACAATTACTTATATAGATTGCCAGCACTTATTTGAGGAATTCAAAAGCGTGGTCACGTGTTTCACCTTTTGTAGATCGGTAGGATTTGAGAAGTGGGCTAAATACAGGTAAATGCAGGTACATACGAGTACTTTTGGGATTGTTCAGTTTCAGTACAAAATGTTATAAAATTGAGAACATAATTAATTCTCAACAGTTTCGTGTTCATTAAAAAATACAGGGTCACCATCATTTTGCCCTTTTCCCTTACTTGAGATCGGCGCAGTATGTTTTTCGCTTCCACAATGTTCTATCGAATTATTCACTTATTTTTCTTTTATATCGTCCCTTACACAATCCATCCATCATTTCTTTGGTGTTGATCTTCCCTTTCATCCAACCACATTCATATTGATCTCTCTTTATGTTACATGACCTTACCAACTTAAATAATTTTCTGTCACTGGTGCTACTTTGAAACTTCATATACTCATTACTCACTTTATCCATTCGTGTTATTCCACACATCCATCTCAACATTATCATCTCCGCCACATAGTAATCTTCTTTCATCCGTCTTTTCATGGCCCAACGCTCGGATACATAAATGGCTAGAAAAGGCGTAATAATGATTAATTAAAGCTACAAATTGATGCAGAAAAAATGCTCTTTAACATCCACTTTGCCGCAGTGCAGCTTATTTATAATTCTGTGTTTGTGCGACCAAATGAACCGTATTATTACGTATGCATAGCGCTGAAACAGTGCACTCGTACAATAGAATTTGGGGGCCGTTCACTGAAAACAATGGACGCCCGCCGCCTCCATTATGCACCTTCCTAATAAGCCTATGAGCTTCGGAACTTTGCACGTATGGAGTTAATCAATTTGGCATAACTAGTGTGTACAGTACGCGGTAGGTACGGTTTTATCGAATAAATTAAACACACAGAGCTGCTACATATTCATGCGATTTTCCTGTGAAACATTTGGCATTTTATCAACTTCATATGTAAAATTAGCTGTTCCCCGCGAGTTCGTCCACGTGGAATTTAACGGAACCTTAGCATTATAAACTTCAGCTGTTTGCTAGTGAAAGTCCTGTGAAAATCGGCCCAGCCGTTTTGGAGATTACTCGGAATAAACAGACAGACAAAAAAATTAAGAATTGTATTTTTATTTCCGTATATAATGCATTTAGTCAAATACTGTTATTTTGACATTACAAACAGTTTAATTTTATTTACCTATTTGTATAGATTAAGAAAAATACTTTAACGTGTTTGGATATCTAGACGTATATATATAATTTTAGATTACGTGTGATGGTGTTTATGAAATTATATTGATTGCCTCGCATATTGCCTCCAGAAATCCTACTAAAACTTATAAAACAAAGCTCATATAAAAATATGAACATTTAAAGGAAACATTATACATAATATATAATGTTGTTGAAATAAGATTTAATTGATTAATTAAAAGTTAAGAGGTTCTCGGCGTAAGGACGCGTGTTTAATTAGAAATTGGCAGAATTCGTTCAGCATCTCTTTTGGCAGCTGCGTGGGAACGTGGATAAAGTTCAATTTAAATTCATAAGAATCTAGACTTTTTGATATTATTTAATTTAATAACAATCTTATTAAACAACATTACTACTTTAAAATATTTCTCATGTTTTTCTGGTAATTTTTGAATCCAATAAGACCTCTCCAATAATTCTGTGTGCCTATCATGCACATAAAAAAAAAACCTTTTCATCAATTTAAAATGAGACAACTTACCTAATTAAGTAGGAAAGAATCATTCAACTACAATACATCTACAAATCCAATAAAACCCATCCATTCACAACATTCTTAGAACGGCGATGGGCGATAAAATCAAACTAATCGCACCCCAAAAAAGTATGAAAGCTTCCAAATCAAATCGTTAACGATACGGCCATTGTCTGGCTAATTGCATTACAAGAGTCGGTGGCTCAACAAAAGTCCCATTAACTTTCGTAGGAGTGATCCTGCCCGCCTATAGGCGTCCGATGGCGCGGCAAATATGGCCGCTGCCACCGACAGACTCCGAGGCGTCTTCTAACCACTTGCCAGCTTTTGTTATTGCCCTCGCAATAAGATTAGCCTTTTGTCCGCCTGATGGTGTGGTTTAACTCGTTGTTCTGATCGAGACTGCGTGCCGCCGGTAATAGAAACGGCCACTTCAATATTTATGAGTTTTAGTGATTTTAGCATGAGATTTTTTTATTTTTATGGACGATACCTTTTCGTCCGCATTTGGTCTTGACAACTATAACCGGGCTTTGCTTTACCCGGGCTCTCTTAAGAATTTTAAGTACTTATTTTTCTGCCAAAAAAACCACATTCGGGAACCACATTCTGGGAAGTGTGAGATGGAAAATTTAAAAGAAATAGGTTAATTTTTATATTTATTTAGTCACGGGGCCCCCAGCACATGCGAAGGTGACGGCATATTAGCGCGTCATGCCGTTTGCCGCTATACGAGTCGGATTTACTACCAAGACGCGCCAATAATATCAATGAATAATATTCATGATTGTTAACCATCTTGAACTTAACATTTTGTGCCTAAAGCACTGTTTTATTGGTCTTAAACCATCTTCGCATTATTGTCTTTCTAAGGAAACCGGTTTGGGGCGCATCGGTAGGATGTTTTCAAAGTCTAGAACATATATAGGTAAAAACAATTTTTGTGTTTTATATATTAGGATTATCGTATTTGGAATAAGGCTAAGTCGATAAGCATAATTTATTTATATTTACTGAAATTCAGGATGTGGACTTCAGAGTCTTGAAGTCTCCTTGATTTTGAAAAGAAATAACGATTTTGCTATTTTTTTTAACAAATTTATAAATTCAAGTAAATCTAATATTTACCTAAGTACATAAATAAAAATCAATCGTTGCATGTATGAAAGTTCATCACCTGAGAACGGCTCGACCAAGTTTGCTGTTTTTTGTTATGTTCGTAATTGTCAGGACAAGGTTTTTATGAAAGAATATATAATTTTACAAAAAAAAAATTCAATATTATATGGCACCCGTGGGTACAAGGGGTAGGTCGCTAGCCTATATAGTATATAACAAGTGCATTTTACTAAAATGTAAAAACATCCGTCTTGGGGTAATAGTAACATAGTGATGAACAAGTAACGCCTAAAAACCCTTTCGACCACGTCAGCTTTCAAACAGAAAATTGGTCCCTGTTTGGGAGCTACGATGCTACAGACAAACACACTGATATATACTTATAACACCCATCTCTTTAGTCGGATGTTAAAAATCAATTGCTGTTTGTTAGTCTCGTTAAAACTCGAAAATAGTTGGACTAATTTGGCTAATTCCTATTTCCTTGTGTTCGTAATAGTCATGACAAAGTTTGTATGATATAATTTCTTTGGAAAATTCACGGGGTATCGTCAGAAATCGGGAAGAAATGAAAGTACATTTTTCTATGGTATTTTTGCCACCATGTGTTTGACAGCCGTTTGTCAAATCGTGAATCAAGACTGATGAACAACTGTTGGGTCAGCTAGTTTTAATAAACATCTAGTAATACTTCTTTCGGTTTAGGTCAGCGTAAAGGAGCCTTGTTGTAACAGCGGGTGACAATACCGCCCACCCACAACCATCTCTGCACATTAGACGCACTCAGCCGTAATAGCCGAGAGCTCTATCAATGAACATGGCATTATTGAACACAACAAACCTACTCTGTTAACGATTCAGTAGTCGAAACTGGGTCGTTTCAATTGTCCAAAATAATGATGTTTTTGCTCCCGTTTTCAATATTTTTGAGGTGCGATTTCACACCCCATGTCTCGTCATTGTTCGGACATTCATATTTTTTTTGTGATAATTTCGAATTTGTAAATAATTTTGCATTTTTGAATAGAAACATGTTTCTGCTTTGTACGGTTGAGTAAATATTGAAATGAAATAGGGATTATGTTGGTATCAAATGTCATTTTAGTGTATCATTGGTTTCGATTAGTTTGTGGAGAGATCACAAACATGTTTAAATGTTGAGTAAATTAATGCGTTAAGGAACTCAATATTTGTTATTGAAAAAAACAACTATAACAGTCAACACAAGAACTCAATATTTGTTATTGAAAAAAACAACTATAGTATTCCTATTTAATTTTAATAAAAATTATGTGTTATAAATACGAAACAAAGACTGCTGAGTGATCACTAAAATCGTTGAACTCAAAATTGGTGAAAAAAATTAAAGGAAACACCGTATGAGCCTCTAATGTTCCTTGCGGGGACACGAGCACCACCGGACTTCGTAAATAGGTACCTCCGTGTCTCGAAAGTGTATGTCTGTCGTTAAGATTTCTGCGCGTACATAATATATGTACTAAATCAAATATTTTTATTTATCAATAAAAAAAATAAGGTAATAACTACGACATTTTACCTACTTTGACGTTTAGGTACAGTGGCTAAGTTGGTAACAGGCTACTCTACCTTCCAAGCCTAAGATCCTGGGTTCGAACCCAGCCCTAGGAAACATTTGATTATTTTCTCAAATCTTTGTTGTTTATTTTGTGTAAATGAATGAGCATTTATTCACATTATGTATGTGTGTTTGTTTATTTGTTCAGCTAGAAACGTGAGGCTGCCAGATAGCTATTATATAAATCTTTACTTGAGGCATGCAATGCTCTACTTTGTTTTCCTAGCAAGTTTCTTTAATCAGAAACTCAAGCATATAATATTAGCTTTGAGCGCACAATCGTAAATTCATTAACCGTAAGTCGATTACATAATGTTGGTTTCAATTAATTGCTGTTAGTTTTGTTCATTCATACTTTTTTAATAGCAATTGAATTAATCAAAAGTTATATAATCACTCCACGGGCGTCGTGACCGAGTGCCTTTCACAGGTCTGTTGACTGAAACCGCAACGCCTCCCGTAAACCGAAACTAATTCGAAACTTTTTACAGGTGTGGTTCAAGAACCGACGCGCGAAATGGCGCAAGCAGAAGCGAGAGGAGCAGGAGCGACTCCGAAAGCTCCAAGAGGAGCGATCGTGCGGGAGGGCGCCCCTCCTGCGGCCTTCCCTCTCCCCAGCGCACTCTCCACACGCAGCGCCACATCCCGCGCCCCCGACGCCGAGAATGTACACTGATGACTCCGACTCAGATCTGGAAGTAGCTTGAGTATAGTCAGCTGCGCCGAACTGGCCTGAGCTAATTGAGCGAATAACAATAATGTATCTGCATTCACTTACTGAGTGAACAGCGCAGAAGTGATCTCAACTACGAGTAATTGAGAGAACAACATTATTGCGTCTTCATTCAGTTTACGCGTCAAATGCGCAGAAGTCGACTGAGCTAATTAACCAAACAACAGTACTAAAATAGTGGATAAAATACACTGTGCACGATTACTCTATTTAATATTTGCTGGAAGTAGCTTGAGTTTTATCAGCACAAAAGTTGTCTGAGCTAATGACGCGAACAACATGATTGTTCATTCAAGGGAATGAGTTTTAAATATACATTGATGACTCTGATCGAGATTTAAAAGTAGCCTGATTACAGTTACATTCCTGTAATAGGTACTGGTTCAGCTGAACTTGAACTTGAGCTTACTGATTTACCTCTCTGCACACTATGTATTACCGAATATATAACTTATACCGAATACTCCATACTTGACAACGAGGTACTATCTAAACTGAATAAAAACTATCGTAGCTCGCTCGGCCAGCGCACTTGCTTTCTGGATACAATGCGGAGTTATAATGAGCTAAGTGAATTGATCAACATGATGTGAACTGATAATTGTAAAAAATCCCGCGATGTTTGGAGATACTTTTGGAACACAAAAAGTGATGTGCAATAGGGAGACTTATAAGTGTGTGCGTTTCATTATCAGCTGACTTTGAAATAGTTGTTGATTTGAAAAACTGTGAATATCAGTGAATTATTTCGCATAATTAATGTATGTAGATATCTCTACCTTATACCCTTTTTGTTAAAATGTAAATCGTATTTATAAAATTATTGCTTAGTTATTTTATAAGTAGTTAGATTGTAATTTATCGCGTATTTTTAAATAGTAATACATTACTTTAGGGATAGAGTTCACAAATATCCAAGGAAGTTAACTAACAGTTTATGTTCACATAGTCTCTTATTAAAAAATAGTAGGTTTAATATTACTGAATACTTACTCGACAGTTTTGTCAACGTTTGCGAATATATACATACCCACTAGCAAATATCAATTTCTGGCATAGTAGTAGATCATTAAACCTTTTATAATATGACAGGTACAAATAATTTCATTTAAACATTGTGAACTTGTTGTTGTACTGAACATTGTAACAAGTGAAATTATTTGAAACGTAGTAGTTTAAATAATAATAAGATTTAACTTTTTGTTGTATAATATAAACATTCCATTTATAAAAAAAAACCATTACAAATATACAATTATATTGACTTGCCTCCCAATATTTCCACGTTTAAATGTCAATCATCATCGAAATTTCTCTACAATACTCTATAATATAAAATCGGAGGCAGACCTTTTACTTGAACATTTGAAGTTGTTTTTATTTTAAAAATAGTAGCAAAATTTTACGATTGTTTTCAAAATTAGTGTAAGAAAATAGAATTGCTATGTATATCGATGCTACAGATAAATTGTAGAAATCCAAAATTTCTGAAAAAACAAGTCTCAATATAAATTATGTCAAATGTCTACTGCAGCGTCTTGCTGCAAATTCGTATGAATACTCTCAGTACTAAATTGCTTGTCATGTCTAGTACTTAAGCACATTATTGAGTTTTCTTAGACCATATTGACAATGTTTAGAAACTTGTTGCTTTAAAACTCTGTATTATTTTTGTGCACATTTAATGTTAACCCTATCAATGATATCTTCCGTAAGACTAAACTAAGTGTTGGATTAGGTAGACATTTCTAAATAATATAAAGCGAATTAAAAATTTGTAGTTGCAATAACTTATCGAGAAACTGAAAAAGAGTTAATCAGTTGTAATAAGTAATTAAACTTTATCTCGTAACTTTCAAAATATTCATGATTTTTTTATTGTACCCTTAAAAGCCTCCCATTCGCTAAGCGTTACGCAAACGTGCGACGTCGGGTGACGTCAGGCGACGTTGTACGACGTCGTGGGTGATATTGTCCAGCCACGGATCCACCCCTTAACAACCTTTGTGGTCACGGCCACGTGAAAATCAACCAAGTGCGAGTCGCTCACGGTAGGTACAATGCTGCTCTGTGGCTTAGTTGGTAGTAGCCTTGCCTTCGAAGCGAGGGTTACCGAGTTCGATTCCCGGCCGGGGCACACTTTGTGTGGTGAGCATGAAGTTTGTTCTCGGGTCTTGGGTGTTTGTCTTGTGTTTCTGTGTTTGTCCATGCCCTCTGCGACACAGGGAATCCTAGTGCAGAGGTATGAGTGTGTCAACGTTGTTGTTGTTTATGTAAACGTATCATAACAGGGAATGTTTACTAGATGTTAGACGATCATTTATTACTTAATCACTAGCCACGCGTTACCATATCGCTCAATGAAAATTTCATCAATCTAAATTTGGCACAGTTTGACCCTCTCCCTCATTACCGGCCATTTTCTTAAGAGTATTTCTATCGTTTTATGATGTGAAATCTTGCAGAAAAACGTCGTTAGAAGCATAAATAATAAGTTGAATTTGTACTTGCTCACGATGTGTTTGTGCTGTGTCCCGAATTCCGTAAACTCAAACTCATTCATTCCTTTACATCTCAAGTATCCTATGGTCACGTCAAATTTTACACACACAAGTAAACATATCGTGTCACAGAGCTCCTTAAACATATATGTCAAAATATTGCCAGTTTTAATTTTTAGCTTGTCTTATATTGTAAGTTTACGTGAGCAGGCGGATCTTTTTGACGGCGTATGCTGCAGAACTAAGTGTCTTCGACATACCGTTGAGATGAAAAAAGAAAAGGTCAAACAGGACATCTTACAAAACAATCAACTAAACAATTCTAGAAAAGAATTCAGTAGATGGACTCAAATTATATTTAAGTACCGACCGGTGATTTAAAGGATGAGTATCGTATTGTCTGATCGGTTGACTACGGAATACCAATGAGGTAATAAATACCAAGACAATTCGAGTGAGCCATGCAACCCCATGATTACCTATGGAGTCATATTCTTTACTATTTTGTTTTAAAGTGACTCATTAAAATAGTAGAAGAGCTTGGGCTAAGTTCGTCCGGAGAACATCTGGTAATCCGCCGCCAAGCTGTGGTGCACTCGCCTTCTGTGGGTGAAGGGTGTGGGTGCCGGTGAAATTATAGGCACTTAGGCGTAACATCCCCGTTCCGTAACGGGCGCGACGCAATGCGACTTAATGAATAAGTCTTCTCATTTATTTTCATCTTCGTATTTTTGTTGTTTATTAGGTTTATATTTAGGTGTGGTGGCAGTTCTTCTACGGACAAACTTGACACAAGTTCAACCGATTTTTGGGTTGCTCTTTTTGTACCACCCAGAGGTTACATCTAAGGGTATTCACCTACAGGCTTCAGCAACATGGTCCCCCAAAATTTATAAAACATTGTCTCTCTTGGCAAGTAGGGCCGATTCTTGCAGTCGTCTGCGCTAGCTCATACACGTGAATTTGTATCAGGGTTCAAGGATAAAGACGTGGAAATTCAATGCCTAGCGAGCACTGTGTCCTCGTGGTGTCAGATTTACGTGCGCTCCCATAAGGATGAATGGGTCATGATTAACTAATATTAATTCTACACCATGTGCCGTGATGGTGAGGCTAAATATATAATGTGATTTGATTGATAGAGATAATGCAATTGGTTTTCCCACATCCGACATTTGTATTCTAGTATTCTACCATTTGATATTTAGACTATAATAACTTTATATAGATTGTTGTTAGGTTTTCTGAGTGAGCTTGATAAGATGGAATGAATACACAACTGTTGCTCAAAATTTAAAATCACTCTTTATAATTTCAAATTGTTAAAAACATGAAAAGGTTGTTGTTGCAAAAAGCCTATTTTAAAGATTACTTACCAATTCTAAGAATTTATGTAAAACATAAGTTCCGTACCAGCTTCTAATGTTCCCACTGCAGGGACACCGGCCTACTCTGGATAATTGAGAGTGAATAGGCTCTGATCTACCACGGGAGCCCAATCCGGATTGGTAGGTGTCACATGTCATCGAATTTTTGGTTCTAATACATGCCGGTTTCCACACGATGTTTTCCGTCACCGTTTCGAGAACTTGGTATTGAGCACATAAATTGTCCAAGTGAAATAACTCATTGGTGCACATGTGGGTTTGAACCAGTGAACCAATTAACTTAAGACTTTCAGATTGTCTTAAGTTAATTGCTATCTATTAACAAACGACTTCAAAAAACAAGGGGGGCCTTCAATTTGCCTGTGTTTCTTTGTGTTTGTTATGCGATTTCGTCGCCAATTTTGAATGCTTCATTGTTTTAATTTAATTGTTTATTAAATTTTTAAATAAATATAAGTAATCACATAGCTCATTATATATTAATAATGTTCATTCAAGGATTATGTGGCTTGGTATGGGTGTAAGAAATTTTGGAATCCGATTAGTTGTTTTGGAGATTGCCTCCTACATTTAAACTTACAAACTTAACCACAATTGTCAAATACAATTTTGTTGTATCTGGTCCCGTTTATGTTTCGAAATGTGAGATCGTGTCATAACTTGACCCTATCAATAAATCAATGACCCTATTAGGTGTGTTCATTAAAATACATGTATGGTTCAAACAAATTTATTGCACAAACATTACTTAAACTTAATTTGTAAAATTATTGGTTAACTATCATTGATTTACATACGCTACATAATTACGCCCTAAACTATAGAAAGGTGGGTGTTAATGCAGAAAAATAATTGACTTATTAGTACCAACCGCTGCGGTAATATTGCATCCCCAAGATTGATTGTTGAAATATCTTCCCTTATAAAAACCAAAGCACCAAAGCTATGGCCGTTTCAAAATATTGATTAGAACTGTAATTAGCAATCTAGGGATCATAACGATAATTAATGTTCAGATAAACAACAAACATAATCAAAAATTTCATTCATACAACTTTGAGTTCTAAAATACTGTTGGAAATGTCATTTGAGACCCAGTGTTTTCAACATTAGTCTCGCCAGCTACTTGTAAATATTAGTGTAGTCACTTATAATTTGTATTAATACTTCAGTTACTTGTAATAATAGTCCAGTTACTTGTAAAATGCGTATGGGTAGGAGTAAGTGTAGGCGTAAGGGTAGGTGTAAGCCAGCGGTGCACTGTAGGACGCCACATACGCCGGCGCGGCGTAGTAGCCACTGTAATCCACCAGGACTTGGGGCTTCGCCAGCGCTGAAACCACCAGCACCGCTGCGATTAGGAGCATCACCTGCAAAGAAGACGACTTTGTTACTAGAATTACATAGGTAAACTATGAAGTGGCTTTTAATTTTCATTGTTTTTTTGTTTATTTTCATGACAAGGCCGCTTTACAGCCGCTTATTTATTGTATTACGTTTATTTTTAATTCTCGTAGTACTTCAAATCTGCTCTATGGTAATATTAAACATTGTTTTGCTATCTGGTTCCTGTATGAATGACAATACTAAATGTTATTTACCATTTGCATTTTCTATTTCAGATTTCTCATGACTCAGATTATGCAGATTTCGCTACTGCCACAATAACCACTTCTGCATTGTGCTTGTGGTGCATTCACGTGCTGTGTTCCGATTTGAAGGGTTTGGATGCCACCGTTTCAATTACGGTTTAATTATCCCATTAGTATTCAATTTTATTTCATGACGGATTCACGTGATCCCATCTGATATGAAACTGCATAAAATTACTTTCGTTTTTTCCCCATAAAGACAACGAGTCTCGTTTGTCTGTGAGTTACAGAATTGTGGGAGTAGTACACAGTCGTGATAACAACACGAATAACTCAGCAAACTGTTCAGTAAATTTGCCTCATAAACGTCAAATGTAGGTAACATAAACGCAAAACTAATACCTTTATAAAATACCTGAGCTAAAACTTAACAAAAAAAAACCTGCGAAAGAAAGATGCGAAACCTTTTTCCTTATCAGGAAAAGAATTTCCTGTTTTTTGATTAATCAATTAATTCATGTTGTTCACAAAAAGAATAGAGATAAAAACTTACCAGCTTGGACATGACGACGGGTGTACCAAACGCACGCGACAGCACAAAAACAAGTCTAGTCTTCTAGACAGGAGTGTCACCGGCAGATGTATCGAGGGTAATGTGACCAGCCTCTCCCGACGTCCAATATATACGGGTCCATCCCGTGATTGGAATCTAATGGACGACCTCAACCGGACATACAATGTCGCATTAACGCTAATACGTGTGTAGGTAGGTTCTATAGATTCGATGCATGATTTCCATATCGGTCCCGGACTAAAGACACAATGGACGATCGATGGTCACAAAAAATAATAGCTATTTAGAAACGTTAAACTGGTGAGTCGGGAAGTGTTTTGGACAAAGGTATGCTAAAATTCGAGCAAATTCTATGGTCTCTCTATAGCCTGGGGATTTCCATATGTATGTGTAGCGCATTATTTACTACAAGCGACCCGCCCCGGCTCCGCACGACTGTATAGATCTATCTCGTAAGGTTTAACCATCATTAGCAATGTAAGTGTCCAAATATAATATGTTTTTAATGGATTATTACAAATCATTAAAACGCCGCTTTTCTGTACCATGTATTATATATTATATGCATGTATTATACATATAAACCTTCCTGTAAGAATACACTACTTATTGTAGTAATAATAGCGAAAACCGTATCAAAATCCGTTGTGTGGTTTCGAAGAATTAGCGGAGAAACAGAGACGAAAATAGTGACTTATACTATTTAGAGATGTTCTGGGTCTTTCATGTTTTAGTAAGACATCTTTAATCTACGAGTAACATCTTTCAAACTCGCAAAACTGTTTTAAAAATCTGAATATGAGTGCTTGCTTCATCTTGGATAGCTTTGTCAGTATTATTCTTCTATTAACATTACAAGAGTGAAGCCGCGGGTAAATGCCAGTAATAAATAATTTGAATTTTTTTTATTCCAATTTTTTTATGCATTGATATTTCATAAGACTATGTTCTTACCATCATGTATGTAGGAACCAACCAAATGTTGACCTTTAAAGCATGTTAACTGCTACCGTAATTCGAATGCCGGTGAAATTACAGACGCATGAGACGTTACTCCCTGTCCCGGAGTGACGGGCGCAACGCGATACGACTTGGTTCTCCTTTACTTGGGTAGGCGAGGACCGGTGTCGTGGTGTTACTTATGAGCGGCAGTACCCACTTAACATCAGGTGGCCTGTCAGTACGTCCCGTCACTAGTTACATAAAAAACACATTGATGTATGCCAATATCTATGTAGGTACGTAACGTAAGTAATGAGTTATTTGTTTATAAAATCTGAATCGTGTTTCATTGCTTGTAAATTACGTTATTCAATTCCACCCATAATTCATTCTTTCGACGGACGCATACGATTTGAATCTCAATGAGTCTCGAATAGGATCTCGAAGTTTTTTGAGTGACGTCCCACTTTGAATAATTCACAAGCTCGATATGAGATTATTTCGAACTATTTAAAGACCTCACTTTGCTCTCCGTACCAGCCTCTGATGTTCCCACTGCAGGGATAGGCTGTTTTTATTTTTTATTTTGACTATATATCCATACCTTGGCCGCGCATCACACTGAAACTACTGAATGAGTCACATCACAACATTCACAATCCTCCGTATAAGGTCCAAATAATTGAAAACCCGGAATATAGGTACAGGAACCCTTGAACGTACGGCACATCTTATAGACCTATTGTCAAAGTCAGACTACTCCAAAGAAGTTGGATATTGCAAAACGATCATTACACAGTGTGACCGTCCAAAATAACTTGAAGCCTAGAATGTATAAGAACCTTCGAGTACATGTCTCATCTAAAGCTAGCTAACCTACAGCGCAGAGCTAATACTAACTGAACTGTGAGACTTTATTTGTACTAAATGATGGAACTAACTGATAGTATTAGACAGGTACTTAGCAATACTTCACTTTTTCGTGATAAAAAGCTTGTGTTAATCCAGGGTATGTAATACCTTATAACAGTCATACATACGGGCAAACAGTTATGTAACTCGCTTAAGTGGATTACCACAAATGAGATATAGTATTATACCTGAAATAATAGAAACTACGACTAAGTTTACCCCACCCTACTACGGGTGACCCAACTCGTAAATCATTACGCCTGCCTTATAACAGATAAGGTACTGGTACAATAAATAAAAATCAATGGAGTCCATTCAAAATGTTTATTTCTCCTGTTGTTTTCCATAAAAAATATTTGTAATTCAAAGTGTATATAGTCAACAAATATTAAGTACAAATTACCATTGCAACTTGATTAGCTATCTACAAACATGCATGTTTTTGTATGTCACGAAAATGACGGACGAGTTTTGGACCCACCTTACTCAGGACTACTCCCGTTCTCAAAACTCAACGTTTGAGGCAAATGAAATAAGGCTTTAATTTTTTTTTTTTTTTTTTGCAACTATGTTATCAACATGGGCACCAGATGGCGCTGTTGGCAATTCAACAAATCGAATGTCAACATTCGATTGAAAAGTTTAAATTTAATTTTAACTTTCACACTCATTTGAAACGTGAATTTGCAGAATTTGTGTGGCTAAAGACACAAAAAGCCATAACGAAGTCAAATCTATAATATATTCAAATCTAAATCACCACGATATTGCCGGACACAGACAAAAACAATGTGAGTTTTTTCCATAGAGTACATAGAACATACTCTTGTGTCAACCGACGACAAAACAGTTGGAACAACTTTTTTTTATTCGAAAATGAATAGCTATCATTAAATAGCAATATTTACATCAGTATTATAAAGAGGTAGTTTATAGGTATTTAAAATAAACTGTTACTACTGAGCAAGGCACATTATCTATTTTAATCTAGAAATATCAAGATTTATGAAACAAGTTTGTTAAATTAGGTATCCTTAGCTACTTTATGAATGATAAAAACTTTTGTACCCTAATTTTCTCTCGCATATTTACATATACCATAAATCCAATTGCAATGAAAATTTTAATGGTACAATTTGTAAGAATGGTACAATCATTCCTTTATGAAATCGAATACTACATGAGCAAAGCCCCGGGCAGGTTGCTAGTCAATTATCCATATAGAGCGACATTCATGGCATTTAAATTTGAATTTATAAAACAAACATACCAAGTTCCTTCCCATCTTCAAGAACAGAGTAATAAAACATTATTTGTTGATTATTAACTATTATTGCTTAACAGTTTTTCATTATAACTTATAGATACTTATTCCTTTTATTAATAATATTCACCAACTAAAAAATTATTCTCTTTTATTAGGTCCATCCAAATGTTTCTTGGAAGAAATCGCTTTTAGCGACCATGCCACCCATTGTATTACTTTATTATTAATAATTTATCACTAAGTCATTTTTATGTTTGGTGATCATCTGTCTATGTAACGAGAATCGAAGCAGGTACCAGATGTGGTAAGTTGTCACTTCCACCCCAAACAATACAAGTTAGGTTGTATAAGGCAGTTTTTTTTCAACTTGTGGGTTACAACCCCCTGGGGGGTCGCGAAGCCTCTTTAGGGGGGACGCGAGGCTGCTATAGGGGAGTTGCAAAAAGTTGGGAAAGCTACTGCATTATTATGAAATACATAATTAAGAAAATGAATTAATATGTTCGATTGAATATTACTCACAAAATAAAATACATGAAAATAAAGCAACGGGTAGTCATGTCATGTCATGGTCATGAAAAAAGTTGAAAAACACTGTTTTCCAATCTTTTTCATGAGTCCTAAGGCATGAGAAGACCTAAGTTGCATTATGTTTCCCGCCACTGGAGACATGAGAACTGAAACGTCTCAGGAGTATTAGATCATTTTAAATAATTCTTCAATCATCAGCACACTTCTGCCTAATATTCCTCCTATTGTTGTTGAGTTTCCGTCGTTTGAACTCAACGGGTCCTTCCCCGAGCGACTCGACCCGTTTCTCCTTGAACTGTATGGTCTCTGGTTCCATTATGACAGGCGGCGGCGGGGGCTCTTCGACTTTTGGCAGCTGAAGATCCACGTTTTGAGAGGTTCTGGAATGAAAATGTACTATATATATTTCTGTTTAGAAGAAGTTCATTTTACGGTAATGTAAAAACCCCGACTTGGGTAATTGTAACTGGTGAACATCACAGCACAGATCTTTATAAATTATAGCTAAGAACCATCTCCACAACGTAAACTTTCAATCAGAAAAAACCGCATCAAAATATCAAACCATTCGTTTGGGAGCTATGGTGCTACAGACAACACACTACAACCTCATAGCACCCCTGTTTTTCGTCGGGGTTTATGAAAATATATTGGTAAAAACATCTGCCACAGATTGATTCAAACAAACAAGGAAAACATAGTCAGGAAACCGGCTCTTTGTTGCATTTTTTGTTACATGACTAGTGACATGCCTTGATGTTTGGTGGTGACCTCGGACCAAAGTATAACACACCTCCTAATAATATAATCCAAACACCACGATATTGCGCAAGCTTACGTCTTGTCTTAAACGAACGCACATGCTAGTATAGTTTATTATATCTGTGGCACATGTGAGCAGTGAGTGACGGCTGCGGCTGCTGGTAATGTCGACTGGGTTCCAAGAGCTTCTTAATAGTTCTCAGAGATGGCGTTAGTTTATTTTTTATAGAGAAATTATTAGTGCGCGCAAACGCAGTGACTTTATACGATTGGCAAAGAAAATAAAGATAGATCTTTAATTGGCGCAGTTGAGTGGTCCTGTACGTAGTGCTAATAGGAATCAATGATATATCCTCCTACCAAGGTATATATAGAATACTTGAAAACGCATTGGGTTGTATTTTCATTCTGAAGAATATAAGAACAAATAACATAAGAATTTAATGTTACATGTATTTGTTATTTCGAAGACATGAAACATTTACCAAGGCAAATTGATAAATTATAGTGGTAGATTAACGCAAATTCTCCTCGCTTATAGAGTAGTGGGTACATTAGAGTGCGTTATGGTGAAGGTCTGTCAATAGGTAATCTTCAGTGCAAATATTTAAAGAGCTACTGTATGTAAATCATCGTCGTCTAACCATTATGACGATGTGAAGTACAAGTGATAATAACTCATTCTGTGACGACGTGTAGTAAGAGTGTAAGTTATGACAACGTAAAGTAAAATATTAGGTACTCATTCTGAGACTACGTGTAGTACGAGTGTAAGTTACGACAACGTAAAGTAAAATATTAGTAACTCACGCTGTGATATAACATGTATTGTAAGTGTTAGTAACTCAATCTGAGACAATGTGTAGTACGAGTGTAAGTTACTATTATGTGACAGCGTGTAGCGAAATGTTAGTAACTCACTCTGTGACGACGGGTTTCCACGAGCCGTAGGGGCGGGCGGCGGGCGCGGGGCCGTAGTCCCTCGGAGTGGGCGCTTTGGGCGGTTCCTTCACGGATAGTTCGCGCATCTTCTCCCGAGCTAGTTGTGCTTTCAGCTCTTTAACTGCTTCGTCTTGCCGCTGTTTACTGAAAAAACATATTAGAACATCATCCAACTGCCTATAAACTTGTGGACCAACTTGTGGTCCAAAAGTTATTAATTAGAAAACGTTAAACACATATGACATTTTATGACAAATATGTGATCATGACAAAAGTTGATAGCCCACCCGATGATAAAAAAAAATTACTGTATAAAATTAATACTGGTTGTAGGGTTGGAGACTCACTTGACTTTTTCCTTTTGCTTTTCCTTTTTCTTGGCAGCTTCTGCTTGTTTTAGTGTCTTTTTCTCTTGTACCGCTAATGATAAGTATTCATCAGGCGTATCCCAAGTGGTTTCTGTTAAAATTTGTCAATTTATGGAATTAAAGTTATAATTACGACAAGATTTTTTATATTCATTTAAATTGTTTCTTGTTTAAGCTGTAAAATCGTCGGAACGAGCTTATGGACCACCTAATGTTAATTGATTACTGTCGCCCTTAGAAAACAAAAATGCGACTTGTGTGTGCATGTAATTTCCATAAGAAACTCCTGACACTGTATACATTCGAATATATTTATTTGTGCATGTAAGCTTGGACATGTCTCAGTATTTGGGATCTAAAGGAATAAAAAAAGTTTGAGTTTTTTACCATTGGTTATGGTGTTCCAATAATATGAGTTGCCATCTTCACCCCGGACCTCCTGCCACACGGGAGCTGTATTTGAACTCTGAGTATTGCCAACTACTATTGTAGCTTTCCCTTCCCCATTGCTGCTTTCGCCTATCAATTCATTTATACTCTGAAAACAAGTCACATAACCTTGTTTGAGTTTGAGAGAAGAAGAGATGGCTAACTATGTTAACCGAGTTGTTTGTGGAAAAACAATATCCACAATGAGCACACTACTTGCCAACATTTACCCAAATAGTGAAGTGAGGTGAAATGTGGAATGTAGAGGAGGACCAGAGTCGTCTTGTGTATGGACGCCAATATCCACTTAACATAGAGCTATAAGTTTGTGCCGTCAGTTTAGTTACTTACATAAAAAATGCAGACCTACTACTAACTGAACTGTGAGGCCAGTCATATGCAGTTATAGCAGCAGGACAATGCTGTCATACGCTGCCATATGAATTATGTGGGCAGAATAATAAATATCCTTAATACAAACCTGTGATGTGAGGTCAGCATTATTTTGTACATCCTTCAGATACGCCACCATGGCTGCCGCCTCCATTTTCTTCATGGTATCATCTATTTTCTCCTTCTGCTTGTATTCCTTTGCACTCTTCTTGCTGAGTGTTGAGATGTGCTTCTGAACATTTTCCTTATGTCGCTTGCCATTTTCATGGAATGATATTGACTGTAATTGCATAGTTGAATTTTAAGGAATTAATTTTACATTTACTTTAAAAAATATGTTGCATTGGAACCTCCATTGGCAACCTCTATTGACAATAAATGTTTAGTGTACTGTTAGTGATAGATTGTATCATGTATTGTATGTTAGTTTAAGGTATTTATTCTTTAAGAGCCACTTTGCTGTATATTTTTGTACTGTAAAATGTTGCCTGAAATAAAGGGATAATGTTACTTACAACTTTATTGTCTGCGAACCAGCATTTACAGAAATCACAATATTTGCGAGCTTGTGATTTCCAATATTCAGTCCTGAAATTATTAATAAGTACATTAGATCAAAGTTTGATTCCATTTACGGTGATGTTCCCACAGGATTACCAATCAAAATTAGGCAGAGGATCCGCCTCACTTTGTTTCCTATTTTAGGTAGTTTTGTTTAGTTTTACTTTCTTTTTTCATTCTTGTATTTATTGGCAGAAAGATTGACATTAGACTCCATCACTACTGTGTTTTTTTTTAATATTGAATTTCAGTTTTAATTTGAATGTATAAATATAGCTCTATATTCTAAAGGGGTTACATTGTGTAGCTGATGATGTATATGGAAGATTAGTGATTAGTGATTGATTGGTGTGCTAAAATAAGGTGCAAACGCACAATTGACCTGTATTTAAAAACTGAATTTTACGTTTGAACGTTTTTATCTTTCATTCACGACTTTACCTAACGTCTACCATGAAATCTTGTATTGATGAAAGATTTAAACTCTACAATCAACTTAATGAATTGAAACTACGCCAGTTCCCAAGATCAGATGTTACAGTTAATTCAAAGATTAAACTATGCTGAAAAGTACAGAGATTCTTGAAGTAACTTTTGTTTACTTACATCGTGTACGAGTAGAACTTAGCGAATAAAATTGAACTGCCTCTATACAGGCAAATGCAACCACAACACGATTTCAGTAAAGGGCTCGAAGCGCTTCTTCACCAGTAATATAGTATTCACTGTTCTTCGTTACGTAGTTTTTTTGTAAAATGATAGTATTTGGATAGTTGATTAACTAAGTAAACAAAATAACATTATTAATTCACTTTAGCCATTGATTTGTGTACCACAGACTAGTATAAAATAAAAAATACAAGATGATAGATGAATACATAGATTGTACGCTATGCCTACAGAACACACAGACATGCGTGGACAGAAAATACAAAAGACAACTAGATATCGTCGGTTAAGATCGGAACAGACGTAAATTAATAAGAGTATCTAAAACATGAAAACTGACTGTAATTTGACATATCTGTGTGCACGTAATGTGCCTGTGATAAGTTTTACTTACGAATATCTTTACTTGCATGTTAAAAATTGTATATATTATAAGTATCCAAATGATACTCGAGATCACAGGAAAGAAAATAAGAAATGCTTAATTATGTCTCGTAATAAATTAAGATAGATCCCCAAAAGATGGAAGAATTAAGAACGCACTGAATTACTTTCTTAAACTGTTACAAAATTTACATATATGCACTCAAAAAAGAATTTATTTTAGCGTTGCCAAAATTTTAAATTAAGTTTTTCCATTTTTATGAAATAAATAGACTCGCATGTGGATTCAATCAAATAATAATATTGATGTCAAAAAAAAAACCATCTACCAAATAGATTTTGCAGACAAGTTAATTCTACTTTTATTAGACCACTATCTCATATATAGCTGCAATACTATGTGTATTTAATTATTATTATTTGACAATGCCCTTTTACAGCAGCTATAGTTGACATTTTACATAACATTCAATTTAATTATTATGACATTTAAAATTATATTATTGTAAACATTTGTTAAAGCTTACAATTTGTCTTGTCTGTTTCTTATTTCCTGTTATTTTTAGGCTATGTAAGCCTAAAAAATAACAGGACATAAGAAACTAAGCCATCTTTTTTGACAAAACCAAGTGTTTCCTAGTGTTCCTAAGGCTGAATAAATGAGTAATGAGTAGTAATTAGCATTTGCTTTCTAACTAGGAAAAAAAAAATTGTTAAAGCCTTATTCACTATTGACATATTTTGCTAAGTATTAATTGGACTTTGGATTGAAAATTCCAAAACTGAAAAAATTGGTCACCAAAGAAGCCATCCAGGAATCACCATGCAACAAATAAAATTGAACCAACAGATAATATTCACAATAAACTAGTATTATTTAGAGGGAAGCAAAGAAATGTTAATGTCCGTTTCTGAAAAGTGAGCACTCATGGTGATAAAATCACTAAATGTTGTTTATTTTATTTAGCCCAATGTACATATACAAGGCACATCACACAAACTATTTAAAAGTTTGATTGTTCGTGTGGTGTTCAATCCACGCGTATCTAACATGATTGAATGGGTTTGTATAATACTTTGTTGTTGAACTTGACATTTTTCCCGGAAGTTATTATATTATTATCTTATATATATAAAATATAAAATTATATGAAAATTATAAATTATTACAGGAAGTTATAAATATGTTCAAGTCCTAAGTGTGAAATGGTGGCATCTCATGCTTGACCCATAAATCGACTACTGCGCAGGGTTTTTTTTTTACAAGACGCAAACTATACATGGAATGCGAATATTCCTAATTAGCTCGAACGTGACATATTTTCAAAATAAAATTATGCTACAAAAGTGACGGAATGGAATGAAAGCCCATCTAAAATTATAAGGTTAAGTACCTCGACCATAACAACAGTGATACGACTTATGTCCTCCCCAACCGAAGTATAAGAAGACCACAGTCACTCCGGTTGCATCCGTCATCCGAGAATGTTATAATTTCATCGGTAATCACCGACATTGGACGTAGAATTAGGTCTTTAGAATAGTAGAATAAATAAAAAAACATGTGTAAAACAACTGAGATATCAACGACAATTTATTATCATAGTCAAAACAGCAACTATTTCATGGCAGCCACTAAGCATGGCTTGCCCTAGTTTCCTTTCCTCTTAATTGTCACACAAACAACCTACCCTACTTTATGTTGTAGCTAGCAATCGAAGGCTTTGGACTTGGGTTACAGTTGTTTGTCTCGTCATGACTGTGGTGCAGAAATAAAGGTAGCCACCCACTAGTCCGAACTAAACGCACAGGCTACGCTGACCGAATCGAACTTTAAAATTATTTGTAGGACATCCCATGAGACTTTGCGCACTTAGTCGGACAGAAGAATATCAATAGAGTTATTGGATTCTTCAAAAATTATTCAAGTACAAATTATTTTTTGCGAACGCAGCGCTTAGAAATCTGACGAATCGGATGATTGATCTGCATTTGCAAGCCAGATTTTGTTAGGGACTCCACGGGTTAAACGGATGGTTTGCCAGTGGAAGCGGCTATTTGTTAACTGAATGATGTAAAAATATGAAAAGAAATATTGGCTACAAGTTTGTTTCTTGTCATTCCGGATTTTGTATGTGACTCCAAATACTAAATCCAAAATGTAATCTGTAAAAGCACACCCAGCAGTTGTTGTCTAAGTCATAAATGACTCCACAAAAATTCATTTGCGCCGTTCGCCCATCTGATACATTGTTGTGACTTTGAGTATTGGACTTCGCGATGCCTTCTGAACAGTACAATTCCTTCCGTTTAGTCAGCGAAGTTGGTGTGTTTGGTTCAGCGAACGGCGACTCTAATATTGTCTCTGGAATCTGGATATATTTCGTTTGCTTAGGTTTGCTTGCTTGTTTGTCTTGATTGATTGATAAAAAAGAAAATACTCAAGTCTAGGTATTGTCTTTGGTGGTTACATTGTGATGTCGTCGTCGAGTATCGAGTGTCGTCTTCTTTTATGAAGTTTTATCTAGGTATTGTTTGCTTTTTATATGTTTATCGTACTGTTCTGAGTTCTTATACTTATTTACTATAAGTTTATTTGTCCCGAGACTGTCAACTATTTTCTGGACCCAACTCCCTAACAGACTCTTCTTGAATCTTTGGCGGCCATATTTAATCTATGTACATCTACGACGTTAATTTATCGGATAATATCTTCACAATCCTTCCAGGTACTTAACTGCATTTCTAGGAAATCGAATCTAGAACAAAATCCGCACTGTTACTTTTCAGTAGTTCTCAACTAAAAGCTACACCCAATTGAAATCACCGACTATTTATTTTATTTGTTTGTCTGATTTCGTTGTTGACGCGTCGTCTATCTTGCTATAACACTGTTCCAGTCTTTAATAACGCTGAATTGTTTTTGCAGATATCCCCGGACTAAATTGGTGAACGTGATAAACTTTCAAATAAATAGCTTTATGAACTCAAAAGTGACTTGTTGTGAAATTTGTTTAGTGCTAAACTTGGACAAAGATTTGTGATAAGTTTCTAATTTTAGTCGTCCCTAACGGGATCTGTTTGGCATGATGATGACCGAAAATAGGATTAGTTCAAGTAATCACGTCGGCAATAGTTTGACCAGTCAAAAGGGGTATGTATTTAACATTTTTTTTTTAGTTATATTATGTACATTATTATATTATAATAAGAGTTCTCTTTTTCAGTGATGTCGATAAAACAATCGACGACATCGGTTGGAAATCAAAATTGAAAATACCCCCAAAAGATAGAAGAATAAAGACTAGTGTAAGTTTGGAGATACCCACAATTACATGACTTGACAAAAAAAATACATTATCTTACGTTGCTCTAATAAGTGCCCTAAATTTACTGTCACTAAAGATAAATTCATGAATGCTTTCTAGCTTCTTCTAGCATAATCCATCAGTTACCCTGCCTGTAAAATGGGTCATGGATTCTAATCCCAACCAAGGTAAAAATTTGTGTTGTATATCTGTTGGTGATCATGGCATCTACTACATGGGGATCCTTATGTATAAGGTCTTTAAATTAGTAACATTTCTCATAAATGCAATTGGCCAACAATTGGTTTCGCACAAATGATTTTAAGTTGGCTTGGGTTGCTAATATATTTTACTAAGTGTCAATAATAAACCTTATTTTTATTCTTGTCTACATGTGACTCAATAGATAACTGAATTATCACCATGTTATATACCTAATCTTATTTATAATTTTTCAACTAATTATTATATTATCTTTTTATTTTTAGGATGTTACGGACACAAGAGGTAATGAGTTTGAAGAGTTTTGCCTAAAGAGAGAACTGCTTATGGGTATATTTGAGAAGGGATGGGAGAAACCCTCCCCTATTCAAGAGGCTTCAATCCCTATCGCACTCAGTGGAAAAGACGTTCTCGCAAGAGCCAAAAATGGAACCGGCAAAACTGGAGCTTATTGTATTCCAGTACTAGAACAGGTATCAATTTTTATGTCAGATCTGAAAATCAGATTAAATCAGCAGATGTTATATGATGATATCCTCATTTCATAAATATACACACCGGCACAATTAGCGGAACAGAAAAAAAAGTGAGACTATGAGATAATAACGCATATATTTGACGAAAATGTAATTAGACACAAAATAACAAATTGATTAACATCTTTTAACAACGACTTTGAAAAGTCTTCGTTATTTTTTATTGAAAAATAAAGAAATTTGAAATAAGTGAAATTTTTAGATGATTATGAACCATCACAAAAAATAAAAAAAAGTAAGCATTAAATGATTTAACAATAAAATTAAAGCAAAATTAATAACGAGTGTTTCTCCCTCTTGCTCTGATTACGGTTTCCATTCGTCTGGGCATGCTACAGATTATGTTATCGATGATTTCTTGAGGCAACTGCTCCCACTCCTCAAGTAATGCGTTTCCAAGTTCATTCAGATTGTTGGGGGGTGGCATTCTGGATTTAACCCTTCTTTTTAGCAAGTCCCAGACATGCTCTATCGGATTCATATCGGGGGAATTTGCTGGCCACTGCATCACCGGTATAGCTACGTGGCTCAGATATGCCTTTACAACTTGGAGTTCGAAGGAATACGGGATTAACGGCTGTACAAGCTCGAAATGAAATGGAAGACGTTCGAGGAGTACGAGTAAGTGAGCGTACAGTTCGCAGGAGATTTGAAGAAGTTGGTTTAGGGTCGTATATACCTGCCAAAGGCCCAAAACTTGAGAAACGTCACCGCGTAAACCGATTAAGCTATGCGCGAGAACATCGTCATTGGATTTGAACGAATGGCAGCAGGTTCTCTTTACTGATGAGTGCAGAGTTCTTTTAAAACAGATTGATGGGAGACAGCGAATATGGAGACGCAAAGGAGAACGCCACATACAGTCTAATTTTGAACACACAGTGGCTTATGGTGGCGGCTCGATTATGGTTTGGGGAGGGATATGTTTGGGAGCTCGCACGGAGTTAGTGATAGTCACAGGAGGGACCATGACAGCAGATCGATACATCAGAGACATTTTACAAGAACATGTTGTACCATTGCCCCATTTATTGGTGAAGACTTTATTCTAATGCAAGATAATGCTCGTGCTGATAGTGCACAATCGGTACAGGCATATCTGAGCCACGTAGCTATACCGGTGATGCAGTGGCCAGCAAATTCCCCCGATATGAATCCGATAGAGCATGTCTGGGACTTGCTAAAAAGAAGGGTTAAATCCAGAATGCCACCCCCCAACAATCTGAATGAACTTGGAAACGCATTACTTGAGGAGTGGGAGCAGTTGCCTCAAGAAATCATCGATAACATAATCTGTAGCATGCCCAGACGAATGGAAACCGTAATCAGAGCAAGAGGGGGAAACACTCGTTATTAATTTTGCTTTAATTTTATTGTTAAATCATTTAATGCCTACTTTTTTTTATTTTTTTTGAATGGTTCATAATCATCTAAAAATTTCATTTATTTCAAATTTCTTTATTTTTCAATAAAAAATAACGAAGACTTTTCATAGTCGTTGTTAAAAGATGTTCATCAATTTGTTATTTTGTGTCTAATTACATTTTCGTCAAATATATGCGTTATTATCTCATAGTCTCACTTTTTTTTCTGTTCCGCTAATTGTGCCGGTGTGTATAGGTTCATATCTTTCATAACAGCACAGGAATGAGTAATGAGCCCTTAAAAGGCTTTTTTTATTATATATGATTTAAATGTTGTAATTACTACTAACCTTTTGTTTCTGAGCAAACTGCAGTAATATATTAATATGTTTTTCATAAAAACACTCTTAAAATTTAAGCACTTTTCTTTATGGCTTGGCTTATACCTATGAATAATTTATACATTGGGCATTGTTTTGTATCTATGATGATATATTTGGATTCCCCTTCACTTTCTATAAGTGATAAATCCGTTTTCTGAGTTCAATCACAAAATACCTCATTACATACTCAAAAATAAATTAAAATATAATATATATTTAATATATTTCAGGTTGATCCAAAAAAAGATTGTATTCAAGCTTTAGTGGTTGTACCGACGAGGGAGCTGGCGCTCCAAACATCACAAATTTGTATTGAATTGGCAAAGCACACAGATATTCGTGTAATGGTAACTACAGGAGGTACTAATCTTCGGGATGACATTATGCGTATCTACCAGAATGGTGAGTATTTTGTAATTTTTTTTAAATACCAGCCTACCCTGGATTGGTCTTTGTGCAGGTCCCATACAGGATTACCATACAAATTACGATCACAATTTAAAAAAAAAAAACAACCAAATTGCTAAAGCCATTCTCAAATGATGATTTGTCATATGTGGCAATTGATTTTTATATAGGATCATGTTCTTGTTATTAGAGTTAACCAAGCATCTATTACTGTTATAGATGGCATTGCATTTTATTGTTGGTTCATATTTATTTTTGCTGATATCATTAGATTGTTTTAGACATCATTTTATTTTAAATAAATCACCTTCACCACCACCATGACCTCCACCATCACTGTCACTATGACTCGATAATAATTAGTGGTAGTCAGTTTACTGAGTTTTTCTTATCAACGCAACATATTTTTATATCTTTAATTTATAGTATTTAATATGTTTGCTGGATCTACAATATTTGATTTCAATAAACTACGAAAACAAATCATGTCTTTGTGATCCAAAAACACTATCACTGAATTTTCATAGATTCATTCAGAGATGTACAATATATTTGTAAATGTTCTACATTTGTAATTTGCTTAAATTTGAGCAAATCACACTGCAGTGCACTGTAACATCACTATTCACACTGCTCATCATTATTAAAATGTCCATAATGTTCCATCACTTATTAATCACAAAAGAAAGGTGGTGTATGGTGTAGGTAGATCTTGAGAATTATTCCAATTATATCTATTTAGCATATACATAGTTAGACTTGTAATACAAAAGCTAAATAGGATAGGAGGAAAGGAAATATAAATAAATAAATTCATTGTGTGCACATCAAACTCAAACTCATTTATTCCTTTAAAGGAGGTCTCAAGTATTGTTTGGAAATGTCAAATTTTACATTATTCTTGTAAGAATACAATGTATCACAGAAGCTTAGGCAAAGCTAAAACATAAAACAAAGTATGTTTTTACATCTGTTCCAACCAAATGCCAACTTATCCTCGCCTTTTTGTTATGTCAATGTATAGAGATGAATTACTATCAATAACATATTGATAATTTAATATCTGTTACAAATACCTTTTCTTTACAGTTCAAGTTATAATCGCGACGCCAGGGCGTATGATTGATCTCATGGATAAACAAGTGGCGAAAATGGACCAGTGCCGGATGTTGGTCTTGGACGAGGCCGACAAACTCCTCTCACAGGATTTCAAGGGATTATTGGACATGGTCATTTCACGGTAAGTGGCAGTGGGATCAAATTTTAGACACTTTGTGTATAAAATGTACTGCAATAATATTTTGCAGTACGGAGGGTAAAGAGTGAGTGAATTTTCTTGCAACTTTTTTGGTCAACTTTTTGTCTAAATGTGTTTGCTACATTAAATTTTCCTTAAATAATTTCATACACAACAATTAGTTAGGGGTACTTTTGTACCTGGTTTAAAGTACATTAGCTAATGTCTTATCTTCAACAAATTCTTCTAATCACACTCAAAATAAACCCTTTTTTATATATTTATATCCATTTAAATATTTCCTTTCTCTGTTATTGTAACAATATAATATGTATACTCACTTGATATTGTTTCTTTATAATATTGTTTCTCATTAATTCCCACACAGAGACTTGCTAGATATACTTCACAATGCTTCCATTTCTACAGTATTATTCTGCTTTCTAAAACAAACTACCACACCCACACTACAACCCTATCGTTGTGATCGTTGTCACCAACTTCATTGAGTTGTGTAGGTGAAGTACACAACAAGTTGTGCCATGGCGCTGATACTTTTTGCTACTCATGATGGCATGTAGCACCCCATTCACTTTGTTCCCAGCTTTCCTTTCAAACTGTATTTCTCCCATTTTCCATCTCTCTTTACCATTAAAGTTAATGTTGAATACATTAACTTCAAATGTGTAGACATGACGATGATATGATGTCGATATTACCATGATGATTATGTTTGGATTCCCCTTCACTTTCTATAAGTGACAAATCCACTAACTGAGTACCAAACCAACCCATGGGAGCATTTTTTAGAAATATTAAAACTAGCTTTAATTGAGTCATGTTGTTTCAGATTACCCAAAGAACGCCAAATCTTGCTGTTCTCAGCCACTTTCCCACTCAGCGTGAAGCAATTCATGGAGAAACATTTGAAAGAGCCCTATGAAATTAATCTCATGGAAGAGCTCACACTGAAGGGAGTCACACAATACTACGCTTTCGTCCAGGAGAGACAGAAAGTTCACTGCCTAAATACATTATTCTCAAAGGTGATTATTAAAATCCATACCTGACCACATGTTTGTAAATCAGGTGCAGACACAAAAGACGCGTACCTGCTAAGATCCCGATGTGAGCCAGTAGAGAATGCTAACTGCATCAGATGATGGCTTGGATTTTCTCTGGAACTGAATAGAAAAACACTATATATAGAATAAAAACAGTGTATTTCACAGAATTTTAAGCCGATTTTAAATCATTTTGGCGATAACCTTATCAGATTGCAATGAAATTTTGGTCTGGATGTGGGTTTTATTGTTTCCTGTATTGTGGACATTAAACTGTGCCACACGCTGTATGATAGAACATTGTGCTTGTCAACTAAAATATTATTTTTTTACAGTTGCAAATAAACCAGTCCATCATATTTTGCAATTCAACCCAGCGGGTGGAACTCCTCGCCAAGAAAATAACGGAGCTGGGCTACTGCTGCTACTACATCCACGCGCGCATGGCGCAGGCGCACCGCAACCGCGTGTTCCACGACTTCCGCGCCGGCCTGTGCCGCAACCTCGTGTGCTCGGATCTGTTCACGCGCGGCATCGACGTCCAGGCGGTGAACGTGGTGATCAACTTCGACTTCCCGCGCATGGCCGAGACGTACCTCCACCGCATCGGGCGCTCGGGCCGCTTCGGCCACCTCGGTATCGCCATCAACCTGATCACGTACGAGGACCGGTTCGCCTTGCACCGCATCGAGCAGGAGCTGGGCACGGAGATCAAGCCCATCCCCAAGGTGATCGACCCGGCGCTGTACGTGTCCCGTCCGGACGACGACGACTCGGCCGACAAGTAACGCCGGCCCGCGCCCCTTGCCGCGCCCTCGGCGTGAACGCAACGCTTTTCGGACTCGCTGACTGAACGAATAGTTTAAACGAAAACAAAAAACTTATTTGTAAAAAGTGTAATGAATTTATTTGTAACAAAATGTGCGTGTAAATAGATATATCGTGAATAAGACTTTAACCGTGGACGGGTTACTTTTTTAAATGTGTATATAAAACGAACATCAGGACTTGTAAGGTAACTTGTTACGCTTTGTCCATATTGGACACTGTGTGCGAATTCCTATATTGTTAAAACATTAAATATTTATCTGAGTATAAAATTTGGGAGTCTACCTAGATTTGTCCAAGATCTTACATAAATTGTGGTAGACTTACAAACTATACATATTGTGAATGCCTACCCTTATGAAGAATGAAGTTTGAGCTAGCGCTTGTTTATTTTTCTTTTTCAATGTATCCAATGCCTGTGGTAAGGGTAGGTATAAAAGTCTAGCTCAAACAACATATTTTTGGAATGTAATGTCAAAAATCTGCATCAGAGGTACTGTTTCTGGCCGCTTGGAACTGTATCTAGTTACTGCAAGCCGAAGGTAAAGCTAAAGGGATTGGGACAAGAGTTCACTTCAACCTTGGATAAATTGAATGTTCAAAATAAATTTAACACAGTTGAGAGAAACAAAAATTTAGTAGCAATAAGGAGATTTTGGTTGAAGTGAACTGCCATCTCTAAAGCTTCAGTAATATTTATAATACACAAGTATTTTAATCTTTTGTTTATACTAAGCGGTGTGTCACAGAAGTTGAGTAAGTACAGCTTGAGTTAGGGTAGAGGGTATAGCTGTAATTAGAAAAATAATTATATTTTATAGTTAAATTTTTCGTATTCCAAATAAGATTTCTTGGAATTGCCATTGAAGAAAAGATTAAATATAAAGCTGCCCTCAACCCTAAGTGGAAATGAAAGTTGATAAAATTGTAGAAATCAAAATAAATGTTTGATCTGTGACTTAACGAGGCAGGAGAATGTTGCATTCTTTATCGGCTTGAAGATATGACACATTGTTCTGTCTGAGGGGTTTTAATTTAGAGAGCTTTTATTTTTTATTAAAGTGACAAACATTTTGCTCTCTGGGGATAATCTATTTGGGATGTCAAGTGAAGAGTTCAAATTTTTGGTCTTCATGTTCTGCTGCATGTGATTTTACGACAAGTAGATTATGTTGGCCGCTATTTAGAGCACTGCCTTATTTTTATGTTACGTATCATCAATAATTTCCTAAAATATGATTGTTGAACATAAGTTATAAGTAGACATTCATAGGAAACTCGAATTGTTCATCTTATCTGTGATATAAACCAAGATAGCTTCTTGTTAGTTGTAAAATAAATTGCCTCTGAAAACGTTAAAATAATTGTCTTCCGCAAAACTATTTCAGTAAGGCACAGCATTGTACACATTCATGTGTTATTTTGTAAAATAAGAATTAGTATTTTGGCTATGCCTTTATTCGTGTAATTCATTGTTTCTTGAAATAATGTCTGAAACTAGTGGAATCACAATGCTACCAAATGAGGCTGTCCTTGGTTTCTTGTTAGTGAAAACACTGATTTTATTAACACAAGCATATCATTATGTGGATGTATAGACATTTCCTTGCCATTGTTTTATTCTAACAAGATATGAAAACTATATTCTAATAACCGTGATCAATTATTTTCAAAAAAAATAATATTTACACAAAATGGGCCAAAATAAACTCTTCACACAAATTTTTTGCTTCTCATTTTGTAAGATTTCGGATCGGCGTTCCTGTTCCATATTACATTCACAAAACGCAGGCTGCCTCTGCCTCTATGCACTCGACAACCCACAGATAGCTACCTTGTCCTCTCATACTTTAGTTTCATACAGCTATAATATTAATAAGAATAGCTTTTGTATCATTACTCTTTTTTTATTTCTTTTTTATTAACGCAATTACTGCCATCGACGACGCGTAAACGCAGACGCGTCGTCGATGGCAGTAATTGCGTTAATAAAAAAGAAAAAAAAAACCTACACTAGACGCATTTCATAATAATTTGCTTTACTTTTTCAAACTGCCACCAACGCGTGTGCGTGTATTATTTAGATAATATTCTATGATTTAACTGCTAAGGGTATACACCAATATTTCCAATATATACACTTCATTTACTCAGAGCTGCACACGGTAACTAAACAGAGAAACCTACTACTTTATTTGTGGAAGGTACTAGAAAAATTATAGGTAGATTCAGGGGTAATCTACAGATTCAAGATTCACTCTTCTAATATATATTCATATTTTAGCTTTCAATATATCCACGTAGTGAAAAGAAGAGGAACGAACATAAACGCACCCACATAGATATGTAGGTACGTAACGAAACTTCTCGCAGTCGCAAAGTTTTGAGTTAACCCTTTTGAGGAATGTTCATTGTTACCTGCTAGTCCCATCTGCGGGCCTCTTTCAAAATACCATGTACATAGTTTGGTCCACCCTTGTAGCAAATCAAAGTGCGAATAGCTATGCAAACTGTGGCTACCTCGCCGCGATTATTACCAACATTTGCGAATAGTGAATGGTGTGGACGCTCATCAAGAGACGTAGACATCTTTGTATCTAAGCGGAGATAGAATGGGAGACCATGTTGCTCGCGGCAATAGGTCCTCTGGGTGGTGGAATGAAGCTGTGGAACTCGTGCCAAATTCGAACGGAGAAGTATTGCCACCACACCTGGTAATCTGCCGCCTAGCAGTATTGCACTCGCGTTATGTTCCGGTGAAATAACAGGAAATGAGGCGTATCATCGCCGACTTAGTGGGACGGGTGGAACGCAATGCGACTTGGATCTTTCATACTTCGGTATGGGAGGACCTAAAACGTAATGGCGTTGTCTATGGTGGTAACTATTTAACATCAGGTGGGCCATCAAATCATACCGTCACTCAAATTGCATTAAGAAATAAACTGGCCAAGTGCGAGTCGGACTCGCGCACCGACGATTCCTCACGAAATTGTAGATAAACGTGTATCTACAAATTTAAGAACGTGTACTATGGCAACATTGTATAATGAATGAAATTTTTTGACAGGTAAACATATTTTACATCGATATGTACCAACGAATGTACGATATTTCTAAATAGAAACTGGGCATATATGCATGACTAAATCTGAGTATAATTAAAACACAGTAGTTTATTATAGTGATTATTTTATTGAAATCAGTCGATAAATAATTAAGTACATATGTATACAAAGATATATTTAAATAGCACACACTAAATATAAATTAGTTTAGAATTGAAAGCAATAAATATGTGATATACAAACTCACTTGCGCAATTAAAACAAACAATTAAAATAAACTCATAGTTACTACTAATCCATTCAAGGTAAAAAAAAAACCAAGTGTTAAGTATATTATTAATAAAAAATACTTCTAGTGGGGTTGGAATTACTTTGATTGCGTTTCAGGTACCTATATGCATTATGTCCAACTAATTATTGTCCATAAAAATAAATAAAAAAAGTCTGTTATAAAAATAAAAAGATAATAACCACATTTGTTCCCTAACTACTTAAGTGATGGCAGTAGTCCTTAATCTAACAATTAACAACAATTGAAATGTTACTTCTAGCAATACTTATATCTATAATTTCGCCAGCCCGAAAGACAAAATAGACCCGTTGAACAATCATTAGGACGTTAGTGTTTTTATGCAATTTAGACCAGCGTCTATCATGAATTACGATTACCGTGACTATTTTAATTATTATTGGTAATAGTGTATAGTGAATTCAATTTGATAGTTTTAAAATCATTTCATCAAACTTTTGTTGTCAATTTGTTGGCCTTTTGTAGGTTCGTATTGAACTGTATCATTTTCCAAACTGAATTGAATTGGCGTGCCATCTGTTAATTCAAAGAAAGTTTATTTTATATAAAAAATGCTACGATAAATTAAGGGTGGTGGACCTTACGATGAACAGATGGGAAAAATCCTAGTTCGGGTCTAGTTTCAACGGCCATTTTGACTTAGAAACCTACGAATAAGAGGCGGCTACAAAATGGCTATAAATTCGATTTCTTTCAGAACTGCATTTTATTTCGGACATCAATCTGAATATCCATTGTGGTAGCAGCTGATTAAAATGCAGCCCTGATTCGAATAATAAATATACATGTTATTTTACACATAAATACACTGGTTTATGTTAAACAGTTCATTGTGAGTGGTAATATTTTTGGGACAAGAATCAGAAATATTGTCTCGTTTGAAATAGTTACTTTATCTGGTAAAACTAACATGGAAGAACATTTCGAGTTAACGAGATATTTACTCCGAGTTGTTTTGTTGAATGTGAGGTAGACCGATATCTGTCAATGATAAGCTCACCTCACAGACTTCAGTTTATCCAGGATCATGACGTATGAAACTGCGTCGAAATATCGGCAGTCAACAAAACTCACAAACCATGGTAAATATCTTGGTAACTCGAATAATGTTACTATATCTGGTTCGGAATTGAAAATTGGAACCTTGAAAGCGATAACTGTATATTCAATTGAATGTTACACATCTAAATTTCGATTCAATTGAGTTAAGTACATTTACAATTCGTTCGTTCAAAATAGTCTCTGAAATGAAGTGTTTTCATTTACAAAACTTGCAAGGACGGATAATATGCTTTCTTCGTTTTGTTTCCTTTGTAAGTACATTAGTTAAATTAGATTAGCATATACCTCAATTTCGTTTTCTAAGACTTAACCGAAAACTTTTCTAGTCGTAATAAGCAAATGGTCTGGCTTAACAATTTCGGCGCGTTTCACTAGATAACTGATGGCTCTGTAGCTTAGTTGTTAGTGGACGAGCGGTCCCGGGTACGATTCCGGCCGGGGCTCAGCGTAAAGTTTGTTCCCGGGGTTTTGTTTCGTATATCTGTTTGTCCATAATCCTAGTGCAGGGGTATGAGTGTGTAAACGTTATTATTATTCCAACATTTTAAGATTAAAAATAGGTTCAGCGTCACGGCCAGATAGAAAGATAAACATTTTGTCACTCGATAGCTAGCTAGATTTTGTTAATAGATTTTATTAATCGATAGCTAGATTTTGACAATCGATAGGTAGTCTTGTCACTCGATAGCTCGATTTTGTCACTCGATAGCTAGATTTTGTCACTCGATAGCTAGATTTTGCATGAGTAGCTCTGGCGGAGGCGTTAACCCAGGCTCGAGCGTCACGGCGACGCCGCGGTTCAGCGACACGGCCGGGTAGAAGGCGCCGCGAAGACCCGTAAACGCTATGTCGCCCTGAAATAAGAATACTATATAAAAATAAGTACTTTTTAAAATAATTTATTTTCAACAAACACTGTTTCGTCAAAAGCCTAAAGTTAAGTTTCTACAGTGTCTACATTCTTCAAGAGTGTCTGCGTTCAATATGACCAAACATTCCGTACCGTACCAGTCTCTAATGTTCCCACTGCAGGGACACCGGCCCACTCCCGATAATTGAGAGTGAATGGGCTCTGATCTACCACGGGAGCCCAATCCGGATGGGTAGATGTCACATGTCGTCGAATTTTTGGTTCTAAGACATGCCGGTTTCCTCACGATGTTTTCCGTCACCGTTTTGAGAACGTGGTATTGCGCACATAAATTTTTCAAGTGAAAAAACTCACTGGTGCACGTGTGGGTTTGAACCAGCAACCTTCAGATTGAAAGTCGGCGTCTATGCCCCTGGGCCACCACGCTTTCAAAACGTGTAAAATCAATAATGACATAAAGCCTTCATTTGGGGACTGGGCTACTCCAGGAATATTCATTAGCAGAAATAACTTACATGTGCTGTATGAAGAGAAACAGAACTGTGTCGATGAATCATTCATACATTACGTTAGAAATTATTCCAAAATATTTAAGAACGTGTGTGATAACGCAAAATCTATTTTTATTAGAAATAAAATAAAATCCATATGGAATATAGCGGAAAACACTCTTAGACTAAATGACAAAATAGTAATGGATTCTCTGGAAATTGCTACGGCATTTGAAATATTTTTTGTGAATGCGCGAATGGAAATTACTAAGTATCTTGTAGCTTCTTCTACAGTGTACAGAGTACGCACCTGCGGCTCGCCGTCCACGCAGAAGCGCAGCGTGCCGCGCGGCAGGTCGAGCAGCACGCCGACGCGCGCGCCCGCGCGGACGCCGCCCGCCGCGCGGCCGCCGTGCGCGCCGCCGTGCACGAACCACGACCGGGAGCCGTCTATGTACATCGCCCAGCCCAGGGCATCGCTACCTGTCAATAATAATAATATTTGATGAAGCACAGCTTGTACTATGGAAATCAGCTTACCGATGGATATACTTATATAGCCCCTTTTTGAGTAAATTCTTATATATGTTACATAATAGCTGACCCGGCCACGCGTTGCTGTGGTTAACGTTTTTGTCATATGAGCGATCATAAATTGAGATGTGAGCTATCTTATCTTTCAAGTTGGATCAAACAGCACACGGTGTACAAATGTGATTAAAATCAGTTAAGTAGTTTAGGAGTCCATCGCGGACAAAAATCGTGACACGTAATTTATATTATATTAAGATTTACACTACGACAGAAAAAACATGTATGTACGTCACACAAATGCTTGTCAAGTCAAAGTGAAAATTATTTATATTCGTTGATTTCGATGAAACCAGCATGTCTTAGAACCAAAAATTCGAAGATATGTGACATCTACCAATCCGGATTGGGCTTCCGTCGATCAAAGCCCCTCTCAATTAACGAGAGTAGGTTGGTGGGTGCTACAGTGGGAACATTTTTTTTTTGTTTTTTTGTTCCTGCCCGCACTGTTCGGTGGACTATATTTTGCCCGGTGACGAATGAACGTCAAAGATATTGTATGTCTTTTATATTTTATTTAAATTTAAATTTAAATTTTAGCGGGGTTTAGAAAATTGGGTTTCTATTCATCAGTGGAGAAATTAGAGGCTACAGTAACTCACCTAGCATCTTGTCCCGATGCACGGTAGCGCGCGCTACGCCGAACGCGGGATCGGCGTCGGCGTCGTAGCGGTCGATGCGTAGCCGCCAGTAGTGGACGCCCCGCGCCAGCGGCGTGTCGGCCAGTGCCACGCGCGGCTGCCATCCCGTAGCGCTGCACGATAGCCCGTCCGCTGATAACGTGACGCCGTCGCCGCCCGCGCAACGCACGTCCCATGTGAACCACGCAACTACAATATGAAAAAATAAAATATATAGGTGTGTGAATATGACTCCGCCCCTTTTTGTCAAAATAAAACACATTTGTTCGCTTACAAAATTAAAAAAAAAATTATTGAAAGTATGCTCCATCTGCAGCTACAACCTTCGCCCATCGTTCAGGTAGTTTTCGTATTCCTTGCTGGAAGAAGTCCTGGTCTTTTGAGCTTATCCAGTTGTCAATCCAAATTTTGATACTTTCACATGAAGTAAACTTTTCTCCAGTAAGGTCTGTCTGCATCGTCCGGAATAGGTGGTAATCCGAAGGAGCTATGTCTGGTGAATATGGCGGGTGGGGTAACACTTCCCAGTCCTGTCCCTCTAAATATCTTTTTACGACTTCTGCGGTATGCGGTTTGGCATTGTCATGCTGAAGAACTAATTTGTTATGTCTATTCACCCATTCTGGTCGTTTTTCTTCTATGGCTCGCTTCAAACGCATTAGTTGTCGTCGGTAAACTTCTCCATTAATAGTTTCAGAGGGTTTGAGCAACTCATAATATACAATACCTTTCTGATCCCACCAAATACAGAGCATGACCTTGGCACAGTGAATATTTATTTTTGGCTGTGATGGGCCTGGTTCGCCTGGTTTCACCCAAGCTTTTTTGCGTTTAGGATTTTCGTAGTGTATCCATTTTTCGTCTCCTGTGACTATCCGATGCAAAAATCCTTTTCTTTGCTGTCTTTGAAGCAGCATTTCACAAATGGTTTTCCGACGTTCCATGTCTCTTTCTTTTAAATCATGTGGAACCCAGTAACCGGCTTTTTGAATCATTCCCATCATTTGTAAACGCTTTACAACAGTTGAACGATCAACATTTAATGCTGCAGCTAATTCTGATTGAGTTTGGCAAGAATCTTCCGCCAATAATGCTTCCAATTCAGCATCTTCAAATTTTTTTGGTGGTTTTCCATGTTCTTTATCCTCAGTACTAAAATCGTTATTTTGAAATCGTCGAAACCATTCCTTGCAAGTTGTATTAGACGGAGCATGCTCACCATAAATCTCCACAAGCAAACGATAAGTTTCCGCTGCAGTTTTCTTCGTAATAAAATAATGTAATAACACTTCCCGCAAATGACGTTTATTTGGAATAAAAACCGACATTTTCGAAAAGGTGAAAACAATTGTTGCTTACACTTCAACCAAATATCATAAAATGCGTTAGATAGCTGACATTCAGTACTATCGAATACAAGTATGGTCATTTATTAGTACACGTAAACAATACTAAAAACGACATCTGTTGAGAAAGGGCGGAGTCATATTCACACACCCAATAAAAAAAAATCATCAATCTAAACCGGCCAAGTGCGAGTCGGACTCGCGCACGAAGGTTTCGGTACTGGTAAGGTACTGTCAAAGTCGATACCGCGATGACAGCGCGGGCTAAAATACATGTGGCGCCATCTAGTTTATTCATACGGAACTATATATTAAAAATCCCGTTTTTGTTCGAGACCCAATAAATATTTATTTTATTCTTTTTAGTAATTGTTGTTATAGCGGCAACAGAGATACATCATCTGAAAATTTCAACTCTATATCACGGTTCATAAGATACTGCCTGGTGACGGACGGATGGATGGACAGACAGACGGACGGACAGACAGACCCTAAAAAAACATAAATCCAACTCTAGTGTGACCCATCAGCTATTTAGCATGGCTTATTACCTATACTTTAGTCACAGAAAATTTATGTGATAAATCTGTTCATTTCTAATTTTTTCATGATAGAGAAAATTTTAAATAGGTCATTTATATTTTTATCTTCAATATTAGATTGATTGATTTTGAAGATTCTTTTTTTATTTGAAAGCTGATGCCGATGGTTTATTTTTTTAATTTTTTATTTGTCCACTTGTTTATCAGTCATTTATTTAACTCACCGGGCGATGTTTGAAGGCCGATGACCTCGCTATACGGCCCTTCCCCAGCGCCGTTGAACGCTTTCACCCGAGCGCTGTAAAGCGACGAGTAGTGGAGACCGTCCACAGTGCATACAGTTTCACGGCCGCAATATACTTCCTGTGACACAGGAAACAAAAAGAATATATTAAAATTTCGTCACAAAAAATATAGTTTTGCAGATACTTCTCTTTGTGCAGTTATAGTAGATAAAAAGGGATGTGGCTGAGTCGTGGACACGTCCGTGTTTTACGTGAAGACGTAAGCAATAATAATAAATATCTAGCAAGCGATGTGTCACAGTCCTCAACGCGAATTCTACGATCCTAGTGCAGAGGTATGAGTGTGTAAATGTTTATTATTATAATCACAAAGGATATAGTAAGAAAACTAAATACTTACGCGGAAGGGCCCGTCCACTCCGTCGTCCAGCTCCAGGATGTACCCGCGCACGGCGCTGGGCGCGGGGGGGGCGCGCCACGCCAGCGTGCACGAGCAGCCGCGCGCCACGCACGCCTCCACCGCCATAGCGGGCGCGCCCGGCGCTGTGCAACAAACAGACTCTTAAAGTACTAAAGTGGTGAAAAAGTCTAGGAACAAACAATCAACCACAACAAAATGCTAATTCATTATTCTGCAAAACTATTTATTTTCCATAATGTAAGTTATGTATAAGAACGTTTTGGCTTTAAAAAGAATTTGAGGATAAATCTTGTCAAAAAAGCAAGGCATGTTTTTATGACAAGATTAAAAAAAAAAACGGTTTAAACGCTTAAACCGTGCGCAAGAGAAGATGATCCGAAAAGGGTAATATTAATTACAGATCATCATAAGATGGATCTCTGCAAAGTCACAACTGAATCCATTAACTCGGATAATATAAAATTCTTTATTCCACAAATGTAGATATACATCGGTGAACTTATATCTAAAGAGCATAACACATTTATTGTTCTTCTGTCGCTCAATAATTAAAAGATTATGGTATGTTTATTTACTTACCTGACATTTTCATTGCATTTTCAATCGCTGCATTCCAAAGTGTTAGCATTAATTAAATAAAAATTGTTTAGCGCTCGTTATTAATATAAGATCATATGGCTGTAGCATTACTGAAGAATGGTTTATGTTAATGAAGAAATGTGTTAGCCGAGGTAATGTGAGAAAACAAAGGAGGCTCTGAGTTTACCTTCTAATCAACAATATGAACAGTGTCCCTTTGAGGCTCTGCTTAACCCTCCGGGGGAATAAGGTGTGAATTTATGTATTGTTTTGCCGTAACACCATTCATCAGACTTGCCATAATGTTGTCTCGTATCTCTCAGCCATGGTAAAAGTCAGGAATATTTTTGACCAATCCGCTAACCTCGAGACTGCTAAGTTACTATTTTAGAACTGTTATAATAATATATAATCAAATCAATAAGCTTTAGTATGTGTCATTCGACAAAAATCATATTGTGACAGAACGCAACCCGAGTTTTGAAGTAACGCGGTGCGTTCGGAGTCGCCTTCAGCGATGAGAATGTAAATGATTTTGTAACTTACGGATACATTCCACGAAGTTCATTGTCCTGACGGTGCGCAATACTGGTTCTATGTCGAGTGTAAGCGCTGGTGCGTTCGGAGGTGTTTCTAACGAAGAACATAAACCCGCTGCCGTTTCATGCGCGCGCGCAGTTAGGATGCTGCCCACCTGAAGTTGAAAAAAGCTTACATTATCTTAAAGTACCAAAGTAGACATTCTAAATATGAAATCACTGTACATTATGAAAGTATTGTACAAATGTAATTCACAACATGTTGTCTTGGGAATCAAACCCATGACTAAAGGTCAAACATAAGATATTTTTTGTTTAAACGTGTACAAGAATTTTGGTTTAAGAATTAAACAAAATTATCAACACGAGAAAAGAATAGAAGAATCATAATCATCTTTACTAATTGTTAAATAATAAAAGTTAGCTATAACAATTGATTTGAATTAAATAATAAATATATCAAATCTAACAAAATAAATTTCGTAGTAATTAAATTCAAATTGAATGATCAATACAAATTATTTGACAGTAAATATCAATCAATACTAAGTTAATATTTTAATAGGCATTACAATGATAAAATCACCCCTCCCCCCATGCTTACGTAAACATTGGTATAAAACGTATTCATTATTTGTAGGATCCCCGAAAATGCATTTCGTTTTCGAGCATAGACAATGTGTTGCCATATGTGTAAAAAAGTTAATAATTACTGCTGACGTAATCACCATCTCGATCCCCCCCAACCCCCATGTCATCAAAAATAAGCAAAGCAAAGACCTCCCCGCCCTATAGTGCTTACGTAATACTTGAACGGCCCCTAATATCTTTTAATTTAGTTTTACTTCGGTCTCATACTAACAGAATTAGCACTACTTATTGCGTCTTATGAATATTCATAAGATGTAATAAATTTAAGATCTTTTCACCTCTAGGTAGGGTATGATATACATATATAACACTACATAGGGTTGAACCTATTTAGTGTTTTTAAAAAACATCAGGCAGGCCATTAGATCCTTCTTTCTTTCCACAATTATCGCATAAAAATATATATAGGAAGCACGAAAATAGTCATGTTTACAATTGATAAACCCATTAAGCCACATGACAAAGTATGGGCTGATAGGTGCTTATCGTGTTATCATGCGCTTACGCGTAATGTAATCAATACTATGAAAATGTGGGTCAATTTAAACTACTATTAGAAATAATAGGTGTGCCGGTTATAACAGTAACGAAACTAATGATTTTTTACAAAGGGACTGATTTATAAAGAAAGAGAAAACGAATGTAATTATTTCATCCCGCAATCCTAGCCGTTGTAGACGCCCGTTGTATACAATCAGTATAGAACGGGCGAAGAAAATATACAGTACAGCTTGTAAATATACAGGAATGCAAGTGCACCACTGCTTCTTTCGCACCATCTGGGGGACACTTGTAGGGACGCGAGCAACATGGTCCCCCTTTCGCACCACCCAGCTCATTAAATATTATGTAATGATTTGATCATCTTCAAATGTGAGATTTTGGTAAATTATAGCAATAACCACGTCACATCAGCTTCCAAACAGAAAAAACCGCATCAAAAATGATCCATGTCTATTACGATGCAGACTCCTCTTTCATGGGGGGTAAAAAATACCTGTAAAAATGCAGCATGATCTGATTCCTTCAAAGCCTCTATCGAGAAATGTAGCAGCGCCGTCGCCTCTCGCAGTTTCTGAGCGGCCATTGACTTCAGGGATCGCATGTTCGTGACTGTCTGGGACCTCGTGTGCCTCGCCGCCCGGATGAGCTCATCTCTTCTCTGTTCCACCGCGCGGGACACTTCCGCACACGCTTGGTCGATCTGTCTCTCTAACTCTTCACATGACTCCTGAATTAAAGTGTCAGATTTAAAAATCGAAGCAGACTGTTCTCGCAATTTTATCTTTTTTTTATCCTGATGTATATAATTTTATCCCGTGTTTTACGTTAGAATTAATGTATTAAAGAACAAGAAGATTGAATACAACTTATTGATATCGAAAAATATGAAAGAACCAACCCAAGAAGCTTCTCACAGATATTATATAGATAAAAACAATGTTTTGCCACAACTAATATATATTTTTTGGATGACTTTCGTTGATCACTATTGGTGCCACCAGATGCCCGCAAACCACTGGTCTAGAAACCCATGGAAAAACTGCAAGATCTGTGAGGATTGGTATTTTTCTTATTAGTACTATTGCTGTGCTAGCAATTAGAGTGAGTTACTTGGGGATATTGCATTTCTGAGGTTATCTGCATTTCAGAAGTTCGGGGTAGACTATGTGGACAAAGTCACCTAAGTCTTTTTCTTCAACCTATGTTGTAAGCTCTAAGCGATGCTACTCACATTAATGTTATCTCCTGTGCCTTTAACTATTTGGATATATTCAGTCATGGCTTTAGCTTGTTCCGATAACTTTTGCAGTGATTGTGATAATTCAGTCTGAAAGAATATATAATACACAGTTCATTTAAAGTTGGCCGCAATAAATAATATGTCAATTAAGCTCATTTTACATTGGATCAGGGTTCATATCATTTGGCATAATTTCAAACAAATTTCATAACAAAAAGTACAATAACAAAAAAAAAAAACCCATTCTGAATATACCCAGTTCCAATGAAAACTTAAACCGATGTCAATTTTAAAATCATACCTTATGAGATCTAGCTGCATTAGATAATGCTTGTGTTTCATGAGAGGCATGTCGTTCCACAAGGCAGCGTTGGCAGATTGGGAGTTGGCAGGCATTGCAGTACAGTGTCGGCGGAGAGCCATGATCCCCACATGTGGTCCCCAGAGCTCTGAGCTCGTGCTGGGCTAAGGGCCCACGTATGGGATGCCAGGCATCCCTACACCCTGCACAGTACCGGACTGAACACTGTTCACAGCGGACCACTGCCGCCCGTCTCTCTCCTTCGCACATCTGACACGCCTCTTCGGCGGGTGGCGCTCCTTTGACACCCCCGAACCGCTCCACGATCGTCCGCATGACGCGAAAAGGCGGCAAACCCTCAGCACCATTGTCGTCCAATAAGACAACCTTGCTACACAACGGACAGGTGATGCTGAACGCTACGGTCGAGTACGCGGGCGCGGCCGGGGTACCCGCGTAACTGTTAGGCCTTGATCCACATACCACACCGCTGTCGGTTTCACTCGACACTGAGGCTTTGTCTGCTTCTTGGTAATCGTTCGTGGCAGCAGCATTCTCCGCCTCGTGTACGTGAGCCTGTAGGCTGACAGCACAGGCGCGACAAAGAGCATGCCCGCACGGTAGGAGGACTGGTTCCCTGTAAAATTCTTTACAAACAAAACATCGGATTTCTTCCTCCATTTTGCTTCAGATTTTGAGTCTTTGCTGGGTTTTATAGTTCTTTATGGCTGTCATTGGCGTTTCGAGAATACTTAGTTTTCATTAAAATCACATGTTTCATACAAAATAATTAGGTTTTGATGGATTTTGTTTTACATTTCTCGAGAGACGAGAGACAAAAGCAATGCTTTTATGACTACACACACAAACTTGAAATCACTATTCACAGATAACTAAATTAGTATTTTACTTTATAACAAAACAACACATGGACACTAGTGCGTTCTGCTGAGAGCTGCATCGCGATTGTCGGTTAACAAATTGCGCATTGTGATTGGTTGTCCTTAATCTATCAACCAATTACAACACAGGGTTAGTAAATCAATGTTGTCGGGTGATAACGCTGCTGAACGAGACTTCATATATATTGCCAGATGATGTTCGGTGAACCTTACGAATGAGGCTATTCCTGTATTTTTAGGGCCTTAGATTTATAACACTTAATTGAATTTCTTTCGATGGGTCCGTAGCTTAGTAGGTAGTAGCCCTGCCTTCGAAGCGAGGAGTAACGGGTTTGGTTCTCGCCCGGGGCAGATTGTGTGTTGAGAATTGTTATCCATTGTTACTTTGTTCCTCAATAAACTATATTTGATTTGATTTGATTTGATTTTTCAGGTCTTTTTGTCGTAATATTGTGTTTCTGTATTTGTCTATGCCACCTGCAACATGCAACATAGGAAACCCTACTGCAAGGGCATGAGTGTGTAAAGGTAAATTTGATTTACTTTTTTTTAGGATTAAGTATTGCCATAAGGTGATAACTTTAATATTAAACTTCGTCGCTGCGTCGCACAACAAAATGCAATTACCTTGTACAGAGCTCTTCCAAAACAAATTAGGGGACAAAACAAACTCCCTGTTATTACTATGGTGTCGATGGAGTTCTGAATGAATACGAGTAGTTCGTAGGCGATGAGTTTTTGCGAACTATAACAGTGGTAACGGGCAACGGACAAAAACTGCACTTGATGATTTTACTGCGCCACACTGCCACCTATGCCACCCCGTTTAGCTGTACAAATTTACTAGTATGTATGCTATGGTAACGGATAACAATAGATGCGAGGCAAGCAGTTAACAATACACATCCTTAAAAAGGTTAATTACCGTGGTCAAGTACTACAAAACTTTTGTGCCTTCGAGCGCTTTTGTAGTTAATTTTCTAGATGTGTACATAGGTGCGTTTACATACATCAGTTCCTCAACTTTTGCTTGGTGGAAATATTGAAAGGGAAAATATTGTAGGTACCTGCAAATTTAGCTAACCGTTGCACAGTTTACACTTTTCACCGATCTATATACTCAATCATTTATTTTATTTCACATGGATGTTTAGTTGATAACACAACAGTACCTAGTAGTTTCACATATAAACCCTTCTACTGAATATTTATTGTGTTATTGCGATACCCCACTCACTATACGAATGGCTTACTCTATAAGCAAATAGATATGAAATAAAGTGATTTTAGATTTTAGGTACGTATGTTGTTTTCTATACTGATAATGTTATTTTAATAATGATTGAAATATTTAGGTATTTTTTTTTACTCATGTTTAAAAGATAAGTACCTAATTACAAATGTCAAAGATGTAATATAGTTATTTTAATTTCCAATAAATAAAATTTTTGTGTCACTACTGAAAATAAAAGATTTATGTAGATGCAGTGGTTTTTAGGTTAATATTCGAGTAAGAGTTAAAACTTTCAGCTAAAACTATTTTTTTTTTTTTTAAGTTAATTATTTGTAATCTAAGTATATCTATTTCTAATAATCTATTATTATTTTGCGTGGAGGATTGTGTAAATAAAGTATAGATAGAAAGGGAATTCACCCACCTACAGAAGTTATAGAATTGTAAGTTTGTAAGTACTAAGCGTCGGTACGGTGGCATTGAATGCGTTCAGCAGTTTTGACCATGACCAGTCCAAAATTGTATATTTTGGTTATCGTTTTATGATAACACTTAGGGGTTTATGTAACTTTTGTGATAATACTATGATGATAACATCAGGTCAGGGAAAAATATTTTTGTATTTTGTAATCCAATCTCTTAATACCTGCTTCGTACCATTACATAGGAGATATTTGAGAAAAGAATATGTAAAATCCTGTTCCCGCCATTTTTGCATTGTTTATGCCCAAGAAAAGAAGTGTATCTAATTATGTACCTACTTAGAATTCGATTCCTAAATTATGGTTTTAGTCTACCTTTACCGAACCTTTACCTTCTATACCATTAAAACATCAATTTCAACATTTTTACTTGCGTTGTTTCGAAGTTATATCCTTTGGCTATCAATCTTCGTCTCAATTAACTGATAATCTTCGATTATAAATAATGGACAATACGTATTTAGCTATCAACAAAGAACATCACCACAGATTACATCAGTACATTCCAGTACAGAAGAGAAGACTTGCGACTTGGCAACAAAATTAAGACTTGGAGTGAATAATTTTTTATAACAGAGGAAGGTAGTATCTATTGGTCAAACGCCTAAAACTCATCTTCATCTGCTCATGTCATGTTCGCAGATACACCAAAAACAAAATAGAAGGTACATGTAAGTATCGGACATAACAAAGACCTCATTTTAGTGCGGTGCCAGATGATATGATTGATCACCTACGCGTCTAAACACAATGCAACAGCTACTTGCAAGTAGGTAGGTAGAGTTGATTCTGTGATAGTAAATAGCGAATCGCGCTTATGAAATTAACTTGAAAGTTGGCCAAGGTCGGTGGCATCGCCATGAGTATAAGATAATAGATTTTCGGCAGTTTATCAGAGTTAGATTTATAAAGAAAATAATTGAACGTAATAAAACATCTCGCTCTATTAGAATATATTGTTCCGGATAAGTACTGCCACCACACCTTGTATTCAGCCGCCAAGAAGTATTACGCATTGCTTCGTTCGCGTTGCAGGGTGACGGTGAAATTACAGGTAAATATCGTAGACAGCAAAGACATTTCCTAAAAATTAAAGTCGGGATAAGTACCAATCCAGATTAGATCAGTCCATTCAATCTCGCTTGTCGAGAGTTGTAGTGGGAACAGAGACTGGTACGGAACGTCGACTAATAATAGTAAGATTTTGGACATTGAATGAATGAATGAACACTTTATTGTACACCAAAACATATACATAATAGTCGTTTACATAAATCTACTTTGATGTATTAATGATGTATTAAATAGGATGATTAGGCATTAGGTCGAGGGGTGTGGACCGCATAAATTAGGCGCATGCACATATTATGACTTCGGTCGTAATCGGAGCGACATAATATTTAAAATAATGTGAAGCACGTCAAGTACAGGTCAAGTGCGTTATAATTGTTTGTTAATTGTAAATAATGTCTTTCGCGCTACAGTATGCTTAAATGTCATTATGTCTTATCGGTGTCACGACATAGTGTTAGAACACGACATTTTCTAATGGGTATAATTGTTATTATTTATTTCATTATTTATTGCACAAAAACTTAAATTATTAATACCCTTTTAAGGTAGAAAACTAATAACTAATACTTTTTAAATGTAAATTATTGTAATATAAAACACATACTTATAAATTACATGAAATGCATTATTCATGAGTATTTCATATCTGTTGCGGTTTCAGGTTCAATTTTAGTTATAATCTTAGAATGTGTCGTATCTTCTGTTTGTTATAATCATTGCTAAACACGAACAACATTTTTGTGTATCGAGAATTTGGAAATATGTATGAAAAATAGTTTTTTTATCCTTAAACCACGGCCTTGATCCTCTGTTCGCATGCCAATCGTCTTTCATAAAGCTAGATGTTTTTTTAGTTTTATCTAGAGAGTTGGGAAGAAACTTTTGACCAACAATGGGACAGTTCAGACCGACAGTAAACTCAACGTGAATAACACTTAAAAACGAACAGCCATTAGATAAATACAGCATTAGTATTCCGTCATTTATTGACACAAAAATTCCACCATTTTTACAATAATATTTACCTACCATATAACCCGACATGTTTAAGTTAACTGTGATTGATGGCCAGACCCATTCATAGCAGACCGTAAAAAAAACAGTCCTACTACTTTTACATTGAACACTTTCAGTTTAATCCTCAGAAATGTTGGTCGTCTCTACTTTACTGTTTCTACTTCTGCCAGTCTATTGTATAGGAATTGCAGATGTTCAGTACACGAATACAAGGCCAATATTGGCGAAATGTTTGGGAGAAATCTTAGAGAAATATTTCAGAGAAACCAAGAGGATGTGGTATTTCAGCTTGGATGCCGATGATGATCAGATCATTCAACACCTACACTCACTGAAAATTCTGAGTGTTCATCTGAGAACATTTCCTGAAAATAAACTGGAGGTAGCTGATACGTTCAGTATTTGGAGGACCATGACCTCTTGCTTGATTGTATCGAGGAACGAAGACGAGTTCGCGGCGCGCGTAGCAAACATCACCAGGGCGAGAAACTGGAATCCTCACGTACGATTTCTCGTCGTGTTATACACTCTCCGAACGACCAACCTGAAGAAAGTTTTTGATAGCCTCCTTTTGCTACACGTTAATAATGTCGTTGTTGTAAACGGAACGGATACCGCCGAATTATATACGTACAATCCTTACGAGAATTACGCATGTGGTAAATATTATCTTAGAGTTAATGAGTGGGGAAAATGTGCCGATGTAAAGTCAATCAATATTTATCCCGAAAAAATTGTAACTGGACTTAAAAATTGTTTTTACAACGTTTCATGTCCGCATTGGCCGCCCTACAGCATTGACCCAAAACTATCTGACGATATACCTTATGTGATGGGAACCGAACAATACATTTTTAAACTTATGAGCAAGTTGGAACAGTTCAAGTACGTTTTCACCTACAACTATGACGGAGAAATGTTCTCAACCGTGTCTGATGATATGACGGTCTCTGGACCATTGTCGATGATCCAGGCTAATTACACAGACATAATGTTGGGTGGTCTTATGCTTATACAGTCACGTGCAAGATCATTCTTTTATATCCACGGCCACCTCGACCAGGTGGATGAAATCAGGATCATGATCAAAAGAGCTTCAGTCAGTCCTGCTTGGAAGGATTTCTACTTAGAATTTTCACCTCTAGTTTGGTGTTTGCTATTGATCGTTTTAGGGGTCTACTCGGCCCTGCTGGCTATTTTACTACGGAGAAAAGACAAAAGCCTCGTGTTCTTTTTCCTCTTGGACAACATATTACTTCACAGCTTTAAGATTCGTTCGCGCCATACGGTGAATGTAATAATAATCATCTGGTTATGGTTCGCGTATTTAATTAACTGCTTTTATACATCTTCTTTGGTGAGTCTCACTACGATGCCCAACACAGAATATCAGATAAAAGAAGAGGCGGAGCTAAGAGCTTATCAATTAAAACCATGTGTCAGTGACTTCATGCAAACGTTCCTGAAAGGAGAGCTAGGTGTTGGGATAGATTATTACATTGAGAGCAACGAAGCATCGTGTGGCACGCTTAGATCGAGTATAATGACCGTGAGTCATTCAGAAAAACGATATGCGTTGATTCTCTTCAGCGTATACCGTTACTACAAGTATCAATACTATGACGAATACGGTCACCCCCCTGTTTACTCTCTCAAGAAGCCTTGCGCCAGAGTTGTGTATGCTATGTACACGTACAAAGGTTTCCCTATGGGGGAAAGGCTCCACAAGCTGGCATTACGGATCAGGGAGACCGGGTTGACCGAAAAGAACCTCAATGATCATTACTATAGGAGGATGATCAGGTACCATTTCAAGTCGCGCGGACAGGAGACTCGTTTCAGCATTCCGTGGTACGTTTATATCGGTGGGGTGACGGTGTCTTCTTTGACATTTTTGTTTGAAGTTGCATCAAAGATGAGATACAGGAACGTAAATTTGCTTCCTAAAGGCGATTAAACGATGCGAAAATTATCTGAACGCTGTGATAAGTGAGTACATCTCATCATATGGATTGTTTTCTTAAGCAAAGGATAAGTAGGTATAAAAATTCTATCTATGTCTTTTTCCTAAGGGCCACATCGAACGGTCGCTTGTGACCTGCATATAAAAAGTCTACTTAAAGAGCAACATAAAAGCAATGACCTAAATATTTAAACTGTTTTTGTTTACTTCATTAAGCACTAAAAATTTATAGTGAACGTAGATTTTTACGACCTACCACCACACCGCAATTGTTAGCATGTTTTATCAATAATACGAGCAATAATTCTTGTATCTATATTTAATTCACGTATCTTGGAAATGACTCTAACGATTTGGACGAAATTTTATGTTTAGATAGGGTTTTGCTGTTCTTGTTTAAACGAATTTTTTACAACAAAAAGCTAAGCGAAGTTCAGTCCCCCAGGTGTTGTTTTGTTAGTATATGCCCAATTCTTGTATGAATTTGACAGACAGATTGACATTAGAGTACATCAATTCTATAATTTGATCGATTATCGATAAACTGATTGTGTGTTATACCTATGTAGGAATGTAGGTAGCTACTTTAAATTCAAAATTTCTTTATATATTGATTCACTTCATAGGTGAATATTATATATTATGTATTTCGTTTAAGCTATTTTCCACAACAATGTTTGACATGTTTGATTTTGTAGCAGGATACTATTTGTGATGCTATTGAGATTGACAAAAGATTGTAACTTTAATTTAAACAGTTTCAAAAAAGCAGAATGCGTGTGCAATTATCTATTATTTGTTACTACCTGTTTGCCCCAACTTCGACCGCGTGAAATTTGGGTAATTTTTTTTTACAAATATTTTTTATCTTTTTCTAAAATAAAAGTTAATAAAAGTTGTGTTCCGTGGTGAAGGTACTTGTACGCGTGTGCACATTTGTAAATATACATTTATGTATAGTGTGAAAAGACAGCATTAATAATTTGATGTAGTAGTAATTAGACACTGCACATTTGTTGTACTTTAAATTTTTCTTTATATTTTATTTTAATTCTAGGTCAATGTCAGAAAACATGAGTATTTAATAATAGATAATAGTGTGCGCGCCGGTTAGACGAATGGTACCGATGGATATCGCCATGTCGACATGTTTTGTGTGTTTATATTGGACAACCTCGATTGCGCCAGTTGCGGTGGTGCTGTCTGTAGTATCTAATCGCACAGATTAAATATAATTTTAGACTTTTTTTTCTTTTCTTTTGGCTTCGCACGGCTTGTGCATTTGCTAGAGTCAAGTTTTTATTTTAGACTTATTAGCTAAGACTTATTTTCTATTCTTCCAATCCGGGTATGAACTTATAACAGAAAGAACCAGATATCTATGCCGTGCTTTATCCCTACAGAGTAGTAATTCTGTCTACGATAGAAAGGATCCATTTTTTCTGCCGCTGAGTAATCCACTGTGTTTAGTCATATTTAGGTAAAATAACATGTTGTTATCTGCCTTTTTCTCTTTCTGTATTCATTTAGTTAATACATGTAATATGTGTACCTATAGAAAATATAAAACACAATTTTCAATTAACGCTTTTTTTCCTATTGCACGCCCGAGAACTAAGCATTCTTAATGTTATTATTACTGTACAAGTAACACAATCAAGTGTCCGTTTGATGAGTCACGAATTTGTAATTTTAAAGTTCTTTCACCTCTGGGACATTAACTATACATATAATGTAAATAGTAACGAATTTAGACTATTGTACCGTACTACCCTCAATCAGAAGAAAACAATCTTGAATCAGAAGTACCTATCTTTATTTTGTTTAATAATTTAATTCTAACAATTATTCAATAGTCATAGTCGGTTTCGTTTCAAGTATAATTGTCTGATGATAATTTAAATTGGAACTAATGAATTTCGTAGTAGGTATTTGGAAGTAGGTCGCCCTCTTCATTTCAACTGAAGATAATCGGGAGAAAATATATTCAGTTCATCTACAATACTATGCTATGCGTGTCTATTTTATACCTATACAGTCTAAGGTGAGTCCATACGGCAGCTATTGTTTAATTATATTTTTAATTAATGTGACATTATAATTGAATTAAGTAATTATAAGATAGTACCTACATAATTATTGTAATATTATAATGTAAATGCAAATTTGACATAACCAAGTGTTCACAAATAATCCTACGATGAAAATAAATGAGTATGAGTAATTAAAAATATTCCTTAAAAATCTTAACCTATAAAATATTCTATGCTACATAACAGTCAGTCTCCAATGTTCCCGCTGTTGGGAATCTACTTTCGACAAGTGAGAGTGAATGTCTGTCGTACACCCGGAACTCAATCCAGAATGGAGATGTCACAATCTTCGTTTTTTGTTTTTGGTTCTAGGACATATCGGTTTCCAAAGAACAGTTTTCGTTTATCGTTATTGAACAACAGCCCGAAGCAAATTTAATACCTATAATTAATTATTCTGCGACTGTATTTATTTATGTAATCTGTGAATTATTTCCAAGAGGTTCCATTTAATTGTGAAACTAGTAATTGTAGTAGCTCACAATGAAATTGGTTCAAATAAATTTATGAACTAAATAAATATCTATGCATGCATAGAAATAATGCATGAATAGCAAATTAATATATGAGTTTACAAATACTTATTGTTTTCTATCGTTACAATCCCAAACATGGAAGTACAGTGTTCAATGTCCTAAGTTTAGTCACCGAACTACAACCAGGCGTAGTTACGGACGGAGTTTGGTTTAGTTGGTCGGCTCGGCTAGTTCTCTTCGCGAGCCCGCGTTCGATCGACGCGTGCATCGTCGGTCCTCAACAACAATCACAGATTATCGATATCGTGGACTTTTCAAAATTATTTCCCAACACTAGTATTGTTTTTGAAATTGGAACAGTAACCAAAGAGGTGTAAATTATATTTATTCCCGGTCAAGGACCTAAGTTTGTTAGGCAATCTAACTGCAGCAAAGGAATTTTATGTTTGGATGTTGTGAGTATTCGTTTTTAAAATATACCAACCAGCATTAATACTGACCTAGATGCCCATTTGACTGAAAGATAAACGTAGACCCATAAGAATATAAGAATAGTACTTACGGTTTTTTACGGTAAATCCTCTTTCGTCGGTACACTTTCGCTGGGATTATAAAGACATGAGAAGTGGTGATGACAACGCTTTAGATATACACGCTTTTCCCCCAAAAGGGTTAGGCAGAGCTACTATGGCCCACACCTTGTGGGTTACATTATCGTGGAAACGTAGACGTGACAAGTGGTGAGTTCAACGCCACTATTGTTTTCCCAAAAATAACTCAGCTAACAGATTCCTACAGTAAAGGTAATATTTGTTATTATAATAAAATCAGAAAGCCAAGAAAAATATAAGAACGTTACAAATATAGGTACCTACCAACAAGGCCGGCCGAATTTCCGTGATTAACTGCTATTGAATAAAAATAAACTTTCATCTTGGAAAAACAAAATATTATTGTCTACATCATGGTCATTATGTGAACCAATGTTAAATGATGATTCTATACTTCTACGGTTACTAACTACGGTTTATGATTTAATGATTTTAAATCATAAACCATAAAATCATTAAATCATAAACCGTAGTTAGTAACCGTAGTTACTAACTACAGTAGTAGTACTATTACAGTTAGTATAGCAAGGATTAAATAAGAGACCAAATCTTCACCTGCCTTCAGTTATACGGAGATAGTGCCAGACTGCCTTCAAAAATTAATAATTTTGAAATATCTAACAATATTTGGGTATTTAACCTTCACTATGCCGCGATATATCACACACTTATACTAGTGGCGCCCCGCGGTTATCCGCGGTTTTCACGCGGTGTTAATCCAGGATATAAGCTATCTTGATACCAAATTTTATTCAAATCCGTACAGCGGTTTGAGAGTGAAGGAGTAACAAATATACACACACATACATCAGTGCTTATTTTATTATAATTTTAATTTTTATGAATTGTGATTTGTTGTATACAGTTTGCGAGAATAAAATATTTATTTCTTTCTTTTCTTTCTTTCTTTCTTTCTTACATAAGTACAAACTTTCTCCTTGTCCTAATATAATTTATTAAAAAAAATGGTTTTGTATGTTTAATTTAAAAAAGTGTCCTTTACATGTATTATTAAAAGAATTCAACGGAAATAAAGTATTTTGTCTTAGCCTTGACTTTGAAATATAAATAAAAATTAACTCATCGCTACGGTTTAGATAAAATGAAAAATAACACTATATGGATATACTGTGACATGGGAAAAGCACGCGAAAAATTTACAAACTGAAAAATGGAAATGGAACTGGAAAAATGTCCAAACGATACTTAGATCTGAAGGAATAAATAAGTTAGTTTGGTAATTTTGAGTCATACTGGTAACTGAAAAAATATCATTAATGCCATCTAGGTCTCTGGGTCACGAATTGAACTAAACGCACTAACTGTCAAATTATATTTTACTCCTCCTTTTTCCCCACCATTGGAACAATTTCCTGCGTAATGCATCTTACGTTCTTGTTGTGCTCGCGTGCATAATGCCTCATAACATTTTGCGTAATAAAAAATATTCACTTTCACTTTTCAACCTTTTTCAACGGTGTGGTTGAACATTGTTTTGTTTTGAATATAGAACATTGACTGATACGGATTGGGCTTTAATGTTACCATTGCACGGATTTTTTTGTAATTTTAATAATAAATAGTGATTTTATTAACCGTAGTTTTATTAGGGTGAAAGGAATTCAGGATATGACATGTTTATGTTGTTTGTTACCACGATTTCTAAGTGAATTTGCGGACCGACATAAATGAGTCGGTCGACATGAGTCTGAAATGAATAAATTGAATTGAATTGAAAAATAAATAATTCATTTATTTTGATAGGGTTGTATCAAAATAAAATAAATGTTGTATGTTCAAACAGACCAATCTCGTTTTAGCCGACTTCAAGGAGGAGGTTCTATGTTTAGTGTATTATCGGTGAATGTACGTAAAAAAATACGTATAGTCAATATAATTTTTTGGAAGTTTTCCAAGTTATCTTGAAAATTATTTTTATTTGAAAGGGTGGTCCGATAGAAATTCCATGACACCACAGGTGAAAAATGAGTGATTGAAGTCAGCTTTTTAGATTTTTAAATCATTCAATTAATTTTATTCTACCTCATTACTTACTAGGTATCACTTACCGCGGCTTGCTCGCCGAGTCGGTGGACATCCTGATTTCCATTGAAAGGTCAAACTCGATGTTTGTAAGTGCATATTTGTGTTTGCATTAATTTTATTCTCAAGTTTTTCCTATTAGTTTCCCTAAACCAAATAATAAATAATTCTTAACAAATTACTTGACGGATATAATTATGAGACTAGAATGAATTTTTTGATAATTTTCACTATACGTTCCCTTCTACTTTGAAATCATTTAATTCCAGGATCTTGGAATATGTAGGGCATATTTGATAATGATTTTTATCATATTTTATTTTCAGCAAAGGTTAAAAAGGTCAAAAAGCTATTACTAACCCTACAACATCTGTTCTTTCGTTTTATAAGATTCTGTGGCTTGAGTCCTCTATTCAATTACGTATTATTTCGAAACGTAAATATTTATAGCGTTATACATGGTTTTATTTGTTTCTATATTTGACATGTCATTATTTAGATTTACCATTTTCGACGTAACAGGTGAAAAATGAAATAAACAAGTGAATGTTTTTAAAAAAAGCTGACGCCAATACTCTCATCCGAAAAAAAAGCAAAATACACAATTTCGTTTCCCTTTTTCAGTTATTTTGATTATACAACTAAACTATAAAACCGATTTTGATAAAATTTCTATGGGACCAATCTGAAAGTATATCCTGTTAAATGAAAAAAATGATTTTTTTAAATTGGTTGGTAAATGTTTGAGTATTGCGGTAACAAACAAAGAAAAAAAATACAACTGAATTGATAACCTCCGGAAGTTGGATGAATATATTTTTTTAAATTAAAGATTATAGTGTACCTGTGTATATTTAAGAGTATTCTAGTCTATTCCAACAACGAGTTATATTCGTAAATTGCAACAAAAATATTCAATTACCTTGAAATCACAATTCAAATGATGTCAAACATGGTTATTGTTTCCTCGACGTGTTTATACCTATTTGTGAGTAAAGCTAAATATTAAGAAATAAAATCTGTACTTTAGTTGATAGTAGCCTTGCCTTCAAAGCGAGGGGTTCCGGGTTCGACACACTTTGTGTAGTATGAAGTTAGTTCTCGGGTCTTAGGTGGTTGTCTTGTGTTTCTATTTTTGTCCATGCCAATTGCGACACAGGGAATTCTAGTGCAGGGGTATGAATGTGTAACCTTTTTTTCTATACCACTATCGGAAGAATAATGTCATCCAATATTTATTTAAACACTAGCGGATACGCGGCGTGTGCTACTACGCTAAAAAAAGAAATACATTTTGTGCCTAATGCATTGTTTTAGTGGTCTAAAACCATCTTCGCATTGCCTTTCTAACGAAACCGGTTAGGGGCACATCGGTTGGATGGTTTCATAACGGACATAGGCAGAAACAATTTTTGTGTTTTACATACGTTAAAATTAATTTCGTCTTTTACATTCAAATACGTTGCCTTTATAATATTATAGTATACATAGCAACTTTTTCGTATAATAAGTACCATTTGTACATACATACCAAAACACTGACTACCGTCTGTACCCCGTATCTGATTAGGTATTTCAGGCGAGGTTGTCTTACGTCCTTGCATCAAATAAAGTCTATTGATTTCTGAAACCATTAAGCGTGACCAGCTATTTGTTATTGCTTAGTTGGTTGACCTTGAACAAACTCTATAGGTAATGAATTGGTATTTTTAAACTCTACAGTGACAGTACTAACTGACGGCTATATGATGATAAGTGGTTAACAGCACCCATAAACTACACCCCTTCTGAAGTATGAGAATGTCGCTTGAAGAATGAGAATGACAAAAGAGGGTGAGAGGGCTGCAATCTACCACGGTAGTCCAATCCGGATTGATAGACGTCACGTCTTCGAAATTCTGGTTTTAGGACATGCTCCAGTTGCTCGCATCCGTAGGTGAGAAACCTCTGGTATACACGTACCCCCTGAGTGCTAAAGGAGCAACAAAAGTAGCAGTAGAACTTGTGCAAAGTTCGCCCGGAGAAGTACTGCCTCCACACCTGGTAATCTGCCGCCAAGCAGTACTCGCATTGCTGGGTTCCGTTGGAAGGGCGTGGGTGTCGGTGGAATTACAGGCACACAAAACGTAATATCCCCGTCTCAGGTGACGGACACAGCGGGGTGCGACTTGGGTCTTCTCATACTTCAGTCAGGGAGGACCTAAGTTGCATTGCTGTTGTTATGGGCGGAGGTAACTACTTAACATCAGGTCCTGTCACATCTAATACATTAAAAAAAATCGATGGTTACTGGTTCAAATCCCAACAGGAAATAATGAGATTACAGATTCACAAGGTAAACAAAAAAATTATGAAGAAACTTACATCTCTTAGAATAAAACATCGAAAACACATTGTCTCCTACAAATAAAAAAAAAATGAAGTGAGGCTAAAAGATGGCAAATGTGAAACATGACGGCATAAGAGTAAGTTATGTCGTTTGCCGGCGCGGCATACGATTCGGTTTTACTGCTAAGTCGCACCACCATGTTTCACATCAAAAAAATATCTGCTAAGTAACTTTGTAACTAAACTATGCTGTCACGTGGACAGTTTATGTATTCTCATATATAACTACCGTAATTAGTTGTCATTAATATGGATGAATACATTTTGTTGTCAAAAACACTTTGTATTTAGAAGTTATTATATTATATAATAGATCCCGTAAAACACTAACACTACAACTAAGTAATTAAACTTTAATAATGGCGCGCACAAATGCTTATGTTTCTTGTTTTAAGTTCTATACGCAATTATAATCTAAAACTGATTAGGCTAAATTATTGAAACAAAAACTATTTATGTAATAGTTTTTGTTTCAATAATTGAGCTTAATTCGATAAAATTGCATTTTTTTGAATAACAATTTTAAATGCATCAATTCTCAATTGTTTACTTTAAGCGGGCGAAGTTCTCTAATTCGACAAAGACGCATTGGTATATTGTATGTATGTATGTTGTTACGACTAAAACTCGTACATTTATTCGAACTCCCTGAAACTTATACAAAAGTGTAATATAGGTAGATTGGTACCTAATGGTTGCGAAACTTCAGTCCAAAACGCACCGGTTTGCAAGTATATTACAGGCATTCGCAGGTTTTTTTTATTTGTGTTTTTTGTTCAACTTACCTTAAGTGTATGCGGTATATTAATTTTAATAAAAAAAAATTGTCATTTTTATTATTATTAGTAATTAATAATTTTATTATTAATTTATTTGAATTTCATGAATTATAAAGTAATTTAATACGATAAAATGTTGACATGTAATATTTAATTTACCAATAAAATACTATTATGATTATTATTATTTTCTGAGCACCATTTACATAGATTTAATGTACTCCCCGTTGTATTAAGACAGTGGTTATGAGAACGCAGTTCAGTACTTATCTGATGGTGATGACTTGCAACCTGCCTTGATTCTTGATTGTAACCGAATTGTTTTGTATGTTTGCTCAAGCAACCCTTCAAGGTCGCTTAAACGGAAATTATTATGCTCAAAAAATATAAAATTTCATTAAGTTTTTCCTTTTCATTCAGATTTTAATTAAAATCTGTTTGAAAACGGCCGTTCTGATGATAAAATACCTATATCTTTTTGAGTCGTAACTTATCAGGAACTAGGAAGGGACAAATTGTCGCTTATTACAAGTCGCTTATTTCACGTCAACCTAATGATGGTTTTTCCAAGTGCCTGTAATTTTACCGGCTCACCTTTCAAATGCGCTCACTGAATTGTGTTAGTTTTTACTGCTAAGAGCATACAAGTAAGTGATTTAAAAATCGAAAACAAAAAACGACTTCAATTCTTTCAAAATAGCATAATACGCAATTTCGTTTACATGGATGACATATTCTTTCAAGTTAATTTAACAAACAAACTATTGAACCGATTTTGATTAAAAGTTCTATGGGACCTATCTAAAAGCATATCCTTTCAAATAACAAAAAAAGTCCAAGTCGTTTGATAAATGGGAGAAATCGGTGAACATACATATAAAGTCGGTTAAAACCTTATTTATGTCAGCATGAAATCAATATTAAAAGTACATTCTCGATCTTCTTGTGGCATGACTATAGTCGTCTACTGACACTTTCTTTTCCCTACTACTCGCACTCTGTACTCGCAAAAGTAATACTTGCCACATATAAACATACCACACCGTCTTGTTCAAAATTGTAGGAGTAAAAACTATAACCCTGACTTCCTTGATCTGTTTTTTTGAACTTTTTTTACCATAATAAATCAAAAATTACGATCTGACGCACAGATTTACGACGCGGTGTAATCATCATTAGACGCTCAAAAAAAAATTGTAATAAATTGGAATACCACAATCTTTAAATACAGGTTATTTAATGATTGTAATAATCCATTTTATTTGAATAGTTCGCTAAATACGATTTCAACTTACACACCTATGGTTCCGTACTATCAACACAAAATCATTTAGATTCATTTAGATCTCGAAGTAAACATTTTATATTTCAAATTATTATCGAATATATTTCTATGTAACTGATTTATTATGTTCGGATATCCGAGATCGCCCAGTTAGTTAGGATCTTGGAAAAAATATACCGCATCTATTAATCTATACAGAATTACTAACAAATAAATAATTTGATTGTTAATTTCATATGGCCGGGTGTGCAGGAAACACCGTAAAACAAGCTAATCAAGCTAAACCAGTTTATGATAAACTAATTATAATAACTTTTAATATATTCTATCTCACTGATATTTTTTAAGACTGATTTTGATGGTGTTTGCTGTATATACAGAATGTATCGATGCAATTATAAATTATTTTCAAGAAAAACCAAATGTACCTTTTTCAGAATGGAATAACAATTGTGATACTGCCTTTATGATGAATCAAATAATTGAGTGCGCATTGTTTGTAAAAATATCAGAAAAAAACAGCCTAGTCATTTTGCGTCGCTATTGTAGATAATAAGGTCCATGTAGTTTTACCATAGGTATACCAAGATGAAATCTAATTCAAACTCAATTTTTTTTAATTCCTTTAAATCTCAAGTATCGGTAGTACACGTCAAAATTTATACGCACAAGTAAATATTCCTACACACACACACATAGGTACATGTCAAAATTACAGTAAATTTTCACGTTTTAGATAGTCTTATTTCTCGGGGGGAAGAAAAAAACGAGAAACCCTTTGGTATGGTATTACAAATTCGCGGAGATGGTCCTAAAATAATAATAACGCTTAAATAAACTTATACCTCTACACTAGGATAACTCCATATCATCTGCGACACTAACTGTGTCGCAGATGATATGGACAAATAATGAAACACAGACACAAAAGGCGTTATACTTATTCCATACAGTTTGTTCCGCAAGGGGATCGACCCCGCGACCAATCAGATGCCAGGTATGGTACAGAGTAAATTTGCTGCCAAACATATAAAAATAAATTTTATTTGCGTCATATCGGTTAGATAAAGGTAGGGGCAAAAACGTAAAATTAAAGTAAAACACGTAAAATTTAAATCTTAAAAAAAGTACTTAAAAACGGTATTTTTTTAAGATTAATGTATAAATATATATTGTACCTGGGCTATCGAGCATCGCTCGGTTTCTTTTTGTTAAACATGACGTCATGAGTGTTGCCACACGTCATAAGAGTCGTTTTACTGCCGCGGCGCGCCAAATGTTTCATATCAAAATGCAACTAGTGATCCTTTGATGAGTACGAATACTAGGTACTATGCAGTTAGATTATTATAATAATAATAATTGTTATCGATTTTATTAATCGATAACCACAATAATAATTTTTGGTCCAGTTGCTCGCGTCCGTAGGTGTATACCCTTTGATTCCCTACACGTACCCCCTGGGTGGTGCTAAAGGAGCAACCTAAAGTAGCAGTAGAACTTGTGCCAAGTTCGTCCGGAGAGGTACTGCCACCACATCTGGAATCTGCCGCCAAACAGTAGTGGTTGCATTACTGTATTCCGGTGGAAGGGTATGGCTGCCGGTGAAATCACATGCGCATGAGACGTACCATCCCCGTCTCGGGTGATGGACGCAGCAGGATGAATGCGACTCAGTATAGATTTGGATCTCATACTGAGTCGTGAGTCTCATACAATAATATAAAGAAATTGGCCGACTTCTGATCTATTAAAACGTCTATCCATTAAAAACAGGCTTTTAATCTAACTATAATTAATGACAGAATGATCAGGGACCTTATGTTAAGTGGTTACCGCCGCCGATAAACAAGAACAATACGACTCGGGCCTTCCCCTACAGAAGAGATATGAGAAGGCCCATGTCGCATTCTGTTGCGCCCATCCAAGGCCGTCTTAAGACAGGAAGGGCCTCTATGGCAACGACAAAAAATTAAATACAAGTATAAACCTTTTTTGTTGTTATTTTATTAATTGTCACCTGTCAACGGTTGATTGGTTCGGTGGTACTAAACTAATGGTCTATTGTTATCAAATGTTCAACATGCGTTTACTTTGAGTGTCTGTCATACTGCCGATTCGATTAATATTTCAATTTAGAAATCTTGACGGAAAAATGCGCTATGGAGCGGAATTTCTGCGGCCAGGTGTGTCCTTATGGTAAAGACGGCACTGGGACCATCACCGTAAAACCGGGATGAAACAAGTGCCTGTAATCTCACCGGCACCCTCACCCTCCCACCGACAACATATCTAAATAACCATCGTAATAAAATATTTACGAGTAAGGTTTGACTCATGTTTATACCGTGACAGGAGAAACTCAAAGCGACGTCGATGCAAACGGAATTGAACTGTTTTCCACACTGCAATATAATTCAGAGTCGGTCAACAAGAATTCACTTTACCAATACATATGAAATTCTTTGCTCGGATAACCATCCAAGAAGATATTAATCACAACTTTTCACAATTTCTATTGTAAATTAATATGGACGACTGATTAATGCTGCCGTGGTAGATTTAGGCTAATTAGTTGTAGTTTAATATAAGCCTGCGCCTGCAGAAGATGTTGGCAGATTAATCATATAACAAACAAATGCTTTTGGGTTCCATTTTGCTCGCGTTCGTAAGTAACGTAGCCAGGTACTCCAGGTATCCCGATTTTTGTTAGAACAGGTATCTTGTTCTGTTTTTATAGAATGCGTTATTATTTCGACATAGTGGATAGATACTTAACTAAATTATACTTTTTTTTAGTGATACTAACATAAATTATGGATTCTTTATTTAAAAGCTATAAGAGTATCTAGTTATCAGTCAACAATGATTATTTAATAGGTTTTTTTTTTTTTTTCTTTATGTGAGTAAGTGACGGAACGAGCTGAGGGCCCACCTGATGGTAAGTGGTGACCCTCGCCCATGACAACAGTAATGTGCGCGACTAAGTATGAGATCCAAATCTTTACTGAGTCGCATTCATCCTGCTGCGTCCATCACCCGAGACGGGGATGATACGTCTCATGCGCATGTGATTTCACCGGCAGCCACACCCTTCCACCGGAACACAGTAATGCAACCACTACTGCTTGGCGGCAGATTCCAGATGTGGTGGCAGTACCTCCCCGGACGAACTTGGCACAAGTTCTACTGCTACTTTTTGGTTGCTCCTTTAGCACCACCCAGGGGGTACGTGTAGGGAATCAAAGGGTACACACCTACGGACGCGAGCAACGGGACCCCCCAAATTTGATGTAATGTGTTATTAATAAATGTGTATTAAATGTACACTTATCAATAAAATTGCCTCACTGTATTAGTTGGCAGTACTTCAGCTTTTGCGCTGTAGGTCGCGGGTTCAATTCCCACTCAAGACAAGTATGACGAGCATAGATGTTTGTGCAGTGTCTGGGTGTTAATCTATTCTAATATATTAAAGCGGAAGAGTTTGTTTTTTTGATGCAAAAAGGGCAGGAGAATTTATCCAAATTTGATGTAAGTTTATTTCTTCCTTTGTGATAAAAAAACACCGTATTTTTTGATCACGCTACGTATGTCAGCAGAGGTCGTTTATAGGTAAGCACATACTATAATAACAATTAAGGTTTATGTTCATTAAATTGTGTGTGCGTGGTCTTAATGAAATTTGACATTACGCATGCTAACCGCAGCTCCTGGCAAACCAGTCATACGAGTATATAAAGTTTGGTTACGTTAGGAATATAGATAAAAAAGCCTGAATTTTATCTTATTTTTATTTGTCACTGTGGTTAGTCGTCAATGTCAAACTCAAGTCATGATAAAAATGAGAAGTGATTTTTGCTGTTTTTACCCGACTGCGCCAGAAAGAGGGTTTTTTGTTTCGAATGTGTCTGTATATACCACGTTCTCAAAACGGTGACGGAAAACATCGTGAGGAAACCGGCATGTCTTAGAACCAAAAATTCGATGACATGTGACATCTACCAATCCGGATTGGGCTCCCGTGGTAGATCAGCGCCCATTCACTCTCAATTATCGAGAGTAGGCCGGTGTCCCTGCAGTGGGAACATTAGAGGCTGGTACGGTACGGTACGGTCTGTATATTTCTTAGCGATGCTCTGAAACCTAAACGGCTTAGCTTCAGAGGTTGTTAGATTCGTCTCAATTGATATATATATCAAAATTATAAAAATTAAAATGGCCGTTTTGAGAGCTATGCTATGCCTTCCATAAATAATTTTAATTTTAAATTCTGTTTAATGACTTTTATTTAGGTAGTTGTTTCTGGAACTATCTAATTTGTATGAGTGTATGCGCTATTTTAATATAAACCGCATATTTCCTGCGGAAGTTAATTATCATTCTGCACACGCTCTCAACACGTGGATCGAAGGTAAACGAAAGTAATTTATAAATAAATGTGCGTGTGTCTCACTCTAAATCGCGACTCGAGTTTCCCATACCTAGGTAGGGGAGGACTTAAGTCATTGCTGTGGTGTTAGGGGGAGGTCATCAGAGTCATCAGGGGACGATTTAAAATCACTATCGTGATATATATTTTTTTATTATCATTCATATAAAATGTATGAATGAGAGCGTGGTGGCCCAGGGGCATAGATGCCGACTTTCAATCTGAAGGTCGCTGGTTCAAAGCCACGCGTGCACCAATGAGTTTTTTGAATAAAATTTATGTGCACAATACTATGTTCTCGAAACGGTGACGGAAAACATCGAGAGGAAACCGGCATGTCTTAGAACCAAAAATTCGACGACATGTGACATCTACCAATCCGGATTAGGCTCCCGTGGTAGATGAGAGCCCATTCACTCTCAATTATCGAGAGTAGGCCGGCGTCCCGGCAGTGGGAACATTAGAGGCTGGTACGGATACAAAAATAAAATGGGACATCTGATTCTGCATGCTATTCGGATAATAATTTAATCTCTTACTTATTACGGCGTAAACCCTTTCGTAATTGGAAATTGGAAAGCTCGTAAGAGCGTTGGCTCGTAAGAGTCACGCAAAAGGTAAAGGGCACGGTTTATCCATTGAATACGGAATCCTAAAAGGTTTAAACATGGCGATTCATAATAACCCAGTAATAATATGATTGCTATGTTAAGTAGGATTGCGTTAGGATGTTGGTCCCGCTTATTCTAGTCGATAAGCCATAAATTAGGCTTTAGAACGGTTTATTAAACACCACCAGATCAGTCCGTTTACTCACAAGAAAAGATCTATAGAATATAATAATATTATTGCTATCCTTATAATATATGCAACAGAACAATAGCGAGCTGTAGTAGTTTAAAAAACACCGGAATTATCAGCGTACAAAATGTGTGTCACAGACGATAATTAAATATATTAGTCATTGAGTACCTACCGAAATCGAGGCTAAAGTTTATACACAAGTAGGTGCCCAATGGGACACTATTATCTCTTTATTTAAAACATATTTGGATAAACGAGGAAAAAATGATATTATAAACGCGAAAGTTTGGATGGATGTTTGTTACTCAATCACGCCAGAACGGCTGAACGGACCTGGATGAAATTTGGCATAGAGATAGATTATAGTCTGGAATAGCACATAGGCTATTTTTATCCCGGAAAAATGTACGGTTCAGCTAGTTATGTATAAAGCAAGAGATACCTATATTGAGTCAAGACAAAGGTACTACACCCAAGTGTTTTATATATTAATCAATGGCTTTATATATGAGACGATCATCACGTCATCCGAAACGGGTCATCATGCGTCTGTGATTTCACCGCATCCACGCCCTTCCACCGGAATACGGCTATGCGAGTGCACCGCTGCTTGGCGGCAGATTACCAGGTGCGGTGGAAGTACAACGCCGGATGAATTTGGCAGTTCTGCTGCCACTCGCATCACCCGAGGGACACGTGTAGATATTCTGAGGGCAGGTACTCATCTACAAAGAAAACGTTATTTATCAGTAAGGTACTCATATATCAGTGTTAGGGTTTGCCTGTTAGTCGTGGATATTACTGTTGCGTTAAGCAGAGGTGAGCACATTAGGTGAGCTGCCAGCACGTTCCGTCGCTTTTATTACATAAACAAAGGTAGACAGTCTACTAATTAAAGCACAAAGTATTTCAAAAGCGTTTTGTGAGGAGACTGTTATGCAAAACGAGCGAAATCATTTTGCACACTATTAGGCATATTTACGCAACAACCGACCTGTGTAACTAATGTATTCCACAGTAAACATGGACCTCGTTTGTAGTATAACATCAAATGAAATATAGTACCCATTTCCGTGATTGAAAATTTCCGTTGCCCGACAACGGAAATTTTCCAAAACGTTTAAAAATTGTCGAAAAAAAATTATGTAAAATCTTCATATAATTTATTTGCAATTACAATTTAAAAACATCATGCATACAAACTCAAACTGATTTATTTAGATATCAAGTGTCTCTTCGACGCGTCAAATTTTACACGCACAAATAAACATATTAGTGAGCATAATATGTGTCACAGGATCTCCTTTCACATTTCAGCTAACTTATTTGTTATGTGTATGTTCATTACATAATTACACTCGTATTTTTGTGCTTTAATATAATATAAGATTCACCATAAAAGTATCTACTAACCGGCTACTAAAGGGTTGTTTGAGGGTACAAACCGCCCCCCGAAATACTCGAGCTAAACCTACGTTTTAGACCAAGAAAAAAATTTAGATCGGTTTTCCTGAATTAAATTGCAATTATAATTATAAAACTGTGTAATCTATAATTTTACAAAAAGGGTTCCAGAGCCACCATGAAGTGAATTTTTGCTACAGCCACGCTTTCTATTTACAGCCTTTAAATTTTTACAGAGCAGACAGACACGAGTTAGGAAAAGGGTTTCCGTTACCGTGGGAACCGAAACTTTAAAAATACGATACAGCTAGCATACTATAAAAACAAACGCACAAATGAGATTTATGCACCAGTCTATGTTTTGCAACTTTAGAAAGGTCAACGATATAGTAACGCTTACCAGACAGGTAAAGCCGCGTTGACACGATCAGTTTGATATTCATCCCGGGCAATGAGCTTAGCTCGACGCTCGTACCCATCTCGCCCAAGGGGAACGGAAGATCATGTAGATCAGAGTCTACTTGGACCGAGTGGACTCGTTCGAGTAAACTTCATACGAGTGTCTATGATAGCTGTTGATATATCATACCAATAGTTCACACGTTCACAGTTCACTCGTTCACAGTTCACACGTTCACAGTTCACTCGTATCATGTTCTTTAATATTTGCTATGGGTTTTCGGTCAAAATAGTAAAAACTTTTTTTCGCACGATACGCTTGTGCTTTTTTGTTATGTGCCATTTTGTTTACTTTATACGAGCTAGTTCGGATGAGTAGAACGCGATCCGACATTTATGAATGATGAAACATATTTTTTTATTCGAAATTATATGCTTTTAGATTGGTCCCATACAAATTTTATCAAAACCGTTTAAAAAAATAGTTTGATTGTATCAAAATATTTAACTGAAAAAAATAAACGAAACACGAATAAACGAAATTGCGTATTTTGTTATTCCGTGACTTGTACCCCTAAGGTTAAGAAATAAGGGAAAGGGATGAAAATATTAAATCAGGATTTTATTTTATTTTTAATCTAATTAATCAGTTTTAATCAGTTAGTTATGAAGTGTGTCGTCTCTTCATGAGACTGTCGTGTCGTCTTTCCATTTCAGTTTTATCTCTCACTGCGATCCCGTTATAACATTACACATTTGAAAACGGTGCACGTACTGTATCTGGAAAGCTAATTTCCTCCGCTAGGTGTACCAAATATTACCCTCTTCAGGTCATCTCGAGATGGAATTCTGGAATTTAAAACCTGAATCCATCAACATACTCCTAAGTTGAGATAATAATTGGTGTACATAGATTTGCGGTAACGCTTTTTATCCTGATATGACACGTGCAAAGCCTCGGAAAGGAGGCTTCATTACCTAGAATATATAATATAAAACACCATGACAAAGGTGATCTACTTTGTTATTAACCATTTATTATCTGAGTTAATGTACTAACTACTCTAATATGTAGGTTATTTCTGCCATTTTAATGGAACTAATACGTGTAGAGATCATTAAAAATATTGTAGAGCAATCAAATGTAAGGGATAATTATACGGTAATTTGTAGCAGTGTCGATTTAATTTTCGTTACTATGTAGGTGATTGAAGCTAAAAGGATGGCTTATTCTATCATACTGTTTAATTATAGTAGTATATTCTTCTGTTCCCGCATAACTTTTAAACTACAAATATGTACATAACATAATTTGACAGATTAGGTTTCGTTTGAAACGTCGTGATTGTCTGCTGGTTATAAGCTGTAGAAATTATCCAAAATGGCGGACACAAATAAGTACTAACTTCTTTAGTTTTCACTATTATTTTCCAGTAAAAAAAACATAATCTTAGAGGCTACTTATAAAGAACAAAAATCTAAAAATTATTATAAAACAGAAAATTTTGATCGTGGGGTAGGGTGCCAAGAACACTGGCTGCATTCCCGCGTTGTAAAGATAATCTTTGGCCGTCCAACTTACTTTTACTAACTTAGTTTTACAATATATAGGGATTCTGGACAATCGAGTATAACAGAAGATCTTTCTTAAAGGTGACTTTTATTTTTATGATGTGTGTATAATCTAATGTGTGTATAATCCCTATTATATAGGACAGTCTGTGGTTTACCTTGTTAAGTAAAATGTGCTGTCGATGTACTTTACACCGCAATTAAAATAGCTTGTCATACTTAATATGAAGATTTTAATTTTTGATTACTCATAGTATTTAAGTTTAGATCTTAGTGGCCCTTTTTGTTGCTGAGTTTCAGTCCAAAGGACGGTGATTCAAAATTAATTAACTGGCACCAAACAGGGTTTCACTTATCGTAAAATAATTATAAATAAGTGTTCACGGATTTTTGATACAGCGCCATCTAGCCCCAAACTAAACATAGCTGGTAATACCTTTTGATCACGAAAGGTAATCTGCAACAGACAACAGGCAACACCGGTTGCCTTGGGGGTTTAAGATATAACCGAGTAATGCAGGACTTTTATCCGAACTAAACTGTCTTTGCGCATTCGAGGCACTCTCTCTTTGAAAATATTAACACCTAGACATAGAACAAACATTTATGTTCGTCACGCAAATGTTTGTCCCGGATGGGAATCGAAGCCAAGACTTACAGCGTAGAAGGCAGAGCCACTACCAACTGAGCTATGAGGTCAGTTAAATTATGCGTAATGTTATTTCATCAGTAAAGGAAAACGTCGAGAGAAAACCGGTAATCGCATATCTGTAAGGATGTAGCGTTGTCTCCTCCCTTTACAGAACCTAAGTAGCTGCATGCATCTAATTAACAGAACATGAAAATATCTTCTAAGACTACAATTATCAAATGATGTTTTTGCAATAAATTCGAAATGCACAAATTACGAAAACTCAATTTCAATGATACTGCTAAACATGGGCGTACCCAGCTTCTGGCCAAGGGGGAGGTAAGTAAGAATTTTTAGGTCATTAAGTAGGAAACATTAGGTATATATAGTGTAGTGTGTAGGGCAAACAGCCGCAAATGATCCTACTTTATAGGTAGTTAAATAAATATAAGTAAATTTGAATATGCATGCATTTTTATTTTAATCGCTTACTGTAAAAATTGTTAATGTTAAAGATAATTTTAATTAAAAATATAAGAGTATAATAAAAATAAAATTGATGTTAATGTGGTTTTGACAATCTATCAGTATTTTTGGTTCAGGAATTTTCTGTGATCAAAATGGCGCCGCATTATTTTTTGTGTCAGCTTTATTTTTCCTCATTCCGTTTCTGTTTCTTCTCTTGAGATTGAATTGATTTAAAATTCTTGTCATTATGTTAATCTATCTCGCTAATATACGTCATTGAATAGGGTTGAAGGAGTTGGATATGAATCTACGCGGAACGCGCATAGGAAAAATTGCGGCACAGAGCACAAGATGGCGCTAAATACACAAATCTTTGAATAACGGCTCTATCTCAGTTGTAAAATGTACTATTTGCTAATAACCCAAAATCTTGCAGCACTGTCTAGCTCTTACCTTCCGAATATTGCGAGCCAAGCACTTCAAACATTGCAAAATATTTGATTCACTATGCCGATGACTTGCGATTCCTATCCAAACAATATAACCGCAATTTAAATAACATGACTTGCAATAATATCAATTTTCTATATGCTATACCATCATATTGCTTAATCTTGACCCGTTTCTGGGTCATTGTCAATCATTATCGCATTATGCCCGGTTACAGGTGCAAATCACTGTGCAAACAATTATATAGATTAGTGAGATGAAAAATAGATAAAAATAGTATTTCAATTCAAAATGTTGAAGAAATTTTTCCCCAATGACGCAAAATAGAGCATCAGAGTATAGAAAGAAATTATTTTAAATCAATCATTGTTTTTTTTTTTACTAATACCATTTATTGTTTTGTTTCGGCCTTTGCCATGGCCACGAAATACGGCGTTCAACTTGACAGCCATTTTAACTTTTAATCCCAAGCCACAAGTTCAAATCTGGGACACAAAACAATAATCCCAGTAATCAAGAAGATTACAATCTTGTGCAAGAGTCTTTACGTCTGCAGTACCTACCTACCACTTACAAAAATATATTAAAGAACTTACAACACCTCAGTGGCTGCCTGACATTACAGCGCTTTCCATTACTTCAAAAATATTATCATTCGTGCGTGCCATTATGTTTATTCAATTATATTTTAAGTTGGGAAACCTAATACCGTATTGGGGTGCTTTGTCAATTGAGGCTAATTGAAGATAAACAGCAATTCGTGCACGTGATTTACTGGATGGCAACATTATCTGAGTTATTACTGGGATAGCAATTGGTCCCATGATAGGATACCCTACACCGAAAAGACCTTTGTGGTGTTGCCCGATGCTTCGGGAAAAATGTACGACTTTCAGAAGGAATCCAAGATTTAAAAAAATATGAATTATATTTTGATGGTAATGGAGCTGCCGCCATATTGTTTTGCATCAGGAATACTCGCTGTCGCATGACCAGATGTTCTGTAGCGTATAAATCTGAGGCTATCTTACAGCTTAGTTGGTAGCTCTGTCTTCTACGCTGTAGGTCGTGGGTTAGATTTCTACCCACGATTTCCACTTTCCCCAGATTTGCACAATACACAAGTCCTATCGCGTTGCGCTCGTCACTCTGAGACGACTCACATTACACTACCTTTATTTTTACATTTTTATTGTTTTCTTACATATTTTCGCTATGTATTTTGAATCTAAAAATCATTAGTGTGTGTTAATGTAGCAAATAAAAGAAATCATAGAAATAACAGGCTTACAAAACTATTAAGATCTGATTCACCAGAAACAGTGCTGCCAACAACAACCCAGAGTCCTCTGGTACATGAGTTAGCATTGCTGGGATAGTTAACAACGGGGGACAATGCACAATACACCCGTATGCGGGACGTCAGTGCAGGCCCGGTCACCCCCACCCTGAATAAGAATTATACCTATGTCCGAAATATTAAATTACAAATACTTTGTTCCCAGATAAGCATGGCCAACTGACAATGACAACAGTGATGGACACAAACGCGTCCGCGTCGCGGGCCCTCGGGCGCGCTCACTTATCACATCTACCACAGCGGCCTCCTGTCAACCTCACCTTCCAGGATCTCACCTACACCGTGCAGAATGGGAGAAGTGAGTATCTAGATATAAATATAAATTTTAAAACTATCATTGTTATGAACATTATTATTCGTGTTACCGAGATATTTACCATGATTTGTGAGTTTTGTTGACTCCCGATATTTCGACGCATTTACATGCGTCATGGTCCCGGGCAACACGAATAGATATAAATAGTTTTGCAAACGAAGGTTTAGTTGTTTTACCTGTATAATTTTATTAATCGTGGTAATATATTGTATGTGAGGGTACTTATTAAAGGGCTGAAGTTTCACATTAAGTTTTACAATGGCCGTAAATATTGAAAAAAAAAAATAAAAAAAAAAATTATTTTTTTTATATTCGCGGCCATTATACTCCACTATCTAACCCCAAACTTTGTATAGCTCGTAGGTACTATGGGAACCAGATAACTAAATAGTTTTTTTTTGTAAATACACTTTTATATCACATATTAATACCCAGACATATAAAAGACACCTATGTTCGTCTCACAAATGCTTGTCCTAGGTGAGAATCAAACTTACGACCTACGCCACACAAGACAGAGCTACATCCAACTAAGCTATGAGGTTTGTCTTGTATAAAAGTTGTCTAATTCGATTTGATTTTTGCTCTTTTTGATACACAAATAATCTTCAATTAGAGAGAGTAAGAAGGCCCCTAGATCCCTAATCTCAGAAACCAATCCGTATTGGTAGAACAAACTTTCGAATCAAAATCGATACTATCTGTTAATAATTAACCTCAAATTTCCGGAGCTCGTTGAAAATCTAGCTCCACCCATACAATACCCAAAAAAATTCTCAGAAAATGCGTCACTTGTTTTTTCATACTAATAAACCTTCGAATTATGATTGCCGTGTTTTTCCTTAACAGTCAGATATATGCCATAGTAGATCGAGGGCCAAAGGATGTATTTGGTGATGCGTATAGAAGTTGCGAAAACAGTGCGTTGCACATTGAGACGGAAATAATAACGAGGTGATTAGATAATAATAAATATATTGCACAACAATGATCAGAGTTCATATATTGCCTTACTTTTAATGTTCCTATCTGATTGTCTTTATAAGGTTGCCCAATAATTAATTGAAAGTTGCGGATACTAAAGCGAAATTATCAAAATTAAACTTTCGCTTGCAGCTCCGGGAAAAAATATTTCTGATATTCTGATAAGTGACTGATTTTGAAAGTTGAATATACCGACTTGAAAATTTTTATCCCTCATTTTTCACCGTTGGGGTGGTGATGATATTCAAGAAATTTCTACTGGACCACAATTAAAAATAATATAATAGTAATAATATCTCGTTGAACAGCCAAAAAGAGTAAGTCGACTGTATGTATTTTTTTGTATGTTCTCTGTTCACCATTCATAAACTGAACATAGAACCTCGATAAATGCTTAGATCTTTTAAACTACGCAACGTATTTTAATAAAGTTTTCAGCACTAGATAGAGTAACTCAAAAGGAAGGTATATATTGTATGTAGTACTAGCAACTCACCCCGGCTTCGCACGGGTAGTATCTGGCACGACAGTGTTGCTCTGCTAACCGTGCGAAGCCGATATTTATTTAGAGGCACCACGCTAATTAAAGGATGTTTACGTATATACGGATACGCACTGCGTTCGTTTTTTAGACGGTTGATAGTTGGCAGAGATGTATTTTGGTATGTTTTTGTTATTTACGCCTAAAACCTAAAGCGATTTCGATCTTCCAAGGTCATCCAGAGTAAAGATAAACTTTCTTAAGATAAACTTTTGTAAGAAACTTCTTTGAGAACGAAAATCAAGGATAGGATGAACATATTAAAGCATTTGTTTTGGATTTATATTAATATATATATATATATATATATATATATATATATATATATATATATATGTAATATTCATTTATGATTATAATATTATCTCGCCCGTAGACATCCGTACCAGCCGTAATGATCCCACTGCAGGGACACAGGCCTACTCTCGATAATTGAGAGTGAATAGGCTCTGACTTCCACGGGGGCCCAAACCGGATTGTTAGATGTCACATGTCGTAGAATTTTTGGTTCTAAGACATGCCCGTTTCCTCACGATGTTCTCCGTCACCACGCTCTCACCACCGTAGACATATTGTACATTACAACAATTCCACAACATTCAGGAAGTTTCGTATTTCCTGCATCATATTCCGTGCGTATTGTTAATGCAAGATCTATTATTTATTTTACAAATGTCATTCAAACACGCATTGCGTTGAAGCAGCCGTGCAAAAACGGTCAACACTACCTTCATTCTGCCAATGAAAGAAGAAGTGGCAAAAAAAAAAACTGACTGACAAACCTTCACAAAGTTTTGAGGAGTTTTGGCTCTTCAGTCATTCCCAGGTTCAGTCCCCAACCAGCACACTTTGCGTGAAGACGCCATTTGCGATAGGAACAGGGAAGTACAAAAATGGGTAGCCACATATACAAAAGCATTATGACACATAACAAAGATGAATTAAATAAATACATACTATATTATACTGATTACCGTAATATTTGTTGAATAACTAGATAAAAAATAAATTTGTTGCAAGTATCTATTATATAATATATTGAAAAAATTGTAATCTTAATGAATTTAACTTAAAATATTGTACCTCAATTTTATATTATTTTGTGATCGGGGAATAAATGGCTTTATTATTATTATTACATGGAAGTCTATTGCAGCGATATGAGTATTAGCTTTTGTTTTTATTTATTGCAGTATAAATTGGCTTTTGTTTCAATAAAAAACACAATTTACACTTCATTAAATGACTAAATAAAAATCAAAAGTGATTTTTATGAACTTACTTACGGCGCTATTAATGGACGGTGGTATTTAAAAAAATATGCTTTAATTTTAATGATAATAAATATTATTTTTAAATGTGTCCAGTTAAAGCTTCCAATGCTTTCCATTCTTTTTCTTGCTGTGTAAAGTATTCCAGCAACTTCTACCATGCCATTGCTCATACATTTAGTGGTCAAACTATTTTTTCTTGTGGCCCATTCGGATGCTATACGGGAGGAAAGCAATCTTAATATAATAGATTGCATTAGTTTAATGTACCTCGCCCATCACGTTAAACGGTCAAAATTAAAAATATCATTTGAATTTTTCTTTAATTGTTTATAATACTTTGTGATCATACAAGAAGATTACAATAACGGATAAACCTTCGCGCAACAATCATTGCATGACTTAATTAATTGCAATTGTCCATTCAGTACATATCCAATGAACCCTGATTTATCTTTGTCATCTGAATGCACAATTGACCTCAGGAAAATCTAGATAAAAATAAATCGATCAATTGCAAGACTCGCGTCTACTCATCGCCCAGCGATCTGAAGAGCGTCTTGGTCACCAATAAAAGAAGACCCCAGTTTTGGACTTGAAGCTCATCCTCTAGCTCCGTACCACATCAACATACGAAAACGAAGTATTCTGGTCGTGTTTTTGCTGTCGGTACGGTCAGCACGGTGTTGTTGCTGACGGTCTAGTACGGCGTTGTTTCACATCTTACATTACGGGGGAATTACTCGAAAACCTCATCCTATTTTTTAGCAAATTCGAAAATATACCAATATTGTTATTAATTAATGTGCGCTCACTTAGTTCTACTCACATAGGCAGGTGTATATATATATATAGGCATATCATATTAATTTATTTTAGTAGTAATAGTAAAGACTCGTTATACCAGGTTTTTGTAAGCTTTAGTAGTTTAAATGCTATGTTAAGACTCATTTTGTGTTCAAACTCATATTTATGAAAGAAAAAAAAATACTCATACAAGTAATATTATACAATAGTATATTATTATATATAAATTTCAGTGGGCAGAAAGCTTTATCCAAACCAGTTATTACATTTTGGAATGTAATAAATGGAAAAAAATAAAAAGTGGAAAAATTTTTCAATGATAGTAAGACAGATATTCTGAATACCTACTGATGTACAATATAACCTATATTGTCAGGAAGAAATAACGCACTGCTATAATAAAAAAATCTTTAAAACAGCGCTGTTTAAGAAACTATACATAATTCTCATTTTATGAGTGGTGCTCGCGACTCGTTGGCTAATGTTTAGAAAGTGCGAATGCACGTGCTGGGTGCGTCTACAGGGACCGCATAAGTAGGGGGGCAGACGGGGCCTAATGCCCCCCCTGAAATCAAAACCTTTCTAATCTTACTACCTGGTAATTAGGTTTCTCTAGGCTATAAAACACAGAGATTGTTTTTTTCTTATATTATAAAGCGCGTGTACCTAAGATAGTTTCTGTTGCCGGGGCCGGAGAATAAAAGAAGGGGGTGATCAAAAAAGTTTACTCTCCCTGTCATGGAGTACTTCCGCGGGCCCTGTGCGTCTAGAGATGTCACATAGAAATCATAGTCTATCGATATCGATTGACGGGTGCGATGCAACATCACAACACTGGGAAATCAGACAGACATATATTAATCTTAGCCTTTAGGGGTGATAGTATTATAAAAATTATTTTTCACAAATTTTGTAACAAAATCTATGATGAATCTTAATACACAAGTAGTAAGAATACATAATATCTTGGTATACTTAGATTTCAAGGGCATAGGAACAGTCTAGTCATTATCAATGTCTGTTCGTCCACACCGTTTGTTTAACCTGATATATTTAAAATATTTGGCTGTTTGTAATTTATTAATGTGCACAGCTGTCTCTACAAGTAAAATACCTCATCTTCACATCAAAATATGGTCATCTTAAATGTATAAAATATTGTTTAAAACTATACAGACCAAAATATAAACGAGTCTTTTAATATATATGATACTCACACGAGACTTCATCAGTACCTAATTAAAGGTAATTATTTAAATTGTAGTTATATATAATGTGAAGGTATCTAAGGCACTCGTTTTTTTTATTTGCATGCAATTAACCTTTATACTCATGAACTCATGAACTCATGAATAGTCTTTACTATTACTTACAAAGTAATATAATAAGATACGCAACGGTTTTAAATAATATGTGATTTTTCATTTTCAGTATAATCGCACGGAAATCTTTACTCGGTAAACAAAGTAGCACAAGAACTAAACGGGTTAACTTGAAGTAACAGTGTTGGACAATACTTACAAAAGAATTAATTCGGCAATAATTTATAGAAGTGGAATAAAAGATATATAAAAAAAAATATGAGCAGCAAAATCTACTTTGACCTACCTTATTTTGATATGATCGCAAAATCACTACATAGTATAAAACAAAGTCGCTTTCTCTGTCCCTATATCCCTATGTATGCTTAAATCTTTAAAACTACACAACGGATTTTGATGCGGTTTTTTTTATAGATAAAGTGATTCAAGAGGAAGGTTTATATGTATAATACACTAGCAACTTACCCCGGCTTCGCACGGGTAGTTTCTGATACGATGCTCTACTAACCGTGCGAAGCCGGGGCGGGTCGCTAGTAAAATATAATACATACATGATAGATACCAATGTTAGATAACACGAAATGTGCTAACATAATCAGAACCTACTTCAACAATGTACGAATTAGTATCATCAAAACAATTTATTAATAATGTTTATTGTTTTCGTTTACATTTTTTGCTCGTTAGGATTGCACGAGACCTAAATTATTTTATGACGAAATAGATAATTATATTATGAGATTTGATAAGCGTATTACATAACATGCTAATGATACACTGTTTGTACTACAATACGTAAAATTCTAAAAGTGATTCATTTAATCTTTATTTTGACATAATTATGAATGTGGAATAAGTGAACCATTAAACTGTTTTTTGTTTGTTAACCTGGTTCGCTTATTACTTGAAAGACGCGAAACATGTGGTTGACTTTTATCTACGTCAGCGAAGTCGAAGGCCGATTCCAATGTAGAAACGTTTTTTTTAAGTAATAAATAAAATTATCTCATACAAATTGCCCACTTCTAACAGTTTCTTAACGTTGCCAATATCATTTGATTGTTTTTAGCTTACATAAAGCTTAAAAAATGGCGTATCACGCTGTAATTCTGTAATTCTTTATTGTACACACAAAAAACACATTTATACAGGGTATTAAAAAAAAAATTATGTACAAAGGCGAACTTAACCCTATAAAGAGTTTTCTTCCAGCAAACCTTTGAGGAAAGAGAGAGTTGGTTAAAGAGGTAGACTGTGTACACAGATGAAAAGAGGAAAATTTAGACAATATATAAATTTATTTTATCTACATCACTAGTAGGCACGTGAGAGTACATACAGTTTGGCCTAAATATGAAGGAAGTGGTAATGCACGTGACCACAACAGCTTAAGATACGGCAAAGTGTCGTGAGGACATACCTGTGGATGTGAAATACCCGACTCGAGATGAAACCTTGTAGGTACAAGAATAATATCGTTTAAATAACTTTGAATGGTCTCACAGCTCAGTTGGTTGTTGGTTCCCACCCAGGATATGCATTTGCATGACGAACATAAATGTTTGTTTTGTGTCATTATATTATATGTAAGTATGTTTTTACAAAAGAAAATCTATATAAGTATTCATGTTTGTCTTGTGTCATTATATGTAAGTATGTTTTTACAAAAGAAAATCTATATAAGTATTCTATCAGTTATCTTGTTCCCATAGTACAAGCTATGCTTATTTTGGGTATTAGATACTTATTAAAAAAATACTTATGCAGATTCAACATAAACTCTTTGAAGATGTTTATAATGAAAATGTAATAAGACTTTTCATGAATAATCAAATAGTACATAGAATTTTACACTAATATTTATTATTATAATATTAATTATTTCATAATAATACTAAAAGAAAAGACTTGAAATTATTGTGTTGCTGCCCGCAAGATGACGATGATAATAATATAAGAAACAACAAATCAATTTTCAACGAACGCTTCCGTTTTTCTGCTTCCGTAATGAAAGAAAGCTTGTGTCAGTGGTGATTGAACATGTAATTTAAAGACAAATCCTGCGGGATCGATTACTAAATGATATATGATATGATATAAATCACTACATAGTATAAAACAAAGTCGATTTCTCTGTCCCTATGTCCCTACGTACGCTTAAATCTTTAAAACTACGCAACGGATTTTGATGCGGTTTTTTTTAATAGATAGAGTGTTTCAAGAGGAAGGTTTATATGTGTAATACACTAGCAAGTCACCCCGGCTTCGCACGGGTTGTTTCTGATACGACACTGATGCTTTACTAACCGTGCGAAGCCGGGGCGGGTCGCTAGTAAATGATATAAAGGAAATGGTACTTGGATTATACTTCTTATTCACTCGGTCCACGCACGTGAAGTCGCTTTCCTAGTAGATATAACGAAATCATCGAATCGCAAGAGTCATCGGAGATTTACATACTCCGATGACTGTTGCGATACTTTCGATACTAATTCGCGTACTCGCGGAATTAATGATATATTCATCGATAAAACTGTTGGGCAATGGTTTCCAGCTCTAGGAGTTAGAAAGGTACACGTGACGTGGTATTATCAGCTATTCTGTGGCTTGCCGGCAAGTTTGGCCTAAATACGATGCAGTTGAAATGCACGTGAACGCTCCTCGGTGGACCGGTTGCACTGCCAGCAACTGTTACGCAGTCATTATTTAATCCGTCCCCGTTAGCTTTCTTATACCAGTAGTCCGAGCGTAGATGTATTTTTGATTGACTTCCAAAGGGAAGGACGGGCCTCGTTTATATGTAACCCGAATTTGACAATGCTTCTTTAGCTTTTATAATTTTATAAACAGAAACATTATTTTATTAATTTGTCTCTATTTTTTATATAATCTTCATTTGACAATGTCTTTGTACAGTAGCGAATCTTTTGACATTGCATAAATGTATCGTTACATATTTCATTTTTAATTTCATTGGTTTCCTATTTTTTTTTGACGTTCCATTGCTTGTTTGCTTTGAATGGCTCTCAAGATCTCGTGTTTTGTTTTTTACTGTGGATTAGTATGGAGTCCGTGAAAAATAGGCTGGATTTCAGTTTTTTTGTTATTGTTATTGTTAAATGATCTTTCGCCTTTATAATCTTAGTGTGATAAAAATTTGGCTGCTGTAACGATGTGCATATTGATTTCAATTTAACATTTAATGTACTTTTAGTTCCGGAGTATGAAGCATCAAATATAGTAAGCAAATACAAAAGGAGTTACGGATAACCAGTGAACCCACGACCTTCGCTCCCCATTGTTACGATGTAAATAGAATATAATTGTAATGCATAAAGTCTATTATAATTAGTAGAATCATATCCTCAGCTCCAACGACAACTAAGTTGACGGGACGAGCCTAAAAGCCCACCTGATGTTAAGTGGTGGATTCCACCCTTGACAGGTATACAATCCAATATACAAGGAAGTTCAAAAAAGTGTGACAATACTTAAACCGGGCATGCCTTGATTGATCTAGAACTCACCCCACCAGATCTCCCAATCCTCAGCATCTTAGGTCACAGGTTATCACAAGTCAAACTTTAACGTTAACTTGACGTTCAACCCTAAAAGCAATAGGGATATTGATGCGGAATGATGACCGCGGTCAGTGACCGCTCATTAGGGCTGCCCACACAATAACAAATTATATTTTTTATATTGTATGGTTAAAAATAGTTTTGATTTGGATTCTGATTTTCAGGCATATGATTAAAAATCTGATTTCATATTCCTTCTGATTTATTCAATACTGTCTCATCTATTTGAAACACCTAGTATATCGTCGTAGGATTATGATTACAGAGTCTCATGTGCATAGCTCCATCAGCACCTATCTCGTTCACACACAGTACCTTGCCATCTGTAAGTTGGCTTGCCGTTAAAAAGTCGAACTCGGTAATGCTTGTCGATAAGCCATGTTGGAGGCCGTCAATCGGTTTGAAACACCAACACCACAGTTGGCCACTTACTCTCACGAGAAGAAGACTTTGTTACGGGGTGATCTAGTCTACTCGGTGTACCTCCGAGGTCATCCAATTTGGATCTGGTGGAATAGACAAAGGCATGTCTTTACATCTGCATTGCGTGAGCGAACGAATCCATACTAACAAAATAATTACGACTTGTGACGACTGTGCGTGTTTGGTGAATAACTGCTAGGGTTGCCACCTAGAGAAACCTCAACTTTTTGAAATGAAAACATCTTTAGCAGCGTTGGGCATTTTTTAAAATGGAAAAAAAAACCGCGACTTTGTTACCGTTACCGTTACCGACACCTCTGTATATAAATATCTGTAATGTAGTCTGCTTTTCTTTTCCCTCCTGGAGTGCCAATGTTTTTTTTCTTGTTGTATGGATTGGGTTAGCCAATTCATTCGCCATGTTATGTTGATAGTTAGGTTTGCATACGATGGGAAACGGTGCAATTTCGGTGATAAGTTGTCTAGTAAAAAAGCATCTATTTCAAAAAAAAAGTTTTTTTTATTGAATATAAACTATGGTGACAATTTTAGGCCTTCATAGGCAACATCTTTTGACGTCTGTCACTCGGTCGTCGCACTTGTTTGGGAGCAGGTACGCACTTAAATCAACAATAGAAATGGGTAGTAGATGAACGTGCTTCAAGTTCGTGCCCTTTCGAACTCAATCCATGAGTTTCCAAGCACGTGATACAAACGCTTGAAATAGTAATAACTTTGTTATGTACTAGGTACGTTGGTACAAGAATGCTTAATGTTTCTGAGAACAATGATCCTAAAATTCGCGTGAGTAAAATCTTTACCGTAATTGCAAATTGCTTATTATGATTGTTTTGACAGATTTGATAGACACTGTTGAAATAGTTGAAAAACAAATCATATTTAATTGTCATGTAACCAACTTACATAGTGTATGACATAGCAACTAATCATTCTAACACAAATAAACAAAACAAAACAAGAAAGTACACAAAATATCTCTAGAGAATTACTCGTATAAGTAATATATTTGTGAGGTTCTTGTAAGATATATGAAAACTTTCTTCGGTTCAATAATTTTCTATCTGTGCAAATATATAGACTACTAGCTGACCCGGCCACGTGTTGCTGTGGCTAACATTTTTGTCATATGATAATATTGCGATCATAAATTGAGATGTGAGCTATCCTATCTTTCAAGTTGGATCAAACTGCATACGGTGTACAAATTTGATTAAAAATGGTTCAGTAGTTTAGGAGTCCATCGCGGACAAACATCGTGACACGTAATTTATATATATTAAGATTACTAGAGAAAGCTTCATTGTGACGGTACGAGATGGAGAAAATTAAATTAGATGCACAAGTGAACGCAAAATGTGAAAGCTCCCGACTTGGTGAATGATAATGAGCTGATGATTTCCAAACGCTTGAACAGATCTTCATAAATCATAGCCAAGAACCACCTCGACGACATCACCTTTCAAACAGAAAAAACCGCATACTTAGGATGTTTGTTACTCAATCACGCCAGAACGGCTGAATGGACCTGGATGAAATTTGGCACAGAGATAGATTATAGTCTGGAATAGCAAATAGGCTACGGTTTATCCCGAAAAAATTTATGGTTCCCGTAGGAAGTCCAACCGCGGGTAACACCGCGGGGCGCAGCTAGTACACTATAAACGAAGACCTCTATGGGGGGTTAAAAATGTCGCATTATTAATGAGTCCAGATCTGTGTGTCAGCCCTAACCGCAGTGAATGTGCAATGCGATAGTGTCCGCGTACCCTTGTGCTCTATTCCCTGTCGCCTGGCTGCAGGTAACCGACCGCGGCTTTAGGACCTTGAGTAGGTAACGCACTAAATGCCCCTTACGTCAAAAATATACACGGAGACACGAAAAAATGATTTTGACCGGTATGTATGTATGTTCATCTCCGCCCTCATAACTTCTAAACTAGTTATAATTTGACAAATGAGGTATCATTGGAAGCCTTTTGATTGCCTGTAATTCCATAATTCTTTATTGTACACCTGAAAAATAAAACAAACATAAGTTATAAACAAAGAATGTGTACAAAGGTGAGCTTAACCCTAATAATTATCTTCCAGTAAACCTTTGAGGCTGGTCATAGGCCATGTAAAGTCATTATTCAATTTACGTCTCAACATTAAAGCGAGGGAAAAGCTAGTATTTATATAATGCATGTATTTTACGTAAGTTTTGCAAGTGAAATGGTCGTTATAATATAATATAACAGGTAACTCATTACTGTCCTAGGCTCATGGAATAACACTAACATGGCTAAAGGTCATGCAAATCAAACAATAAATAATAATTTTAACACCTTATTTAACATGTTCCTTAGCGTTCCTAAATGAGTATGTTAATATGTATACTCGTATTAGTCAGACTCCATAGCTTTGAAATAGGTGTAGCTGTGTTATAGGTGCGGCTATCGAAACGAGGTGCCTCGGGTTCGATTCCCGGCCGGGGCAAACATTCTGTCATGTGTCTCTTGTGTTTCGATATTTGTTAGTGCCACCTGCGACACAAGAATCCTAGTGCAAGGTATGAGTAAACTTTTCGGAGTGAAAAATTGGGCGCGTTGGGCATTTTCTGAGATGGGAAGGATATATATAATATATAATATGTATAAGTATCTGTAGTGTAGTCTGCATTTGTTTTCACTTTTGTCGGCACTCCCGGAATGTGTTTTTTTTTTAATACAGTATTGTTGTTTTCAACCCATCGCTGATTGGCTGATTGTGCAATATTTTGACATTTATCGTACAAGAACATATGCAATTTGCTATGATCGTAAAATGTTGATGCATCGAGGTACGAGTTTGTAGAATATGTTTTGCAACCATGACGACTTTTGATGTTTCGTGTAAGTTATAAAATTAGCTGGCTTATACTGTATTATACTGCGTGCCTAAAGGCACAGACGCCGACTTTCCACTCAAAGGTAATAACAATTCCTCAAAACAGTTTTTTGCTTGAAAACTTTATAGCGCAGTACTAAACAGGAAAACATAGCGAGGAAACCTTCTTTTCTAGACCTAAGTTTAGGTGGGGGTGATTTGGTCTGTAATGACGTCCCGTGTAGGGGTGTTTTTTGTATTGTATCCCTTTGTTATAATAAATCCCTAGAATTAATACTGAAAATTCTAAGATCAGTGATACCCCAATCTATAATACATTAGCCCAATCCTTGGTAGCTCAAATAACAATAATGAATCAAATTACAATATTTATTTTTTTGCCAGAAATTGTTGGTAATTTATTATTATAAGTTTTGTCTTGGCTGTTAGATTATTTAATGAAGGAAAGTGTTAACAGGGTTATTTGTGGGAAAATATTTCCAGCGATGTCCCGCTATTATTAACGTACAAGTAACTCGATTTAGGCAAGACAGCCTAGCAAAAGATAATAGACGATAATAGATTTCAAAACGTTAAAACCTTTTTGGTAGTTATTAAAGAAATTGAAAAAAAAAAAAAACATAACCTAAGTCCCGGCTAAAGCACGATTCGTGATAACACCTTTGATCGCGTATAGCGACACAACAATTATCAAAAAATACGCAGCGAGGATCGAAAGCTGTGGCCTACATGCATTTAGGTTAATCCATCTCTGATGATGTGAGCTGATTGCGCCATTCATTACGTAGGATGTTTTAATTATGCGTATCCGTTTCCGTAATCTAGAGAACAGATCGTTGGTGTACTAGAAAATAGCAAGTGTTCACTGTTTAGGTATTTTTTATTTGAATGAGTGACGCAACGAGCTGAGGGCCCACCTGATGGTAAGTGGTGACCCTCGCCCATGACAACAGTAATGCGTGCGACTCAGTATGAGATCCAAATCTTTACTGAGTCGCATTCATCCTGCTGCGTCCTTCACCCGAGACGGAGATGATACGTCTCATGCGCATGTGATTTCACCGGCAGCCACACCCTTCCACCGGAACACAGTAATGCAACCACTACTGCTTGGCGGTAGATTCCAGATGTGGTGGCAGTACCACTCCGGACGAACTTGGCACAAGTTCTACTGCTACTTTTGGTTGCTCTTTTAGCACCACCCAGGGGGTACGTGTAGGGAATCAAAGGGTACACACGTACGGACGCCAGCAACTGGCTGTTCAGGTTCAGGTGGACGAATGGAAAATAACAATATTGAAACAAGATTTAATTGCCCTATTTTTATTTTTAGGTTTTGACATTTATCTAAATGTCAGGTACCATTTTCGTATCATAAAATTTCGATTTCTACGATTATTCAAATAACTGAATCTAGTTCTTCAATTTGATTCGTCGTTTGCGTATAATAATAAATAACTTTATTCCAGTAACAACATTAAGGTCGTAGTAGTAGCATATTATTACTTATATATGATACTTGTGTTCTGAAATTGGCGGTCTTATCCCGAAAGGGATCTAAAGTTTGTTTACTTGTTCCAGACAAACACAACCACGGTCTATATAATAATTTCGTTTTATGGTCATTGCAAGATTACTTATTACAAGATTAAATTGCAAGATTAAAATCGTTAAGTAATCTTACTGACTTAAATACTTATTTAAAGTCAGTTCACGTGATATTTCTTCTTTCATTATCATGGGTACATTTATATAATTATATTTTGTCTTTGCGGAAACTACAATATATGAAACATAAAAACAAGACGATAATTAAATAATTATACCTATGTTGACTAAAAATAACCAGCGAACGTTTACAACAAATAATATTTGTACAAAAGACTTTTGACCTTCTAATCTATGTTTCTTGTTAGGCATGGTTATGGATATTTAATAATACGTAAAATAAATGCGAATCCTAAGAATGGATTGATTAGTGATGTAAACGAGTTATACAGTAACACTGGCTGAATATCTACACGAGTCTATTTCATCGGATAAAATAAATGCATTGTTCTCAGCGTCTGTCACTCGCGTTTCTTCACAGCAACATCCGTGGGATATTACTTCATATTCTAATTATACGCTAGAACATTCATTATGGACATACGTTGCAATTTTTACCCCATTAATTTACTGTGCCCAAGGTTTTATTTGGTATTAAATTGTTAATATTGCAACGTCCGTCTGTTCAGCATACCAACGGAGAAGGCATTAAGTTGCATCGGTAAATATGCCAACATTAATTCTTTATATTATATCCGACTGAAAATATCCTGAGTTTTTTTAATTAGGACCAGTTCCACCAGTAGTTCTTTATAATAAAAATATCCGTCTGAAAAAAATACATATTAATTTGAAGCGCTACAATTTGCCATTCCAAAGTGTGTCTAGAACTAATATTGCTCAAGTTGTTCATTAGTTTAGTTCCTTGTATTATACTTATATTTTGTATCTGTAGAATGTTTACAGTGCCAATATGGCGTCAATCAGTTAGGGACCAAGACCAAATAATGGTCCCTATCCAGTAGTACTCTAATAGACACACGTGGTAAAATGTCTTAAAAAAAGGGTTTTCGTGATAATAAATAATTAGGCTTATTAGTTTGTAAATAAAATTATTGTGCTCATTATAATTAAATTCGCTTCATCACTGTTTTATATTACTATTATATTGTATTAACGTGGATAACCTCAAAAGACAAGGAGTTCTTCAGACGTGGGATTCGAATGCTGCCTGAGAGATGGGAAAAAGTGGTTGCAAGTGATGGGCAATATTTTGAATAAATTTATATTACCGTTCTTCTACAATAAATATTTAATTTGTGTTAAAAAACGGCGGAAACTTATTTGTACTCCTAATAATATTTGATATTATAATACAATAGTATAAAACAGTGATGAAGCGAATGATGAGTAGTATGTATGTCAGGTTCGTAGCAATTAGAAAATGCATGATTTTATGTATTGTAGGTAATAGGTAATGTAATCTAGTCCGGTAGCAAGGGTAGATCAACTACTTCCATATCAGAACTTCATTGTCAATCCATAAAAGAGTTTTCAATATCACAACCATTTGCGCGCAGCAAAAACTCTGACCCATTGCCAATGGAGGAATACCAATATATTAAATAAATAAATAAAATAAACGTTTACACACTCATACCTCTGCACTAGGATTCCCTGTGTCGCAGATGGCATGGACAAACACAGAAACACAAGACAAACACCCAAGACCCGAGAACAAACTTCATGTTCACCACACAAAGTGTGCCCCGGCCGGGAATCGAACCCGGGACCCCTCGCTTCGAAGGCAGGGCTACTACCAACTAAGCCACGGAGCCGTCAGCCTTTCTGGTATGAAAGGCCTCATAGCTCAGTCGGTAGTAGCTCTGCCTTCTGTAGGTCTTGGGTTCGACTCCCACTCAGGACAAGTATTTGTGTGCGAACAGAAATTTTTATTCTGTGTCTGGGTGTTAATATGGATTATATGCATGTATTTTACAAAATAGTGCTTTAAGTATTCTATCAGTTATCTAGTTCCTATAGTACAAGGTATGCTTAGTTTGGGGCTAGATGGCGCTGTGTGAAATATGTCAACGAATATTGAATATTGATCTTATTAATTCATAAATAAATTTACGCCTTTTTCCGGAAGGATTAAACAGAGCTTCAATACACCAGTTTCCCCTTGTGGATCATATATAACAACACGTGACAATAAATAGTTTTCAGCAACATTTGCCTTCAAAAAGTAGGATTGCGTTTCAAAGGTTTTAGATTTGAAAGATTTTTTAAACTATAGGTAATGTTGGGAACGCGCTATATCTATCGATAATAAATATCAAACGAAATTGATTATTTGTTTAATTTAATCTTCAAGGTTGTCTCAAAAATTGGATGATAAATTCCACTGCAAAAATTTCATCTTTGAAAGATAGAGGTAAGATTAACGATACCGTATTTTTTTATTTTCAAGGACATCTAAGTCAAAGTCAAACTCATTTATTCCTTTAGATCACAAGTATCATTTGGACACGTCAAATTTTACACATGCATGTACACATATTCGTGAGCATATAACGTGTCAGTAAATTCCCAGGCACATTACATGCACACAGATATGTTAAATTAAAGTCAGTTTTCATGTTTAAGCTATCTTATTTGTTAAGTTTACGTCTGTTCCAACTTAAGAACTTGCTTTAATAGAAACATTTAAATAGGCAGACAAAATGCGATTGTCTTTAGTCTTGGTGTAAGTTCAATTGGCATTCAACTAAAATACAACTGACTGTGAAGCTTTATTTCACTTTATGAAACAGAAAAATATCGGCGCTGTTTATTTACATTTGACGTTAACAGAATACAAACTCGCGTCCGTAGGTGTGTACCCTTTGACTCCCTACACGTACCCCCTGGATGGTGCTAACGGAGCCATGAACAGTAGAACTTGTGCCAAGTTCGTACGGTACGTACTGCCATCACACTTGGAATCGGCCGCCGCCGTGCTCGCATTCCTGTTTTCCAATGGAAGGGTATTTGGTGCCGGTGAAATCACATGCGCGTGAGACATATCATCTCCGTCTCGGGTGATGGACGCAGCAGGATGAATGCAACTCAGTGTATGATCCAAATCTTATGAGTCGCGTTACTGTTGTCATGGGCGGGGGTCGCCACTTACCACTAGACCGTCACATTTTGTCATAAAAAAAACTCACCGATATCCAATTTGAACAAAAGTCATTGCGAACTCAATATAGAATCTGAATGGAATCAATTTGTTACAGGTTCCAAGTTAATACTGCGAGGCCTAAACGGAGACTTCCGGTCAGGACAATTGACCGCCATCTTGGGCCCGTCTGGTGCCGGCAAGAGCACACTCCTCAACATACTGGCTGGATATAAGTAAGTAAAAAACAGTATGATATCATACTATTGTAATATTATGATGGTGAAGGATGTATGTGTGTATGTTTGAGACTCCTTCACGCTCCAACTAGATTAACGATCCAACTGTATTACTAGATTATATGCAGAACGCACACATGGGATTTTGTTTAAAAATGATAAAGCATGGAAAACTAAAATGTGCAATTCCAAGACGCAATAGACGGTTAAAAGTTCAGGCAACTAAAAATAGATGGCGTAAATTTATATTTAAAAAAAATCGCAAATATGTGGTTAGGAAAGTGACCACAAAACCTGAAATAGTAGAAATATTAATTTGCTAGATGTGTTAGTAGAGTACGCCGTGGGAAAGAAGTAGCGGCCACGAGCTCTCCACTTGTCATGTGTTTGTTGTTGCGATTGTGACATACGCCTGACTTATATTGTGTCCAAATATTGTGTCTATTGTTATGTTAGGAGTAAAAGAAGTGTGGCCATGAGCCAGTTGAGAAACATGTCTAATATTAAATTGTTGACAAAGATATCTTAATATTGAAAATTTTAATTTTTTAGTGCTATAAATGTGACGGAACGAACTGTCGGCCCACCTGATGTTAACTAGTCACCGCCGCCTATAGACAATAACGAGACTTAGGCCCTCCCCGACGTAGGTATGAGAAGACCTAAGTCACATCGCGTTGCGCCTGTAATTTCACCGGCTCCCACACCCTTCCACCGGAACAACGCAACGCAATTGTATCGCTTCTTGGCGGCGGATTACCAAGTGCGATGGCAGAACTACTCCGGACGGCAAGTTCTGCTGCTCCTTTGGGTTGTTCCTTTCGCACCACCCGAGTACGGATTCTGGGGGTGCTCATCTACGATCGGGAGCAACGTGGGTGGGTCCCTCAAAACAAATATTTAAAATATTAAGACACTCTAGTTTTTTTCTGTCTCTTGTTTAACATTATTGAAATTATAAGTTTATAGGTAAAGTTGAAAGTTATTGAAATGCTGTGCTCTGATTTTAGAAACGGTTCTACCGATATCCACCAAACCCGCTACTTAAAAAACCCGCTTTGAAATCGAACCATCTCTTTGAAGTTTTTTGACAATAAGGAATTGACACGCACCCATAGACAGATAAACCTAGCCATCGAACATATAACTATGTTTTTTGAGGTCAAGCACGTCTTAATTAAAAAAGTGGTTTGTAAAACAATTTTTTTTAACAATATTACACTTACCCCTCTTTTTAACCGGGTTCTCTTGTTAGTAATAAATAATAATTATATAACAATAATCTGAAAATATTACTGGATACAAAAATTAGGTACCTACATTTCCATGATTATGTAAATTTATTATTTAAATGTTACTATTTTAATATTATCTTTTTCCTCAAATAGGTTTATTTAATCACGACGCTAAAAAGCCTTGACCTTGATTTTTTTAGATTTTAGGTATTATAGTTCTTAGCTTTATGGACAGATATGCCCATAAAACTTTTTTACGATGGATTACAGAAAATGATGAATCCCTCTATTACGAGAAGAAACGAGCTTAGCAATAAGTCTGCGTGGTCTTCTAGTTTCTTTGCAATTTATTTTTTCAAGGATTCAAGAGAATAAAGATTAGATTGAAAAATTATTATCGGTACAGCATACCAACTATAAGTTCACGTATATTTTAGTTTAGATTTAGTTTTAGTTGTAGTAAAAATTATAAATTCAAAAGATATTTTTTATTGTAGCCACACTTTCCAGTACTGTCTGGGTATTGGAAACAGAGACAGAAAAAACATCTATGTTCGCTACACTAATGCTTGTTCAGGGTGGATATCGATTCCACGGAAGAGTGCAAGCCGTTCCCGTAGCCCCAGCAATGGGCGTCTAGAAGGGACCGTGGGGTTTTTAGCCGGTAAGAATCCGGCATAACCCGTCCAACATGAAACTATACCGATAACGATGAAGGCGATGAGGCGGGTACCGACGAAGGTTTTCCCGACGAAAAAAAAAAAAGGTGGATATCGAATCCATGACCTGCAGAAGGCAGAGCTACTTCCAACTGAGCCAGACAAAATGGTTTGGTCATCAACTCTAGTTCCCGTTTTATTATCTAGGTATATTTAAGTACCTATGCCCCAGGGAACGATAATTAACTGATGAATTTCCAGGGTAACCGGCGCCAGTGGCACCATCTACACAAACGGCGAGCCACGAGACCTGCACCAGTTCCGGAAACTCTCCAGGTACATCATGCAAGAGGATCTCCTGCAGCCCTACATCACAGTCCTCGAAGCCATGATGATGGCGGCAGACTTGAAACTCGGGAATGTTATCGGCAAGGACAAGAAAGCTGTCGTTGTAAGTATTTGAGATACTACAGAAATTGAAAATGTTTATTTGCAACGATCAACTGAATACCACACAAATTTTAAAACAAATCCTAATATACAATGTGTTTCAAAAAGGTATGACAATATTGCAATCATATGATTCAAAATCCTGAGAGTTTGAATCCAAATCAAAGCTTATTTTTTTAATGTAAAATATATAATTATTTTTTACTGTTTGGGCAGCCCTAATGAGCGGTCACTGACCGCGCTCATCATTTCGCACTCACACACACATGCGGTTACCTACATCTATCCCCTAGGTTGAATCCCTAATGCAAAAATAAATATTTAAGAGGGCTCTCATACAAAAATATAATTTTTACTTTTGTTTTATAGATAGATAGTTTTATAGCACGGAACCCTTCGTGTAAGAGTCCGACTTGCAATTGGTCGATTTTTTTTATTAGGTTTAAACATTGCTATCTGGCCGCATAGCTTGTACTATAGTAACTAGATAACTGATAGAAAACTTGTATAGTTTCTTTTAATAGTACAATAAATAATTAACATTCAGACACAACAAACATGTATGCTCGTTAACAGCTTGTCCTGGGTGGGAAACGAACTCACGACCTACGTTATGCAGACTACCAAATGTGCTATGAGGTCAGTGGCATCTCCCATTGCTGATATCGCATATAAAAGCGGGTCTCGGTGAATTACAGAGACTACGATTGATACACAAAGATAACGTTGGGCATGAGAAGATGCTTTTTGCTATCTGGGTGACGGGCGCATACAATGCGACTTTTGACGTCTAACTTGTGAAACTATTAGACCGTTTAATAGGCTCGTTTCGTTCTCTACATAGAATAATTCGCTTTGTTCATAAAGTCATCACATAAACTCAGGCAATTTTATGCGCGGTAACAACGAATATAATATATTTATATTACGACGTTATGGGTAACGGGCGCAACGCTCTGTGACTTGAGTCTAATACTATGGTCGGGGAGGACCTCCTATTGCTGTTGTTATGGGCAGAGGTAACCATTTAACGTCAGGCCGACCTTCAGCTGCGCCCGTCACTTTGATCACAAAAATAAAATAAAAATAGATTACGAGATAAATTCGCTAAAATTCTATGACGCAAAAACCACTTAGTAGTATTGAAATTACAAAGAATTATTCGAAAATTGTGATGTGCAAATTGTTGTTTGCCGCACAAGTGTTCTAAGAAAATTGTTTTTTTTTTTTTTCATGTAGGTAGTTAACATATTGGTTGAAATTAACATAGGTACACTTCCTGGTTCTGTAATGACGACAACCATACTTACTTAGATTATAATTCACTTTGTTTTTGTACCAACATTAATATTTTACGATATTGTTACAAGGTTTCGTTGATATTAATCACAAGGTGCAGGTTACATACAGTGTATCCGATTAGGAAGAAGATAAACTTTTGCCAGACTAGTACATCAGTTATGCATGATGGGGATTATGCATAACTGATGTACTGGGGATCCGCTGCCAAGTACCAGTGCACTTGCATTCCTGTGGTCCGGTGGAAGGGTGTGGGTGCCGGTGGAATTACAGTCGCATGAGGCGATACATCTCCGTCTCAGAGTGACAGGCGCAATGCGATGCTTGGGTCTCCTCATACTTCGGTATTGCTGGTTTTATCGGTGGCAGTAAACACTTGACACCAGGAGTCCAAAAAAAACAAACTTAAGATTATCCAGACAAATTTGAATTACAGAAGTTCCCTTATATTTACACTGAATTGTAGGCCCCATTTTAAAGTGTACCGTACACAGAGTATGGAGTACATAAAGAGTAGACAAGAGTAGAGTAAACTCCTTACTTTACTTAGTCTACAACCTCTCGTATCTTTTAAAACGAGACATTCTCTTAAACAGGTGTTACTAAGGCGCATGGTTATACCAAATGATGATTAAAAATACTATCGGTTGAATGGAATCTTTTGTGAGACAGTTCGAATGATAACCAGTTTATTTTAAATATAATAAATAGGTAGAATCAGTATTTATCTAGTGTGAATTGAAGTCAAAACAACATGATTTTGGTTGCGTAATTTCAGTGGGGCGATTACATAACTTTTGATTAAAACAATTTTTACGAATTCAAATGTCAAATACAGTCCGGTTCGCAAAGTTTATAGTGTCTTGAATAATGTTGTTTTTACCATCCCACCACCACCATATCAGCCTCTTATTTTCCCACTGCAAGGACACCGGCCTACTCTCGATATTGAGAGTGAATAGGCTTTGATCTACCACGGGAGCCCAATCTGGATTGGTAACGTCACACGTCTTAAAATTTTTGGCTCTAAGAAATGCCGGGCGCACACGCCGACCTTCAATCTGATGGTCCCTGATTGAAACCCATACTTCATAAAAGTAATTACCATGTCAAGAAAGCAAGCAACTTAGTTTCTCTTGACGCGTGCGCGAGACTGCTATACTTACATAAACAGCTATGTTTCAACCTATCGTCTTCCATTAGGACTGTAATGTCCACCGTGCCCTTGGGATAGCCCTTGGGTTGGACATATGTCTATGTTTGCTCCAGAGCAGCCAACATTGAATGCACTTTGATTGATCTCTTAGACCGGTTGTAAATTAGCGGCGGTGTATAAATTTCGCCATAAACGTTGGCAACATTACAAACCTGTTGGAGCGTTAGCAAAATCATTTACTAAGGAACCCTAAAATACTTTGATTACTTTAGGATGAATATGGCATATTACCGCGAATTATATTATATTCTACAGTGCTCTTTGTGCGTTTGACCTGCAAATATCGGCGTCAAATTACTACTTGTAAATCAATCGATCATCAGTTACCTATATTTTGTCGTATTGCATAATAGGTAATATGTTGTTGTTATAATTGACCTACTCGTAACGTTAACACACTCATACCTCTGCACTAGGATTTCGTGCCACAGATGGCATGGACAAACACAGAAACACAACACAAACACCCAAGACCCGAGAACAAACTTCATGCTCACCACACAAAGTTTGCCCCGGTCGGTAATCGAACCCGGGCCCGTCGCTTCGAAGGCAAAGCTACTACCAACTAAGCTACGGAGCCGTCTATATAATTATTCAACTGCCACCCAAGCCACCACTTTAGTAGCAGTAGAACTTGTGCCAAGTTTGTCCGGAGAGGTACTGCCACCATACCTGGACTCTGCCGCGAAGCAATAATGCTTGCATTGCTGTGTTATGGAAGATTGAGGGTGTCGGTGAAATCACATGCGTGTGAGACTTATCATTCCCGCTTTGGGTGATGGACGCAGCAGGATGAATGCGACTCAGTGTAAGATCCAAATCTTATACTGAGAAGAGGATGCTAGGATCTATATCCCGTGGTAAATCTTAAGCCCATTCACTTCCAATTCAGATTGGTAGTCATCACGTCTGCGAGTTTTAATTATTCTACAATTTTAACTATTTAATTTACGTATCTTTTTTGCCCATATTATTATTATGTTAGGTTCGTTACTCTGGGACACTGCTAATATGTATTGGAGGCGGGCGCAGACTTGTTGCGCAGTTTTTATGCCTTTAGCAATATCATCGTTTTAAGTTGTACCATGTTAACCTGTTATTATTGTTATAAATACTATTATTATTTGGTTCTAGGTATAATAATGACAAAGACAGAGGGAGCGTAGATCATTATCTGTCCGTACTAATGGTGGCAGATTTGCGCGTTGCACAAAACGGGTTAAGATTACGTTTGTAAATCGTTCTGCCTATGATTTTATACGTGCAGTCTGTGACAGGACGAGCTGGAGGCATACCTGATGTTTAGAAGTAACCTCCGCCCATACCAACAGCAATGCAACTTAGGTCCTTCCAGGCCGAAGTACGAAAATACCCAAGTCGCACCTCGCCGCGCCCGTCACCCGAGACGGGGATGTTACATTTCATATGCCTGTAATTTTTTCGCGACATATTAAAATTAAGAGCCTTAGTACACCGAAATTAGAGATATTTTGCCTTTATGTACTTTAAAATGGCCTTGCCTCCGTTCCCTGACTGGAAACTAAAGGTCAGATAATAAAAAGGATACATAACTCGTTCGTACGATCTTTTTTCATGTTAAGTATACATGGTTCAAGAAACCAAGGTCATACACCCCGGCCATCAAGGTCTTGGTAACTTATAATAATAATAGAGATGGCTATTATTATCGGTTGATGGGTATTTGACTCGAAATGCGCACAAGCAGTAGATAGATAGATAGATAACACTTTATTGCACACCAAAAAGATAACAATAGCTTAAAGGTGACACAATGTGCGGTCTTATCGATATAAAGCGATCTCTTACAGACAACCTTTGGATGGACAAGAAGTATTAGAAATGAGAAGGGCATTGGTGCACCTATATTTAATCATACTAAATTTTAAATATAAGTACCGTTTTCTCACAAAGTCGTCGAAACTGGTTCACGTCATGGGGCCGGCAGTCTACAACCATCTCCCCGACACCATCACAAATACTCAGACGACGCAATCCTTCCAGTACACGCTGAAGAGCTGGCTTATTGGCCATCCTGTTATAGGATTGTAGAATTGATGTCATGAGGATTATGAATAATTATTATTATTATATGATTATTTGAAATTCCTATTAAATGTAAGCGCCATCTTTAGTTCATCTAATTTATGTATTATAATAATATATATTTATTTACACATAAAAATTAAAAAAGAACATCATAATCTTAGAGGCTACTTGTAAAGAACAGAAATGTAAAATTTAGAATAGAAAATTTTGATCGTGGGGTAAGGTGCCAAGAACATTATTATTAAATTAACTATTAAATGTGATTTAAATTATTATATAGGTATTTTATTGGTTATTAAAATAATACTCGGGTATTATTAATATTATTTTGTATAGTTTTAATTCACACTAAATATATTAAAGTAATGTTTCTGACCTGTAACTCGTTGTTATAAATAAACAAACAAAATCTGAATCTAATAATAAACGTTTATTTCAGATCAGTAAAACTATGGTTAGGTCGATTATTCCCGTGAATTTTTCAATGAAATTACATTATAGGTACAAACCTTTTCCTGACTATTACGAACACAACGAAATCAGCTAAAATTAGACCCGTTTTCGAGTTTTAGAGAGACCAGCGAACAGCAATTGATTTTTAAATATAGATAAATTAATGATATTTATTAGTCTTACAAATATTTAATATTAATAACACGCCGGGGTTCCATATTGCTAGCCATATCGTTGCTCAAAAACAGTAATGGAATATTTCCAAACATGATGTTTTGAAACATCGACTTTTTAAGATTTTCGTAGTTTCTCAACCCGATGCGACAAAGGTGTTCTTATACTTCGCTATAGGATCTGAGTCGTGGGCCGTCTACTGGTCCTATAGCCTTCCTAGTCCTGAACTGGTCCACATCCTCACGTAAAAACATATACTAAAGTTTGAATTTACAAGTAGCAGTAGAACTCATTCACCCGGGGAAGTATTGCCTCCACACATGATAATCTGGTAACCAAGCAGTGGTGCACTCGCATTGCTGTGTTCCGGTGGAAGGGTGTGGGTGCTGGTGAAATCACATGCGTATGAGACGTTACATCTACGTCTTGGGGAGGACCTAAATCGTATTGCTGCTGTTATGGGTGGAGGTAACCACTTAATTTCAGGTAGGACTTTAGGTCGTCCCGCCATAATTGTCATAAAAAAAAAAATAGTAGCGGTTGTGACGTAATTATCGCTCATGAGACAGTAGAATCACAGAATGGCGTAGGTACTTGGCGTTGTATCACACTAATATTATAAAAGAGAAAGTTTGTATGTTGACTTCGCGTGTGTGTGTGTGTATGTTTGTCACTCCTTCACGCTCAAATGGCTCAATGGATTTGGTACCAGGGTGTCTTAATTCCTGGATTCACATATAGGCTACTTTTGAACCGAGAAAACCGCGGGGCAAATACTGTTATGCCATAATAGTTAACTGTTTTTCCTGGTTGGTATAGTAGGATGAACTTGTAACCTTTGTGAGACATAAATTTTATATATTATACTTAGTGCTATTTTCAAGGAAACGAAGTCATTAACAACTCCTGTAATAGTTCATAAGATCAAACCATGCAATTATAATTGTTTATTCATTTCCTACAATGTGGATACAGTGTCCTACTGAATTTCTAGTTCGTTATTTCAATACGTCAGTTACTTCGAAAAAACATAGTTCGACAAGCATTATTTCGAAATATACTTTGAAAACTGGTTAAATTAGATTTTGTTTTTTACTAAATATTGCACACATTACATTTGATATCTGTGTGAAACGGAAATAGGTACCACTTTATCAATTTGGAAAAAGTGCCAGTAACTTAAAATTGCTAGCTGTTAAAAAAAAATTTAATTGTGGCGCCTTTATATATGTTCGAGTATTTCAATTCGCGGGTACACGTAGAGTATTTTATTTGTAATTCTTTATTGGAAACATAAGCTATTTTTATTTTTATTCAATAATTCACAAAGCAGATTACCATCAATTAAAGAAACAAAAAATAGCATGAAAATACAATTTAAGTACTAGATTTGTAACCATTTATGTGAATATAACAAAATTAGGGTTGCAAGCTTATAATATAATTACCCAAAAAAGATGGAATTAATAATACAATATTTATACAATAAAATTAGATTGCAGAAGACACATCGTTTGAACCTATTATTGTTTGAATCAAAAATATCTAAATCATGAATCATCATGGTTAAAGAATGAGGTGTTGATTTTGTATAGATTTATGGTAAAAGTTGAGAACAAAGAGTATTTAATAACAAACTAATAACAAAGAGTATGTACAAAGGCGAGCTTAACCCTGTTTTAGTATCTGTGCCATAGATAAAACCGTGAGGCGTAGCTAGTTAGTTAACTCATAATAACTAAACAATAATTACGATAGCCAAATGAACATCAAATCTAATGTAATGCTTGAAAATTGGATGACTTGATTATGGCCCATTGTTTTTCAATGAATATTCAAAAAAAATTTGACTCAAATCTGATTCGATTTTTTACTTTATGCTAATTTTAGCATGCTCTCAAAGCAATTGTCCAGTTACCGGTCTAATGAACATAAAGTCAGTCGGAACGTGTTTTCATTACGTAAATTAGAAGCAGTTTTTTTCGTCACGTGTTACACGAATGAATTCATTATTTAACTATATCTTATGATGTTTGACGGCTCCGTGGCTTAGTTGGTAGTAGCCCTGCCTTCGAAGCGAGGGGTCCCGGGTTCGATTCCCGGCCGGGGCACACTTTGTGTGGTGAGCATGAAGTTTTTTCTCGGGTCTTGGGTGTTTGTCTTGTGTTTCTGTGTTTGTCCATGCCATCTGCGACACAGGGTATCCTAGTGCAGAGGTATGAGTGTGTTAACGTTGTTTTTTTTTTTTTTTTTTTTTTAGTAAGTATACCTTGAAGTAGTATGCAATTTATCTTTATTAAATTAGGATAATGCAATACGAAAGTTATTTCAATTAATGCTAATACAAAATAGATTAAAGATACAACAGACTGATATTTTATATGTCTGTCTGTTGTATTACATCTTTAATACCAACTTCAATATTTTCATCCCTAATTCTGTGCTCTTAAGGGTGAAATGTAAGTGTGACCTGGCTTATTTGAATGATTTATTTTTATTCAGTTTGTAGTCATTCTATAAACATACTAGGAAGTTATAAATAGTCGAACAATTAGCAGTATTGATGCAATTTGTTTTCTATAGTTACAATTATCACCAAAAAAATAAACAAAATATGAGGTTAACCTCATCGTATATATTTTTTATTGATAGCTATAGCGTGTATTTTCTACAATTTTCCAGGTGGAAGAAATCATTCAGCTGCTAAGGCTAAGCAAGGCCAGGAACACCGCCACTGAGAGATTGTCCGGGGGGGAGAGGAAACGACTCTCTGTTGCCTTGGAACTGCTCAACAATCCTCCAGTCATATTCCTTGATGAACCTACCACGTAAGTACATCACACATTTTTGGTATGGTCTATGACAATGATATTATACAACTACTATATTAAATCAATTACATCTGAAAAAACCATTTTCAGTTTTTTTGGTTAGATACCTAATAATCTTCTTTTTATGAAAGAAGAGTATTATGAGAAAACTCACTATAGAAGTAGTCGAGTCAAGTCAACTCAAAAACTTTATCTCTGTTGAATTCTTAAAAATAATTTGCGAGTCTCTTTTTTAAATTAAAATGATTAAAAAAATCACGCGTTCTTTTACTAAGTTTATCGCCAAACTCTATTTGATCTATGGGGAAGAACAAATAAAAAACTTCTAATACTTTCTTTTTGCGAGCACGATCCCTTTTACGATGTAATAAATGAAAACTAAATAACATTATCCTTATAACTTCCACTTTGCCTTGAAAAAGGGGTACCGGGTTCGATTCCCGACCAGGGCAAACGTTGATAAGCTTTAATTCTCGATTCTTGGGTGTTTTTCTTATGTTTAAGCTATCCTTGTATCAAATTTTATCCAAATCCGTTGAGCCGTTTGAGCGTGAAGGAGTGGCAAATATACACACAATGAAACATACATAGATACTTTCGCCTTTACAATATGCTTATATTGTGCATGGTTTTCAGTGGTCTGGACGACGTGGCGTCTTCCACTTGCGTGTCCCTGCTGAAGCGGGTGGCAAGAGGTGGTAGGACAGTCGTCTGCTCGCTCCATACTCCGTCAGCGCGTCTGTTCGCCGAATTCGACCACGTTTACGTGGTAGCGGAAGGGAGATGCGCCTACCAGGGCACATCATCAGGCGTCGTCCCTTTCCTGAATGAACTGCAGCTGCCGTGTCCAAAGACTTACAACCCGGCTGATTTCAGTGAGTAAATAATTGTGGCCTTCCATTTCTCGAACGCAGTCTAAATACTTAAGATTGTTTTGTTTATTCGACCACCTTCTTTGTTTAATAAAAATAAATTTGAGAATTCAAGTACATGTTATTTTTTATGTTTGTTACTCGTTATCATTGTCGTTTGTGGACTGATTCGGATAATACGTCTCATGCGCATGTGAATTCACCCACACCCTGCCATCGGAACACAGCAATGCGAGCACCACTGCTTGGCGACAGATTCCACATGTGGGGGCAGTACCTCTCCGGACGAACTTGGCACAAGTTCTACTACTACTTTTGGCCGCTCCTTTAACACCACCCAGGGGGTACGTGTTTGTGTTTATAATAAATTTCCCCCGTAAGGATGAAACATAAGAGATGTAAGTATTCAAATATTTTTTATATATTTTTATTATATTTCCAGTAATTGAAGTTTCGAGTGGTGAATACGGGGTACACTCTGACCGGATGGTCGCAGCGGTGGAGAACGGGAGGAACCACCGATGGAGGGACTTTGCCGTGGAAAGTTCAGAAACGCTCTTCGAGGAGATGGAGATTGAGCAGCTGAACGCTGGCGGGGTGGAGAAGCACCACTTCAAGCATGGAAGCACGTCTTGTCAGCAGTTCCTGGTGTTGCTGAAGAGAATGTTACTGCAGACTGTTAGGAATAAGGTAATAAATAACCACTTCTTAAATTATTGGGGGTCTCCTTGATCGCGTCCGTAGGTGAATACCCTCAGAGTCCCTACACGTACCCCCTGGGTGCTAAAGGACCAACAAGAAGTAGTAGAACTTCTGCAAACTTCGTCCGGAGAAGTACTGCCTCCACGTCTAGCAATCTGCTGCCAAGCAGTGGTGTATTTGCACTGCTGTATTCCGGTGCAAGAGTTTGGGTGCCGGTGAAATCACATGCGCATGAGACGTAACATCCTCATATCGGGTGACGGGTGCAATGGGGTGCGACTTGGGTCTTGGGACTTGGGTCTACTTCGGTCGGGGAGGACCTAAGTCGTATTGCTGTTGTTGTAAGCGGAAGTAACCACTTAATATCAGATGGGCCTTTAGCGTGTCGCTTCACTATTGACACATAAAAAAAAATGTTGACCTTCTTTTTCAATTCCCATCATTCTTACTCGTATATTATAATGCTTTAGCACTTTTTTGCGCAGTACCGTATTTCTATTATTTTCTAAAATAAAAGTTGCCTTATTTACTCCTTATCATATTAACATCGGCTATTTGCCAGTGAAAATTCCGTCGAAATCCGGGCAACAGTTTCGGAAAATAAATTTTAAAAATTGTTTTTTTTATAACCCGTCGTATTAGTTCTAAATGCTTTTAGTAAAAAGCTGTTTTGCTGACATTATTATGTGTATAGATATATAGGTTAATTAAATACCTGATTTCTCCGTCTCCAGTACTACCTGTGGCTGCGCGTCGGGCTGCACCTGTTCCTCGGGTTCATCATAGCCATGCTGTTCCACAAAATGGGCTACGACGCTTCCAAGACTATATTCAACTTCGGCTTCTGCTACGCGTGCATCATAGCTATGCTTTATATTCCTATGATGCCGGTTCTATTAGCTTGTGAGTATTTTAACCAATGTGACCAACCAACGTGACGCACCCACCCACCTTATGACCCACCTTAGGTCCTCCCGAAGTATGAGGAGACCCAAGACGCACCCCGTTGCGCCCGTCCAAACGGTGCCGGTGAAATCACATGCGCATCATCTTGTATCATCTTATACTGAGTCGCATTACTGTTGTCATGGACGGGGTTCGCCACTTACCACCAGGTAGGCCCTCAGCTCGTTCTGTTACCATTTCACATAAAAATTGGATAGTACGACTCATGTGCTTGTGATTTCACCGGCACCCAAAATCTTCTACTAGATTTGGAACAAAGTGATCCTATGAGGATTCCGTTTTTTACTATTGAGATACGGAGCCTTTTAGTAGCAGCCTCCACACCTGGTAATCTGCCGCGAAGCAGTGCACTCGCATCTCTGTGTTACAGTGGAAGAGTGTGGGTGCCGGTGAAATTACAGGCAATTGAGACGTGACATTCCTATCTCTTCCTTGAAGGATTTTAGAAAGATTGGATTTTACATATATGCTAATTGGTCTTTTCATACTTTAGTAGGGCAACACTTGAGTAAGATTTTTGGCCTTCAGGTATCAGGTAGTTTCGTTACATAAAAATAAATCAATTTCAGTCCCAGACGAAGTCCAACTGGTGAAGAGAGAGTACTTCAACCGTTGGTACGGGCTGAAGCCGTATTACGCGGCGCTGGTGGTCTCCCGGACGCCTGCCACCATATTCTTCAGCCTCATCTACCTGGTCATCACGTACCCCCTGACGTCGCAGCCGATGGAGACCCCCCGGATAGCGATGTTCACCTCGATCTGTATACTGGTGGCCTTGATCTCGGAATCCATGGGCACTGTTATATCGTCCATGCTGAGTGTTGTGGTGAGTTCTTAGTGTTTACTTGCGTTCTATTCAGCCCACTGCTAGACTGAATAAGAAATTATCGAGAGTAAAAAAGCCGACCGGGTAAAATATTTAAAAAAAAATCACACAGTCATTTTACGTTTAAACAAAGTTGGGATGAGTATCATTTTTACCTTTTTCTTATCTTATTTCCCTACGTAATACGGAATATAGAATACGGAATACGGAAATATTCTTATCTCCTTACGGTGATCTTATATAATTAATTTATCTAAATGTATGGAATTTATGGATTCCCGAAACTACTTTGAATACATCCATGGTCACAGTATATATTTATACAGTACAGTAAGGAAATATTTCAAACTGATTATAAATTCAATTAGTACCTCATAGGACAAACCGGTCTAGAAGCGCATAGTATCAAACTAACTTAATAGGTCAATGTCTGTGCCACAATGCTACTTATAACAGCTCACATTCTTAGAACATCCAGTTAATTTACACGTGTATTAATAGAAGTTTAATTATTCCTTAGAAATAACATAATTATAACTAATATTCGTTATATCGTTGCCGGTGTAACATAATAGTTTGTTGTATTGTAAATTATAATGAATGTGACGTAACAATAACTATAAAGTGTAATTAAGCGTCTATCTTAACCGTGCCATATGAAATTATAGGTAGTTATACAATGGAAAGTGCATCCTTAAAAGATCACAACACTTTTGGGATATCGGTGAACGCAAAACATGTGGTAGTAGCAACTACCATTGAAGATATGATAGAAATTTGGAAAGAAACTCAGAAACATCAAGAGCCGCTACTGTTACTAGGTGAAGGAAGTAATGTGCTATTTACAGAAGATTTTAAAGGCACTGTATTGATAAATGGAATAAGAGGCATCGAAATCAACGAAGATGATTATTCCTGGATGCTTCACGTCGGTTCTGGGGAAAACTGGCATGACTTAGTTTGTTTCACGCTTAATCGCGGAATGCCTGGTTTAGAAAATCTAGCTCTTATACCAGGACTCGTTGGATCTGCTCCCGTGCAGAATGTTGGTGCCTATGGCGTTGAATTGGAAAGCGTCTGCAATTATGTTGATTTGTTGAATTTCAACACTGGGGAAGTGTCGCGTATTTCGGCTTTAGAATGCCAATTTGGCTATCGTGATAGCATTTTCAAGCATCAATTTCGGACGGGGTTAGTTATTGTCGGTGTAGGCTTGCGTCTGCTAAAACAGTGGACCCCTACTTTACATTATGGGAGTCTAGCGAAACTCGATTCAAAAACTGTGACTCCGCATCAGGTCTTTGATTCAGTATGCTCAATACGACGTAGTAAAATACCGGATCCCAAAGAATTGGGTAACGCTGGCAGTTTCTTTAGCAATCCGATAGTCGATGCTGTCAAATGTGATGAGTTATTAGCTCAATATCCTGACATGCCTCACTTTCCCCACGGTGACCGAGTGAAAGTGGCTGCTGGATGGCTGATAGAGGAATGTGGATTGAAAGGCTATCGCAAGGGTGGTGCAGCAGTTCATAAAAAACAAGCGCTGGTGTTGGTGAATGTAGACAACGCGAAGGGTCAAGATTTTGTGGACTTGGCACGTCATATCCGCAACACCGTGGCTGAGAAGTTTGGAGTGATGCTTGTCCCTGAAGTGCGCTTTATCGGTGCCACTGGGGAAATCAACGCCATAGAAGTATTGTCTAACTAAAATATTGATGATATTTATGTCAAAACGATACGTCAAAGGGTATATTAGGCCTAGGTGAGTTAGGCACACAACAGGCGAAGAAAACAGTCAGGAAAGCAAAATACTCAATTTTGCAATACTTGCATAACATATATTTCATATTTATTTTGATTAAACAACAAACTATAGAACCGATTTAGATAAAATTTCTAAAGGACCAATCTGGAAGCATATCCTTTCAAATTAAAAAAAATACTTTTCAATTTACTTTTTAATCAATTGATAAATGAGAAGTTCTTAGGTAACAAACAAAAAAAGAATATGCACCGAATTGATAATCTTCTTTTAGAAGTAATTAGAGAATCCATTTTTTTTCAGAACTCCGTATTTCTCGGTCCAGCACTCAGTGTCCCTCTCATGCTGCTAGCAGTCTATGGAATCGGTAGTGGAGACGACCCATTGCCCATTGTATGGAGACTTGCCCGGGCGTGTTCCTTCCTGAGATACGGCATCGAGGGTCTGGTAGCAGCAATATACGGCTCGCAGAGAGAAGACCTCATTTGTCCTGATGACGTCGACTACTGCGAGTATAAGAATGTTGCGTGAGTATTTTATTTGTTTTCGATAGATTTATGTGCGCAAGACCAGGTTCTCGAAACGGTGAAAGGAAACACCGTGAGGAAACCGGTGTTTAATAAGTATTTATATGTAGGCATTTATAAAAAAAATATTGTATGTCGGTCGGTCTACGGACGATAATTTTACGTGATAACCTAGGCCAATTTGTGCGTGCAGCGTGCGATCTTGAATTTATACGACGTTATCACGTAAAATAAAAGTAGTATAAGTATTCTGTGTTTTTTGTATAAGCGTTGCTTTGTTTGGGGCTAGATGACGTGGTGTAAAATGTCCATGAATTTATAATTATTATTTATTTGTTTTTCAAAAATTCTCGTTTGTAGTACAATATTTCTGTCAAAACACCATATTCAATTATCATTTATTCATTCGAGAGATCAAACAACAATTTTTGTAACGCAATAAACTATTTATGTCACAAATATAATTAAGAACAGCAACAAATAACCATAATTCTTGACAATGAATAATGAAATGATTAACATTCGGATATCTCGAATATATTTCAAGGATTGAGTTTAATTTGGCCATCAATTGGTTGTTGGTACATCCGGTATTTAAGCTTCTAATTTGATAGAACCATTTGATAGAACCAGTTGCCATACAAAGTATTATCAAGGTGATTTTGCTATAAAGGACTGTTGCTGGTCAGATGGTATACTTTTAAGGTTATAGTATAATGTATAACTGCTTAATTACAAATCACCTATTTGCAAATATGTAAAAATATTTGAATTTCATTGACTTGGGTTTTATCTTACTTCAGTAAGAAATGATCGGAGTTGCATCACTGTTATCTATGGGTGGCAGTAACCTCTTAAGATCAGTTGGGCTGTTAGCTCGCCCCGTCACTTTAGTCACAAAATATATATATATATGTTTGTCCACGAACCTATGACCTACAGCAGAGAAGGTAAATGATGCGGGTGATGGACGCAGCAGGATGAATGCAACTCAGTGTAAGATCCAAATCTTATATAATACTAAGTCGCATTACTGTTGTCATGGGCGGGGGTCGCCACGTCCTACCACTTGGGCTCTCAGATCGTACCACCCCTTATTCACAAAAAAAATCCCTTAATCTATGAGGCCAGCCATGAAGTTTTTTACAAGTGCTTTGATAAGGTAATAACAATTAATTATTCCAGATATTTTGTGAAGATCATGGGAATGTCTGGAGTCAACTTCTGGGCAGATTTCGGTGTCCTCCTCTTTATGCTGATCGGGATGAACCTAGCGGGCTACTACCTCCTTCGGCAACGGCTATCTCCAAACTACGCCTTCCGTGCCATCAAGGTGATCGGCAACTTCGTGAAGACTAAAATGAGCTCTTTGAGTTGATGGCCCGAGCATACCGTCCGAATCACAAGACTTGGAAGTATTTTCGTTCCAATCAGGGTCGATCGTTTTGATGTGGAAAAGATAAGACTGGAAAGCATTGAGAAGGATTTTAGCTCTAAGAGAGATTAAACCTCTGAAATATTAGTATCCTAATTACTTAAATTTTCAAAAAAATGTGATAATGATTTATCTGTAACGGGCTAATGTAGTAATGGAGTTCTTACTAATGCTAATGGCTAATGGCTTCAAATTAAACTAAAATCAACTTTGATATCACTAAAAATATTACTGCCCTTTTTAATCATTAGGTGACTGCCATTTAGTTTTAGTTTAGTGGGACACCAACAGATATGGCCATTGTAATGTATCATGTTTAGAAGAACGCTAATATATTTTTTGGGTAAGAGTAAAATTTATATATTTGTGATGATGATGGCATTATAAAATGATTGCCTTGTCTTTTATTATCCATAATAATATTTATAAAAACATAATACATACCGTTCAGTACCGTTGTAGTAGTTTGGTCTGACATAAAAAAATCTACATGGTTCAAAATATAAATTCATTTACGTGTCACCACTTTGAGGTCACATTCACTTATGTCTGAACATTTTGAGACATCAGACCATTTCTTATTGTTCTGATGTTAAAGAATCTTAGTACTCGTTCACAACCATTTTTATTCTTCTCTATTGTATATATGTACGAGTATATACATAGAAATCTATGTAGTTGTAACCTGAACATAGTCAGGGCTATGTTGTATCAGTTCGGTGATATTTATTAATAGAATTAGGATATTGAAACTTATTATTTTTAAGTTGTTAAGGATTTGAGCTTGTGTGATATTAATTGGTCGCGTATTAGGTTCTAGGAGTCAGGTAAGGTTCAAGTTAAATTGTAAACCAAAGGATCTAAAAGGGTCCCAGTGTGATGTTATGGCTAATTTTTTACTTAAAACCAATTAGAATAGTACTTTCATTTACTTAAAATCTGCAATGCCTTTGGTGGTTTCTGAGACTGACTATGTATTTGCCTATTAAGGCTGCCCACGCATTGAGCGTTTATTACTATCAGAAAATACCTTTCCTCCAACTAAATTGTAAAATAGAGGATATGTATAACGATATGCAAAAAAAAATTCTTTGTTCAAAACATTTTTCTGTCTGATGAAGGTGTACATACTCATATGAAATATTCTGACAGAAATATCTTCGGTATGCTGCCGGGTTAAATATTTAAAATCATGAAGAATAATTACTTTATATTATTTAATAATAGTTTATTACGTATGCATCACAATCACAATGCTGCATCGGGTGCAACAACAGATGTAAGCAAACCATTTTGTATTGTAAATTATTTACAAAGTTTGTATCTAGGATAAGGTTTGGGGACCTGACACAAGTCAGATTTTGTAAATAAAAGGATTCCATCCATTAAACGCATTTTATTTTTCAAAAATGTCTCACTAAAGTAAAATCCTCTCGCATACAATAAAAGAGATTATCAGATTCTGAAATTAATTCAGCGTTCACGCGTTCAATCTTCAATTATATTATATCTACAAACACTTTTGATTGGTTGTAAAGTGATTCAATTGAAGTTGGTAAAGCAAAGCTGATCACGGATACGTTACGTTTTCAAAGATACTCGTAGTATACGGAAATATACCAGCACATACGTTAGTCTGACATAAATTTTTTATATGATTTTATCTTCGGAGTCTTATAAAAACGCTTGATAATGTTATTCCTAATATATTCATATATAATTTTTTAAATTCAAATGTCACACTTCACGCTTGAATGCCTGCCAAATTGAAGCCTTACAAGAATTTAATTGAATTCGTGGCCAATCCAAGCCATATAATTGAATTGAATTCGTGGCCAATCGAAGCCATACAAGAATAGAATTGAATTCGTTACCAATTGTCAAACGCAGCGTATCCGTACACAGCAGGTTGATTCTATAGTGATCACGTGATTAAAAAAACATCGCGAGTATAACTTCCTTTCTGTAAGTATATGCCCATAAAGATGACTAGAGTAGCCAATTAAATTATTTGTGACCCCGGTAGTTTTGAATTTTATTAAAAAATCTATACTCCTGTTTGTGCTCCTAGGTGCTTAATTATATTTCAAATGGTGCAATTCCTTTTTGCCACAAGTATCTCAGTAGGAAACTACAAAATTGTTATTCATAAGTAGTATCATAAGTACGTCGTTCAAGTACATTAATACTAAATACATAATTAATTAATAATATACAATTTACTTACACAAAATCTACTCTCGGTAGAGGAATGTAACAGTGAGCAATTGTTCCAGAAACTATTCACAATATATAATATCATTTCCGAATTTTTAAAACATAAAATTTGTATATCTTGCTGTTGTATTTTCTTAGATTCGTTAAATGTCTTTCAAAATTTGACACGTCTAACAGAGCCTAAAAATTATCGGTAAAATCACAAGTAATTTGAAAGATATTACCGAATATCGGATAAAAAAATATTATTATTAAACCATTACCTTAAAAAAGTAACTGAACTATTTTGTGACATTATATACATCGAAGACATGAAACTTATATTAATTCATTTTGCATGATTTAGTGAATGACTAATTGCACTGATAAAAAGTTATCAGCCTTACCAGAAGCTACTACATTCATAAATTCACGCCTTTTTTCTGAAGGGTTAGCCAGTTTTAGTGGGCCATTTTTATCTTAAAGTATCAAGTATCTCTATTAAAAGAAAATAATGTATTATATTTGAAATGGTGAATCACGATTTTTTAATCATGCTTCCTCTAACTTGTATTTAAGTCTTATCCGGATGAAAAATATTAGTTTGTTCTTTATAATGAGGCGTTTAATAAGAGTAAACAATCTTAGTTTTCCATGCACCCAATAAAAGGCATGTCTTAATATTAGAATAATGATTAGAATTTTTACTGTCATTGTCAATTTTATTAAATGAGTTTAAGACAGTACGGTGGTCTGTCCCGACCATCCAAGGTTACGTATAAGTTTTTTTCTACAACGCCATCTTATTGCATTAAGGGAACTATTGTTTTCTTTTTAATAACCGCCTCATTCAGATGAAAAAGGCAAAATATTTGTAGGTAAAATCGGTCACGGCAGTGGTGATTGATATTCGATGAAATACTTTTATCGTAATTATAACTATACATTACTATATTACATTATTTATTGTATGTTACTAACTCGTTTAGATTTGAAATTTAACATTCGCTACTAAATTATTATTATTAAGTAAAGAAAACAAAAATTATCATTTCAGTTAGTTATTTAAACTAAAAAAACTAGAATAAATTTTGATTTATTTTTTCTTTGTAAAAAATAACTTAATCACACATTGCAAGAAAAAAATATCTACAAAAGAAAAAGAAAAAGAATACATTATTTACATAACAAAACAATTACTATTCTTCTTATGAACCAATAAAACAAATGTAAATAAAATATACCTAAAGTATCAAAAACAAATATTAATTTATTGGACGTCAATGTGTCGATGAAAACAATCCTATTAAATTAAAACTAAGCAATTTACCGAACTAATTATATAAAACTTGTACTACTGGTCAAAGTAAATAGATAAAATATATGAAAAATTACGTAAATAATATCTTATGAATATCAGATATCTTAATCGAGATAGTAATGGAGATTCTAATCATTAATAGTTTTTTTTTAAATAGTTCATATTGTTTAGTCCTATGTGTTTATTCTTATTAGTATAAAATTGCGTAGGTACAATTATTTTGTATCTAATTTATAATCTTATTCGTTTCTATCAATATTCAGACTTGCCTGCTAACAGGGTTTACCTGGAGATTCAATCAAAACAACATAAGGCCATTCTATGCTCCAAAATGAACAGACTTTAAGTACTAGGGTGGGTTAATTATACAGTGACTTATACGTTTCCCGCTTTTTTTTGTAAAAATGTAAATACTCTATGTTCAAAATATCTATCAATAGATTACTGTAATAGTTTGAATTACTTTTATCGTTTTGTTTGTTTATGGTAGCTCTAGGAAAAAAAGTGCGCGATTTATTTAAAAAGGGAAAAGAATGAATTTTGTGTGTCAGAGAGAGCTCAACGAAAATTACCTCTCGCGAATAATTTTTATTAAGAATGCATTTATCTGTAAAACGTCAAGGATTTATGGATCCACCCTCTTAATACTGATAATTTATGACGGAATTTAATTTTGACGTCCATCAAACGAAGTCTTTCAAAAGGCGTTGACTTTTCAGTTTTTAGTAACTTAACACATTCTGTTTAGTATTGATTGAGACCCCCAGATAAATAAATAGACGTTATCTAATATATCAGCATTTCAGTATTTTATGTACATTACTTTGCGCAAGCTTGCCACTTTGAAATAATATATGAGGCAGGGACAACATGTTTTGTTTTATAAATGTAATTGCAAACCCATATTCTTTGCATTTCACTGCATCGAATATATTTTTTTAATCGAAAAAAAATAACATCTCTGCAGTTAAAAGAAAACATTCGAAAAAAATAATTAAAATAATTAATCGAAGCCAAAAAGTAATTGTATTTTTGTAAGTGACAGCCAAAGAACGCAAGTTGTGAAAAAAAATGGAGAACTTTTCCAATTTTGGCAGTGGAAAAGTAAGAAGCAGTGGGAAAGTATAGGTGTTATTTAGGGTTTTTAAGACATTATTATTTTTATATCTTTGTACATACGCTGACGTCTACTTATCTCGAGTGAAATCTTTGAAGACCCTGTCTGTACAAGTCTCTAATACCCACGTTCACATTCCACACAATCCCGGCACTTACTGCTACACCTAAGACTTATTCCTTTCTAAATTGGTAACTTACTATTATTAAATTCTTATTTTACTTCGATAATAATCGATAATTTTATGATATCTATATACATCGGCTACTTAAAGCGATATTTTATAAGGATTAAGACGAGTAGTACGTTTTATAATTTTAGTGATGATTGACTTGAAATGGAATGTTTTAGATTTCAGCTTGAAAATCATGGCATTATAACATAAAAATGCGCGTTTTATATACTATATAGTATGTATAGTCTTATATATTAATAAAATAATGTGTTTATATATAAACAGATCAGGCATACACTATCTAAATACAGATAGAAGTCGGTAATATTGTTCAGAAGTTCTTGGGACCTATTCGCGATTTCATATGATACATTGAATTCAATTTCTTTCAAATTAGTATTCTAATCGAGAAATAAATATTTTTTTTAATAATTAAAATAAGCCTTAATTGAAGATCTGAAAGGGTAGGTAATATTTAGTACGATATGTACTTCTAATCATATCATCTTTACCTGGAGTACCTGTACAAAGTAATGCATGAATTAAATTGCCTAAAATTGAATTTAATGTTTTTCAAAATTGGGCACAGATGTCACACTTGTTGTAATAAATGCAATTACCCTCAAATTAGTAGTATTATTACATAACAAAGATTCTTTATTTTATTTCATGTTTTTATTTTTTATATGAATTATTTGCGTTGGCTTAAATTGAATTTATAATAATATACTCACATCGGGCGTAGGATAGTCCCCCAGATCTTTACCAACCTCTATCAAATATAAAAATAATACATATAATTAAATCATAAATTTTCCCGCTTACAGCTGATAGGTACAATTAAACAAAAAAACACCGTTATAATCCCGTAGGAGCAAACTTTGTGATCCGAAGCGAGGTCCCGGGTTCGAATCTCAGCCGGGACACAATGTTGTGAGCGTAAATTTGTTCTCGGTGTTTGTCTTTCGTGTCCATGCCATCTGCGAAGGGAATACAGGGGTATGATGGGTTAACAAAATCGTCGTACCAGACGGTCCGCAGTCTCGGTAAGTAGGTAAGTATCACAGTAGGCACGTTAGAAGACGAACTGCTGACTAGGCTTGTACTCGTCGCACTGTTCTAGGTGTAGTGCGGTTCTGTCCGCGTCGAGGCACGCGTCGAGCTTCGCGTGCCGGATCATGTGGCCCTTCCGCCTCCAGAGCTGGGCGTCGTCCGAGGAGTCGCAGGCCGCCAGTACTGCCGTCACGCGGTCCTCGGCGAGCGACAAGCACAGGCTGTGGTGGCGGATCATGCTGTTGTCGTAACGCCACTCTTGGTTCCCGCCCGTGTTGTGGCACGGGTACATGCCTAGATGATAAAATAAAAATGTTCAAAGATTTTGTTACATCAAATTTTGTTAGCCATGATAATTAATTAATTTATATTAATTAAATTAACCTAATCTAGCAAATTTTGAAAGGATCTTTATTATAATTATTGTTACCTAATGTTCCATCCACCACATGGCCCATGGTGTCCATGCATTTCGTCCCCTGGCGGATGGCGTGGGCGGTCCCCTGGAGCGCCGGCACTTGCAGCTCGGGGTACACGTGCTCAAGGTACCACCGGAACGGCTTGCAGTGGAGCTTCTCCCGAAGGGTGGTACGCTCTGATATACTGAAACAGAATGATTGACTAATTAAAAAGAATCTAAAAAAACGATTACAATACTTTCATGACGGCTCCGTGGCTTAGTTAGTCATAGCCCTGCCTTCGAAGCGAGGGATCCAGGGTTCGATTTCCGGCCGGGGACTTCGATACTTCTCCGAACGAATTTAGTATAAGTTCTTCTTGCCAAATCGACTTACTCTCCAAAGTTGACCTGCTTGGCAAGCGGCTGCGATTTGTAGTACAACTCCTTGTAGTCGTCCATCCAGACCTCGGCGGCCCTCCGGGTGTTCCTGGCGAACACAGCCCCAGAGCCCCCCGGGAAGGTGTAGGGGTGCCGCTTGCGGAACACGTGCCCCACCCGGGAGCACGGCACGATTTCTAAAGAACCACCGCACTGCCATACCCTGGGAAATCATAAATAAATAATTAGTTATCAATAGTTATTAAATCACACCTGGTAATCCACCGCCCAGCAGTGGCTCATTTGCGCTTCTGTATTCCCGTGGAAGGGTGTAGGTGCAGGTCTAATTAATAATAATCATGTCAAACCGTCACTTACACCGAAATATTTCACACACGAACATGCAATGTTTATAGATGAAGGGTAGAAACATGCCTGGTAAGATATACATAAAACATTAAACTATTGTGCAATGTTATATATAAAAAGGCAAAAAATATATACACGTGTGTTGCAGTATAAGAAACGGGTAGCTCAGCGAATAATACTGCTCAGAGAGCAAACACTGATTTCCAGCTTGCCCTTGTGATGACGAGACGAAGAAAACGCAATAGAACCATAATGTAACCAAGTGTAACCTATATTTTGGATAAACCGTTTTAAGTTTTTTAATCTCTTTTATTTTCGTCTTCTACGGATAACACCAGCCTCATAAGAACCTGGGTATCGGAGTAGCTACGCCTGGGTACCTACGCCTTACAGTGCGGCCATCTCACCTGAACGATATCTCCAAGTTCTCACCACCCCAGACGTCCATCTTCATGTCGTACTTCCCGAGCTTGTTGAAGTACTGCCGGTCCATGCTGAAGAGACCGCCGGCTATCATTGGAGTCCTGATGACTTGCGTGGGATCACTCATTCTGGCACTCCTTTCGGCATGAGAGAGGTACTCCCACTGAAATTTTGACAATACTGCTGTGAAAATTTGACCTAGCTACGCTTTTATGTAACTCAGCTTAAATATTCCTCCAGTAAAATAAACCTTAGATAACTCTTTACTTCCTTTAACCCATTGGGGTCATAATTCTCCAAGGGGGGTCCAGTTACTCGCCTCAGTAGGTGAGAACCCCAGGTGGTGCTAAAGGAGCAATAGCAATAGAATGGCTATAGAACCGGGTTCTGACATCAAAATATTACCTCATCGTAGACAAAATTACCATCAACGTATAATATAATATTTTTAAGACTCCGCACCTTGAACCATAGAATATGTATTAATAAAGCGGATATTCCAAAAAATATTTAAAAATACACAACTGGTGATGCAAACTCACCTTGGAACAACAGTCCAAATTGAACTTCGCTGGTTTTTTTTAATGAATGAGCTAAGAATAACATCAATAATATTAGACATCTATAGAGACACGTTGAAACGAATTTTAAAACCAAAATCTAGTATTATTATGGAGATTCCCCATTCGATCGTGTTATTTTAAATTTGTAACATCCTCAGAAAAATCCACAACACAATGTTATATTTTATCTTATTACTTTAAACGAGAAATTCTTGTATATACAATATTTTTTATAATTAATTTCGTGTATTCTTAAACAAATATTTTGTAAAAAGAATTGTGTCCCAATCTAACGAAACAATTTTTGTGCTTTATATTAGGATGAACAAAAATTCATTACAATGTTCGTACGTCTTTCTTGGCTGTTCTTCCACGTGGGTGAAGAATAGGTGTCTAGTCTACCTCTTCACGAGATCCTGTACCTGTCATGTATCTATATAGTATAAAAATGTCTCTTTCCACGTCTGTCTGTCTTATTCACTAACTTCTAAGTTTCACGACGTATTTTGAAGCGCTTTTCACCATCATTTAGATAATTGGTCCTTTATCACAGAAGTATGAGAATACCCAGGTATGTATAGGTAGACTTTTTTGTGTTTTTTATACTTATTAGGTTAACTTCCTCAAAATTGTGATCTCCACAGTTGGCTAGCTCCATATAAGTGTCACAAAACTCAGCCAAGTATTACACCATTCTATAAATTAAGCCACGTGCATTTCGCCAGTCACCAGTTTGCCTTGAAGACCTGGCTTCAGTCCGGAGGTCAGCCGACGCAACATATACCTACTAGAGCGTGGTCATTTTATCTCCACACAAACCAGAAGTTATGTTATATACATCCAAACCTTTTCCTTGGGTTCCGCAGACTTATTGGACCACTTAGAAGGTTACCTAGGCTCGGCACGAATAACTCGGCTAACACTTCACCAATATTCTTATCCAATATAGTATTCCCTGTGCCATTTGCGTTTGTCCTGATTGGTGCAAATGGAGTAACGCAAAGTAGCAGTAGAACTTGTGAGTTCGGTAAAGTGCGGCCACCACACCTGGTAATCCGCAGCAACGAGGTCCCAAAGCTTTCGAGTTGTTTATTTCTACTCGGTCAGTTGTAATATCAGTTAGTTTTACAACACGGAGAGTCTTAATTGGTAATACCAAGATTTCGCAGGCGTTGGACCCAGTCACTACCCTTAATGACTCCAGATGACTCAGAACCATCTGTTTTTGGTCCTAAGACACCGGTATTCAAATCCTTTTACTTCGTGTTTCGGTTCATGGTCGTCGCCCTCGTCGACCTTTATAATTTCATTATAATTATTCTTCCGTGCCTTTTTAAAAACTATTTTAAGAAAGCCTATAAATAGACTCTATTTTTGTCCGCATGTATTTAGTGCATATGTAGTAAAACTGGCCCAGTATCCTGGAAAGCTGATTGAAGTAAAAATACCCTAAACTATAATAATATTTTCGATAGATACCAATATGTTGATGTTGAAGTTATAATAATAATAAATTGAATCAATTAAGTGGTTATGAATGCATGCTTGCCCCCACACTAGGATTCTCTGTTTTGTGGGCTGCTAGCGTCTTCCTTCCAATACAAATTATCTAGGTATGTTTAAAAATATAAATATAAATCATAACTGTGCCCATACCCACTTGTTTATCATAATAAATTGGTACTGTGGCGATTAATTATCAGCGATATGTCGTATTCCTAGTAACTCGCACCGGCACCTACGAGGAAGGAACGAGAAGAAAATGAAAACATGTCACAGAGCGAGAAAAACGAGATTAATTTCATTTGAATTGTGAATTGAGTGTGCCGGACGATACCCTTAAACTGTCGGACATTAGTAAACAATTCAAGTGTCGTAAAAATCTCTCAAAGAACTACACTATGTTACTCAAATACATTACAATGGTACCTTAAAGACCAGGTTCCAGTCGAAACCACCGCGGAGGTCGGCAGACGCGCCGATGTACTGGAACGTGTCCATGCTGATGACGTCGATGACGGGGCATACCACTCTGGTTGGATCCTGAAAAACAGCATCAGCTTTGGTCAAACGTTGGCATTACTTATTATACGAGACTCTTCGTCTGTGAGGTACTTTATGAGGCTGGTACGGCCTGTACCATGACAGACCGTATCAGCCTGCAGGGATTCAGTTCTACTCTCTATAAGCGAGAGTGAATGAGATTTTATCTGCTTTGGGAGCCCAATCCCGATTGTTAGAGTCATATGTCACCCTTTTATTTAGTTTTTAGGGCATATAGGTTTCCTTACAACGTATTTTATTATAATGCGATTTTACCCGCGTTTGTACAGGATTTTTCTGCGCAATTATTTTAGTAATAAAGACATTTTTCGTAAGAACCTTCAACAAAGTATTAGAAAACATAAAGATTAATGGATTCGGTTAAATCGTTCTCAAGTCATGGCGTGACCAAGGGAAATAGTTCATTTTTATGAATATAGATTAAGAAGTAACTCTTTTTAAGAACGAAACCAAGGCAAGATTCTTTTGCATACCTCATATTCAAATGAATCTTGCCTCGATTTTTGATCTCGCTTATTAGGAACTTGTAGAATCAAGGAACTGGATCACACCGTGGGTCAGATGTAAGTGTGGGTATGTTTGATTTCTCTCCTTCAAAATTTGTAAAGGCCTAATCGATATCAAGATTTGTCGAGTGTTTACCAAAGTCCTTAGCTTCACTCGACTTTCGCCACATTCTCAAGTGGGTGTCAAACACCACTTGTGGTCTTGAAGCCTACAAAACCAATTTGAAGCTTCGTAAGATGACACTAATTTTGGGAATCGTGAAATGCGATTGTAAAATGGGACAACTTGTTGAATTGCACGAGGCAGATTTAAAATATCAGAACTCCGCCATTTATCAACCGATTAAGAACAATCTCTTTTTTATTTGTACGTTTTCAGTCCCATAGAATTTTTTGAATATCATAGAACTCCATATAATCCCATAGAACATTGGTCCTATAGAATTTTTATCAAAATCGATTCAATAGTTTGGTTGTTAAATCAAAATAACTGAACAAATATACAACAAATATACATACAAGTAAACGAAATAGCGTGTTTTGCTTTCCTGTAACTTTTTTCTTCGCCCGTAGTATTTTTGATGTTTCTTTTTTAAAATTTTAGGGTGGAGAAATAAAGGATGAAAGTGTTGAAATCGGTTTATTTGATTAATGTAAAGAGAACGTTGGAGATGACTATTCGAAATGTATATTTATCAAAATTTAGCAATATATTTCAAAACTCCCTAACTTTAAATGATATGTTTCGAGGGAAGTCCCTTTGAGTTTTTAAACATTGTTTATTTGGATACATCAATTATGGATCACATGAGGCAGGGTGGAAAACTTTGAAATCTCATTTACAATGAACTTACTGAAGCATATAAATAAACCGAACAAAAGCGACCCATACCGAAGGTTTCGAATTACCTATTTGGTTTTTCTAATCGGCTTTAAAAAGTAGATGGTCTTCAATTAGGGTGTATGTTTTTCCTTCGCCAGTTATGAACCGATATAGCTGACAATTTTTAATTTGAATTATACAAAACTACGAATACAGGTTTCTCCGAGATGGTCTTATGCATATTTCATGAAGAAATTCCGGCGTATGGTCTTGAAGTCAGTACGGTCGATTCTGTGGTAACCTTAACCGGTCTAACCTAGGTCTCTGTTTAACCTTAACCTATTACGGTTAACAGACGGCCATTTCAATATAGCCTACAACGTCTATCAGAACACCTGAAAATAACTAGTATAGTGAAATTAAATGACTGATAAAATTGCCATTGAATACTTTTTGATTCAACCCACCAAAAATTCCACCCTAACCGCAGAATATGAGATATACTAAAACATTGTACTTAGTTCTGCTAAGTTACAGCGAATCTATTTATTCAATAAAAATTGGAGGCTTTGGAGTTAATCTATAGCATATATAAAGGCGTCTCACGATTCAAGATTTCGCGGTCGATCAAATATTATACAAACAAATGTTATTGAATGAAGTAAATTAACACCGAATATTAGCGATTAAATAAATCGTTAATTGAGTGAAAGTAGGTATTGTTTGATTGGTTCGGATGAATTCGATTAGTTGTTTACGCATTATATTTGACATAAAACTTTGAATTTAGGATTTAAGATACAATGAGATTAACGATTTTGCTAGAATTAAAATTCCGTCAAAAATTTATCGCCCTCGAGAATTCTGCGTCCCGTACTTTTGATATAATTTCAACGACAACCAATATTGTATCACAATATTTTGGTAGATAAATGCGCTATTAACTCTAAAATATGAGCTTGGAGCTAAAATATTTCAGTTCATTTGTATATCGAATAAATGTTTCTAATATTCGCCGATACCATCCTATTATATATTCGTCTTCATAAATCCTATTATAATTCGTGTTTTGAGATCACTGCGGCCTTTCATTGCCATGTCATAATGTCAAGGCTGTCAACGAGTAAGCAACTGTTTTAAGAAACCGGATCCGAAGCGGTGCTATTACATTGTGTCACCCAGGTCTGTAGGTCAAGTGAAGCGACATCGAAAGTTACCTATATCTAATTTACTGGACACATAATCATAACTTTGGTATTCCAGTGGCAGTTATGACCGCCGAAAGCGAAGGCCTCTTGTCCAAATTTAGACGTGCATCAATACTGTGTGAAGAACATTTTCTGGTAAAAAGTACTATTAGGTATTAATTCAGATAACTTTTTCAAATAGTACAAGCTAGATGGCGCTGTGTGAAATATTCATGATTATTAATTTATTAATGTATCATTATTCTATTATTGTATGTGCCCTTTATCATGTTTTGAAAACGGAAAAAAAAATCACCATGAGAAAACATGTTTTGAGTCCCTACACATGTTTCCTGGGTGGTGCGTGGTAAGGCGCAACCTTAAGTAGCAGTAGAACTTGTGCCAAGTTTGTCCGGAGAAGTACTGCCACCATACCTAGCAATGCGCCGCCAAGCAGTGGTGCATTGCTGTGTTCCGGTGGAAGGGTGTGGGTGCCGGTGTAATCATAAGCGCATGAGGCGTTACAACCCCGTCTCGGATAACGGGCGCAACGGGATGCGACTTGGGTATTCTCATACTTAGGTTGGGTATGAAAAGAAATACGTTGAATACTTAAACATTACTTAGCATCGTCTTTTTTTAAATTAAATATGTACCACAAGATCTTGCGTTCTTAAAACTAAGTTTAGCGCTAGTACAAACCCTTTAAAAGATCAAATATCTTCTTTATCCAGCCTAAAAGTGACATATTCAAGTATATAATATAAGTTAGAATTTAACGGAAATAAAATATTTTGATTTGACTTTCATTTTCAGATTCATTGTTAATACGAGTGGGTAGAATAAGTTTGTGGTGGACAAAACAGGTTCGCATTTCTGAGACAATGAAAAGCGTAATCACGACTGACGCAGTCCTAAAGACAATAAGAATACTATTGCAAACCATAATAAAAATATCTATTGTAACTCTATCTATTGAGTTGTGTTTATTATACGACACGCAATACAAAATACCAATAACAGCCTCTAACACTCCTATTACAGAGTCACTACTCTTGACAAGCGAGAATCATCATAATTCATTTATTCACTTTAGGACACAATGGACATTTAGTTTTGTTAAAATAACAATCTTTAAAGCTGCTGTACATGTGCCTTATTAATTAGGAGGAAATATCTCTTTGTCTAAAAAAAAAAAAATTATCCTTTGGTATATTTCAATATTGAAAATTTTAAATATATCTGGGAAACCAGAAATATTTTGCAAATAAAGATAGTTACAATTTCTGGTAAATCCCGTGATGTATTGTAACTCGAAAGAGGGTGAAGGGAGCGATGATATGCGTTGCACAACTGCACTACTGCAATTCTTCCGCTCTCCGCTTGAGCAACATCTTCTCGGTTTAAAAGATAAGAGAAAGCGGGTAACATAGATACACGTGCACCAATGAGTTTCCATTTGAAAAATATATGTGCGCAACGGCGACGGAAAACATCGCGTGGAAACCGGCATCGTGAGGGAACCGGCGCGGCGGTCTTAGAATTTAGAACCAATAATGCTATTAATCCGGTTTGGACTCTCGTTGTAGAGTAGGCCGGTGTCCCTGCAGTGGGAACATTAGAGGCTGGTACACAGACAATCAAGCCAGAAAAGCAATAAAAGTAGCTCCAGATTTTTACTTTAATTATTCTGATTCTAACAAATTAACAAAAACTTTGCCAAGAACCAAACCGCCTGATTACTAAGCCGCCAACTTCGGTTACAATTATAATATAAATACAATTTGTTCTCTTAATTATTTCAGCAGTCAATTATTTTAGCTCCAGTAAAAAAGCTGGTAACTATATCAACATATTATACATATCTGGATAGGCTCATCTCAGTGAAAATATTGCAGAGTTTAAATAGGATTTATCGTACAGAAACAAGGTTGACACGCGGTAATAAACATTGCAAATTTTGTAAACAAGACAAACCTTATTTATATGAATAGGCTCTCAGTCAAATGTTGGAATTGGAATTATAGAATTTTCATTTCAGATATCGCTGCCTTTTATTCCTTATTCCGTACTAATGGAGCAAAGTGCAATGGATATCTGAAGCCACGAAGCAATCTGCTTTCAAATGGATGCATTTTGCAATTGCTCTGAGGAGACATAATATTTGGTTTGTCTTGTGGTTGTCTCGATCTTATACGAAATGATGTAATTCTCTTCCGGTCCAGCGAGCGAGATTAATGAATTGCAGGCGCCAAAATAATATATTTCGCTAATGTTATGTATTAAGACTTATATAAGTTTGTAGATCTTGCAATGTACTCAGATTATTTTAATCGTCTGGAAATATTTGAGTAATGGATGATGAAGACATGATTTAATAAATTATATATGACTTTTTGGATACGAAAAACATGACTTTTTGGATACAGATGTTTTACTGGAATCACACCAAAATGGGTGTACATGGTAATCTCTAGGTAATTCTAATACATTTCAAATGCTTAAATTATATATGTATATATAAAAAGCTTTCATGCCATATCTAATTGAATTAGTCTAAATATAATCTGAAACATCCACTTTTAAGTATACATGTAAACGTATAACAAAACATTACAATTTCTTTTAACGATGTCAATATAATAGGTGTGTGAATATGACTCCGCCCCTTTTTGTCAAAATAAAACACATTTGTTCGCTTACAAAATTAAAAAAAAAATTATTGAAAGTATGCTCCATCTGCAGCTACAACCTTCGCCCATCGTTCAGGTAGTTTTCGTATTCCTTGCTGGAAGAAGTCCTGGTCTTTTGAGCTTATCAGGTTGTCAATCCAAATTTCGATACTTTCACATGAAGTAAACTTTTCTCCAGTAAGGTCTGTCTGCATCGTCCGGAATAGGTGGTAATCCGAAGGAGCTATGTCTGGTGAATATGGCGGGTGGGGTAACACTTCCCAGTCCTGTCCCTCTAAATATCTTTTTACGACTTCTGCGGTATGCGGTTTGGCATTGTCATGCTGAAGAACTAATTTGTTATGTCTATTCACCCATTCTGGTCGTTTTTCTTCTATGGCTCGCTTCAAACGCATTAGTTGTCGTCGGTAAACTTCTCCATTAATAGTTTCAGAGGGTTTGAGCAACTCATAATATACAATACCTTTCTGATCCCACCAAATACAGAGCATGACCTTGGCACAGTGAATATTTATTTTTGGCTGTGATGGGCCTGGTTCGCCTGGTTTCACCCAAGCTTTTTTGCGTTTAGGATTTTCGTAGTGTATCCATTTTTCGTCTCCTGTGACTATCCGATGCAAAAATCCTTTTCTTTGCTGTCTTTGAAGCAGCATTTCACAAATGGTTTTCCGACGTTCCATGTCTCTTTCTTTTAAATCATGTGGAACCCAGTCACCGGCTTTTTGAATCATTCCCATCATTTGTAAACGCTTTGCAACAGTTGAACGATCAACATTTAATGCTGCAGCTAATTCTGATTGAGTTTGGCAAGAATCTTCCGCCAATAATGCTTCCAATTCAGCATCTTCAAATTTTTTTGGTGGTTTTCCATGTTCTTTATCCTCAGTACTAAAATCGTTATTTTGAAATCGTCGAAACCATTCCTTGCAAGTTGTATTAGACGGAGCATGCTCACCATAAATCTCCACAAGCAAACGATAAGTTTCCGCTGCAGTTTTCTTCGCAATAAAATAATGTAATAACACTTCCCGCAAATGACGTTTATTTGGAATAAAAACCGACATTTTCGAAAAGGTGAAAACAATTGTTGCTTACACTTCAACCAAATATCATAAAATGCGTTAGATAGCTGACATTCAGTACTATCGAATACAAGTATGGTCATTTATTAGTACACGTAAACAATACTAAAAACGACATCTGTTGAGAACACCCAATATATCAATATATTATAATATATTGTTTTACATGTAATCATTATTTTTTATATAGCTTTTGATAACAACAAGATATAAATCAGGCGTCTTTACAGTAAAGTCTGATAATAAATTTGCGATCACTAAATTAGATAATTGAATTATTGATCATTGATCATTGAATAGATACATAAAATAACTAACGTCGTATCGTGGTTTTGTGAAAGAGTAATTGAACTTTTAAATCGTATCAGTAGGTGAATTGCCTAAACGGTCTGCAGTTTTATGGATTATTCGTAGTATCCATAATGTTAATTAAATGGAGCTGCTTAATTTGCCATTAAAAACTTACTTCATATCTTAGACAATCGCATTTATACGTGTATAGCGCAATTTCAGTGACTCATTTGCAAGTTCTTAGTTCGGGGCTAATTATAATAAAATTCCCTCTATAATTTCTTTAAAATTCTTCCTTCGTTCAAAGATGCAACATCTCATACAATCAGAATCCAGACGAGTAATAATGAGTGTATCGCTTGAAAATTTGGGTCAACCTGAAAAGTCCTAGAACCAACAACTCAAATCCATGGTTGACATCTACCAATGGTTACTGTGGCGGTAGATGGGTGGGGCCCGTGTCAGATCAAGCCTATGCAGTCTCACTTGTCGGGAGTAGGCTGTTCACCAGCAGTTGGAACATGACAAACATTGCACGGTTAGCAAAGCTGTAATCTATCAACAAATTGGCGCGAATACATAGTTTCTCAACCAATAACGATGCCATAAAGATTCATTACTATTCCATTTGGACGCAGCCGGGCCCAGTTTCCCAACTGGCCCGTAACTCCTATGTATTCATAATGTGATTGGTTCTGCCCCAAGATAAATAATATTTGGTGATAGAGAACTGTTTCCGTAATGTAAGTACGGCTAAGTAATTCTTAATAAGTAATACTCGCAAATCGAGGGTTCCGTAACACCGGTTGTATTTTTGACGCGAAACATCTCTGGGCAGTAAAACTGACTCGTATGACGTGACGGCAAACGCTTCCTTAACCGTCATGTTTCACACCTCCCGGGCGTCCCGTGACGGGTAAACTTATTTTATTCTTTGTTGGTAAATTTCTATTCCTTGTTCGCCATTATCACATCACTATAAAACAAAGTCGCTTTCTCTGTCCCTATATCCCTATGTATGCTTAAATCTTTAAAACTACGCAACGGATTTTGATACGGTTTTTTTTTTAATATAGATAGAGTGATTCAAGAGGAAGGTTTATATGTATAATACACTAGCAAGTCACCCCGGCTTCGCACGGGTAGTTTCTGATACGACACTGATACTTTGCTAAATGCACATATTTTGTAAAAAGTTGTAGTAGACTTTTTTTCTCGTTTCTCGTATCGGAAAGGCAATCTATCTCAGATATTTTTCAATATCCAATAATGTTATACAATCATTGCTCAGGAAGGTTTGAAAACTGATAAATTAGCGGTCAGCAAATATTACGAATTTAGCAGTTTTTTGGCTAATCCGGTATCGTAGTTTTCAAGCCACCCAAACATCGACATGGTTCATTGGTACTGTCATTTTATCGTGCCTCCCGAAGTACGGAAGCGCTCAGTTCATTTTTTTACGAAGCTGTTACCTATTTGACTACTGAATTGCGCCTAAAAAGATACATGTTTTGGAGATACTTTTGTATCATAGTAGCAGTAGAACTTGTGCAACGTTCGCCCGGAGAAGTACTGCCTCCACACCTGGTAATCGTCAAGAAGTGGTGCACTCGCATTGCTATGTTCCGGTGGAAGGGTGTGGGTGCCGGTAAAATCACAGGCGCATGAGACATAACATCCCCGTTTCGGGTGACGGGAGCAGCGGGGTGCGGCTTGGGTCTCCTCATACTTCGGTCGGGGAGGATCTAAGTTGCGTTGCTGTTGCTATGGGCTCGCCCCGTCACTTCTGTTGCATAACAAAAAACAGTCCCGCCGCTTCTGTTACAATACTAATACTGTGTAGTACTTCTAGAGCAATCAATCATTGTTTAAAATGATTGAGTAACATGTAAGCTGGCGTTGGTCGGTAGAATTACCGCGGAAGAGAAAAGGGCCAATAGCTTCCGTATTAGCTAATGCTTATGAGTTAGTGGCCAACTCTGCTGTCGTGTATAGACTGACCAGAAGGCTTTTGACTTAGATTTGACTAGGGTTGACGATAATTTTATTTATACGTTCCATTGGTTCATATAGTTGGATAATCCCAGATGTTTAGTGATTAAGAGGATATACGAAATCAAAAAAACTCATTATTACGTAACGCTAATCAATTAAAAAAATTTGGTAACTAGCTGTGAACAGCGCTAATTGGTTGACATTCCAAATTTCCTGATTAATAATTGAGTGATATTAAATTGGATCGTTGATTAACTGATTTCTGAGATTAACTTTTTTCAAAGTTTAAATTATAAATTTATTAATTGAACAAGCAAACGACGCCAAAGCCAATCGGGTAATTCAATATCTTAATATCGTGTCTTTGAATAAAAAGTATACGGAATTGCCAATAATACTAAAAAGGTTTGCACTTTTACTACTCAAAATGTTAAGTGGATACCGCTGCTAAAATTGATTGCGATAAAATTAGTTACTATCACAAGAGCTTACATAATATTTTACCTGCTTTAATATTTTTACACACAGGATTCCCTGAGTCGAGAGAGGTGGCATAAACAAACTAACTTTACGCTCATCACACAAAGTTTGCCCCGCCCGGGAATCGAATCAAGGACCCCTAGTTACCAAAGCAGGGCCAATTAAGTCACGGAGCCGTTTTTATCTTCCGGTTAAGTACTGCCACCACACCTAGAGATCCGCTGCCAAGCAGACACCCGCATTGCCGTTTTCAGGTGGAAGAGTGTGGGTGCCGGTGAAATTGCAGCCGCGTAAGAAGTGACGGGCGCAACGCGATGCGAATTTGGTCTTCTTATACATTGGGTGGGGGGGGACCGTAGCCAGAGACCGGAGGCGGAGAGTTCTTTATGGGTGGCAGTAACCACTTAGCATTAGACGGGCTGTCAGATCGTCCCATCAATGTAGGTACATAAGAAAAAACTACAAATTAAATCACTCAGTCAATGTCGAAAGTTTTATTAGTTCTTTCGATTAGAACTTCACTTGAACTTTGACTTGGTGTCAGGCAAAAACAATTTTGAACGTAGTATGAATATTACTTCTTGATTAATCTATTTCGTATACTAGCCTTGAAAATATAATTTTTCTATTCTCCGTGAATTTTTTTCACGTTTTATTTAATGCACTTAATATTAGGACGACAGAGCCATTTAACTTGTTGGTAGCCTTCGAAGCGAGAGGCCCGAGGTTTGATTCCCGGGACAGACTGCGTAAGCATGAATTTTGTTCTCAGATCGTGGGTGTTTGTCTTGTGATTTTATTTTCCATGTCATTTGCGACACAGGAAATCCTAGTGCAGATGTATGAGTGTGCGTGTATCCAGGATCAAAGCTATCCTGGTATAGAACAAAACTTTATGCCACCACACAAAATGTGGCCCAGGTGGGAATCGAACCCGGGACCCCTCGCTTCGAAGGCAGGGCTACTAACAACTAAGCCACGGAGTCGTCAGGAAGCCACTGAGCCGTCTAGGCTTACAAACATAGGCTTCTAATTATCACGGAAAACCGCGGGCAACCGCGTAACGCAGCTAGTATTATATACTAATAAAATGGTAGGCTATATCCCCCGTAAGGCCCAAAAATAAGGGATGAAAGAATTGAAGTCGGTATTTTTCAATTTTTTTTTCAGCCAATTGTTTAATCATACAATCACCGATAGTGATCAATAGATGAACAATAGCCTTTTAAAGATAATGCGTTGTACACTCATAGTATTACCTGTAGTATTACTCAATAAGTCTAAGCCTTTATTTATTTACTAGTTAAACTAATTACCATTAGTTAATTAGTAGTATTCGCAAACTTTACTGATGAAGTTGCCAGTTGCTCAACAACAGATCAGTAAACATTATTATTTATCTTCCATACTTAATGTTTACTTCAGCTGCCTTTCCATTGCTGCTGCTTTCGGAGCGTAGGCTCGTTTCATTTTCATAGCTTAGCTTAGCAGCTTAGCCTGACTTGTAGTTATTAGTGATTAAGTACATTTTTATAACTATTGTTTATAATACTCAATCAGTAGAACGGCACACGTGAAAAGTAATTGTATTTCCTGTGACACAGCGTAACAGTAAAACAGGAATAAATGCATCACTAAACATGTTTATATATATGAAATATTTTGTATTTTTTGTATGGTAGCTAGCTCTGGTGGACGAAAAAGACAAAGAAATATGTAAAAGCCTTAGACATATTTCTTGAGCGATTCAAGATTAGGATGGAGCTTATGTTGGGTGTGCTATGGTTGTGTCGTTTTTTTAAAGGATAACAGGCTAACGGCCCTGGTTGTAAGTGGTGACCGTCGCTTAATAATATCTGTAACACTAGTGGTACCTATTGCCGGTGCGTTGCATACTCTGCAGATATTTTTCGTTTATTGCGTTCGGGGAAAACTTTCGGTGGAAGCGCATTCCACAGCCTGCACGTGTAAGGGAGAAATATGAAAATCCTAATAATCACGACTCCGTGGCTTAGTTGGTAGTAGCCCTGCCTTCGAAGAGAGGGGTCCCGGGGAGCATCTGCGACACAGGGAATCCTAGTGCAGAGGTATGAGTGTGTAAACATTATTTATTTAAAAATTAATGTTCCAACCTATGTCCAACGTTTCGAATGTGTTGCAACATTCGACTATGTTTAACAAATTGCGAAGTAACAATCTAATCAGCTTTAGGTATAAAAGGTTGCAATCCACTGCAGCTACAATAAAATCAAATGTCAGCTGTATATTTTAAAACCTAGGTATTAAACCATACCTAACTGAAGTGGGCAATTAATTAACTTTAAGCTTTTCAAATTAACTAAAGCTATTTGTAAATAATAAATATCATAGGTTAGATGGATTATGCAGTGAATTCATTATAACATCAATAAAATCATTTAATTCGCGTATCTCGGAAACGGAACGATTTGGATGAAATTTTGTGTTTATATTTACTGTTTGCGTTTTACTGTTTAAGTTTACCTGTATAACTATATTTACCAGTTATGCTAAAAAACACGGAAAATAAATGGAAGCGTACCTCTTTAATCCGCTGCAGCAGAGGTTCCAGCCAGTGCACGTTGCATTCCACGTGGGAGTCCAAGAAGGTCAGCACCGGCGCGGTGGCTGCGTCGGCTCCCTTCACTCGGCTCCTCATCAGACCCTCGCGCTTTGTGTTCCTGAGGACCCTGACCTTCCGGATCGCTCGAAGAGCAGCACCATCTTCCGCTGTGGAAACATCATTAACTATTTAGACAGTCAACTTCAATATTACAATTACTAGTTATAACCTCATCAGGTGGTAGTAGCGTTGCCCTCTGCGCTGTTGTGAGTTCGATTTCCACTCAGGACAAGCATTTGTGTGACGAGATGTTTGGTCCGTGTCTTGGTGTTAATAGTATATTATGCTTATATTTATAAAAAAAAAACATATATGTATTCTATCAGTTATCCAGTTCCCATAGTATAAGCTATGTTTAGTTTGGGGCTAGATGGCGCTGTGTGAAATGTTCATGAATATTTTTTTATTCCTTACGGTTTTGGGATCCTGTTCAAAATTTATCCTAATGCTTGTAATACTTACAGAAATAAACTTCCCGTTTTACAAAAAACTTGGATTTAAACCAAGGATTAGTTTTCAATGTATCAGGTGCGTTTCAAACGTAACCTTAACAAGTAAGACTAGCTAAAACATGAAAACTATAATATCTAAAACTAGCTGCGCCCCGCGGTTTCACCCGCATAGTTCCCGTTCCCGTGGAGAATACGGGGATAAATTGATTTTACTTTTTTCGTTAATTTTCCAATGTTTTTAATAGTTATTCTGCTATTCGGGACATAAACAAATCCAACAAATCAAAAACCGTGGCAATCGGTCCAGCCGTTCTCAAGTTATAAGTTATATATATATATATATTCTTTTATATATATAGATTTGACATATCTGCATGTAATATGCCTAAGGAGCTCCTGTGACATTATAAGCTTATGTTTACTTGTGTGTGTAAAATTGGACGTGTCCAAACGATACTTGAGATCTATAGGAATAAATGAGTTTGAATTTGTTTTCCACAGTCATCAAGGAAGGCTTCACATACTACTAATAGTAAGCTGGTTCAATAACTTTCAATTTTTCCGGCATGAACCAGTTAAGTCAAGGTTGTTTACGCAAACCACTCCGTAATTACTTGAGAAGTGTTATTCACACACCTTTTTATGAATGATGCCGGCTTTGTTTATTTGATACAAACAGGTTTCAAACGTGCCTATCATTCACAAACTTTGGCATTCATTGTTTTATTATGTGAACTCTTTTGGTGAAAGCTTTAAATTACTTTTACTTATATCTTAGTCATTTTTGATGTGTATTTAACGTTTATTGGATGTAGACAATAAAAATGGTTACAATTACTGAAAAATATGTACATAGTTTAGATTTGTAAGTGCTATTTTAATTCGTTTGTATTCAATTTATCTTAATTTTTTTCATTCTTGTTTTATAAAGGTCCTTAAACTCACACCTTAAGACTCGGCGCAATAGACCGTAGCGCTAATATCTTCTTCTAATAGGTTATATGTATATAGGTCTCGTATAGGTACGCTTAAGATATATATTGTGGAAGTCAAGTAAATAATGCGCTTCAAACAGAAGGTAATAAAACAATAACGAGGCCAGTGACTTGTCAGCTTCCCTCACTTGCGCATGACTTAAGAGCAAGTGCTGCCCTAACAGCTGCACGCGAAGTTGCAATGTCAAAATAATCATTAACAGACTGGAATTCATTGAACTTGGTAAAATATGGAAATACCTGGGAGGTTTAGGTTTTTTCTGCAATGTATCGGGCAACCGAGACGTTTAATAGCAAGTGGACTGATACTTCTTGACCCAATGCGAGAGAATTTTTGCACAATGTGCATGTATTGTAGCTTGATATGGGAATGTTATGAGAATGACGAAACTGTTGGTGTTAAAATAATTCGCTATTATAATCTATATATATCATCACGCGTGAACGGCTGGACCAATTTTGCTAATTCTTTTCTTGTTGTGTATATTATGGTCAGAAGGTTCTTACGAAAGAAAAAAATAAGAAAGTTGCGTGGAATATTAGAAAATTTAAAGAAACTTAACGACCATATTAACTTTTGTAATGTAATGTAGCTTTCTTAGTGTTTTTGACACTATAAACTTTTCTAATGTAATCTTATAGCGTTTGACATAACTGTCAGTTGTTTGCCCTAACTGCCAGCGATTGACAGAATGCGCGCTGCAAATATCATTTAACACAGATGCATCGGTCGAAATTATTAAGACACGACATCGTCTGTCGAGTCAACTAGTAAGAAATAAATATTCCTATAGTCAACACACAAATCATGATAGTTTAAAATGGGATAACAAGTCAAATTAGGTGTTGCTGGTTCAGCAATGTTCAGCAATGTTCTCTATTTTCAAAGAACGAGACAACAAAAGAAAAATAATGGGGTGTCACTAGAAACGTAATCCATACGGGGCAAAGACGTGTTGTCATAGGCTAGTAAGCAGGTCGAGTGAGGGCTCTTTACACCCTCCCCCGGGAACGGCAAAGTGGGAAGTCTCTGGTGAAGTTTCTTTTGGAGTGTAGAGATCCTCGAATGTAGAGGTCGGCCATCGGAGGGGTTTAGTTCGGGTAAAAGTCCCACGTAACTCGGTGGTAGGGTTGCAGATACCCTCGGTCAACAAAAAAAAAAGGTTAGTAAGCAGATGCCAAAACCTTGCTAAAGGAATACCAATGTAATAGACATTTATTTGTAACCGGGTTGTTATTGTAAAAATACGGCTTCGCAACCTTGCTTTCCATCGAGTATTCGATACCTGGGTGAACTGTGTGATAAACATTAAGTTTTTTCTTAGGTCTTGTTTGTATTTCTGTGGTTGTCCATGCCACCTGCGACGCAATAAATCCTAGTGTTAAAAAGTTATGATTATTGATAAAGAATGTTCAGGAAACCGTGTAACATTTTTTTATTGTTTTCTTGACAAAAGATCGAGCTTGGGTTTTTCCATACGGACGGTATTTCTGTTCCAAACTACCACATACAAACTTTTTTATTATAAACCAACGAGACAATTCGTATGCGGTAGTTTGGTTGTATTAAATTAGTAATTGTATTAAAACACAACCAACCATGCGAGCCTTCTTAACCGCGTGCGAAATCGTTTGTTTTCTGTAATTGCGAAACTAATTCCATGTAAAGTGAAAAGGAATTGTAGCCTGCACCGACGCCGCCCGCCATTGTGGGTCTAATGGTGGGAACAATTTGTTCACTCTTCATAGTTTTAATACATGTATCATATAAGAATTACCTACTTTGCAGAAAAAATATGACTGAGCTAAAACAACAAAGGATCTACATAATGTACCAGACAATATGTAGGTCCTTTGTTATTTTATGAACCAGACATTATGTAGCTAGGTCCTTTGTTATTTCAACTCATAGAATACGGTCTGGGCAGTATGGATATCTTTTGAAAAATGTGTATTCTCCAAACTGTGAGGTGTGTGGAAAGCTAGACGATATCCATCATTTTCTGATAGATTGTGTCAAGTACAAATATGAAAGAGAAATATCGATGCGAAAGATAAAATTAAATAGGCATGACACAGGAATTATAGGCGTATAAGCAGAACCTTCGTCAGATGTTATTTTTAATTTAGATACTTTTAAGTAACTGGGTAAAACTGTGTAACTTTATAAATTAAGTTAGGGTACGATGGGACTGACATACCCATCGTACCCTAACTTATTTTTACAAAGTAAAGTTGATAAAAGTGTGGAAAAATCTTACTTATAAAGGCGAGAGTTTGTATGCTAGTGTGTGTATGTTTGTACCACCTTCACGCTCAAACGGCTCAACGGATTTAGATGAAATTAGGTACCAGGATAGCTTATATACTGGATTAACACATAGGTTAATTTTGATCCCAGAAAGCTGCGGGTAACAACGCGGGGCCCAACTAGTATAGAATAAAAAAACAGCAAGATGCGCTGCGCTTTGCTTTTGAGAGGGGACGGACATGGATGGAGAAAAATTTCTGTTCTGTCTCCCTCTAATAAATAAATAATTTAATGTTCTTGGCCATTTCACACATCACCATCTATCCCCAAACTAAGCAAAGCTTATACTATGGGAACTAGATAACTGATAGAATACTTTTTTTTAGAAATACATTAATATAACACATATTAACACCGAACAAACATCTATGTTCGCCACACAGATACTTGTCCTGGGTGGGAACCGAACTCACAACCTACAGGGCTGAAAGCAAAGACCTTTTGAACAGTACTAAAGTAATTACAGTAACGGCACGTAGGTACTTACGATTATCACTGAAGTCGTCGACTAGAATAATTTCTTTGATGAGGTGCTCCGGACTTCGATTTAAAACACTGTAATAGGAAAAAAATATTAAGAACATATAATATTAATAGTCCGCGTTGGTAATTCAGTTAATAAATACTTGAGTGTTTTAGATGGTCTAAATAGGTAAGCGAGGAAAGTATTACAACCATTCACAGTAAAAAATAGTCTCAAATATTATAGTTTATTAAGAAATACCTAATTCCATAAGAGGATTCTATTTGTCTTCCTATAGTGGCCGGGTGGGGTCTGAATAGGCGACAAATCGTGATTTTGTATTTATTTGAGAATTTATATTACAGAAACTAGCTGTGCCCCGCGGTTTCACCCGCATTTTTCTATTATAGTTTTTTTTTTAAACAAAAAACATAGCCTATTGCCTTCCTGTAAATGGACTACCCAACACTGAAAGAATCATTCAAATCGGACCAGTAGTTCCAGAGATTAGCGCGTTCAAACAAACAAACACTGCAGCTTTATAATATTAGTATAGATTAACGTGTCTTTTTATCTTCAAGGAAAGTAGTGGCAGTTTGTATCTTAAGAGAATAATGTAACATAAAAAAATAACAATTTCCTTGTTGTGTCTAGAATCTCAAATGCAGTACGTTGTGAGAATAAATAAATATTTTACGGCCCCCAAGTTTTGTCTCCCTCGATGAGAAAGTTAGTGAGAAGTCAATCTTGAATATATCCCGAGATTTTGTGCGAACATTAAATATCAATGAGAGAATGGATGTAACTAGAGGTATAACCATTCATCTTGTCTTTGGTCTACAAGGACAACATGAATGGTTGTTGGAAGCGGTGAATTGGGTTAAAAAGGATTTAGTAGCTAGAGGAGAACGGAGAAAGAAACCCTTTTTAAATTTTTTGATTTATGGAAATAAAAACAAAGAATTATGGACACAGCCCGATCTATCCGCAAACTAAGCTTGTTCTATGTTCTATGCTTGTTCTATGGGAACGAGATTGCGGATAGAATATAGCAGCAGAAAAAAAACCACGTTTGTGACAGACACTTGTGTGATAACTATTTGATTTATTGAAGACCCGAGAACAAACTTTACAGCCATCACAAAATTTGTACATGCTGGGGATCGAACCTAGTACTTGCTTCTAGGCCAGGGTTACCAACTGAGCGATGCCTGCATCACTCACAACAATATGTAATACTGTTTTGGTTTTGGCCGGGAACGCAGTTCGAATCCTGAACTGGTACAGAAAAATTAAGGTATACCTGACGATGGTGCGGAGAAGCGTAGACCTGGCTTCGTTGTGGAATGTGATAATAACGCTGGTTTCGGGTAGATCTTCATTGTACTTCTTCAATCGGCACCTGGGAAACATAGATGGAATTACACAAGAGAATAAACTTTAAAAATAAACGTTTACACTCATATCTCTGCACTAGGATTTCCTGTGTTTGCATGGGCAAAACGCAGAAATAAAAGACAAACACCCAGTATCCGAGAACAAACTTCATGCTCACCACTAAGTGTTACCCAGCCGGGGATCGAACCCGTGACCCCTATTTGTACTACTTTTGATAACACCGCGAGGCAACTAGTAATAAATAAAAAACGATGCCTTGTAAGGTACATCGTTTTATTTAAGAAAATAACAGACATACTATTAACCTTTTCGCTCGTTCCGTTCAATACGTTGCATGTACACATCCTCATTGCAAAAAAATGATTTACGATTTGTAAACACGGACTTTTAGTAATTAAATACTCTTCTTAGTGACAAGGAAGTTGTTTTCTCATATCCATTATCTATATTTACTATATTAGGTACTATATTATCTATATTAAATACTACTTAAAACTATCTTCGAATTATTCTTTCTAATGAAATCGGTTTGAGACACATCGGTTGGATGGTTTCAAAGTCTATAATGGACATGGGTAGAAACAAATTTAATGTTTTATATATTAGGATTATATAGCAGATAGAGATCTGCCGCACAAGATCATAGAGATGATGTACATACACCACAAATCGTCACCGCATCGTAAATTGAATTGAACTTCTTGTAATTCTATTGAACTTTGCGTCAATAGAAATTTGCAATACTAATCTACGCATAGGTCCGGTATCATCAATATTTTCTCTAATATCTTCAGAGTAAAGAGACTAATTACTTTATTTTTATAATATCCTGCCTATAAATTCAATCAGTAGATTATTGTGTGACTTTTTTGACGGGATTAAATGCGTATGACTAATTATACGATAGCCGATAGTATCATTATCGTAACGGAGATGTAATGGATGCCGTATAAGGCAAATGCAACTCACTGTATAATATTAGGTGTTCAAGAATGATTTTACCGTTTCTGCGTACTCATTTTTAGCTTGGATGGAAATTAAATCTGAATAGAGCTAGTTCTTCTGTCGATATTTTCTTTTGCTCCATTGTGTTATATCAATGTTAATCAATTATATTTATATTATAATAATATATATAATATAAATATAATAATAATAATATATTATATAAATATAAATATAAATATAATTATAATAATATATAATAATTTAACGGATTGTATAACAACTTTTTTTTTTTTTTTTTTAACGCGGAGAGATACGTTCCTTATACCCCGCGCCTTGGGGAGGCGTGGGGTTATGTGCGACTCTCCTCCAGCGTTGATTAATATATGCAACGCTGGAGGCCTACGCACTAAAACTCCGCGGTGTTCCTTCCGGGTGCCTTTCTGCAAGGGACACGGGAACGCTAGAGCAATCCTCCGCGACATTGTATAACACCTGCACTGCTACAATTTTTAAGATTGAAAAAGCACAAATAAAACTACACTCCCACACTCTGCTTGTTAACTTGTTGATATGTTGCAGCAAACCATCGGGTTGGTCGGTTAGGGTTGGAACAGACGTGAACACCCTTCCCCGGGAGCGGGCCTCATGGCAAAGTGCGAGAGGGTCACTGGTGAAGTTCCTTTGGAGAGCCCAGAGACCCTCGAATGCGCAGAGGTCGGCCACCGGAGGGGTTTAGTTGGGTAAAAGTCCCACATAACTCGGTTGTCTCCCCCAGGGCAACCGGTGTATCTGTTACAGATTCCCCTTCGTCACCAAAAAAAATAAAAAAAAATGACGTGAGCAAATAATACTAGCTGTGTGTATGTAATGTACCTAAGGAGCTCATCACACGTTATATGCTCCCGAATATGTTTCTTTGTATGTAAATTTTGACGTGTCCAAACGATACTTAAGATATAAAGGAATCAATGAGGTGGAACTAACGTATGGTTTTACCACTGTAACGATCATTGTCATTTGGTGCACTGCGTGATTACTCAGTGGGAATCTGAATGAACTCGCATCGTGTATAGTTAGTGCAACCTAGCACCTAACTCAGTAAGCCACAGCACAGTCCAAGATACGCAACTCCCCAAGCGTGACACCAGACCAAGCTCTCGCCTGTGAGGGTCATGACCTAGAAGTCCAAGGTCAAGATCGCTGGTGACAGTGACATATTCTGCAACATTCATTCATGCAACTATTCAATTATCGCACCCTTGGCTACACAATAGACACAATGTTGCTGACTCCTCGCCCGAGACCTCATAATTGAATGAGTTGGCAAATGCATTCCTCAGGTGCCAAACGTAATGGAGGACAATTCTTAATTCTCATGGCCTTAAAATATCATAGCATTAGAACATGAAAACAAGCCAGTGAAATTATTTATGGAATTATAAGTTACTTTTAAAGAATTATACTAATATAGCTATCGATTCTGTTTAACTTATTGAACGGTCAAATTCCGATTGGTTGAAGCATTCAGTAAGTTGATTACCTCCACTTCTAAAATGGCTAACACTAAGATAAGAAAGTGATAAGAAACAAATTCTGGAATCACAGCACTAAAATCTAAACTAACTAGGCAAAGGTGTGTTGCTTGGAAGATTGTCTAACACCTATTTGAAGTGGTTCCTGATGCGAGAATTCCAACCGCCAAAAAATAAATATCCTTCGACACTTGCAACGCTAAAAGCAAAACTTACATGGCATTCCTTGTGTCAGGAACAGCTCTGTTGCTTGGGAGACTGTCCGAAGCCGCTTGGTTGAAGCGGTTCTTGACGTAAGGGTCGTGGTCCCTGGACCCGCCGGCCACGTAGCCACCTTCGTCGAAGTACGACCGGCCTGTGCTGCCGGGTGCCGTGTCTTCTGGTGACGCTGGACTGCTCTCCGGTTCTTCAATGTCATGGTGCTGCCTTATTAGCCGGAGGGCTATGTTTTCTTCCTGTGGATGGAGAATAATAAATTAACGGAGTGTTCGATTGGTAAGTTATAAGTGTTGGATGTTGAAGTGATGGGGACACTTTACCCTTCAGAAGATATTATAGCAAGAGCAATCATTTCAATATGAATAGCATTGGAATACAATATTTTCCACTCCATGGAGTTCCAAGTAGTCAAATTCCGGAAAAGAAGTGACGAACGTAAATATTAAGTAAGCGATTAAAAATTGTTTCTTATGGAACGATAATTTAGAAGAAATTAATTACTATGGGCAAAAGACGAGAACCAAAACCAGTTAAATCTCGAAAGCGGCATGATGATTACAAGCTTTCGTGATTCTTGTTGATCCCGTAATTACCAAAACTAACAGATCGTTGGCGACTTTCTACGCCAAAAATATCTATGAAGGCAAAGACAGAGATTATAGGTGTATTTTTTTAACTTTTACACACGTGAGTGCAGAGGTGCACTAGGATTCCCGCAGATGGCATGGACAAACACAGAAACACAAGACAAACATCCAAGTTTGCTCTCGGGTCTTAGGTGTTTGTCTTGTATTTCTGTGTTTGTTCATGCCATCTGCGACATAGGGAATCCTAGTGCAGAGGTACAATATAAGTGTGTAAAAGTAAAAAAAAATATCAATTCGGTACAATAAGTAATAACAAAAAAAGTTGTACTATTTATAATTAATTATTCAAACAGTTCAGTTTCCCCTAGTGCTATATAGTTGTGCTGAATGTAGGTGTGAGTGAAGTTTACATAATTATTTAATAGTACTTTAAATGTATTTTATAAAAATTTACCAGCTGTTGAAACCTCTATGCATTAAATCGAGTAGGGATCATTTATATATTATTAGCTGCCGCCCAGCGGTTTCACCCACGTAGTTCCCGTTCTCGTTGGAATACTGGGATAAAATATAGAATATATTACTCGCTGATAATGAAGCATTCCATTGGCGAAAGAATTTTTAGAATCGGCTTGGTGGTTTAGGCTTAAACGCGTAACAAATAAACTCACTTTTGCATTTATAAAATTAGCTTGGGGTCTAAATTAGTCCAGCAGTTTGACGGATTGAGTAATAAAATGAAATACATTGTTATAATACGCCAATTCCAATCAGTCATTTCCTTTCAACACAATGAGGAATATCATAATGATTAGCAGTAGTAACCTTGATAGATTTAATCGGTGATTTCCATCACCATAATAGTTTCGTCGACCTTGGCATACACAGTCCAAATAGCGCATATTTTAAAACTTGTTTTCGTGTCATCATTGATTTGTTAATTGGAATGCGATTTAGATATTATATATAATGAAAGTATTAGCTTGTAATAGTATTACATCATTAGTGTACTGGAATGGTGGCAGGTAATATATTTTCGAAATTGCTATTACATAATATTGTGTCTATAATTTTATAGTGGATTATGCTTATGAGTGAGCATCAAATATGTTTTCAACTGATTAAGTAGCAGTAGAACTTGTGCCAAGTTCGTCCGGAGAGGTACTGCCACTACACTTGGAATCTGCCGCCAAGCGTGGGTGCCGGTGAAATCACAAGTGCTTGAGACGTATTATCCCCGTCTCGGGTGATGGACGCATCAGGATGAATGCGACTCAGTGTAAGATTCAAATCTTATAATGAGTCGCATTACTGTTGTCACGGGCGGGGTTACCACTTACCACCAGGTGGGCCCTCAGCTCGTTCCGTCACATATTCACATAAAAAAAGGATATTTAGAAATTAAATTTGGAACCTAGAGTGGAATAAAGACTATTTTCGGCACTATTTACTTCGGTTAAGTCAGTAAGTCAGTGCTTTGTTTAAGTAATTCGAGATTTACTCTAGTTACTTTAGTTTAGTAAGTTAGGGGTCAGCGTTATTTACTTTGGTTAAGCAAATCGGGGTCCAGCGCTATTTACTTTGGATTAGTAATATAGGGCTCAGCGTTAATTACTTTGGTTAAATAATTAGGAAAAATATTGGAAATACGAGTATGAGATTTTCCACCTGACGAGATCAGCTCAATGCCAAATGGGCCTTGTTTACCTTAGTAAGGAAGGACAAATGCTGTATTGCTGCTATTATAGGCAGAGGTTACTAGGCCATCGATTTAAATTGTATGATGTGTATAGTATGAATTGTATACGCCTTTCTCTTACAATACGTTAGCAAAAACTGGTCAGCATACCACTGCAGATATACACACTTACATATCAGCTATTTGTGTAGATAGTTAGATATATACGCATATTGTAGCGCTATAGAGATACAATTATATTCTTGACAAACTCTAGTAAAACAGAGACTGAAGACAAATTGTGTGCATGCACCTAATAAAAGCGGACCATGCCCGAGGAGCAACGTATAATATCTTCTAGATTTTGGTAATAACTTATACCATTTCAAATCAGTATATTTAAATTTCTTTGATGAATCCTACACACTATTCGCGGTCACGCTCTGTCTTACAATAAGAGAGATTTTTATAAGAGTTTACGAAAATAACAAAGATAATATGGCGAAACATCCGGCCCTCATCACAATGATACTGTTACAATCATGTCTGATGGGATAACGAACCGTGACTGCTGGAAATGGACACTTGGTGTCTAGTAGCACGTTTGACACAGTCCTAATTTCGCTTCAAATTGACCCATTACCATTGCGATAGATAAAGGTACTATAGCGGAAGTATGTGATCCTTTTTTAGAACCGAAGTGACGGGATGTACTGTGATCCATTTTAATGTTAAGTACTTAACTATAATAAATCATAGAGACAAAAACTATTCGAATAAGATCTTCCTCGATCCAAGTACAATATAAGAAGTAGAATCCCGTTGCGCCCGTCACCCGAAATGGAGATGTAACGTCTCATGCCCCTCTGATTTCACCCGCATTATTGGCTGTTCCGGTAGTGTGTCCGGTAACGGTCTCAGAATGACTGTCCAACACGATGCGACTGTCTTCTGATAGTTTATAAGGGAGGGCCTAATGGTTCCAGATAGTCCGCGGTCCGCATTAGAATTGCAATTTTGCTGGCTTTTGTTTTCGTGATATTGAGATCACTGAATCAAAACTACTGACGAATGTAGATAGAATTTCCTTCGCCCGTTATATACCGGTTTGGATGTACATATGATTTTTAAATGGTGTACTCCCTGAGGGTGAAACTCAGGGAATGAAAGTATTGAAGTCTTTTTTTTAAGATTTTTATTTAGGTCACTTGTTCTCATGCGTCATTGCTTGAATCGTTACGCTAATGTCGACGTCAAACCTCCCACAATAGAAGGATTGAACGACGGCCGAAAGATTAGTCAAATGAGGTTCTATTACGGCTTCCTTTTCAACAGGAAGTTCAGCCCGTCTTGTACTTTCTCAGATAGCCTGCCCAGTTTGTCCGTTATCTGCAATTTTCCGGTTATGCGACTAGTATCAAGCTTTCTATGCATATCCTATGGTATACAACTTAGTATGGTAGAAGTGGATTACAGTTTACAACCAATAATTTGTTTGTTTTACATATTTAGTAGCAGTAAAACTTGTGAAAAGTCCGCCTGGAGAATTACTGCCACACCTGGTAATCTGCCGCCAAGTAGTAGTGCATTCGCATTGCTGTGTTCCGGTGGCAGGTGTGGGTGCTGGTGAAATCACTTGCGTATGAGACGTAACATCCCTGTCTCGAGTGACGGGCGCAACGGAATGCGACTTGGGTCTTCTCATACTTCGGACGGGGAGGACCTAAGTCGTATTTCAATTGTTATGGATGGAGGTAACCACTTAACATCAGGTGGGCCTTCAGTTCGTACCGACACTTTAATTACATTAAAAAAAAATTTTATGAAGTCCAATTGATTTGGTTTAGTGGTGATTTGGTTTATCTTATTTAAACACATATGATACTACTAAACCAAATAATTTCGTTAATGAACGTCTCGTTTATGTTAGACTAACAACTTTAATAAGTATGTTATGTTACAAAACGAGGCTACCGACAAAATAGTTCCATATTCGTAACATCACCAATGTTCACTTTAGTTCAAAAGGTAAAACCTTTTAAACTTTGATTACGTGTAATTAAATGTAAGTGACAATTATTTTCCGACAATATGCGGGTAATGCACCACAGGCAGAAACAAGTAAACTAAATGGAATTTCAGGCTTGTAGACTACAAGGCTCCTACAAGCCTGAAACTGGCCTGTGTTTTCGATCAGTACCTATTGTCGTGGTTGAACCCGTTTCCACTAAATCATCGTTATTGCTCCACAAAAGAAAAAGCCAGACATTTTCCCATTACTTCTCGGATGCAGAGAACAATACAATTTCCACAGGCATTGCAAGGAAGTGATACACTGGACTGCACTTGAAAAGAAAACCACTGCCAACAAAGAAAATTCAATTCGAATCCGAGCAATTGTGAGCTATAATTCAAGGTATTACGGTTCAACAGCAAAGTGTTTGCGAAATGGTATTGCATTGAAGACGAAAGTATAAGTGCACAAGAAGCGCTCTTTGTCATTGTCGACAAAGCGTGACCTTGCCTTACCAGCGGTTCGAGATGTTCAAGGGAACTGTTTGGTGTGTAATTTTCTGAGCCAGCAAGTGTAAAGATGAGTGGTAATTACTTAATAAGTTAGTGTGATTGTTATAGCGCCTTCATGCGGTGGTTATTGGTTGAAATGCCGGAAACGACGTGATAATAACGCTTTTCTATTTTTTGTAATGTATGATGAATGGCTTTATACAATACAATACTAGCTGCGCTCTAGTGTTAGGCGCGGTTTTCCGGGATCAAAAGTAAGGTATGTGTTAATGCAAAATAAAAGCTAGTCTTGTACCAAATTTCATCCAAATCCGTTGAGCCGTTTGAGCGTGAAGGAGTAACAAACATACACACAAACAACACAAACTACAAACAATTTGTAATATTTTGTATGATTAGTCTCTTATGTTGCCACCGCAGGCTAATTGCAGGGGATATTTACTCTCTATAAGTGAAAGTTAAGCTATGATCAACACTAGTCGAATCCAGATTGGTATTACGTATTACAGTCAAACCCTATAATCTACAAAGGATTACTGAGATAGATTATAATGCAACAATGTTATCTGTCAAAAAGATCCTTACACTTTTTGACAGATATGTTGCTATGGTTATCTACATTTATCTGTTAGTTTAAGATTTTTATAAAGGTTATAAGATATGGCTGTTAGAGTTTTTGGTTCTAAGACATACGGGTTTCCTCACTTTATTGTTTTGAGACGTGATTTTGCGCACAAGATTTTTTTCACGGGCAAGGGCGGCCTTAGATATTGCAAGGCTCCGGGCGATAGATCTTTGTGAGGCTCTTGGCGTATGAGGAATTTAGGTGAGTTGGAAGTGTACAGGGCTACTGGTAATCAGTCAGCATCCTCTTAAAGACAGCTATAGAACATCAACACAAAAAACGGGTTGTTCTGCGAGGGTGCGAGGCCCTACAAAAGCGAGGCCCCGGGCGGTTGCCCTGCTTGCCACCCCCTAGGGCCGCCACTGTTATTATTATCATTATTATCATTATCAACACACTAGTCTGATTTGGTGTGGTGTGGACGCCTTATCTAATTTTGTTCTAGGACAAGCCGGTTTCTTTAAGTTGATTTCTTTCACCATTTTGTGAACGCGGTGTGGCTTTTTCAAGCTAATAACTCATCGATCTATTTGAGTTGAACCATGTACCTTTGCATTGAATGTCGGCGTCTGTCGATGACCACCACGCTTTCAATGGTTTTATTACATCTGTGCAATACGATAAAGTACTCGTATATAGTTATAAAATCGTCACGGTTTATGCATGCAGTAAACATACTGAATGGCATAAATTCACATTGTTAACCATTATTATTTTATTGCAAATATTATTATACACATGCCAAAATTATAGCAATGCTAGTTTGCAAGCCTGAATAGAATGATTAAGCTAAATAAACTTATTAAATACTGCACGTACGTTTTTTATATTAAATAAGCTTATAAAATGTTATTGGTCGTAAATAAAGTTACTAGGTAACTTAATGTTATGATATAATGACGTGACAGGATGCGCCGAAGGCCCACTTGATGTTAAGTGGCTACTTCCACCCATAAAAACAGCAACACAAATTAAGTCCTCTCGGATATAAGTTGCATCCCGTTGCGCCCGTCGCCCGAAACGTTCCCTATACCCTTCCACTAAAACACAGCAATACGACTGCTTGGCGGTAGATTGCCAGGTGTGGAGGCAGTACTTCTCCTGAACAACTTGGCACAAGTTCTGCAACAAAACTACTGCTAAATCCAACGTTTCAACATTCTACTTCAGCCGAAAAACTAGAAAAAGTAATGTCACTCATAAATTAACAAGTCACTCATTTTCTTACTCATTTATGAGTGACTTGTTCAAACAAGTAGCGTCAGGTTGATGACGTCACAAAGTCCGGTGTAGCAGTTATGTAACAACTAACGCGTGCCTCTTTTGTTGGCTGAACTTGCCCGTGGGGCGCCAAAGCTTTATTTGTTAAGCGTGTTGAATGACATTGAGGACAGTGCGAATTGCGTTGACAGATGCGTCAGATATTCTGGGATGTTGACATTGACATATCAGGTCTATCATTGTTAACAAATCAAGATAGTCCATAAAAAAATCTAATAAGTAATCGACATTAATACCTTTTTTCCTTATATACGCCTTAATAATGAAATTTTGCCGTAGAGTTTATCTTTTTGAGATCATTTTGAAGGTACAGGCTGTACTTTGTGTCATTGAAGATGGTCCTATAAAATTAAAAGAAAAACATCCATATCGGCGCATAATTGGCGAAGATATAACAGAAAAACAAAAAACCGACAGCCGAGTTGATAATGTGCTCCTGTTATTGAAGTGGGTACAAAATGAGGCTTCTACTTATTTAACCTCGTGCTACTGGCACTGCCTTCGAAGTGAGCGGTCCGGCATTAAAAAGTAATACTTTATGCCCTATGCTTCACTACTGGCCCAGATCAGTTGTCAGGTCGTGGGTTCGACTCCCAGGACAAGCTCTTGTGTGACGAACTTATTTTGTTCTGTCTGGCTGTTATTGTCTGGCTATGTATTGTATGTGTGAATTAAAACAAAACCTACTTTATATGTGTTTGAAAACTACTTCATAAATGTTATATCGAGTGCTTCCCCGTTCAACCCAAAACATATGCTCCGTTCTTTCCAATCCATAATCTAAGTCACAGTGTATTCTAAACAATATAGACACCGTAATATTTATAAAAGTCGAACTTGATGAAGGTCCGTAGGTGTGTACCCTTTGAATAACTAAAAGTACCCCTGGGTGGTGCTAAAGGAGCCACCAAAAGTAGCAGTAGAACTTGAGCAGTTATCCAGTTTCATATCATACTACAAGCCATGCTTAGTTTGAGGCTAGACTGTGTAAAATGTCTATGAATATTTATATATGCTAATATTATATCAGTAATTAAGTTCCCATAGCGAGATGGCGCTGTGTCATGACACATTCTAGACATTTCTAGAATTATTATTCAAGCTCCACTGGTCTCCACTTTCATATGGAGACAGCGTATAGACGCCAACATTCAATCTGAAGGTCGCTGGTTCAAACCAACACGTGCACCAATGAGTTTTTTACTTGTAAAGTTTATGCGCGCAATACTACGTTCTCGAAACGGTAATGGAAAACATCGTGAGGAAACCGGCATGTCTTGGAACCAAAAATTCGATGACATGTGACATCTACCAATCCGGATTGGGGTCCCGTGGTAGATCAAAGCCCTCTCAAATATCGAGAGTAGGTCGGTGTCTGCAGTGGGAACATTAGAGGCTGATACGATCTTTCATATATGCTTACGATACTTCAACAATATGCCGTCGAGATTCAATGTCAAGATCCAAAGGTTTTTAGAAGAATGCCGTGACAATGGAGGCTCTCAGGTGAATTCCCAACCGGACCGTGATGTAACGACCAAGGACGGCATGTGACCACACTTTCACTATCGCAAACGGATGCGTAATTGGATTAGAGAATACCGTATTTGAACCTTAGGGTTACCTATATACGTATATTATAAATGTATATACGTATTTACTTGATATTTGTTTCCCGCGATATAAATTTTAAAACTATCATGGTTATGTACATTGTTATACGAGTTACTGAACGAACAAAACGATTGTGGGTAGATCGATATGTCTGCCAATGATTTGCACATTCTACCTCGCAAAGACTTCAGTCTGCCCGGAATCATGACGCGTGAAACTACGTCGAAATATCGGGAGTACCTAATATTGTGTGCCATTGTGTGACTTTTTAATCGCGGGTAACTCCGCGGGGCACAGCTAATATAATAAAAGTTATATAATTAGTTCTTCGTGGCTCGCCCCGTCTTATTTGACGTAAAGAATACATCAATAGTTTAACATGTCTTTTAAACAAACAATGTTAAACAATATTAGCAAACTCATACCCCTGCACTAGGATTTCCTGTGTCGCAGATGGCATGGACAAACACAGAAACACAAGACAAACATCCAAGACCCGAGAACAAACTTCATGCTCACCACACAAAGTGTGCCCCGGCCGGGAATCGAACCCGGGATCCCTCGCTTCGAAGGCAGGGCTACTACCAACTAAGCCACAGAGCCTTTTAAAATAGTTTTCAATTAAAATTTAAGACGAAGTTAGTATTTTGGCAGCCCTAGCTAATCCGAACACGTTTGCGTGTCGCGGTCATCTCGATTAGCATCTTGGAATAAATATAATGCTACAAATGTATCGTTATGCAAGCGGATACTGTTGCACACGCATCTCAAATAATACCTACTTACAGCATAAAAGGAAAACAAGTTTTTTGTTGCGACCTCTACATCGCTAAATATTGAAATATTATCTTAGATATAAGACTTGTTGTGGCCCAGACGCCGAATTTAACAAAAACTGCTGATTCGAATTCTGACGCGAGGCAATCGACAATGAGATTTTAGCTTGAAAATATATGTGCGCAGTAATCATGTTCTCAAAAACGTGATGGAAAACTTTGTAAGCGAACCTACAAGTCCATTTGAGGACATGTAGAATTATTACAGATTGAGGTAGTAACAGAGCTTTGAATTTGATAGTTTACGTTAAAATAATAATACTAGTAATGACCATCACTATTAAGTGGTGGTAGATAGCACCCTTATCTACTTACTGTCCTGTCTGTAACTTTACAATGATTGTGCTTGATTTTTTAATAAATAAATTTTTATTATATTATTATTATCTTCAGTCTATAATGATCTATGAACACAGTTTTGGTTGTGGTGATAAATTTGACTTTTGTCGCTAACTGTACTTACAATAATTTTGGTATGCGGGACGAATATGGGCAAATATTATCGTGCGGGACGAATAAATACTTTTTAAAGGCCTGGGCCGTGATACGGGACAAATATGGCCTAAATCGACAATCCCACCCTCTCTTGCTGAGGTTATTCTCTACATTGGTAACATTACAAGCTTGTACCTATTTATCTGATTAGAGCGTGGTGGCCCAGGGGCATAGACGCCGAAATTCAATCTGAAGGTTGCTGATTCAAACCCACACGTGAACCAATGAGTTTTTTCACTTGAAAAAATCTATGTGCGCAATACCACGTTCTCATAACGGTGAAGGAAAACATCTTAAGGAAACAGGCATGTTTTAGAACCAAAAATTCGACGACATGTGACCTCTACCAATCCGGATTGGGCTCCCGTGGTAGATCAGTGCCCATTCACTCTCAATTATCGAGAGTAGGCCGGTGTCCCTGCAGTGGGAACATTAGAGGCTGGTACGGTACCTATTTATCATTCATTACATCATTAGCAACAAGACCTATCAGGGCTACACCCGTAATATTCTCGTATATTTGAATTCTTATTATTATTGGAAATCTTTATATAAACAAAAAAGATTTCCAATCAAACTTCATGTCTGTACATAGTCGTAAATCAGCCAAACAAGATCTCTTTTCCTTATTAGATAAATGTAAGCAGCAGTGCGCCTCCTTGGCTCCAAACTTGGCCAAAGCGAGGATTACTTCCCTCGTAAGACGATTCATATCTCAAGCGAGATTTACTTGCGTTTATTCAATGACGAATCGAGTCTTGCCAAGTTGTATGACTTGCGCGATCGCATATTCATTCGTATAAGCGCTTCATGTTTTATGATCTTAAGGAAATGTCAAACACAAGTAACGGCAGAAAAAAGAACTCGTAATAATATAATACAAAATTATATGGATTAAAAAAGTAAGATCCGGCATAAATTTGTGTTCATTGCGATACTATGAAAAGGCATCAATAAATCTATATACCTAAATAAAAATCAATTGCCGAATGTATGTACGGCTGCACCTATTTGGGATATTCTTTTTTGGTTGAAAAAGAAAAGGGTTGGTTTTTGGTTTGGATAAATAAAACATAGTTGGGTTTGTTCAAACACTTATAACTCGAGTACGGCTGGACTATTTTCATGGTTTTTAATTTGTCGTATTTCTTTCCGTCCCGAATAGCTGTATAACTATTAAAAACATTGGAAAATTTACGAAAAAGTAAAATAAATTTATTCCCGTATTCCCACGGGAACGGGAACTGTGCGGGTGAAACCGCGAGGCGCATCTAGTAATATCATAAAATAATGGTAATACACTCCATAATTGGTTTTTCATGAGCTTACTAAGTATATTTTCGTTTAAACATCGCGTTTCTCCCGCAAGCCCGCAGCATCTATTAGATCGCAGATAAATCTGGGTCCGCCCGCTCATTTAGCAGCTCAACTGGATAGCTTTTACTTTTTGTACCGCGCTTGCGAGCCTAATTGGACTAACCCAGAGTTACGCAATGAGATTTTTTCTGGGTCTTTTTTATGGCTGCTATTATTTCGCTATGAAAAAAAAACTGCTTAATATCACGCGTGTAGAAGAATGAATAGCACCAATTTTGTTGTTAGGTTAGTGAAAAATATTTGTAGCTATGTGGTAACGCGCTTTTTTACTATAAACGTGACTACAGTTGCATGGCTAAAATTTATGATATTATGTGTCAGTTTGGCTGCAGCAAACATGTTTTTAATTTACTTGACATGCATAGAGAGTGACTGATTAACAGTTTAGATTGATAGATAGAAAATTCATGATCACAAGTTAGAACTAAGTGGTGCAAAAAGTAGACTGAACTATTATAACTTACATTACATTATGTTTTAGTATAATAGGACAATAACATTAAACTTGTTTACATAATATTATACAATTCTGTAGATGTTTTTATTACTGGAATGTGCTTTGAATATTTTGCCAAACGTGTTTCCGTTTGGCAAAATATGCAAGTTTTACTGCCGGCGCATAGGATCTTAATGATATTATTGTATTTACAATACAGGAAATCATTAGATAGAAAGTATTAATAAGCATAACTTAACCCGTGACTTTGTAAATATTTCTAGACTATTGGTAATCTAGACCTGTTTTGCATTATTAGTTTTAGTTTTATATTATAATTTTCGCCTTTCACCGGGATTGTGGTTGCGCGGTGGTACTGCCGACGTCTTACAATTCTAAGGTTACTGCTGAAATCCAAATATGCTACATTAATTTTTATGTTTGAAAATTATAAATAAAACTATTGCTCGGTAATTCAAACTAGTTTCGACAGTCGAGAACGGCTGGACCGGTTCATGGTTTTTGATTTATTGTATTTGTCTCCGTTCCAAAAAGCAGAATAACTATTAAAACATTGGATAATTTAAAAAAAAAAATTAAATAAGTTTATCTCCGTATTCGCATGGGAACGGGAACTATGCAGGTGAAACCGCAGAGCGTAGCTAGTATTAAAGTAAGTCAACAATCATCATCATCAACCTATCAAAAAATTTAGCTTTTTCCTTCAGTAAGCGCAAATTAATCCTATCTTCGCATCCACTTTCCACAACACTTTGAAATGTTAACCAATAAGGTTAAGATTAAGGTTAAGGTTAAGATTAAGCCCACATCATTTTTGCTTAAAATCTTCCGCTTATTCTACATTAAGCCGTAACGGGCTATAATTATCACATATGTCATCATTATCACATAATCATTATCACATAATCATTATCACATAATCTTTCCAAATATATATAAGAACAATCGATGGTACGAAAACCTCCGTTTACGAGTCCAAATCTCTCTTATCCGTTTTATGTTCTGTTAACGTCATCGGAGCGGTTCGCTACTGAATTTACATAATATAATCTTGGTACACGCGATAATACAACTATGGCGTAAACGCAGATCATGCGTGGGTGAGATGAATGAATAGAAAATATCAGGGATGCTAAAAGAAAACCAGTCTAGAATTTTCATGATAGAGTCCGAGACAAATCACTAACCAAACAGAATTACCCGAGACCTAGTGCTGGGGACTACTTCAGTTACTAGACTATCGAATTGAAAACGTTTAAGTACTAACCATAATGTATCAAAGTATTAAAAATAAGATGACAATTATTATTCATCCGTGGAAACAATAACACCATGGATCCTTTTACTTAAATTGACGTAAATAACGTAAATTTCTAGACTATTTTGTGAGCTACCTCCGTGATGTACCTCATATTAAATCATGTTCTATCATGGCAGGATATTGTCAGGAAGCTGGTTCTAAGGCAACTTGAAAGTTATATCACAAGGGCTTGCCTCCATCTTGCTCGGAATTGAAGCTCTCCCTAACTGAATTTATAGGAACATACATCCATTTATAGCCAATCAAACATGAACTTAATCACGTACACATTAAAGAGCGTTTCGCAACAGTAGCTTTGTCTAGGATCGTGACTTGAGCGAGTACGGTCAGCAAGTAACTTTCCAACTTGTTTGCAAATCCGAACCATTTCTAGCGAAACCGGCTGTTTGTATGGTGATAGATATCTCAAGCAGAATTGTTACATGGCTCACGTAGTCAGAATCCATTACTTTTTGCATTATTTAAGAAAAATCTTCTTGTCAATATGGATAATGAGACAAAGGATTATAAAATATTATATATATTACAATAAAATTATCTAAATATTGCAAAATCTGGATTTAACACACGAATAAATAAACATTTATGATTAATTTTGATAAAATTATGAGCTGAAAGATTTTGGCGAGACGATCGATCTGTGGTGTGATTGCACAGTCTTTGGCCTAATAAAGACAGGCAAAGTGCATTAAACTCAAGGGTTTTATTATTTGTCCGGATACCCGTCAAAATCATAATAGAACACAAAAATTGTTTCTACCTATGTCCATTAAAGACTTTGAAACCATCCAACAGATGTGCCTCAAACCGGTTTCGTTGGAAAGGCAATAATGCGAAATTAGAAAAAACAATGCATTAGGCACAAAACGTACTTCTTTTTTTAGCGTAGTAGCACACGCCGGGAATATGTAATATCTATCGGATAGTTATACATATTCTGTGCAATGTTTAACCCGCTACGCTCACGTTAAAACGACATGCACGCATACTAAAAAGGGTTCCTTACCCTTTGGCTGCGGACCCTTCGAAATAAAATTTTAAATTCGAACCCTGTACAACCAAGCTATAAATACGCGTCTGTCGTAAACTACCCGCGTCCGTTGGGAGCCTCTGGCAATATAAAATTCATGCGAACATCCTTGCAAGATGGAAACTGGACTCGTATTTCTGAATCTATTTATATACAGGTTATTTATGACAGTTGAAAATTCATAGGTTTTAAAACTTACAGCACAATTTATTTTATATTTTATAAGACACTGACGTCATAAAAATATAATTTACGAATGTTTTTGAACCGGCCGGATGGTTATTAACATGGTATATGATCGGTATAAAACGACTAGGCAAGATTCGTGTTTTAAAATACTTATATACTCTAGAAATAATCATATTTCGTTTATATCAAAGTGGCGACGAGGATGGGATCCACTTTGATATAATGAAATATAATTATTTCTAATTATTTACTTTTATGTGTATATTTGCTTTGTACAATGAATAATATTGAAAACTCAAAATTATGTTATTTTGTTAACTTAAAATAACAAACATTAGAACTTTTTTACATATATAATACATGGTGACACCTAGACGGAACAAATATAATAAAAAACATGAATCCTATTATATTATTTATATTTTATAAGCCGTTTCTTTTCTAAATTCAAGTACTCGATGAAAGTTTTTTCAATAAACAATATGACATTTTGTAGGCATATTAAGCCCTTTCGAATTTGGCTGATATGTAAATCGAGGCCTACAGCATAGTTGTGATCAATTTAATGTTGCGTAACTTGTTAATTGTAGCATTTGTAAATAATTGCTGCGATTGAGATAACGAGAGAGAAAGTGACCTATCACCGAGCACAGAGATCAATAGGTAATCATCATTTGATATTAAGAGCAGTACATGCATTCTTTTTATTGGCTTACAATGTGAAAGTTCCACTGCTGTTTTATTTAAAGCTTTTTAGAGTTACGTACCCAAATGGAACACTAATCCTTATAATAAAACGAGTGGGTATTTTCTAGATATAGATATTCTGGATTCTGGCACTGGTCGCGATTTTCTTTTATTAATTCTGTGGTATGGTTATGTTCCGTACCTAAAAGTTACTTATTAGTAAGCCTACACTGTGTGGACATCTGTCTGGGCATAATATAGCATATCTAACATAAAAAACTATTGTTTTTATACATATTATACATTGAATAAGGGAACAATCTCGGAATGCGAGTCTGATTGCACTGATACTTTTTTCTTACTCCTGGACGTCTGATCACGCAATAATTATTTACGATCATTGATGGATTCAGGAATACTTTACGCCTTTATTAAGATGATCTGCTCATCACAACACCTGACAGAACAGTGTACTGATGACGAGGCGAACTAAATATTGCTTTTTCAGATCATCCAAGACGCATTTACCCTTTCACCTATGTATAAAGCTAGTTTTGAAACCAGTTTAATTATATTTTGCTGATGGTAATGCCGATTTTGATAACTTAGGCAATTTCATTGTTGTTCGAACCAGACAATGGTTACGACACGTTTGAAACTGTTTCTAGGCTGAGTTACAAGATACACCAATGTAAAATAGCGTGAGAGGACTCAGTAAAAGTAATGCTAAACATGGACTTATGACTCAGATTTGCTTCTTTCCATATCAGTCAACTCTTATGTTGGAGTTTCCGATATAAACCGATCGACAATAGTAGCCGATAAAGATCAGCAATCTTAGGTAATACGGCTATAGCTTATGTATAATGCTAATATTATGTATAAAAAAAAGATTATTCGTGTATATTTCAAACATTGCCACTAGTCATTGGTACTTTGGGAACCAGATTACTAAAAGAATATTTATATGGAACTTTTTTTATAATAATATAAACGTATATCCACCCAGACACATAAAAACATCTTTGTTCCATATAAAAATGTGGGATTCGAAGTCACAATCTACAGCGCAGAAGGCAAATTTACAAACTGAGTTGAATTAGTCATAATAATTAATCATAATATTACAGTAATTTCAATTCTACTTTGAAATATTATCTCAACATGGCAAACTATAACTAATATTAATAATGAAAACTCTAGGACATTGTGAATCCCGACAAAAGTACAATTAAAGAAATTCAGTCTCCAACGCTGTTTATCAGAAGTCTCACTTTAATTTGAACAAAATTCTTGAGTCCCACAAAATTTCAAGGAATTGTAATTACTTAGGCAAAGTACCTATCATGAAATAAAAACTCACCAAGTTTTTTAGTAAACAGGTAAAAAGCATTTATATGACTTTCCAGAAATGAACCCTCATAAAGGCCTATAAAAATTAAAGGTTGCCTAAGTTTTGAAACTTTTTGGTCTAATTCAATAAAGTACCTTACGTTACCTTAAATTTTATTACGCTCTATCCTTACAGTAAAAGATAGAACGTAATAAAATATTCTTCTGAGTTTTCATTAGCACACAGATTGAACCGAAAACGATTTGCTTATAAGCAAATCACAGAAATTCTTGCTCTCTTCTTTATTTTTTTATATCTAGTTCAATTATCCAGCTTCAGCGATAAAACGGATCATTCCCAGCGAAAAAACAGATAAAAAGTATTTATTTAAAAGTAGTACTGTGGTTTATTGTACAACTTTTCCATGTGAAGTTACCGCTGAGAATGACTTTCATACCTACCTTACTGCTTAGTGTAAAACAAAAAAAAAAAAAGCCAGACGCAAGCCTCTTAAATTACAAAGGATTTGCGGTCAAACTAATTTAAACAAGATCAACCCAGTTTAAATAGATATTCTAAATAATAGACTATAAAGCTATCTTTCTGAAATATCTGAACACCAACCTCTGCTTTTGGACTTGTGAGGAAATAGTATTGTTGTAATGGCGAATAAATTAGTTTCGTCACGTGAAGAGGCTATCTTGCCATCTAATTCACATTGCTAGAGCTCAAGCCGTAGTAACAGTTCTTATTTGTCTATGCGATTATTGTGTCGCTACGAGCAAATACCACGAACCCGAAAAATAAAATTTATAATGTACATATTATATATGTGACTGGTTAAAAAATCCCGAAGAAATACAATTCAATACAGGAAAGCAAAATACGTACGAGTAATTGCGTTTACTTGGATGATTTATTTGGATTATTTTGATTTAAAAACCATACTATTGAACACATTTACATAAAATTTGTATGAGACCCATCTGAAAGCATATTCTTTCTTAATAAAATTTCCCAAAACAGTGGATAAATGACGGAGTTCTGATGTAAAAAATACAACCGAATTGATAACTGGAATTGGAATTGCGCTCCATTGGAAGTCTGTTGAAAATGTGAAAATATGGAATATCCGTGTGTTCATGAAGTTTTAGTGTTCAGTCGCTCTCGCTCGCTAGCGGTTAGTGTGAGCGAGATGGGTGACTTGCTTGGGTCGCCTTTAAACATTACTCACTACCCGTAAAAACGGCGATAAAACCAATCTTCTCCGTAAAGGGTCTTCTCTGCAAAATTTACCATACGAGAGTATTTTTTATTCTCTAAAACAAATATTGCTGTTGATAAATAAATGTTCATGGACATTTCACACAGTGTCGAGGGTAAATCCATTTTACACTGTACGATTACTCTACGCCTATAGCTTATTTAGATGGCATTCCCTAGATCAGAAGAAGCCAGAATGTTAGCAAAAATTGTTAAATTAGGAATAAGACCAAGGAGCTGATGTTTTGTTATGTGCTTTTTGAGGGTGATATAGTCATTTTGATTCAACCCTCTATAAAAAAAAAAAGAAAAATAAAAAAAAAAGGTTATTTAGAATACTTCTTATACTTCACGTGGCTTCTTTTTCAATTCTCATCTGCGCGTTAATTGGGTATTCGGCTTTGGTCATTAAATTTTAATCACTTTACTTTTAGATCCTCAACACGTATCCTCACGTGGTATGAAAGGAGCAACCCTCAGTAGCAGTGGACCTTGTGCTAATTTCGTCCGTAGAAGTCCACAATTGGTAATCCACCGCCAAGCAATGGTAAACTCAATCGCGTTGATGTGTTATTATAAGTGTTGTAGTCTTGGGTCTTCTCATGATGGTATGGGAATACCTACGTCGTATTTTGTTGTTTGGATAGTGGAAACCTCTTGTCTGTCGACTGGCTGCTTGTCGTGTCACTTCAGTATAAAAAAAATAGCTTTGTGATATGAAGTATTAAACTATTATCTGATAGGTATTAACTTAGAGATTAACGAGAATGGTTCCGAATGACTTAGTTCAATTTTAACCAACTCGAGACTAGTGATTAAAAATCTTTATTTTCATAAGAAATTACATTTCACTTTATGATAATTGCATTATTGGTATGTAAGTGTAATTTCAATGAGCTAAGTACTAACAAAATAATTAACAGAGTCACGATAACGGGGTACATAATATACGAATAGCAATATGTACCTAGACAACCTAGACAAGCCAAAACCTAAAACCGTTTCGCAAACAAATGGGGAAAAGAAAATATTGTCAAATGCGGTCTTCAACGACGTGAAATTTATGTATATGAAGGGACGCGCTGACGGCCCACCTGATGGTAAGCGGTCACCCATCAATAACAGTAATATGTTATCTACAAAAGTATGAGAAGACCCAAGTGGAATCACGTTGCGCTCGTCACATGCACCTATAATTACACCGGCACCCACACCCTCCCACTGTAGCAGCGCGAGTGCGCCACTGCTGCAATGAGTTTGCAAAAATTCTCCTGATACTTTTATGTCAATGTAGCAATGTAATGCGCATTTTCTTCATATTCTTGGCAGTATAAATGCTCTGCCATACGTCAGATCTGGATTATTCCAGAAACGTATAAGCTAATTCCAACAAAATAGGAATCCATTCGTGTTCTTATTGAGGATCTCGCTGAAATGCAGCCGATAAAACAAGGATAGAATGGCTTTTGCGTCGTTGTTCGAGACTCATAAGTTTATTACCTACTTGGATATCTTCGCCAGTGAGCCTTATTGCTCGTCTCTGAATATATTACAAGGCTACGGATGTTTATGTAAGATTAAATATTACCTACTAAAACGTCGAGAGTAATTTTGTAACCCATTGTTGGAAATATCAAAACTCTATTGATTTATTTTTCTCTGAAATTATGCATGTGGGCATAAAAATTGGAGTAGACAAGATAAGTCAAGTATTAACGTTTGGACATAATCCTGCACTAGAATTCCCTGTCACAGATGGCATGCACATACAGAGAAAAAAAACACCTAATACCCGATACTATCATGAACCGTGATAGAGTTGAAATTTATAAATAATATGAAATAAATATTAAAGGGGCTCTCATACAAAAACGTGATTTTTAGGATGTAGTTCTAAATAAAGAAACTTGTATTTTATCTCGCGCGATCGTTGCGTTTCGGTATCGGCATGAACCTCCGTTTCAAAATAAAATTAATATATAAGTGGGGCTCCTATACAACAGACATGATTTTTTATTATGAATAATTATGGATAATGGAACCCTTCGTGAGCGAGTCCGGCTCGCACTTCGCCGGTTTTTATTTAATAAAATGTGCCTGCGTTTTTCTACCACATTAAAAATTGGGTAGTTTGAACAAGCACTAAACCTAATAATATGATATTAAGTTTGGTGCTTTTTCAAACTTTCATGAATGGAAAACTTTTAATAGAAGCACTCCATAATATTGGCGCGAAATAATTAAAAAAAATTGACTTTTTTTTCAACCAAACTGATGGGTAAATATAATATTATTCTACCTACGTTCCCAAGATGCCTGAAAAACAGAAATTTCGTATTCGTAGTATTTGATTGGCTTCATAGTTGGCTCAATTGGTAGTAGTTCTGCCTTCTGCAATGTAGGTCATGGGTTCGATTGCCACGAAATGCCACAATGAAATGTCCATGAATATTTATATTATTTTTTATAGACATTTCATATAGCGCCATCTAGTAAAACAGTAAGCATTACATAAACATGAATAAACGCAGTGCTAGAAAAGCAGATAATGCATCTTGCAAAGTGATTATTACATATTGCTTCGTGCTTCAACCTACTTATTATTTCTAAGAAACAAAGGTCAAAATCGTTAGAATCACATCATATCCGTTCAATATCACAGATCGCATCTATTGAGAGTTGTGTTGTTGTTACTAAATGCCACAGGTCCTTAATATGACATTTGATTTAGAATGCTTTAGGTGCAGCCTTCGTCAGGAAGAGTGCAGGCCGTTCCCGTAGCCCCAGCAATGGGCGTCTAGAAGGGACCGTGGGGTTTTTAGCCGGTAAGAATCCGGCATAACCGTCAAGTTTAAGTCAAAATACTTTTTCCGTTGAATTCATAAAATATATATAATACTTGGCAATGGCACTTTTTTTAAAACAAACATGTATGTACCTCCGTTCTTCTCTTCTTCATGCGTTCTTAATACTGAGTTTAGCACTTGTTTAATTCTAATCCGACCTCCATGGAAGAAGACAAACAAAAAACCCCTAACGGAACAATTACTTTCTTTTCGCAAGCATGATCCTGTCCACATATTGAAATCATATTTACAATATTTCTCGTGTGAAACACGTATTCTATTGTTGAGTATAATTTCAGGGCTCTGTTTTGTACGTGTGTTTGTATATTTAATTATTCCCTGCGATCATTAAGGGTCCTTTAAAGAGATTAAGATTAAGATTCTGAGAAGCATCTTTTCTGAGAAGATCTCACTTAGAACTTACCGAAAAGTGGAGTCAAGGTTACCCTTTTCATAACAATTTTTCGAATCACTGGCTTTAACCCGCAATTTCGTTCGCGTTAATGTAGATTTTGTCATTCAAATCGTATTATAGTATATTCTGTTTCCTAGTATATTCTATTTCCTATTCTACACTGGCATTACTTGGAGGCAAAATTTCGAAGGCGTCTTGTGATATCTGTCAATTATAATTCTCATTTAATGTCACGTTTATCAGGAACCTGTGTTAAGCATATGATAAAAATACAATTACAACTGAAAACGATTTTCAGTATTGTTTCCTCAACTAAGCTTGTCGTCTTATTTTAGGACCGCAATAAAATTAGGCAATGACATTTATAAACCTTTTTTACTATAGTCTATTTATTCAGTGCTTTCAACCATAGTCGATTTGAAAAGCTTCCAAATCAATCATCCGAATCCTAGCCTTGGCAATTTTCTATCACTCACTGTCGGGTAGAAATCTACTCGCCAATATTCTTTGTCCTTTCGTCTTTGAAACACGTCAAAACTTTATTCACTGACTATGTATATTTATTTTGGAACCCGCATTGCAGAGTAAAAGTAGGAGTGAGCGGTCAACTCCATATAAGAACTATAATATAAGACTGGCTAAGGCTTCTACTGAGTAAGGCTTCTGGTTAAGTTTAGTTTAGCAAGGGCCGACAAGTTAATCAGTTAGAGTACAAAACAGTCGTAAAGTAAACGGCGGAAGGCCTAAGTAAATGGCGGGTTTTTTTACCGCCAAAATTACAAGCTCCATACATACTCCGCGTAGTTTAACTTAGAGTTTGTATGGAGCGGTGTAGTTTTGGCAGAAACAACGTCCAAATAGATCCAATAACCACACTCATATTATAAAGTGTTTATGAATGTGTTGGTTTGTGTGAGTGTATGTTTGTTACTCGTTCACGCTCAAACGGCAAACGAATGAGGGATCCTCGTACAAAAAATTTCAAATTTCATGCGGACGAAGTGGCGGGGAAAAGTAGTTCATCAAAGAAACTCGGTCAAGTCTGATGTTTTCCAATCATTGATCGGGAAAGTTTGAAGGCCGATCAGTCATAATTCTTAAAAAGCAGCAAATTTCTCGAATTGGTCTGTATTCCAAAAGGAAAATTTTATATTACAAACCTAATTATCTCGGGCGGCCATTTTGTTTAAAATTAAGCATTAACAGAAAACGTGTAAAAAACGTGACACGTGATAAATAGGCAATGCGCTCTAACATTATATTATTAACTCTTAATTACGTTCAAGAAAATCACATAAAAAGAATACAGCGTAAACACAAGAAAGAAAGATTAGTTTTTACATTTATTTTATAACTAGCTGCGCCCCGCGGTTTCACCCACGGTTTTCCGGGATCAAAAGCCGCTTATGTGTTAATTCAGGATATAAGCTATCCTTGATGCTAACAGAGGAAATGGACAGCCGCGGTGGGTTCGCGGATGTGTGTGAAAACCGGCGGAGAAGGACTCTGTGGGGTTTTAGTGGGTCTAGTCCCACATAACCATCTCCCCAGGGCTGATGTACATTTCCACACGAAAAATGAGGATATAAGCTAATAATAGCTTATAATAAATTTCATCTGAATCCGTTGAGCCGTTTGAGCGTGATGGAATTTATGTATTTTTTTAAATTAATTTCACACTGCGCCTTCTAGCGTCAAACAAAGCATAGCTTGTACTACGGGAACCAGATAACTGATAGAATATATATATAGTATTGTAAATACATACCTATTCTCACACAGACACAAAACAAACATTTATGTTTGTCACACAAATGTTTGTCACAAAAATGAGCGAAAACCGAACCTACGACTTCAGCGTGGAAGGCAGAGCTGTGAGGCCAGTCGATAATGATGTTAATAATGTACTAAAATACATTTCAGTATTATCTACACCATCACATTATCAATACTAATTCACATCTTGATTATTTTGTTGTGAAGTTGAAAACCACGCATATTCTTAATGTTGAACTTTGTTCTAAGTTCCACATTTATGTTTTTGATGGATAATAAAACATTAGAATAATTGTCTGCAAAACACGTCGGTTCCTACTTTAATTAAGATTAGCATCAAAATTATGCGCATATAATGATAAACTCTGTGAAAGTTAAGAATTTGAATCCTCATATTCGTTAATTAAGTAAAATAATCAGGTAGTTAGCGGTACCATTAAAGACAGACAAGACAAAAAAAAAACATTATTTTAGTGCGTAGGTATACACGAAATTCCATTGGCGATGCAAAATTTAAGACAAAAAATACAGTGCTGTTTTTATAATAGTTTTATCACACTAGATATGATATAACTAAAAACAGCACTGTATTTAATATAAATAACAGATGCAACTGAAACTCCGCGCCAAAATGGAAAACAGTTGTGCCAATCTAACAACAACAAAAAAAAAACAAAAATTTGAATTGGGAACTATAAACAAATCATACATTGCCGATACTTTTCTGACTGAACGTATAATGATTGAACAAGATGATTTTAAGTGGTTACTGTCACCTTTAAACAACAGTAACATGACTCCAGTACTCTATTAAAGTATGACAAGACCCAATCGCATCCCGTTGCTTGTCAGTCTGAGACGAGGATTCATCCTGTCATATCTGTTATTTCTCCGGCACCCACACACTTCACTGAACACTGACACCGAGAGCGCTACTGCTTTTGTGGTGGCAGTACTACGCCGGACAAACTATGAACAATACACCTACAATTAAAATTATATTTTTTAATTATGAATAACTGCAGATAATAATTATTTTCTATTAATAAAACATTATTTGTATTAGTGAATATCAATTCATAAGGCAATCATTACTCATCAATTGTGAAGCTTGTTTATAATCAGATTTCATTTCCTGTCTCTATTAAAACAGCATTGTTATTATTAATATGTTCTTTTGATTTAGACAAAGCGCGTCAATTTATTTCTATGCATTTATAAACTCTGAATGTACATCGACTTAATGTGAATATGGCCCACCTGGTTGTAAATAACGTCCCCCGCCCATGACAACAGGAATGCGACTCAAACAAACATTGTCTGTGATGTTAAGTTAAGTGTAGAGTTAACTTAGCGTAAGTAAGTAAGGTGTACTTACCAGTAATCTTACCGATGTACGCTAACTTAACTATTAACGCTAGTATCAGATTATCCTAAATAATGTGGCCGAAGATATATCCCTCCCATTGAAATATCTCAACTAGCCCAATTAATTAAAGAGGCTGTCAATCAATTTGAAAGCTTAATGGGTCTAAACAGAGAAAGGCTCAAGGACACCTTTCACTGAAGCATCGTACTTAACACTTCGAGTTCTGGTTACAGGTGCGATAATTGGTTTACGCAACACCTTCAAGATGTCTTCGTGCGTAAATTGAAATGCAAATAAAGAAAGCGGCAGTCACTTTTCGAAGGTTGTAACAGTTTAACACTTCCAGGGTTCCGAACCCAAAGAGTAAAAACCTATTAAAATTAAAAAGAGCTTGCAATCTCATACCTTTGATTTCCTTCTAGGATTTTCTTCGTCATAGGCGGCAGAGTCAAACACATACACAAAAAAAGTCATGCTTGCCACAAGCACTAAGTATGTCCCTAGTAAAAATTTTACGCTCATCATACCGTTTGTTTCAGCCGGGACAACGAACCTAGGAACAAGCAGAGGCTACTTATTAAGCCACGGAGCCGTCTTAAGTACGTGTCATGTCGGAAGTCAGCAAATATAAAAAAAATCGGTGGCAACGGAATCCTCGATGTGCATGTCTGAATCGCACTTAGCTAGACTTTTAGTTTTAAATTGTTGGCTAAAGTAAGCTATGTGTTACCTATTCTTGAGCCTATACGTGTCACAGGAGCTCATTATGCACATTACATACAAACAGTACATTACAGTCAGTTTTTATGTTTTAGCTATTTGTTAAGTTTACGTCTGTTCCAACCCTAAGTGGCCAAGGAAACCCTTGGGAGATAGTACATGTTTGCGAAGATTACCCTACGTCAAGAGTGGAGCAAATTGATTCCCAAGCTTTTTATCATCTAAGTAATCTAATCTTTTATAGTAAGCTTTAATATTTTATAGGTTGAAAGATCGTATACATTGATCTAAACAATAATTTATATCCTTTTGGAGCCTAGTAAAATCTTTTTCAAGTTACTCTTCTTCTTCTTCTTCTTATTTTTGGCCTTTTGCGTGATTTATGCCACACAAATTCTGTCAATGTCCGAGTTAATGTACGTTCGCAAGTTTTGTCTGCATTAGGGTTAATTGTACAAAATATGGCCAGTTTATTTAAAAACAAGTTACTCTATTCTCGCAATTTTTGACAAAATGACATAGTGACATTATCAATTCATGACATAATATCTATTAGGAGGTTAATACAATGAGGATACACCACACCTGTTAATAATTATAATTTGCACTTGTCTAACCCCTGATGAAAAGTTGAAATCAATTATGCACTTTCAAATCGCAATATTTAGGTAATAAATTACCTACCAAGGATATTTGTATACGTTTTTAACACTCTTACCGGATGTAACTTTCAATCGTCGAAATAATATATTTATTATTACTAGCTGCGCCAAACCCATCTCAATCCCAAAACACCGTTTTTTTGGGATCAAAAGTAGCATATGTCTTAATCCATGATAAAAGCTATCCTGGTAAAAAAAAATCATCGAAATCCGCTTAGCCGTTTGAGCGTGAAGGGGTAACAAACATACACATATACATATAAACTTTCGGCTTGATAATATAAGTTTTTTTTAATGTGAATGAATAGGCACACTATCTAACGGCCCAACAACACTAAGTCAAAGTCAAGTCAAAGCTAAAGTCATTTATTCGTTTAGATCTCAAGTATCATTTGGACACGTTAACATATTTGCGAGTATATAACGTGTCACAGGAACTCTCCAGGCACTTTACATGCACACAGATATGTCAAATTACAGTAAATTTTCATGTTTTAGATAGTATTATTCGTTAAATTTACGTCTGTTCCAACCCTGATGGTAAGTGGCTACCATCGCCTATAGACGCTTGCAACATTCGAGGTGTTTCCAACGCGGTGCCTATCAGCTAAACAATAAGTGTGATAAAAGACTTTCAGATAGAATTTTAATACTAATACCATCGGCGGGTACAAATGAAACATAATCCTCAGGGATTACTGTTATCCACAGACCAGCTCATTACTTTTTGAACCTCGAAAGACGCTTAGTAGTCCCAGAGGAACCGAGTAAATAAATAATTTCACCGCAATCCGGTGCGGGGGTTGGTAAAAGCTCCCCTTTATAAATTTAATATCAGCGTTGCGCTACGGTGACCTACGTCCCAGCGGTTATCATTAATTAGTGCTGGTAAAACAACAGACAAATATGTAGTACCTTGCTTAAATTGTAGTACTATTGCCTAAAAATCTACTTTCGGTTGCTTCTTTTGCACCACCCGGGGGACACGTGTAGGGAGGGTACTCTCCTACGGACGTTAGCAGCATGGACACCCAAATCGTTTTTTTTTTTCATGTATTATTGTATAATAGATAGTCTTATTTGTTATTATAAATTTATTTTTTGAGTAGGAATCCCTTCTTCTTCTTTCGAGTCAACATTCCAAACATTCCAAACTTAAATTAGGTTTTCGTAGAATTTGGCTACCTCAATGGCATTACAGGTAGTCTTATTGAGGTCTTCCCCCGTACAGGTGGAAGGGCACAAAGGACTGAAAAGCCGAAATAGCTTCTTACAAAAAACAAAAGCTACAGCAGACCACCCGCCCTTGTAAGAAGTAGACTTTGGAAGAAGAATCCCTAAACAGTATTTTATGTCAAAGGGTAAATGAAAGTTCCTATGGAAGAACTTTCGATCCGATCTCACAGTAAAAGTAAACAACAATTAAAACAAAAGTAACAACAAAGAGAAACATCCAAGTTCAATAAAACAGTAAGCAACCAATGTCACACAGTAGCAAAAAGGCTATGAATAGCATGCTACAATAGCATTCTGCTACGTGGTAACACAATAGCATTTTGTTTTTGCTGCGCGTGCGCTTTGGTCCCTTTCTCATGGTTGCGACATTTTCACTAATTAGGCCCACTAATTGTTCAGTGTCATTTGAAAGTTTATGATTGTATGGTAGACCTTGTATCTGATACCGTAGGTTTAATTGTTATAATGAAACCGCTTCTAATGTTCCGATTGTAGGAACGCATTCTATACAAAAGCGAATTACCACTCGAATTCCAAGCAATACATTTGGCTCTGATCGACCTCGGGTTTCCAATCGAGTTTGAAGTATAATTTTCAGCATTGTTTACAATTTTTGTTCACACCCGATATTTTTACGCTGGTCCCAGTAAACTGAACTAAAGTGAAAGTGTACTATAATTACAAATTCTGGAAAAAGTCCCTCAAAGTGTCAAATTTTGGTTCTAGCGCATTCCGGTAACCGCACAATCATCACCGTTTTGAGATATTGATAGTTTTGCATTACATTATTGGTACTTTTTTCGCAGGCACTAGGATTTCCTGTGTAACAGGTTAGCAACAACACAGACATAGACGAACATCCAAGATCCGAGAAATATCTTTACAGTCATCACACAAAGTCTGCCCCGGCCCGGCTGATCCCGAGACCCTTCGTTTGAAAGCAGATCTCCTATCAACTCAGCAACGGAACCATCGTTAGATTACTACCACCGGTCCGTACCAGCCTCTTATGTTCCCACTGTAGAGACACCGGCCTACTCTCGATAATTGAGAGTGGGCTTTAATCTACCACGGGAGCCCAATCCGGATAGATAGATGTCACATGTACTCGAATTTTTTTGTTCTAAGACATGCCGGTTTCCTCACGATATTTTCCTTCACCGTTTTGAGAACGTATTACCACCGGTACTTTGGATTAAAAGTCAACACTCGTTACTAACTAAAATTCTAAAATTTACTAACAAATTACTAGTTAGATTACCATAACAACATTGTTATGTGTCATAAAGATCCATACATTTATGTTAACAGTGTCGCTACGGTAATTAATCTCGATCTGCTAGTTGATGAGTCACTCTCCTGTTTTATTCATTATTTCGCATACAATATTTGGACCTTGAGGAAAACTAAATAATAAAAAAAAAAATGTTATAATATGGTACTTCATTAATGGTAAGTTGTAGGTAAGAGTACATACGTGTCAGCGACCTTTGCGGAAATGGTGGACCAGATTGTGCCTTATATTAACAGTGTTATCATTAATGATAATGACTTCCATTACCTGAAACAAATAATATGAAAATTAACACATTTACTTTAAAAAAAAATCTATTAAAAAGACCACATCAACATTTTCTAAATAGCTGTAGAAACATTAACATTAACTTGTGCCTTGTTTTTCAAGAGTAGTAGAGCCTTGGTAATAAGCCGCCAAGGAGTAGCACATTCGTGTGGGTGCCGGTGAAATTACAAGCGTTGCGTTCCCGTCTCAAAGTGACTGGTGGAACGCGATGAAGTCTTGAATCTTCTAAGGAAGATCTGAGTCGTATTGCTGTTGTAACCACTTAACACCAGGCTGACAGTGCCATTAAATTATCAGTCCTATGCAGAAGTACCTAAGGTTGAATTGTATGTACATAGATATTATGATATGATTTGATATTGATATAAATTGTATGACTCAAATCGACCTACATATGACAAGCAAACCTTTCTTCTTTTCATGTGAGTAGCCAACTATATTGTCAGTTTTCAAACCGCACTCTCAACATGGCTTAACGACTAGAGAACGTCTAAGCAAGCTTTGCCATGACCCTCTGATAAAAAAAGCCAAACGTAGTATGTACTATATGTTGAATATATAAATTGGACTATTACTTTCACTGTCGTTTTCCACACTCCAGTTTGTATTACGTGTTAATGTTATTTCAAACCAACATTAATGTTTCTTGTTGTGATAAGTGTTCTAGTGGATTTTATAACGTAAACAGGAAGGCTATATATTTATTTTGCTTTGCCTTTACGTTCCGCGTCATAATCAAACTAATATTATGATTTCTGACTGAATAGTATTTTAAAGGTGACATACAGCGATTGGGCGCGTCTTCGAAGCCCGCAAGTTTTTGATAACTGTTAAAGAAGAAATATCGGTCGGGAATGACCTGAGTCGTATTGCAGTTGTTATGGGCGGAGGTAACTACTTAACATCTGGTAGGCCTTCAGCTTGTTCCGTCACTTTAATTACATTAAAAAAAATCCGAAGAACATCTATGTACCTGAATGGTAGGTAAATATATATAGTAAAATATATAATGCTGTACCTTAAAAAATACGGCGATGCAGAAAAAAATATTTATATTTTTTCGGACGAACGTGCATAATATTTCTTCCCCTCGGTTTGGTCGGTTAGGGTTGGAACAGACGTAAACTTAACAAATAAGATAAGCTTAAACATGAAAACTGACTGTAATTTGACATATCTGTGTGCATGTAATGTGCCTGGGGAGTTCCTGTGACACGTTATATGCTCACGAATATGTGTACATGCATGTGTAAAATTTGACGTGTCCAAATGATACTTGAGATCTAAAGGAATAAATGAGTTTGACTTTGACTTTGACTTTGAATATAAAATTTATTTTACTTGTTTTTGACGTTGTTGATCTTTATTTAGAAATGATAAATTTCAACTCTAAATCACACGCGTGCGAAGCCGGGCATTAATAAATAAATAATAAACTGGCCAACTCTCTTGTCAGATTTTAATTTATATATTTAAGAATTCAATTGTAGTAGCCGTATTACTTTAGTGTAGTGATGCAGATTAATAAAAAAAAAATACATTTTCACGATATTTTTGAGTATTCAACGAAAATAAACATTTTGACTTTGACCTTGAAATGGCGATAATAAAATCCAGTATGAATATTAACTCATAAGATTTTGCCGCAGACAGATAAAGTAGAGTGTGGGTAGCGGTAAACTTACCAGGCGCGGGCAAGTAGGTTGTTTGCCGCCAAATTATCGCTCGAAATACCACCACCAAATACGGCACGTCATGTTATGAATGAAAACTAGGTTTCCGTGCTAGCCACTTGATACTTTGATTTTGTAGAGCAAGATTAATAAGTTATTATTGCGGGCTAATCTCGATCGCTGATACTGGTTTCGGATTCATTTCATAATCATCACGGTTACCCAAAATCAACCAGTGTGCCGGTGAAATCACACGCGCATGAGACGTATCAACCCGTCTCGGGTGATGGACGCAGCGGGATGAATTCGACTCAGTGTAAGATCCAATCTAGTACTATATGAACTAGAATAACAGAACACTTACATAGTACTATTTTTTCTAAATATACACATACAAATACCAAAACACAGAATAGACATGTATGTTCGTCAGACAATGGTACTTATGACATACAGTGCAGAAGGTAGAACTGTGCTGTAAGACCAGTCACTTAGGTTAGAAATTAATGGATTAGCTTCTTAATTCCAACCAACTGTGTATGTATACCGCCGTCCTAAGAAGCAACACATGATAAAACTCCATCCTAAGGTTGTCTGGAAGAAATCGCTTTCAGCGATAAGACCGCCCATTGTACTAAATCTAAGTATATTTATATGAATATTATGTAAATTTTATGGTATACAATAAAATGTTCATTCATTCATTCATTCAACTTAGCCATGTCATTTAGGTACTTACCTCTTCTTCTCGGCGCTGAATAAATGTTTTTTCTATATAATATTATCTACCATTGGACCACCATGTTGTCTATCTCAATAGCCCAACCCGCCTCCAACTTGTAAATCAAAGTTCGGCAAAGTGATTCTAATAATCCGAATGTTGAAGTTGGTTGGGATTAAGAAGCTAATCCATTAATTTCTTACATGTGGCTTGGACTGCGTACTTCAGATAACGCTACTATTAGCTGCGATGACTGGCGAGATTTTGGGTTTGTATCCTACGTCTGCGAATAGTTTGAGTTTGGTTCGGAGTAACGTTCAGATGCTATATAAACCTTTTTTTTACGTGATTGTGTTATGTAACCCATCTGGTGGTAAGTGGCTACCCCCGCACATGACAAGAGTAATGCAACTCAGTATAAAATTTGGGTCTTACAGTGAGTCGCATTCATCCCGCTGCGTCCATCACCCGAGACGGGGATGATACGCATGCGCATGTGATTTCACCGGCACCCACACCCATCCACCGGAACACAGTAATGCGATACAAGGAGCTGTGTATAATGTTTGTGAATATGAAATAAATATAAAAAGTAATTTTCGATATCACATAATATGTCGATGTAATTGTTAGAGTGTCAACGTGATTGAGGCTATTGCGGTAGGCTATAATAAAATAGTGTAGTTCCCGCTGAGAAAACCACTACAGGCATTCATCCGTGAAACAGCTAAGAAAAACTAATTACAGTCTTTGTTTTCCATCGATGTCAGTGAAACCGACCAGAATGGGGTTAATTTGGTGCTTTTAAACTCCCCTAAAAAGAGGTGTTAGTTTGGGGGCTGAGTCTTCCTGTATGTGGTATAGTGGTCAATACATTTTAAAATTTAAATTTAAATTTAAATTCAAATAATTTATTGCACTTATGTTGTATAAAAGATCTTAATATAAAGTATAGACCCAAACATAAACCCTGTTAGGGCACATCAATGATTAAGATTATAACTTATAATTATTATTATATTCCACAGTTATATAATTAAAGGTAATATAATAACGCCCACTTAAAAATACTCTAATAGGAACATATCATATATTATTATTATTGGAGAGCGTGGTGGCCAAGGGGCACAGACGCCGACTTTCAATCTGAAGGTCGCTGGTTCAAACCCACACGTGCACCAATGAGTTTTTTCACTTGAAAAATTTATGTGCGCAATACCACGTTCTCAAAACGGTGACGGAAAACATCGTGAGGAAACCGGCATGTCTAAGAACCAAAAATTCGGCGACATGTGACATCTACCAATCCGGATTGGGCTCCCGTGGTAGATCAGAGCCCATTCACTCTCAATTATCGAGAGTAGGCCGGTGTCCCTGCAGTGGGAACATTAGAGGCTGGTACGGATATATTATTAACAAATTATTTATAATGTGCTTTGGTAAACATTAATTCTTCTTACTATAATAATATAAAATATTAGAAACATCAGTCCAAAATAAATATATAAATTTTTTTGTGACTATAATGATGGTACGATTGTACTGCCCCCGGCTGTTAAGTCATGTGATGAATACCATGCCCATATAAAACAAAAATACCACTCAGGTCTTTCTCTCCTAAAGTTTGCGAAGACCTAAGATAAGTGGCACGGGAATATTAATGTGTCTAGTGCCTGTGATTTTGCCAGTACCCACACCTTTTCACCGGAACACAGCAGCGCGATTGCACATCTGGTTCGCGGCGGATCACAAGTGTGGAGGCAGTATCTCTCCGGATGAACTTGGCACAAGTTCAACTGCTAATTTAAGTTGCTATAAACCTAACATTTTGGCACCATTTGAGGTAATATATCTCCAAAAGGGATGTTCCGATAATTTTGAGAGGTCTCACTGTTGGTCGTAGCTCTATTTCTGCGGGTCGTTAGTTTGATTCTCACGTAGGATGTTTGTTCTTTCTGGGTGTTATATGTTTATATGAATGAATTTACAAAAAAAGTACAATAAGAATTCTATCAGTTTTCTAGATTCAATACTACAAGCGATGCTTAGTTTTTTGCTATATGGCTCCATGTATAACGTTCATAATGATTTATTTATTTACTATTAGCGCCTCGCGGTGTTACCCGCAGTTAAAAAGGCAATATGAGACGATGGAAAGAAACTGACTACACTTTCGGGAACTACCTTTTCTAATTTTTTTATCCAAATCCGTTCGGCTGTTGAGGCGTGAAGCAATAATAAACATACATACCAACAAACTTTCGCATTTATAATATTAGTATGATTATATTTGCGAATGGAGTTTGTTTGTTTATTCGTTTGTTGTTTCTTCCATTTACACCTTAACTGTCAACCCATCGTCATGAAATTTCGCAAACACGTGCGTGGTACAGAAAATGACATAAGACATATAACCACAAACTATCAGTGTTTTACTATGTCATTTATTTGAATTTAAACAATAGAAATTAGGAATAAGTGTGTGTCAATAGAAAGGGTAACTTGAATACAATGTTTTGGATCGAACGGAGCAAAATACCTATTGGGTAGAAAAATCTTGGATCGAACGGGTAAGCGCCCTAAAATCTGTCACACTGTGGGTAGTCAAAAGTATTTTTTTATAAACCATTTATAATTCTTCACGACGGGTAGTCAGCCAAAATAAAGTTAAAAAAAAAATCTCATCATTGCTTGGTTAAAGTTTACTACTCATTGTCACTTTCTCATCGCCCCATGGGGTGAAACGGTAGACGCGATTGTTCAACTCGTGCGCATCCATTGCAACCGGTAATTGGTAACATGAGGTGGGATAGTGTTGTGGTTAATCACAACGGTGTTGCCAGGTGTACCCATTGTGCCTTTCGAAACCAATCGCTGAGTCGGTACAATTACAGGTTGTTTGAGCTTGTTGGTTAATTCGTTCGTATTTTTCGGGCCTTTGGATTGCTTTGGAGTGATTCATTGTACTGCTGTTAGCGGAGTTAGTCGCGGAAAATCAATGTCAGTGCTCAATACTTGTCGTGTTTAGGTTACATGACTGTAACCGACAAGGTGGAAGGGAGACCAATGAGGCTTTGTCTAGCCTTTTGGCGAGAAAGGCTCAAGTTTATGTTTGTTATTCCGTTCGCTATCGCTCTTGCGACTCTAAATTCCAAAGTCGATTGTTCAAATCCATTGTAGGGGTATTTATTTCTTTTGATTTTGATCCTTGAATCCAAAGTTCAAAGGCTACACGCTACATTTTCCAATTTGGCTTGGATTCCCATCTTAGATTACATCTCCACTTGTCAAAAGTTCGACTTGGTATTACGATAGGAACTTTAAAAGGTTGATGCGAAATAAACTCATCTTACAAGGCGACTTACGAAAATTAAACACTAAATAGCAAGATAACTGGTCCCAGGAGACGCTGAAATGCCTGAAATAACGATAAAGAGGACCACTTTAGAACAAAATGGTAGTAATTATTGTAGAACCAATTACGACACTAATCTGCATTGGAACACCGCTAGCGAGCGCGACACGAGATTTCGCAGCGTGACCTAATCCGTTGCGGGCTAATAGAGACTGCGGTTTCACGCCGCCCTAGTAACACTTCATTGGACACGGCATTAAACGATAGTGGCGATCAGTTCTAGCGGTTGCTTTTTGATAATGCTCTCCGACTCCGACCGTTAGGGCTGCCACGTTGATAATAATGTGAGCTATTATTGTAGCTTTTACTTGATTTTCTCTCTTCAGGTGTATTATTATTATATTCAATATAGACCTCATATCTTTTCTTTTTATGTAGTTGATTATGAATTATTTTCATTTTGGTGTTTAAAAAAAAGTATTATGAGTACAGATAGTTGACAACCCTAGTATTTAATCTCAGCTCATCGGATATTGAATTCACGCGGTTGCATAAGAGAAAAATTGGATGTTCTTTTCATTAGACGTGCTCTGATTTGTTCAAATTGATGAGAAGTCGATTTTTTATGCAAACATTGCGAATCACCAATTTTAAATTGCTTTTTGATAAAGATGGTCAATAGGCATCAATTCGTTACACTGCTTTGGAAAGCTTCGTGGGTATAATTGTTATTTATTTTAGCCTGTTAGATACCACTGTAGAGCAAAAGCCTCCCTTCTTTTTTTCCACACTTTCCGGTTCGTTGGGGTTGGTAACCAGTATGTCAAATGGGAATCAAGTGCATCCAACATTCATAAGAATTTATAAGAGGCAGTAGAACTCGTGCAAAGTTCGCCCAGAGAAACACTGCACACACCTGGTAATCCACCAAGCACTTGTTTTGCTGTAGTGGAAGGGTGTGGGTGCCGGTGAAATCACATGCATATGAAACGTAACATACCCGTCTCGGGTGACGGGTGCAACGGGAAAACATGGGTATTCTCATAATTCGGGAAGGACCTAAGTTGTATCTCTGTTGTTATGGGTGGAGATAACCACTTATCATAACGTAGATATTTAGCTCGTCCCGTCACTGCTTGACGACTCCGTGGCTTAGTTGGTAGTAGCCCTGCCTTCGAAGCGAGGGGTCCCGGGTTCGATTCCCGGCCGGGGCACACTTTGTGTGGTGAGCATGAAGATTGTTCTTGGGTCTTGGGTGTTTGTACTGTGTTTATGTGTTTGTCTATGCCATTTGCGACACAGGGAATCCTAGTGCGGAGGTATGAGTGTGTAAACGTTTATTATTATTATTATTTGTTACGTTAAAAAAAACAAGGTTTTCCCGCCACCGGCCGGGGGGTCTGCCTCAACGAAGCTTAATGTTTTGTTGGTGGTGGTGGTTGTGACCCAAAGTTCGTCCGACATGCGGCAAATATGTCCGACTTAATTCCATTTGAGCCCGGCTTTGTGGGAAACATCAACAATATTGGTTTTAGATCCCAGAATTGTGTTCCTAATTCGGTCCGCCCTTACCTCCAGGATGTTACGCACAATTAATAAATAAATAATGAATATTCATTGACATATTTCACACAGCGCCATCTAGTCCCAAACTAAGCATAGCTGATAGAAACTGATAGAATACTTAAAGTAATTTTTTTTGTAAATACATACATATAATACATAAACTGAAAATCAAACTCAAACTCATTTATTCCTTTAGATCTCAAGTATCGTTTGGACACGTCAAATTTTATACACACAAGTAAACATATTCTAGAGCATATAACGTGTCACAGGAGCTCCTTAAGCACGTTACATGCACACAGATATGTCAAATTACAGTCAGTTGTATGTTTAAGCTATTTTATTTTATTAAGTTTACGTCTGTTCCAACCAAATTAACACCCAGAAACAGGAAAAACATTTCTGTTCGCACACAAATGCTTGTTCTGTGTGGGAATCTAACCTACGACCTACAGCGCAGAAGGCAGAGCTACTACCAACTGAGCTATGAGGCCAGTAGAAATTATGTAAGCAAGGAATGTTAATTGTTTATTTTAGACATGACCTACCCCAGTTTGTATATATACAAATTTTAAAGAGATCTGTATAAAAAAAGGTAAAAAACCTAAATAAACGAAAAGCCGCCGGTTATGTTAAAAAACATAATTTTATATTGTTTTTTTCCTCAAAGTACTCGACACTTACAGGCGCGTGGAACATACTTGAGGATACTTAGTTATCTAATATATAAAAAATAATGTCTATATATTATAGTCCAAAAAAATTTATTTAAATAAAAATATTGCACAGTTTCTGCGAAGGTTTCACAACTTATGTTTGTGTTAAATGAAATAATTACCATAATTATCTCATCTATCATTATAAAATTACCAAAACAGAACTCTTTGTTCGCAAAATATCGTCAGTATATCTAGGCATCTGTGACAAAATGGGTCAACAACGTTGTGACTTAATTACTTTAGCCATGATAGCCCCCAGGAGGGGGGACATTGTCGGTTGGGAGGGAGGGGAGGACGATATTTGCTCTGAACAGTAAATATTGAAGATGGGCAAGGAAGCTGAGGTTGTAAAAATTTACTGCCATCCTGATTTTACTTATGAAAGCTGTCGATCTGTTTTGGGGAGTATTTGACTATATTTTGACATTATTATTCGTGTTACCGAGATATTTATCGTGATTTGGGAGTTTTGGTGTCTCTCGATATTTCGACGCAGTTACATGCATGGTCCCGGGCAAATCATATATACAAAGATCTTAAAATAGATCACGAAACAACTGTTTGTCCTCTCGGACGCACAATATAGTAATAGTACTATAGTAAGTTTACAACAACTTTCTATTTACTGGAAATTACAAACGATAACGTAATAGTTTTAAATGAATTTAGACAGAGGAAGAACACAGTACACAGTATAGAATAAAAATAAATTAAAAAAAAAAAAAAAACATCTAAATATGTTAAAAGACTCAGACATTTTCATATAATCGGCAGGGTTATATGAAAAGTCCCGAGCACGTGCTGTAAAATCGCTGATTTTCAACTCAAGGCTTCGGTGAACAACACAAAAAAAAATCTAAGATACAAGCGCCCTTAATCTAAGATTAAGCACGAAACGAAACGATTTTTGTAATTCTATGATTAATTATTAAAACAAGCCATTTAACAATAAGAATAAGAATATAATTTATTGTTAAACTTAAAATAGTTTACGAAACAACTGTTGGTCCTCTCGGATGTACAATATAGTAATAAGTATACAATATAGTAATAGTACAATAGTAAGTTTACAACCACTTTCTATTTACTGGAAATTACAAACGATAACGTAATAGTTTTAAATGAATTTAGACAGAGGAAGAACACAGTACACAGTATAGAATAAAAATAAATTACAATAAAAAAAAAAACATCTAAATATGTTAAAAGACTCAGACATTTTCATATAATCGGCAGGGTTATATGAAAAGTCCCGAGCACGTGCTGTAAAATCGCTGATTTTCAACTCAAGGCTTCGGTGAACAACACAAAAAAAAATCTAAGATACAAGCGCCCTTAATCTAAGATTAAGCACGAAACGAAACGATTTTTTTAATTCTATGATTAATTATTAAAACAAGCCATTTAACAATAAGAATAAGAATATAATTTATTGTTAAACTTAAAATAGTTTACGAAACAACTGTTGGTCCTCTCGGATGTACAATATAGTAATAAGTATACAATATAGTAATAGTACAATAGTAAGTTTACAACCACTTTCTATTTACTGGAAATTACAAACGATAACGTAATAGTTTTAAATGAATTTAGACAGAGGAAGAACACAGTGCACAGTAAGAATAAAAATAAATTTAAAAAAAAAACGTCTAAATATGTTAAAAGACTCAGACATTTTCATATAATCGGCAGGGTTATATGAAAAGTCCCGAGCACGTGCTGTAAAATCGCTGATTTTCAACTCAAGGCTTCAGTGAACAACACAAAAAAAAATCTAAGATACAAGCGCCCTTAATCTAAGATTAAGCATGAAACGATGGAAAAAAATATCACTTATCCGGAATTAAAAGTAGCCTTTGTGATAATCCAGGCTATGAGCTAACTTCATAACAAATCCAATACAAATATGTTCTTGTATACTGAATACTGTAAAAATTGTATACTGAATCTTCCATAAAAATATGTTGAAAACAATTCTGAGTCACTGAATAATAATTACGAACCATATGCGACGAACGACTTGTATATACAAAACTATTTGAGGTCACATAGTCTAATGCTAAGATCATTCAATTAATGCTTGTCACGCGGCCCTAAATACCGAGTGTTCTGCCGAGCTCCATGCAATTCAAATTATACTTGTGTCCTTGGCACTCCAGTCTCGGGAAGCTAGAGTATCGATTTATAGTTCGTTCCACTGTTAGCAAGAAATCATTATACTTATTATATGATAATACTCATTTATTTATTTCAGACATGTTGCCCATTTTGAGTTGATTCATCCATTAAAATATTGTACAGAGAAAAAAAAAATCACAATTAACAATAAAGTGTGATTACGTTACGAGTTGGGTGATTTAAAAAGAGACACATCCATGTTTGTATGCAACGACCGAAAAAAAGGCACAGGAATGCAATTTTGTTTCCTTGGATGACATTTTTTAAAACTGGAAAAAATATGTCCCTATGGGTCCAATTTCTATGGGACACCAATTTCTATGGGACCAATCTATCCAACCCTTCCAAATAAAAAAAAATTTTTTCCAAATCGATTGATATAATTATGACGAAGCTTTGATTTAAAGTAAGGAATTGCGGTAACAAACAAAAAAAATTATACAGCTGAATTGTAACCTCTGTTGAAAGTCGATTGAAGGTCAAAGGAAACTCACACAATGGTTAAGGATATAAATTACCGCTATTTATATAAAATAGTATATTTATATTAAACAGTAGAACACGGAAATATACATGAAACAGTTTTGTGTGCACCAAATGGTAAAACACTTTGTAGCGTGTGAATTTAGAGAGATAAAGATAATAAAAAAAAATTGGGCTTCACACACTTGATACTAAACAGACAAGTCTGTTGTTTGGCCGGTTTGTATGAACGTGACATTCAAGAAGCCTGGACATTACCGTTTTTGTTAGAACAAGTTTGAGGAAACTCAATAAATTTATTACATTTGTAAACCAGTTTAATAAATAAAACTCAATGACAAAAAGTACATTAATTAAATATGAAACGATCAAATACATTTTAATATGAGTCCATCTTAACCTACCTTTTGTATTGAAAGGCATAATGAGTGTGAAATGAGTGCTCTCTCTACTTTATTGAGGTAATGCCAAAGCCTTTATAAAACCTTTCTGAAATGTGATTCTAGAATCGATATTGAAATTGAGTAAAGTATGGTAGCTGAAAGACATACTCCGACTTTTATTTAGAAGGTAGCTTCAATAAAAGAACGAAGCGGGATTGAGGCACGCCAAGGTTTTTGTGCCAACTATAAGACCCCCTTTAGCGCTGTAGGTGGTTCGATTCGGTCCAGGACAAGCTTTTGTGTAATAAACACTGTTTTGTTCTGTGTCTGGTGTCAATATCTCTAAATATTATAAAGCAAAAACGCTGTCCGCTTCTCCGTTTCTTCGAAATCACGCAACGGATTTTGAAACGGTTTTCGCTATCATTTAGCGATTTTATTCTGGAAGATTAATAAGTATAATAAATGCATAGAATATTAGAGAAAAGCCGAAATCTTTAATGATTTGTTTTAATGTTGTAATAAAATATTTTTGGGTACTTACAGTGCTAACGCTGGCTAAACCGCTGGTTTTTACGAGATAGATGAAAATTATGTACGGAATAGTATTTTCAGTATTTCGGCCAGAGAATTTTCCTTATCTGGGTTGGGCTATACCGATAATCGATCGCTAGAGCCTTGTCAGTTCAGTAACTGACAATGATTGTCAATGATATTTTTCTTTTCGTGTGAGTAGATGGACATTTTTTATCCACTAGAACAGCCATCCCCTCTGAAGCATGGAAATGTTCCGTTCAAATACCGGTCAGTAGTTGGATGGAGAACTTGCTTAACTCAAATGATTTGAAAACATCCAAGCAAGCTTCATTACGAGCGCTTGCACTCCGTGATGTAACGCAAACAGGCGAGGTTGAAAATTGGAGCTTAATGCGGCACAGGTTAATAATTAACCTTTTATTTCGTTACCTACCTTTAACTTTATCTTTTGTACACGGAACCCTGAGAAAGAAAGCACGGGACTAATTAACACTCTCAAAAACTGTGAAGAAAGATATCTGTGTCCTAAAATTATGACTTTAAAGACATATGACATATTGTCTGTTCTTCTTCCTTATCTATGTCTTCCACATATTATCTGTTCTTCTTCCTTATCTATGTCTTCCACATATTATCTGTTCTTCTTCCTTATCTATGTCTTCCACATATTATCTGTTCTTCTTCCTTTATCAATGGCTTCCACATATTATCTGTTATTTTGATTGCACTCTCATGGTGACAATTAAATTCAAATTAACTTTCGATGTCACTGCGTTGATGGATGATTACATGACTTTAATGTGTGTATGTGTGTGGGCGTGTGTGTGTGTGTGTGTGTCGACGGTGGCACAGGGAATCTTCATCACATTGAGTTCAATATTGTAGGTAGACTCGCAAGGACTAATTATTATTTTACACGTATTATTGTTTTTTTTTTCGTGTGAAATAGTGACAGAACGAGCTTAGGGCTCACCCGGTGGTGAGTAGCGACCCCCGCCCGTAACAACAGTAATGCGACTCAGTATAAGATTTGGATCACACGAGTTCTATTCATCCTGCTGCGTCCATCACCCGAGACGGGTATGACACGTCTCATGCGCATGTGATTTCACCGGCACCCACAACCCCTCCACCAGAACACAGTAATTAAAGCACTACCGCCTGGCGGCAGATTCTAGGTGTGGTGGCAGTACCTCTTCTAACTTAGAAAAGCTCTACTGCTGCTTTTGGTTGCTCCTGTAGCACCACACACACCTCCGGACGCGAGGAACTGAAATTATTGTTATTGTTTTTTAAGTCAGCGCCTCAGTGTGTTGACAAACAGTACAACCATAATAAGATCACATGAATTGCTGTTTGGTCGTCATGTTCCACTTCCGCGTACAATAGATTACTGATCGCGAAATGGCGATCTGATATGGTTACTAATCAGGCCCTAATTTAGATGGCCCCTAATCTTTTTTAACACATAACAGAGTTTCTAATTGGTTAAATAGAGGACGTTTAAGTTTTTTTTTAATATTAAAATCATATACTTGCACAGAAACATATTCGGTTTGCTGTACGATAAAATTGCCCAAGTGATACAAATAACGCATTTTATGGCGGTGTTGCTACGAATATTTGGAATAATCTGCCTAAAACAGGGATAAAAACAAATAATATTGATAATATTTAGGCTTTTGATCCCGGAAAACTGAGGGTAAACCCCGGGGAGCAGCTAGTTATTAATATATATTCATATAATAATTGAACTCTTAATTGTTATTCCTAGAATATTCTAGGAATAACAATTATCGTCATAAAACCATTTGTGTAATTCCTTTGATAGCGAACACTGAACAAAGAACAATGAGACGGGTTTCTCTATACGTTCTGTCGTAAGGTACTCTAAAAACATTACAGGTAATCGTTGACTTTTACTGTATTGGAAAGTGGTCAATCTATACACGGATTTTGGAAAAATGTTGTGAAAATACGGACTTGAAAGTTGTGAGTAATAAAAAGCAAATTACTCTAACGTGACCAGGATTAAGATATCGCAAATGTCCTTATAAACATTGATTTAAATAATGAGAAGATACGCCTTTCTATTTAAAAAATAAGTGCTGGTATAAAAATAAATAAATATTCATAGACAAGAATTGCGTAACACAGCGTATAATTGTGTAAAATATATCTTGTTCTACGGGAAACAGTTTACCTCTGGAATACTTTTTTTTTTTGTAAATACTTATTATCACTCAGATACAGAACATTAACTATGTTCATCACGTCAATGTACATTGTCCCGAATGGGATTCGAACCCACGACCTGCAGAGCAGAAGTCACAGCTATTATCTACTGAATTGTGATTCCAGTCAGACAAATACACATATCTATTTTTAATGTGAAGGCATGTCTGTCATTATTTGTCTATTTGATTTTTACAACGTTATACAAATTCGACCGATAAATGATCTATTATCTTATGTACAACATTAATATAAAAATAGAGGGTAGAGTAGATTCGATTCAGATCAAAAGAAACACCAGAATTTTATTTTGTAACTATCCGTGATTCTGCAAAAATCTACCGCTATTGACGAATAAGTAACTTTTTTGTTACTTGTCTTTTTGTACGGAGTCTAAACTATTTTTCATTCTGTTCTACACTGCGGTCAACGACATATTTCGGAAGCAATTTCGTGGTCGCTGAAATATAAAATGTATTTTGTAGCATGCGAAATGTTCGTAAGCGCATGGTAATATTTTGCAGCATGATTTTTCGACTTTATTTTTTTTCTATTATGGAATCACTGCGACCAAAATCAACACGGGATTATGGGAAAACTCATACATGTGTTTGCAAGTCACAAAAACAATACTATTGGGATAAAAGTAAACTGTTTTTTAATCCAGGTTCTGAGCTACCTTCATAGCATATTTTATCCAAATCCTTTCAGCTGTTGAGGTGTGAAGGTGTAACAAATATAAATGAAGACAAACTTTCGCCTTTATGATATCATAATCGGTTAAAAACATGTGCTTCCTTTATCATAATCGGTTAAAAACATGTGCTTCCCAGCTCCTCGTCTGATAACGTTATCGTGTAAAGTGGAATACAAATATTTAACTATGATATGTGAGCGTGTAGCAACGGAGAAAATCAAATCAATGTTTCAAAATAGAAGCTAATATCTTAATCTATTCTTCTTGTTCCTATTTTTTCCCGACTGGGGAGAATTGTGGGATGACCATGAAGTTTGTTCTCGGGTTATTCATGTTGTGTGGCTAATTGTGCGGGTAATTGTAAGATAAGATAAGACCTATAAGTGTACAATCATTTGGCGGTGTACAGAGCAGTGATTTTTGGAATGTTATTATTAAGTTGTTTAGCAAAATTGTATTAAATCAACCCTACAATGTTATTTCGTTTTCAGTAGCAGATTTTCTCCTATATTTACCGCATTCATCTATTATATTGGGTGTGTGAATATGACTCCGCCCTTTCTCAACAGATGTCGTTTTTAGTATTGTTTACGTGTACTAATAAATGACCATACTTGTATTCGATAGTACTGAATGTCAGCTATCTAACGCATTTTATGATATTTGGTTGAAGTGTAAGCAACAATTGTTTTCACCTTTTCGAAAATGTCGGTTTTTATTCCAAATAAACGTCATTTGCGGGAAGTGTTATTACATTATTTTATTGCGAAGAAAACTGCAGCGGAAACTTATCGTTTGCTTGTGGAGATTTATGGTGAGCATGGTTTTTATTCCAAATAAACGTCATTTGCGGGAAGTGTTATTACATTATTTTATTGCGAAGAAAACTGCAGCGGAAACTTATCGTTTGCTTGTGGAGATTTATGGTGAGCATGCTCCGTCTAATACAACTTGCAAGGAATGGTTTCGACGATTTCAAAATAACGATTTTAGTACTGAGGATAAAGAACATGGAAAACCACCAAAAAAATTTGAAGATGCTGAATTGGAAGCATTATTGGCGGAAGATTCTTGCCAAACTCAATCAGAATTAGCTGCAGCATTAAATGTTGATCGTTCAACTGTTGCAAAGCGTTTACAAATGATGGGAATGATTCAAAAAGCCGGTTACTGGGTTCCACATGATTTAAAAGAAAGAGACATGGAACGTCGGAAAACCATTTGTGAAATGCTGCTTCAAAGACAGCAAAGAAAAGGATTTTTGCATCGGATAATCACAGGAGACGAAAAATGGATACACTACGAAAATCCTAAACGCAAAAAAGCTTGGGTGAAACCAGGCGAACCAGGCCCATCACAGCCAAAAATAAATATTCACTGTGCCAAGGTCATGCTCTGTATTTGGTGGGATCAGAAAGGTATTGTATATTATGAGTTGCTCAAACCCTCTGAAACTATTCATGGAGAAGTTTACCGACGACAACTAATGCGTTTGAAGCGAGCCATAGAAGAAAAACGACCAGAATGGGTGAATAGACATAACAAATTAGTTCTTCAGCATGACAATGCCAAACCGCATACCGCAGAAGTCGTAAAAAGATATTTAGAGGGACAGGACTGGGAAGTGTTACCCCACCCGCCATATTCACCAGACATAGCTCCTTCGGATTACCACCTATTCCGGACGATGCAGACAGACCTTACTGGAGAAAAGTTTACTTCATGTGAAAGTATCAAAATTTGGATTGACAACTGGATAAGCTCAAAAGACCAGGACTTCTTCCAGCAAGGAATACGAAAACTACCTGAACGATGGGCGAAGGTTGTAGCTGCAGATGGAGCATACTTTCAATAATTTTTTTTTTTAATTTTGTAAGCGAACAAATGTGTTTTATTTTGACAAAAAGGGGCGGAGTCATATTCACACACCCATTAATTTAAACTACAACCCTTTAAATCGAAAGTAAAACTGTGTCTTCTCGAGCTTCGTGATCAATTACCGACCTCATTATCGCTAAACATTAGAGACAAATAGCAAAGAAAACGCCAAAGGAGCTTATAAAAAAATAAAAACCTCTTATAAAGTCTCTATCTCACAGTCTCTCGTAACAACTTAATTGAATCCATTATGCCTAGTCTAAGGGTGACGAGTATATTTGCGAAACTAAATTTATACCGTTTTAATGTTTGAGTTTACACTCAGAATATAAATTAGGCAGATACCTTAGTACCTGTCTATTCTGGACCACAGATTATTCAAGGTATGCTGATATCCTTTAAGTTTATTACTGGGAGAGTTGCGTTTGATTACATGGGACTTTGCAGCCGAAAGTGGCGTTATGCCGTACTGCCTCTTAAGCCATGCTGGCAGAATACACCGATTAGTGCCTGATGGCAGATTTTTTACTTGAAGGTCGTAGTTATTGGGTATGGCCATCATACTATGGTTTCACGATGTGTTTTTCTTTGGTATGTTTAATTGTAAGTACTATTAAGTTTGAGGCAAATATAACATAATAATATAATCTTAGACCGTATCCTCTACGTATAATGTACAGTCGTAGTTACTAGATGTATATACGAATACCTAAGTTGTGTATGAGACCAAGACGGGTTAGCGCTATTTCTGTCATTCTTACCGAAAGAGTTGGATATTGGAAAAAACCTAATTACAAAGTACACATCTACTTGTAATTTCATTGAAACTCTACGTTGTTGTTGTCTACTCTAAGTTGTTGTTATTATAAACGAAAGAAATGATTTTAAAACAAGCAATATTTGTAGATTGGTTTAATATCTATTACTTAAATGTCACTGAAGTGTCACTTTCACGTGCTACTGTATTATGAAAACCAGCATACGATTTACAAAATGTATAAAACTGATGCTTCAATAGCATTTAAGTAATAGATGTATAAACCAAAACTGCCAATATTGCTACTTGTTTTGTGTGCCTGGTATGAATACTACATAAAATAATACCATGAAACTTTTCTTGAGATCAAATAAACTTTCTTTTTTCCTAATAGATTTTATTAACAACTAATACGGTCTATAAAAGTTCGTATAATATTTAGGCATTACGTAGAGACCATTTCAGTTAACTACTAGGTCATTTGAAATGGTCTTAAGTTAGATTAGAATTTTAATAACACTCATTTGTTAGCATATCGCCAAGAATTTTACTACTGTTATTATAAAATAAAAGCTTTTTAGTCAATATTAGAATGCATAGCAAATATGACAGAGACAACGTTACTTGTGAAAGGGAAAGAATAGCATAGGGTATGAGGATGAAAATGAGGGAGTTCGGATCAATAAGTTAAGAGGGAGAAATAAAAACGGAGGGTGCGACATTGGCGAACTTATCAAAAAAGACTAAGATGACCAGACCAATATGATCATGTACCTATTTGGAATTCAAAATGTTTTTTTTTTCTACATGCTCCGCTCGCTAATATGCTCAAGTTTTAATGTATTAAGATCTCAAGAGGAGTTTTTAATTATCGATGAATTAGTAAATTTAATCTGTCAGCGCGATGACAGGTAAGCCAATTTGTAGTCTACAAGCTGCACCCCGCAGTTGCGGGTAACTGCGGTCGGCCATCCTACGGGAACTGTAAATATTTCCGGGATAAAAAGTATCCTATGTTTTATTCCAGACTATAATCTGTCTGTGAAATTCATCCAGATCCGTTCAGACGTTCTTGCGTGATTGAGTAACAAATATATTTATCCAAACTTTAGCATTTATAATAGTAACTACGAATTATGTAGTACTAGCGACCCGCCCCGGCTTCGCACGGTTAGTAAAGCATCAGCGTCGTATCAGAAACTATCCGTGCGAAGCCGGGGTGACTTGCTAGTGTATTATACATATAAATTTTCCTCTTGAAACACTTTATCTATTAAAAAAAACCGCATCAAAATCCGTTGCGTAGATTTAAGCATACATAGGGATATAGGGACAGAGAAAGCGTCTTTGTTTTATACTATGTAGTGATAATACCGTTTCTTATTAACGTATAAAATGTAGTTACTTATCAGCTTCTTAGAAGAACAGAAGATAGGTTTCATTGTATAAGTTGTGTATAGAACACAACTTTTGTTTGTGTTAACGTTTGAATTCACTTAAACTGGAACGACCGTGAACATCAATTTCTATGTAAAAACACGTAGTATGTAACTACAGGCACTGAGTAGAATACGGGAAGTACTTAAGGAAGTAATGTAAGCGCTGTAAGTTATTCACTTTAATAAAACCGTTAGTGAAGAAATTTACACCTTCCTAAAGAAATTAATCTCTAAAGGTAGACAAGTAGGTGTTTCACTCTGCATTTTTTTATATGGACTTATCAAACAACATGGGTACTAGATAATTAGCATAATACTTATATAGTAATTATATACATATAATATATAGTAACATCCAGACACAGAACAAACATCTATGCTCATCATATAAATGCTTGTGCTAGGTGGGAATCGAACCCATGATTTACAGTAAACGTTGGCATCGGTATATATAAAAAAAAAAAACAATTTTTTTCTCAATCATTTTATAGATACATAGATAACTCTTTATCGATCATCAATCACAGAAAAAAATGCAAAACGAAAAACTATTAACAATAAGGTAATATAATGGACGGCCTTATTGCTAAAAGCGATCCCTTCCAGACAATCTTTGGATGGACAAATAAAAAAGAAAAATAGAAGGGGCATGTTGGTGTGTGTGCAAATAGATTGGATACATAATTTAATTAAAATAATCTGTAGACGCGTTGGACGCGTTTTATCCAACGGGAAAACACCTTTTGGGGATAAAAAGTAGCCTATGTATTAATCCATGGTATGAGCTACCTTTGTAACAAATATCATCCAAATCCATTCAGCCGTTTAGGCGTGAAGGAGTATCAAACATACACATCCATACATACTTTCACCTTTAAAACATTAGTGTCATATTATATGACAAATTAAAGAAAATTACAACTCAATAGAACCAAATGGTCGTCATTTTATTCCGGCCAGACCCAGCATACAGACCCGATACCATAAACGAGACACATTATAACCTTATACAACATAATCACAAGCTAACGAGCTAGATTATGCTTAACATTATTATACATCATTATGTCGACAGTACGTGGTGGCCCAGGGGTATAGACGCCGACTTTCAATCTTAAGGTTGCTGGTTCAAACCCACACGTGCACCAAAGAGATTTTCACTTGAAAAAATGTATGTGCGCAATACCACGTTCTCGAAACGGTGACGGAAAACATCGTGAGGAAACCGGCATGTCTTAGAACCAAAAATTCGACGACATGTGATATCTACCAATCCGGATTGGGCTCCCGTGGTAGATCAGAGCTCATTCACTCTCAATTATCGAGAGTAGGCCAGTGTCCCTGCAATGGGAACATTAGAGGCTGGTACGGTTATATAAGTTGTGTATATTTTGTAAGCCATTTATAAAGCACCAAAAATTAATATTTATAATTTTGATAAAGCCATCACTCTCATATCTAACGACACCTCTGAAGCTAAAACCAATCTAGCCCTTTAGGCTACCGAGCGTGCCAAAGAAAAATACACACATATACAAATATATGCTCGTAATACATTCGCATTCGACTTCTGGCGCAGTCGGGTAAAAATAAGTGCTAAATAATAAATGCTTATCTTTCAAGTATAACCACGTTTTAAAGCTATAACCACGCTTTATCGATTACAATTAAGTATTTACTGAGGCACGACTTTAGGACCACAATTATATAGTGTCGCTAGTCATAACTAACACGATTCTACGAATCACGACTCGTATGATTCTAGAAGTCAAAACGGTTAGTTTGTGGAAACAAGCGAAAATGGTTCCATATCCATCACGATTCAGCAATAATTATGATTATTTAGAAACGCTTGAGATTAAATAAACTTTTTAAATCAAATTCTCAAACCTTGATCGCTATTTAATTTTAATTTTATCTAAGCTAATGAATTCACGTCTTTGTATCGCACCTAATCACACTTACATTATAAAAGCGAAAGTTTGTATGTGTGTGTGTTGGCTGTGTGTCTGTGTGTGTGTGTTATGTATGTTTATTACTTTTTCACGCTCAAACGGCTCAACGGATTTAAGTGAAATTTGGAGGATAGGTAATATCCTGGATTACTACTTTTTATCGCGTAAAAACGTGGGTATCACCGCTAGTGAATCCCTTTACACTGATAATACAAGGAGTCACATACTTTCTCGTTTGTAAACTCATGCCCCTGCAGTAAGCTATCTGTGTCACAGGTGGCATGAAAAAAATATACTAGACAAACAGCAGTTATGCGCTCATCATATTATACATAATTTGTCCCGGCCGGGAATCAAACCAGATACCCCCTTTGAAGGCAGGTTAATTAGTAACCAACTAAGCCGTAGTACCGTTGTATATCCATGAAGATTATGAACAAAATAAAAAGCTTAATCATACATTGTTGCTAATATAGAAAGGCTTGCGGAAGCAACATTGTTATTGGAAATTAAAAAGAAAAGAACCATATTGTGATGTAAGAAATAAAAAAAAATATAAGATAACGATATCAAAAGTGAAGGCGTTTGCGTGAGTGGCGCTAACACGAATATGTAGAAGCTACTCAGAAACAACAAAATGCATTTATGTGTGTATATAGAATTTATAACTTAATATAGAATTTAAACCTAATAACTTTTTTTATGTGAAAATGTGACGGAACGAGCTGAGGGCCCACCTGGTGGTATGTGGTGACCCCCGCCCATGACAACAATAATGCGACTGAATATAAGACACTGAGTCGCATTCAACCTGCTGCGTCCATCACCCGAGACGGATATGATAGGTCTCATGCGCATGTAATTTCACCGGCACCCACACCCTTCCACCGGAATAATGCGAGCACTATTGCTTGACGGCAGATTTCAGGTGTGGTGGCAGTACCTCTGCGGGCGAACTTGGCACAAGTTCTACTGCTACTTTTGGTTGTTCCTTTAGCACCACCCAGGGGGTACGTGTAGGGAATCAAAGGGTACCCACCTACGGACGTGAGCAACGGGATCCCCCGAAACTGATGCATTCGGACGGATTTCACGAAAGAAAATCGCTTCCCTACTCCAGCGTGCACGAGGCAGCAGCATTATCTTGAAAATAAGTGTAGTACGGGCTGACTGCCTATTTAAAACAGGTGGATGCAGATAGTAACAGGCTCCATCTGCTCCAAATTTACTGGACGCAGTGATTGATAATAAAGAAATTAAAAAAAAATTAAATAAAAAAACAAATGAAAAAAATCTCGAACGAAGGATCGTTTGAGTAATTAACGAACCTTAATGAGCGTTCGTTAATTACTGTAAAAAAATAAAATTAGTCTTTCAGAGTAGCTTTGTGATCGTTGCGTCTCTACCACAAGACCGATGGCATGCAAGCTTACAATGATGTAAAATACTTCAGCATACGCGCACTGACACACTTATTGAAAGCAATGTCGACTGCGTGAAAAGATGAGATTATCTATATTGCATAAGGTAATAATGCAACGGTGTTTTTCATAGATTGCGGTTGGAATAATGTCTTTAGATCATCTGAAAAGGTTACAATTTAATTCGAATTAAATTGTATTACTTATTTTAAGATAGATAGTATCTTTCTGGAAAATAGATTTATTCTTCGTTCGTCCCTAAGTTTTGTCACACATTCTTTGTTTGTCCCATATCACTATTGGAGTGTTTCGTCCTAAATTACAAATACTTTAAAGGTACAGTCAACAAAAAAGATAAAGTACTTATTTGAAATTCATTAATATAACAATTCTAAACATTTCGGTATTAATCATCTTTTTAACATCTTTTTAACAATTGTCAAAATATCGCCTGATTGAAAACGGCGATGAGGTTGAGTATATAAGATAACCATAGTAGGTATATTTGTACCTAATAACAGATATTACTTTTAAAGAGATATCATATGAATTTGAAACACTCTTATAACAATTTGTATGATATTTTTCACCCGGACTTACTGCTTATATTTTTGTATAAAACTGAATTTAGTAGTGTATCATCTTACCATCGTAAAAAATAAGCTTTGAAAATACCATATTATCTGCGCATTTGAATACAACAGCTTATTATCCTTGTTACAACAGCTTATTAACTTTTTTTAAACTATTGAAATCGTTTTTTTTTTCGATTTTTAATTCAGTTATTTGCGAAATATATTTTATCAATTCCATCTTGCCAGACTATTGTTTGGCTGATCGAAGGCGGTCATCTGCACTGGTTCTAACCCAAATGACTACTGTTAATTAACTGGGCAACAAAATACAACCTAGTACAAACCCAGTCGTGATTGTAATCTACAAATTGAGCACGATTGACCAACTTTACTCTGCATAGGCTAGAACGTACAAACTAAAAATTATGTAATTTGGATTTGATGTCGCTCACTTTACAAGAATAGATTAGGCAATTACGTAAGTAGTAGTAATAGATTTTACTCCTATGATTAAAATTAATTTGGATTTGGCGGGACAAAGAGGTGAGAAACTCTAGTGACCAAAGCATTATACTGGTGACTTCAAAAACACAAATTAGATAATTTTGATATCTAAATCAGACTTATATTATAAAGGCGAAAGTTTGTATATGTGTTTATGTTTGTTACACATTCGCGCACAAACGGCTCAACGGATTTGCATGTAATTTCATACCAGAATAGCTTATATCCTGGATTAATACATAGGCTACTTTTGATTCCGGAAAACCGCTGGTAAAAGGGCGCAGCTCATCTTATGCGCATCTAGTGTTATATAAATCAATAGCTGTTCGTTAGTCTTGCTAAAACCTGAAAACAGCTCAACCGATTTGGCTGAATTTTATTTCGTTATCTTCATAATAGTCAGGACAAGGTTTGTGTAATATATTTTCTATGGAAAATACATGGGAAATATTGGAAATTGGGAAGACCTGAAAGTACATTTTTCTATGGGATTTGCTGTGGCTAACGTTTTTGTAATTGTGACTGTCAAATAACAGACAAATAATTTGCAATAAAATAATATTGCGATTATAAATTGAGATGTGAGCTATCCTATCTTTCGAATTGGATCAAACTGCACACGGTGTACAAATTTGATTAAAATCGGTTAAGTAGTTTAGGAGTCCATCGCGGACAAACATCGGGACACGTAATTTATATATATTAAAAAGATATACTGCGGCATAAAATCAAAATTCTCTGATGAGAACAGTAATTAACGAAAAGCCGACCTGGCTCTAACGACGACCCTCTCCTCTTTAAATAAGCTATTTAAACTGAAGTGTCTTCAGTTTAAGCCTGCTACTTAGAACTTTTAAACATACTTACTTTTAATATATTAACTTTTAAATATACTTTACTTATAAATTTTTTGGGTATTTAATACCCATAGTTGGTAGTAGCTCTGCCTTCTGCGTTGTAGGTAGTGGGTTTGATTCCCACTAAAAAAAGAATTTGTGTGACGAACAGAAATGTCAGAACAAACATTTCTGAGTGTTATTATGTATTTTAAATTATAAGTATGTATTTACAAAAAAAAAGTACTTTATAAATATTCTATCAGTTATCTAGTGCCCATAGTATTGTACAAGCTATGCTTCGTTTTGGGGCTTGATGGTGATGTGTGAAATGGCATTCAATATTTATTTATTTAAAAAAATAGGTGCGTCCATTCTTAAAAATATTTAATTTTACTAATCAGTTACAATTTCACTTACTATGCAAACCGATAGCGGAGAAGCATAACTTAGAAACCTTGTTTAGACATAGGTAAAAACGTTAATTAATTATCAAGCTAAACCAAGATTTAATTTGATAATTAATACAGATATAGTATTAAGAATGTAACAAATTTTATAAAAAAAAAAAAACTATTATCTCAGCTATATTTTACCTTTACAGTTGTATAAAACTACTAGACTACGAGATAAGACCCATCTTAAAATACCTTAACATAATTATTAACACATTAGACCTCATTAATACGGTGAGTTAGTAATTACCCTGTACTTGAAAACCACCTGACGACGAAAAACAGTTGAACAATAACCAAAACTGAACCCTTCCCTTGGACCTCCTAAGTAGAGGGTCCAAGGTAATCTTTAGCATTACATAATTAAATTGTTTAATAATGAGTTTGTTTAATAAAGGCAGTGTTTGAAATAATTTAAATTTGCGGGTAGATAAACATTTTCATCAGTAGAGAGTTAACGGCCTTAGCAAGGATTTCTGCTGAGGAAGCACCACGCCACCAGTACCAGAACTGCAGGATTGCATTGCATATAGTTATTATTTGTTAATTGTCAGACTTGTAGTATCCGTGTAACAATCAATTGTATGACGAATACTTAATTGTAATTTTGCAAATAAAATATTTTTTTTTTTTTACTTTTTCCACGATCGTTACTTAAGTAGAGCCATGAGTTTTGGTATGTGACTTAAGTGAGTGGACGAGCTTTGTCCATCATACGGGCAAAGGTCCATCAGATCATTGCCCGTAGCACCAGAAGAAATGTATTAGAATAAATAAGTAAACAAAATATTCATTATCATTTCACACAGTGCCTCCAACTCCAAATTAAATTGTTTGAATAACTTGTAAAATAATAACAAGTTCACTGATAGAATGTAATAATATATGAATATTGGCCGTGGTACTAAGTACTACTATCAACTATCAACTATTTGACTTGACAAAATTTTGTTTTAGCATTTTCATCTGAAACCAAAAGTACGTGTCTCAGAGAAAAGTAAAAAGTAGAGTACCTATATAACTCGTGAAAAAAATTCATCTCGGTCTAGTCTGGTTCGCTGCTCTCAAGATCTAAATTAGTCCCTCGAATTAAATTCCCTTATAATAATTCGAATTAATAATCTACTTTTCCTTATATATTTTTCATTAATTTCGTGGGCAGTCTAAGTCGCTAAAAGAAAAATAATAAAATTAAATCGATCCAGTAACTGGGACCGCGGTCCCAGCACCTTGTGGTCCCAGTCGACGTCCTCATGTGGACCTATTAATTAACTCAATGATTAAGATTGAACCTTTTGATCGCTAGCGAATCGCTAATGCTTATACGAATATGAATAGAATTAATAAAACTCAACGAATTTGAACGTGACGTAAGAAAATGCCTAAAATTGCTTTCCACGCGTGGAACTATGATTTCATTATACAATATAATAATAATTTTATCACAATGAATCTAAAACTATTAAGGCAATTATTGAAAATAAGCTTTCTTCATATTTAATTATGATTAAATATGAAGAAAGCTTAGCTGGTCAGGTTTTACAGTGCTCGTAGTGTAGCCAAGCAATATCTTTTCTGCGAAATAAAACTACGGCTGTCACTTTGATGAAGAAAACGTTTACTCTAAGCAATATTGTGCTTTGGGAAGTACGTTTTACCGCCAGTTCTACACACAAAAACCAAGCGGTTCGTCTGAAATTTTTGACCACGTTCTAGTAAGCTTATCAGCTTATTTTTTTCTTGTTAGAATTATTTCTCAATAAATAATTAATGGTTATTTTTATCAATATGAAGTTACGATATAATTTATTAACGAACGTTTGAATACGGCCAAGATGACCTTGAAAACAGCAATTAATGGAAATATAAAAATAATAGCTAGCACACGCCGTGATAACTCTTGTAAGGTTTCATGGTAGTTTGAATCCACTAAAAACCAGCAATTTACACAATCTTGTTGTTTATTCAAAGAAAATTGGAATCTCTCAATCAAATGTGGTTTCATTGCACGCATTTCTCTCACGGTTTTCTCCTGTTTCCCGCGATTCAGGCCAAGGCAATGATCGTGCACATTTTGGAAAACAACACTTTCACAAAATATTAGTATAATTGTGTTTTTATCGTGGGTTATCACCGTGCGTGGGCCGCCATGGGTCATGCGCAGTGAACTCTGCCCTCGCATTGCAGTCCTGAACAGCTGATCCTCGATAAACAAGCCAATCGATATTACCTTAGACTGTACCGTGTCCGGTTGCATGTAGTAGAATACTAAGAACATCCACACGGCCCCCACGAGGAATAGAATCTTCACGTTCCGTCTCATGATTGGTTTCACTGGCACAAAACACGTTCGAATTTCAAATTACGCGATGCGTTTGTTTTTATTTTGAACGCGGAGCGGCGCGCGGCCGCGCTTCGGTTACCGAGCGAACTGAACCCAGTTCACAGAAACACAGAATACGGATAGTACAGTCATGCGCGTATCGTTCCTTCGACTCGGCACCGAAATAGAACTTGCAATGATAGACTGGGGTAAGCCCTCTCACTCATTGTTTGCCTTGTCAGTGTCTGGTAGGCCGCTGCATGTTATTTCTTTTATTTTTTTTAATTGCAATTTGCACATTATTTCACTTTTCATCACTTGCTACCGGTATGAAAATGACAAAATTCGTTCTATACAATTATTCTTTGCTTACAAAAAACATATTCGTCTCTATGACAACACAAAAGTTGATTCCGAAATGAAAAAAATTGCCTCACAGCTCAGTTCTTGTGTAGGTAGTGGGTTTGATTCCCATTCCCATTGTGCAGCATTTGTGCGAATATAGGTTTTTTCTGTCTAATATTACAAAAAAAGTACTATAATATATTTATACAAAAGTATTCCATTAGTTATCCAGTTTCCATATTTCAAGCTATGCTTAGTTGGTGGGTAAATGGAAAACTGTGAAATGTCCGTGATGATATATATTAAATCAATTTTCCTAAAATATCACCATTTTACAATAAATTGCAAACAAACAACCCAGTAATCATCGCCATGCTTCAACAATTAAACTCAATGTACAACTTTATATAAGTTTCTTTGATCAATATTTTTTTTTCTCAACACTTCAATGATTTCAAAGACATTGTACCTACTCATTTGCACAAAATTTTAGAGCGTGGTCGCCCAGGGCATAGACGCCGACTTTCAATCTGAAGGTCGCTGGTTCAAACCCACGCGTGCACCAATAAGTTTTTTCACTTGAAAAATTTACCTGCGCAATATCACGTTCTCGAAACGGTGACGGAATCATCGTGAGGAAACCGGCATGTCTTAGAACCATAAATTCGAAGACATGTGACCAACCTATCCGGATTGGGCTCCAGTGGTAGATCGAAGCCCATTCACTCTCAATTATCGAGAGTAGGCCGGTGCCCCTGCAGTGGGAACATTAGAGGCTGGTACGGCACAAAATTAAGTTTTGTGACAAGGTTTTGTTTCCAGTTGTCCCCAACGCTTCTAGTTTACAGAAAACAGGATACTTAATCGGGATTCTCGCCCGAAATTGGAGTTACCCGTTTGGAGAATTAGAAAAGACATTTGTTTTGAATAGTTTTTCTGGCAAAGGTAGTTGCTTGCTGTATCCTTACACATCTCTGGCCTCTTCAGCGCTGCAGTGACAAACTCAATATACCTAAATTCTGCGGTTTTCCTCCAGAGCTTCGATATGGGGTCCTTTAAACGGCGGGTTAATCTTTTAATGAAAGGCCGGCAGCGCATCAGCATTGCCTCTGGTGTTGCAGATGTCCATGTGCGACTGTGACCGCTTTCCATCAGGAGGCCCGTCTGCTCCTCTGCCCCCATATTCCATAAAAAAAAGACAACTACAACATTAGCTGTTAATATCTGACGACACAGTGACTAGAGCGAGACAGCGTTTTCCTCAATATTGTGACTTGATCCTCTGGTTAATGCTCTGTGGTATTCGTTATTTTAGTATTCATAGTGTCAATTTCTTTTGTCATAATCATTAGAATATTTGGCATCAGTCCAACTACTCGCTCACTTCGCCAGCTATAGCTAATTGGTCAACATTATATCAACAATAGATGCAAAACGTCATCTCGTTAAAAAATGGCCGCTCACATTTTTTTTTTAATTTATTCACATAATATCCTCCTTACTCCTACATCCTTACTCGAAAACCTCCAAAGTTTTGTGTGAGTACTTACATTCGTATGCTAGCCTTAGAAGATTAAGTAAATATTAATGGGTTTAAAATATAATTATTCACATTACGTATAATCTACGTCTACATTTCGTAGAATTATATACCCCCTACTTTCATACCTTCAGCCTCTTGAAGTCAAGAGTAAATACTCTTGGCGTCTAGACCTTCATGCTTCATCATCACTTAACTTATGGAAGATTGAGGTCGAGTGAAGGACTGTTATTAATAAAAAAAAACCTGAACTGAAAATTACCCATGAAAGTTTAATAAATAATATTTAAGACAAAAACATCTTAAAGCCAAGTGAAGAAAAAAAAGTGATAAAACAGCATAAAAAATTGAATAAACAACAGCTAATTTAGAGTAATCTGTGTTTTCTATCTGCACATTAAAAGTAGAAAGCAGGGTTAAAAGGTTGGCAACGTTACCTCACTGTGTTGCCAGGCTAGTCCATACTAGTTCTGGTTAATTGTTATCTGTGGCCGAGATAAGTGCCATCCCCGAGGTTATAAGTTTTCTCTATTAGCTTTAGAAATTAATTACCTGTTTGTCTGACGTAAGTTTTGTTTTGTTTAGGATTAAGATAATATTAAGAAGAAAAGTTAGAAAAGAGATAAGAAAAGTTAGCTGAGTTATTCGTTTGTATACAGTTATGGCGATGAGTTCACGCCAGTTGTCGCACCTTCCTTCCCACGATACTGTAACAAACAATGTGAAGACCTGCCTAACCCTTAAAAAAAGTCATGCTTCATACATACATATGGAGATATTTAATTTGGAGTGGACTGGATAGTGGTTACCTCCGTCCATAATATCAGCAATATGACTACCGTTGCACTCGTCACCCGAGACGGAGATGTTACGTTTCTGTACCTGTGATTTCACCGGCACCCACACCCTTCCGGAACGCAGCAACAAGTGCTTGGCGGTTCATTAGCAGGTGTGGAGGCAGTACTTCTCCGCACGAACTTGGAACAAGTTCTACTGCTTCGTTTGTTTGTTTCTTTTGCACCTCCCAGGGGGTACGTGTAGAAATAGGTACTAAATCCAAAGAAAATAAATAACGATCCAATTTAAAAGTAAATAAATTATTTGTGTCTGTAGGAGTACACAAAATGTCACCCAAAAAAAAGGTGGTATTTGCGACTCAAATTTCAACTAGACTCCGAAATTCTTTGTTCTCTGCGTAGAGCAATTTTTTGTACTGAATTAGAATTGGGTCACTTACCAAGTTCTTAATTAAAAAGTCCCGTTTGCGCAGTCGTCCTAAAATAACTGCCTTTTGTTCGCGGATGAAAGAGCGGGCAATGAGAATGCCTTTGAATGATTTGGAATTTATTCTAATTATTTAAGTTTGTTTATTTCAGTGTTTTTAGGATTCCGTTCTGATTCACCGGAGGGAACGCTGAAATAGTGCTGCCAACATCAACCCATATTCTTACTCCGGTACTTTAAGGAGATGGGATGGTTGGGTCGTATTGTAACGAGGGACAATGCATAATACACCCCTATGCGGGACGTCAGTGCAGGCCTAGTCACCCCCTCCCAGAATAAGACTCCGTTACCCCTACTGAAAAGAAACGGTTCAAAGTCCTGTTTGAAAAAACCACGGCCCGAGGTCCAAATCGTGTATTTATTTGTAATTTTTCTAAAATAAACTACAAAATAACACGAGATTTTTTTTCAAAATAATTAAGAAGTTCTCAAGATTGCAATTATTTAGACTCTACTGACTCTCTCTACTGATTATTTAGACTCTACCCTGCAATTATTTAGACTCTACTAAAGTATTACCTTCAAACCTCGTCAAAATTATGTATTCAGAGCTGGTAGGATGCTTAATATTTTTACAAAGGAGATCTTAAAGAATTCTATGGCAGTCTTAATGGTTTAATCCATTTATACCTACTCTACGCAGCTTCTTGAATCAGCTTTTAGTACTGTATTACTCGTCTAGTACTTTATGCACTATAGTACGGCTATGGTTTTTTTTTTTCTTCTGGCTTCGCATTTCTATGCATTTGCCATTGTCAAGTAATAAAATTGCTATGGTTTGATTAACTGTTTGTCAAGTTCAAATACCTGGCTTATTTAATTTCCAGATGATTGTGTATGATGCTGTATTTTTTTGTTTATTACAATAAGAATGTGATACTCTAGTAAATATTTTTTTCAAGCTAAAATTTAATTTGTGCAGTCATCACGAATAATATACGCTTGTCTGTAATAAGAAAAAAATATAAATGATAGACTTCAACTTGCTAGTAGTGCCATCTATTGGATTTTAGCGGAATTAAAATAACAGGTTCCCAGCACTACTCTGCCTGTTTAGAAACCCACTGCGCAGCATAAGTAGTTTCCATCTCTATAGCATAGAGGGCGTTTATTAGAAAATATTTTTTTTTAGTGCGGTTCCATACTAAAAATGTAAGGGATGCCATATTAATAAGTCTACAAGGTATGTTTGCCTGTCCATCTATGATTGCTGATATCATAAGAAAAAATAAAATATACGGAATCCTTGTATTGGGATCGCACGTATCCGGTTCTTTCCGGATTTTATGTTTCACTGCAGTATTGGCAATATCTGCATCAGGAGCACCTTCTATTTTCAAGGTAGGCTTTGAATTTCCTGAATTACATACGGATTTGCCCCTTTTCATTTTACATAACTTTCAACATCAGCTTACTCTCCATAAGTGAGAGTGAATATCCGTAACGAGTCCTTTTCTGATCTTCTTCTTTCGTATGTATAAGTGGCCAACTCTGATGTCGAAGTTTAAAACCGCCGGGACCGCCGTCTTAACATGCCCTCCAAAGCACTAAAGCTGTTCAAATGTCCACTAAATGGTCACCATTACCAGTGGTAATTGTCGAGATGGCGATGGCGCGCTATAAAGTTTTTATAATAAACTATGCTACATTTTTAGCATAGTTTATTATAAAAACATAATAATATAATATATACGTTTATATTATAAAAACATAATATAAACGTATATATAATATTTTATATAACGTTATACAGGTAAACTTATACAGCAAAACCCTATCTAAATACAAAATTTCATCCAAAAAGTTAGACCGTTTCTGAGATACGCGAAATAAATTTATAAATAAATAAATGCATAAGGATTGCTCGTTTAAAGTAATAAGATTAGTGTGCTAAATTCTGCGTTACAAAAAACGAATGTAAAGGGATTCTCCTAAAATGAATGTAACTTTCCCGCCATTCCTGGTCGCCATCCCGTCATCCCGCAGTTGCCTCGCTGTCCGCCAGGGAGCGCGCGTGCCCTCGGACCGGGATCGGTTTCCCGCGAACTTCGAATATCGAACGAATTTCATTTTACGTGTTTATTTTTGTGTCTCAACTTTTAAATCAAGAATTATTTATTATTTAAACTGACATAAGTTTACCGAGTAAATGTATTTAATTTGTTTTTGAGCATTTTTGTGTTTTGTTTGTTTTATTGTTCGGACGTACATTTTGAGGTAAGTTTTTAGATCTAACTTGTACTGAAATAAGACCATAGACAATATATTTTATTTACATTAGTATAGATTTTATTTTGCATTAAAACGTACATATTATATGGATTTGCGCGAAAGTAGTATTGAAATAATAAAACTCTTATTCTTTAATTTTTACAAATAAACTAAAAATATCAAAATAATATCATATAAAAATAACTATTTTAGGAAAAAATTAGACAAATGAATTTAATACTTTTACAAGAGTTTATAATTTTCAACAATATGATGAAAGAATATTATATAATATATGTATATTACATACATATATACGTGTAACGTAAATAATTTTTTAAGTACGGAGATGTCATAGTATACATTTATTGAATTGGTTATTACCTACTAATTTATTCAATAAAATTAATCATTTATGTACGTGCAAAATCACCGATATACTTTCAATATTCAAAAGCTATTATTATAATATTTTCAATGATGTATATCTAGTAGTTGCAGGCTATCGTGAATTGAAAGCACAATATAAATTAAACAGTAGTACAACAAATTACAGTACAATGAAAGATTGCAGTTCAGTGATTTTAGTGATACTTTTAGGTTAGGGAGCTGAAGAGTGACATTAAATAAAATTAAAACAATACAATACAATCTACTCAGGAGACTTTTGTCAATCCACCATATTAGAAATAATGTATGTGCATTTCTGAAACCCTGCAGAAACACGTAGAATATTTTACTGACCTAAAAGATCTTTGGACAAAATCCTCTGCCAGAAAAGCTCGGTTTAAGCCCATCGGCTTTATTTAACTGACGTTGAAGGATAAACTCAAATTTCCTAAACTGATATGTATAAATGAATTACATATCACTGTCTACAGAATCACAATGAAAAGATGAAAATAAGTTTAGGATATAAAATTGCTAAATTCATTAATAATTAGAAATCTCTTAATTGAGAGTTCATGAAAGATTCCTCACCAAATAGTACCGGAGCATAACTAAAAAGAACGAATGCGGTAACAGGTAATGCCTGCCTTTATACATGTGTTAATTAAGATAGATCTACGTCGCTCAAGACCTCGTTTTGCTAACGCATCTTGAACGTAAAAATTAAAACTTGATAAAAAAAGGTCACAAATATCAATTTCTAGCGATCCACGGTGTTGCCCGCGGTTAGCACTCTACGGAAACAGTAGCTTTTTCTGGGATAAAAAGCCAATTTGCTATTCCGTACTATAATCTATCTTTGTGATGTCATCCAGACGTGATTGAATAACAAACATCCATCCAAATTTCACTTTTACAAGTAGCAAGATTTGCTTTGAGTCGAGTCGTGGTTTACTGATATAAAAATATATATTGTGCTAACATTGAACCCTCCGGTATCCCTCAGCGATCGTCATCTGCAATTGCACACCCTCGCTGATGCAGATACGGCGATGGGGCCGCGGTGAATGCGACTGAATAAGCTAATGTTTGTTAGATCCGTACTGGTACTTAATTATTTACTGTCAAAATAACACACGTCAGATTTAAAAGAAAAAACAATTGAATGACGACTGGTCTGGCGTGGTTTTTGCAAAATTATGAAGAGATTGTTGTTTGTTACTTCTGTTTGGTTTGTTACTGTGTCGTCTAGTATTCTAATGGTCGTCTGGTAGCGGAGATTTCAAGCAGCACTAAGGCCTCCAACATGGGTTATAGCCAGGACCTGGCTAGCTAAATCCGACATCAAATTCAAATTATTTATTGCACTTATGTTGTAAACAAAATCTTAAATTTAAATATATAGACTCAAACATATACCCTGCTAGGGCACAGCAATGCTTAGGTAAGCAATGCAAGCAAGCAAGTTTCAAGTTATAATTATTATTTTACATTACTATTATGAAAAGTCTCTGATCTATGTGAATGAGCCACTGCTTGGCGGCAAATTACCAAGTGTGGAGGCAGTATATCTCCGGGCGAACTTTGCACAAGTTGCTTTGCTGTAATAAAAAATCATCCTTATACTGTAATCAAAATATCTAAAGTTATATCGGTTGGCAAAAAAAATATTGTCGGTTAATGTTCCATTTTAAGTTGCCAGTATGCCGAAACAAAATCAATGGACCAATCGAATTAAAAATACAAACAACACACCAAATTATTAATTAAAGTTATTTCCGTTATCACCGCGCCCGGCCGATTTGTGAATATTTCATTGTCTTCCTCTTGCCAGAACGTTCTATGCTTGATGTGCATTACCAAACATAAACCTCTGATTGTTGGTTATTTGGTTATACAAACAAATGACAAACGACTGATTAAAAAAAATTGTGTTAATTTTTTTTAATCAGTCGTTTGTCATCCTTTAGAGCGTATCGACTTTGAGCGAAAAAAATTATAATACAAGAAAAATTATTACAAGATTAATATTCAATTTTACTTGCATGACATTATTTTCCAGTTATTTTGATTTTAAAATCAAAATATTGCATATATTTTGATGACACTTCTGTTAAACCAATTAGAAAGAATACCATTTTATTTAAATAAATAATATTTCAAATAAGTCTTTAAACGATGGAGTTCTGAGGTAAAAAAAAATACAACTGATTTGATAACGTACTCTTTTTTTATGTAACTAAAGTGACGCGACGAGCTGAAGGCCCACCTGATGTTAGGTGGTTACCTTTTTTTTTTTTCGTGGAGAAATGTCTTTGCATACCGCCCTGCCACGGGGAGACAGAGCGGTTATGTGAGACTAGGTGTCACTACCCACTAAAACTCCACGGTGTCCTCCTCTGCCGCTTAGTGGCGGGAACACGGGAACGTTTTGACACACATCCGCGATCCCGCCGCAGCTGTCCGTTTCCAGACCCTCCTTGGGATGGCAATGCCACCATCCTCCCTCGCCACGACACGCCAGGACACGAGGCGCGTCGCAACCACCTCGGGGACCATGCCAGCGATAGGACGTCAGACTACCCCGTGTCAGACGCCCTAGGTCCCCATGTGACGGGTAAAGTCTGTGGTCCCGTCGCCTACCACTACGGCCGCAGAGGATAGGGAGAGTGGCGCCTCTCAATACCAACACTCCTCTTCCCCTGCGGCCCCACCGCGTCCGCCATCGAACGGTACCTCAGCCCATAACAACAGCAATACGATTTAGCTCCTCCCCGATCGAAACATGAGAAGACTCAAGTTGCACTCCGTTGCGACCGTCACCCGAGATGTTACGTCTTATGCGCCTGTAATTATACTGGCAACCAAACCCTTCCAGGAACCAAATCATGTGAGCACTACTGCTTGGAGGCATTACCTCTCCAGACGAACTTGGCACAAGTTCCACTGCTACTGGATACACACCTATAAGGAGTACACCTATGGAAGCGAGCAACTGGACCCCCAAAATGATAAAATTACATGGTGTGATGTTGTGTATGTTTGCTTTCCATCACATTCAACGGATTTGGATGAAATTTAGCAGGATAATTATTATCCTGGATTTCTTGATCCCGAAAAATCCACGGGTCACATCTACATAGCACGAGTATGTATAACCACATTTTTTAACATAAATAACTAATTTATAACACCACTAGCGGCCCGCTCCGGCTTTGCACGGGTATAAATATATAGCCTATGTCATTAACTGGAAAAATGAATAAAATCGATCCAGTAGTTTTGAATGTTTTGATTGATTATTTTGATAAAACTCGTAGGGTTCAGCCTGCGTTTGCAATGTAAGCGGAAAAAATGTAATTATTTACGACATCACATTAGAAACCTCAAAAATAACAGTACTTCTCCACTATTTAATGGATGTTATTATACATATAAACCTTCCTCTTGAATCACTCTATCTATTAAAAAAAACCGCATCAAAATCCGTTGCGTAGCTTCAAAGATTTAAGCATACAAAGGGACATAGGGACAGAGAAAGCGACTTTGTTTTATACTATGTAGTGATATTACACCAACATATTATATAAACATTTTTTAGTACGAGCGTGTCGTCCTAACAAATTACTGAACTACAGTGGCCCAAAAGTTCCAGTATTTACTGGATTTAAATATTATTATAACAAAGTTTCAGACATTACCGAACGGGACAATTGAAATGTTTCAAATGAGTAAAGCCGCATTGGTCCTAATTAAGACAATTAGAAAGAGACCACGTGTGGATTCTTTGTCACGCGAACACTAATTAGACGGTTTTAGCAGTAAACTGGACAATTAATACGCTTTCTTACGGTTGGACTTTTATAAAATTACTTGGATACGTCACTTTATATAAATATGTGCGAGATTATGCGTTCTTATATCTGAGGTAAGCTTTAAGTTAGCTAGTTCAAACCCTATCCTATGCTAAGAAATCCCTAAAAGAAAGATTACTTTCTTTTCGCAAGCATGATCCCTTTAACAAAGTAAGTACTTAAATCTAAATAACATTTTTCTTATTACGATGTAAACAGATATTACAAAGTATTGTAGAATATTACAAATTATGGTATAATGTAAACGAAACACTTAAAATTCTGATTATTTTGTTAAAAATATTCAATTTTCAAGCGTGAGGCATTTTGCTCCTATCTCAATGAGATCGGTCCAGATGATGTTATTCTTTCATTAGCAGCGTTGGCGATACAGCCTACGTCCATCCCCCAATACGACGTCCATCCCCCAATAACGTAAACAATGCAGTTTTTAAAAAGGGAATTTGCCTTGCTAATTGTATTGTATGTTTCTTTATCGTATGCATTCATTACCATAGGAATCTGAAGGTAATTTGATGGTATTAAAAGTTTTTTTTTTTTTTTCATATTAACAGTGAGGTAGCATTTATGGAATCCTATAATAACTTATATTATAAATGCGAATGTGCGTTTGTTTGTTACACTTTCACGCCTAAAGGACGCTCATCATGAAATTTCCCATAACGTGTGTGGGCAGGGGTCAAAGACACAGAATAGGACATACATAAATTTATACTATCTTGACTGAAGCTATGGGCAAACGCTAGTACTTTTTATATTTATTGATTGGTTGTTATGGTAAGATGCTATTTCTGATAAATTAAACCAACTTGTGTTGGTCTGTAAAAACAATGTTTTATTTTATACGTTTTACATCTAAAGCAAGTTACCTTTTTAGTAGCACATTTACCTGTAGAAAACACAGTTATTATTATGTCAATTTTTTTCTGAATTCCTCGTTTATTTCCTTCCAATTTCGATGTAGAATTATTATTCACTGCAGCCAAATAAAGATTTGACGGTATCCGCCATCTTGGTATGCGCTCTGTTTTATCTTCTGAGGCGCGTCATGTTTATGTCAATTGCACTCCTTTATCGACAGCGCGAAGCGCAGCAATATTCGAAATTAAAGGGAATTTAGTTATTTCCTTTACATTTATTTGTGATTTAAGTGACGGATTACGCCGATGGTCTATCTGATGCAAAAGTGGTTACCGCCACTTTCAATACGACACGACTCCTTTAGTATGAAGAAATATTTCGCGACCCCCCTAACCGTTGCTTTTTTTCATGTATTTTATTTCGTGACAAATAATAAATAATTCAATCCAACATATTTATTCATTTTCATAATTATTTATTCCATAATAATTATTGTTTTTTTACTGCAATAGCTTTTACAACCTCCCATATAGAATACTGCAATAGCTTTTACAACCTCCCATATAGAATACTGCAATAGCTTTTACAAACTCCCATATAGAAGCTTCGCGACTCCCCCTAAAGAGGCTTCGCGACCCACACGTTTGAAAACGACCCCCCCAGAGGTTCCCACACGTTGAAAACACTGATCTAGAAGCATTCCGCCATCAACTTCCTTAACTTTTGATTTAAACAGTCGTAATTTATCCGCAATCTGTTACGTTCCGATCGAACTTGCATAAAGCTAAGAAATTCACAGCTTATGTGTTCTAGCTCCGAACTTTGCCACGTTCCCGGTGGAGTGTGGCGAATCTCAAGTGCAGCGAATCATTTTTATGAGCGCTGCTATTTCCACCGGCTGTAAAACCTGCCGCAGTCAACATGAGTTTGTTAGGTTGGCTATATCTTATTTTGTTAAGGCTTCCGAATGTCTTGGTGTATTTGGTTGCGAGTTGTGGAGTTTCGCAATGCTTGGATTGGACGCCGGGAGAGGCTATCGTACGCGCTGTGTTTGATTATTATTTCTGGAGACTGGCTTTCATGGCTGTTTGTATAAATCTGTTGGGTTCTTGACGGCTTTCATGTTCAGCGACTTAGGTTCAATCTATATTAATTTCAATGACAAAGCTATGGATTTAAAATGTATACCCATACTCATTTAGCCTTAGGAACAATGCATCCTTATTTTTATCAAATATGGCGGACATAGCCGAAAATAGGAATAAAAATAGACAAAGATTTTTGTCCTCAGAAAATTCCAATTTTCTCGCGTCAACATTTTTCGAGCAAGCGTTATCGTTGCTAAAAGTTATCATCCATACTACTCGTCTACTATTTCTTCTTATCCGTTCGTATGAGTAAATGGCCAATGGCTCCTCGACTAGTTTTAGTAGCAGTAGAATTTGTGTCTTGTCCAGAGAGGGACTGCCACCACAACTGAAATGTGCCGCCAAGCAGTATCTCGCATTGTGTTCCGGTGGAATAGTGTGGGTGCCGGTGAAATCACATGCGCATGAGACGTATCATCCCCGTCTCGGGTGATGGACGCAGCAGGATGAATGCGACTCAGTGTAAGGTCCAAATCTTATACTGAGTCGCATTACTGTTGTCATGGGCGGGGGTCGCCACTTAGTAGGCCCTCAGCTAGTCCCATCAAATACACATTCAAAAAAATGTAAAGCCGGGACCGACATTCTAACGTGCTCTCTAAACGGTAACCCATCCAACTTCTGACCGGGCCGAGAGTTGCTTAACGATCTGTAAAGAACTGCTACCGTATACATTTGCTCCGTCAGCTCCCCAGTTCCCAACTCCTGATACAGCACGGATCAGCGACGTACCAAATTGCCAACACAATGGTCCACCATCCTACATTCGGTTCGCACCATTCGCTACTAGTGATGTGCTTTCCGTAAATATTCCGGAAACAAATCGTTCAATACTGACCTGAGTTTATAGCTATATATACCTGAACAGAAACCTTGTTAGTTCGAAATTTGAATTTTAACGTTTCATATTTTTTGTGTCAGTGTCATGGACCAGAATATGTCATCCGTGTAGTAGGTAATTCAGTTTCTTTGATTATCATTTACCTGATTTGAAAAAAACTCACTGGAGTGCAGTAGGTTCCAAACCCAGTCAATTTCTTATTCGGTTGGCTAATCATATACCTCTCCATAGTAGCAGGATGAATGTAACTCAGTCTAAGATCCAAATCTTATACTGAATCGCATTACTGTTGTCATGGCCGGGGGTCGCCACTTACCACCAAGTTCCTCAGGTCCTCCAGGTCCTACCAGGGCCCTCAGCTCGTTCCGTCACATATTCACATTATATATCGCATATATTTATAACATAATTTCAATTCAAATTAAAAAAAAAATCACTGATATTTCAGCTAGTGATCTGTTTTTGACACAGCCAAAGATGGAAGCTGAATAAAAATATGCCATTTTTATTCCAGCTTTTTCGCCAGAATCATTGCCCACAAAACCGTAATCCACCATTCAAATCGCACCATTGCATCCTGAAGCGAATCAGTTTTCCGTAAAACTAAAGTATATTATCCGCGGGTATCTAAATAATTCGGGATTTCGGATAACCCGCGTTCACCTAATTGCTTTGGGAATCGAAAGGGAAATTGGCTGTTATTCTTTTGAATTGAACGAAACATTTTTGGTTGTTTACGAAAACAATCTTTTATTATTGTTGTTAAGTTTAGATTGGCTTTATTTAGGTAACTTGCATTCTCATAATGGAACGCTATAGTGTTCCCTGTGCTCGCATATGGTATCAATACAGGAACACCGCTGATCTCAAGCAAACTAGGCACCACGATTTCTGTCATGATTTCTATTCAAAAAGTCACACGTATTTTTTTATCCATACCCATTTTTAAAAAACACGTAATATTTCTAATTGCGCCTCTACATTTCAACCATATTCAGATATAAATTTCGTTATTTTCACCTGTCATCAATATCTGATTGAAGTTACATCATCGTTAATCAATTGTTGATTCGAGGGCTTTTCATTTTCGTTTTAAAATAAAAAAAAATAAAAAAAAAACTTCCAGTTGGCTCGAGTAAAGTCACAGTCACGATAGCAAAAATATTTGATTGTTGGAAAAAAACTCCCTTCGTTTTTGTTTCGTCTTGTTTGCGGCAATTTCGTAGTGTTCTTAAATTATTTTCATTTCGTGTTGTAATTTCTTTGACCTTAGCGGAGTCTAACAAATATTGTTATTAATCTTGATATTTTGATTTGTTTCAATCGAATGTTGACATGGACAATTAATATGCTGTGACATTCCACCTACCACAGAACAGTTACTACAAAGCAGCACCTTCTGATAACGATATTAAAATCTGGCCGCGTAATATCCTCTTTTAAAAATGAAAATCCGTATTCTTCTATATCCGTATAGGATGCAAATTCCCATCCCTAGCTGCAGCGTGTCGTCCACAATAGAACTATTGAAAAGCCAGAACAATAGTTAGGCCATGTTTACACTGGAGGGTTTTTCGCAACGCCAGCTTGCGAATGGAGTGCAAAGGGTGATGTATGTACGCACCTTATATCTATAGACTAGCGTGCATGTGATGTTGTCAAAAAATGTAGCCGTTATATGCCCGTCATAAAATAAAATTCTTTGTTTGAATTTTTGGTCTACTTTTTTCATTCAGCCAGTTTGTATTAACTTCGCTTCGAGCTCGATATTTTTATCGAGTTTGTTTTTTTTTTTTTTGAACTTTTTTTATTGTTACGTGGAAGTGATCTATTCTAATTGCTAGTAGAGCGGTTAGATTTTGTTGGCAGGGTATTTCAATTGACCATCGTGGTATTTTATCCGACTGCGCCAGAGGGTTATATATCGAGAGTATGTATGTATATTTCTTTGGTCCACTCTGTAGCTTAAACGGTTTCGTCTTAATTTCACAATTAACACTGATTATATCAAAATTATAAAAAATAGAATGGTCAATTTTTAATACTTTTGTATACCTCATGCAGCTGTATATGGGCCTTGTCAAGTAAATTAGAAAAATATTATATATAAAGAGCTATACACTTTATATATATTTTTCTAATTTACTTGACAAGGCCCATATACAGCTGCATGAGTTATACAAAAGTGTTTATTTTTCTTTATTGATTGTTACCTAATAATATACGTTTTTTATTGTACTTTACAAGTGGCAAGGCCTATGTACAGCCGCTACCTGATATGTTGTTATGACAATACCAAGTGTTCCGAAGTGTCCCTACGGTTATTAGTTTAAAAAAGAAATATACAACGGGTGAAGAAAAATTACAGTTAAGCAATATACGCAATTTCGTTTACTTAAATGACATAAAGAATAGGAATATGAATAAGAAATCGAATTATTATATTTTAAAATCGGTTACTTGTTTTGTAATACAAAATGTATCTTCACTAAAATGTGAGATTTAACCCGCACAAGCTCGACACGTCAATCATCCCTTTGAAAAGCACAGGGGTAAAAACTACCCTTAGCTCAAACAAAGGACTCTCAAATTGGATCCAACTTATTGTGCAATAAATCGAACTATGCATTCTTTAGTAGTTTATTACAAGCGTCACAATAGATGTTAATAAGGGATTTTAATTAAGTATTTATAAAGTGAAAATGGGAGTTTTTTTTTGTATCAGTAGTTACGGTACGGGCTGAAGGCCAACCATGTTAAGTGGTAACTTCCACCCATAACAACAGCAACACGACTTAGATCTTTCCCGACCGAACTATGAGAAGATCCCGGTCGCACCCCGTAGTACCCGTCACACGAAGCGAATATGTTGCGTCTAAGGCATTGTCATTTCATCGGCACCCATACCCTTCCACCGGAACACCGCTGTTGGCGACAGATTACCTAGGTTCGGAGGCAGTATTTCACTGGACGAACTTAGCAAAAGTTCTACTGCTACTTTTTGTTGGTCTTTTAGCACCACCCAGGGGGTACATGTAGGGATTCAAACATATAATAAAAAAAAATATATCGTGACTGAATCAATGACATAAGCAGTAGAACTTATAGAGTTCAAGTGGCAGTAGAACTATTGCCAAGTTTGTCCGGAGTAATAGGTACATACTGATAATCTGCCGCCAAGCAGTGTGCACTCGCATTGCCGTGTTCCGGTAGAAGGAAGGTGCCGGTATAATTACAGGCATTTAAGGCGTTACTTCTCCTTATCATGACGTACGCAACGCGTTGCGACTCATATATTTTGGCAGTGGTGGACCTGAGTCATTACTGTTGCTTATGGGCGGCAGTAACCATTTAACATACATAGCAAAATAGATAGCAAAATCAACTTAGAAGATGATTTACGGTAGCCAAAACTTTTCATCTTAATACCCAGATAATCCCCCAAAACCGGTGCGAAGCATTTCACAAAACAAATTTTCAACCCTGCCGCCATTTGTTTCATAGAAGTGTTCTCGCACACTTATTATACTATTATAATATGCTTTTTTAATGTCCCCACTGGTACCGATCCAGTTGACATCAAAATAAATGATAATAAAATTGACTTGAGTTGTCTTTTTAGGCTAAATAAATTGTAAAAAATAATGTTTAAAAACAAGCTTTTATTATATATAAACTTTAAATACAATCAATCACTTAACAATATATAAAGTTAACACACTCATACCTCTGCACTAGGATTCCCTGTGTCGCAGATGGCATGGACAAACACAGAAACACAAGACAAACACCCAAGACCCGAGAACAAACTTCGTGCTTACCACACAAAGTGAGCCCCGGCCGGGAATCGAACCCGGGACCCCTCGCTTCGAAGGCAGGGCTACTACCAACTAAGCCACGGAGCCGTCAAATCCAAGATATAAGCTATCCTGGTATCAAATTTCACCCAAATCGGTTGAGCCGTTTGAGCATGACAAACAAACATACACAATAATGTGATGAATGAGTTTCAAATTTGTCCCTTGTTGTCCCTATTTGTCACTAGTTGTCCCGTAATTGTCCCTAGTTGTCCCGTAATTGTCCCTAGTTACCCCTACTTGTCCCTAGTGGCGGTGATTGGTCTGTGTGCGCGCTCACGAAACCCGGTGGAAGTCAAAGTAAGGAAGTTTCGTCAACTCAAACATCTGAGAACTTTCGAACAGTCTCTCGAAAATAATTGTTTGTTCAACTTGTTTTATCGACTTTCTTTGGATTGTACCAACTTTGGAGCAGAGTAAGTGAATCGTAAAATTTGATATTTCATCCCGCATTGATCTTAGAACCTGTGAGTAATAATTCAATGATATAAATTTGTATAATCGAACTTTTTACCTCCCGATGTAATAAGTGGGGTTTCTATAAGTTTGTCCGCTATGTATGTCTGTGGCACTGTAGCTGTCAATATGTAGTATGACATATTTTTTTCCACTTAATTTAATATACGTAAACAAAATTGCGTAATTTGCTTCCCTGGAACTTTTTTTTTAACTTTTTTTAGATCGATTTGGATGATTATTTTATAAAGTAGGTTTTACTCTCTAAGGGCGACAAATATCCCAGCAGAAAAATCTAAGTAGGCAGTAGAGCGGTCCCGGGTTCGATTCTCGGCCGGACTTTTTGTGTCGAGCGTAAAGTTTGCGGGTGTGAACCAGCGACCTTTAGATTGAAAGTAGGCTTCTGTATCTCTCATACATTATAACAGTATTAATCATATTCATGTTCAGATACTGGAATGAAAAATGCTTTTCACTCCAACAATGGTTCTTCCACGTGGATGGTACCACGATGACGTCACACACTGTGCACATTTCTCCAGAGATACATAATTCTGCTGGGATATTATCACATAAAACATGCAGCACACGATTTTCATCCCCACGTCCACCGGAAAGGGTCGAATATGGCATTATAATCAGTTTTTTACGTGTAACTTTGAAACGAAATAATGTGATATGTATTTTTTCAAACAAGTAGCGTAAATTATTGCGGGTAGGAATACAATAATTGAATTGTTGGTTATTTTGTTTGTAAAATTCGTACTGGCAATTATTTTACGGGAAGAAGAGTTGCCAGTATTATTCGCTGGAAAACAATGGCGGTTATGAGCCAACTCATTACTAGCTACGTTTATGTTACCGCTATGGTGCAAAAGGTATGCGCCTTTGCACTTCCGGGTTGAAGAAGAAATTGTGAATCTGTGTGTATATTGTGACACCGCCTCCCCATTGATACAAGTACACCCAAAGGTTGTCTGGAAGAAATCGCCTTTAGCGATAAGGCCGCCAATGGTGCTACTAATTTGGTATTTATTTTTAATGTATTTTATGTATAAGGTGTAAACAATAAAGGGTTATCTATCTATGATTACATGCCTGAGCCATGTCTGGGGCCTTCGAGGAGCTAAGAAACTCTGACACCAGAGTTGGTTTACGTACACGAAAAAAGAAGTAGGCAATTTATTTTGATTTTAGGGCGATAGACTTTAGGCTTATAACACTAACAAATTTGAATTGAAACTCCAGTAATGAACTGAGATAAGAAATCTTCCAACCCTATTCGTAGTTCCCATATGCGCGTGCGCAGCTCTATCAGGTGTTAGAATAACATTTGAGTCAATGAACCACATCGCTTTGTGAAGCCGCTACACGTAAACACGGACAAACTGTTTATATGTAGATAAATTTTGGAATCCCGTATATCTTTGGCTGTTTTTCCTTGATGTTATTTTTACCTGATCGACCAATGTTCCTGCATTTTGTAGGGTAGTAGTTACAGCTCTTTGTTTAGTATTTTTAATTTATGGCCTTGATCTTGTAATCATATTTTTTTATTTCAATAAGTGACGGAACGAGCTGAGGGCCCACCTGGTGGTAAGTGGTGACCCCCGGCCATGACAACAATAATGCGACTCAGTTTAAGATCCAAACTATCTCTGTGCCAAATTCCATCCAGGTCCGTTCAGCCGTTCTGGAATCCCAGAATGAATTTTAAAACTTGACATCACCAATCCAGATTGGCTTTACATAGTAGATTTCACTCTCACTTGCAGAGAGTAGGACAGACAGTACATACTGCGGAGTTGCCAAAAATAATTCAATTTTTTTTTTTGATATTTACTTCTGTGTCTAAAAGCAAAACGTAATACAAATCATCTTTTCACAAAATATTTTTTCCAATTTCGAATCCATATTCTGCGTTTCAAATATAGAATCGAACTTCGAATTTTAAAAGGTTACCAATCCGTTGAATGTTTGTAATAAATGCAATAATGCGAACAAATATAGTCATATTTGCGCGACGAGTTCTTTCTGTTGATTTTAAAACAAACCTTCCTGGCTTATTGACGACCCTAAGCAAATAACGAGGGGAATATATTTGCGATTGTAAAACTGAAGTGGTTAAACGCGCGATTTAGTTGCGCAACATCCGGCAATTGTAACGGTCTCATTCGTCCACTGTGACTTCCTCGTAAAAGTCTGACGTATTATAAAACTGAACTCTGATTCTTGCTTTTGATATTTGGTCCGGGTAAAGTTGTCAAGGCAAACTGCAGTAAACAAAGTTCAATAAAAAAAAATGAGTTGTCTGTTAAGCCGGTTTACGCACGATAATTTTACGTGATAACGTCATAAACAAGCCGAACGCTTAGGCCGATCGTGCCTCTCTATCGCTTGTTCCGCACTCTCGCTTGCGCACATGTATTGTTCAAGTGAAAAAACTCATTGGTGCACGTGTGGGTTTAAACCAGCCACCTTCAGTTTGTCATCTGCGTCTGTGCCCCTGGGCCACCACGCTCTCTAATAGGTTAGGTAACAAAAATTGCTCCAAATTGCCCGTCTACGATTAGCCTTTTATAAACTATTGACAATCAATCATTTATAAACTCTATTACAGTCGGAGTAAAATGTAAATTAGACTAGCTTCTATTTTGTTTGTGCTACAAATTAAATGGACAGTGGAGTGTACTTGGATCTATCGATTACTATCGTATTGGTTGGATGCTGTGAGTGAAAAAGAAGGGTGGCTTTTTGATGTGAAAAGAACTATTGGTCGCAATGTGACTGGTCTCGTATCTCAGTTGGTAGTGACTCTGCCTTCTGCACTGTTGGTCGTGGGTTTGATTCCCACCCAGGATCAAGCATTTTTGTGCGAAAATGTTTGTGATGTTAATGTGAGTTATAAATATGTATTTGCAACAGAAAGTATTACAAGCTATGCTTAGTTTGGGGCTAGATGGCGCTGTGTGAAATATGTCCATGAGTATGGTTTTGTCATGGATGCCATTGTCAGAATTGGACCAAATAGGACCAAACGGGAAACACTAGGTTTCAAATAAAAAAAATCAGCAGCATTGGTTCACCCAGTCCAAAGTTCTGTGTTCTGTTAAAATCCGTTCATATTATAAATGACGGAGATAAGAGGATGTTACATTTAAAAAAAAAATATAGCCTCCAATACGGTTGAAAATTTCGTCAAAACCACGCCACGCATTTCGTTCAAAATGTCCAGCGCTTGCCCGTAAAGCCCGTAAAGCGATAAAGAATCGAGACCGCGTTTATAATTAGGCCCATACTCGTATAATACTTATTTCTACAACAGGAAATTGTACAAAGTTGCGCACAAGTACCAAAGTTCACGTACAAAGTGCCAACATCCGCGGTGATCATGGCATCGCGATAAAGCCCTGTTGTGCGGCTTAAGATAGCTCCGCCACCCAGTTGTGTTTATCTCGTGCAGTCGAGTTTTTAGAATCGCGCACCGATAGAGATGCGATCTTCATTCAATTTGACGGCTCCTTGGCTTAGTCGTAGTAGCCCTGCCTTCGAAGCGAGGGGTCCCGGGTTCGATTCCCTGCCGGGGCACATTTTGTGTGGTGAGCATGAAGTTTGTTCTCGGACCTTGAGTGTTTATCTTGTGTTTCTGTGTTTGTCCATGCCATCTGCGACACACGGAATCCTAGTGCAGAGGTATGAGTGTGTTAACGTTTATTTTTATTTTAAATAAATAGTATAAAATAGAACTTATTATCTATGCAATACAATGTACATATTGTAATTTTTACAATAGGCACATAATATTGAAATATTACTAAAATGTTGGGCACACAAAATAGCTAATATTCTTTTTATATTGGCATCAATATACAAATACAACGCGCAGTTCCCTACAAAAAATATTAATTTATAAGCAAAACATGCATTATAGAGTAGGTTGTCTATATCCAAAAGGCAGGTCAGCCATAAATAATAGACTTTATATCAAGACCCCAACCCTTATCACAATTGGAGTCTTGGAAGTATTTTTTATTATTAATATAATCTACTGGGAAAGTTAGAACAGTAGCAGAACTTGTGCATTATTCACCCGGAGAACTACTGCCTCTACACCTGCTAATCTGCCGCCAAGCAGTGGTGCACATCCCCGTCTCGGGTGACGGTCGCAGCGGGGTGCGGCTTGGGTCTTCTCATTCTTCGGTCGGGGACCTAAGTCGTATTGCAGTGGTTATGGTTGAGGTAACTACATGGTCATGGGTTTGGTTCCGGACGGCATAAAAATGTTTGATTGATTGATCAGGGAGCCTGTTCTGAACTCGATGTGACGTATGAAATTATAAATATACTTACGTAACTATCCAAACTTTCGATGTTATTAAGTGGTTACCACAGCCCGTAAACATTAAAACATACTAAACTAAAGTACAAGAAGACCCAAGTCGCATCATGATGCTCTCGTCACTGGACAATATCGAGACGTGGAGACGGTGAGACACCTTAGCTGCATGTAATTTTACCGGCGCCCACACCTTTCACCGGAACAACAGCAAGTGCACAACCGCTTGCAATTGTGCACCTCACTGCCTCCACACAAGTACTTCTCCGGACGGACTTGGCACAGGTTCTACTGCTACCTTGGGTTGCTCCTTTAGAGACCCTTGTAAGGACACCGACTTTCACCTACATTTTTTTTTATGTGTGTAAGTGACGGAACGAGCTGAGGGCCCACCTGATGGTAAGTGGTGACCCTCGTCCATGACAACAGTAATGCGTGCGACTCAGTATGAGATCCAAATCTTTACTGAGTCGCATTCATCCTGCTGCGTCCATCACCCGAGACGGGGATGATATGTCTCATGCGCATGTGATTTCACCGGCAGCCACACCCGCCGGAACACAGTAATGCAAACACCAAAAGCCTGAAATTAAACGTACATAATCATATGCCATATATAGAAACATATAAGATACCATATGCTAACTGATATTATAAATGCGAAAGTGAGTTTGTTTGTAACGTTAAATGTTAAAGAATCTTTAACTAATGGAAAGCTAGAATATCAGCAAATAACGTAGGCTATTTATCACCGTATTCCCACGGGAACGGGAACTACTGAAATGGCTAGTATAGCTAGTATATATAATACAAGAGAGCTATTTAAAATTTACAAGCTATTTAAAATTTCGGTTTTGGTGTACTTTCACTGCAGTTTGTTGGAAAATGAACAGTTTATAACACTGATAAGTTCAATATAAATGGATATTTTATGAAAAATGGTTTCCACAGGTCAGTGATTCTCGCCCAATGTAAATTCCCAGCAGCAATATCCCAGATTTACACCTTCCGCTGGAATATTTCTTTACTTTTTCGTTATTTATTGCACACGTTACATGAATATTATCTCAAAAAATTACATGCATAACACAAATCTTCTTCTTTTCGAGTTAATTACTAGTTAATTATAGAGAGCGTGGTGACAACGGGGCACAGACGCCGACTTTCAATCTGAAGGTTGCTGGTTGAAACCCATACGTGCACCAAAGAGATTTTCAGTTGAAACAATTTATGTATTATACCACGATCTCGAAACGGTGAAGGAAAACATCGTGAGGAAACCGGCATGTGTTAGAATCAAAAATTCGAAGACAAGCGACATCTACCAATCCGGGTTGGGCTCCCGTGGTAGATCAAAGCCCAATCAGTCTCAATCTTCGAGAGTAGGCCGGTGTCCCTGCAGTGGGAACTAGAGGCTGGTACGGTAGTAATTAATGTTACTCAGATTAATTTAGACCAAATTGGCTACCTATAAGGCTCTTATCTTAAGTTGGCTTGACACTAATAATAGACTGATTTATTAATCAATAAAACTGATTTATTAATCAATAAAACCGATTTAATAATCGAATATACCGATTTATTAATCGATTAGATCGATTTTATAATCGATTAGACCGATTTAATAATCGATTAGTCCGATTTAGTAATCGACTATACAAATAGTTTTATTTACCTATTTTACGACTAAAAGAAGAAATCGCGAAACAAACATACAAAAAAGTACATCCGAAATTCACCACCCCCTTTTTTGAAGTCGTTTTAAAGACAAAAACCATGTGAATTCGGTTGAAAAGGGCAGTGCGATGATTATACCTGTTGTCTATATATGATGATATATAGACAACAGGAGTATAAACCTTAAGATACACTTGGCTAAGTCTATTTTCAATCAAAAGTACAAATTATTCACATCACAATAAAAAAATAGAAATCCGAGCTATATATAGTGGATTTTAAAAACAGAACAGAACAGTTACACAGGTACTTTATTTAAGATTTAAAATAATGATAAATAGTAGATGCTGCTGTAAAGGAGCATTGTCAAGTTTACCTTACTTATTATAAAAATAGATGCGATTTTATTTAAAAAGATTGGCTTTAAGGCTAAGTCTAGCTTCGTTGGCCAGATATTTAAAATTTATAGCTCATCCTTTGTCTACGATTGATTGGAATTTCATTTCGTTTTATGAGCCACTCTCTTGAATTGTGAAGATCTTTTCATAAAATTCTATGTCGGGATTATAAATTTTACAGTCCATGCTTGATAAATGAGAACAGAAACGGTGTTGTTGGCTCTGTGTTTTCACGAAAAATTGTCTGTTTGTTATAAAAAGAGGAGTGCAATGATTGTCTTAGTTTTTCTCGAATATACAACCTGTGTACCTGATGTGGGAGATGATCTTCTTCTTGTTATTAAGGGTGAGAAAACCACTTAACATCAGGGGGGGCTTAAACTCGTCACTTATGTCGCATATGTTCTACAGACGGTTCCATAGCTAAGTTGGTAGTATCCTTGTCTTCGAAACCGGCAGGGTTCGATTCCCGGCCCGGACACACTGTGTGATGCCTATGAAGTTTGTTCTTGGGCCCTTCTTCTTGTCTGTTTGTTCTGTGGGTCCTAGTGCAAGGGCATGTGTAAGCGTTATTAAAATTTATTAGAACTTTTTCAAGCTCTTCATTTAAACGTGTTTACTTAGAAATGGTTATAAAGACAGCAGCACCACGCATTTTATGAAAAGGTTTTGTTTATGAAAAGATTTCTGAGATGTCTCTAGATGGGCATCATAATCAAGCCTCAGGATCTAGGGCACTCGGAATATGTCAGTGTCTTCATCTGTCCTGCTCTACTCCTCGTTTTGCGAGGAAATTTTCCCCTAAAAGTACTGCCCACTTTTAGGGGAAAATTTTACAAAATACTCATAGGCATTTCACTTTCTCATCTAGCCCCACAATAAACATATCTTGTACTATGGGAAACCGATTTAGGGAGAGATAAAAATCGTATATTTTGGAGGTATCAAAAAACAGTTGAGCAAATATAAAGTGCTCAAATTATATTATATCGAAAAAAGTTTTTTTTTTTTATATAAAAAATAATTCATTCATCTGTTTGAGTGGTTATGTAACTGATCGATCCGCCCGCTACATCAACTGCGTTTTCTTGTACAAATCATAATTAAATCACTTCTAATTAGTTACTCTTAGGTAAAACAAAAACTTTAATCATTATAAAGTAGGGAGCGTGTTGTAAACACGTTATATACTTACCCACAGACGTATATATAACGGCTACGCAGCTGAGAAGAAAATCTCCGTCAGTGTGGCTGCTCATTACGTTCAAAGTACACTAGTATCCGTAATAGTAGTGCATAGTGTTATGTTATCTGTGATAATAATGTAATTCAACTAATTTCTGCGTTTTAAATTTCAAAGCAAATAAATATTCATAAACATTTTTCGCAGCGACCCTCCCTCTACATAAGGCACTAATCATAAAAAAAAGTTTTTTTATTTGATTAAGTGACGGAACGTGCTGAGGGCCCACCTGGTGGTAAGTGAAATGCCCGATTTTTGCAAAGAGAACTTACTGAGCTGTGAGGCCATTCAAAAAAGCTCACCGCTGCAAGTCCGTACAAACATTAGCCCGTACATTAGTATGAAGTTGTAACAAGGCCGCCCATTGTATTTCATATTTCTTAGATATTTACTCTTAGTATGTTTTTATATCATTGTGATGTACAATAAAACATTTTCTATCTATCTCTGCAGAATTGCGTGTCTACTTTACTTAATCTAAGTAACCTATATCTCATATAACAGTTTGATACAATGGAAAAGTTGTTAATGCTCCCCTCGTTCTAATCGCTCATTAGTCTGTGGCTCACTGAGTCAGAATACAAGGAGTACATCATCCATGACTTTGCATACTATTACACATTTATGTTTGTGCATACACCTTTTTGACTTAATTAGACAACAGGAGTATAGAGCAATTAGTTATGTAACAATTAAACTATTAGAGCGTGGTGGTCCATGGGCACAGACGCCGACTTTCAATCAGAAGGTCGCTGGTTCAAATACACACAACACAAATAAGTTTTTTCACTTGAAAAATGTATGTGCGCAATACCACGTTCTCGAAACGGTGATGGAAAAACATCGTGAGGAAACCGGCATGTCTTAGAACCAGAAATTCGAAGACATGTGATATCTACCAATCCGGGTTGGGCTCCCGTGGTAGATCCATTCACTCTCAATTATCGAGAGTAGGCCGGTGTACCTGCAGTGGGAACATTAGAGGCTGGTACGGAATCAAACTATTAAACCGATTTTGATAAAACTCCTATGGGGCCAATATGATATCGATTCATAAAACAATTCGTCATTAAACAATTTATTTCTGGTAAGTTTAGGTTACAAGTTTTTTTCCAATAGTGCCTTCTAGTCCCAAACTAGTCACTCCAAACTTATTTTGAAGTAACTTTGATTTTGAACCACGAAAAATACGTTGAAAAGTATGCTTTTAAAGAGCTCATACGAAATTACTTGTCCCCGAGATAAAATGAAACAAAATCAGTATAATAGCGCAACAGCGAATTTACAAAGTGGATTGAGTCTAAAAGGAACCCAACAGCCCGAATGCTGTTTAGCAGAAATATTAATTAGCAAGCACCACAGAGTAAAACGAGCTGGTTCAAAGTGTGGCCGAAAATATGTATTTTTTTATGTGATGAATCAAAGTGTGACCGAAAATATATTATATATAAATATATTTTATGTGACAAATTTGGCAGATCAAGCTAAAATGATGTTAAGTGGTGGTAGGCACCATAAAAATAATAACCCGCCGTCAAGCACAACTGAATCCATATTTTTAGTTTTTTTTTTTTCACTGTAAACGTATCTGATATATTTTTAAGACTATTTTTTTAATTATTATGTGTTAATCATAATATGTTATAGTTTTTAAAGGATTTTTGAAAATAAATAACTCCTAAATACATTGTTTAAATGACAAAAAACTGCTAATTTACTCAAAATCTTAACGGATTATATACCTTAATGCAAGCCGTATGTAAATGCATTTAATAGTTTTGTTTTGTTTTAAGCATTCAGACAGACGTAGTGATCATAAATTTTTCAAAACCCTAAAATTAGTGCTATCATAAGGGGTAGCCTTATGATAGCACTAATTTTAGGGTTTTGTTAATATTTGTCTGTTATTAGGGTTAATATCTGTCTGTACAATTATTCAATGACTGTAATTTTGATTCTCACTAGATGATTGAAATTTTAGTATATTTTTCTTGTTGATTTCATACAAGATTTTTAATTCTGGTATATTTTTATGTAGCTACGAATTGCAAAATTTTATTTGCCGAACGCAAATTTACCTTTAGTGATCTAGCCATTCCAAGAGAGCTGGGAGAATTAGCAGCAGGATGCCTGTAGAATTTTTATTTTCTTTGCTAAGACAGAAAGAACCAAGTTAATTTTATTTTGAGTAATCAACTTACGTACTTCTTAAGGCAATTTTGTAGCGCGTTCAATAATAATTGAAATATAATTGAGTTGGAATAAGCGGAATAAAACATTGTGAAAAAGGTTCAGTCTTTTTTCTTGCTCATCACACAAAGTGTTTCCCTGTATGTGTATGCATTTACAAAATACAAGTTGTATTTGGTATCAGTTACCTATAGTACAAAATATTCTTAGGGGTACAAATGGCTGATTAAAAAGATTAAAAGAAAAAAAAACCGTCTTCAATATTTTTCTCCCTTACTTCTCGCCCTTAGGGAGTACATCCTACCATTTTACAAAAGAAACATTCAAAATCGGTTCATACACTGGGTACATACAAAGTCACAAGAACGCAAAATACGCAATTTCGTTTACTTGGATGACGTATAGTTGCCAGTAATTTTCATTAAGAACTAAACTATTTAACCTGAGGTAACAAACATCAAAAAGAAATTTAAAAAAATACAGTCGAATTGAGAACCTCCTCCTTTTTTGAAGTCGGTTGAAATCGCGCTTTTCGTCATACAAAATGCTTTAAAGAATAGAAAGATGAGGCGTATCAAAACAAAAATCCTAAACTATGCGATGTTGTCACAAATACAACATCGTGATTTCCCATAGTGATATCTCGCCACATTTCAATGATTACAAGAATAACCACAGTATTCTGCAAACAGTAGGTACCTTTGTTCCAGAAAGCACGATGCCTACCTAGCGATGTCGAGTACGCCTTTAGTAGTTCATCGCCGCTTTGAGGACGTGACAATAGCGAGAGTAGTTCTATAGCTATTAGGCGAGAGTAGACCTGTAGCTATTGTGACGAGGTCCTTTGAATGTGTTGTTGGTGTGATTTTAAGCTGAGATTCTAGAATATGCCAGATGTTGTAAGCATCGAGATGTGTAGCTGTATTTGTGCGTTTTAAAAACTTAAAAAAAAAATAACTTGTATACTTATGCGTGTTAAAAATAATAACTGATTTAAAAATCGAATAAAAAAACTTGAACAAAAGTCAATATTTTTCATTCTTAGGATTTTTTTTACTTTTATGTACATAAAGCGTTACAATATATCAAATAAAAAATTCATTTCAAAATTAGTTGCGTTCATGGCGTGACAAACATACATAAGAAAAAATCATCTTAATTTATATGGGCGTTAAAAAAAGCGTTAATGACTAAGCTTGCTTAGTTAAGTCACTCTCCGGGCAGACAGTATTTGGATAGATGACCGTTCAGTGACATTTGAGCTTCCGTGCTACGGAAGGCACGTTAAGACCTCGGACCTATACTATTCAAGACACGTTGGAGACCTTCAGGTGGCTTGAAAACTCCGACAATATAGTTGGCCACTCAACACGTATAAGATTTCCCAAATGTGATGATGCGCACGTATTACTTAGTATTCACAACGTTTCAGTAAAGATATCTATTTAAACTCGAATTTCAGTGGGAGTTTATACGATAATGCTAATAACGCCGAAGTGAAATTATATTAAAGCGGAGAAATTACCTCAAGCTTCATATAATAAGGTTTATCAGACTCTCTCTCTGTGCATTCTACACTCCAGTTCGTGACCTTGTGTCATGATTTTTTGTCTAATGTGTGTTCTCCAGTTGTTGCGGTCCCCGGCGACGTGGAATGCTCTGATTTATCAGACAACTGTGATTTATCAGACTGTGGCGAATTATATCAGAGATATCATTTTGAGGAACAGGTTGCCCGCGTCCGTAAGAGAGTACCCCTAGTCCCTACATGTCTCCCGCGTGGTGCGGAAGGAGCAACGAAAAGTAGTAGTAGAACTTGCGGCAAGTTCGTCTGGAAAGGTAATGCCACCATACCTGGAATCTGCCGCCAAGCAGTACTGATCGCAGTAGTTCCGGTAGAAGGTTGTGGGTGTCGGTGAAATCACAAGCGCATCAGACGTAACATCCCCGTCTCAAGTAATGGACGCAGCAGGATGAATGCGACTCAGTGGAAATCTTATACTGAGTCGCGTTACTGTTTTCATGGGCGGGGGTCGGAATGTAACGGCTTTTACACCTGTGTTTTTACCAGCATTCACCATCTTATCTCCAGAACACAGCACCTGATTTGCGCTACTGCTTTGCAGCGGATTACCACGTGTGATGGCAGTACCTACTTCCCCGGAAAAACCTGGCTCAAGTTCTACTGCTACGTTGAGTTGCTTCTTTCGTGTCTGGACTCTGAGGCTAACCTACGGAGCAACATGGACCTCCAGAGCCAACCACAGCAGTTATAGTATGTAACTATAACTTATCTCGTAAGCAGACACTTTTCATTAACCCAACCATCTCCAGAAGCAATTCATTTACCAACTAAGTACTCCAGCTCGGCCTGTGATCAAAGTCCTCGTTATATTCCCAGGATATGATTACGAAACGCAATCCCGCAGCTCATTCTTTAGAGTGTTTTATCTAAGAAATGTTTTTTTTTCCAGCTTCGACTTGAGGACAATTGGGGGCGATGAGTGGGGGCAAAGGGGGGCGGCGGATCCCCACCCCAATGCCGTCTCTACGAGATATGCAGCAGAGGTAAGATTGCGAATGAAAATTATTCATAAAGTATTAAGAAAACTGTTTTTATTTTCATGCATAATCCACGGGCTCTGAAATTGCCATTTTGTATTAAGAAAAGGATAAAGATATTCGCACCAGTGACTTTTTGTGATAATTGCGTGTGGGTAATTGGTCAATTATGGTTTCAGAGTTTTCAAGCCGATAAGGCACTAATGTGCTTTACGAAACATGAAAGCGCACAGTTCATATGGCACCCTATGGTCACCCATCCAACTTTGATTATGTGTAAGGAACAACCAGGGAAATTTGTTTCTGTGCCTAAAAAACGGAACGAACTAATACCCACTTGATGTTAAAAGGTTCCCGCCGCCCTTAATGACAGCAATACTCTGTACCCCCCGAATGAGGAGATCCAAGTCACGGCGCATAGCGTCACTCTTGAATGGGTGCAATATCTCACGCGTCTGTAATTTCACCGGCACGTACATTCTAGCGCCGGAACACAGAAACGCGAGTGCAGTGCCGCTTGCCAGCGGATTACCAGGTATGGTGGCAGTACCTCCTGGCTACCCGAAAGCCTTCAAAGTGGTATATCGATTAGTATAGCCGAGATGGACATCTTAAAGTGTCCTACTGAGCATGGAAATACTCAGCAGTCAGTACGCTGGCAGTTCTTCTATGGGCGATCATACAAACATAAATTAGTACTATAGTTAAAATATTACTCGATTGCGCCAGAATGAGGTATATATTTTTTGGAATGTATGTATGTTTAATTTTTTGGCACGCTCTGTAGCCTAAATGGCCTAAATGGATGGATGGATGGATTTGTATTAATTGTGAGAGTGACACTGGTTATATCAAATTATAATATAACATTCAAAATAGCCATTTTTGGGACCTTAATATATGACTTCTGAAATTATTTTTCCTAAAAATAATTTTAGAAGAGATATATTGTGTGTGGTATCAAAATACAGGGTTTTATAAATGGCTTCCAAAAATATATGCAACTTATAATGTTTAAATATAATACGGAATTTTTCACGTAGTTGGGTTTTTTGTTTTTCTCTATAATTTACTGTTTTGTATAGCTCTCTCTGCTGATAAATGTTCCTTGGATTTTTATATCCGCCCGTAGAGTTTTATTTAGTAGACGGTGTGTCTATGAATATCTAACCTTATTTTACGAGATCACTTTAGAATTAAATTGAATAGTCTATTAGCACCTCAATGCTAAACTTTCAAAAGAACTTCTGTTTTTAAAGAGCTATTAACACCTCAATATATAAAGCTATTTAATAACCATTAACATTCACACGGACCAGGTCTCATTTTACCCTGGTTACTCAAAAGCTGTTTAATAGACCGACATAAATTGAGCCCCATAGAACGCTCGGAATGAATGGAAGCTGTAAATAATTTAACTTTTATTAGAAAAGTGGTTTCTACTGGGTAATTTCAACAGCCGGTCCTGACACCTGATACAAAAGTATATTTTGAAAATCATAAGTTGGCGACCCTAAAGTTGGTAGAATGAGGTCAAATCGTTGTACAGAAAACAAAAAGTTGATTTAAGCAAATATATGATTGTGGCATTGAACCATACATTAAATGGATATTAATTGATTAAAGATTTTTAATCCTGTCTTACACGAAGGCTCATGAGTTTCTTTAGTTTTATATAATAATTTAGTTGTATAAATTAAATACTAGAAAAACAGGACGCAAAGTCACAACACACGATACCGCATCGACGCGGTGCGTCGTTGGTGCGGTGCGTGTCGTTCTATACGAAATTATTGTACCACTCGCCCAAAATCGTTGGTAGTTTTATAGGTAAAAGATTTACCAGTCTGCCGCGGTATGAGGGAATCACTCCAAAATCACAATTTGTACTTAAAAGTTTCTGTGTAATGAAACTCATTCATTATAACCGACATAACATCACACAAACCAACAGTTCACTGATTTAAACGGTCTCGAATTACGATACGTGTTAATACTTAAATGCCAAAGACCTCGGTAGCGTCTATAACTTTCATAAAAACAACAAGTACTTATTAGTCTGGGGTTATATATTTTGGAAATTCCCGGTAATGTAACCGATATTGACAAGAGACTTATTAAATGCATCCCTACAAGTGCAAGAGGGTTGTTTTACGAGGAATACGGTTAAGACATTTTTTCACGAAACAGTCAATAAAATCTTAAATTAAAAAACACAAAAATTGTTTCTAACTATGTCCGTTATAGACTGAAAACATCCAACCGATGTGCTCCAAACCAGTTTCATTAGAAATGCAATGCGAAAAAGGTTTTAGACCACTAAAGCAATGCATTAGGCACAAAATGTATTTTTTTAACGTAATAGGACACGCCGGGAATCCGCCGAATTTTTTAAATCGGTTTAGTGTTTTGCTTTGAAAGCGTAACAACCAAACAAATAAACTCACATTCTCATTTATAATATTAGTTATGAAGGTAAGATATAGAGTTAAACGCTAGATAATTTACCCCAGGTGGAGAATTTTTTTGTATGTGGCTGGCCTGGCCTATTGGTGTTAGCACTGCCTTTTGCGCAGTAAGTTGTGGGTTCATTTCCACCCAGGGCAAGCATTTATGAGGAACATAGATGTTTGTTTTGTGTCCGGGTGTCAACATGAATTAAGTTACAATAAAAAATCACTGTATACATATTTATCAGTAACATGGTTCCCGCAGTACAACCTAGGACCATGAACATATAATTACCTATACTAGCTGTGTTCCGCGGTTTCACCCGCGTATTTCTCGTTTCCGTGGAAACAGCGCACGCAAAAATAGGTTTTCGATTTTACACCTTGTGTTACAAAATAGAAATTTTATTACGGATCCCTAATTTTGAAAAAAAAAAACTATAATAAAATGGACTACCCTTTTTTTTTTTTTTTTTCTTGGGGAAAACCTTCATCGGTACCCGCCCCCCATTGGGGACGTTGGACGGATTATGCCGGATTCTTACCGGCTAAAAACCCCACGGTCCCTTCTAGACGCCCATTGCTGGGGCTACGGGAACGGCTTGCACTCTTCCGCTGCAGTAGTTCCAGAGATTAGCGCGTTTAAACAAACAAACACTGCAGCTTTACTATTAGTAGCTTAATATTAGTATAGATAAAAAAAATCCAATCAGACAAAGCCTTTTGCTTACGTAAATCAAAAGTCCAATGAAAAGTCCAATGAACACGTCATTAAGCCTTGTCCACACAGCCCTGCCAGTTTGAAAGTTACTCGTTAAAAATATATTTCACTTTGACCGAGGCGATGATGTTTGTAAAAAATTAAAACCCGCCGTGAGGTCGCTCTGTGCATTTTCGATGACAGCGAACACAAACACGCGAGCATGTGTTTTCGTTTAGGCGTGGAGTAAATCACAGATGTCAGCGGATCACATTGATCACTACCACGGTGCCACAGAACGCCAGCGCTGTATCAGTCCACTGACGCAGCACATGCTGAGTTACCTATTTTGTTGTTACATATTCTTAAACATGTCATTTTGTTTTTAATTTTAAGTGAGCCCTAATTATGTAACACAAAATACAGATTTTCTATTCTTATCTATTAAATTCATAACGGTATTAGTTCGGTGCACTTATCGTAACGAAAAAATCAGTTTCAAGGTAGTTTCAGTAAGTAAACTCAAACTCAAAACTTCTATTAGATCTCACTTATCTTTAATTTGAAAATTGTAATTCGTATTTTGTATTTAAAGACTAAAAAAGGATCCTATATAGTGTTTTTTACCCTATTACTAAGTGAAATGTTATTTCGTGACCATGCATTCGCTTTTTTATATAGCCTTGGCAACTTTACCTGGCCTTTAGCATGGCCTGGCCTTCTATCGTTTCTATTCGCAAATATTGCTGGTATTATAGTAACTTACACCATTTCAAGACTTACATGCATTTGGTATGGAAGCGAGACTTATCTGCACGCTAACTTAGACGTATGCGAGAGAGACGGCTGCGGAAAATCTAGAGGCAAGGTTGGAGATTGAACTGACAAAAAAAAGTCGCGATCGCGATCGCTTGCGCATTCCACCAACCACGCGTGGGCAAAGTCAGTCTATTAGCGCGTTCTGTGACGCCGCCTAAATGCACCTATGAATATATTTTATTAAATACGAAGCTTTTTGACACGGGATTTATGACAGAGCTGAGTACTATTTGACGCCATTTTGATGCAAATGAACGAAAATATCCCGAGCATCAGTCAAATCCTATTATAAATGCGAAAGTGAGTTTAATTAATCAATTATGATGCAATTTGCTATAGAAATAGATGGAAAATAGACGGTTATAGACAACTATTTCTCGCTAAAAAACATCTTGTAACAAGTCTTCTTGCAACCAGCGTCCTGAACCCAATTTAGCAGCATCAAGTATGTATTGTACAGTTCCCATCGAGAACTGCACCGTGGCCAGCGTAGGGTGTTCAAGAGTTATCGCCCACCTCTAGCCAACAAGGAACTTCCAGTCAATAGATAGAGCCATGATTAGTTTAAAGTATGTATAAAAAACTGAACCAATTCCCATATACATTTGACTGATAGACTGACATTTGACTACTTACTGTATTTTGACTCCGTGGCTTACTCCGTGGCTTAGTTCCTTCCCCTGCCTTCGAAGCGAGGGGTCCCGGGTTTGATTCCCGGCCGGGGCATACTTTGTGCGGTGAGCATAAAGTTTGTTCTCGGGTCTTGGGTGTTTGTCTTCTGTTTCTGTGTTTGTCCATGCCATCTGCGACACAGAGAATCCTAGTGCAGAGGTATGAGTGTGTAAACGTTTGTTTTGTTTGTTTTTTTTTTTACTATTAACCCGACTGCGTCAGAAGGAGGGTTATGTTTTTCGAGCATGACAAAGAAATATGTATATATTTCTGTAGCCTAAACGGATTGATAGATTTTAGCTTGAGAAGTGTCGTTAGTCTTAATTGTGAGATGTTATATGAAAATTACAAAGATTAAAAGGGCCGATTTATAGCGCCATAATATTATGTCTTCAAAAAAATATTTTTCCTCAATACTTATCAGTGCGGTATCAAAATTCTTGGTTTTATAAATGGCTTACAAAAACCTACGTACAACTTATTATGTTTAAATGTAATTTGGATTTTTTGCGCTGTCTTATTTTTTGTTTTTCTCAATAATTTCTTGTTAAATATATATTTTTTAGTTATGCTAGTTAAGGTATTAATTTTATATATTCCCTTCAATGCATATTGCGAGCAGTAACGATGCCTGAAATAATAGGATGCCTGAAATAATGGAATTTATTAATAATAAATTCCAAATTTCTATACTTAAAACAAATTATGTGCACTGTTTGTGATAATTTTGCTATTTCGTGGAAATTATTTTATGTTGCACTGTTTGACATATTAGATAGTATACCATAATACCATTTAGGACTTCATTGAGATTCACAGATCGCTACTTGATTTTGAAGGTTTTTTAAAATAGCAAAACTCCTTTTCTGTTCGTAGCTATTCCAATGTATAAATACCGTTTACCCTAGTTTATGTTGGGGTGTACATGTTCCTTTTTTAACCCCCAACTAAAATAGGTATGTTTATAAATTGGACGGCTGTTTCTTGCGGGAAATTTCTTCTCCGAATAGAGAATAGAATCCGATAAGAGAATCTTTTCCGAAATTTCGGGAAAGATTCTCTTATCCAAAAAAAAAGTACCAAATTAAGGAAAGTTACATTTAACTACAAGTCTCGAAGTGATGCATGGAATACGTTGGCCTCGCATCTCAGTTACTAGCTTTGCTTTCAGCGGTGTAGGTCGTGGCTTCGATTCCGACTCAGTAAAAACATTTGTATAATTAATATAGATTGTTCTATGTCTTGTGGTTAATTAAATATAAATACATTTCACACAGATGACGCTGTCTGAAATGTGTATTTATCATTATGATAGGACCTGGGCGATCGATCTTCGCTCGTTTTAGATTAATATAAAAAGCTGTGCGATAGACCGATGGATCATGCAATGATCCCCAGGAATGGTTCCTATTTTAATTTTTGGGTACGGAGCAGTAAGACAGATGATATTCTATTTTTAAAATCTCTGAGCGTACCTGCAAAGTATGAATATTAAACATGAGAATGTAGAAGAGATGCATAATATTTTAGCGCTGACTATGCTCGGTGGCGTATCCAGCGCTTTATAGCAAACCTCGTCTAGCATTAACCATTGAAGCCTCCATTATACGGCCTTTCTCCGGACAATACCGTACATTATGGTACCTAGAAGGTAGGTATCAGAGCACCTCCACAATATTCTTTCAACCAGTAAGGATGCAAAGAAAACTATTTAAAAGTTTTTATTTCTGCTGCACTATCATTGTGTTTATTTAGTCTACTAGCGGATACCCGGCTATTACGCTAAAAAAAGAATTGCCTAATGCATTGTTTTAGTGGTCTAGTAACATCTTTGTATTGCCTTTCTAATGAAACCGGTTTGGGGCACATTGGTTGGATGGTTTCAAAGTCTATAACGGACATAGGTAGAAACAATTTTTGTGTTTTAGATAATAATAGGATACCTTAATGACTTAAATATTATTGGGTGTGTGAATATGACTCCGCCCTTTCTCAACAGATGTCGTTTTTAGTATTGTTTACGTGTACTAATAAATGACCATACTTGTATTCGATAGTACTGAATGTCAGCTATCTAACGCATTTTATGATATTTGGTTGAAGTGTAAGCAACAATTGTTTTCACCTTTTCGAAAATGTCGGTTTTTATTCCAAATAAACGTCATTTGCGGGAAGTGTTATTACATTATTTTATTGCGAAGAAAACTGCAGCGGAAACTTATCGTTTGCTTGTGGAGATTTATGGTGAGCATGCTCCGTCTAATACAACTTGCAAGGAATGGTTTCGACGATTTCAAAATAACGATTTTAGTACTGAGGATAAAGAACATGGAAAACCACCAAAAAAATTTGAAGATGCTGAATTGGAAGCATTATTGGCGGAAGATTCTTGCCAAACTCAATCAGAATTAGCTGCAGCATTAAATGTTGATCGTTCAACTGTTGCAAAGCGTTTACAAATGATGGGAATGATTCAAAAAGCCGGTTACTGGGTTCCACATGATTTAAAAGAAAGAGACATGGAACGTCGGAAAACCATTTGTGAAATGCTGCTTCAAAGACAGCAAAGAAAAGGATTTTTGCATCGGATAGTCACAGGAGACGAAAAATGGATACACTACGAAAATCCTAAACGCAAAAAAGCTTGGGTGAAACCAGGCGAACCAGGCCCATCACAGCCAAAAATAAATATTCACTGTGCCAAGGTCATGCTCTGTATTTGGTGGGATCAGAAAGGTATTGTATATTATGAGTTGCTCAAACCCTCTGAAACTATTAATGGAGAAGTTTACCGACGACAACTAATGCGTTTGAAGCGAGCCATAGAAGAAAAACGACCAGAATGGGTGAATAGACATAACAAATTAGTTCTTCAGCATGACAATGCCAAACCGCATACCGCAGAAGTCGTAAAAAGATATTTAGAGGGACAGGACTGGGAAGTGTTACCCCACCCGCCATATTCACCAGACATAGCTCCTTCGGATTACCACCTATTCCGGACGATGCAGACAGACCTTACTGGAGAAAAGTTTACTTCATGTGAAAGTATCAAAATTTGGATTGACAACTGGATAAGCTCAAAAGACCAGGACTTCTTCCAGCAAGGAATACGAAAACTACCTGAACGATGGGCGAAGGTTGTAGCTGCAGATGGAGCATACTTTCAATAATTTTTTTTTAAATTTTGTAAGCGAACAAATGTGTTTTATTTTGACAAAAAGGGGCGGAGTCATATTCACACACCTAATACATTCTGAAAGTCAATAAATTGAATTCAAATGCTATTTTCTATGTAATGCTTTTTGTTTCTAATTTCTTATAATTCTTATTGACTGCGTGAGTGAAACCTTGTTTTGAGCAAAAAAATGTCATTTCATACAAACAAAACCAATACAAATAATTAATCTTGTAAATAAGATAAAGTTTAAAAATATTTAAGGTTAATTTTAAGGGTCCTATTATTACGCAGATTATCTATAAATTTAAGCTAAGCTTATTGAAATACTTGTGTTATTGGACTCTGAATACGAATTCATCTAAAACTCATGGAATTAATTGTACTAATTTCATATAAAACAAGGGTTACAGCAAAGCGTGACATTAAATTATATAATTACATGATGAATTAATAAGAAGATATGTGGAAGCACTTTACTCCGATGTAGAAGAGAGTCTAATAGTTATTAGAGATGCGCTTTACACAATAATATCCAACTAAGAATATGTCTTTTAGAATATCTCTATGATAAGTAAAACCGTAATTTCCTATAGGGTAAAGAGTTTTTAGAGTTATTTAAGTTTATTGTGTTAGGTTAATGTTTCCTTTTCAATTTGGCAAATAATTTTTAAGATCAGATAATCCACAACTTTACTTCTAATTTCAAACAATATCTTCCATTTTATAAGAATAATATGGGTATATTTTATTTTCCTTCCTAATTTCATTACTGCCTGACAAGTCAGCATTGTGCTGCCCTCCTGAAGGTAGAGAAGGCGATCCATTCATAGCTTCAATAATAGAGTCAATTTTTAACAAATTAGCTCGGAACAAAGGCGTAGAAGTTAGCGTTATGCGAAAATTACTTTTGTCTGGCTAACCATAATGGATATAAAGCCAAAGAATTTTAAAAGGGATTTAATTTAATGAGGTTCAGCTTGTGTTCCATTATATATACTGATACTATAATAGATAATAATCGTTATAAGCAAATATATTAATTGAAGTGTCTGTTTGTAATGTCAAAACAACAGCTTTACACTAAATACATTTGAAAGTATCTATGGCAATTATATAAAAAAAATGTGGTTCTATATATCTGTCTGTTTGTTCCGGTCAATCTCCGAAACGGCCGGACCGATTTTAACGGGATTTTCATTGGCAGATAGCTCATTTTTTAAGTAATAGCATAGGGTACTATTATTTTAGAAAAAGATTGGAGAATTAGGGTACCGTGCAAAAAAGTTGTTGGAACAGCTATTAATCAATAATTCATGGATATCTCACACAGGGCCATATAGCAATATTTTTCTGGCGGGGGTAAGCTTTGTATGATGAACTGTGTGTACATCTCATTTACAACACAGGGAGTCGGTTCGTATTGGACAGGAATGAGTGCGTTTGTTCTGTTTGTTAGTCATTACGTGGGAATGCAACTAATATCAATGAATTATCTGTTCAGTATAAGAGATAATTACATTTCTTTGTCGCTAAGCATAGGGAACCATTGATTAAGGAAATAGGTACCTCATTCACATTCTAAAGACTCATACACACACAAGATAAGATGAACAATAATTCTAGTGTCATGAGCATAAGATAAACTGTTTGTAAACTAATTGTTAATAAAATGATTAAAATTTAATAATGTTGTTATGATCTTTATATAATAATAAAAAGTAAAGAACAAAATAATTTAAAAAGGATAATTATTAAAACTAAAAAAATTACAAAAAGTTATTTGTCAGAAGTGGGATTCGAACCCACGCCCACAGAAGTGGACTGCGACCTGAACGCAGCGCCTTAGACCGCTCGGCCATCCTGACGATGGAGCTTGTGTTGAAATTAATGATCAGTTTCTGAGTCAAATCAATTTATGAGCTTTGTCATTGTATGTCATTATCACAATCAAACCACATACTTTGTTCTCACTTCCTCAATTGTAGAGTTGTTTTCGGATAGTAACATGAAAATAAACAAAATTGTAATACGTATTCGTTATATTTTTCATGTTTTGTTAAACTGGTTTGAATATTTTAGACGCAGCCGCCGGTAGCTCAAACTTATTTCTTTCAATATCCATGGACATTTCACACAGCGCCATTTAACTTCAAACTTCAAAAATACTTTTTTTTGTTAAACATAGAAACACAATACAAACAAGTATATCTGTTACAAAAATATTCTGTAAGAGATATACTTGTTTGTATTGTGTTTGTCTGGGTGGGAATAAAACCCACGGCCGACAGAAGATGCATACAGGGCTGATCTACTACCAACTAGGGTATGAGCAATAGACTCTGTTCTAGTATACTCTTACATTGCTTTATTATTTGGCTGCAGTAAAAAAAACATTTCTTCACCTTTTTATATAAAAAAGAAAAAAAAAAACATTTTGGGCTTAAAATAGTTTGTTTACTAAAACTAGCGCAATCACTAAAGTTAAATTAAACGCATATGGATTGACGATTTTTCGATATTCTTATCAGTTCTGAGAAATAAATTTATGTATTTTTTTTTATTCACTCTTTCTCGCTTTACCCGCTAAGAGTAAGCAGGACGGGTTATTTGTTCCAAGAAAATAACGCACGAAACATTCATACTCTGACATTCTTATAAGACCCGACAATAAACTAGATGATCACCACACAAAGAGTTTCTTCACAAAGAGTTGCTTCAGCTGAGAATCGAACCCGATACCCTTCGCGTCGAAAGCACGGCTATTATCAACTAAGCTACGGGAACGCCCGCCATTTTATAAATAATTTCACATATCCGCAGAGAGCAGCGCACCAGAGTATAGTCGGAACTGCGAACTTCGCATTTTATCGCCACAATAAAGGCCTTCCGTTGTACCCTTTGATCTGGCCATGTGTATCTGGCGCTTATATTGTTACTTGCTCTTGAACCAATTGTAAGCAGGTTACTAAACCTACTAATATTATAAAGAGGTTTTTTTTTTTTTTGGTTTGTTTGTAAGGATTTAACTCAAAAACTACTGAACCGATTTTAAAAATTCTTTTAAAAATTAATATTATAAAGAGGAAAGTTTGTTTTTAGTTTGCTTGTAAGGATTTAACTCAAAAACTACTGAACGGATTTTAAAAATTCTTTCACCATTAGAAAGCTATATTATCAGCAAGTCACATAAACAATACATTATTTTCAAAAAAAATAGAGTAATCTACCAAATTTACAACAATGTAACCTAAGGTATCAAAATGTTGCCTGTAAAATCATTATTTTGCGTGCGCTGAGAAAACTATTCTAACGATAAGAGTCGAAGATTGGGCTTACTTGGAGAGACCTATGTCCAGCAGTGGACCAGTAAGGGTTGATGATGATGAGAAAACTATTGATGATACATAAAATAGTGTACTATATGATTAAAGTGAATCATTACTCATAAAAAAGTTGGCGATGTAGGGATTCTTAGGGTACTCAAAGGTAGGGGAATTCAAAAGTTTTGTTCTAATGGATTCTTGATCGGTTTATTTTGATGAATTATGCAAATATCTTTATATAAACATGAATGGGATGCGTCAGCGCATCAGATGAATATACTTACAGGTATTTGGGTATGCTGTGTCTCGTCCGGCTCTTTTGATCTGCAGAGGGTTCCGGTTGATCAGATTGGATGGTTCGCACATGCTGTTTACGTTACCATATGGGATCAATTTTATATAAGTAGGTACCTAAATGTAAAGTACTATTGGCTACCAAGGTTTAGATTTTAAAGAGTTTCTAAAAAGTTTCACGGTGCCATAAATACCAGCGCTGGATCAGTCCACTGACGCAGCACATGCCGAGTGGTTACCTATTTTGTTGCTACATATTCTTAAACGTGTAATTTTGTTTTTAATTTTTAAGTGAGCCCTAATTATGTAACACAAAATAAAGTTTTTCTATTCTATTCTATTCAAATCTTTTAACTAAATTTTATGGCGAAGGCACGCGTCCGTAGGTGTGTATCCTTTGCTTCCCTACACGTACCCCCTGGGTGGTGATAAAGGAGCAACCAAAAGTAGCAGTAGAACTTGTGCCAAGTGCGTCCGGAACGATACTGCCACCACACCTGGAATCTGCCGCCGAGCAGTATTGCTCGCATTGTTGTCTTGTGTACTCTTAGATGTTATTATTCGTGTTACCGAGATATTTAGCATGATTTGTGAGTTTTGTTGACACCCGATATTTCCGAAGACTCCACTTCGCAAAGACTTCAGTTTGCCCGGGACCATGAGGCATGTAACTGCGTCGAAATATCGGGAGTCAACAAAACTCACAAATCATGGTGAATATCTCGGTAACACGAATAATAATGTTCGTAACCATGATAGTTTTAAAATTTATAGTCTTAGATGTTTTGTGTATATTTTACAGGGAATTGTAGCGCCGTATGGGTTATCGTATTTACGGGCTTGAAACCAATGCTTATGAGCAATTTATATTCTTCGGTTTATTGCCCACCATTCACACTCTGTCACCCCCACGAAACGGCTATCCTTGCATTTTTACGAGCAAGCTTCCGCGTTGTGCACGCGATCTTGTGTGCAGCTATGTGCGTGTGTGGGTGTCTCAAGTTAGATATTTTTACACCCTCCTGCAAGTGCATTACAAGTGCCACAGGTACTTGAGGGTAGGGGTGTCACCTCATCATTGTATAGTAGTTATTTAGCAGTTTTGATTTTGTCAACCAGTTTCGCTTGTTTCTTACAAAGTTTAACCTCCCCTCATTCCAAATACAATACAATAAGTACTATAATCCCCCTATAAGTTTTTAGCGAGAAAAAGTAGCCTATAATCGTATCCAGGGTCTTGTCTATTTCTGTATCAAAATTCATCATATTTGATACAGCGGTTTAGGCGCGAAAACATAACAAACACTTTCGAATATAATTTTTTTTTGCGCGGAACCCTAATTTTCCTAATATACTCCTTATAACATCACCTGTCTACTAGTGAAACTCTTGTCAAAATTGATTCAGTCGTTTCGGAGGCTTTTATCCCCTCTCCTGAGGGAACCGTGCTGAATTTCAGGATAAAAAGTATCTAGTGTCCTATCCCGTGGTATAACTTCAATTCATGTTCATTCAGTAGTTTCGGCGTGATGCACGGCCAAGGCTGAGGGTTGTGATGTCTATATTTCTGAACTACAAAACCGATCACCTTGAAATATTTACCGAAGAATCTTTAAAGTACTTCCTTTCTAACAAAAAAGAACAAAAGAATTCGGATAACTCGTTAATCAATTACAACTAACTTACATTTTGATTTTCATCCCCTCTCCCACGGGAACCGAGCTATTATTGCGCACATACATTTTTTAAGTGAACCACACGGGCAACTTATTTGTGCCCGTGTGGGTTTGAATCAACGACCTTCAGATTGAAAGTCAGCGTCTATGCCCCTGGGCCACTATAGTCTCATTAAACAATAATTTATTTAACCTTTATATAAAAACAAAAAATAATCAGTCACGTAATGTAAGTCTGGCAATTCACTGACATAATCCGTTTATTTCCAAATGCATTTTTCATGTAAATGTTTCCATTAGTGACAGCCCTACCAGAGGGACACGAAGACCGCACAAAACTGAGTTGCGACACATCCGCAGGCAATTAGACATACACTCGCGCCCCTATTGCTATTTACTTCGCGGGGGGACTCGGAGGGCCTCCCTGGGCCCCCCGACAGGTCAGAACTGTCTGCAGTGAGGTCTCAAACACTTTCGAGTGCAGTTTATTGGCAGTTTAGGAAGAATTTTGAAAGAATGTGGTGGTCGCTGGTTCGAAAATTATTTGCGCAATTATGCCGATATAAATCGATAACTTCTAATTCCGTTCAATTAGCGCATTCATTTTGCCCAAATATTAATAAACCAGGACCATCAAAAGAAAGAGATTATTAGAATAAAACATTTAAAATTACATCTTGTCTACTAAAATTTCTAAACTCAGAAATTATTGAAAAAAAAAAAAACTTAAATCCGACTGCGTGAATAATTTCAAATTATATCTAAACTTATAAGTTGTATATATTTTTATCATTTATAAAATCCTGTGTATAGATATGAACTTCGATAGGTGTTGAGAAAAAATAAAAAGTTACTAATGAGGACTTAATGATTTACAAGACAGTAGCGTCCTCTATCGTACTCGTGCCGCAAAAGTTTGTGAAGCGCCACCTAGTGGAAGATTTATGTATCAAGCAGTGACACGGAATTCTCTTTCATGAACCCTACGTTTCATAAAAGTGCGTTCACCTGGCTATAGATGTCGCTACAAGTGGAAGTTTGAAATACACGCTTTTCTCTACATAAAAATACAAAGCTACTTTAACATTTTAAGTTTTATAGTATTACAAAAGCTAGTATAACAATAATTTAATACGTTTAATTAACAACGTTATCAGAATAGAGTTTTGTTGCAACACGATTAAGATCTACAAGGTGAAACAGATATACTCTACTTATATATTAATTTAGGTATTATTAATAAACCCAAACATTTCTTCAAAATATTATATTGTTATATTAAATGTTTTAGAAATTATTAAAAGTTATTTGGAACACTGCCGCATCAGTGTTCCACATAACTTTTATTAATTTCTATTTTTAATTAACGCATATTTTCTCTATTCTTTGGCCTTTTTCTACCAACCTTCCCGGAATACTTATAGGTAATCATGCCAACGTGTCTGGGGTCTGCATCTTCGACGCCGCCCTTCTGAAGATACCCATTGGGTGGCAGCTGTGTGCTTCGGTTTATTTGACCCTTCCAACCCTATTTCACTTTACACTTATATTTTTGAATTTGTTTTGTTATAGACGGCCAAGAAAAGAGATGTTTCGAAGACGATGTTGAAGATAGAGCGAGAAGATAAAAGGAAGATAAGGAAAGATGACCCGATCACCATTTGGGATTGTTATTTAGTAATAGACATGACGAGAGAGACTGCGATTGTGTTATTAATTGTTGTATACATTTTGATGTACTATTGTATCGACGGCTCCGTGGCTTAGTTGGTAGTAGCCCTGCCTTCGAAGCGAGGGGTCCCGGGTTCGATTCCCGGCCGGGGCACACTTTGTGTGGTGAGCATGAAGTTTGTTCTCGGGTCTTGGGTATTTGTCTTGTGTTTCTGTGTTTGTCCATGCCATCTGCGACACAGGGAATGTTAGCGACGCGGTCTTATTCATTTTACATCTAAGTTTGTTTAATTTTAAATAGGCAATAAAGCAGAGAATAAGAACAATTTTTTTTTGCATTGTATCTGTATAGGGTAGTTCTGTAAACTATTTGTGACGACAAGGTGCGAATACCGTATTTGTGCCAAATAAACCGTTTCTTGAGTGTAATATAAACCGTCTTTTAGTGTATGAAACGTCACAACAATAGTGACAGAGAATAATGCAAGATCATTATGTTCAGTCCCAAACTATTTTGTGAATCGAACCACTCCATAGTCAGGCAATGTTTTCGAAAGGTCTTTGAGGGTCATTAGTCTTACAATAGTTGAACCGTCTTGCAATAGTTGTGGTCTACTCAATTCGCCGATAAATCACGGTTATACTGCGAATTCGTAAGTATAATAGAGTGCATTAAAGGTCGCGCTTGAGAGCTCCCCGTAGTGTTCCCACTGCAGGGACACCGGCCTACTCTCGATAATTGAGAGTGAATGGGCTCTGATCTACCCCGGGAGCCAATCCGGATTGGTAGATGTCACATGTCGATCTTTTGGTTCTGTTCATATGATATATGAACAGAATAATCTTCTTGTAGGCTTGAATAAAACTAAACATCAAATCTTACTTATAAATATACGAACAATTCCTGCATATTTAATTCTATATTTATATTAATTTCGAAAAGGCCCTAACGATGTGGATGAAATTTTATGTTTAGTTATGCTGTTTAAGTTTACCTGTACGTATGACTTGTAAAAACGCATTTTTACACGAAAAAACCAGGTACTTTTGTTTGAAAACGACCTATCGTTAGAAGCAGACTCTCGCAGAAAGGGAACACAGGCATTTAGATATACAATGTTTACTGTCTGGCTACCCTTTGGGGCGACCTGGCGACTGGAGTAACGAGCTACCATCAGCTTACTCCACCCGACTGCACCGCAACAAAGCCATGATTTATGGAAGCTATGAGCAGCCCGCGGCAACTTAATGATGAGGTACAGATGATATAGCTTCTAAGGAAATAGCTCCTTTAACTTGAGTTGGACGAAGACTTAAATCACTTTCAAGAAATGGAATACTGAAAACTACTTTACAATTATATATACAATTAAGACTCATACTGAGCATAGCTTGTACTATGGGCATCAGATTACTGATATGCCTCGACACTGAACAAATAGCTACATACATTATGTTCGTCACGTTATGCTTGTCCTGGGCGGGAATAAAATCCATGACCTACAGCGCAGAAGCCAGAGTTACTACCCACAGAGACTCAGACAATTAAAGACTATCAAATTATTCTTATCTTTGAGTTTGTATGTTGTATGTACGAGTGTGTCTGTGTGTGTATGTTTGTTACTCCTTCACGCTCAAACGACTCAACGGATTTGGATGAAAATTGGTTCCAGGATAGTTTATATTTTATGACGACTACTGCTAATTTTTGTTGCTCCTTTAGCACCACCCAGGGGGTATGTGTAGGGATTGTAAGGTATTCAACGGACGCGAGCAACTGGAACACCCAAATAGTGACGATAGTGTAAACAGTTTCATGAAATTTTCTCATCAAAATCAATATAAAACAATTTTAAAACAATTTTCTTGCCATCGTTGAGTTTTCCGTAGTCCTCACAGAGTTTGCAGAGACAGTTGTCTATTGTAACTGTTCTGCCTCGTTACGTTTCAAGTTTCAAACCGTTGTATTTTGACAGATGTTTGGCAAAATTGTTATTTTTATCGACGGGGTGTGAAATTCTTATTTGTTTAGCGGGTGTCTGTGACGACAATTAGTGGAATATAATTTGTCTTGTTAATGGGATGGAAATAACTTTGGCACCCTCATTTCTTGAGAAGCTGTCTTTGTTCCGAAAACGTGGGATTTTTTTGCGTTCTCTCCAGGATGCCCTTGTGATACAGAGTAAGAATATGTTATTGGCAACAAGATTTCGTTCATTTTATTTGTTGTTGTTAATAATACAACAATAACAAACCCGCTATTGTTAAGTAAGACATACGACAGTAAAATAGTGTCTTATTAATGACTACCGCAACTTTGACGTTAATTGAATAGATATTCAATATCTTAAATGATTATTCCTTTTAACCGACTTCAAAAAAACGAGTACCAAATCGGCTGTGTGAATTTTTATGTTTGTTTCTTTCGCAAATTGTGGACTGATTAGGATAATTCTTTTAACTGGACCTTTCAGAATTATGTTAAGTTTCTTTAATGTTGTGTTTATGCGGTTCAATAATAATTAACTATCGAAAGAACGAGCTCGAGATCAGCTCGTATCTTAAGCAATAAAACCTTTAACCAGGATGCCTTGCAGCAAAGCGCTCCACATCAGGGGTCATTGTTGTATCGACATTTTGCATATTACGAAACAAAAGCACGACAATACTGGGCCCAGACGTCAACGATGAAGGTTTCTTTTTCATCGAAATAAACCTTAAGTTGAAAGCATAGAAGTTTATAATGGATTAGAGACTGGATCTGGTAATAGGTGAATTTTTGAGAACAAATTACACGTACTTTGTACGGTGACAAAGCTATAAGAGGTGTTTATGAAGAATATTAGGTCAATCCCAAAAAGAAGTGGAGCGAAGAGTGAAGCTAGTCTTTATAGTTTCAAGTAAACAGAATTTAGGTAAATAATAAAATTGTGAAAAATTTATAATAATTAATTATTCGACATTTCACACGCCAACGCCTCAAACTAAGTAAATCTTGCACTATGGAAACCAGATGACTAATACGGTTTGTAGAGTATTTTTTTTTAAATACATACCTATGACTCCTATAAAGCGTCACAAATGTTTAATTCCCTCCAAAGGTTGTCTGGAAGAAATTGCTTTCAGTGATAAGACCACCCATTGTCCCAGATTTATCATGATATTTTTAATAAGCTACCATCTAAGATTTTTCTTTTGTTGTGTAATAAAGTATCTATTCATTCCTAGCTGCGCCCGCCTATGTGTTCCTATATTCCAGGATCCAGGAGCTATCCTGGTACCAAATTTCATCCAAATCCGTAGAGCCGTTTGAGCGTGAAGGTGGTACAAACATACACAGTCACACACAACGTCACAAACAAGCTTGTCCTAAGTGGGAATGGAACACGACCCATCCAGGACAGCGTAGAAGGTAGATTTATAACCAACTGAGTGGAGTCACTGAACATCAACAGTCAACAAAGCGAGCCCGCCTAATATCATAAGAGCCTATCATATCATAAATCTTGAAAGAAAGTATATTTAATGAAAAATACCATGGCGTTTACAGAATATTTTAGGAGTTCAAAGCAAATTACGAATTTTTACTTTGATATTGTACATAAAAACAGAATCCCTCGCATTCTGTACATTTTCTGTGTTGAACACATTAATGAAAAATTACCAGTGCAAAAATCAGACGTCACCTAAATTCCATAATTGCCTGTTCTGGTAACCCACTTGCTGGCTGGATGGGAGGTTTATTGCAAGGGGCTCAAGTTCATAGCAAATATTTGAATTGAGTATTTCCGGGTCTATTTGTACGGAGTTTGGTTATACTACAAATATGGCGGATATAGCAGTATATCATTACCCGTGATTATAGATTATAGATTAATTATAGATTAATAGATTATAGATTATAGATTAATTAATTATAGATACGTAGATTATAGATTAATGAGCCTTTAGTGATTATCATTTTGACAGTCATAATATTATGATAATTTCCAGAGAATTTGGTTCTAATTTATATTGTATAAAAACAATATAGGTTCGATTTAAGTTTAAGAACGCAATTTTTAGGGTGTTTGTAATTGAAGATGTTATAAAAAGTTATTGGTTGGATGTTAAATATGATGGCATAAGAAAGCGTCATGTCGTTTGCCGTCACACCATACGAGCGTTGTACAGCCAAGGCGCGCCTGAATAACTTGACTTTGACTTTATGTTTCTAGGAATTTAATTCAATTTATCATTCACCAACTTTATGAAAAGAATAGGTGTAAAATAATATTTGTTAAATAAATATTTCAAATATATGGTCTTCCTTTTATCCGAATGCGCGAACGATACATCACGAATTCAAAATACATTCGACTAATGACAAACCGATACCTCCCACGTAAGTTGTTGTAAGCCACAAAAATGCCATTTTGCGTTTTTATTAAAAACTATCATAATTTACATTGATGAATGCATTCAAAGTGAAAAAATAGCGAAAATACCATTTTTTCATGGATTTCCTAGACGTAAACTGTTGTATCTTTCTAACAAGAACGGACTAAAACATTGTATAAACCTTTGCAATGGTTTACGCGGGGTGCGGAGCGGGGAAAATCATGCGCTCGCGTATTGTATGTGTCACATACAACAGAATACGCCGGACTCTTAACCGGCCGTAAGTATATGTTTTATATAGTTTTAGTTCTCTAAAATTGACTAACATAATTAGCAGTAATTCAAATACATAACAAATAAACGTACTGGGATAATAACTAGAGGCCGTAGACTATGTGCTATGGTAAATAATTCAATTACACCAATAGTACCTCCGGGACACCCACTGAAAATAACAATGTTTCTTTAGATGAAATATATCTAAACAGTTTTCATGATTCAATCCTTCAAAATATCTGATGTATGTTTCTTTTTGTATTAATTTATTACCATTATTTAAGTTAATAATACTTTTTTGTGGTGATACCAACTTATAATGTTGTATGGATTACTTACACCAGTTTACGTCGTAGAGCGATCATTAAATATGTTGTATGTAACACATATAACATTTTACGTTTACATTAAAATAAAAATATTGTTGTATGTAATAAATACATCATTTTACTTCGGGAGTTGTTATTAAAAACTTTGTTGTATGATGACATGCTATACTTTACGTAGCTATTACTTTTTTTTTTACCTAAATTCCATGTTGTATGTCAAAAGTCTTTTCAAAAATTGGGTTTATTAGCAATAAAATTTAACTGTTTGAGAGTCTCCATTATCAATAAATTTTAAGGGAATGTTATAAAAAGACATTTTAATGAATGGATGGATAATAAGTGAAAGTGTTTACGAAATTTGGGAAAATATATCTAGAAAAGGTAAAATACAAGCAAGAAGAAAAATAGGCCCACCATGTCGCTCACCCAAGAAGTGTTTTAGAGAAGAAGATAGAAATAAGATTTTTGAGATGTAATTAATGTCATAATTTGCTCCACTCTAGACGCAGGACCATATTCTGTACCAGCCTCTAATATTCCCACTGCAGGGACACCGGCCTACTCTCGATAACTGAGAGTGAATGGGCTCTGATCTACCACGGGAGCCCATTCCGGATTGGTAGATGTCACATGTCGTCGAATTTTTGGTTCTAAGACATGTCGGTTTCCTCACGATGTTTTCCTTCACCGTTTCGAGAACGTGGTATTGCGCACATACATTTTTTCAAGTGAAAAAACTCATTGGTGCACGTGTGGGTTTGAACCAGCAACCTTCAGATTGAAAGTCGGCGTCTATCCCCCTGGGCCACTACGCTCTCAACGAGGATCATTTTCGCGAATATATAATACTGTCTCCGAGGGGTTTCTTGTCTGTTTATTCCCCTCGGGTTGTCGGTTAGGGTTGGATCAGACGTTAACTTAACAAATAAGATTAGCTAAACATGAAAACTGACTGTAATCTGACATATCTGTGTGCATGTAATGTGCCTGGGGAGTTCCTGTGACACGTTATATGCTCACGAATATGTGTACATGTATGTGTAAAATTTGACGTGTCCAAATGATACTTGAGATCTAAAGGAATAAATGAGTTTGACTTTGACTTTGATAGAAATTAAGCATACCGATTTTTTTAATTATAAAGAACTTATGAATGGACGTAATTAGTAAAAAAATAGAAGTATTCACGTAGTAAAATAGAACAAAATAAAAGAAGTGCGGATATGTGCAGGATATCCTTTTAAAATTGAATACCGGTACGATTTGGCAAATAGGAGTGCTATGACGATTGCCATTAATACCAATACCTAAAGACGACAAAGAAATAGTACAGATAAACTATTCCAACCATCTTCCCTTCACAAAAGCAAATATGATATCTTTGAGTCTCTGTCCAGCTACATATCACGACTTTTTCAGTAGTCTCTTTTATTGTAGGCTCCCATAATGATGTTCAATTTTCTGGGTCTAGTTCGTTTTTTTTTCTTATTTTTTAATTATGCATCTTCGTTTTATTATTGATTTTCATGAAAATAATATCAGTCTTATTACAAAACGTGGACTAACTTTAGACTAGGTTTAAACCACCAATATTACATGGATATAGGTGGTTTAAACCTTTATTTTGTTGACGAAGGGGAATCTGCTGGTGGTTTAAACCTAGTAATAAAGTTAGTCCACGTTTTGTAATCGTATTATAATAGTTTTTACTGCTTTAAGATTACAGTGAAACCAAAACTCAGGTTTATTTAATTGAAAGTAAGTCAATTGTCAACTAAAATTGTTTTTATTTTAAACTTCGAATGAAACCAAAGATCCTAATTACGTTGATTGTAAGTTGATTGTTGTTGATTATATTTTAATTAGTTCTTAGAAAGAATTTGTTAAGTTACTAAAGTATTTTAAGTTACGATTTGATTTTCTTATCATATCAGAAATTTACAAGATCCTCTCTATGTTTCTCAAGAACCTTACTATGATTGTTTAATTTTCAATAGGTTTTGATTAACTTTTAATAAAAAATCATTATCTATTTTAGTAATAGTAACTATTTTTTTTATATTATCGATACTTGTACTATGTATATTTTTTTTAGGAATTTTTTAATGAATATTACAATAAAAGTAATTATATGCATATATTAGCAGTAAAACAACTCTAAAATCTTTTTTAAAGTTGTTTTTAAGGTCTTTTATTGCAATATTCATTTAAACATTCCTAAAAAATATGGATTTAGTTAAAGTGCCGATCCTATAAAAAAAATTAAAGACATTCATAAAAATTTTATTTTTATTTTACACACAACAATAAAACAATCACAAATTATCAATTAAAAAATTAAATATGTATTATTGGTCACATACACACTTAATTTTTTAACCGATGTATATTGTTATTGCCACCTACAGTGGAATGAGACTTGTATTTTTCAGTGTATATTGTTGTAACTATCAAACTGACGTAATTTAAACTCCGCTGTATAAAGTTGTAAGTATGACATACAACAAGTGACGCAGCCTGTACTCCGCGGTATAATGTTGTAAGTATGAGATACAACAACTGACGCCGCCTGTATTCCGTGGTAAAATGTTGTAAGAACGATATCTCAGAAAATATACATATTTTTCTAAATTATCTTTCAATATAGTCAAGAGAACTTTAAATAACATTCACATACCAAATTTTACAAAGATACTTTAAGAAATGCAGCTTTTAGAACAACTTGAATCTTTAAAACGCTCTCCTGTAAAATTGTAGTTTTGGGGTTACAACAACTTACGTGGGAGGTATCGAAACAAACGAAGACAAAGATTACAAAATACCTTCTCAGTATCTCCTCTGGATTTTAGCACGTTCCCATACTGTATGGGTATCAAATCAAGGGCTTGCTGAGGAGAACACGAAAAAAGTTTGTTTTTAAATTTTTTTTTTTACCCTTGATTTATTTTAATATAGACATGTCGATGGTAATTCAAACTCCTATCATCCTTCCAGTGGCAGTTGACGTTAGGAATAAGGTTTTCTTTTTTCAGTTCCAGTTGCTCTCGCCTAGTACCCCTCTAGTATCCCTACACGTACCCCTGGAAGGTGCCAAAGGAGCAACTAAGTAAAACGCTTTCTTTCTTCGCAAATAATAATAATAATAATAATCTTTATTTAGAGAAACACATTTCACAATGTAACTTAATTGACTAATTAAGTTACATTGTGAAATTTAGCTACAATACAGTGTTTTAAAAAGTATTTTAAGACTGTACTCTCGAGAAGGTACGCTTGCAGTCGATTACCTTGTAAATTACCTACTTATCCAAGGTGCAAGCGGTAGCCCTCTGGCGGTCGGAAACAGTAACATTGTTAGAGGTGGGTCTAGCTCAATTTAGCGCAGTTTTGGTAGCATCTTACATGGCGCTAACCACGGTACCAACTCGATCTAAATCTTATTCCTATATTTAATTAACGCAATGAATTTGTACGCTAATGACGTTTTTTGTCAAAATAATTATGAAACTATTTGCCAGATAAGTACCTAATATTGTTATGGTCTGTTCACATTTCATTGAATATGGGATCTGTGTTTTAGTTGCCACTACAAAAGTGCAGCCTGTACTGTAGTCGTGTTTTATTACAAAGCAAAAATATAAACGTAAAAAAATTCATCCCCTCTTTTTCCTAAAAACACAGACTCAGACATACTTTAGCTTACAAAGTAAACTAGCGGATACCTGGCGTATGCTATTACGCTAAAAACAGAAATACATTTTGTGCCTGATGCATCGTTTTAGTGGTCTAAAGCCATCTTCGCATTCTTATCCGGTTTAGGGCACAGCGTTTGGTTAGTTTCAAAGTCTATAATGGACAGGTATAATATTTTTTTTATCTATATATCAGCTATATCGTTTAATGACTATATCGCTACGCTTTTTGAATCGGTGGGTCGAAAACATTAAGCTTTCTATAGTAGGGGGTCTAAGTCTAAGCCACATGGGGCTTAGAGGTGCCCGGGGCTCCATGTTCCCACTTTATTAATATTCTATCATCGTATCCATAGTAAGAATTGTACACGTATCTCTCTTGAACATATATTTATATTAATCTCAAGTCAAAAGCTCAATCCAAAGATCACTGGTTCAAATCCAAGTACCTGCATCAAAGAAATGTTTTGCTTGAAAATGTATGTGCACAATACCACGCACGAAGAACCTCAGAACGGTGAAGGTAAACTTCGTCAGGAAACCGACATGTCCTAGAACCAAAAATTCTAAAACATGTGACAATCCGAAATTGGCTCCCGTGGTAGATCAGAGCCCATTTACTTTCACCTTTTGAGTGTTGGACTCTCCTTAGTAAGTCAGATGATATTCGTGTAATTTGAACTCAGCAGGAATTGTCCAGCAGATCAAAAATAAATGTGAGTTCTTTCCGCATGCAGCTGAGTTCTACAGTTCCTGATACTGTTTTGAAACAGTTCTGGCGTTTTTTCCTTAAAAAAAGCCGATTGATAAAATGATCTGCCAACTTTTGACAAAATCTACATATTTAACTTTCCAAGATATTTATTGAGTTCAAAGAAAGTTAAGGAGCATAACTCAATAAGTATTCCAGTAATACTTAATGAGAAAATCATTAATATGTATATCACTACATAGTATAAAACAAAGTCGCTTTCTCTGTCCCTATATCCCTATGTATGCTTAAATCTTTAAAACTACGCAACGGATTTTGATGCGGTTTCTTTTAATAGATAGAGTGATTCAAGAGGAAGGTTTATATGTATAATACACTAGCAAGTCACCCCGGCTTCGCACGGGTAGTTTCTGATACGACACTGATGCTTTACTAACCGTGCGAAGCCGGCGCGGGTCGCTAGTCAATATTAATTGAGAAAATAAAAGTGTAGTAAAGATGACGATGATTTTATTCTGAGTCGCAGACAGCGGCGCTCATTTTTAAGTACGATAAAAAGTTTCAAAAGCTATGAAGTTTTATTGTGATTTTGGCATAATATAAATTCTCAAATGAAACTGGCGACGGAGAAGCGTTGTGGGCACAATTTGTCGGGCGCTCTACAGGAAATGAGCGTATTTGTCTTACCTGCGTCGGGAGCGAACAGAATGTTGGTGGATAGCGGAAGAATTTTATATAGCTTTTATATTAATATAATACGTGCATACAAAACAAATGCAATTTTTGGATTACATTTAAAACGGCGAGCTTTATTCTTGAAAGAGGTCAATTCTCCAATTCAAGGAGAAATCTCCAATTGGATTCAATACGGAGCTACAGACTGCTCCGTAGCTTACTAGCCTTTAAAGTAAGAAGCCCGGGTTCGATTCCCGGCCAAGGTATACTTTGTGAGATGAGCGTAAAGTTTTTTTCGGGTCTAGGGTGCGTGTCTTGTGTCTTTGTGTTACCATGCTACCTGCGACACAGAAAACCTTACAGCGGTATAATAGTGTAAACGTTACGTTACATACGCAGTGAAGGGTCAGGGAGAGTCTGATGAGATACTTTAGCTGACTTAGATTATTTTCTCAATAAATTAAAATCTCCATAATTTATTTATTTATTATAATATACATAGTTGCATCAATAAATTGAACACCAAAACAATTATTGATAAATTAACACAAATTATACAAGACAAGTGCCATCTCAATTACAAATGCGAACCTCTTTGCAATATTGACAAACAATGTTTACATAATGGAAGTAATATAAATTAAATATTAAATATACTAAAATATAAAGTTATATAAAAAAAGAGAACAAATCTACTTACACTTACCTAATTGCTATTACAGTGTCAGCCCTAGATTAATTTTAATCTAAAGAAGATTAGAAAAAATTACAATTGAGTTGGAGAGAATGAAGTAATTGTTTTTCTAATATTACTACTATTATATTTGAGTTCAGCAGAACTGAGATTAACGACAAGATAAAATCAGCACATACACTCATCTAAACACACAAATACACACACACACACGCCTGAACACTATATCTGTGATTGGAAAAATCTATGTATGTCATACAAATGTTTGTTCTGAGTTGAACCCACAACCAATGCGGAAGGGCTATTATTGTATCTTTTTTTTCGTGTAAAACTATAATAGTTTAGTTCTAATTTTAGTTCAGGTAATAAATAATTTTTCTTTATTTCTTTCTTACATAGTAAACCGGGTTACCTTTGCATACGGGACCATAAAAACTATTCACCGCTGATAGTGGCACCACACTGCCCCGAGCTGCACATGCAATTATTAACATTCATAAATGTTGTGAGTGAATTTATGCGAGTGTATTACGACGACCTCGCCACTCTTGAACCCATGTTACGAATAAATATGGCGCTAAGCCGTGGAGTAGCTCACTAACCGTGGGCTTCAAAACATTCAATGAATATAAATATCCAAGGACGCAGTGTGATCTAGCCCAAAACTAAGCATAGCCTGTACGAGTACAATGGGAACCTAATTACTGATAGAAACTTAGAGCTCATAATACTGTTCTTTCCCAGACACAAAAAAATACCTATGTTCCCACCCAGAACAAACATATTTGTTCCCACCCTGAACAAACAAATTTGTTCTAGATGGGAACAAAGTAATTAATATCGAACCTAGAGCGTAGAAGGCAGAGTTACTACCAACTGAGCTACGAGGCCACTCAACTCGTGAAACATCTACAAAACACACGCTAACACATTCCCTTTCTTCTTTGTTATCTGTATAGAATCAGCTATTTATTATTGTCATGTCAATTCTGCCATGGCTTATGAAATTGTCAAACCTTCAACAAATTTTGGAAGAGAACAAGCGGTAAGGCTTTTTGACTCTCATTTTCCGACCTAACGAAGCATACTTTACGAAGCAAAAACGGCATAGACAATCATGATAAATCCATAGACAAACGTGTCAAAAGTGAATGTTTAAGCCAAGTTTAAGCTATGACGGTTACCTTCTGGAGTGAAGGTAGCCTATTTTATAATTAAATTAAAACATTTGTAACCGTCAGATTACAATGTTTTAAGTATCCTGTTAAATTCCTAAGGTACTAAAGCATATGAGTAAATGAGGCCTGTTTTTACGACCCGCATTCATTAATTCCATCAAGGTAACTTGTATTTTTGTTGCAGGTCTACACCAAGACTGGTTGGCTCGGAGGCATCGTACAAGCTCAGCCCTTACGAGCAAGAGGCTTTGATTGCTGTAAGTACTACTTATAGTTCCCCATCATCATCAGCCATTGGTCTACTGCTGAACATATGCTCCTCGTCCAGTTTCTACCAGCCACCTTCCGTAAGTTGTACTCCACCTGGCCGATTGTTCCCTGTACATATATTATTACTAATTTTTACTCGCGACATCGTGGACGTAGAACTAATACGTCAAATAGCCTTTTTTTTCTCTCCGAGCCAACTTCCATGATTATTAAAAAAGTGATCAGAGGTTTTGACGTGAAAAGTTCTACGTATCAAAATGTAAGCAATTAAAAAAAATCTTGCCCAAATTAACTTGTTAAAAATGTAGAAACATTCTTTATTTATTACCAAAAGTATAATTATGACTTTTTCACAGGAATTTATAAGTATTCAACGGAAATAAAGACTTTTTAAATACTTTGACCGGAAGAATAGACGCCGGTAAAACGTTCAACTCCTTGGCCGTACGTTTGGAATAGTAATAGCCGTATATTTCTGATACCATACATCCTCTGGCAACACTTTTAAAAGTAAATGCCCTTTCACCTTATTACAGACAGAAAGTTACAATTATTACCCTACTAACACAACAACGGCCATATAACGTAAATGGTTTGGCGCCATGCTAAACACGGGGTTATCCCAGGGCGATACACTAGCCCGCTAAGGCAATATCCTTATTTTGCGCGACAATAGTGTAAGCTGCCTTAGTTGGTGTGGCATCATGTAGAACCAATTTGAGATGCTTTGTTTGTCACTCTTCGGAAGTCGTGATTAAAAAAAACTTGATTCTTAATAGAAATTACATTTCACTTTATGAGAAATGCATTTTAGGAAGGTATAATTCGGATGCAAAATACCACAAGAGCAAAGACAGAATTTTTATTTTCAATATTATCAAAGCTATTAATCGCGAAACTTATTACTTTTCTATATTTTCCTTCTAGTTTTAGTTGTTGTTTGAAATTTTAATTATGAATGCTGTGCTAACTTTTTTGGTACACATCTTAAATACGTACCTATGTTATCAATGTTTATGTATATGTTTAATTTATGTACGCAATACCACGTCCTCGAAACGGTGGCGGAAAACATTGTGAGGAAACCGGCTTGTCTTAGAACCAAAATTTCGAAGATATATGACATCTACTAATCCGGATTGGGCTCCCGTGGTAGCTCTAAGCTCATTCGCTCTCAATTGTCGGGAGTAAGCCGGTGTCCTTGCTGTGGGAACATTAGAGGCTGGTACGGTACAAAAATGTCGGTTCGCCATAAACAAACATTCGTCCACTTTCGACTTTCTAAGTAACTTATTCACTGTCACTTGTTCCCCTTCTCTGATTCGCCATTTGCTGAATCACCCACGTTTAATAGAGTGTAAATTTATATATCTTCCCAGATCCCTTATCCCCGCAGCGATAATGCTCTGGTTTATCTTTATGAAGCTATAATGAGGCGAATGTTATCTACGGCGCTGGTGGTTTGATTCATTCGAGTTCATTGTTCTTCGTTATTTGTTTTTACTGAGAGCTGCATTGTTTATTACTGAATTCCACCTCACAAAGACATGTTGAAAGTGATACCAATAAAAGAATTTCTTTATATATAAAATTTACTCGTACGGAATGTGTACGGTTTGTAGATAACAGCATAGAAAGGAACCAATTGACCAAACTAAGGGCTGATTAAACGATTAATAGATATCTGAATAAGGGGTACTTTCTAGCTTAGGTATTGGGAAGTCCAGTTGCTTTGGGGGGTCCAGTTGCTCGCGTCCGTAGGTATACCCTATGATTCCCTACACGTACCCCCTGGGTGGTGCTAAAGAAGCAACCAAAAGTAGCAGTAGAACTTGTGCCAAGTTCGTCCGGAGAGGTACTGTCACCACATCTGGAATCTGCCGCCAAGCAGTAGTGGTTGCATTACTGTGTTCCGGTGGAAGGGTGTGGCTGCCGGTGAAATCACATGCGCATGAGACGTATCATCCCCGTCTCGGGTGATGGACGCAGCAGGATGAATGCGACTCAGTAAAGATTTGGATCTCATACTGAGTCGCACGCATTACTGTTGTCACGGGCGAGGGTCACCACTTCCTATCAGGTGGGCCCTCAGCTCGTTCCGTCACTCTTTCAAATAAAAAAAAATAAAAAAGGTATACCTCGGATGGTGCTAAAAGAGTTACTCTAAGCAGTAGAAACATGCCAAGTTCGTCTGGAGAAGTAGTAGGTACTGTCAACACTGCCGTATTTGTGTTCTGGTGAAATTACTGGAGCATCTGGGAGTGGCGGACGCAACCCAATGTGAATGTCTTTTCATATTTAGGTGGCAAGGACCTGTCTTATAGGTGTTGTTTTTGAGCGGTGGTAACCACATAACATCAAGCGGGCTGTTAGCTCGTTCCGTTAGTTTAATTACATACAAACAAGTGACTGATCTTAAAAAAATAAAACGACTTTAATGCTATCATCTTGTTATGCGTCCTTACGTAGGGTGTTCATTTTAAAAAGAATCATACAAATTGGCATACAACGGGCGAAGAAAAGTCACAGAAAAACAAATTACGCAATTTCGTTTATTTGGATGACACATTTTGTCCAGTTATTTTTATTTTACAACCAAACTATTGAACTATTGATAAAATTTCTTGACCAATCAGAAAGCATACGATTTCAAATAAAAAAAATAAATAAATCGATGACTAAATAACGGAGTACTGTGGTAATATACAATATACATTATTATAAAAAATTATACAATGAATTGATAACCTCCCCCGGAAGTGGGTTAAAAAGATATTTCTTTAAGATATGAGCGTGAAAGCGCAAGATACACATCTCACTGTGAATAGACACAGAAAATCTAGCCTTTTAGCATTGAATCCTTCATTAACCACTGTTTCCAAATCCAAAATTACCTCGGTTCCACTTGAGCTGATGAAAAATGGAGGCACGTCAATGTATGAATCAGTGGCATTAGCTCATCAAGACGCTTTCAGAGCAGGCCTAGCGGAAACCGAGGGGCGGTGCATAATCTGTCAGATACGTCATTACGCCTGTCTGTGGGCCGTTGGCCACCAAAAATACTGTTGTATTTATGAGCATTGTTTATTTAATAAGCAAGTCTATATCTGAATTATTATGACATATTCTTTGTACATAAAAATGGAATGCTGTTCAGATGTTCTCTGAAAGAAAACAGGGAAATGATGCGTTTGTTCTTATTTGTCACTTGCTCTTTCATTTATATACAGACAGAATGTAATTCTAATGATCAAAACACGGGTTTCTTTTTAATCAATTGATAAATAATACGTTTTCGGTTGCACCTATTAAGCTTAATTATATTAATAATATCTCTGTTTGTTGGCTAAGAAAATGTAGATAACATATATGTATGTATATATTTTAGACATTTCAAACAGCAATCTAGCCCAAAACAAAGCTTTTAATTTATCAACAAGATTATTGATAGAATCCTTGTATAGTATTTTTTGTGGGTACCTACTTACATAAAAACATATTAACACCCAGAAATTAATTAAGAATCTACGTTCGTCACCCAAACGATTTACTTGTGTGGGAGTCGAACCCACTACCACAGCGCAGAAGGTAGAGTTAATAATGTTGATAAATAAGAAAGCTTTGGGGCAGAATAAGCTGTATCAAACCTGTAACGTTCCCACTGCAGGGACAAAGGCCTACTCTCGTTAAGTGAGAGTGAGTGGGCTTTGATCACAGTTTTCCTTCATCGTTTTGAGAAAGTGTTAATGCGCATTGAATAAGTTATATTTTCAAGTGAATAAATTATTGTTGCGCGTTGAGATTGGATTCAGCGACCTTCGGTTTGAAAGTCGGCGTCTGTATCTCTGGGCTATCATGGCTGTAATGAGCTAGGTGCATAAATTTACTTAATAAAAATATAATCCCACTGGTGAAATAGTAACAATTATGCCAAGGACTAATTACGGAAGTCTTTATGGCGTAATTCCATTTTTACAACACCCGTAAAAAACACAATTAGTGTTACGACTGAAATTCCTTTTTTATTACTTTACAAATTAAAGTATTTATAATTTGTGATCGAAGTTTGTTATGTAGAACTTGTGCAAGTTTGTCCTGAGAAGTACGCTGCCATACCTGACGTTTCGTGGAAAATATCACATCTCCCCACTCTTTGTTCTCAGGGGGGGGGGGGTATAAGTCTGCCGCCAAGTAACCTCCTTTGGTTGAAAGGTGGATCTTAAAAATGGACTCTGGTCTTTCCCTACGCTACTAGAAGACCCAAGTCGCATCGCATTGCGCCCGTCACTCTGAGACGGGGAGGTTACTTCTCAAGTACCTGTAATTTCACCGTCACCCTTCCGTTCGTCCGGTCATTAGTTATAAAGGCATTAGTTATGGAACCAGAAAAGAAGAATAAACCATGTTTTGGCACAAAAACAATATTTTGGCTTTTTTTTTCAATTGAGTTAAAGAATCTAGAATATTTTATTATCCAATCTAAGCTAATTTTTTATATTCAGTGCATAGTAACTTAAGTTACTCCTTATAAAATCAACTGGCAGATGCCAGTGAAAGTCCCGTTAAAATTGGTCCAGCCGTTTTGAAGATCAGCCGGAACAAACAGACAGATAGACAGGCATAACTTAACTAAAGTTAAATTGTTTTTGTATTTTTTAGCTATTAAAGCTGTTATTTGGATATTACAAACAGATATACTAATTTTATTTAGTTGTATAATAACATACATTTTGTGCCTAATGCATTGTTTTAGTAGTCTGAAACCATTATTAAAAGCATTATTGCCTTTCTAATGAAACCGGTTTGGGGAAAATCGGATGGTTCCAAAGTCTGTCACGGATATTGGTAGAAACAATTTTTGTGTTTTATTTATTAAGGATTATATACACCTAAAAAGTGCAACTGTTGATTCTCATATTATTATAAACATCTTATATTTTTAAATACACAGTTATACAAAAACATGTCTTTATGTTCAAAGATAAAGAAATGTTTTTGTTTACATTATGACAATTTTCGAACATTTATTAAATCAACCTCATTGCACCGCTCTATTACACAATAATATACGCTTACCCCCATTTACCTTTAAAATATCAAAGGGAGTCGTTAATGCATCGAGGGTGCATAATTTATCAGACTGGGCTATATCTCGCTATTTTTACGTCACTGTGAAGAATGAATTTCAAATGGTGTTGGAAGTTTTGTGGGGGAGTAAAGCTGGTTAGTTTACCATGAGAACTCGAAAGCAATTTAATCGTTTTTGGTTTATGTAGACTGATAAACCAAGATCATTTTTGTCAAAGATAAAACCTAGTAAATACAAAAATTACCTAAATGAAGTGATAGCAAAAGTTTCAAAAACATTAATTCAATGATAATTGGGGTCCTGTGGTAGATAAGTTTCTATTCACTTTCGCTTTGATCGAGCTGTATTCCAACATTGTAATGAAGAAATTATAAACATACGCTTCAAACTCAAACTTAACTCCTTTAGATCTCAAGTATCGTTTGGACACATCAAAATTTACTCACACAAATTAACATAATCGAACGCATGTAACGTGTCACAGAAGGAGTATGCCTGTACCAGGTATGGAGGCAGTACTTCTCCGGACGAACTGCTACTTTGGCACCACCCAGTAGGTATGTGTGTGTACTTAAGGGGTTCTCTCCTACGGACACAAGCAACTGCACCCCTCAAAAGTTTCCAAACATATATTGTAAGCTAGCGGTCAATATACTTCTGCTAAGCTTGGTTTGTATAAATGCTGATTTCAAATTCGACTTAGTGAAATAGAATCGAGAAATTGTAGTAGGGTCTAGCAAGGTGTTTTAGGGTGTAAAGGAATCTCGAAAGAAATGTTCGCTTTGAATCGACTTCAAGTATGATGTATGACGCGTTATGATAATTTGAGATTGTTTTTGATTTATTCATTTGAGCAGGATTCCGATATAGCGTATATTGGAATCCTGCTCAATTTTACATTTTTAAGGATTGTATTGATGTTTATTTATTTAGGAACTTTTTTGAAAAGAATATCTTGATGTAAAAATGTCACCTGTCATTCATCACCCAGATTAAAACACTTATTGAATGAATATCTAATAAAATTACGAGATGGCGCTGTATTAAATTTTCAGCATAGTTTATTAAAAAAACACATTTTTTTTGTAAAAATATGTGTTTTTACAAGAAATTCAATTAACAACAAAACCCTAAACACAAACTTTCATCCAAATCATTAGAGCCAATTCCGAGGTACGCGAAATAAATATATTGACAGAAGAATTGCTCGTTTAAAGTGATAAGAAAAGATTAAATTTTTTTCATTTGGTGACAATTTCGGTACCTATTACTATTGCCGAAAAAAAGGAACTTTACGTGGATCTCTCGCATATGTTGCCAGTTTCGACCCTCAAACTATTTCTAAAACATATTACCTCAGGGACTCTGGCTACTAAATTGTTTCCTTACTGGAATCCAGATGTGGAGTCTGATATTTGCTTCTTAATTTTACCAAAGTCTACATTAACCACTTATTTTGCGCCTTTACCCGTGAAGGGGCAAAATAAGTGGTTAATGTATTTAAATCAGTCAGTTAATCAGTCAATTATAGCTTAGTGAATAGTGAAAAAAAATCTTGAGTTATTACTAATTTCATGCTACCGCTCATATAATAATTTTAGTGAGGCTTACTAACATAGTATAAGAAAATGTTTTACTAACAATTTTATGAATTTATATGCAGTCTGAATTAAAAGTTATTCTATTCTATTCTATTCTAATACGAGTATTGTTGCCAGTAACATGGTTTCTGTGTACATGCGGCACTGGATGGCAGTCAATCAGCCAAAAACCTGCCTAGTGTCGCAGTAACAGGCGTCTTATTATTATTGTTATTATTTAAATTATTTTTGTGTTTACTAACAACATTTATTGGGTGTACTACTAACAATTCTATGGATCTTGTATCTGAAATAAATGATTTATTATTATTATTATTATAAGCACTCATCGGATCCAAGTAACATCGATTTGACAAACAGAGCAATTTTTGGATTCTTATAAGTTTTACTTATCAATCCCCTATGGAATAACCCAGAACTCAATAGGGTTCTCGTTACGGTTCCGCACTCTCTTGTCTACCGTGACGTCACGAGTCCATACCACCCACACCCGCAAACTTCGAACATAACAAATGATCGTTCCACATCAATTTGTCTGGAAGTCGTTAAAATCGCGTTTCCTCAAATTAATTTCTCCCCTCACCTCGCGAAAGCCAGAAATATGGTTGTTATACACAACGATTTTGATAGATGTTCATTGGGGGATGACAAAAAGTCGCGATGGAATTTTAGGAAAAAAATGTGTTGATGTTGTGCTTTATGACTCGGTTCAACATTCACGCATCAAGATTTTTTTTGGTGTTCTGTTAAACAATAACAATGGCAATAAACTTAATTACAGGATAGACAATGAAGAAGTCTTCATTTTTGACTAAAAAAGTAAAAAATAAAATAGATCTGTTTTGTCGTCGATTGACATAAAGTTGGTGTAATTTCGAACTCACTATAGCAAAAATGTTTGACTGCTAGAAAAAGCGTATGTAGGTACTCTATGGAAAAAACACTTCGTTTTTGTTTCGTCGTGTGCGCGGCAATTTTGAGAATGTTTATTTCGATTTGATTCAAATAAAAGATGCCTCAATCGGATGTTGACATTGACATTCAATTCTTTTTGACATCCTACAAAGTATCGCCATCTGGGATCGATGTTGTAAAATGGCTGCCAAAAGCCCTCATTCATCTCACGCTAGTATGACAACTAATATCAAACTTTGGGAGGCTACCTGACCCAAATATTCTAGCAGCTCAAACAAGAACTCAGAACACTCCTGGGAACATGAACCTGAGTAAACAAACTGTAGGATCTTATGCAGACATAATTATTATAGTTTTGGTGATAAGTTTGAAATTCGTGCTGCGTTGCGACATGGATCGACTCGATTTCTTTCATTTTGATTTAGACTTGTTGGTCAATTTAGTTAGTTTTATTTATGTCCTGGATTGGATAAACTCGGGATATATTTACTGGATGGATTAAATAAACTGTAAGAAGGTATTTGCTGTGAGAATGTTATAGTAGCGGTGAGCAACAATTTGTCCACGTTCCCGTGATAGCGACTCATCTTATTTATCACTTTAAACGAGCAATTACTTTAAACAATTAACCTGCCTTTGAAGTCGGGTTAATCTTTGTTTTATTTACATGCACAGATTTGTATGAAAGTGACAACATACCTGTACAGTCAGTAAACTATGCACAGAGAACATTACTCTGTGCTCTCACCTGTCGGCGGAGTATCGCGTAACATATGATTTGTAAACACGACGCGTCAACATGCAAATGTTACGTTGAATCCGTATAAATTGTGAGCTACTACTCTGGAACTATTTAGTTTTAGCTTTCGAGTTATATTTGAATCTGTGAGATCAATTTCCAAAACTCTATTTTTTATGTCATATATATCTTTATGTCATACGATTTCACTCACATTTATAAATAAATATTCATGGACATATTTCACACAGCGCTGGCCCCAAACTAAGCATAGCTTGTAATATGGGAACTAGATACTAATAGAATACATATAGTACTTTCGTATATAAATACATACATAAAATATTAACACCCAGACACATAACAAACATTTCTGTTCGCACACAAATGCTTAAAATCTGAGGTAATTATACCCACAACCTACTGCACAGAAGGCAGAGCTACTTACTACTAGCAACTGAGTTTGGGGAAACTGAAATTGCTTATTATGCTGAAGAAAATAGTCACAGGAAGTGACTATTTTCTTCGTCCGTTCTATACCGAATCTTTTTTTTAAAGTGAGAACTTTTGTGAGAATTGATAGTATGAGTGAAACCCGCATCGAAAATGAGATACACTGTATGTAAATACCTAGTCGCGTTTATTTACTACTTTTTTACATCATTCGCCGTTTCAGAAGCGGACTGCGTTCGGTGTTTTTGCGAGTTTCCGTTCAACACACATCATTACCGGCGGAGTATACTTGCAAATTAAGTGCGCGGTTTGATCAACCTACAGAAAAAGATTTTCAGTTAGTGATGGTGAAACCAAAGTGTATGTGCTTTTAAGTGAGCTAGAGAAATCAGCTGATATAAATCTGTCGGTTTCTATTGTAGCAATTCGATGCGGGGTTTTTTTGATATCCCCCCGGGAAAATCTTTTTAGGGTTCCTAAGACGTCTGCCCGTCTGTCACTAGGCTGTATCTCATGAATCGTGATAGTTAGAAAGTTGAATACATCAGTATTTCTATTGCCTCTATAACAACAAATACTAAAAACAGAATAAAATAAATACTTAAGGGGGCTCTCATACAAAAACATGTTTTTTGTTTTATAGAGCCCTTCGGTCACGAGTCCGACTCGCACTTGGCCGGTTTTTTATATTTGGAAGTTTCGCAGTGTGATCTAGCTCCAAGTTACGCGTACTTTTTACTATGAAAACTGTGAATAGCGTTCATAATAATAATTCTTTAGCTGTTTATTAGGTTACTTCTTGTTAAATTTTTCTTGTTAAATTTTTGTTTTAACAATTATTTTAGGGTACCCCTAATTATACATTTCCTTTTCTACAGTAAAAACATACACGTCAACTTTATTTATTTGTATGTCAAGCAAAATATCTAGATATAGCTTCAATTTTTGTTTACTAATAAGGTCACAACCTGCTTTGAAATTGATGCAACAGAAAATAAACCTCATTAGTAAGTGGTTAGCACGACGGAACAAATCACACAGACGATAAATATCTAGCTACGCAAAAACCTATCTGTTGGTTCGATATCCCTCGTAGTAAAGTCAGGGGTCCTTCAGCGTAACCGTAGTCGAATAAAATAGGGGACGGAACCACAGATAGAGATCACAGAACCAGTGACGCGATGCGACCAGCTCAGCGTGTCAAGAGCTCGCATCATCACGCTGTACAGTGAACGGCAAACTCGAACACGCTGCGTTGAGTTTAGGAAATGACTTAATGATTCAAGATTCAGTCACGGTTGCGACTCTTGGAGGGGTAGGAAGAAATAATGCGCTTTGAATATGAAGGGTAAAATAAAAGGGCCATAAAAGACTAGCGTTGTTATGATCTAAATAGGGTAATTATGGTAATGCAGCAGGTTTGATGGGACGCCAACGGAGCATAGAAAGGCTTAAGGGTGTAAGCTGGCTTTTATACTTCCCTTGCGTTCTTTAATTGGCGGATGCGTGTCAAATTAGATACGCATTGATTTTGCTTTAAAGTCAAAGTTAAACTGATTTCCTTTAGATCTCAAGTATCATTTGGACGCGTCAAATTTTACACATACATGGACACATATTCGTGAGTGTATATGTTTTTCGTTTCCCTAAGCGGATGCCGGGTACAGTAACAATATATATTCATCATCAGAATCTATAAAAAATGCATAATATAAGTATTCTATTAACAATAATCTACCAGCTATTGATAGTAATTAACAGCCAGTGATTATTCCAAGTACCAAAGGGCCAGCCAACGTCCCATTGTCTCGATCAAAGGCCGTTTATGTTTAATCCGGGGTGCGAGGTTGCAAATTGAAACCACCATCGATATGTCCCCCAGCAACAAAACATGCCGTGTGTGCGAGATCAAAGTGACAATGCGGGAGGGTGAATTTGTCTAGGTGAGACTTATGTCACGGAGTTGAGAATAGATACGGTTGGGTGAACACAAATACATAATTTTTTTTTATGTCACTCATGCAACACGATCTGATGTTAAGTGGTTATCAACAAAAATACGACTCAGGTCCTCTCTTAACAAAGTATCGGCAGATTCTAGTCGCATCTCGTTGCGCCCGTGACCGAAGACGAGGATGTAACGTCTTACGCGCCTGTGATTTCACCTGTGATTAGTTGTCTGTAAAGTCGGTTTACGGAAGATAGTTTTACGTGATAATGCGTCACAAGCCGAATGCTTAGACCAATCGTGCCTCTCTATGGCTTGTTCCGCGCTCTTGTCAGGCGGAACATGACAATGAGTCATGCTTTTTCTTGCGTGCAGCCGGCGTTTATCGGTTTATAAGACGTTATCACGTCAATAATATATATTTTTTTTTTATGTGAATAAGTGACGGAACGAGCTGAGGGCCCACCTGATGGTAAGTGGTGACCCTCGCCCATGACAACAATAATGCGTGCGACTCAGTATGAGATCCAAATCTTTACTTAGTCGCATTCACCACTAATAACACGAAAGTAAAAACTAAGATACAAAATAAAAAGGGAAAGATAATAATAACAGAATTCACACATCCAGTTTTCGTTAATCCCCGATACAGAGCGGCGAGCGACACCGCTCGTCATTACGATGGAATCGGAGGGTGCACTGTTTATTAATCTATATCGGAAATATGCTTCAACCACCTGCGTCACAGAGTCAATTGAAAATTGGAGCACAAAGTATTGAGAGCTTCAAAGGACCGCGCGATTGCAGCTTTGAGAGGGGTTGAGATTTTTTATATGAAAGCGATGGCGTACGCTTTCGGTCACCTATGTTTTAATAACGTTACCCCTGCACTAGGAATCCCTGAGTCACAGATGGCAATATTCCAACCCGAAAAGAAAATTTTACTACGAGTATCATCATACAGTCAACGCAAAATTATTAAATGTATGTAACTGTAAATCGAAGAAATTATTATATATATTTCCGAAAGCAATTTATATCCGCAGATAATTACCTGTTACATACGAAAAGTCTGATTTTTTCTCCAAAGATAAAAAAGTGCAGTAATTTATCGAGTAAATCCAGTTGCACTACTTATCTCGCTTCATCGATCACGGTGTTACATTATATTGCTTTTAATTCTGCGTCCTAAACAACCAAAGTGAAAGCTTTTGCAAGTTCTTCTGTATTTTTTTCGTTTTTTATCAAGCGCTAAGAAAACGTTTGTACTTTTTAGTATTTATTCTATTTCAGTAAGGGCTTCTTCCCATTTGGACTTTTCATTTCGTAACTTTCATTTATATACCGAAATACAAGTGGTATTTTGTGAGATTTTCATAAGTCATCCATTTTGCAGATTTGGACAACTTTTAAAATTATATTTTTGGTAAAATACGAGTAGTACAGTCGGGTACAAAACTATGTATCACATAACGTGTTCAATATTTATAATGATAGCTTTATCAAAAGTGAACAAAAAAATATTATCTGGTCTATAAAACTAAATCTTATCGCGTTCTCACGTAATTTTTTTCGGAATCGGGTCTCCCCAGTACGGTATTCTGCGGCATCGGGGCCTTCGAGAGTAACCCGCTTATACATTATATTGTACTTATTTTACAACTTTTAAATAGCGCGAACACCGTCGTTCTTCCAATTGTTTGTGCGCGTCCGTTCAGTTGGTACGGTATACTTTTCCTGTACATTTTTATATAGGTATAATTTTAATTATGTTACTTATCAGTATTATTATAAGTGATATTGCAAACCCTTAATGTATGATACAGTTTGATGTCATAATTTCTGTTTCCATTAAAGTAAATTTATCAAGACACATTTACATAAACACGTACGGTAAATGCACTTAGAAGTGTATTTCATAATAAATTCATTTATTTTTATTATGTAATATTAAAACTCAGTCAGACCTTGGTTTTCACAGGACCCAATATTTTGATATACTTGTATATTTTGGAGTAATATATTAGGAGTACAAATAAGTTTCCGCCGTTTTTTAACACAAATTAAATATTTATTGTAGAAGAACGGTAATATAAATTTATTCAAAATATTGCCCATCACTTGCAACCACTTTTTCCCATCTCTCAGGCAGCATTCGAATCCCACGTCTGAAGAACTCCTTGTCTTTTGAGGTTATCCACGAATCAACCCAATTTTTGGTATCCTCATAAGATGTGAACCGCTGCGCCGTCAGAGCATGTGCTACGGACCGGAACAGGTGATAATCGGACGGTGCAATGTCTGGTGAATACGGCGGGTGGGGTAACACTTCCCAATCAAGTGTTTCCAAGTACTTTTTCACGGGAGCCGCAACATGTGGACGAGCATTGTCATGCAGAAGAATAATTTTTTCGTGTCTAGAATAGTAGGGCGTTTTTCCTTCAGAGCTCGGCTCAATCTCATCAATTGTGTTCGATAGAGGGCTCCAGTAATTGTTTCGCTCGGATTAAGCAACTCATAATACACTACACCTAGCTGATCCCACCAAATACACAGCATAAGTTTTTTTCCGTGAATATTCGGTTTTGCTGTTGATGTTGACGCGTGGCCAGGTAATCCCCATGATTTTCTTCTTTTTGGATTGTCATAATGTATCCACTTCTCATCACCAGTTATGATACGATGTAAAAAACCCTTTTTTTATGTCTAGCTAGCAGCATTTCACTTAAGCATAATCGGCGTTCAATATCTCTCGGCTTTAATTCGTACGGAACCCAATTTCCTTGTTTATGAATCATTCCTAATGATTTTAAACGATGTGAGACTGCTTGCTGAGTGACTTCTAATGTTAGAGCAAGTTCTTTTTGTGTTTGAGATGAATCTTCCTCCAATAATTCCTCCAATTCTGCATCCTCGTAAAATTTTGGCCTTCCACTGCGATCTTTGTCTTCTACGTCGAAATCACCATTTTTAAACTTTTGAAACCACTCTCGACACGTTCTCTCACTCAAAGCAACCTCACCATATGCTTCTACGAGCAATGGATGCGCCTCAGCAGCAGATTTCTTTAAATTAAAGAAGTAAACTAATATTTCCCGCAAATGACGCTTACTTGGCTCAAATTTTGACATTTTCAACTTATAAAAATTATATTTTACCAATATAAAATCAATGATATTAATAGGTTATGTTGTCCTTGAATGTCCAAACTATTTTTTAAGCCGGTTATCATCTGCGAAAGCTAACCGAAACTCCGTGCCGCGCCATCTACAATAAAACGGCGGAATCTTATTTGTACTCCTAATAATAAGTGCTTTATTGATTTTAATAGGTACCAAGTAATTAGAAAATTTGAGGAGTAATATAATAAGTGCTTTATTGATTTTAATAGGTACCAAGTAATTAGAAAATTTGGTTATAATTAATAATATCTTCCGTTTGGTACACGTTCGGAGAATATATTTTTTTTAATTCAGTTAAAACTTATTGTCACTAATGTTTAAATATACTCTTTCTAACTTTTAACCTCGAAGAAATATAGACAATCAAAATTATGTCTCCTTTCTGAAGATAAGCAACTTGTTTAAAGTGCTATGTTTGAAAATTTGTGAGACGGAACAGAAATATATAATAATTAGAATATCGTACCCATATTGGGCGAAAGCGATATGGCGTCCTCGAGTTCTAAAACTTTCATATCATAAAAACAAATATTTGTATAGGAAAAATAGCCTCACAAATCTTGGTTACGAAAACGAATCAAAAGGAAAAATGTGGATCTCGTCAATATCAAACAGGTAACGAACGGTATAATTGGCGCGCCAAAAACCAGTCGAGACACGTTTTCAATTTGCACGTAATCCCTGCATCCTTTGGCGTGGCCACAAAGTAAGTAGGCGCAGAGGGCCAGCCGCATACAATGCGCGAAAACGATGCACGCACACACACACACACACACACACATATAAGGGAAGTTTCAGATATAATCAGCCGAGCGTTCAACCGAGTCTATAGACATATCATTGGTGAACTCAATGATGGTTCTTGTCTTCCAGAGGATAAAGGACGGAGACGAAGAATAGTGCTAGTGGAGACGAAGAATCTCTTAACCCAAACTGACATGACAAATTACTTGGTAGTAAATAATTAGTCCAGGAACAAGACAGAAAACAGTGTTGATGCGAGACCTTCGTAATTTTGTGAGCACAGAATAGAAAATAGTACTTGATGGTATATACGCTGTACGTACGTAATGCTTATACGTCTTTGTGTGCGTGCGGTGTACACGGCCAGGCATCTGTACTATTCTGTGCCGTGCTTTTTACTCCAGAGGGCGCTTCATTAATGTTTGTTTTGGAATGCGTTTGAATGGCTGGTATTAAGGGGCGCTTTAGATGAACATTTAGATATGGGACAAACAAAACGGTGCCAAAGCTTTGGGTTCAATAGAAATCTGCGAATTAAACTGTCAAAGGCTTGACTAGCCTCAAAGCTTAGTGAGCTCTCCCCTTTATAGGCTGGGAGTTCGATTCCCACTTAGGACAAAATTTTGTGTGAGTATCATGGGATCTTAGACCTTAGAGAAGGGCAAGCTAGCCTGAGTCATAATAATTGTGCATGCCCATTCCATGATCTGTGTCATAATTTTCATTTTACACATCACATCTATTTCAGGACATTATGTTTAATGTTTCCAACACAACTATATATCTACCAATTATTTTTATATATGGTGAAAAATAAAATAAACTTTAATACGTAAGCACGTACATTTACAAACCGATCTCACCTACCATGGTATAATAAAACGTTATCGTCAGCCGTCGCTTCTGGGGAGCAAATTGGATGAGAAATCAAATAAAAAACATTTGCGCCCATCTCCCGACGTTTGGGGGAATGCGAGGTTCTATGGTAACACGTAGTTTGGGGCAATATGTTTCACTTACAGGCATAATAGTCGCTTTGAATGATTCGAGATAAGTTTTATAAAAATGTAGCTTCTTTCATTTACGAAGCTGCGAATAGAAATGATCACTGTCTGTAGTCGTTTAGGTAGTTGTGATGGAGGGTTTGAATATTACAATCAGCTTGAGGTTTAGTTGAAGGAAAGCATCGCGAGGCAACCATATCGTGATGGGTGGGCAAATAGATACTACGGTGAAGATGCTAATCTGCAGCCAAATAACTGATTACATCAGTCATCAGATTTAAATAAAAAACAGGATTGAGTCTTATGACAAAGTTTAGATAAAATCATTATTCTCTATGCATCCATAATAAAAATAACAAAACGTCATCTTTAAATACGACTGGCCTCATATGGCATAGATCAGTTGCTAGTAGCTCTGCCTTCTGCGGTGTAGGTCATGGGTTCGATGCTTATCCAGGCTAACTATATGTGTGATGAACATAAATGTTTGTTCTGTGTCTGGGTGTTAATATTATAAGTATGTATTTACAAAAAAATACTATATTAGTATTTTTTTTTTTTTTTTTTATATGTAAATAAGTGACGGAACGAGCTGAGGGCCCACCTGATGGTAAGTGGTGACCCTCGCCCATGACAACAATAATGCGTACGACTCAGTATGAGATTCAAATCTTTACTGAGTCGCATTCATCGTACTGCGTCCATCACTCGAGACGGGGATGATATGTCTCATGCGCATGTGATTTCACCGGCTGCCACACCCTTCCACCGGAACACAGTAATGCAACCACTACTGCTTGGCGGCAGATTCCAGATGTGGTGGCAGTACCTCTCCGGACGAACTTGGCACAATTTCTACTGCTACTTTTGGTTGCTCCTTTAGCACCACCCAGGGGGTACGTGTAGGGAATCAAAGGGTACACACCTACGGACGCGAGCAACTGGATTATCTATCTAGTTTCCATATTACAAGCTATGCTTAGTTTGGGGGTGTGTGAACCTTAAAAAAAATATATTCAGTTGGAAATGTACCTATTCGTTCTTATTATTTTTGGCGCTTTAATCGAACATATTAATAAATATTAATAGGAAGTAATTTGTACTGGCCGGTTGTAATTTTAATTTCAATTACGTGATTTTAATAACTGGATTGGTTTCCCTAAAGCACCTAAATGTGAACCAATTTACGAATTGAAAATAGATAGCTTGTAATACGGGAATTATATACAATATAAAACAATATCTGTGTAATTAGGGACTATATGTACCTATTATTATTTAATTAATATTGTGTAAGCTCGAGTGTCTGTAGGTACTGGGACAAATCTGACTCGGATTTACAGTGCCTATTGTTTGTAATATAAACTAAGTGTAATTAAATAAAAAGACTATGGTACTGTTTGGAGTTAATTAAAAGTTGATTCCAAACAGTACCATAGTCGGGTATGCCCGGTTTTGATTGCCACCGCTTCATCTTGGACGCAGGTGCGCTCGCGCTCGCAACGAGACCCTGACAATTACTTGGGGACCCCGCATGTGTGAACGCGCTAATCCGCAGACAGATTACATTCTGTGGAGATAAAGCTTACATAAGATGCTTTATTGGTTATCAGACCATAGCATGATTTAAATATATTAACACTGAAAAAGTGTTTTGTGTTAGAAACCGATCAAATGCAAGTCGGACTCGCGCACGAAGGGTTTCTGTACCATAATCTATAAAACAAAAAATAAAAATCACGTTTTTGTATGAGAGCCCCCTTAAATATTTATTTTATTCTGTTATTATAGCGCCAACAGAAATACATCATCTGTGAAAATTTCTTCTCTCTATCACGGTTCATGAGATACAGCCTGGTGACATAAAGCGTAAAGGCGAGCATAAAGTTTGTTCTCGGGTATTGGGTGTTTGCCCTGCTTCTGGGCTTACCAGAAGAGATCCCACACTATCAATACCTATGTAACGCTTTTTTATAAGGTCAATAAATAAATTTATTATTATTATTATTCTGTATTTGGCCACGCCAGGGACACAGGGAAGAAAAATAAACAAGATAAAACCTGGAGCTACATGATTTGATGGGTTCAAAACCTTGGCCAAATTACAGGCCACCACTGTAATGGATCCAGGATTACGGTTTGGGAGGGGTTTGACAGGTAGGAATTATAGGTAAACGCTAACGCCCAAACCCTATAATCTATTAACAGATTAATGGAGATAGATAACCATGGTAACAGTTTTAGTGTCAAAAATATATGTGCCATCTTGGCTTTATATGTGCCATCTTGGCTCGATTATAGGTTGGCTTGGCTGTGAAAAACACAAAATATGAACTGTAAAGTTGAAGATCTCAGCGGTAACAGCTCGAGCTGGTTGTTAACCGACTTTAAAAAAGGTGGAGGTTTCGTGTTCCACTGTATATTTTATTTTTATGTATGTTCACCGATTTTTTTCGCCATTTATCAGCCGATTTGGAAAATTCTTTTTTTATATGAAAGGATATGCTTTAAAATTGGTTCCATAGAATTTTTATCAAAATCAATTCAATAATTTGGTTGTTTAATCAAAATAACTCGAAAAAAAATTGTAAAGTAAACGAAATTTCGTATTTGTCATTCTCAGAAAGAATCAGACCTTAGCGTATCAGCTTGAAATGTTCTCTTTGCAGGGACACGGGCCTACTCTCGATAATTGACAGTGAACGGGCTTTGATCTACCACGGGAGCCCAACATTAACAACCCTGATTAGTAGATGTCACATGTCTTTGAATATTTTGTTCTAAGATACGCCAGTTTACAGACGATGTTTTCCTTCACCGTCTGGAAAACGTGTTATTGCGCACATAAATATTTTAACTTAAAAAGTCATTGGTGCACGTGTGGGTTTGAACCAGCTGCCTTCAGATTGAAATACGACGCCACCACGCTAGATGCTTTAGGAGAGCAGGGGGGTTGTTTGAGCCCCATAGCCCGCCCTAGATTCGCTCTCGCTACTTCACCTCAAACCAATTTCGGTGTACCTATTAAAATATATAAAATTGAATCCTAATCAGAGCGATGGTTTATTCACGCGACGTGCACGACTCGCGCGTGTTTCACGGCACGACTGTCGCGTATAAAGGCACGGCGTGTTCGCCTAACGACCGGTAATGAAAACATTTTTTATTTTTATTCTTTACGTTTTGTTTGCCGATGGCGTTCGCTTAGTGTGGATGGTATACTCCCGCGAGCTAAAATTGTGCGTTTACTTTTTTTTTACGTTACGATTCTGTGTCGCAGACGGTATGGACCAACACACAAGACAACATCCAAGACGAAGTGTGGGTTGGCCCAGAATCGAACCCAAGCCCTCCTCGCTTCGAAGGCAGGGCTACTAACAACGAAGCCACGGAGCCGCAAAGCTGTTGAGATGCTGAATAATAGACTGATAGATAGATAGAAGGGACACATAGACCCCAACATATAAAAGTATCATCAATATTGATATACAACGGGCGAAGAAAAAAGTCACAGGAAAGCAAAGTAAGCAATTTCTATGCTTGTCTGCATTGAATGGATTTAATCAAAGATTTTGTGTTTTGTTTTACTTTAATAATGACCTTAATTATGTACTATGTGTAATCGTTCCTACGGTGAAATATATGAGTATGACCAATCAGAAAGTATAAAAAAATATCACTACATTTCATAAATAACTACGACGACATCGTCCGCGTTGAATATATCTTTTTTTTTTTGCGCGCATTCCTATTTTATTTATTTGCATTGATATAAAACGACGCATATTATAGATAATACTCATGAAAATTAAAATTATGACTCATCAACGTATGCATAATTATAGACATAACCCATCAGCCAGTTAAAATTGATTGCTGTCATGAGGGTGTATCCATACAAATTTATCACCTTTTCATATTTTCCCCTCACTAGAGTCATAATCGCGCGCACCTGTCACGCGCGTCACATCACTGGCTGTGACGTATGACCACCATCGGTACGGAAACAGCGGAATCGGTCACTTCCGTTGTTTTTTTTTTTCGGATTAATTTATTAACCTCTTGGCCAACTGTCCCACTGATGGGCCAGTAAGTGAGGTAAATTTAGCGTTGTGTTGATTGATAATTATTATTTAACTAGCGCGTCCCGCGGCGTTACCCGCAGTTTTCCAGGATTATATGTAGCCATGCTTTAATCCAGGATACACGCTATCCTACTAAATTAATTCCAAATCCGTTGAGCCATTTGCACGTGAAGGAGTAATAAACATCCAGACACATACATACAAACCTTCGCCTATATAATATTAGTCTGATATAAACTAGTGAGAGCCTGTTGGCCCAGGGGTACAGACAGACTTTCAGTCTGAAGGTCGTTTTTCCCTAGAGCTTTTATTCCGAGAATATTATTGCTAAATTCACTCTAATAATAAAACAAATGGATATGAATACTAGTGAACTAAAAGCCTTTTATATATCATATACTTTATACGTTTTGGCGTGATTGAGTCGGAAATATCCATCCATCCATCTAAACTTTCACATATAACATTAACCCGCGACGCAGAAACAGTTGTGTGCCCTTCTGTGGTACCGTAGCTCTAAAAAGGGTGAACCAATTTGGGTGCGGTTTTTTTATTTAGAATCAAGTTTTCTAGCAATTTTTTTAGACATGTTTTATCAAAATCGGTGCAGTTGTTTCAAAATTATCAGCTACCATTACACTGAGTCGGGGCTTTTTACATTTTCGTAAAATTAACTTGTAGTAAGTAAGATATAGGAGAACCTTAATTAACACTCGTTCCACCCTAGCTCTCTGTAGGCAGCTGAAATCAAGATCAAGGTCCAGATAAAAAAAAACCCGGACCCGGACTGCAGATAGAGATTTTAAGCCAATAGCTCAAAATCCACCTCAAAAATTAATATCGTACTACTGTTAATTAAACTGTGGCTGCATCAACTCAAGTTTTCATGTGGTACCAGATGCAAAATCAAAACCATCCGTTATAGTATTGCCAACTCTGAAGCTGAATAATATGCTAATAACAAAAACGTTATAAACGCAAACGTTAATGAATAAACAACATACGCGCAGACAATTTACCTTCAAACAGTTCAATTATTCTCATAATCCTGCGGGCTCTTTAAAAGCAATTAATATTCCATTGATCCACCCCGTTGGTCACCCACGTTAAAACACGGCGTGGTGGACGTAATCAGGCGAGGGGTGAATTGGGCGAAATTATATCCCTAACCGGTGCAGCCCCTAAAGGAGACTTTTTTTAAATTTTATTTAACGATATTATCGTCTATGACCCAGGTCGGAAGAACTGCGGAACATCACCACAATGGATAGTGACTGCGTGGAAGACCCAGATGCGGATGGCGAGATGAGTTACACTCCTATTCAAAGGATTGGTACCAAATAGCTAAAAATTTTCTTTTAATGAAAGGCCGGCAGCGCGTCAGCATTGCCTCTGGTGTTGCAGATGTCCATGTGCGACGGTGACCGCTTTCCATCAGGAGGCCCGTCTGCTCGTCTGCCCCCTAATCTATAAAAAAAGGGATACTTGGAAAGAGAGAAGTCTTTGCCCTGCAGTGGAAAATATCAGGCTTATAATACAAAAGTAATAAAAATATTGACCCAGGTGTTTACAATAATAATTTGGAGGCTGGATAAAGATCTCATGCAGAAGGCGGTGCTCCTGGACACGGCATGCATCGTCAAGAGGTTCTTCTCTCTGCAGACCAACCGCTAGAATTTTACTCCGCGGTCGGCGGTCCTCCGTTTATATATATTTTTTACTACAATGTTTCTATATATTGTTTATTGTAAATAGGTAATACATTATTTTGCAGCAAAAAAACATAGCAATTGAGAATTAAAAAACGAAAACAAATAACAAAAAAAAAAATTTTTTTGCTCGTACTGTCATCCATCATAACTTGATCCCTGATTACGCCCACTCTCTGTTTTCAGAACACCTGGCTGTGTAATTGTCTTCATTCGGCCATCATTCATACGCCGGAAATGATGGAATGTTGAATGATGGCGCCACTCTGTTTGTTTTTTTAATTTACCGAGCTAGATTGATTGGATTCGATCTTGGGTATAATTGAAAATGGTGCGGTCGGATCAGATCCTTCCAAAAATGAGTTGCTGATTGTTTTGTAATATTTCCTTTTAGTTTGCAAATTGGTTATTTAGTTTTGTGTGTTAGTTTTAATGTTTACCCTTTACATAATGAACTATTTATACTATTTGTTTGACTTTTCTATATTTTTGATATTTTTTGCCATTTGCCGAAAAGGGGTATGGCTCAGCTCTCTTGTAAGAGACCAGATCTCAAGATCCATCCGAAGTTTTCGTACCACCTATTGTATTTTAAAATGATTTATTGGGATATCGGATTTAGCACTTATTTTGTAAATATTTCAACTTGCTACGACTTTGACGTATTATTCTTATGATACAGCCTTATAATTGTAGGACATACAGATAGACGTAGGCTTATTAATATGTATTGTAGTTTATTTTACTCTTTAGGCAGGTAAATTTTAAAATTAGCTAACTACTAGTCAAGAACTTAAATTGGTCAATAATGACCAATCAAAGTTAAAGTTGATTAAAACATTTTCTATAATTGAATTTTAATAATTTGAAATTGAGTTAAGCTATTAATATCTTTTATCTCAGAACTTACAAAAAGAGTATTATGAGAAAGATCGACTTTTCAGAAACAGTCTGTTAGAATTAGAATCATTAAGATCAAATATTAATCAAATATTATCCCCGTCCCGTACCAAATACTCTAAATCCACGTCATTATTCAAATTAATCAGCTGCATTATAATCCCCACATCTGCCACCTGGTCACACGACATGTGATATCATTGTCCAACTGTCCAACTGGTCTGGTTTCAATCGAACTTTGGATTAGCCATATGGGATAGCTTAATTTTGTTTGGGTGAAACTGAACATATAGTTTATTGAGAAAGATAAAAACTTTATTGACTCCACAATATAAAAATAGAAATATTAAAAAAGCTAAATTAACAAGAGATTGATTTAAAAATCTATAAAACCAACTTCTATTCATGTCTAATTTTTCGCCCTTTAGGTTGAAATTTATTCCATAAAAAATCACCATTTAAAATGAAAATAAAATTATCTATATCGAATGATTGTAACTTTGCCAATCTGCAATTGGCAAGTCTAAATCAAAAATCTGTAGTTTAAAACAGACTTGGCCACATTTTGAATCTCAGTATTTTCACCTGACTGTGCCAGTTACGAAGAAGTTTACAGTTAAGACGGGTTACGTTTTTCGAGTGTATGTTTATATGTATGTATATTTATTTCGCACACTCTGTAGCCTAAACGGCTTCATGGATTGAAGATTCAGAGGTGTCTTTAGATTTTTCTGAATTGTGAAAGTGACACCGGATAAATGAAAATTGTAATAATTTAATTGGTCAATTTATAAAGTTTTCAGTTTGTAACCCCGTTCTAATTCTATTTCGTAGTCAAAACCTATGTAGTCGAAACGATATATTCATCTGGTCGACGAGGGGGCTTGGTGTCCGGTGTAAGTGCTGTGTCCACACGCCGTTTGTATTAGAACCAGGAACGTCCTTGGACCGCTGGCTGGTCGAATTACATCGACGTACAACATACTTGTAGGTAAGTGTCAGCTTAGCTTGTTTTGAATAAGGTTCGGTACCCAAATGGAGGGTACTCTTATTTTCTCACAGTACACGGTTCCGTCCTCAAGTAAAAAACGAAACCCTTATAGAATCACTTCGTTGTCCATCGTAAAGTTAATATCACAATACTCAGGTCTACAATCGCTAGGAGTATTGAAAAAACTTGTAAATCAATGCAATCAAAAGATACGAACGTTTTTGATCCGTTTATGTCGCATACTTTAACTCTTGCAAGGGAATCAAAACTTATGGGGTACATCCCGTTGACCTAGAACCATGAATTTTGTCAAGAAGCAATTTCATATAGCACAAGTAAAGGAATATAACCGAAAATTGTAAGTTTGTAGATCACAAAAAAAATACGCGAAAAAACCTACAAACGATACGTCTACGTACAAGTTCGTGCGGAATCCTCGGTGCACGGGTCCGACTCGCAGAAGGTCAGTTTTTTTTATACATTCAATGTCACAGGACTCGCCGAAGGCCACCTTATGGTAAGTGGTTACCTCCACCCATAATAACAAACGACTTCCAGACCATGGCCACAGAAACACAGGAATGGGAGTGGACCATTGCTTGGTGGCAGATTACCAGGTGGAGACGGCAGAGGTAGTACTTCTTCGGGCGAACTTTGCAAACATTCTATTGCTACTTACAACTGCCTGTCTATCTTTGACGGAAACGTAGCTAAAATAGCAGAAAAACGGTTGAAGAAAATAGTGCAAAAGGTTACTCAATACATCTACTCAATCATGTTTGATTGAGTGGTCGTATACAATAATTAATGATAGTTCCTTTAATGATGGTTATTTACTTTCCCATTTTACCTTTCGAACTTAAAGGTTTAGTTCGGCGGGAGATTGAACCCGGGACCCCAAGGTTCGCAGTCAGGATCACTACCTTGTTAAAGGTTATTGATCTTAGGTTTAGCTCCATGACATTGACTAATACCGTTGCATCCTGTGTATCAAAGCAATCTCAAACTATCGCATAGGGGAGGTCTGTCGACACATAATTTTTCAATTTGCCCAGTTAAAACGCGTTTAGGAGATTGATTAATAAATCTCTAGCTACAGGGGTGGTTTATTGAGTTAGAGTTCCTTCGGTGGCACCCCTGACGCAGATCAGGGGGTCGATTCTTGATATTAACAGTCAATGCTGAGATCGACTTTTTTCGTATGTTTTTTATAGATGTATCCGTTCTCAATTTTTAAAGCTATTCAAATGTTCAGTACTTATCAAATAATTTACATTATTTGGTGTAGATACGTAGTTATGTTCAGTAACTATAAAAGTTCAGTTTGATGGAACTGCCAACATCTAGCAGACTCCCGTTGTACTTATTTGACGCGGGAACAATATAAAACAATCGCATGAACACTCTTACCTCTCCACAAGGTTTTCCTGTACCACAATTATGATGGACAGTACAAACAACCAAGAACTGAGAACAGCAGGTGCAATCACACGCGCATAAGACGTAACATCCGCGGGTGACGGGCGCAACGTAGTGCGACTTGGTCTTCTCATACTTCGGTCGGAGAGGACCTAAGAAATATAGCTGTTATGGAAGGAGTAAGTAAGTAATCAGGTGGACATTCAGATAGTAGGTACCGTTACTTTTGCTACATAAAAAAAAAAACTAAAGTGATTGCCCCGGATAATCAAAGTAATCGATAAAAAAAACATTTTTTTTAAAGCAAGCTAAGTTTTATGACTCACGAGTCAGTATGGAAACGAGACTAAATTAAAAACACGTCGAAGTCGAATTGGATATCAAGAATAAAGGCCCAGAATGAAGTTCTTCCCCCGTTCTGAGAAATGTGATGATCTCAGTAGGATGTTGCTGGATTGCTTTTAGTTGATATTGTATGCGTTTTCGAAAACCGGATTTGAATGCGGAAAAAGATTCATAATATAAAAACGTGGCATTCAATCATTCCAATTTCTTATTGACACTAAATTCTAAATTTATGTATTCTGGAAGGATTATTATGTAAGTAACGTTCCCACCTGTAGGGAATAGACATGAAATTGGTTAAAATAGAAGACGGTAACAGTAGTGCACTCGCATTGCTGTGTTCCGCTGGAAGGGTGTGGGAACCGGTGAAATCACATGCGCTTGAGACGTAACATCCCCGTCTCGTGTGACGGGCGACTTGGTACTTCTAATACTTCGGTTGGGTAGGACCTAAGTTGTATTGCAGTTGTTAACATCAGGTGGGCCTTCAGTTCATTCCGTCTCTTCTTCTTCTGTCTTCCGTTCTACATATAAAAATGGCTGAAACGAAAGGTAAATATAATCGATCGGGTAATCGCTGGGGTTACCAGCTCTCTCTCGGGCGCCACCCCAGTTCATTCTTCGGATGTTTAATTTGCGACAGTGTTTAATTAATCACGAGTTTGTCTTCTTGATTACTTTCCCGCCAATTATAAGTTTCACATGTGTTTTTGACGTTGATTTGTTAGACAGACAGACAATTTAATGTAAATTAAGATTGCAGGTACCTCTGCAGTCATAATGCATATTTTCGAAAAACATCGTAAATATAGAATATTACTTAAAGTTTTTTGTGTATCATGACGCAACGTTTATGCCAATTATAAATTATATCAGATGGTAATTTAATAAAATATAATCTTAATTGGGCCAGTTAAAATTTGAAAAAGCAAATCCATTCTAATTAACTTTTAAAAGGAGATACAATTGTTAATGTAGTTATATTAATAACTTTGCAATTGTTACTTATTGAATGCAATACAATGATCAGTTGAGTAATTACTGTTTGAAAGCGTAACAAACAAACTCACATTCGCCTTTATAATATTAGGTAGGATATAATTTTAATTGTAATAAATTATACATATTTGTCTTGGGCACAATTCCATCTATTATTATAGTAGTTTGGATTAGTTAATCACTACATAGTATAAAACAAAGTCGCTTTCTCTGTCCCTATATCCCTATGTATGCTTAAATCTTTAAGACTACGCAACGGATTTTGATGCGGTTTTTTTTAATAGATAGAGTGATTCAAGAGTAAGGTTTATATGTATAATGCATATGCAAGTAATCCCGGCATCACACGGGTAGTTTCTGATACGACACTGATGCTTTACTAATCGTGCGATGCCGGGGCGGATCGCTAGTATAAAATATTAAATATAATGATGATATATTTCGTAACAAATTACATTTTGGCATGCGATATCTAAATATAGTTTTCGCACTCATACCCCTCATGCAATTGGCAACAAACACAGAAACACAAAACAAACACTCAAGACCCGATAACAAAATTTACGCTCATCACAAAAAGTTTTCTCCGGCCGGTATAACCTAGATGACAAAAAGGCTTGGGAATGAATTTGCTCCACTCTAGACGCAGGACCATATTCGCGAATATGTAATACTGTCTCTGAGGGGTTTCTTGTCTGTTTTTTGCCCTCGGGTTGGTCGGTTAGGGTTGGAACAGACGTAAACTTAACAAATAAGATTAGCTTAAACATGAAAACTGACTGTAATTTGACATGACATTAAGCATGAAGTTTGTTCTCGGGTCTTGGGTGTTTGTCTTATCTTTATGTGTTTGTCCATGCCATCTGCGACACAGGGAATCCTAGTGCAGAGGTATGAGTGTGTAAACGTTTAATATCTGCGTGCATGTAATGTGCCTGGGGAGTTTCTGTGACACGTTATATGCTCACGAGTATGTGTACATGCATGTGTAAAATTTGACGTGTCAAAATGGTACTTGAGATCTAAAATAACAAATGAGTTTCACTTTGACATGACTTTGGTAATCGAACCGAAGAAGGCAGGGTTGCTACCAACTAAGCTACGGAGTCTGCAAGATTTCTGTATTGGTAATGAGGTCCATAGCCGCGTTGTGCGCAACTGACTAAGCTTCTTATTTCTTGCACGAGTTACACAATAATATTTTTCTTACTGCTAAAGAAATTAGGTTGAGCAAATATGAGGGGGAAGTTTCCCTTAGAACTCGATGAGCATAGAGTAAGCAATAATGAAGCGACAATACGATAAGCTTACATAAGAGATCCTGAAAAGTAGCTACAGAATACGAAAAAATTGTTTAACAATAACAAGAATATTTAGTTGTAAAGAAAGATGTTTTTATGTATCTCACTTATCGCAAGTAATATAAGAAATAAAATGATATCTTTGTGGATATTAAGATGAAATTCAATTTATATAATACTAGTTGCCCCGCGGTTACACCCGCGTAGTACCCATTCCCGTGGGAATACATGGATAAAATATAGCGTATGTTACTCGCTGATAATGTAAAATGTAATGACCGATCAAATGCAACGACAACGTCAGGTATTGTAAAAAAAATCGTGTTTGTAGTGTTACCGTACCAGTCTCTAAAGTTCACACTGCAGGTACACCGGCCTACTCTCGATAATTGAGAGAGAATGGGCTCTGATCTACCACGGGAGTCCAATGCTGATTGTTAGATGTCACATGTAATCGAATTTCGGTTCTAAGACATGCCGGTTTCCTCAAGATGTTTTCCGTCACCGTTTTGAGAACGTATTGCGCACATAAATTGTTCAAGTCGATACACTGATTGGTGTGCGTGTGGGTTTGAACCTTCAGATTAAAAGTCAACGTTTGTGCCCCTGGGCCTCCACGCTGCTGTAGTGTTACCCTGCTAAAATGAAAGTCCCTGAATCTACTGTTTATTATTATTTGTTCCTTGCTTATTAAATATCTCAATAAAGGAAACACCAAAATTGGTCTGTCTCATCTGTACACATTTCTCTATTTGCTCGCATCCACGCAATACTTCGCAAAAGCAAAAACTGCTCCCTAATTGATTGACGACCGCAGAATTAGTTGGTGTAACAAATGCATTAGTTTTCACACTTACTATACTGTATAGTCATAATATACCAATACCAATAGCTTTAAGTAATCGTAGTCACCAATTTATTCTTTTTTTTCTGGACAGTACCTATGTTGTAGAGCCACAGATTACGGCAGAGTTCTTGAAGATCTGTCATATCTGAGATATCAATCTATCTAAAAAGAGATTTGTTAATACTGGTAGAGTCACAGATTATGGCCAGCAGTACGAGATTTGTTAATAATGAATAATGCCACAGATTATGGCAGAGCTCTTGAAGATCTGTCATATCTGAGATATCGATCGCGCATCGTCCATTAGCTTGTTTTCACGCCCGCTGATTCATGACAATGCACGGTGACTCTGCATTAAATCTATCCTTGTCTCTCTCGTGGGAAAGGAACGGGACATAACTGTTGTTTTGGTCACAGAATAAATTATCAGTTCGTGGACGACACGCACTATTACAATATTTATAAATTGCAATGCGTTCAAACCACAGATATAATAATACAATACTATACTAAATGCCTTTTAAAATCCCTTGACAGTCATATCCTGGGTCCTATCTAATATTTATCAGATATTTCACATTAACTTTTATATCCAACAGCTCGTAACTTTGAAGGTTTCAATTAGTATTTTCTTATCTTCATGAAGTTATTTATTCTGATTAAGTATAAAAATATTTTTTTCTTTTTTTTTAAGGGAGTGAGTTGAGTGTTGGTACCAGGGCCCTCGGCTCACTCCGACGACCCCCACACCCCGCCCATGACAACAGTAATGCGGCTCAGTATAAGATTTGGATCTTACACTGAGTCGCATTCATCCTGCTGCGTCCATCACCTAAGACGGGGATGATACGTCTCATGCACTTGTGATTTCACCGGCACCCACCGTCTTCCACCGTAACGCAGTAATGCGAGCACCATTGATTGGCGGCAGATTCCAGGTGTGGTGGCAGTACCACTCCGGACAAACTTAGCACAAGTTCTACTGCTACCTTTGGTTACTCAAAAATAGTCAAATAAATCATGTCTATTAAAAGAAAACATGTCAATAAGATGGACGAGTGAGACAGTTGACATGAGAAAACTAGCTATTAATATCTCAGAAGGGTCCCGATAGCATCGTGAATGCGAGATTATATCTTGATTCATTTATTGGATCCTTCCTCTATCTAATGGGATGAGATGAAATTGGAAAGAATTTTTGCAATGCTAGTTTACAGCAGTTATTTGTATAAGGAGCTTTTAAAATATATAATTCGAAAAGCTGACATAACGGATACCTCTATAGTGCTTATTAATACTGTAATGGAAGTATTATAGTATGCTAGCTGCGTCCCGTGGTGTTACCCGCGGTTAAAACGTCAACATGGGATGATGGAAAAAATCTGATAGTAGTCTAAATATTTACTTCACTTTTTTTGATAAAAAGTAACCTATGTTTGTTGAGCCGTTAGGGAGGAGTAACAAACATACATACAGACAAATTATCGCATTGATGATATTAAATTATTATTTTTTTTTTTTATTTGATTTGGTGGTAAGTGGCGAGCCCCGCCCATGACAACAGTAATGCGACTCAGCATAAGATTTGGATCATACACTAAGTCGCTCATCCTGCTACGTCCATCACCCGAGACGGGGATGATACGTCTCATGCGCAAGTGATTTCACCGGCACCCACCCCCTACCACCGGAACACAGTACCGGAACTCCTCCTTGGCGGCAGATTCTAGGTGTGGTAGCAATACCTCTCGAGATGAACTTGGCACAAGTTCTACTGCTACTTTTGGTTGCACACCTACGGCCGCGAGCAACTGGACCCCCAGTCCATCTGGATTATGGATCCAAATAGTTTGCGCGAACGTTTGCGTATAGGGAAATAAAAATATTCTATATCATATTCTAAACTTTCATCAACTGCGATAAAATACGATAAGTATGAGTAAAGGCAGATGCTTAAAAGCACTTAAAATTATGAACCTAATATCTAAAGATAGACACTAGAACAAGCAACAGGCTACTTAGTGCTTTACTGCCGTGCCAGGCTCTATTTCACTATAATCTGGGATCTAGTGTTCTACGGCGTAAAATGCTGTTTTATGATCTTAATACCTACATTATTACAGGGCTTAGTACTAGCTCGTATCATATTATTGAGTTTTAGAGCCCTATAAACTTTTTGGAGTTTATTTGTTTTTATAATTAAAACTCTTGACATTATGGATGTACTAAATAAGAATAAAATAGCAGCTAGTTGGAAAAAAAATCAGTCGCTGTATTTTATAATATTTTTTTTTTTTTTTTTTTTTTTTTTTTTTTCGTGGGGAAATGCACTCGCATACCGCCCTGCCACGGGGAGACAGAACGGTTATGTGGGACTAGACCCACTAAAACCCCACGGTGTCCTCCTCTGCCGCTTAGTGGCGGGAACACGGGAACGTTAACACACACATCCGCGAACCCGCCACGGCTGTCCGTCTCCGGACCCCTCTCATTTTGGCACCAAGTGCCACGCCTTAGTTAGCGACACGCCAGAACACATAGCGTGTCGCAACCACCTCGGGGACCTGGCCAGCGAAAGGGCGTTAGATGACCCCGTATCTAAACGCCCTAGGTCCCCATGCGACGGGTCAGATATGTGGCCCCGTCGCCTGCCACTGCGGCCGCAGAGGATAGGGAGAGTGACGCCTCTCAATACCAACACTCCTCTTCCCCTGCGGCCCCACCGCGTCCGCCATCTAGCGGTGGCAACCCCGCCGTGGCCGCGGAAGGTAGGGAGAGCGGCGCACCGCTATACCGGCACTCCTCTCCCGCCGCAGCCCCTAACCCTCAGCTGCGGTGCCGCCCATACGACACCGCAGCCCGCCTCAGTTGCGGTGCCCCCCATAAGGCACCGCCACCTACTGTGGCCGCTCCTAGTCGGCTTGGAGGCAAAGCCTAAAGGAGCAGCCCCTCCCGGGTTCCTCTTGGCTTCACCGTGGGCAGCCCAACCACGGTTACTAAGCCCCCCCGCCCCGACAAGGCGGGAACCCGCGGGGGGGGTATTTTATAATACCTAGATTATTCATAATTGACTGATTTAAATGGGATAAATCGACTTCATTATTTTATCCCTTTTTTTCTTATTTTACCCGCTTAGGGGTATAATTTGTTCATGATATTTCTATGGGACATCGTATACCTTATCGAATAAAAAAGGAACAATTAAATACGCTTAATAGTTGGCTAGCAAATCGTGTATTAAAAAAACGTACCTGATTAAAACCCTCTCATTTTTATGAAGTTTGTTAAAAATGTAGCGTTAAACTTAAGTAAATTAGTATTGACAGGTATGTTTTTACAATGCGCACATAGGTTAATTCGAGCTAGCTGTAGGTAATCTAGGTATAAATATATATCTTTATTGCTAGTAATTTGTCCTATATTAAATGAATAACACACATACAAGTTGTTTTGTCAGTTCGATCGGCAACAATGAAAATCAGTGCTACAATAACAAACAACAAACAAACGTTTATACACTCATACCTCTGCACTAGGATTCCCTGTGTCGCAGATGGCATGGACAAACACAGAAACACAAGACAAACACACAAGACCCGAGAACAAACTTTATGCTCACCACACAAAGTATGCCCCGGCCGGGAATCGAACCCGGGACCCCTCCATTCGAAGGCAGGGTTACTACCAACTAAGCCATGGAGTCGTCGAGCAGCCATGCTTCTGTAGAAAATACTGAGTGGCGTCCGATTTTTGTTCGATATTTACTGATATTTTTCAGTTTTATGGTATGGCACAAATATATATTTTCTTATTCTTATTTGAATAAAGTAATGAAATACGCTGACGGCACACCTGATGTTAAGTGGTAACCGCAGCCAATACGACTTAAATCTTGCCTAACGGGATGAATGCGAATACTGAAGTAGCATCGTGTTGCGCTTAACACTCTGAGACAGGGGAAGGTAAACGCTGGAAGCGCTTAGTTATTTGAATTTCCTGTGTCGTAAATGGCACGGACGCAAAAATACACATAACACAGAAGCATACAAATTAAATTATTCACACAGATGAATATGTTCATCTCGGAGTGATGATCATCTTATCGCAACATGATAAGACTTGTCTTAACCAGTCTTCTGGTGAAACAGTTTTAAGCTGTGTGAAAGTTTGGCAATTTTGATTACTGAATTGACCTCAGAAAATATGTTCGGAACGATACCCAAATAAAATTTTTCAACTAGAATTTGCTTAGTATTCATGTACATAATAAGCTTATCTGGACCAGGTGGGCTACTCTTGATGAAATTGGAATTTAAATTGGATAATCTTATTATATTTTATTCTATTCGTGCTAGAAATAAATAAAAATACGATCCAATTTCGATTTCAATTCAGATCTCAAGAGCAAACATATACTGTCTACATAAAAAATATAAGCCAATAATCTATTATGTTTTATAAATGTTCCTTTATGATCCACTTTCTTTAATGATATACACTACCTGTCCCTAATGACATTAGCAGTTTGCACCTGATCTAGTCATTATATTTAAATTTTAAAATCTATTTAATAACTGTTTCACTGTCTAGTTTCCAGGATAAACTTATAACAGGAATAGGTATTCCTATTATAATAATAAGCATATCTTGTACTATGAGATATAAATATGTATAATACCTACTACCTATATTGTCCATTAATTTGTTTTTATATATATAATAATACATATAATTCATAATAACATCCAGAACAGAAATATTGATAATTGATAAGTTTACCTATTCTTATATACAGTTTTATCTGTTCCCATCCAACACTCGATACTGAATAGTAGGAGAATCGGTGAGTAGGCAAGCATACGACTGCATCGTCACATACACTTAGATCTATACATATCGTTATGGTAATACTGCAGTTAAAAAAGACCACCCAGATTGATTAGAACCTATTCTGCATACAAGAAGGTTGTCCCTAATAGTCAGACCTCGTTTAAGGGAAGCGAACACGCGAGAAATGCATTAACAATATAGGAAGTGCACTCACTCGCGACTAATTAGCGTATTACGTCCGCCATTGCCGGATTGCCACTTTTAGGTGTGTGGAGTTTATGATATTGGCCTTTTATAGGACCATTGTCCAAGTGGGTCACGTAAAATTGGATATCTAATGTCAACTGAAATGAATTCCACGAAAAGGTCAGATTACAATAGATATTGTAGTTAACTGTATTGAGCGCGCCCTTTAAGTTAATGCGACGATAGCTCGTTGAAAGCAGAATCAACAAAAAATGAGGATTTTAATTTTGTAGTTAGGTGATATTTTTGTTATTTGTGATTTGATTATTTTTGAAGTTGAACAAATTGGGGATGAAGTTACGCAAGTCAGATTTCTCGAATTATAAATATATTTATATTTATACAAATTAATTGCGGTGCGTTATTTTTCGCTGACACTCAAAAATTACTCAACTGGATTTGGAAAATTTGGCTGATTTCTGTTTCGTTTTGTTCGTAATTGCCTGGATATTTCTTTTTGGAAAATTCACTGAAAAAGTAGGAAATTAGGGAAAATCGGTTCCTTTCTCTATGTCCTTGGTTCTATGGGATTTTTGCCACTATATCGTCTGACAGCTAATTGTCAAATTATAAATCAAGACAGTAACATAATAAAACACAAAAAAGAAAACTCATACAATGTTTGTGCAGGTTTAGTGAAACAGCTTTATTGAACAATGATAAAATGTTGTGTTTAGAAGGATTAAAACTAAACTGGTCAGCGGCGTTATTCATGAAATCACTATTTACCATAACAATCGTGTTTTCATCATACCATATTCGTATAAAGGGTAAGTCAGACAAAATTGATTGATACCGGGACGGCGTCGTATTTCAAAATTTTATTACGTCAGAACGAGGCCTCTTGGTAATACATCATCTGTTGTGTTGTGGATACTGCAGCCTAACATGTTGTGGCTTTACTTGTTTTGTTGTTCACGGAGGGTGAGTGCAATTCATGATAGGTCGGGATAGATATACATTGAGTATGCATCATGACAGGTGAAAACTCTGGAAGCGAAATTGTAGGATTGGCTTTTTATCTCAATCAATCAATCAGCTTATACATTATTATTACATAAAAGAAGTGATGCATAGTTTTTAATGTATTTCTAAAATATTACCTTATTTCTATCTATGAGGCATGTAAATTATACAATATAAATATGAAGTTAATAGAAAAATAGGCACCATAATAAATGTTATACGTGATCTATTCAGTAGGACATCTTGCGAGAAAAATATAAAAAAGATGATTTTATTCAGGTTCAAAGAAAACTGAATCAGTTTGAATTCATAATCAAGTCAAATTAAAAAAAAAAACTATTTTTTTTGCTCCTTTATCACCTAGGTGGTACGTGTAGGGGTTCAAAACGGATGCGGACAAAAGGATCCCTCAAAAAACACCTACAAAATCACGCGTATCACATTGAAATATTAACATTTCTAATAACATTTAACCATGTCTAATGAGACGGGTAAGTTACTTACCGAGCGGTTTCACTGAACACTCGACTCTTGAAATTTATCTGGGAAGGAATCAAATTACATTTCAAGTTAAGCGTAGGTATGTACTTGGAATATGTGGGAAAGTACATACCACGTGGTAAAATCCATTTTAGCGTTCATTAGACAGGTAAGATGATTTTCTTTCATGTGGTATAAAGTTATATGAAGATTACATGTCTCCTGTTAGCTTTATATTATTTTAATTAATTATCTCAAAAAAAAGGATTTTTCCACTACAGAAACCTCAAACTCAAACTCTAACTCATTTATTCCTTTAGATCTCAAGTATCGTTTAGACACGTCAAATTTTACACATGCATGTACACATATTCATAAGCATATAACGGCTCACCGCAGCTTTCTAGAGTTTAGTGAGAGCGAATGAGTTTTGATCTACCACGGTAGGTCAATGCGTTTTAGGACCAATTTCCTAGAACTAACAGTTTTCCTCGCTATATTTTCCTTCACCGTTTCAAGGACGTGCTGATTCACCAATGTTTCATGTGAAAAACTCATTGGTGCACCTTTGAGTTTGAACTAACGACCTACAGATTAAAAGTGGGCATCTATAACCTTGGGCCACCACGCGTACCAAAAAGTATTCCAGTGAATTATTTTGTAATTTTGATAAACGTTTGACTCTTAGCGTGACTTTCACTAATGAATTTTCACATTAGGACGACCTCTTAAAATTTCGCTTCAAAATCTATTGAAATCAATGTAAAGATTTTTAAAAGTAATGCGTTGTCGTCTTTTCTTTTTCACCGTTCAAGGGCATTGTGGGAGTCCCCCCAGTTATTTGTTGGACGAACACAAAGGAAGTAAGTATTAATCTTCTATTGCTGAATGGTCCCCCGGAGTTTGCATCCAGATTTTTGAGCTACCGTTGTTTGTAACCCTAGTTGTGACATAATGCAGCTAAGGATTACTAGCTTTTTTTTTTAATAACTTTTATTGTGTTTGCATATATTGATGCCGAAGTTTAATTAGCCTCAGCACAGTTGGTATTTGTGCCTTCTTTGAATTAAGTCGTACGTTTCATTCCCTGCTAGGACTAGCTATTGTGTGATGTACAAAGATGTTTGTTCTGTGTCTGAGTTAATATTATAGGCTTTTTGTTATATGTTTTTTTTTTCATAATTACGGATCCGTAATAAAATTGCTATTTTGTAACACAAGGTGTAAAATCGAAAACCTATTTTTGCGTGCGCTGTTTCCAACGAAACGAAACGAGAGAATCGCGAGTGAAACCGCGGAACACAGCTAGTAATAAATAAATAAAGAAGTTTGCGATTGAGTTTAAGAACTAATACGTCGCAAAATCCCTTTCCTATAATATGATTGACAATCTCCTATACCGTGTGTCCCAATAGGTAAGAAAACAGCCCCTCCGCGAATTGCATCCTATAAGTGATTTCTTTTATTACGCAGCACGGACACCCGGTATGAAAAATCCATATCCTGTAAAGTGATGGTTTACGAGCGTTTTTATGGTGCATGAAAGTGGATTATTGAAGTAAGGTCTGGTGGTCACCGTGGCTAGGTACTCTACGTGTGTCTCAAAAGTAAGGGATTTTTCTTTACGACTTATTAACGACTCCGTAAATTCTATTTTTACAGAGGTACGGTGATAATTTTCTGTTATCAGCCAGCCTGATAATATAGCCTTGTCTGAGGGAAGCGATCTCTTGTTCCCCGTATTTGCTTATAATTGGCACACATGCAAAGCATTGGATGTCAAGTTTGATCAACCTATATTAATACCCAACAAATTTGCTATTTAATAAAATACTGTAATTAAAAAAAAAAACTGTTATTTTTCTATTTTCTTTTATATCATTATTTCTGAAACTGTTTCAACTATTCTGTCAACTATCAACTAGGTTCTGAAAGTTCAAGAAAATTTCAACTTATGACTGTTTAAAGTTTATGACTGCTCAAAAGGTTGACGGCTCCCTGCCTTCGAAGCGAGGGGCCCCAGGCTCGATTCCCGGCCGGGGCACACTGTGTGGTGAGCATGTAGTTTGTTCTCGGGTCTTGGGTGTTTGTGTTGTGTTTCTGTGTTTGTCCATGCCATCTGCGACACATGGAATCCTAGTGCAGAGGTATGAGTGTGTAAACGTTTATTTTGATTTTAAGGTAAGACAGACAGATAGAGAAGGCTTTGAAGTTTTGCGTCGGAACCCTAAAAAAATATTAAATACTTAATAAAATCCATATAATGCAAGAAACAGATAGATAACGTAATCTTTTGGGATTCTTGTCTCAGCTTTGTAGAAGTACAAGCTACATTTATATTTACTTGATCGTAGAATCCCACATCTGCGAGCCGCGACAGCTGCACGCCAATTACAACGATGCAAAGCTTCTTTGTCTCGAATCTGTTTGTTACACGCCAAAGCGGGCGCATTTTGAACTCTATCGCAAAGGGCATAGAGGCGCCGGAGTTCAAACAGTGGGATCAAATATTGACACGCGCCCCCGGATGCAGACCTGCGATTGAGGCTGTTGTGGAAGATTTGTTTGTTCTTTGAATCACTTGCTTTTGGATAACTCCGTGTTCCAAATATATAAGGTATCTATTTTTTAAAGTACGAAACTCATCTCCCATTTTACATATGCAGATTTTCATTTTGATCATTCATGACGAAATTCGGGATAGTTTTAAAATAGAATTATGATCAATGAATGATATTTAATTTATATCACACAACACATAACAAGAAATACAGATAATTACCGACAGAGATATAGCAAACATAACATAGGTATAATACGTCGCGTCGTGGGCCAATAAGGTCGATAATGCCGGGAACAGCGCTGGTTTTCAGACGCATCCGAAGAAATGGATGACATCTCGAAAAGACCTTACCATACACATAAATAAACAATAATAATTTTGTATTATATTTAGTATTTATTCACCCCGGCTGAGAGTCAAACCCAAGCTTGGAGTAATCTAGCTGAGCTGCAACAAAAGTTTGACTTAACAATTTCATTTTTTGTATTGTAGTTTACCTAATTAGTGCAATGGTAATGAGATGATGATCTTCAAACGAATGAACAAATCATCATCTTACCCCTATAAATGCGAAAGTTTGGATGGAGAGATAGATCTTTATCTCACACTAGAACAGCTTAACGGATCTGAATAAAATTCAACACAGAGATTTGGTATACTCTAACACACAGACACACACTACAAACTTATAATGATACAGGTTATAAATTCCCCAGGATATTGTATTGTTAATAAAATGTATAAATTGTAAATTTACAAGTAAAAAAAAAATATACGGGTTGATTTCAGAAAGTCCTAATTTTTCTGGTCAATTAAAAAAAATGAACATTTTCCATTGGCTTACTGTTTTGAAGCTCAAAGTCCAGTCGGTGGAGGCCGTGGGGGATTACAGACAGGGTCCAAGTAAATACACTTAGGGTACATTTCTACAAGAGATGGGGTAGCTATGCGTTCAGCGAGATTAAATCTAAGCTTTACAGGTAACTGAACTAAAAATCGAAACAAAACCGACTTCAATACTTTCAAAGTATCAAATACGCAATTTCGTTTCGACGACATATTTTTTCCAGTAATTTTGTTTTAACAACCAAAAATTTGAATCAATTTTGATAAAAATTCTATGGGACCAATCTAAATTCATATTCTTCCAAATTAAAAAAAAGAATTTACAAAATCCGTTCATAAATGACGGAGACCTGAGGAAACAAACAAAAAAAAAATTAGAAAATAAAGTCGAATTGAGGACCTCCTTTTTTGAAGTCTGTTGAAAAAACGGGAATAAATATTTTTGTATTTGACTTACTTGGTTTGGGGAGTCCATTTGGTACAAACATACACACACACACACATACAAACTTTCGCCTGTATAATATAAGTAAGATTGCAGATTAAACATGAAAACGTTACCTTTAAATTACATCCCCAGTGCCATCAAAACACTCTTTGTTAACACTAAACACTAGCCAGCAATCTAAATCGCACAGAAAAATACCTGGCGGCAGTCGCTGGATTCAAAGTAGCACCAGATGGCAGATAGAGCCTTTGGTTGTAGTAACTGTTTGATCGTCTGTGGCGATGGAGTAACTACCTCCTGGACTAATTCCCTGGTCATAAGTTAGCCGCGTCACATCGCATAAATTGTAACTAACTGAAAATTTTCTACTGAAAATGGAGATTACTTTTATTCGGCATCGTTGGGGATATATTACGGATTTTTTTTTTTTTATAGGAGGTTTTACATAACTTTTTCCTCAAAATAGAGTTATTTGTATCCGTTGATACTCTAATGTTTGCACTGCTGGGACATCGTCCTACTCTCGCTATTTTCGTATGGCAAACCACATGGGACACGTTTGAATTTTTTTTTATGTGACCATAGGCTCAGGCTATAGTTAACAAAAAAAATTACATAAAAAAATTCAGTCATTTTGGTACTCCTCGACCGAAGTATTATAAGACCTAAGTCGTACCCCGTCGCGCCCGTTACCCGGTACGGGGTGTTATGTCTCATGCACCAGTGATTACACCGGCGCTCCCACTACCACTGGAACACAGCAATACGTGCATCACTGCTTCACGGCAGATTACTAGGTGGAGGCAGTATCTACTTCTCCGGAACTAGGAACAAGTTCTTCTTTTACTTGCTCCTTTGCACAAAACGATACCAATTCTTCGCTACATCAATTAACATAATTTTTTTACAATATTTTAAAGATTTATGACGTAAAGAGTGCTACATTACTTTTTGTTGAATTAAATAAGAATTAAACGAAATAGATGTTACAGTCCAGTGGTATATGGCCCGTGTCTTGGTATAGTGCTCGGTTAGCATTCAGAAAGACGCCTCGGGCCGTCCGCGATAACATCTAGCGCGGGGACACGACCCGCTCGGATGGACGCCGCCAGCTGTTTGGAGATCACTGTGATGTCAAGAGTAGCTGGTTCGTTTCCCGTAATGAATACCACTTTCTGGATATCACATTCTGATTATTTTTTATCTTATTACTTTGAACGAGCATCTGATACATATATATTATATATCACGTATCTCGGAAACGGCGGTAATGATTTGGATAGAATTTTGTGTTTAAGCAGGGTTTTACTGTATATGTTTAACTGTATAATTGTATGTCTAGTAAAAACCGCATTAAAAAAAAACGCCGAGTGAATTTCGTTCGTCCAGGTATTGTGACTAAAGTGACAAGACGAGCTGACAGGCAACTGATGTTAAATGTTACTACATGTAAACAACATTAAGGCGACTCTAGTCCTACTGAAGCATTTAAAAAAGTCGCATCGCGTTGCATTCACTCTGAGACTGAGTTACGTCTCTTGCGAATGAAATTTCACCGGCACCCTCACCCTCCTACCGGAACACAGCAATGCCAGTGCAGTGCACCACTGTTAGGTGGTGGATTACTGGGTATGGTGGCAGTACTTTGGCGGGGGCACTTGTCACAAGTTCTACTGGTACGTAGGGCTTCTGAAGGTAGTGAGCAACTTGTATCCCAGTTTTGGACTGCGAAGGAAATCTGCTATATCCAAGAGCTCAAGAGTCGAAGACATGTGACTTCTATCAGATATGGATTGAGCTCTAGAATAAAACCATACACTCTTTTTGAGATTTTAGCGTCACTTCAGTCGGAACATTTTGCACTGCAGGGATTTACCAACTCTCGTAAAGTGTTAGTAAATAGCTTTAATATACCACAGGAGCCCACTGCTGCTTATTTAGTATAAAATCGGACTTATTTAAATCTAATAATTAAACTGACTAATTATGGCGATGAAATATTAGTCAGCATCTTTTCGGCGGCGGAAGATAAAATATAATTTTTTTTTTTTTTTTTTTTTTTTATTGGACTTTTGCACTTTAATTCAGAACCCACTGACTCATTCAATAAGCCGTCTGCATCCTGAGTATATAAAAGACAATGCTAATGCATGTATGTTTTTTTTTGATAATAAATGTACAATCACACCAAAAAAATTAAACTAAAGCTTAAAATTTGATTTGCGTACTTCCCAACCTTGTGTCGCGTCGGTATCGCTTTACAACAAAATCCAACTGACATTCTTACAAAGGTGAATCGAGGTGTATCACGTCCATTGCTCGTTTGTGGAGCGTGGGGCTGCGGTCTTTGTTTCGTCAGCCAGCAATGTATTGTTCACTTGTAATGTTATGTAGTGATTGCATTGCTTGTAACGTTGTCCATTGTTTTTCTTGTCCATTCTTTAACAGCTGATGTTAAGTGTTTACTTCGACCCATAAACAACCTGGGGAGTTCACCAGGGGAAGACCTGAGTCGTATTCAGGTCTTCTACCGAAACATCAGAAAACTTTTGGTTCTAGGACATATCAGTTTCCTCATGATGTTTTCTTACACCGTTCTGGTAACTAGACATTGCGCAGATCCATTTTTTGTTATATGTATGTAGTATATTTGGATTGGCTTTCTGATTTAAACTTAACGTCCATGCTACCGTGCAAACTTCCACTCGTTTGTCAATACTGCGAATAATTAATTTACTGTTGCGAAAACCGCATTGAATTGGATGCAAATTAATAAATATTGAATAATAGTGAAATGTAAAAATATTGTAATAAGTATTTTCACATGGTTTTACATATCGTTGAAACAGTTGATTTCAATAAATATTATGAATAAGTTAAACATTTAGTTACGGGCCGTTTGGTACAAATGGGCCATGACAGAGTGTGTGAAATATTTTGATGGTCCGGTGAACATTGTACCACCTAAAATTCTGAAATGGCCTTTCCTACACAAAATTAATATTTAGGTATATTCTTTTTTTAAATTTTTTTCGCCTGTTCCTTAACTTACCTATTTTTTTTCTAAGCCAGAAAACTACTGAAAAGAACAATACAAAAAAAAAACTCAATGGGTCGAGTCATTTGAGAGTTTTTACGAGACTAACGCACAGCAATTGATTTACATATAGATGTAATAACAAAACAAATGTATGAATAATAAATAACCAACATGCACCTGTTGTTCATGTTAAATATATTTCATCACCGGTCTGAGAGACCTCTTTTCACTTGGTTAAAAAGGGTTGGGGTTGCACCTTTTTATAAATGGGACATACGATCCAGTCGAGTAGGTATATGTCTTATTTACGGGACTGCCCTCTGTGTCCAACTACCTGCACATGATAACAGGATGTTTTCAACAATGACTGGTCTAATAGCTCAGTTGGTAGTAGCTCTGCCTTCTGTGCTGTAGGTCTTGGGTTTTTGTGTGCGAACATAAGTGTTTGTTCTGTGCTTGGGTATTAATATGTATCACAAGTATGTATTTACAAAAAAATGTATAAAGTATTATATCAGTTATCTAGTTCCCATATTACAAGTTATGCTTTGTTTGGGGCCAGATGGCGCTGTGTGAAATATGTCTATGAATATTTCCATGCCACCGACAACGCTATCGAGGTGGCAACATTTTATATGGTAACATTTTATTGTACATGGTAACATTTTAACATTTTTTCAGGTTTGAAACAATGTCACGAAAAGAAGAAGTTTGTTAGTTGTTTTAAAATATAAAAACAAATATGCATATTGCTCGCAAAAGCTTTAGAAACACAATTACGTTTTCTTTATGATTTTTTCATAGTGAAATAAATTAAAATTTTGAAGAATGTTATGATGAATGCATTTTTATTTTGTCGAAAGTCGCATTATTGGACATCCAACCTTATGAGTCCATTATGAACTATTACTGTGGTTATTCAGAAGTATTTGTTTTACTGCTATTTTTTATCTGCATACAATTTAATGATGACCAATATGTTCCCATGGTTTCACCATGAGAAAACAGACTCGATAATCAGTGAGGTTATTCTAAAATAATTCAATTAATATTCGTTTTTTTTTTTATAAATGTTATTAAATACAAATACAATTTTTTATATTATCTTGCTTTTGTAATTAACTGTACAAGACTGTGTATATTTGGCCAATCAATTATTGCCCAAATGGCGAAAAATACAACATACACATTTTTTAGAAATAATATTTAATAATTAGTTTTAATTTCCAATTGGATACACATTAGTGTGTCACTCGTATTGTAGAATAAGATCTACAAATCGCACCAAGATATATATAATTTCGAATATTTATCATAAGCTCCCGAACTAATACGGCACACCGCTCCCGAACACTCCTAACTTCAGGATATCTTTGCAGGTAAAAGCAACAGCACCGAAAATGGACCGCAACGGTTACTTTTTCTACGTCACCGCCACCGCGAAGAAAAAGAAAATCAGCCTGATGCAGCCAATGGCGCCCAAAGTGGCTTTCGCTGAAGAAAAACGGCGGCCGGGGGTTGCCGAGAGAGTGTACACCAGTGTGCCTCCAACCTTCGTGGAGTACGGACGTGAGATGACACAGCGAGGGCCGCCCGCACCGCGCGCGCGTTTGTATTCCCAACTCGAAAGTTACCAGCCGCGTTATCATACGATTCGTGAGAGCAGTGATAAGAGAGTTGAGAGTGAAGTGAGACGGAGGAAGAAGGAGCAGAGGATTGTATACCCGCAGACGGGCAGGTGAGTTTGTTTTTAACTATATTCAACAAGCCGTAACGGTATTTTTCTTTATTTTTGTGCTGAAACAATGCTTGGTTAGTTCCGAAAAATGATATAGTACCTTTTTTTTATTATTTTTTATATATAATAATATTAACTAAATAAAAATGAAATTCTGTTAGTTGTTAAGCGCTTAACTTGAGAATGGCTAGACATATTTCGGTATTTTGTTATTTTAAAATGTTGTTATTGATCAGAATTAGGTTTTAATGGAATTAAAATTACGAAAAGTTTACCGGAAAATTGAAAATATTGGAAAACTGAAAGATTTTTTTGACAGCTGATTGTCAACTTTTTCACACGACAACACATGTCAGATAAGCCAGTAAATAAATGATAAATGACACATCTAAAAATATACATCGTCAAAATGTTCAAGATCACAATCATTGGCAAAGTTTGTCTGAAATATGAAAGTAAACGAAAGGTGAATAGAAAGAAAATGCCAACTTTACTGTGACAGATCGAGCTGATAATTCCGTTGATTGCCTTTCAGAGTTACTGTCAAAACGTATCTTTTACTTTGTTCGAAACTTTGCACAGAAACTTGGCTCCTTCCGGCCGATAAATTAACCAGTTTACTGAAAAGGACAAAGCAAAATTTTCACAAAGTTTTCTGAAACATCGATAGCAATAAGTACATGTTATTCGTATTTTATTCATAAAATTACCATTATTAATTTAACTTAATTTAAGCATAAGGTTCAAAATTAACGCCAGGCACCTACATGGATACCTATTGATGTTGATTCATCAACAGTTTTCAATAGAAAACTTCAGACTGAAAAATTGATATCGCAGTCGCAAATCCTCATACCAAAAAAAGAATAAAAAAAACAATCGAATAGAATTGTATTTTATCTGACATTCTATCAATCGTCCGAAATATTTTCGTTGGTTTTCCTTCAACCGCTATCAAAAATATTGTTCTTTCTATCTCTACATGGGCCTGGTTTATTTTATTTCGCATTCATTCGATATTGCTTCTTAAACCTTCGATTTACGGTTGTATCATATATAGAGTAACTGTCTAATTCGAGTGTCTTCATATATTGGATGTGAATATCTTGAGTATACGAATAATCCTATCATATTTTATTCTACTTTTTCCTTACTCGTGGCTAAATATTTAATTATTCAAGATACAATATTTAGGGGGATCATTATGATTATAATTTATAATACACAGTAGGTAAAACTAAGTAATACTACGATTAATACTAGTAGACATACTACGTATGAATCTCGTAACCCTTCCAGTCAGATTAATTTAGCATAATCTATTTGAAGAAACAATTGAAATATTAGTTGTAAATCCAAAAAAGGTAATGCGACTTAAGTATTATGATATTGACTTTTTTATGTTACAAAAGTGACGATACGAGCTTGAGACCTACCTGATATTAAGTGGTGACCTCCGCCCATAACAACTGCAATGCAGTTTAAAAACTCCTCACTCGAAATATCCAAGCCAAGTCACACCATGTCAGGCCCGTCACTGTAGACGGAATGTTACGTCTCATGCGTATGTGATTTCACCGGCACCCACACCCTTCCAGAACACAGCAAGGCGTTTGCACCACTGCTAGGCAGCGTATTACCTGGTGCGGTGACTGACAGGGTCCCAACGTACCCGTTCATTAATACACGACATCCGACTCTATATAGAGTAAAGAGGCTTAGTTTATGATTCAAACTCTTTATTAAAGGTCAGTCGTATCTCTGAGGACCGCTTATTCCATAAATGGTAGTATGTCGCGTAAGTAGGCTCACGATATCCGATACCCTGTGCGAGTCACTCGTCTCGCTTACTATACAACTGAATAAGATGCCTTTTTTATGTAGCGAAAGCGTTGTTAATAAAATCTTATTACGTATATTATACAAAGGCTAAAGACCGAAAGGTTTCGCTGAAAACCAGTGCTTAGTGAGATTCATCCAGCACATGTTGAGCCCTTTTCGGTATAAAGTCAAAGTCAAAATACTTTATTTCATTTGAAGTCTTAAAAAAATACTGTGGAAAGTCACTTATTAAAATAAATATTTAAACGAAAGATCATAAGTTCTTTAATTAGAAGCGTTTATTAAAATCCTATCATGCCATACCATATTATGGAGGCATCAAAAAAATTTTTTTTTTTTTGTATTTAGTTTCCTACGTGTTATATATTTTTTGTTCTTTTTTATGTTTACTGAATTGTCTTTTCTATTTATTATAAATATTTTATTCTATTCAGCTACCATTTATAGAATTACGATATTTCCACTTTTTTATTTTAAAATTCTAATTTAAAATGAACTCCTACAATGTCAAGATTAAAGATTGCGCTAATGGAAATTAATCATTGTGAAAAAATAACTAATGGTAGCAACACTAATGCATAATGAACGTTAAAAGCTACGTTTTTATCATAAATCTAGTGCTACAAACTAATGTTGCGGTGAGAATAATCACTACGTATTTGTAATAACTATTCACGGGTGTAAACCGACCTTAATATGATGTGGCAATTAAATATACGCGGTTTGAAATGTCGAAAGGGTATAAACAATTTTTCATCAGCAAAAATAAGATAATTTATTTTTAAACAAGAGAAACGTGCATTATTTCCGAAATGAATCGAATTTCTTCTTCTCATCGGATTCATACAAAGTTGACAGAAAAAAATGGCGGCAAACTGTTTTTATAAACTTTTTTATTTTTGCTCTGAGGCACCCTTTTTATAATATAATCAGCCAGGTACAAACAATACAACCAAAAATATTTAATAACAGCTTCGTACATACAAAATACGAAAACACTTTCTTTGTATTCTAAAGAAAAGTAAACGTAAACGTTTACACACTCATACCTCTGCACTAGGATTCCCTGTGTCGCAGATGGCATGGACAAACACAGAAACACAAGACAAACACCCAAGACCCGAGAACAAACTTCATGCTCACCACACAAAGTATGCCCCGGCCGGGAATCGAACCCGGGACCCCTCGCTTCGAAGGCAGGGCTACTACCAACTAAGCCACGGAGCCGTCTTAAGTGAACAAACCGATACTGGTTTGAAGAAACGCTTCTAAGAAACACTGTGCAGTGTTATACAGTCAACCTTTTTCAAGCCATTTCGAACCTTCTACAAAAGTCATAAGCGTAAATTATTAAGTGTGTTGTTAGAATTTACTTATATGAAACAACAACACGTTATGAAACATTCTCAAAATTTCATGAATTCTTTCACGGATCACTAGTTTTTGTCAAAAGTCAAAAGCCCATCAACACGCCAAAGAAGTGTAAATTTATTTAAAACAGAATGCAAAAACCTACAAAAGTTCAAAACTTAAAGTTATTACAAGTTTCAACAAAGGGAACCTTACAAAAATTCGCTTAGGAACCTCCAGAGCTTCGGACAAGCAAGGAAGTTTCGGAAAGAAATTATTTTCGCTCGACTGCATAAAAAAACTGCGTGTAGAGTGATTTTGTTCCTCCCGCTTGTGAAAGGATAACGCTTTAATTTTGTGAAACATACTACATATAAATAATAAATAAACGTTTACACACTCACACTAGGATTCCCGTCGCCGATGGCATGGACAAACGCCCAAGACCCGAGAACAAACTTTATGCTCACCATACAAATTGTGCCCCGGCCGGGAATCGAACCCGGGACCCCTCGCTTCGAAGGCAGGGCTACTACTAACTAAGCCACGGAGCCGTCAAAAACTATTACAGTTTTTGTTAATTGCAATAGTCAAAAACAGTGACGCCTCTATCAGTCTTGTATGACAGTAACACCACCTCTTAGAACCGGGTACATTTTAAATGTATACGAAAATATATGTTAACGATAATAAACGTATACATCAGAGTATAAACCATAATATTAGCTATTAAAAACTTAATTAGAACGTCAACTTGACCAATAGCATCGTAAATGCACGCGCCATTATTTGCGGAATAAAACACGATTTTTAACTTACCACGTCTAGGTGTAAAACGACGCACGTAATTAACATTTATTGTAAAAAACTTGACATCTCTGTACACCCGAGACTTCCAGTCACGAATGCGGCCACTAAAGGTAGGTATTGCATTTATAATACATCATAATTTCAAGCGCATTTTTCGCATAAAAAGCTTTAAGTACGCTATAATAATTAAACGGTTTGACGGGTCTGCTGCTAGGTAGTAAACTCGGTTTCCCTGGCCGGGTAAACTTTGTGTGATGAGCACAAAGTTTGTTATTGAGTCTTTGTGTAGCGATTGTATATAGTACACAGCAAGTTTTTCTTACAAAAGCTGGTTTTGAAAGTCTATTCTATAATAAAACTTAATTATGATTGGAATTTTTCATTACCAGTTCCAATTCTTGTTGTCCTTCCAAGGATTGTCTGTAAGAGATCGCATTATAGTGATACGACGGCCCATTGCGTTATCTTCGTGTGTTATGTAAGCACGATCATTATTATTAATTATTAATTATTATTAATTTGGTCTGTTAACTAATCATTGTATCTTAACAGTTCACATGCCTATAATCACTTCCAAACTTACGAAAATGTTTATATTATTTAGACTCAGAAAAAGCGAGTCCTTTATACATGCTGATCGCAATAAAAACCAATTGGAGGCAAATCAAACGTTTACGTTCGGCAATTTGGGAGCAATTCAGCTCCTTTATATGCCAATGAACGATCATATCCACCAATCGCTGGCAAATGACAGCCGAGGAAATACCTTTAAAATTCAGTCCTGTAGCTGAGCGATTTTCAGCGTATATATCGATTTTCACTGGATATTCACACTCTTCCCAGCACTAGGTTTCAATGCCATTCAATGTGACAACGTGTATAGTAACTTAGTAATAGTAAGGAAACTTTTTTATTCGATGAACATATGATATGATAGTGATGGAACAAGCCATGTTAAATATTTACTGCTCCCCATAAAAACAGAATTACGAGTCTGGTCATCACGCAGGCTGCATTCAATTGCGACTGGCACCTGAGACGGGGATGTATACGTGTCATGCGCCTGTAACTTCATCGGCCTTTCATTGGAACACAACAATATACATATCATATTAATTTATTTTTAATCGTAAAAGACTCGTTATAGCATGTACTTTGCAAACCTTAGTGGTTTTTCAAATGCTTTATTAAGGTTTAATATGTATTCAAACTTTGATGTACTTGCTTGCGTCTATATGTAATTTTTTAATAAATTTATAAAAAAATTACATATAGACGCAACATGGTCTCGCAAACTGTGTAAAAACCTCGCGTAGTTTGAAAACTGATACCAGAGTTGACCATACTCACAAGGAAACCAGCTGATTGCGTAATAAAACAGGATCTAATACAATAACACGATGGCTTCAGACCATAAATTATGAAGATATAGCCTGACATTTACTCTCAATCTAAAATTCCATTACGCGGTTTCCAGAAAATGAAATTTTCACTCATTTACCAACAATATATCACTGGGTTCATACAGCAAATAACACTTCACATCAACCACCGTATTTATAATATGAGCTCAGAAATCAGAGGGAACTTGAGTTTTTCGCGAACTTGTTGGTTATTTCATGAGTATAATGTTTTTATGTTCCTGACGAAGCCTCTCTACAGCTGATTGATCTCTTAGTAAGTTGTTATTCATTACTGACATTGCGCTTAATTATTGTATTTACAATCTAAATCACGGTAACTTGTAAAATTTGATGTAAAATTTATCTTTAGGTTTTGAAATAAAAAATGAAATAAGATTTGTTCTGACATCAATAAACCAGCTAAATGTGATTGGTAGTCGAACACCGAAGGTTCCGTATATCCAATTGTATTTTATGTATGTAAATAAAAATCAAATGTCGCTTGTATGAAAAATTATCACTTGAAAACGGCCCGTTCGATTATGCTTTTTTTAAGGGTGAAAAGTAGGGTATGAAATTAATGAAGTCGGTTTTACCTAAACTAGCATTTGACACATTGACTAACTTTGACTGGCCTCAAAGCTTCGGGTTCGATTCCCTCCCAAGACAGACATTTGTGTGACGATCATAGATGTTTGTGCTGTGTACACAGTACAAAGTACATACATATAAGTAATGGTTCAGTAAGCGAATTGCTATAAAAAAAATATTACACACTCAAGTCCCTGCACTAGAATTCTCTGTGCCCAAGACCAGTGAACGATTCATGTTCATAACAGTGTTCCAGGGCATGCTAGCTTTCCAAGGCAGGGCAATACAACAAGATATAGAACTTTTCGTGGTTCCCATAGTAAAAGCTATGCATAGTTTATGGCTAGGTAGCGCTGTGAAAAAAGTCCATGAACATATATCTTAATATATATAAATTACGTGTCACGATGTTTCTCCGTGATGGACTCCTAAACTATTTAACCGATTTTAATCAAATTTGTACACCGTGTGCAGTTTGATCCAACTTGAAAGATAGGATAGCTCACATCTCAATTTATGATCGCAATATTATTTTATTGAAAATTATTTGTCTATTATTTGACAGTCACAATTACAAAAACGTTAGCTACAGCAACGCGTTGCCGGGTCAGCTAGTTATTATTAAAAATAGATAACCCCTTAATTTTTTACCGTTTTTGCTTCGTCGTAATCGGGTGAAAACAACGCTAAGCTCAACCTTTGTCACTCAAACAGCCCGCTAATCTCTCCTCGGGACGGTATTACGGAAGTTGTGAGCAACTTTTATTGGTAAACTCACCGGTCGACGCTATTTCACCGCTTCTTGTTGTTTCACCTGTAATTCTACCGGTAGATTAGCTGCGAGTTAAAGTGTTGAGTATAAACTAGAACATTCATTTGTAATGTGTTTTTTTATTCGTGAGCTCAATGCTCACGAATAAAAAAACACATTGCTTTATAGGGAAATGCTTTATAGCCAAAAACTAAGTGGGTATAGTAGAAGCTATACTTAGTTTTTAGCAATTTTTAATTATTTTTGGATACTAGACAACTGATGGAATACTCATATCGATTTTTTTTTTGTGAATAAATATTTGCTTTTTTTTAATATACTTTTGAAAAACTACAGTTGTTGTGTTTTAACACCAGATATACGAACCGAAAATATATAGCATTTTCTTGGTTACAATTTATGGTTATGGTTTACCTCTCATAATTTTTTAGAAAAAAATCCTTTCCTATAGGTAAAACATGGGAAAAAAATTATGAACAAAATGTAGTTGTATATCTGATTTTTGAATCTGTAGTTTATCTGTAAGTATTGTAATATTTTGGCGGTTTTATTGAATTTAAAATCATATCCCACCAACGTTTCGCACAATTACTTACCGCGTAGCACGAGGGATACCATAAAGTAATATTAAAGCATCTATGCATCATCCCCCGAGTGGAACATCAAAGAGTGCCGACATAATGAATGTACTCGACGTACTCTTTCGGGAGAAATTAAAAATATTTCGTTGCCACCGCTCCCACCTAACATTGTTTGAGGAGTTTAACTGTGTTACTGATTTGGAGATCCACAGCAAAGCATAATTTATCGGAAAATAAATAACGCTAGCAAAATAATAAGGAAGAAGATTAATGTATAAGTAAGTAAAAAATAAATATAACTTGTGTTAATGTATAAGTATCGTTTAATAATCTGGTTCTCAGTACAAGCTATGCTTAGTTTGGGACTAGATGGCGCTGTGTGAAATGGCATGTATTTAAAAACAAAATCTAATTTACTGACCTTACAACTGAGTTGGTGGTAACTTTGCCTTCTGCGCTGTAGATCTTTACATCTTTTTCCGCTCTAGACAAATATTGATGCTGGATTTGGATTGGAAAATATTTGGATGTTAAAATGTAATGTACATATTTTATATTTACAAAAAAGTAATATAAAAATTTTCTATCAGTAATCTGGTTTCCATAGGTATAATTAGTTTTGGGCTAAATATTACTGTTCGAAATGAAATGAATATTTAGTTATTCATTTTAGAGACAGAAAAGTGCTTAATATTTTAATAAGTATCAATTGATAGAGAAATCAATAAAAATTACTTCAGTAGTAATATAAAAAATGTTGATGGACTGTATTTGCTCAAGCACAGCTTGTCCTTTATCATTAGCACACAAAGTTAAATGCCAATGAGTGTATTATCCGAAGAGAATTAAGGCCTTCAAAAGGCTGGTTAATGCAGATTCAGGTGTCCATGGCAAAGTGCCTCATGGCAAAGTGGGCCTCATGGCAAAGTGCGAGAGGGTCACTGGTGAAGTTCCTTTGGAGAGCCCAGAGACCCTCGAATGCGCAGAGGTCGGCCACCGGAGGGGTTTAATTGGGTAAAAGTCCCACATAACTCGGTTGTCTCCCCCAGGGCAACCGGTGTATCTGTTGCAGATTCCCCTTCGTCACCAAAAAAAAGAAAAAAAAAGATCCAGGTATCCATGGGTGGCGGTGACCACTTTCCATCAGGTGGCATGCAAGCTCGTCTGCATACTACACCTACATAAAAGAAGAACTTTATGAAGGCACTCTTTGCATCACAAGCCTTTAAACTTCTCATACGAAACGAATACCTACGCTGTGAAATTTCAGGGACACCGACAAGTGTCAATGTGGCGACCAGGTGCTATTACTAATCAAAAATTCACAAAGAGCTGCGGACGAACGCTGTCAGTAAAATGAATATTTCACGAAAATAAATGAATACGGAACCCTCGCGCGCGTCCTGTCACGCGCTTTGCGACCAAACGTAACGTTTTTATCACGGTTTGGGCGCGAATTTACACACGTAAATTTCTGAAGTTAAATAACGCCAGTGTTACTAGCATTATATTTTACGCTTCGGTTATCAAAATGTTGGGTAAAATAAATTGTTGGGTAAAAATAAAATGCACGAATAATATTTTAAATGTATATTTTTAATTATAGCGGCAGCTCGCTTCCGAAATTCAATCATAACTCAGTGAGCGATGATTATATTTTTTATATATTTTTTTTAGGTTTCTATTGGTCGCTGTTTCGATTCCTGCTCAGGACAAATATTTATGTGAGAAAATTATGTTTGTTCTGTGTCTGGGCGTCTGGGGTATACAAGCTTACGCCTTTATAATACAAGTATAATTACAAGTATCCACAAAAAAAAGTTTTATTTAAGTATTCTATCAGTTATCTAGTTCCCACAGTAAAAGCTATACTTAGTTTTGGGCTAACTGTGGCTGTGGGAAATGTCCATAAATAATTATATAGTTGGTAGTTATATAGTTGGTTAGTATATTAGTTGGTACTAGCCCTACCTGCTAGCACTACCTACTAGTAGTTGGTAGTGAAGCGAGGGGTCCCGGGTTCGATTCCCGAGCCGCATCACAATTCTTGTGGTGAGCATGAAATTTGTTCTCAGGTCTTGGGTATTTGTCTTGTTTTTCTAAGTTTAAATCGTTAATTATTAGGGAGTGATTATTTCTTAAGATACTTAAATCTTACGATTACGTAAATTGATGAAGTGAATTGTGTAAGTTGATTGGTCTGCAGTATTTGTTCTGTCTGATTAACCTTCAACAGTGCTCGCTTCCGCAAGCTGTGATTTATGGCAGTTCCCGGGATTCCTTCAAGATTTCTTTCCATGGAAAGTGACAAAACGCTTTACTTAGACAACTTTGATTAAATTTATGTTTCCGAAGAAAACGTACTTATGTATTGTATTATATCACTACGAGTTCGCCTGATTCAAGCTTAGTAATTAATTACTTTCAGTATATTGGAAGATTCTAATGTTCTATAGAAATATAGTCTATTCTCGATATGGGAGAGTGAAATGGGCTTTGATGTATCACAGTGCGATGTATGGTTTAAAATGTTTGCTTCTAAAACATGCCTGTTTCTGAACGAAAGTGTTTTTCATCGATTTAAAAACTTATATTAAAAAAATGTGCGATTTTGCGCACATAATTATGTAACGAAAAAAAAAGACTAAAAGAAAAGACATTTATTTGAATACACACAATACAGAACTCATACATACTTACAAAAAGAAAAATATTTAAAACAAACAAGAACATAAGAGACCAGATGGTAAGTATGTATATTATATTATTATACTCTTTGTTGCATACCTGGATTTGAAGCAGCGTCCTTTAGATTGCAATCGTCATCTGTACCAATGAGCCACCACACTCATCTCAACCCAATTACCGTCTAAATCAATTAGCAGTCTATTCATGTCAACTGGAGTCGACCCGACATGCAGAATACCTGACAAGGCAAGTTTGATGCATTGATTTTAGTTGATGTTTCAAGACACAATACTTTTGTGCATGTAGGTTAAAAAAACAGCGGAGTTAACACATAAACCAATTCTGTCAGTTTTTCCCGTCGTCTCATGTAAACTTTTTAATCGCAGGTAACACCACGGGGCGCTGTTATTAAGAACATATTTTTTGACCATCACTTGACTTTGAGCCCCTATTGCAAACAGTGTAGGTACCATCTAAGTTACAATATAAAGCCTTCATAGTCAACACAGACCCGACAACAGAGTGAATCGATAAACCGGCTCAGAATAGGCATTTGAGTATTAATTAGGCTATTCACGTCATGCGTGAGTGACGCGACACAGACACCTGATAGGGATGCAAGTGGAATGATCCATTCATCTTGTTTATGTCCTGAAGGTATTGATCTAGTGCTACTTCCGTTTGCGATGTGTACACGCGTGCTTTCATCTTCGATATGCGTCTTCAGTATTGAATTAATTTGTGAACGAGCTGTCAAATTTAGGGCAGTTTACAAAGGAGTTTTAAATTTTCCCTGAAATAGTGAACTGAGTTGTTGTCTTAGTTTATCTTGCAACAGCTTTTCAGCATCACTATCAATAAATTCAAATTGAACTTTGTATCGACTTCGCAGTAATAACAAAACTATCTCATAGTAAAAGTATATGAAGATCTACCACTTCCATTAGGGCAAAAGCATTAGCTCACATTAAAAATTCATGCGAGACCCTGTGTCATGTCAGTGTCAGATTGTAAACTTTCCTTGAGGCGACACAGATGAGGGAAAACAGTTACACAACTTGGCTCGCGTGTAGCGTAAGAACTTTATGTGCATTAAGTGGCAAAACTAGCTGGATGCCCACTTAATGTCAAGTTGTTACTGCCGCCCATAAACATCAGCAAAACAGGCGCATCGCAATGTGACTTGGATCTTCTTTAAACATGGACCTGAGTTCAAATTCCTTTGACCAGCCAAGCAAGTGCACCACTGTTTAGCAAACGATAACCAGGTTTAGTGGCAATAACTACTTTTGCGGACGATCTTAACACAAGTTCTACTAAGCTCGGTTGGTTGTTCCTTTCGTACCATCAAAATCCCTTCTATACCTTCAAAATTAAGTGCTTGTAATATTATCGCCACTCACAATCTTCCACCAGAACACTGAAACGCGAATGAATGACTGTTTAGCGACGGATTACCAGGTGTACAGGCAGTTCTTCTCCGGAAAAACTTGCCACAATATACCTACGAATGCGAGCATAGTGGTCTCCCAAACATAATATACTATATTGAATTTCAATGCTTTCTCGCGCTTACATGAACTGTAGCTTCAAGGAAAAGTTGGTTGTGTAAGTTCCTTGCATCCAATAAAACTTGTGGGCTAATCTCAGACTGGATGAGTAAGTAGGTCTGTACGTAGCAAAATGTCCCAACGCCTTAGAATGTATAAAATAGAGGCCACAAGCTTATTTTGCATGCCGAGAGCATCTGATGTTATGGGGAAAACGTTTGATGTGACAAAGTAAAATATATTTCGTGTAAATATGTATACGTGAGAATGTGGTGGCCGAGTGGCTCAGAAGTTTACTCTCAATTCGAAGGTTGCTGGTTCAAATCTAGACTAAGAAATAATTATGTTCCCTATTTGGTTTTCGAAACGGTGACGAAGTATATTGTAAAGAAACCAGTATGTTTAAAACCATAAATTCTATACAATGTGTCATCTACCAATCCGAATTCTCCCGTTGATGAATTGATATGGCGAGTGTAGGCATCCCTGCAGTAGAACATTAAACTGATGAATCTGATACGGATGCAAATATATTTTGTTTAATGGGTGTTCATTTTATATTAACGACGTGACTTCGAATTATTTGCAATAATTAAAAAAAAAATAGGCTAAGTTACTCTATATAACATCAGCTATCTGCCAGTGAAAGTCCTTTCAAAATCGGTCCAGCCGTTTTGGAGATTGACTGGAAGTAAAAGACAAATAAATACGTAACCTTAAGACTTATTAAGAGTTGTTATTCTGACATTCTGAACAGACACCTCAACTTTATATATTTGTATAGATAAATAATATCTGAAATAATAATAAATATTATCTATAATATAGATTAATAATATCTGCTCTTTAATATAAATATTATAGTATAATATATAACACTTAAATTTTTGTTGTCAAGTCGTCATTATTGCGCAAGCTACCCTATTATTAGGGGTACACTAAGTCTGTAAAAAACTTAAACTAATATTTGTATGTTCAGTGTAATCCTGTGTTAGGTGTCCTATTAATAAAATTAAAAAAAAAAACAAAAAAAAAATATACATAACATAATTTGGCCTCAACTGTTTTAATAATTTAGTTAGCTTGTACCTATTGTTTGTTCACATTTCATAAATAACGTTCAAGTTTCCTATTATCTTTCAATTTAACTTTTAATTAGCTTTGGATCGTTAGGCAGGTTATCTTAATGGCGCTGGATATAATAATTAACTCATTTTGTTCAGATGACTCTTTAGCTTATTTGGTAGTTAACCTACCTTTGAACCCTTCGAAACTCGGGGTCCCGGGTTCGAACTTTATGTGATACAGTAGATGAATCACCGAACTAACTTCTTGTTCACACAACATGGTATATTATTCAGTTCTTATTAAGTAGGTTTGTTAAACTATCTCGTTTTTCTTATGGTAATTTAATTTGAAATCAGTCAACTATTGGCGAAGATATGACGTAAAAATATACAAAACAAACAGTTGAATTGAATACTCCTCCTTTATTTGAATCGGTTGGTAACTAAACACTGTTTATTTCTATATGTGATACTCTATTGACATAATCAGCTATGGAGGAGGATTTTCCTCAGATGTTGGAAGCACAAAGAATCCTAAAACATATCTACATTTTGCCAACATAATCTACACTGAGCCTACAAAATGTTATTTTCCCTCGTAAATCTGAGCTTTGTCAAGAAAATAACCTTTACATTATTATAAATAATCAAATAATTTTGAGATAAGCGGTAAACAACCTCCTTCCATGCGTCTTCATGACAAAGGTTTAATAAAAATGGCTAACTCCAAAAGCGGCACCTTTGAAGATGATAATTTGACAGTCACTTACATAAATTTAAAAGGGTCCTTTACATATAAAATCACTGTGAAGTCCTGACGTATTATTAAGGTTCGTTTATAAATGAAAATTGTACTTTTTACTGTAAAAAATATGCCTAAATGGGAGAATGGATGGGCTTATGCGATGGAAGATTTACGCTAATATCAGCGCGAATGAATATTATGCGTAATAAATTGGCAGAAAATTGTTGTTGCAAATTATACTCGTTCGAGATTTAACAGTCTCTCAAGTGTGTCCTTGTACGAGGTATATCTTTAAATAATTGATCAATATCTCCCCTTATATTTTTGCAAGTTTTATAATAAGTGTCTGTCTGTCTCTGTGAACTCAATAACTTTGTCACTGATATGACACGCCCAATAAAATCAAACGGTAGATATTCAAAATTGAGATTTCCGGAAACCAAGCGAATATAAAACTTCACAATATAACGGGGAAAGTTGGTGATAAATCAGAAAAAGGTCAAAAAGGTTTCACTCGGGATTCGTAATAGCCGAATATTCGATGTTTTGTGTCTCGGACGATTCTGTGCGCTATTTGTGAGGTCAAGATACAAGATTGGTCTCAGATTTTTACCGCATGGGGAAAACTGAAACTCATTTACTCGTATGTCTTTAGATCACAAGTATCGTTTGTAAACGTACTCCTGCACTAGGATTCCCGTTGTTATATAGCCTGAACAAATACAGAAACACAAGACAAACATCCAAGATCCGAGACCAAACTTTAAGATCATAACACATTCTGCCTCGCCCGCGACTCGAATCCTGGCTTCGTAGACTGAGCTATTAGCTGCCACGGAGCCGTCTCACGTAAATATATTTGTGCGCATATAACGTGTCACAGCAGCTTCTTAGGCACATTACATGCACACAGATATGTCTACAGTTAGTTTCATGTTTCGCTAAGTTCTAAGCTTGCCTCGATGTACTTTACAGATCATTTAACTTACCAGCTTTTTTTCCGGTCAGTAGTGAAGACGGTTTAGTGGCATTGAACTGAGGACTTTTGTGCTTCGGAGAGCACGGAAAGGTGTCGCGTTGTATTAGTCGAAAATTCATGTCATGACACAGCAGTCCTGACCACTTACACACAAAGAAAGAATTAATTAATTCATAAGAGAAATGGATATTAATATAATATCTTCTTGTAGATAAAAATATTACTAATTGAACAAGGTAGGTATGTGATATTTCCTTTTATTGAATATATTTCTACAAACGTAATTATCGATTATATCTCGAAAAAGTTAATTACAATTAATTGCTATGATATGATGGCACAACTCCGTGCCATCCGGCATCCGGCGTAACTCCGTAACTAAGCCACGGAGCCGTCGGAGCCTGCGTTCGAAGCGAGGGGTCCCGGGTTCGATTCCCGGCCGGGGCGTACTTTGTGTGGTGAGCATGAAGTTTGTTCTCGGGTCTTGGGTGTTTGTCTTGTGATTCTGTGTTTGTCCATGCCATCTGCGACACAGGGAATCCTAGTGCAGAGGTATGAGTGTGTAAACGTTTACGTTTACGTTTACTATAAACTAGATGATACATTTGATAACTTTTATTATTGTGCCTATTTATTATTATAGGCGCTACAAATTAATAATAATAATCTAATTTAAAAAGAATTTCGTAACTAAAATTACGCACTAATTTGGCAATCAGTCGATATAATCTATTGGCCAAGTTAAATAACTTTTTAACAACACATGGGATAAGTACCTATTATAGCTTTGCTTAACTATGTATAACTGTATTAATATAAAGGTAATAATAGATAGATAGATAGATAGAAAACTCTTTATTGTACACCACATTGATATAAAAAACATAATTACTTAGAAAACTAACAATAAATGTGAAATACAATGGGCGGCCTTATTGCTTAAAGCAATCTCTTCCAGGCAACCTTTGGATGGACTGGAAAATACAAGAATGATAACGGACGGTGGCGTTGAATAAAGAAAACATACAATAATGATATAAATACAACTACGTACTAATGTACTTACAATTACACAAATAACTATGCTATATACTAATATATAAATTATATATACATATATACTACTAAATGTATAAACAACTAATTATAGAATTTCGAAGTTTTGTTACGATATTGACAGATAATAATCACGCAAAAGGTTTTTAAAGGCAGGCAGTGATTTGGCACTTTTGATACCTAAAGGGAGGGCATTCCAAAGGCGAATAGCTTGTACAGTGAATGAATTGCCGTAGAATGACGAAGAGTGGACAGGAGTTTGTATTTGATACATTTTAGAAGATCGTATTGTACGTGGGTTGGAAAGATGAAGGTACTCAAAACGCTCCTTGAGATAAGGTGGAGTGGATGGATTGAATAATACACTGTACAAAAGAGAGAGAATATGAGTATTCCTGCGAAAACGGATAGGTAGCCATTTGAGTTTTGCACGAAATTCAGATACATGATCGTATTTGCGTAGGCCAAAAATAAACCTAATGCAAACATTTTGGAGACGCTCAAGTTTATCAAGTAGGGTTTCAGTGAGGTCAGGATAGCAGGCGTCAGCATAATCAAGTATAGGGAGCAAGAGAGATTGTGCTAACGTGACTTTGGTGGCAGTTGGCAAAAAATTTCGCAGCCTTCTTAAAGAGGCAGCAGAAGCAAAGATCCTTCGACTGAGTTCTGTCAGTTGAGGTATCCACGACATTTCCCTATCCATAAGTATCCCTAAGTTCTTAACTACTTCACTGAAGTTTATTGGAGTACCATCAAAAACGACTTGAGGCAAGTTAGGCCAGTCAATCCTACTAATCATCCTGGAGCTACCGATAATGATGACTTGAGTTTTAGTCGGATTAACTTTAAGACCATAGTTTCTACTCCAAACAAGGATGCGTTCAAGATCACCATTAATGATTTGAATACCTAAATTTAAATCCTGTACAGGAACTTGTGCATAAATCTGTAGATCATCAGCGTAAAGGTGGTAGGAGGAAGTTATTGATTCGGATATAGAATTTATAAAGATAGCAAACAGAAGAGGAGAAAGAACACCGCCCTGAGGAACACCAGAAGTTATATCGCACCACGATGAAAATGTATCATCAATACGAATTCGCTGCCGGCGTCCAATCAGGTACGAATGAAACCAGTCAATTACCGTAGGAGATATGTTAAGAGAACGGAGCACAGCCAGAAGAATATCAAAGTCTACGTTGTTGAAGGCGTTGCTGAAGTCCAGTAATGACAGCACAGTCACATAGCCGTTGTCCATGCCTTGACGAATATCATCGGTGATCTTGGTTAAGGCAGTTACGGTACTATGACCACAACGGAACCCGGACTGGAGAGGATTAACAAGAGAGTTACTTGTGAGAAAAGCTGTCAGTTGATGGTGGATAAGCTTTTCAAGTACTTTAGAAAGAAATATTGAGTATATTACCTTTATATTAACTTATTTATTGCACCGTAGTTATGTTAAGGTACCTATTATAACTAAAGTGACAATTAAAAAAAAACCAAACAAACCTCTATATATTATAACAGAGCCATTCAAATAATACAAAAGCATAGAAACGTCAAACGATTATAGAAAAATAGGCATATTAATAAAATCAAATTGCTACAATCTATTTTAACTTTGTAACGAATATTATAAATGCGAAATTGAGTTTATTTGTTTGTTTGTTACGCTTTCAAGTCTATCACTAAACCGATTTTAAAAATCGGAGAAACCATCATTACAAATGGCAAAAAGGATGAAATTGAAATATAATAAAATAAAAGTACAACAGCTGCTGTAGAGGGGCCTTGAATTAAACATGTCGAGAAAGAAAAATACTCTTATAGGAATACTTATGTAAGTAACAACCAAGCATGTAAGAAATCCCACGGCCATTCAGAACATGGCGAATGAAAATGACCGTGAAAATTCCCCGTAAACATTCGCCGGATCACAGAGTCAGACGTATTTATCAAAAAGCGTTATAAACAAAATGTGCGTTATGATAAATCGGGCGAACAAAAAAAGCAATGGCCCGTGGGCCCAATTTGCAGATTTATGGATCGGCGGGCCACGGAAACATCTGTCGACGAAAAAACGGGTGGTTAATTCGGCCGAACCGATTAGGACGGTTTAGAGATAACTTATTGAGGTGTGATTCCAGTGCTGAGTTATGCAATCGGCCAGACCTTTTTGCGTCTTATTTAACCGGCTGAAACCGGATCTTCCGATAGTGTTGCTTTGTTTCCCCGTGCCAGCCTCTAATGTTCCCACTACAGGGACACCGGCCAACTCTCGATAATTGAGAGTGAATGTTTGTAATGTTTTGTTTACTACGGCACAATATTTTACGGAAGGCGGTGTGCAAGACTCGACAAAAAACTCATGTTTTATTCCGTTTCATTTCAAGTATCGTTTGGATAAGTCATTTTAAACGAAGTAAACATTTGTGAGCTCAGCGTGTCACAAAATCTCCTTAGGCACGTTACATGCACACTTTATGTCAAATTACGGATTTTTTTTGTTTATTTCCAACCCAGCGTTAGATTAACGGGGACGGGCCGAGCAAATTTTCAGACAGCGTTATTAATATTAAAAAATTTATAGAATTTAATAAGTAGGCATAATTTTATTGTTATTATCAATCAGTATATTAAACAAATAATTATCGTAAAAAAAATCACGTTTTAACGATTCTATACCACTCGTGGTATAGAACCGCTATCACTCGTAACAGAGCGTGGTGGGCTAGGGGCACAGACGACTTTCAATCTGAAGGTCGCTGGTTCAAACCCACTCGTGTAACAATGAGTTTTTTTCAACTGAAAAATTTATGTTCGCAATACCACGTTTTCAAAACGGTGACGGAAAACATCGTGAGGAAGCCAGCATGTAGAGAACTAAACATTCGAAGACTCGTGACATCTACCAATCCAGATTAAGCTCCCGTGGTAGATCTAAGCCAATTCAATCTCAATTATCAGGAGTAAGTCGGTGTCCCAGCAGTGGGAACATAAAGGGCTGGTACGGATATACAATACTTTCCAATGCACTTAATTAAAAGCTGTTATTTTTACATTACAAACAGACACATCAATTCTATTTCTATAGATATAAGGTTACTGCTGACCGCATTTGCTACAAGATTGTAATTACCTTAGTAATCTGCGAGCGATTATCGCTTTAGTAATAACTGTAAATCTAGTAGAGTTTATGTACGAATAACGATGTATTAAGTATGGGCACATTTTAAAGGTAATAAGGAGGTTTCTATTAAACTGGCAAAACGGTTAAATGAATATTTTAATTTACTATGGCATTTGTAAGATTTATACGCAGTGTTTTTGCCAAGCTTTTAATGACTTTTATAAATAAACTAGCTCTTCCCGGCGACTTTTTTTGATTTTTTTTTGCGCGGGATCCTTATTTTTTTTTCTTGTTTTTCTATGGTTAAAGTAGGCTTAGTTACTCATTAACACGAACGAAACCGCGGGTAAAAGCTAGTTTGATATAAAACACATTTTTTTTACACACTCATACCTGGGATTCTTTGAGTCGCAGCTATCATGGACAAGCCTAAGACAATCACCCAAAACCCGAGAACAAACTTCCTGCTCACCACACTATGTATACGATGTGCCCCAAACTAGTTTCATTATAAATGCAATAATGCGAAGGTTTTAGACCACTAAAACAATTAATTAGGCACAAAATGTATTCTCTTTTGTAGTAGGTATTCGCTGGGTATCCGCTAGTATAGAATAGAATATACCTCTTGTGGCAATATTTTTTTTTTACGAACTTTCTATGACTAATATGTGGATAACGCTGTGGGCTACATAACTACCAAAATCTAGTTTTAAGCATCATTTGTTGTATCAATATATATCACGTAGCTCTTTGTTTTCCGGATTATATAAAATAATATTGTATAAACAATCACGGTCTAGTGAGATGAAATATCAAGTTACTGAGGAGCGGTACTGACACGGATCTGCAGCGTCATAATCCTCAAAGCGCTCCATTAGAAAGCCATAGACGTGGGAAACCATAGACCTATTGTGGACCTATTGTAGACCTATTGTGGACCTATTGTGGGGATGTTCGTTATCTCACAATAGGCGATTAGCCGATAAGAACGCGATTCCTCGATGCTATCTCTGCGCCCGTCTCAGCTCTCTGTCTGTGGTTTGACTCAAGTCATAGGAACTGGATAAATCACAGTTTACAGTTTGATTTTGACCCTCGACTGAAAAGGGTGTAATAAATTGAATAAGTGTATGTCTCTCTTTCTGTCTCTATATCTCTGTCTGTAGCAAATTTCTTTGTGGTAAGTAGAATAAAGTTTAGAATAAGTTTTGTTGCCCTGCCTTTGAGGGGTCCTGTGTTCGATTCCCGGATACACTTTGTTTGGTAAACATGAAGTTTTATCTCGGGTCTTGGGTTTGTATTGTGTTTCTGTGTTTTTCCATGTCATCTGCTACACAAGGAATATGTAAACGTAAAAAAACTTAGTTTATCTCCAATATATATTATATATCTAAACAGTATAAAGCAAGGTCGCTCTTTCGTCTGTCTGTTTCACCGCTTCTTCTAAACCACGCAACATATTTTGTTACAGTTACCACGCGCCATCTAGTTTTTCCTGATAGAACCAAATTATTAATAGATCACACCCTTCCACTGGAAAGCAATGCGAGTGCACTACTGCTTGGCGGGAATACTTGTACCATACTTAAAAAACAAGATCTCAACTTACCAGTCTTTATAGACAATGCCCTTAGCTTCGAGCAAAAGATCCTTCGAAACACTACCAGAGAGTAAAAGCTGTGGTACAGACGTTCCCATTCAAACCGGAGGGTTCAACTTGGACTCCAAATCCAGACATGAAACAATGAGCAAATCCTCTTCTAACTTCTATTGAGTTACAATATTATGATGACACGTATTTCGCCTCTCCACGAGGAATCTTCAGGAGCGTTGAATGAATGTCGCCGCGTCGCAAGCAAGCAACAAAACACTTTTAAATAAAAAAAAATGTTAAGCGGAGATGTCATAAAATTTTATCCCTTTTCAGATCATCCTTGTTATTCTAACTCAGGTTCAATTGTTTTATGTGAATATAAGTGACGGACCTGGTGGTAAGTGGCGACCCCCGTCCATGACAACAGTAATGCGACTCAGTATAAGATTTGGATCTTACACTGAGTCACATTCATCCTGTTGCGGCCATCACCCACATATAAAAACTATAAAAAACTATATTAAATTTTGGTATGAAAATTCTCACAGTCAATTTTGACCAAACGAGGCGGTAACAAAACCAGGCACACAATACGAATTACGTATCTAATTTTCATACACAAAACAATTTCCAAATTACCTATAGCAAAACGCGTTAGATAATAATCTAGCTCAAAACACATTTATACAGAATACAGCAGCGAAATGGGTTTTAACCTTCCAATTACCGATGAAAATTTCAGTACAATACCGTAGGTTCATACAAAGCTTGGTAGTGAAATTAAATTACTGTATAAATAAATGAGTGGTATACGGTTGTATCTCGTTTCACGAGTCGTGAATTATGTAGTGATCCAATGCTCTTTCAAGATCGCTTTTGTAACTCTAAGCCGCAGAGTATAGAGCAAGGTATTGCACATGAGGTCTTATACTCAACATGCACCCGTATCCATATATACTAGAGATGTTACGACTTGTATGAATCCGGCTTCTTTATATGTATTTCTCAATGAAATGTCAGCAGTGAAAGAATAACTTCGAGGAATTATCATTTGGCATTATCACTTGAATTTAAGGGAATAATGGTCCAAATTGGTCAAAGAATCCATACTCGAGACTTTATTTATGACATGATTAATATTTAATTAAGCTCTTTCACTTTTTAACTATAGCAGTATTGTCACACAAAAACACTACTCTGATTAGTGCAAAGTCATAATCAAGAAACAATGCGAAGGAAGCCAAATTACTAGCTATTTTAAAAAGTACCTAACTAGCGCGCGGATCAGCTGTAAACGAAGCCTCACAGAAATTGCCGAATCGGATTCGGCAATTTCGTTTTTGGGGACCGATTATTCGGCCTCTTTACAACCGACTAATCGGGTAGTCGGCACACCTCTAATACATACCTACGTGTGAAACGCAGTGTTAAAATGGGACTGAGATGAATTGAGTATTGAAATTAAGCACATGTAGTTAAAATTTCCTGATCTGCATAGCTCAGTTGGTTGTAGCTCTGCCTTCTACGCTGTAAGTCGTGCGTTCGATTCTCACGCATGATCATTTCTGTAACAAACATTTTTATTTATTGTCTTATTATTATAATACTAGCCACTCGCCCCGGCTTCGCACGGTTAGTAAAACATTAGTGTCGTATCAGAAACTACCCGTACGAAGCCGGGGTGACTTGCTACTGTATTATACATATAAACCTTCCTCTTAAATCACTCTATCTATTAAAAAAAACCCTATCAAAATCCGTTGCGCAGTTTTAAACATGTAAGCTTACATAGGGATATAAGGACAGAGAAAGCGACTTTGTTTTATACTATGTGTGTAATGTGTTTGTTCTGTGTAATCATACGTATTATTATTTACAAAAAAGGAATGTGAAAGTATTCTTTCAGTTTTCTGGTTTCATAGTATTATACAAGCTACGTTTATTTTGGGGCTAAATAGAAATATATTTTGTGAATATTTATTTATTAAACCTACTAATATTATAAATGAAAAAGTTTGTCTATGTCTCTGTTTGTTACTCCTTCACGTCTCAACGGCTGTACAGATTTGGATGAACTTTGAATAGGTTATGAAGTTAGCTCATACTGTGGATAGGCTACTTGCTATCCAGAAAAACTGTAGTATTTTTGTTAGTGGCAACTTCTGTCAGATATCCCCATGGTTATTTTGATTTATTTTAGCCCGGACACCGCGGTACCCACCTAATTTATTCATATTTCTAATATTAAACAAATAAGCTTTTCAATTAAATTGTTGTGTTTATCCACTCAAGCGTCCGGCCCGCGCAGCGACTATGTCTGCAACGTCCCGCTCCGCCGGCATCGTTTTTTTAATAACCGCGCGCGACCTTTTTTCACATAAACATTTACTACTGGACAACTACTGTACCTTCATTAGAATAAAAAATACCTACGGCAAGCTAAAAGAATCGAGAATTAGTTTAGTTCAAAGTAAATTACTCATATCAATCTGAAAGTATAAAAATAAAGCTTAAAAGTTGGTGATGTGAATAAAACTTTAAAATTTTTACTTTTACGTGTGGTTTACGTGAAAATTATAATAGTTTTATTAACTATTATATTATTTTGTAATAGTTTAGTATTTTCTCTTTAAAACGATACCAATATTTCAATATTGAATACGACGCTTTCTATCAAAATAAAAATTTGTAATCCAGGTCCTCCTCAAAAAAATATGAGCGGAAAAAATCAAAAAAATATTACAAAATGGCCGCCCATAATGCGCATTTACACGTTCTTTTTTTTTTCAGTGAAACACAAATGAATGTATTCTGCTTTAATACTATTATTATAGATACTAAATAATATATTGTACTTTATAATTTAATACTAAATAATAATAAAAAACGAACTAAAATATACAAAAAAATATATATTTACAAATTTAAATTTTACACTCCTGTACTAGGATTCCCTGTGTCCTGTGTTACAGGTGGCATGAACAAACAGAAACACAAGACAAACACACTAGACCTAAGAGAAAATTTCATGTTCACCACACAAACAGTGCCATGATTCTATTAAAGTCAAAGAGAATTCATTAATTCAATGAGAATTCATTGAATTCTTAAATTAATTACACTATTGTTATCAACTCTCAGCAGTTGCAGTCTTCCCTGTAGAACTCATTGGCCCCATCAGTTACTTTCAAATTGGTTCCTCCACCACCACATAGCCAGTCAAGATCTCCGCAGTGAAGGTCAAAATACTTTATTTCCATTGAATTCATAGTCAGTCGCATCTGAAACAAATAATAAGGCATAAGTTGTCAATCTTATTTTCTTAGTTTCTAGGGACTAATAGATTGTTCTATTAACTACTTACTAATAGAAGAGATCATGTAGGGCTTGGACTGGCTAGTGCTGGGCTGGTGAGGGGCTGGGTCTAAGGCAGTTGCTGGCTCCACCTCCACGAAGATCTGATGAATCCTCCTCCATGAAATCTGTAAAAAATAGAGAACTTGTGTATTAAAATACATCATACTTATTAACACTTAGTCATATCTAATGCCACCACACAAAGTATGCCCGGGCTGGGAATCGAACCCGGGACCCCTCACTTCGAAGGCAGGGCTACTACCAACTAAGCCAGAGAGCCTATAAAATGTTATATGTTATTATAATTGTTTTTTCTTTCTGGTGTGCAATAAAGTGTCTATCTATCTATCTCAAAACAATATTTTGAATGTATAATATTATATATTGTTGCAATACATATTTAATGTAGATGAAGCTGGCAAGCAGTAGTGCTTGCATTACTGTGTCCCAGTGAAGTCACATGCACATGAGATGTATCGCCCCTGTCTCGGGTGATGGACACAGCAGGATGAATGTGACTCAGTGTATGATCCAAATCTTATACCGAGTCGCAGCCAGTTAATACAATATACAAAATTAGTCTAAAAATTAGCCAGTTAGTAGAAAAATACAAAGTGTACTTACGGTTGTGTATTCATTATTTCCATTTGGTCACTGCAATATTAATGATGATGTTAGTACACATATTATATTAACCATAGATATAGTAAAAATAGCACAAAGTATTGCCAAAATCAATTTGTTTCAAACATATATCCAATTTTGATTGTTGATTTATTATAATTTATATTGAAAAACAAAACATATTCAATACATACCAATAGGTATATATACCAATAACTTCATATTGTCAAGTTTACATGCCACTAAGTTATTTATTGTAAAATGATACCCAGGTCCGTAATCCACCAATACATCACCACAAAACATGAACTGATCGCAAAACACAAAACGTGTAAATGTAGCATTAGACGTTTTCGATGGTATCTTGATCAAAAACCTGACTGCTAGTTGCAAGTTCAAGTTGCATATTACGATTTCCAGACACATCTCAACATATTTATTATTAAAATGTATATTAACGTGATACCAGTGAAGCATTATCTTATATTATGCCTTTGTTTTACATTATCAAGACCTTTTATATTATATATAACAACTCAAAGTCATCAAACGATGTTGGCGTCATGACACCATATCTTCTCAACTAGATTTAACATCATAAACGTTTTGGAATAGTCGTAATTTTACATATTTCGTAAAGAGATAATCCCCACAATCAATTTGATATATAATACTATTAGAAATAACTAGTAAAAACAGAAAACTTACCTCATGTTCGCAAGAGCTCCGTCCACAAAATTTATGGAATTCGAAATGGCCATTTAGAAATTTGATTATTTTTTTCTGAGTTTATTCTCGTTCTTTCCACAGATATAGGAATTGTAACAGATAACACATTTCATTGACTACCATCTAGTATCGAATAGCAGTATTAATAACAGCTGAATTTGCGTCTGTTGAAGCGTGAATAGGTCGATGACCGCGCGCGTTTTTCGGCCTCGATCGATACGTGGACTCCACAGCCATACCAAGTTTTTGTCAAATCGACACTTGGACGCCCAAGTGGTTATGGCATATATAAACGTATTTCCAAGATAGATAATAATGGCTTAGTGGTAGTAGCCCTGCCTTCGAAGCGAGGGATCCCGGGTTAGATTCCCGGCCGTGGCATTTTTCGTGTGGTGAGCATGAAGTATGTTCTCAGGTCTTACGTGTTTGTCTTGTTTCTGTGTTTGCCCATGCTATCACGACACAGGGAATCCTAGTGAAGAGGTATGAGTGCGTAAACGTTTATTTATTTTATTTTATTCACTCCTTAACAAAATTAGCAAATCGCAATCAGACCCATAAATGAGTTTAACTTATTAATGTTTAAAGTCCTCTTGAACAAATGTAAAGTGTGCTAATTAATTAATTAATAAATAAACATTCTAAACTCATCATCACTCAACATCAGGTGAGGTTTTCTCATACTTCGGTCGGGGAGGACGCGAGTCGTATACTTTTGTTATGGGCGGACGTAACCATTTAACATCAGATGGGCGTTCAGCTCGTCAAACCATTCTTGTAGCATACAATAAAGATTACTGACTTTGAATGTGACTTTATGTAAGCCTTAAAATTTTCCCCTACAGAAACACAAATTGTCAAACTACCCCCAACCCTTATTAAGGGCAAGGTCAAAGCTATTTCTTCGTTTCGAAATTCCTTTGAAATACTGTAATTCTGAACCCGTTCCAAGTCCCAACGAATTTAAAAAACTATTAAAGCCTACTTGCATTTCTTGTCGGACAATGGCATAATTTTTGATGGTCTAGACATTAAAATAAAAACTTTTGCACAATACTTGGCAGCGGCCGCCATGGCAGTTCAATGACTGAAATTAGAGGATATTACGCCATTTAACGTAATCCTGTTTTGCTTGTTGCCTTATGATAACGATTGCTGTTTGATTTTGTTTGGGGAACCAAATGGATGATCTTTATACCCACAAATACAGAAATTTAGCGTAATGCTAGATAGCCTATAGCCTTCCTCATGAATGTGGCTATCATATATAAAACGCGTTCAAACAAACTCTTCAGCTTTATTATATTAGTAATAGATGAATAAAGGAGGGTTTTCCAGCTGGTTCTCGGGTGTTTTTCTTGTGTTTCTGTGTTTGTCCATGCCATCTGTGACACAGGGAATCCTACTGCAGAGGTATGCGTGTGTAAACGTTTATTATTATTATTATTACTACGGAATTTAATTTCGTACTATGTCACACTCTACCACCGTCCGAAGCCGGGGTGGGTCGTTAGTAAGAAATAACTAAGATACTTCCATTTCAAAACGAAATAGTCTAGCGTCAGGATGATCCTCAACTTAAACAAAGGAGACAGGAGGTCAGAAGGAAAATAATGAGCAAGAAATTCAAAGACATCAAACAAGTTTTTTAAACATATCCGACCGTAAGCAGGCTAATATGTCTTGCTAATATTATGGTGGAACGACATCATTAATATCTAAAGGGCTCGCTGAACGCCCCGGGTAAGTCAAGATTAGCTTGCGAGCACAAGGACGCGGGGGGATGCGAACCGAGTCTTGGGAGAGTAGGAATTTTAAGGCAATTTTTTCACTACATAATACAAACGTTTACACACTCATACCTCTGCACTAGGATTCCCTGTATCGCAAATATCATGAACAAACACAAACACGCAAGACCCGAGGACAATCTTCATACTCACCATATAAACTCGAAGCTATGGACTACCAACTAAGACACGGATCCGCCATATACTGATAATAATTAAAGATTGGCAATTTGCGGATTTTTTTTATGTGAAAAAAAGTTAATGAGAAGCCTTCAGAAGCACGGAAGCGCTTCACTCAAATGCCATGAAAAAGCCACCGATCCAACTTCTGACTAAGCGGATAGTTGCTCAACCCATATCATCATGCGTTCATGTAATCATGTTACGAATGACAGAAATACAATTCACATCCCAGATTATCCAAGATCTAACTCGTTATCAGAACCCTAATTTATTTCATGGCTGTCTGTAGAATCGGGTATAATAAACACTCACGATGTACCATCAAATACAGACGACTTAAGAGACATCTATTTGACTAAATTACTCGCTCGCTGGATCGCAATGCCGAACTCAAATCCGCTTGAAGGCATGGGGGTTACTGTGAAAGGCTAGATTCCGTTACTATGAAAGGCTAGATTCCGTTACTGCGAAAGGCTAGATTCCGTTACTGCGAAAGGCTAGATTCCGTTACTGCGAAAGGCTAGATTCTGTTACTGTGGAAGGCTTCACAGTAACGTTGTGTGTTGATTAGTTAGTTTCCAAAATTTGTGCCACGTAATGGAAGTTATCAAAGGCACACGAACCAAATCAGTGTGCACCGCTGAGTTTCAGTCTTGTAAGCAAACATTCCTATGCATAATACGAATAATTTTCTGTATTCAGCTCCAATTTAATCGCGGTTTCCGACATAAACTTTAGAACATGCATTGATATGACTAGGAAATTCTACGAATGGGGCTTGTATAGTATTGCTTGACAACAATGTCTTCTGTAGTGTATGTAAGTAGGTGACAGGAATTGTCCTGTCATCATTAACTGTTTCCTTCCATCTCCTGCGATCCAAACGACACCGGCTACTCTCCACAAGGAAGTGTAAACCTTGGAATTTTGGATAGCTAGATATCACGTGTTTTCTATTTTTAAATTAAAGGATGCCAGTTTCCTCATGATGTTATCCTTCACCATTTTTGAGAATTGTGTACATTCACATCTGAATTTTGAACCAGCGGCCTTGGAAAGCAGGCTTCTGTACCCCGAAACAACCACTCATTAAAATTAGATTAAATTAAAATTATATTCCCTTTGTCCCACTTTGTCCTTGGTATAACTCTTCTCTTAAAGCCATCTAATATACTTCCATACCTAATCCTCTTAGCATTAGAATAAATCTGCAAAATAGTTGCAACTTTCTCAATACCCCCTCAGTATATTTATGAGATGTTTGCATAGATAATTTATGTATGTGTGCTGGAAAACAGCGCTTCTTCCAGCTCAGAGTATGGCTTTCTTGAAGACTTCCAACCTGCTCTTTATAGACCATTACGTACAGTCAGTGAGATAATCTATCAGGCAGATAACAATCATAAAACTATACATTAGGTGTATCGACTTCCTCAAAGCTAACTTGAACTTGATCTTTCCCTTCTATAATAGTTAAGAGTAACTTTTAGCGGTCAACTTAAGTAAAAGTTCTTTTTTTTATTCAAATCAAAATATCGTCTGATCCAATATAGCGCTGATTTTGGCTGAGAAATTACGTAAAACAAATACAACCATCGTAGTATTTCATAATAATTAACATACCACCCTATTAGCAGGATTGTGCATGTGATTAAAGTTAGCAGATGTGACGGGACGAGCTTGAGGCACAACTGATGTTTAGTTTTTTTTTTATTATGTGACGGAATGAGCTGAGGGCCCACCTGGTGGTAAGTGGCGAACCCCGTCCATGACAACAGTAATGCGACTCAGTACAAAATTTGGATATTACACTGAGTCGCATTCATTCTGCTGCGTCCATTACCCGAGAAGGGGATGATACGTCTCATGCACATGTGATTTCACCGGCACCCACACCCTTCCACCAGAACACAACGATGCGAGTGCATCGCTTTGTAAACTTTATACAATACGAATGATTTCTGTAGCCAACTGTACTTCCGTATCGGTATTACGTTTCCCGGAAAACATTTGTTTATTCGGTTTCGGGAATAAGAAAATATTTAAGGAAGTATTTTACTTGTGCATAGGTATTTTGCTTTCAACCATGCGTAGATCTTATGTAAATACTAATATAACTAGTTGTATAATCCTGTTTTGTCTGACTAACAGTGCCCCGCGGTGTTGCCCGCAGTTTTCCAAGATCAAAATTAGCCTGTTCCTATTTTTTCTCCTTAGCGATAATCATTCTGATTTATTATAGTATTAAAATATATAATATTATATTAATTAAATTTTTCTCGATAAAGGATAATATGGATGATCTTGTATGACGTAAGTCGAGAAGAAAGTAAAACAGTTAAAACAGGTAAAAGGTAAAACAGGGGTTTGCAGCCACTCATACTCATACTCATACTCATTTATTTTCACCATAGGATCATATAGCGAACACTTGGTTATGTCAAATTTAAAATTTCATTACAATATTACAGTACTATCTTATAAACTAAATTAAAATAGACAAGCATAGTAGCGTCATAGAAATACTTAAAATAATAGAAATACAATTTTACATTAAAAATAAAATATAATAAAAAAATGGCTGCTGTATAGTGGCATTGTCAAGAAATAAATAAATAATACATTAAAATTTCAACAATACATAAAGTATGATGGCATGTCAAATAAATTTAGATGTCAATTACACCTATAGATTAAATATAATCGTTGTTATTTAATTTAGCTGCTTTATACTGGCATTGTCAATTACAGTGTATACTAAAAGTAAGCCAAACAAAATGTCAAAAAGTAAAAAGAAATAAAAATATAATCACATAGGAAATTTATAAAAGTTAAATATTGTATTATTACTATTCATTAATTTATCAGCTGTATAGGGGCATTGTCAGATTATTAATACAAATAAAACAACAACAAAATAGGAGTAAGTCAAAATATGAAAATAAAATAAAATGTTACCTATGAAATATGTTTTTCTTCCAGAGCTTCAATGAGTGTATAATAACTTTTACGAATAAGAATTTCTTTAACTGTTCTCTTAAATGAGTCATAACACATATCTTTAACTTCATTGTCGAGTTTATTGTCGAGTTTATGGTAGAAACTGTATAATCTATTATATATTTGTAACATAATTTGGCTCTTGTTATGGAATTACTTTTTGGCAATTTTATAGTTCAAATAATATTTAAAGATTCATCATAACTAAATTTGAGTTGTAGTGGAACACTAAATTTGAGTTGTATGATGAATCCTTCTAAGCTGCCACTGCTGCTATAACTTCAGTTATGAGTTCTACTACCCCGGACTCGAGGGACTACAGTCTAGACTAGACCAGACTAGACTAGACCAGACTAGACTAGGCTAGAGGTATAGTATTAGTACCTTTCATATTTGTAATGATTGATTGAAAATTCTTATTGCACATAAAATAGTACATAAGCGAACTTAATGCAAATTAACATTTTCTTCCAGTTAACCTTTGCGTAACATTGAGGATGTGTGATATTGCTTAAAAAGAATAAGTAAGGGAGATAATAACAAGGACCATCTTACATAAACCTATTATAATAAAAATGTAACGTAACGGAAAAATGTATTATAAGTTTCATAAACATTGAAAAAGCAAATTTTCCACAAACGATTTTTTAAGCGAAAGCTTCATTGGTTTATCTGGGTTTCTAAGCTCTAATTGAGGAACATTTTCAGGAAAATAAACGGCTCCGTGGCTTAGTTGGTAGTAGCCCTGCCTTCGAAGCGAGGGGTCCCGGGTTCGATTCCCGGCCGGGGCACACTTTGTGTGGTGAGCATGAAGTTTGTTCTCGGGTCTTGGGTGTTTGTCTTGTGTTTCTGTGTTTGTCCATGCTATCTGCGACACAGGGAATGAGTGTGTTAACGTTGTTTGTTGTAGCCGAGGCTAATTTACAATTAGTTAGCGCTAGCTTATATTTCATGTCCTAACTACACAAAATTTATAGCTGAATAAGATTCAGTAGGGATTAACCTTGAACTTCGAAATAGGCCCTATTAGCATAATCTTGGTTGCGGAATATCTAAGATTAGCATATCTGACAATTGTGGAGTTTACTTGACTAGTATATCAAGGAATTACCATTTGGAACTTATCAAAATAGAGGCATAACGATGGTTGTGTAACCTTGAATATGTATGGAGTAATAAAAACTTATGTATTATTATTATACAAGAATTCCTCGTTTAAAGAAATACTAAGATAAACAGAACAAAAAAATATGTTCGTCAGACGAATTGTTATGATGAGTGGTATTCGAATCTGCGACCTACAGCGCAGAAGGCCACAACTAATTGAGCTGAGACCAATCAAACGTTTGTACCAAATATACACGTATAAATAAACATATCTGTAGGTATTTTAAAAACGTAAAATGCGCATTATTTTTACTTGTGCGTGTAAATTGTCTCGTGTCCAAAGGATACCTATTGAGATTTAAGGGTTTAAATATGTTTTAGTTTGGATTATATTGGTTGGGGTTAATATTACCCTATGTTACGAAACTTTCAAAGTGACGTGTATTTGTAAAAATACTTGGATAATGTATATTCAATTGAATCCGCTTTGTTTGATTCGACTCGTATTTAAGGGAATTTGTTCCCTTACAAAGGCTTTTAAATTGCTTTGAATACGTACCTACTAAATAATGCAATTAGACTTTGCTGTGTGATGGTAAATGTTATGAGGCAGTCGTAACTGTAAGGTACTTGATTGTTTTAATGTTACGATTTTAGTTCATCCGATACGATACGATTTCACTTTAATCACAATCATACTTCCTAACTAATTGTTTATTCCGAAAGTGAGTTTATTTGTTTGTTACGCTTTAACGCCTAAATGAATGAATCGATTTTAAAAATTCTTTCACCAATGCAAGGCTACATTATCAGCGAGTAACATAGGCTATATTTTATCTTTAATATTGTATCATATTTTTTTCTTTAATATTACTTATTCTGCATGGAAAGCAGCGTTGGCGACTCACAAGTAGTTTTTTTTGAAGAGCATGGTCCAAAACTCGTACGATATATTATATTATCAGTCTTCTTTCGTGTAAGTAGCCAACTCTGCTTAACGTGCCCTCCGAAACAGAATGCCACTAAACGGTCACCCATCCAACTTTTGACTGGGCCGAAAGTTGCTTAACTTAGATATTACGGTGGGATCGTCCTTTGAAAGGCAGACTTTACAAGCCAACGAGCCCTCAGCAGTACCAAATGGCTTTATCACAGATTAAGGCCGTGATAATGGCGAGGGCAGTAAACAGAAACGTTGTAAAATCTATGGAACGTCTGTTAAATGAAATTTAGTTAAGAACCCTCAGTGTGGTAATGACACCCGTAGCTATAAAAACCTGCACTGGAATTCTGTGTCCCAGGTGGCATGGACAAATACAGATACACAAGAGAAACCAGGGTCCTGTCAGAGTACACGTGCCAACAAAAAGTAGCAGTAGAACCAGTCAAAACTACTTTTATTATTTCAGTCAAAAGTACTGTTGTTGAAATGAGCTGATTAGTATATATATATACTATACTACTATATATATATATATATAGTAGTTTCATTAATTAGTTGTCATTTGTAAATAATTTTACATAACATTATATAATAATAATAAACGTTTACACACTCATACCTCAGGATTCCCTGTGTCGCAGATGGCATGGACAAACACAGAAACACGAGACAAACACCCAAGACCCGAGAACAAACTTCATGCTCACCACACACAGTATGCCCGGCCGGGAATCGAACCCGGGAACTCTCGCTTCGAAGGCAGGGCTATTACCACGGAACAATACTAGACAGTGTTATATAATATTAATAAGAGTTAGACGATCCTATACGGCCACGTTTCACCATCACACATACCTACCACGTAATATATTTCGTTTGATCATTCGATGTCTTTGTAATACCTAGCAGCATTGAAGACAGAAAGTCATACAGCGACAAAGAGTCAAAAAATGTTGCTTGTTAATATTACTTTTGACTGGTAAGAGTTTTGACTGCAACATCTACCTATAGATGACGGCTCCGTGACTTAGTTGGTAGTAGCTCTGCCTTCGAAGCGAGGGTTTCTGGGTTCGATTCCCGGCCAGGCACACTTTGTGTGGTGAATGAAGTTTGTTCTCGGGTCTTGGGTTACACAGGGAATCCAGGTGCAGAGGTTAGTGTGTAAACCTTGCACAGGCCCAGGTACAGGTGTGTCGGGCCCTAGCAGAATACATGAGTTAGGTGCCTTTTGACTCCGGAAGGTAGGTCTATTGAAATATTTAGTGTAGTATTACCAATATACCAGCATACCAGCGCCTAGCTACATCTTAGTGATATAGTTAAGCATAATCCTGAGCCGAGACCCTTTTGCTGCTGTAGCACACAAATATATACTTTCCGTTCATTATTATATCTAGTTGTATTTACTGTTTTCTCTATTCATTGCTTACTTGTTGTAATTCTTGTTATTTTTTCTTTTTTATATCGTACCTCAATTTGTTTTTCTTCTCTCTGTTTATTGTATTGTATATGTGTGCTAATACATCAAATAAATGAGTGTCTATGTCTATGTTTTATATATTTTTTAATTTTTATTTATTTTCTCTCTTTTCACTTGTTATTTATAGTTTGATGTTTATTATTTGTACCTACTTTTTGTGTTGCCAATAAAGTCTTTTTCTTTCTTTCTTTCTTAAACGTTATACATAACAATATGCTATACATATAATATGGTACAGTCTAGTCTAGATCCAGCTCCGCCTAGCTCAAACTCGCGGGATATTAGTCTAATAAGACTTGTGGAGTTTACCTGCACTAGATACTACTATTGGTTTTCGATACAAGAATATCTCAAAGAACGAGTTATTTATTTTCAAAACGAGAAATAAATTGAGAGCGTGGTGGCCCATGGATATACACGCCGACTTTCAACTGTCGCTGGTTCAAACCCACACGTGCACCAATGAGTTTTTGCACTTGAAAATTTATGTGCGCAATACCACGTTCTCGAAACGGTGACGGAAAACATCGTGAGAAAACAGGCATGTCTTAGAACCAAAAATTCGAAGCCATGTAACATCTACCAATCTGGATTGGTAGATCAAAGCCCATTCATTCTCACTTATCGAGAGTAGGCCGGTGTTCCTGTAGTGGGAATATTAGAAGCTGGTACGGAAATAAATTGGGTAGTATTTTATATAAAAAAACGTTTAGATAACGTTTACACTCCCAACCCCTGTATTCCTCGTGTCGCAAGACAAACACCCAAGATCCAAGAATAAACTTTACACTCTTTACACAAAATATGTCCCAGCCGGGATTCGCACTCGGCTACATGAGTAAACATATGCACGAATATTACTCATCAAATTTTACACGCTCGAGTAAAATTTGATGATTTCAAACAATACTACTTTTTATAGGAGAAAATATAATAAATTGGAGTTTGAATATTAATAGTAGGGGTCCCGTATGCATTAGTCAAATACGTATACTTACTGTCCGGCAGTTTGTCTCAGAGTTCGTAGTTTCAAACTGCATATGAAATTGTAGGAACGTGTCGAGTTAATCTGAGATTCACAAAGTAACTCATACATTTGTGAGTTTATTTTAAAAACAAACAGTTGTTTTTTTTTAGTCTGACTAGTACTTTCATTTTACCTTTTGCCCAAGGTTTTATTAAATAACCAATAAATACATTTTTGTCCCAGAATTTGTTAATGTATCAATAAGCAAGGCCATACATGGATTAGTCCATATCTTGAAAACTGCTGAACCGATCTTGTTGGAACTTGCACTGTTCCGTAAGTTGAAGTACGAGCCGATAGCCCTTTTTTTTGTGGCACCCGAATTATTTTTCCTCTTTCTAAAATAAAAGTAGACTACGTTATTCTTTATAATGGCATCTAACTGCCAGTGAAAGTCCCGTCAAACCCTTTTGGAGGTAAGTTGTCAGACAAATAGACGAACAGAAAGACAACATTTTCAAAAGTTTTTTGTTATTGATACCTTATATACTTTCAAATGTATTTTAGTTCAAATGTAAAAAGCTGTTATTTTAGCATCACAAACAGATATTTCAATTTTATTTTATGTATTGTATTTAAGGTTATTTCGTGTACATGACAATTTTCCCAGCCAGTATAATTTCTATTCAAATCACATTTCATCCCGGAGTCGTTGTCAAGTTCTCAAAATCCCTGAGGGATGCATACTTGAATAGTCTTTTCAGAAGGACTTTTTTAATTAGTTTCCATCTCCGAGCGTACCTGCATTACTTTTTTAATAATTAAATTAACTTGAATAATTTTCTATTCAATTTAGAGTGTTTTTATATGTCTCGAGTCTCTGGTGATATTTTAAAGTGGTTTAGTAGTGTTAGTACGTAATGTTTTCACTTGAACAAGTAGCCGAGCTCTCAGATCTGTTGTCTAGGCATTTTATTTATTTATACTAATAACGGATGCTTATTTTAAAAGTACTGGCGGCGCAATAAATCTGTAATTCTGAACGGAGGTTCCAAATCAAATAACTGACTTAATAAATAAAAAAATATTGTAAAAATGTAGAGAAAGTTTATGACCTGCCTCTGTAGGAACCGTGATGGTTCATGAGATTCAGCCTGGTGACAGACGGACAGACACACAGACAGACGGATAGCGGAGTTTTAGTAATGGGGCTCCGTTTTACGTTTTGGATACGGGGAACGCAAAAAAAAAACTACTTTAATTCTCTCATGGCTTATTTTTTGGTTTTAACGGTTAAAAAAATGTACTGTGTTACCATTATATCAGTTATCTGGTTTCTATCGAACAAGCTATGCTTGTTTGGGGCTAAAATGTGCTGTGTCAAATGTTCATGAATATAATAAGTTATTTATTAAATATTAATCAATATTAGGAGTGGTGGTAGAGTATTTGTAAAACAACTTATTATTTCAAAGTAGTGGCCAAATTATCGAAGTTCAGCTAATAACAACAACATAACCCTTCTTATTTCGTGTAGGCTAACAATTTTTGACACCTCACTGCAATCGACATCTTAACGTGCCCACCGAAACACAGACGTGCTTGTTTCAAATGCTACTAAACGGCCACCGATCCAATTATTTACCGGGAAAGCTTCTTAACTTAAATGTGAATAACTAGGCAAGATTTAAGCGATAAAATCCTAATTTTGTATCATCCCTGGAGGATTATAAGAAACATGTTAATGACAAAAGATTAACTGAGTTGTTCGTGGGAAATAAATATAGGCACGAGAAATTTTTCAAACATCATATGAAAGAAATGATCAAGTCGTACCATTTCAGCTATATACAATGCTCTCCGAAATACGAAATTTAAAATACAACTAAATAATCCAATGATATTTATGTTTGAATTGAACAAAATAAAAATGATTAGTCCCAATATTGCCTTTGTTTTAGCGATATTATTTACTCCAGAATTGAAAACGGACAATTACGCAACTACTCACAGATCCTCGGGTTTATTAAATAAATAATGTTGCCCGGGGTCCCGGGTTCGGCCCGATATTGCGCCAATACCCCTACTACTTACAAGTATTTATTGAGCGAATGAGCGTAGCGAGAGATGTTCGAAAACTTTGCTTGGAAGAATCAGCATTGCAGGTTTATGTGGGTTTGTCCAATTAAAACTCCTTCACTGTTTACCTAATCTTATAATACTTACTGAAACTTATAATAGTAGATAGGATAATGGGTACTGATCTAAATTGGTTATGTACTTTCTAAGTCAAAGATGGGAAGCAAATAATATATTTGGTTTAATCAGTTTGAGAGAAGGAAAATATAAGAGGGATTTTGTCTTTGGTTTTATTTGAGTTGATTTGATGTAGTTACAAATATTTTACTGGTAGCACCAAAATAAAAGATTTCTTGGGTACTTAGGCATAGGAAGAATAGGTGGTATGATCTGCCGGAAATGTCTTTCGAATCCTAAAATAAAGAACCAGTAGTAGTAACCAGTATTGAATCACCAATACCAGGTGTTGCAGAACCAGAGCTGATCAGCAAGATACAGACAGTAAAAAAACTTTAATAATCTTAACTTATTACTTTCAACGAGCAATTCTGGTATATAATATATTTATTTATTTCGCGTATCTCGAAAACGGCCATTATGATTTGGATGAAATTTTGTATTAAGGGTAGGGTTTTGCTGTATAAGTGTACCTGTATAATAATATATGTTTGTATTATAAAATCATTTTTTTTACAAAAAAACTTTTTATTCTAAGAAATCCGAGCAAAGGTAGTAAAATATATTCGAAGTACGGTTCTCACAGTTCAGTTGTACCTGTCTGTCTTAGTACCTGTCTTCTGCGCAGTAGTGGGTTCGATTCAGTGGTCCAAAACAAAACATTTACGTGTCGAACAAAGATGTTTCTTCTTTATATGGGTTTTTATATTACAATATTTATGAAATATTATATTACATATATTATTTTTAAGCTGATGATGTTGATGGAACGAAACGTGTATACTAGACGGTAGCTTAGTTGGTAGTAGCCATGCCTTCAAAGCGAGAGGTCCCGCGTTTATTCCCGGCTGGGGCAGACTTAGTTTGATGAGCACAAAGTTTGTGCTCGGGTATTGGGTTGTCTTGTGATTCTGTGTTTATTCATGGCAGGGACACAGGGAATCCTAGCGCAGGGGTAAGAGAGTTATTTTTTAGAGCGTTACCATTTGGTTCCACTGCACCTGGTGGTGGAGTGTGGCCAGTGAAATTACAAGCACTTGAGGCGTAACCTCCTGTTCCAAAGTGACGGACGCAAGACGGTGCAATTTGGTTCTTCCCATACCAGTAAGGGAAGAACTGAGTTGTATTTTTGTTGTTTATAGGCGTCACTTTAGGCATATAAAAAAGAGATATCAGATCGAGAATATTTGGTAGTTCCCGTTTATTTAGGGCACGATCTAACTCGCATTTCTTTGTCAGCCTCTTTACCTTCCTGAATAAAATATTCGAGATATCTTCGCTTTCCGAAAGCGCCCGTGCAATATTAAGAGGTATTTGGCAAGTTATTGATAATGCGGACAGGTAAAAGGATATGTAGGAAGGCTCGCTTTTAATACTGAGAACTTATCGGATTATGTAAAAACGAGTATTAGATATGAAAATTAAGTTGCTTCACAAATTATTCATTTATTTTCAGTTGGAAGTAGCTCTGCTCTCTGTGTTGTGACGAATCTATATATATAAAAGAAAGTCGTGTTTGTTACAACACTTATAACTCGAGAACGGCTGGACCGATAGCCATGGTTTTTGATTTTTTGGATTTGTTTCCGTCCCGAATAGCAGAATAACTATTAAAAACATTGGAAAATTAACGAAAAAATAAAATCAATTTATCCCCGTATTCTCCACGGGAACGGGAACTATGCCGGTAAAACCGCGGGGCGCAGCTATATAATATAAGTTTGTTCTATGCAAACTGTATACAGGCTTGTTCGTAATATGCTAGCAACCTCTTAACTGAAGCTTCTGCGAATGTGAAACTTCTTTTTGCGCTTTGGCAGTAAAATCGGCCCGTATGCCGCGACGGCAAAGTGCAATGGCGCTCTTATGCCGTGATGCTTTACACCTGAAGCCCCGTGAAGGCCAACTTTTTGTTTTATATTTTTTTAGTTGAAAACTAACTTTCTTAAGATTCTCAATATGGTTGTGTTTTTTATATGTTTGGTACGCTATATTTTCGCCAATTGTGTGTCGCTTTTAAGCGATAAAGCTCCCATTGTACATGATTATGTAAGATTCTTTATACAGTTACAGTTAAGTATACTTTGTAAGTAAGTTAAGTATAAGTTTATTTAGTATTGTATAATCGTCTACGGTAAGAAAATGAATGGATTGCATCATTCCAACCCCCAAAAATAAGTATTGGAGCCGGTATATCCGATTTTCAAAAAAAAACTTCAAAATTCGCAATGCTAAATGATGGGATAGACTAATGATAAATTTAGGCGACTTTCTGCCCATTAGTTGGATTAATAAATTCTTTTAACCGAAGAACTTCCATGCTATTCAGGGCACGTTTCAATGCCAACCCCGTCTATACTATAATAGTTAATAAGCCATGTCCGAGGCTTTAATGCTGCTGAAAACCTCAACTCTAAAGATGGCCGCTCATAAGAAAAAAAAAATCCAATTATAATTTGTGATAATCTGCAGCTAACTTCGACTTTATGACGTCACTACGATGTAATTACATATTCACTTCAGTGCGCCAGATAACCTGAAAACAGACCTTTTTATCTCAGACCAAACGGTCGCACGTTCTGTGCTCACCGTAATAGGCCCTGAGCGGCCTATTTACCTTATAAAATAGCGGTCACTACACCTGCTAGCTAATTTTATTAATTTTAATGGCCGTGTCTTGCGTGCGGGCACACATTAAATTGCGCGGATGAAACATGGTTCCCGATAAAATAACTCCCTTATCAGCGTGTTGGGCAGTTCGGTGGAGAGTCCTGTTGTTTTATTAGGGTTTATGGATCACAAAAATACACCGAACCCTGTTTACAATATGTTAAAATATTTTTCTCACAGCCAAAATTCCAGTTTACGCCTTCAATCGTTGAAGCTTACCTGCCTTAATAGAATGTATAATTTATATAATTTTTGTGGCTTTTTGTATTTTATTTAATCAGAACACATAAGTGAGTCTTTCATAACAAACCTTATCATTGAACAGTAGACTTTTTCAAAATGGTGGAAATACCTACGACATATCACGAGAAAATCCAGCATTTTGTTCCGTGTAGAAATATTATTTTGTACATGCAACATAGTAGTGAATACAATACTCTGTCGATACCTTATCTTCGTATGTTATGCTCAATATGGATACGATTTCAATAACAGCTTCCAAATCAGGTCCGACTTTAATAAATATAATGGGACCATTATTCTTGTGTTGGAATTCTAGACAGTAAATGATTTTGATAGCATTGTTTTTACTTGTACGCTAGTGGCTATAGAAATTTCATGAACAAACGTCTCAACTTCCTCTAAAAAATACAGAGGTAAATCCGGTTTCACTAGACCGGTTTTGTTGTTTCCTCAAATATAAGCAAAAATAAATTTTGCAATTGAACATAGATTGAAGAAATACTCCATTCTATAGACGCAATGCGATTCCGGGTCTGCCTCTAATGTTCCCTGCAGGGACAACGGCCTACTCTCGTTAAATGAGATCTACCACGGGAGCCCAATCAGATATCACGATGTTTGTTCGCGACGTTTTTCTTTACCGTTTTAAGAACGTGGTATTGCGCACATAAATTTTTTAAGTGAAAATCTCATTGGGGCACGTGTGGGTTTGAACGAGCGATGATGCAACTTAGGTAGCTAAAATTTCGGAAGGAATCTATCGGCAGTAACTACTTAACATTCAGTAAACTATTTGCTAATGCTCGACACAACTACGTAAAAATTTCAATTTCATTGCTTGCTTAAAAATTATTTGGTTTCCTTCTTCCTGCGGAACCCAACTGCTATATTGCACTAAGGTACGCCCCTTTTAAAGCATCATTAAACGTGTATGATAAGGATTATTGTTAATGAGCTATGTTGTGGTAAAATGACGTTTTTCGTGGTTTACTACCATACAATAATGTGGCTTTACGACACCGGATGGGGATAAGATGCTGAAAATTATGATGGAGGGGATAACTCAGATGGTTCCGTTTGTTCCGTGTTTGAAGGAGTCATTTCGAAGATATCTATGATAAGATGAACGAGGTGATAGGGATAATGCGGTTTGGTTTGCGCTCGGCGAAATTTATACCAATATCGTCGTGATTTGAAAGGAGACAGGTCTTAGAGAGTTCATAAGACCCACCGCTGCATGACAGCAGACATTAGGTCGTGGCATTTCCTTGAATTCCTTGAAGTTCTTATGCTACTTAAGGTTTTTTCACAACTTTCGGGTATCTCTCATTTCACTCTGCAATTCGCAAGCAACATCCACCCCCAAAGATTGTTGATGTTAGCGCAAATTATTTTTAAAAAAGTCTCCTCATATTGACTTGTTAATGTTTGTAAATGCACATACGGTACAGGTACATGTGGATGTTTGAGCCGGGGCAGTAAGGACAGGTACCTTTACCGTTGTATTTGCAGGAAATCGTTCCTAGGAAACCATCCATAACTTTAAGACATATACCAAACTGTGGATTTTGAATCTGAAAGTTTCGCAACATGTTTCGCAACAAGTAGTGAGACAGCATTAAGCAGCTATAAATCTTCAACCATTGTAGATACTCAAACTTCTTCTTGTTTCTTGTGAAGATTTGTTCGGGTTTTCAAGCCACATGAAGGCCTCCGGTATGGTCACCACTAAATGGTCACCGATCCAACTTCTGACCGGGCCAAAAGTTGCTTAGATGACATATAAAGAACAGCTGACCAAACTACGCTACGCGCGCTATCAAAACTAAAATAACTGTCATGGATCAAACTGTAGTATTATTGCAATTGAAATGCAAAACAATGGCCACTAAATAAAACATTGAATTGTAAATGAACCACGAAACAATACAAAACAATTAATAATGTTTATCAACTGCCAACACTCAAGATGTGTGATGATAACCCAAATGCGACACGCGAACCAAAAAGAAGAAACATTAGGAACATACTGTAATGGTGGGTAAATACTAGTTGGAACATTATTTATGTAGCAGATTGGTAAGGCTAAATCCAACAGTTGAATATAACGCGTGAAAGCCGAAACAGCTATGCGAATTTGCAACGCATAATATATCCGCACCAGCCTCTAATGTTCCTACTGCAGGGACACCAGCCTACTCTCGATAATTGAGAGTGAATGGGCACTGATCTACCACGGGAGCCCAATCCGGATTGGCAGATGTCACATGTCGTCGAATTTTTGGTTCTAAGACATGCCGGTTTCACCACGATGTTTTCCGTCACCGTTTTGAGAACGTGGTATTGCACACATAAATTTTTTGAAGTGAGAAAACTCATTGGTGCACGTGTGGGTTTGAACCAGCAACCTTCAGATTGAAAGTTGGCGTCTATGCCCCTGGGCCACCACCATAATATATAGAATACAAAAATTGTTTCTATCTACGTCCGTGTCCATACCGTTGATTAAAAAGGCAATAATTTGAAGATGGTTTAAGACCACAAAACCAATGCATTAAACACAAAATGTATTTCTTTTTTTAACATAATAGTATACGCCAGGTATGCGCTATTTGTGAAATTTTAAGTAAAAATTTTTGGCTTTAACCAATTTTAAATGTGCTTGCATGCTCATACTGCAACTAAAGGGGATGATTTGATAACTAGCTCAGCCGCTGCAGAATTTAAGAGGTTAAAATGATTTTTTTTTGAAAAAAAAAAAGTCGACACAAGTAGTGCTTAAACCCGCTAGTATGCAGAACCGCAAGGATTTATATTCGTCCCCGTGGAACAAACGCTTAGTGCAGATGAATTAAATTGGAGAAAGGCTTTATTTAATATTCACCCTCGGCGTGAAAGCCTCAAAGGTTCAGATATAAATCAAAGTTGGTTCTAGTTTGGACCGGTACTTGAATAATTTAACCATTTTTAAAACGGCTTTAATTGAATTCAGGTGTTTGGTCTGAACTTCTATTTGAATATTTTTGGGAAATGGATGGGTAGATCGCAATGGCCCTCCAGACAAATTATGTTTTTATTTTAATGCCTCATATTTGCGACTGGTTGTATGAGTTAAAGAGATTATTTCTAAATTCATATTGCATGAACATAATAATCAGGATGAATTGTTAGCCTTATCTTTAGAGTACCGATGCTCTGTAACACAGAATCCCTCAATATAAAATTGACGACCAGTGAGGCAGTGATAAAAAATCCACCACGTAACACTTTTGCCATTAATGATCGTTTTCTATATTTACGTTTGGTTGAAATATCATTAGAACGTTGGTAAAAGTTGTAGAGCAAAAGTTGCATAGTGACGCAGTATCCCATTCTAGGCACAATCTCACATGTACGTGTTATTTTTTTTTTTTGTGAAGTTACTACATATTTACTCTTTATGGACTTTCCCTTTACTTGTGCTACAATACATCGCTTTTTACCAATATTCATGATTCTAGTACAACGGGGAAAATAACGATAACGGGAACCCTATAGGTTTGGTTCCCTTGCGAATGTGAAAAAATTATTTGATTGCATTGACTTGGATGTTTGATTTTTGAAGCTCCAAGAGATTGCAGTCTTAATAACCTTCTCACGTAAGCAAATAGGCACATAGATGAACACCGGAATAATCCTAAAAGGGTTTTATTGTCTTCAACACCCACCATATAAGGTCATCTGGAAAGCAGCTAAGATTTTTTCCGATAATACAGTTTGATCCTTTGCCACGTTTTTACCATAAACGCTAATCGTGAACGTTATCCGTTTCCGAAATCACGCCGATAATGACTTCATAGAACAGACCACCAGTGTACGATACGCGTAGGGTTGTCACTAATACATTACAATATTACATTGTACCATTATGAGAAGCAATAAATGTATTGAGTATTGAGTATTGAAAATAATAATAAAAAAACCATACCAAATAAAGGTAAAAGAATAATACTCTGAAGCTGTTGGATTTTATTGTGCGCCCTAAGGAATACATTTTTTGCCAAACAAATTTTGAGCTCCTCGAAGAAATACGAAAAATCTTTAAAAGAAAAAGTATCATCTAGTTATTGTATTAACTTTATATCAACATACATATAAATAAAAACTTAACGAAATATAAAATTTTTGTATTATTTACAAAAATTTCAACGAAAAAAAATTAGTTTAAACTGTCTGGCAGCAGATTACCACGTATGGAGTACTTCTCCGAGCAAACTTTGCATAAATTCTACAGCTACTTTTTGTTGATCCTTTAGTTACCTAGGGGATACGGGGGTACGTATAGGGACTCTGAGGGTAGTCAGAGCAACACTATTCAGAGCTACGGGTGCGAGCAACTGGACCCCCCAAATTGCGAATGAAAATGCTTATGGTTACACGGTTATTTATTTTCATGCGTCACTATTTTAAGATGACGTAGACCTAAGTAACTTTAGCGACGTTTTAATTTTTTTTGTTAATTTGGAAATAATTAATGTTGACTTTGAATTTGATGATCTGAATTAGAAGTTAAGCGGAGGTTTACTAAAAATAACCGCTGTCAGATCATTTTTTTAAATGGCTATGGTCCTTCGCTTGATCTCAAGCTCACCTGATGTTGAGTATTTTTGAAGTCAAAGACGCACGATGGACTAGATACCTTTGACTTGAAGAAATTTTTTAATGTGCCGTTTGATTTGGTGACAACCCTAGCTCGTGTCAGTATTCCCGTCGCATTGTCCGCGGTCCGCCGTGAGACAGATCGACGCGCGTGCCGCCGCTCGCTTTGACGTCGCCGAGTGTGACGCGACATGAATACTAATCTAGAACCCGTGGTATGGGCCCACAGGTGCGCTTTGGGAGGCCTTTGACTGATTAGCATTTTAGGAAGATTAGAGACGTCAGCGTTATAATTTTGACGGCAATGCTTAATTAACTTCTTGATTATATAAATAAATCAATACGAACTAATAATACTTGACTAAAAAGACGGGGATGCGCGTGTGACTGCGCATACAAGTTCTACTGCTTATTTTTGTTGCTCCTTTAGCACCATCCTGTAGGGACAAAAAGGGTACTCGCATACGGCGAGCAACTGGACCGCCTCAGTCTCAGAAGTCAGTAGCTCTGCTACAATAAAATGTCCAAACGTCGCGACAGGGGTACTACCAAGGGTCCTCGATTAAAATTCACCTCATACTCGATTCGTGGCGATGACGTTTAGTCGGATGTCTGCAAGCTGAAACTCGCGTATTTCTTGAAATATATTCAATTATGGGAGATTAATAAAGTTAATTGAAAACGTGTTGAGTTTTTATCACTTTCTCGCTATCACACTAATACTATAAACGCGAAAGTTTGTATTTATGTGTGTGTGTGTGTATGCGTGAGGTATAATTGATATTCTTTCACGCTTAAACGGCTCAATAAATTTGGTTGAATTAAGTTTATATCCTGGAAGTTAAACCAGGATATAAACTATCCAACCAATTTCAGATATTGATCCAAAATCAATTTTAAAGTCAATAATCTCTAATTATTTGTCTGTCATTGATTTCATAAATAATGAAATGGAAAAATCACTTTTCTTAAATTATACGCTCAAGACACGCGTTCTTATTACTAAGTTTAAAACTCTTTTGAACTGTTCAAACCATGACACTCCATGGGGAAGAAAATCAAGAAAAAAAATTTATAAATAACGTTTACACACTCATACCTCTGCACTAGGATTCCTTTTGTCGCAGATGGCACGGACAAACACAGAAACACAAGACAAACACCCAAGACCCGAGAACAAACTTTATGCTCACCACACAAAGTATGCCCCGGCTGGGAATCGAAACCGGGACCCTTCGCTTCGAAGGCAGGGTTACTGGCAACTAAGCCACGGAGTCATCAATAAGTCCCGGAATCGTCATAAAAAAAATTAAATATATAATAATTGTGAAATGTGTTTATGTCTATAGCACCTGCGATTACCATCCTAGGACTAAGAATGAGTGTGAAAGCGTTACACCCCTGCCTCGCGGCCGGGTAAACGGCCAATCCATTCTCTCCACCCAACATTCCATACCGTCCCCATAAAATAAGACAAAAGGCATAATGATTGGTCTGACAGCTCGCGTGGCTTTCAGACAATGCGGGCCCATTGTCTTACTAGATCTAATTGAATCGCAGAGATCCGTACAATCTCCGCTCTTGGGACCCCAGAGCCTTTTTGTTAACGATGATGGAATAGTTTTGTGCGCTTTGTCAAAAAGTCTCGCAATTTATAAAATAATCCAGGAAGGTTCTGTTGCTCGCGTCCGCAGGTGAGTATCCTTTGAAAACACTTACCCCCTGAGTGTTAAAGGAGCAAATAGTAAAAATAGAACTTATGCTAAGTTCGTCCGGAGAAATACTGCCTCCACATCTGGATATCTGCCGTTAAGCAGCAGTGCTCTCGCATTGCCTCTACCAATGTTGGGGTTGTCACCGCAGCAATATTAAACAAGATATCACTGGAAAAATAACTTTTAAAATTTTTAAAAATACCTTGAGTAAAATAATCTCTCACCAAAAATGAAAACGAATACACACGTACATCAACAACAGCCCACTGCTAAGCCTGCGAGTCATACGTTTGGCGAACCATCTCGCGTCTGCATTATTAATGCTTTACATTCTGACATTCTAAGCTTACAAATGACGAGCATTGAAATAATACAGATTAGACTGTTTGCAGACAAAAATCGTGATGCTGATAAGTCAGAAGATAATGGGATTGTAGAGTCAAAGCGGAAAGTCAAAGTCGAAATCATAGTAACAAATCTTTCATTCCTTTGAATATGAAAAGAAATAATTTAAACGACTCTTTAAAAAAGGTTGACAGAAATATCACGTTCTGAAAACGGTTAAGCAGAAAACGTGAACCGTGAACCAGCATGTCCTAGATCCAAAAATTCAACTAACAATTTGGATTAGGTTATCCGAGTAAATGAAAGCCCGTTCACTGTCAATAGTCTCTCAGGATTGGTTACCGTGATATATCAAAGATTCAGTATCAGTGCAGTAAAAACATTAGATGCTGATACCAAGACTGACAGACATTCTAGTATATATTATACTAGCTGCGCCCCGCGGTTTCACCCGCATAGTTCCCGTTCCCGTGGAGAATACGGGGATAAGTTGATTTTATTTTTTCGTTAATTTTCCAATGTTTTTAATAGTTATTCTGCTATTCGGGACGGAAACAAATCCAACAAATCAAAAACCATGGCAATCGGTCCAGCCGTCCTCGAGTTATAAGTGTTGTAACAAACACGACTTTCTTTTATATATATAGATTTCTTACAAATATCAAATAGTCATCCATACGTCATTACATAGCTGTCATTATACGTCAATTTTGTTATTCCAAGTCTGATTCTTTTTTGTTATACCACGTTTTATAGTGACTGACGTTACATGTCAAGTCACACGGGAATGATGTCGAACGGGATAAAAAGTATCCTATGTCCTTCTCCTGGCTCTAAACTACCTCCCTGCCAATTTTCAGCTAAATCGGTTCAGCCGTTCTTGAGTTATAAGTGAAGTAACTAACACGACTTTCTTTTATATATATAGATTGTATATATATGGGATCCTTGGGTACCGAATCCTAAAAGCGCAAAAATATTTTTATTTTTTATTTTTGGGGGGTCTAGTTGCTCGCGTCCGTAGGTGTGAACCCTTTGATTCCCTACACGTACCCCCTGGGTGTGCTAAAGGAGCAACCAAAAGTATCAGTAGAGCAGTAGTTCGTCCGGAGAGGTACTGCCACCACATCTGGAATCTGCCGCCAAGCAATAGTGCTCGCATTATTGTGTTCCCGTTTAAGGGTGTGGCTGCCGGTGAAATCACATGCGCATGAGACTTATCATCCCCGTCTCGGGTAATGGACGCAGCAGGATGAGTGCGACTCAGTGTAAGTCCCAAATTTTATATTGAGTCGAATTACTGTTGTCATGGACGAGGGTCGCCACTTACCATCAGGTGGGCCCTCAGCTCGTCCCGTCACATTTTCACATAAAAAAAAAGTTCTCCGAAATATCTGTCTGTATGTCACAGTACACGCGCTCGGTCGGATGCAATTTTATTCGCTGCATTTGAAATTCAACGCGCACGTAGAAATAATTCGCATTTAGCGCGGCTTATATCAAAATTTGCTATTAATTAGAGGCGGGATATTTATAATACGTTTCAGGTGTTGCATTATATTGTCACCATTTTTGATGCGATACAGGTGAATTCTGTATTTATTACATAATTATGTGTACATTACTAATTTGGTATTTTAATACCTATACTTAGATTTACCTCTGATATATATTGTATATAATTCAAAAGAGAATGCTGGAATTATAAAATTATAGGAATTACTAATCTATACAAATAAATAAAATTGAAATGTCTGTTTGTAATGTCAAACAGACGGCTTTTTACACATGACGTACATATATAATATAATATTATAGCATATTCTTTTTAATGTGAATTAGTGACGGAGCAAGCTGAGGTCCCACCTGGTGGTAAGTGGCGACCCAGGCTAAGACGACAGTGATACCACTCAGTATAAGATTTGGATCTTACACTGAGTTGTATATATCCTGCTGCGTCCATCAACCGAGACGGGGATGAAGCGTCTCATACGCATGTGATTTCACCGGCACCCACACCCTTCCACCGGAACACAGTAATACGAGTACAACACTGCTTGTCAATCGATTGTAGGTAGTGCTTCTCCGGGCGAACTTTCCACAAGTTCCACTGCTACTTGAAACTGCAGTATAACATAGCATTTCGAGGTGCGAACAATTCCCTGAATCAGAAACGTTTCTAAGAAGAATCTCGACACTGTTTGTGAAGGACTCAAATCTCAGGGATTAAGGGGATTTACTCCTTGTCTCAGACTTCAAGACGAATTTGGCCCACTTGCGCAACGAGATTTTGAGTTTGCAGAAATACAAAATTGAATATTTTGTTCCATGTACAATGGGTACAATAAAAAAGCTTAGAATTTTAACATATCAAGATGATGTCAGTTTTTTAACTAAATAAATATAAGAAATAAAATAGTGTTTTTCTATAGATTTTTTGCTACCTTGTCATTTGATAGCTGTGGAAATGTACTTTAACTTAATTTTAATTATTGTGATAAAAAAGTTATACTTAGGTATCATTAAATTCGTAATATTTAACTTGTTTTGAGATATACATTATTTATTTGCTACGCAAACACATTCACAAATATTTTATAAATGTTTTAATAAACAAATTAAATAACATTCAAGAATATCTCTTTATAATAAATAAAAATAATTTTGGGAAAAAAGAAACAATACACAATAAAAGATAGTTAATCTCTTATCTGTGAGAAAATGGAAAATCGTGACACTAACGCCTCACTGTGGCATTTTGTGAAACTAAATCAAAGCGAAGCTCCCTTAGCTGCGAGGGATGCTACATGAATCTAATTTCGGAGCCTTGACATAGATGGCAGCACCTATCCTGTTTTGATCATTGCGGGATTGCAATTTGTTTGAATTACCATTGCATGGAACTGAAATAAAAGCTTTCGGATCAATCGTTTGGATTGTTCATTATATTTAATGTAAAAAGGCATAATCTGCGGAATTTATCCTAATAAGGTTTTATAATCTACTAGCTTTTGACTGCTTTCGACAATCCAAAGGATTTAAAAAAAAAAAAAATATTCATACAAGTTAAAAAACAAATAATATTAGACATGATCTCATGACCTGATGTTCTCATGATCTTTGATACATGCGGCAATAAACTTAACCCCGCGAGGGCGTTCTAAGTAAACTAGATTATATGTATTTCCGTACCCAAAGATTAAAATGAACCCTACAAAAGCGTTTGCCTGTCTATTCCACGTTCTCTTGAACCGTGAACCTTAGCTTGCTGGAATGTGGATGTCCTACCATAATGTAGAGAAACACTCGGTCGTATGGAATTCTAAAAATGTGACCTTTTTTATATTACAAAAGAGACGGGGCGAGCTGAAGGCCCACTTGATGTTAAGTTACCGCCGCCTATAAAAACCAAAATGCGACTTACGCCTCCGCAACTCCTCAAAAGTATGCGATGACCCAAGTCACATCTCGTTGCGCTTGTCACCTCATCTCATGCGTCGTTTGCTTCACAGACACCCTTTCGGAACACAGCAATACAAGCGCAACACTGCTTGGCGACAGATTACTTGCAGCACCCAGGGACGTAGGGATTCAAAGGGTACTCACCTACGGACGCAAGTAACTGTACCCCCTAGGCTATAGCCCTAGGCCCTTCTTCTTCTTCTTATTTTTGGCCTTTTGTGTGATTTATGCCACACAAATTCTGCCAATGTCCGACCACGTTCGCATGTAATGTAGTTTTTTCTACATTAAGGTTAATTGTAACAAAATATGGCCAGCTTACCCCTAGGCTGATTCAATTAGTTTATGTCACATGTTTTATTTTGACAGTGGGATGTTCGCTATTCTAAAAAGCCTTAGGTCAAAAGATTACCACGCCACGCGTCAAACGTTCTCTTATTGTTATCAGAAAGCAATTTCACGTCAGCTGAATGACATACCTCTGACAGACAAACAATCTCAATGTTTTATTAAATTGAACAAGAGGTTATGGTGTCATGAACTTTCGATATTAATTTCCGTGCAGCCATATTGGGATGACACCAAGACTGTTTTTATCAATGGCGGTAGGGAGGATGCTGTTAAATATATAATATAGTAGAATGTTTGTTAAGTGAAAACTTCTTTGGGCACGTTGCGCATTTTTTGTTACCGTTACTGACTTCTGTTTAAAAGTATCTGTAGTGTAGTCTGCTTTTATTTTCACTTCTGTCGGCACTTCCGGAGTGTAATTTTTTTTTACTACAGTATCAAAAGCCTGTTTGGTAGATGTCACATGACTTCGCGTTTTTGGTTCCAGGAAATATCGGTCACGATCCAATGTTTTCTTTAACCGTTTAGAGAACGAGGTATTGGACATAGAATTATTTCAAGCGAAAATCTCGTCGTCACGCCCGCATCACCGAACCATCATCACCAAGGTTAATTAATTGATTGATTGAGGACGACCTGAAAGCCCACCTAATGTTAAGTGATTACCTGCGCCCATAACAACAGTAATAAGATTTAGTTCCTCTACGACCGAAGTATGAGAAGACCCAAGTCGCAGCCCGTGGCGGCCGTCGCTCGAAACGGGGATGTTACGTCTCATGTACATGTGATTTCACCGGTACCAACACCTTTCCACCGGAACACAGCACAACTGCTTTGCGGCAGATTATTACCAGATTTGGAAGCAGTACTTCTCCGGACTAAATTTACACAATTTCGACTGCTGCTTTTTGGTGCTCCTTTAGCACCACCCAGGCATAACGTGTACGGACTCTGAGTATATTCACCTATGGACGCGAGCAAATGGATCCCCCAAATAGATATACGTTGTAGGCTTTTTAATTGATTAGGGTTATATGTAGGGTACTCCCTGTACGCTATAAATACGAAACCCTAATAAAATCACTTCATAAAAGTTTTATATCTTTTACAGATAACTTTTGACTTCGTGGAGCTTACGAGCTTTCTCTGAATAAGTATTCAAAGTCCAGAAAATGGTTCAACTTTAGTTCTTTAGATTTTCCTCATTAATATAATAGTGTAGAGCAAAGTTTATCTTTCAAGTTATGAAATCTAGAACTTCCTAAGACCTTGAGACTGGATGGTCTATGATAAGACAGTTAAAATCTTAAAATTGTTTTTTTTTTAATATTTATTCCATAATTTACGTTTTTGTGATATTTTGAGCTGTGCTGTGTAATTGACGCATATTTGTTTGTTTTTTTTTATTTATCTAATTGCCCGTGATGTCAACCACCTCCAGGCCCTAGCAGAATACCAGCGTTGCACTGCCCGCCAGTGCAACACATGCTGAGTTAGGTGCCTTTTGACTTGAAAGTAGGTCTACTGAAATATTTAGTGTATTCTTATGACGGCTCCGTGGCTTAGTTGGTAGTAGCCCTGCCTTCGAAGCGAGGGGTCCTGGGTTCGATTCCCGGCCGGGGCACACTTTGTGTGGTGAGCATGAAGTTTGTTCTCGGGTCTTGGGTGTTTGTCTTGTGTTTCTGTGTTTGTCCATGCCATCTGCGACACAGGGAATCCTAGTGCAGAGGTATGAGTGTGTAAATGTTTTTTTTTTATATATATATATATTTTCTATTTTCACTTGTTAAAGTTGATGTTAATTATTTGTACCTACTTTTTGTGCTGTCAATAAAGTCTTTTTCTTTCTTTCTTTCTTTCTAGTAGCGCTGCGTTCTGTGCTGTAGGTCGTGGGTTCGATTCCATGCCTGGTGTCTCTAATCTTCTCTACAAACGCCTCTTTTGACCACGCCAGTTGAATACGTGTTTGTGCTTAATTGAGAAGTTCCAAAGTTGAACTTAAGCATAGTCACTCGATTAGTATAGGTTAAGAACTTGGTGTACACTTAGGTTGGTGGTCAGTGTTACTTGAAGCACTGAATCTATAATGCCTTACAGCCTAGCTAACTTGGACTTTAGTTTCAGAGTTTGCGAAGGTGATTATAGGCCATGGGCAGAATTTATAATAGCGTCGAAGCCAAAACATTGTTTATTGGATCCCTTAAGAAATACGATATTTTCTCACACATAAATAACTGGTAATTATTTAGCCTAATTCCTACGAATTTTAACAGTTTCAAATGAATGTTATTCTTAAAAAATACAGCTTGTTTGGCAGAACTGGCTAAGATGGCAGAATATTAATTCTAATTATGCACTACTGTGTGAGACCATTTACATTGGCATTTGAGCTGAGCGCTTTTTGTTTCGGAGGGTACGTTTAGATGTCGGTCCTGGCTATACTAGTCGTTCAGCCATGTCGGAGACCTTCAAGCGGTTACAAAATTGCGACACTACAGTTACTCATACGAAACAAAGAAGAATAAAATATATACAGCGTTTCAGCAGAAATTGACCGACATCTCGTAACTTTACATTCTTAGTTCCCAAAGTGGTCTAGGTGGACCCCCAGGGGTTCAGGGGAGACTCGGCGGGGGTCTAAGGTGGTGTGACAAAAAATGTGGGTTTACAATTAGTAAGCGGGGATCCACGAAAATCTATCTGCTTTCAATAGTGAAGAATTAAAATGTTGGCTTGTAAAGTCAAGCCAACATTTTAGTTAAATTATCAATGTAGGCAGATAATATTTTAAGAAGCTAAGCGACTGTTGCTTTTAAAAACATGCATAATCCATATTCATTGAATTCCCAGACTCCCAACTGGAAAACTCCTTACTCGTGGTTGGAACTCAGCCGCAACGAAAATTTCCACAGTTCACATTTTTTGTCGAGTTTTGGGAATATGGTAGAAGTCAAAGTCAAAGTATACTTTATTGCTTGAAATACATGTACGTACAGAAGATGTCAATAATATTAATAGTATCAGTAGTAGTTTGACGGCTCCGTGGCTTAGTTGGTAGTAGTTCTGCCTTCGAAGCGAGGGGTCCCGGGTTCGATTCCAGGCCGGGGCTCACTTTGTGTGGTGAGCATGAAGTTTGTTCTCGAGTCCTGGGTGTTTGTCTTGTGTTTCTGTGTTTGTCCATGCCACCTGCGACACAGGGAATCCTAGTGCAGAGGTATGAGTTTGTAAACGTTAAATCAATGTATTTTACCTATCGGCATGCAATATTATCATGGGTATCATGATTATCAGTGTAGCTGCGGGGGTCCCCTGGAACCAGCTAAATTATTAAAGTGGTCTATCAGAAAAAAGTCTGGGAACCTCTGCTTTACATGAAAGCTGAAAAATAATAGAGCGAGATAGAGAGATAAAAAACCCTTTAAACGGAATTTTGTTTTTCATATACCACATTCAAATTCACGCCTGAATGGAGTCAAAATGAAACTCGTAAAGGAGTGACCACACCACACCGACCGCGGCATCATTACAGGCTCGCGCGTGACTAAACTACCACGATCAGATTTTATGACATTTTTGACAATATTAAAATTTTCGTAAACCGCCATCGACATTTTCATGTAAATTTTTTTTGTCTATTATGGTGGGAGCTGATGGCCTACCTAATGTTAGGTGGTTACTGCCGTCTATCGTAATATATAAATAACAAAAATTGTTGCTATGTTATGTTACGGCTCTGTGGCTTAGTTAGTAGAAGCCCTGCCTTCGAAGCGAGAGGCATGAAGTTGAATTGAGCATGAACATTAGGTTGAAGTGAGCATGAAGTTTGTTTTCGGGTCTTGGGTTGGCATTGTGTTTCTGTGTTTGTCCATGCCATCTGCAACACAGGAAATCCTATTGCCGAGGTATAAGTGTGTAAAAGCAAAAAAAAATACTTTGAAACCATCCAACTGCTGTGCGGTTTCATCAGAAAGGCAATAATGCGAAGATGATTTTAGACCACTAAAACATTGTTTTAGGCACAACATTTTTTTTTTTGCGTGGTAGCACATACTATCTCGAGCACGTCAGCTTTCAAACAGAAAAATCTGCATAAAAATCAATATCAACACAGACACACACATACACACTACAAACTTATAACACCCCTCTTGTTTGACAGGGGTTAAAATAAATTGATGATACGGTAGGTACTATTGAATGAATGAATGAATGAATCCTTAGCACTAAACAATTATTATTTTTTGTTTTATTTTTTTAGTTGTTCATGATTAATTATAATAGTATTTTAGCTATTCAAGTAGGTATCTTTGTACCTCGGTTGCTTAGCTCAGCTTCGACGTAATTCTTAAATGCATTCATTTTCACATAATTATTTAAAAAAAAAGTGCTTTAAAATGTTTATCAAAATATCAAACTAAATGCCAATTTTCACAAATGCGATATGATTTCAATGTATACAAGGGTTGAGACATCACCCCGGGCGTGACTTTAGTTACTCCCAATAAAACTAGATGGCGCCACAGGTAAAATTAGAACGCGCTATCGAAGCGTTTTGGGAAAGCTACCCGTATCGGCGCATGGAGCTATGTTCTTCACGTCTTATTCTCTTTAATCTGGTATACTTGATTTTCGTCAATGATTACGGGATTTCTGAGAGAGATCCTCGTGATCAGTCTTCAGATCCCTGTACCGGGTTAAAGTCGTAAAACGACTTTAATTCGTATTTTTGAAGGCCGCACTTGAACTGAATGGCCATAAGAAATAACAAGAATTAATAGTACCTATATGCAACATACTTGTTGAAATGTGGGACGCAAAAGTAGAACATCAACTGGCAACATAGGATTCTACTGTCTATAAGAGTTTTTGTATATGGTTCCGGATGACATCTTTGAATACTTGCCTTTTTAACTGTGTGTGTTTGTGTATGTGCAATGACCATTAATATAATTTGTAATATAAGTCTCCAATATATAGTGTCTCCTCAAATATTTTCTTATAACGAACACGCGCCTTATAACTGTTTTGAAAAGTATCTTTAATAACTAAAGAAAACGATCTTTTTATTTGTTATAATTAATGGCATCCGTTTCAACCTCGAACGTCTCGACATTCAACCGATTTGTAAATTATTTTTGGCGTACGATACGCGTATTAGGACGTCTTGATGTCTGTCTGTCGAGTTCTTTCAACATATATTTAAAAGCTACTAAAAACTAACGTTTACACCTTGCAGTCAAATTTCAACTCTAAATCCACCAGGGTAAAACACAAACTCTATAAGAAAATGTAGTTGAGATGCCAGTTTCACTTAAGAGTATATTTACGGATACAAGTAATGACCAATTTAAATTGAACCCCCGATTACCTTGAAAGTAAAGCAGAATTAAAAGTAGTATAGTCTAGTTTATACTGGTTGATGTATGACCTTTTTGTTATGATGTTAAGAGGGTAGACTTATTTTTGAGTGTTAAATAATATATGGGAGCTATTTTAGGATTTATAGGAAACAAAATGCCATGTACGGACAACCCATAAAAGATTTATGAAAGGAAAGTTCAAAATGTAATGTGACACAATAATCGAAGGTAAAATATAGCTGGTATGGATAAAAATATTTCTCTATGCCAGTCTGATATATAAAAATAATTAAGAAAATTCAAGGAAACAGTTACATTCTGAAAATTAGACAATAGGAATATGATATAGACCGTGGTAGCCCAGGGGCATACACGCCGACTTTCAATCTGAAGGTTGCTGGTTCAAACCCACACGTGGACCAATGAGTTTTTTCACTTGCGTGACATGACAGACATGCGACATCTACCAATCCGGATGGGGCTCCCGTGGTAGATCAAAGCCCTTTCACTCTCAATTATAGAGAGTAGGCTGGTGTGAGGATATAGGAAAAAGGGAAGGGAAGCTATATAATATAAATAGGTACACATAATCTAAAGCGAGTTATTGTCTCTCTGTCTAGGTTAACTTTTACCAAGAGAGATTACGAAGGAGATAAATATATAGGTGATTTGTGCAGTTTAGGTATAGGGGAATGATAATAGTGTCTTCTAAAATAGGTAATTTGTGTATTAATTTAATATTCATGGATATTTCACACAGCGTGATCTAGCCCCAAACTAAGCATAACTTGTATTATTGGAACAAGATAACTGATACAATACATGTATAGTATTTTTCTATGTAAATACACATGTATATAAAACATATTAACATCCAGACATAGAACAAAAATTCATTTTGTCACACATATCCTTGTCTGAGAATCTAACCCACGGGCTACAGAGCAGAAAGGCAGAGCTACTACCAACCGAGGTATGAAGCCAGTTAAACTCAACAACCAGGAGACACCAGGGGATTCTAAGAAAGCAACTTGGTCCCCCAAAATTATGCTTTATAATCGAACAGTGTATTTTTAAAATTGTGTGTAAACTTAATTATTACATTAATTTCATTTATAAACTGAGATATCTAGCAACACTGTTTGCAAACTCTACCTACTCCAATCACATTAACCAATTTGAACATCTTTGTGCTTCTGACAGCATAATCACCCACCTTGACTTGAGCTTCGATAGCATCTGTTCATTTACCATTTACACCAATAATCGATTGCTTATTGGCTGTCAATGTATGATTAGCAATTTATTGACTACATGATATTGACTATTCAGAACAATCAATAAATCATTTTATCTAATAAGGCTTTAGACATGGCGACATTCTTAGCATCGATTTTGCAATATCTAGTCTGTCATGTATACGCAACTTGGGGGGTCTCTTGACTCGCAACATTAGTCCCCCGGGTGGTGCAACAGTAGCAACCAAAACTAGTAGTAGATGATCGGATGAAGTTGTGCCAAGTTCATCCAAAGAAGGCCTGGACAATTTGCATTGCTGTGTTTGGTTTATGGATGTGAGTGCCGGTAAAATTACAGACAAATGAGATGTTACATCGTCTCAGGGGCACGGGCGTACATCAGGAGGGCTATCAGCACGTCCTGAAGTATGAGAAGATCTAAGTCGTGTCTCGTTGCGCCTGTTGGAGGGGATGTAACTTCTCATGTGCTTTTGATTTCAACACACCCACACCCTCCTATGGAAGAAAGAAATGCGGGTGCCACTGCGACAGATTACCAGGTATGGAGACTGCTACTTCTCGTTGCCCCTGTAGCACCACCCAGGTGTTACAATAAGGCTCAAAGAGTTACCTATGGACACGAGCAACTGGACCCCCCACTGCATCCAATCCGGGTAAAGTCGTCGATCAATATAATACTTAAGGATTCCTGACTTGACTCACGCGAGATAAATACAATATCACTGATGAGCATCGAATGTGTTATACAAAAGTACCGCCAAGTGTTGCCAACTTCAAAGAGGTGATTTGAAACAAATGCTGCACAAAACAATAAATCACATCAACGGGTACGAGAAATAAACGAAACTGAGCGAAAGTTTCATTTCGTTCGTTGCCGAGTGCACTTCACTTGGGACGTCACGCTACTGTTGGTTCTCGATTTTAATTATTTTTTAAGCGATGACAGCTGCGTGAGTGCGTGGTGACAAAATAGCACGTCGACACTACTGATTCGAATCCATATTGGCACTAATCCTACTAATATTATAAACGCGAATGTTAGGATGTATGGATGGATGTTTGTTACTTAATCACGCCAGGACGGCTGAACGGACCTGGATGAAATTTGGCACAGAGATAGATTATAGTCTGGAATAGCATATAGGCTATTTTTGATCCCGGAAAAATGTACGATTCCCGTAGGAAGTCCAACCGCGGGGCGCAGCTAGTAAGATATAAATATCTATCATTTATCTTTTTAAATAGTCACTTGGTAACCTTAAGTAAGTGAAATGCGTTTTGATTACCCAATTTTAAATCGTATTTCCGCGCGTAATGCTATTATTGAACTCGTTCATTTAACCACAGGTACATGAGAAACCCCGTTTCGGGTGATGGGTGGGATGCGACTTGAGTCGGAGGACCTTAGTCATATGGCTGTTCTTATAGACAGAGTTAACCACTTACCATTAGGTGGGCTTTCAGCTCATCCCGCCACTCCATTCTGGTTTTAGAGTCACGCTGACTATCGGCGCTGAAAGCCATGTATGATTGCTATGAAGCGTTTTATAGTAACGCTGACGGCTCAGCGCGGAAGAGCGTCAGCGCCTAGCCGTGCGCTGACGTACGCGCCGCTGAAGGATTGACGCCGACCAAGCCCACGCGCCTCTGTCTTCAGTGAGCGTTGCAGTGTCGCGCTGAACGCACACCAGCGAAGTATCATCTTGTGTAGACACGATTTCTGTACTTCACGAGACTAAAACGGTCGAGGACGCAGCGAACGGTCATCGTGACAATATTATGGCTCTTTTCTGACCGAACCGAACGGTTCCATAACCTCATGCAAACTTAATGATTTTTCCCGAAGTAGGGGTCAGCAAACCCTCGTAACAGACCAGGACAAAAGGACACATTAACCCTGGACACTGAGTGTCACAGATTGTTCTCGCGTTCTAAATGTTGCACAAACTTCGACCTGTGGAAGTAACTTTGCTCTTGAGGAGATAAAAAATTAAGTGGCCCTATGTCTGTTTGAACGGTCCAATTGAAAGTTTTCCGGGGTTCTTTGTTGAATTTTTAAGAGTTAAGTTTGGTGAGAAAATGGCGACTGTTTTAAAGCGAGTTTAAACTTGTTCATACGTTTGCTTAAATTTATTCGCTGGTTTTACATATCAGAATAAGGTTCGTTTTTGAATTCATGAAACCGCCGTGAGATACGAATCCCGATCTTTAATACCAAAGTCAAGAACACTAATTCGATGGCAAGCACTAAATAATGATTGGTTGGTGTTGACGATTGCTAATTAACCTAATCATTGTAATAAGTGTTTTAGATTGGAATAAACAAGAGATAATACGAAATAAAAGATATTTGCTAGTTATTAATTTAAACTGATTGAGTGAAACCTGGAACTTATCCATAGCTTATATATACTTAGTAAGCTTCGCATACAAATGTGAGCCCTTACACAAGCCTTTTGAATATGTTTGAGTACAACATATAACAATAGTATTATATATACAATAGTATATACAATAAGAGTATATAGTAGAGTATATACAATAAGAGCTAAGTATTATCCATATATATAATTAAATTGTATTCCTGCCTTTTGATGCCCGGTGGGCCAAAAGGTAACATTTGTCCTAATGCCCTAAAGGCCTTGCGTGTTTTTCTTATTTATTTATTTGTTACTGCCAATTGTGACACAGGAAATCCTAGTGCAGAATAAATGTGTAAACTGAATTGTCAGAAGTTCCCTTACATATAAACAGCAAGTATAGTAAATTTTAATGGATTACGTTGATTAAAACATAGCTATTTCTCGCCTCCAATAGCACGAAACGATTTTGTATATGTAAATCTGGAGAGCGTTGAATTGGGTACACAATTGTAACTGAAATGCAAATTTCAGCGATGTATCAGCAATGGAAATTGATATGGGAACTAAATAAATATTACATAACTGTCAGTCAAAGTGAAAACATGGACACACAGATTCTAAATCAGAAGCATCTCTCCATATTCTGGGCCCGAATGTTCGCATATATTTTACACGTTGAATGAGTCACTGAATCGTAACTATCGTTTGAATACATTATATTACCCTCTCATAAGTAATGTCGGTTTTCATATGTGAAAATTCCTACGCCTCAATTTAAACATGTCGTAACCTGTTAAGACTCGTCTCTAATTCTATGAAGAGTATTGCTCTATTTTCTTTTAATCATTCTCTTTTTATTTATTGACGACGCAGTACGTTTTTATAATAAATAGTATGGACTGCGAATAATGTCTTATCAATACACAAATTTCCTATAATATTTATCGCAATCCATACTAGATTTATGGATACTGCGTCGTCAATAAACTAAAAGAGAATGAAAAATGAATGGTGAGAATGGTGTCGCATAGAAATTTAAAGTAAAAACTTTATTTAAATACTTGAATGTTTTTCTTAAATATGAATTTGAAAAATCTATTTGTATCTCAATCAAAATTTGAATGTTGACTGTGTGTATCGCAATCACCCTGTGCTAGATTTGCATATGAAAGCCATAACTCCGCGACACGGAAAATTTAATCTCCTGGTAATTAAATGAAGCCCCTTTGCATCACTGGCCTAATTAAGCTGTGACAGGAATTAACATGTCCAAGCTAATCAATTTTTTTTTTGTTTCAGGTAAGCATTTGGCGTTTTTTCATTATTGGCTACATGTTTTTCTCAGAAGGACTGATGGTATGAAATTGGGGCAGCGGTGACCCAATTTTATTTATTTACTAATTTTAATCTCTATGTAGAAATTGTCAGAAGTTTACTAAGGTTTAATGATATACATTTTATCGTCTCATTCCAAAGTATCAATAACGCTTGCAAAAAGAAAAACTAAATATTATAAATAATAACTATGACTTATCAACCTGCAAATCTACGTTCTAAATATGTTACTAACTTTTTTAAGAAAACTCCCAAAGTGAAGTACGTTTCAACTCACAATTATGTCGAGACATCAAATCACATAAAATGACTTGTTGGTAATAAACTATAGTCAGGAAATTTACTTTAAATACCTTTATGACTCATTTTATTCTTTGAATTTAATATAAAACAAATTATATCAAAAAACACGCACACCTGGTCATCTAAAATAAATACTTATACATTGAATTAGATTTATATTAATAGATTTATCTCCGTAGACAAAATAATAAATTATTCTTTATGGCAAACATCCCCCTGGCACTTTACTTTGAGTCTCAAACCCAAAATAAACGTTCCAAGACTCCAGTTCAGCCTAGTAAAACTACGGGCATGTACCAGGAAAGCATTTTACGAAGAAACGCTAAGAAGCTTGCAGCCATCTTCGAAGACATAAAGCTTGCAGGGACAGCAGTGCACTCAAGACTTGTCTCAAACAATGTTACCGGACACCCTGAAAGTCTTCACACTTTTAAATATCAACCCTACTAGTATTAAAATAAGAATCATACGACACAATAACTAGAAGCACGAACGGTCGTCTTATGGTGGTCTTATTGTGGAATGCACAAAGTAATATTTGCGTAGTGTCAATACGATTTTTACCCCTATTTCTAAGCAATTAAGTTCAACATTTTGATAGTAACTTGCTAATATAGATAGTTTATGGCATATTAAAATCCTAGTACTTATTTGTTATATCTCAAGATGCGATGAGCGAAAAAATTGCGCAGTCGACATTCTGAAGGACAGATAGAAGTTTTACGTAAAACAAGGGCCATTTTGAAACATTTTACTAAGAGTTAGTAAAAAGGTATTATGTCACGCTATAAGGCTTGCAATCGAGTCGATTAAATCCCAAATTTACTTCACATGAAGAGATCTTCAATAGCAAATTGCATCAATTAGTGCAGTATCGACGTAGCTAGTTGAATCCATTTCTCCGTGCAAAAAAACCGTAATCGAATCGATATTTCTGTGCTCTTCGATTCGATTCCAATTTATCGTATCGACGGTGGGTCTAATACTTTCGAAGTCCGTTGTTGTTGGATGTTTGACGGCTCCGTGGCTGAGTTGGTAGTAGCCCTACCTTCGAAGCGAGGGGTCCCGGGCTCGATCCCCGGCCGAGGCACAATTTGTGTGGTGAGTTTTATTTGTTGAGTTTTGTTGTTTGAGTTATTTGTTGAGTTTGAAGTTTGTTTTCAGGTCTCGGGTTTTTGTCTTGTGTTTCTGTGTTTGTCCATGCCATCTGCGACACAGGAAATCTTAGTGCAGAGGTATGAGTGTGTAAACTTATTATTATTATTCAAAGTCTGGCACTAATGTCGATTACATAATCACTAATTGTAGTCAAACGCTATGTAAAGACCAAGATGAGAAGCTCTTTGTGCAAATAAATTTCTCCCTCGAAAATAAAATTATCGAATGAATATAAAAATGTTTTTTCATATAAACATTCGCAATTTCGCAATCACCTCGCCATTGAATATTGAACGTTTTCGTGTAATCACCGAAATCGAATGGCGAATCTCGCACTCAAATATTTATCAATATTTATTGAAAAAAGTGATCTTCCCTAATATTTTTTAAGAATGTAACGGAAATTAAGATTTTTCACTTGATTTGACAAAACTGATCAAAACAGATTTGCACAATTCTCGTATGAAACTTCTTAAATATGTCAAAAATGACACAACGATATCATGTTAAATACTTGTTGAATTAAGAATGCCTACATATTCATTTCGCACACAGCGTCATCTAGCCCCAAAATAATTAGTGTTATGAGAACCATATTACTGATTAATAGATTACTATATTTATTACTTAAATAGTACTATTTTCTTTAAATACTCTGATACAGTATGAACTGACTAAATTTGTCCTGATTGGAACTTGAAGGAGGCGCAGAAGGCAGAGATACTTACATCTTACTGATTCTATAATTTTCTATGTAACTAATGATTATTCTTTATTTATAATGTAACCCCTGTTATATGTATATTAGTCATTGGTAGTATGTATATTTAGTCTCGCTCTCGTTCCATGCCATCACTAAAACAAATCTGACGAAAGACCAGCGTTAATTGCAAGTCAATCAACATTATACTTAGTCAAATTCCTTTTTGCGACTGCTGGGTTTAGCTTTTGTTTTATATATATATTATCATTATTGTTGTGTTATGTAAAATTGTAAGCCTGGTGTTACGAATAAAATATATTTTCTTTCTTTCCTTCTTTCAACTGAAGCCATCCGAAATAAAGGTTCGTGTATAAAAACCAAAGTAAATTATTTTCTAACAATCATCTGTTCTTAATCCCAATGAATACTAGCCAATAACGTACCGAAGCACTAAAGAGCTTCATACAATTCTATTATCTAAGTCCTTTGTTTTCGATTCGGCGCCTCCGACCGAAGTAGTGATAAAAATAGATAAACAATTGGACCGCAGGGATGTAAGACTGAAACGTTATATAAAAGAGTGCAATACAATGCCTAGATCTTAGAAATAGGTCGGAGATAAGGGTATTGTTTCGTAATGTATTGGATCGCCAGAAGTTGCTAGGAAAATTGATTTTAAAATCAGAAAATTTGAGAGTATACCCAGATAAAAAGAAATTTACTCAGTTACGCGTTGTATTTTAGAAATGGGGATTATAGGCAAGTATTGTATAATATTTGAAGTTATTTTTAAGTACAACAAACTGGATAATTAAAACAAAAGACGAAAATTATGAACGTAACTTGTGTAACTTAATGAAGTTTGTTGATGTATTAGGCGGACTTATAGCAAATTAAAGTTAAACTTAGAAATACTGAATATGAAGTTAAAATCAAATAATGTCTATTGCAAGTTTGGGATCAATGTTGTTAGCGTCTGCACACTGAAAGTGCATCTCAACACGTGTCGCATCCCCCAGATGGTGCGAAAGAAGCAACCCGAAGAAGCAGTAGAACTTGTGCCAGCAGAAGTACTGCCGGAGTACACCGGCATACTGCAATGCACACTGTATTCCGGAAGGACGTGAGTGCCGGTGAAATTACAGGTGCATGATTTACACCCGCATCTCAGAGAGAATAAATATATTAGTAATGGGCTTTGCTAATAAAAAAACCGCGTTCGTAAATTTTAATTTAATGTATAATAGACCAATTTGGCACTTTGCATTTAACAGAGCACTAACAGTGGGTAACAAACATTCAAATAATTTCTATTTTGCTGCATTACCGAACTAATTCCAAATGAAGCGTTATGGTAATAGTAATTACATCTAAAATAACGCATAATAATAACCGTTAGTACGTCCGTCCGTTACATTTATTTTACTGCCAATAACGGTACAATAATGCCGGTGAAAATATTTTAAATTATTATTGCAATTCTGAAAATGTATAATAGTACATTGTGATACAAGTGCGGTAAGTTAATTATCAAAGCGCACGTATGTCATACGACGTTTTACAACATTTGCGAGGAAATAATTCATCACTACTTGAAGATATATTCAAATAAAAACAATACAATTTTTACATTATATACGACTCCGTAATTCAGCTGATAGCTTTCCCGACTTCAAAGCGAAGAGTCATGGATTCCATTCCTGACTGGGGCAGACTTTGTGTAATGACTTCAAAGTTTATTTTTGTTTTTGTCCATGCCACCTGCGACACAGGGAATCTTAGTGCCGGGGTAAGAGTGTGCAAAACGCTATAAATAAAGTAAAATATTCTATCCTAATATTAAAAACGCGAAAGTTTGTATTATAAGTATGGATGGATTGTAGGTGGTGACCCTCCCCATTACAACAGTAATGCGTGCGACTCAGTATGAGATCCAAATCTTTACTGAGTCGCATTCATCCTGCTGCGTCCATCACCCGAGACGGGTATAATACGTCTCATTCGCATGTGATTTCACTGGTAGCCACGCTTCCACCGGAACACAGTAACGCAACCAGTACTGCTTGGCGGCAGATTCCAGATGTGGTGGCAGTACCTCTCCGGACGAACTTGGCACAAGTTCTACTGCTGCTTTTAGTTGCTCCTTTAGCACCACCCAGGGTGTACGTATAGGGAATCACGTACCCCCTAGGTACGTCTAACGTAAAATCCCGATTTAGCAATTGTAATGTAGAAAAATAATTTATGAATTAAATTTTCAAATTATTTGAGTCTAGGGAGATCCCATCGCGTTTACGGCTGTAAAGTAATCATAAAAAACGTTTCAAATACGAATCATCGAAACTAATTAGACTGGGGACCGATTTCGTGAACATTTGAACAGGAATTTTTCGTCTGTTTCTAATTAAATTACGATTCTGAAGGAAGACCGACGACTTTGTTGGTGAAATATTGGTCGTAATTTTTTTATGACTATGTCCATTGTTCGTGATCCTATTAGCTACAATGTAATGTACATTATTGCTGTGTTATTTGGTTAGTTTTTTTAGCAAGAATCGTTAATTATGAAATGAATAACAGACATCTTTATACAATAAAATGTTACAATCTTTATACAAACTTAACCTTAAGTTTGTTTAAAACTTTTACCTACAATGATATGTCAGTCCGATTGTAACCTAAATTTAATTGTTTAAACTCTGTTTCAACAATTAAATTTGGGTTTTTTTACGGGAATATATCCATATTGGGCTGTAATCGTAGATTAAACCTCATTCTCTCTCAATTATCGAGAGTAGTCTGGATTTCCTGTGTCACAAGTTAGACAAACACAGAAATACAAGAAAAACATTCAAGTCCCGAGAACAAACTTCAGGCTCACCACACAATTTAAAAACTAACCTATATTTGGTGATGAAGCTTGCTAGGACTTGTGGGTATAAAACCCATGCGCTCGATCGAAAGGTTAGAATCCTGTCCATTATCATAAATACACTGATGGCTTACACTTAGCGTGTACCTGCGGCTGATACCAGCCAACTTGCGTTGATTAATTTAACATTAAGTCCCCCGAGACAGCTAGAGACAAGCAATTACGCAGGTGTGTAGATTCTCCAAGATAGGCTGAGTAGAGGAAACAAAAATTGCGGGCATTTGTCAAAGTCCACCCTGCGGAAATGGTGCATAAATAAAGTCTAGCTAAAAAAAGCAGGTAACCCCAACTAAAGGTTCACGAAGTGGTTATAAATTAATACTCATGGCAACTGGGTAACGATACATTTTGGGGGGTCCAGTTCCTCGGATCAGAGTTACTCGCGTCCGAAGGTGTGTACCCTGTGATGCCCTATACGTACCCCCTGGGTGGGGTGGTGAAATCACATCACGTATCATCCCCGTCTTGGGTGATAAACGCAGCAGGATGAATGCAACTCAGTGTAAGATCCAAATATCATACTGACTCGTATTACTGTAGTCATGGGCGGGGGTCGCCATTTACCACCAGGTGGGCCCTCAGCTAGTTCTGTCACTTTTTCACATAATAAATAACGAGTACTAAAAAAAAATGAATACTACAATTTGTGTAAAGATACCCCGGAAAAGCATAGTGTGCTTCCACTCCGACAAGTATAGAAATGCGGGTGCACAACTGGCAGCAGATAACCTGCTGTGGTCGCAATACTTGTCCGGGTGAACTTTACACAAGTTCTAGTGCTACTTTTTGTTGCTCCTTTAGCACCACCTAGGGGGACGTAAACAACTGGAAATTACTTGTGTACATATGTTTCATATATTGTAAATAATTGTATAACATAAAGTAAGGGCACTGAATTCTTAAATGATATTATCAAATATTATCCAGTAGATACACGAATTTAAAAGTCAAATACTTCGGTACTATCGTCCACAGTTTCTTTCTAAAAGAAAAAGATAAAAAATGTATAAATTCCTTTTTGTTAAAGTCTGTTGAATAAACTACAATTATTCCAGTAAAAGTTTGAATAACTGATATATTATACTTTTTTTCATTCGAGTGCTTTATGATTTGCAAATCTAGTTTCTACGACATCGCGTGACTTATTGTTGCTCGCTTCGAAAACTTTTGGTAGGGGCAATGATCTATTGCACATTTTTACGAAATAACCCATAAAATTGGGTGTAACAGTAGATAAGTTGTTGTCTGTCTGTTATAATATATTGAAACCTAGCTGTCCCTGCGACTTCGTTCGCCATTGCCATCCCTGAAGACTAACTATTCACAATAAGAATAAAAACCACATTTGAAGAACAATGTGCGTTTGCTATGGCTTAAATCAGTGTTTTTCAATCTCTATGAATATGCGACCCCTTTACAGGTAGAAAAATTCTGGCGACCCCCTTCGACCTCAGACAGACAAAGTTAGTAACTGAAGAAGTTTATGATTTTCTACCATTATGTAAAGACCTACACTCAGCAAGAAGCTTCGAGGACACAAAAATATCCAGAACTGGCTGAAATTATGTTTTTATTGTAGTGTTTTTGCTTTTTTCCTTTTGCCAGCGACCCCCCAAGTAAGGCTTCGCAACCCACAGATTGAAAAACACAGGCTTAAATGATATAGTTTAGCTAAACTATCTTTGAAGACGGTTTTCACAATTGTTTGTTCAAAACTGGACATTAGATTGTTATTAGATATACTCTTTATTGCACCATAAAAAGAAAAAAACAACTAACATAAACAACCAAAAATTGGTAGATATGGACGGCATGATCACTAAAAATGATATCTTCCAGGCAACCTTTGGATGATAGGATAGACACATTAGACGGCGGTTTACACGCGAATATAAAATATATAAATAAAAAATTAAAGAAAACTTTAAACATAGATTATTATTACCGTCTCGAGTGATGGACGCAGCAGGATGAATGCGACTCAGTAAAGATTTGCATCTCATACTGAGTCGCATTACTGTTGTCATGTGCGAGGGTCACCACTTACCATCAGGTGGGCCCTCAGCTCGTTCCGTCACGAATTCACATAAAAAAAAAAAACCTATCTATGAATACTAATGGCCTCACAGCTCAGTTTTTTGTAGGTCTGCCTTCTGCGCTGTAGGTCGTGGGTTCAATTCCCACCCAGGACAAGCATTTGTGTGACGAACATATATGTTTGTTCTATGTTAATCTGTAATAAATGTATTTATTCACAAAAAAAAAAAACTTGAAATGTATTGTATCAGTTGTCTAGTTCTCATAAAGCTAAGCTTAGTTTGGTGCTAGATGGCGTTGTGTGAAATGAATTAATTAATTTAATCAATAACGAATTTGAAAATTGTTGCCGCCAAAATCCACGAGACAAAATAGCAAATAAAAGTATAGTCCACAACAAAACAAACAGGCTTTGTACAAGCTTTACAAGCTTTTGTAGAATGAAATGGTTCCTGTATATTTTCAACAAGTCAATTGTCCGAATGCACGTCACCAGAGAGCGAGGGTCACCCAAGCACACAGAACGGTTGCAACAGGACATTAATTAAACAGAGACACGTGTCGACGCAGTCGCCGACACGCGTATATCAATCAAGAGGACGCGCGTTTGGGTTCTGCGGTGCTTTTATATCACTCAATGTTGATTGGATCATTTCTGCGGTTCATTTGCAGTATTCTATGCATTTGATGACTTCGCGGCTTGGTTGTAGCTCGCCTTCGAAGCGAGGGGTCCCGGGTTCGACTACAACATGAACCCATGGTAAGCAATGCTAGTGCACCGTTGCTTGGTGGCAAATTACCAGGTGTGGAGGCAGTACTTCTCCGGGAAAACTTTGCACAAATATGTTACATATAGTACTCGTATTACATACTATTTGTATTAATGTTGTTTCGCCTTTTCCAAAAGCATTGATAGCCTGAGGCGCAGGGCGAAAGCACTTAAAATTTATCGAATTTTCGTGTTTTGTCCCCACTCCGTCAATGTTGGCACTAATTCTGCTGTGAGCTGTTATGGCATTTATCAGTGGAAACGCAATTTCGATCAACATTCAGTTGAAATATGGTTATACTAGCTGCGCCCAGTGGTTTTACCCTCGGTTGGACTTCCTTCGGGAACCTTACTATTCCAGACTAGCCTATGTGCTATCAGACTATAATCTATAATCTATATCTGTGCCAAATTTTATCCAGGTCCGTTCAGCCGTTCTGGCGTGATTGAGTAACAAACATTCATCCATACATCCAAACATTCGCGTTTATAATATTAGTAGGGGATACTCAATATTTTTTTTTTTTTTAGTGTGCTGACGTCGATTATATTCGATTACATGAAATTAAAGGCATTAAAATACAAATTATATTATACTTATATTACTTTCATTGCACAAGCATAAAACCTTTACATTAAACATGAAATTTAAACTAGTAAAAGTCAATATTAAAAGTACAGAGTATTATTTAAGCATAAATAACGCTAAGCAGAACGTGGTGGCCCAAGGGCACAGATACCGACTTTCAAACTGAAGTTCGCTGGTTCAAACTCACACGTGCAACAATGAGTTTTTCACGTGATAAAATTGTATTGAATTGAAGACATGTGACATCTACCAATCCGGATTGAGCTCCCGTTGTAGATCAAAGCCCATTCACTTTCAATTATCGAAGTGTTCTTGTAGTCTGAACATTATAAGGTGGTACGGATAAGCATTTTTTTTTGTGTAGATTGACGGAACGAGCTGATAGCCGACCTGATGGTAAGTGGTGACCCCCGCCCATGACAACAGTAATGCGTGCGACTCAGTATGAGATCCAAATCATTACTGAGTCGTATTCATCCTGCATACTTTTAACAGCAATATTTTGTGCAAAAAACTACCTTAAAAAGTAATAAAAGTGCGTTCCGATGCGCCAAAAGGTAGTGCTGACATCGCGCAATTACCCGCCATTGTTCAGAATAAATCTTTATTTGTCTGTCCCTTGGTCTGGCAACCCCAGCGGTCTGCGAGCGTTGGCTACTGGATGCAACCGCAGTTTACTCAGAATTACTTATATGCAACTGCACTCGGTAATGTTTGGCGTGGTTTGGGAGTATGGACGGTTTGGTCGTAAATAAAGGTATTATTGATGAAATAAATCTTAGTAAAAAGTTTTGGTTTTCATTAAATTCGAAGAAAGAACTTTGAAAATGAAAATGACATATTTTAATAAATATCTACCTACGATATCACGCTTAACTTAGTACTAAGTTCGCTCTAAGATAGCGCTTGTTCAGACCCTATACAATACTCTATATGGGAATTACCATAAAATTGAATAAATATTTATTGACAATACACAGTAAGAACTCCGACACTAGAGTTGGCCACTTACACGAAAGAAGAATCTGTTGATATAGGTACTAATATAGTATTATTATATCTGTGATACAGGCAAACGTAATCATTTTTTATGCTGTTTAAGTGACATGCGGCCACCTCATGTTAACTGGTTACCCCCGCAAAAAGATTGAAATATAACTCGGGTCCATAGTAAGAAGACCCAAGTGTCATTGCGTTGCGCCCGTTTTTCTGAGTCCCACTTAATGTCAGGTGGTGCTGTATCTTGAGATTTTACTCTAAAGCTACGTTTGTAAATCATTATTATAATAATTTAAAATGTTTGTTACAAATAATCTTACGTCAAACTTCGGCAACTTTATTAAAAGTTCACAGGTATCGTCATTAACAAAATTATCTTGTAGAGATGCTTTTTCTCAGTAGCCACATTTTGTACTCTATTCCTATTGTTTGAGGGTTGTTCTTCTCGTGCGTAGAGGAAGCCTTTGTATGAGTTTGGTACAGTCGCCTTCATAACTATCGAACTCAAACTTAAACTCAATTTATTCCTTTAGATCTCAATTATCGTTTGGACACGTCAAATTTTACACACACAATTAATCATATTTATGAGCATATAACGTGTCACAGGAGCTCCTTAGGCACGTTACATGCACTTAGATACGTCAAATTACAGTCAGTTTTATATTTAAGCTAATCTTATTTTATTAAGTTTACGACTATTCCAACCCTAACTGACCAACCTGAGGGAAAGAAACAGACAAGAAACCCCTCGGAGAAACCCTGCCTTCGAAGCGAGAGGTCCCGGTTCCATTTCCGGCCGGGATACACTGTGTGGTGAGCATGAAGTTAGTTCCCGGGTCTTGGGTATTTGTCTTGTGTTTCTATGTTCGTTGATGCCATCTGCGACACAGCAAATCCTAGTGCAGGGGTATGAGTGTGTACAATAAAAAAAAAAGTTATTAATCTGTTGCTCGCATTGCTATATTCCAGTCTTAGGGTATGGGTGCTGCAGAAATTGCAGGTGCAGGACGTTACATCATCATCAATACGTGATGTACTAAGTTAAAAAGATACACAAATTCATGTCCATTCATCGCTCTAAAGCAATACGATCATTGTTTGACATCAATCTATATGTACAATTTTTAAGATCACTGTTATACTGTTTCTTGTTTGTAAAGAGTCAAACGTTACCCTATTACTAAGACTCCGCTGTCCTTCTGTCTGTCTGTCCATCTGTCACCGGGCTGTATTTCATGAACAATAATATATTGAGAGTTAAGAGTTCACAGATGATGTATTTATGTTGCTACTATAACAACAAATACTAAAAACCAAAATAAAGTAAATATTTAAGGGGGCTGTCATACACAATGGTGATTTTTAGGATATAGTTCCATATGAAGAAACTAGATGGCACCACTTGTATTTTATTAGTATACATAATGGTACGGAACCTTTTGTGCGCGTTTCTATGACAGAAATGATTGCTCAAAGCTTTGTTTAGACGTTTAGTTGCAGTTTTGATAACGACTGTATCTCCCTCGAGTCTCGTTAGGTAATCAAATTTGTTTGCAGTGTGCTAACGAACGGGCCAGTCTCGACCGCTCGTGATTTGTTTGGTAATGTGGTGCGTATAAATGGTATCGATTGGACATGCCCTGACATGGTACGACATTATTAGAACAGGGTGCAGGAAAGACGGAGAAAGATTACACTAGCTGCGCCCCGAGGTTTAAACGGCGGTTTTCCGAAATCGAAATTAACCTATGTGATAATCCAAAGTCAACGTCAAACTCATTTAATCCTTTAGATCTCAAGTATCATTTGGACACGTCAAATTTTACACATGCATGTACACATATTCGTGAGCATATAACGTGTCACAGGAACTCCCCAGGCACATTACATGCACACAGATATGTGAAATTACAGTCAGTTTTCATGTTTAAGCTAATCTTATTTTATCCAGGATATAAGCTATCCTGGTACAGAATTTCATTCAAATCCGTTGAGCCGTTTGAGTGTGATAGTGTATCAAACATACATACAAACTTTCACCTTTATAATTCGTGTGATTTCTACGAAATTTTTAAAATGAACCGCGTAATTGGGCTTGCTACACAGCTCTGCCTCTGGTCGTGGGTTTGATTCCCACCCAGGACTAACATTTGAGTGACGAACATGTTTGTTCTGTGTCTGGATGATTATTATGTGTAATTTCAATATTTAATAGAGCCTTGAGCTGAAAATCAGCGCTATAACTTTTTGCAGATCGTGCTGAGTTCAAGACTTTTTACGAAACCTATGCGACAGTGCTCCACTTGTCATTTAAGGTTAATTTTTGTATGATATTGTTATTCACTGTTGAATCATTATTGTAAATTGTCAGTATATTCATAATCTTATATCTTCTTAAAAGATGTCGCATGTCTTATTCATCAACAAATGGATCTAGGACCGCAGTTTTCTCATGAAGTTTTTCTTAACAGTTTTTGAATATGGCACACATAAATGTTTCAAACGCAAATCACACTGGACTTAAACTTACGACCATCAATATGAAAGTTGGTGTCTACCGCTCGGCCACCAAACTCTCTCCACAAGCATGCTGTATAGTAATTAATCATAAGCTTATCCCTTCTGTCATCCAACGTCGACTATTGTAATCCACAGACTATCATAATCCCTGGAAAATGAACGGTTGTGTTGCCGGCATCACTTCCGATCTCCCACACGCACGAGACAAATTAAGAGAAAAAAAAAATGTTCCAAAGTCAATGACACAATGACAGCCATTGTCGACCACTTGTGCCTCATTAGGAAGAAAAAAACAATTAAACTGCCTTCACCTTAACAATTTTAGCTCTGCCGCGTGATTTTCTAGAATCGACCGTCGTGCGCGGCCAATAGAGTTGGTAATAATATTTTAGATTCTTTTCAGGTTATGGGCCCACCCCATCCTCATACATACGTCACTGACGAAGTACCGGGGGCCGTTCCTTTATGAGCATTGTGAACTTAAATCGAGTCATGAATGGCATTGTTTAAATCACCTACGGCCTCAAGCAAAGGCTCATTGTGATTGTGGGCAAACATCGTTTACTAAATGTGAATAGTTATAAGATAACCTGAAGAAGGGTTATGGTTCTTTTACTAGTTTATTAAGTAAGTTCATTGATTGATTTGATAGCGATAATAGCTCAATTGGTGGTAGCGCCGCCTTTTACACAGTAAGTTGTGGGTTCAATTCCCACCCAGGAATAAAAATAGATATTTGTTCTATAAAAAAAGTAATACTTAAAAATCAGTTATTTATTTATTTATACTGCAGATAAAAACCTGAATTCCAGCTTTTGATTAAACAATTATTCAATATGTTTTAGAAAATAAATATATAATAATAGGTGAAATAATAATTTTACGAATAATTTATTTGAACTTTTCTCAATAATAAACTACTTTCTGATTATTCTTATTGATTCAATGATGTCTGCACGCACTGATAGCTGTTGCAGTTTCAAGACCATTTCAAATGCTCAATAATTTCAATTACTGGGTTGATGGTATGGTATGGTGGAAAACTGATAAAAACGAGAAGAAAAGTCTTAAAAAAGTTATTGAAACGAGTACAAAATTATAGCAGACATTCACCTCAATATAAATGAATTAAGACCTTATCATTACTCAGTAGAATTTGAAAGTAAAGCAATTAACCACTTCATCTTCACCTCGTTAAGTTAATCGACGGCAATCTAAAGTAAATTATTATAAATAAAAAAGTTGATGTCCAATGACCCGATTTCAAGTTAATGCTTCACGCCCAGACAAGATAATTTCATTAATAACGCGCATTATCTGTGCAATTTATCTCGATTATGCATCGAACGAAAACGACTGGGTCATACATGCATTTTTTTAATTTGAGATGCAGTACCGTTACGCGTACCAAGTTTTGCAGATAATAAATATTATAATCAAAATTGTAATTAGCACAGTCATCAAAATATTTTTTGAAGTCTAGATATAAATACGAGATAAAGATACCGCAGAAAGAAATCGCTTAATACATGTTATTTTCAATGTTTAATTATTTTTGAATGCACAAGTCTTTTAATAAACTAGCTGCGTCACGCGGTGTTACCCATGATTAGCCAGCCTAAGGGAGCAGGATATAAGCTATCCTAGTACCAACTTTTATCCAAATCCATTGAGCCGTTTGAGCGTGAAGGAGTAACAAACACACAAACACAGAAATACATAAAACATTTCGTCTTTATAATATTTCTGTGATAATAATAAAAACTTAAATTAAATTAAAGCTATGAAAGTTTTCTTCCTCTTTTTTTAGCGTTTCCAAGGTCCCGCCTATCTCTTTATCAAAATTCCTCAAAACTCTATCAAAGAGTTATTTTCACATTTATAATATTGAAGTAGCTTTTGCCTGCGGCTTCGCTCGCGTGTATGTATTGTATATTTTGGCAATCAATTTATTTCTGGATGAAAAGTACCCTATTTCCTTTTCTGTACTCCTGACAACGTGTATGTAAAATTTCACAATGATCGATCGGGCGTTAAAATGTAACAAATAAACATTCAAGAAAATTGGCCATTTATTATTTTATTTTGGTGTAACCTGTCTATCTCACAATTAAAACGAATCTTACAAAACCTTTCAGCCTAAATCCATCAAATCATCACAGAGCTAGAGATCTTGCACTCGAAAAACAACCCTCCTTCTGGCGCTGTCGGGCAAAATCGCATTTGTAATATTACAGTTTGGAAGCGCTAGAATTACATCCATCTAATCACAACCAACCAACTAAATTTTCAATTCTATCGTCCAATATATCTCGCACGCTGCGTTCACTCGCATTTTTCTCGTAAGTACTAAGTTACACTTAACTTACTTACCGAGAAATGATCATAAATAAGCCCCTGTTCTTATAAAGTTGGACGTGCACTGGATATTTGTTAAGTACATTAGATAGAACGCCACATAAAAATGTTAATGTTATGTCATGAAGTTTTACATAAATTTAAGTCCTTTAAATATAAAATACATAGCGGAATTCAGGGTTAAAATTTTTAGTTTAATTTAAAAAAATCGAAGCGACTATAGCTCCTTCCACCCTTATTTTTCACTGTCCGTATGGGTTTGCAATGGGCAAAGAAGAAAGTTACAGGAAAGCAAAATTTGCAATTTAATTTACTTGGATGATATTTCTTTTCATTTATTTTAATTTAAAAACCAAACTACTGAACAAATTTGATAAAAATGATATGGGACTGAACTGAAAGAATATCCTTTCAAATTAAAAAATAATTTTCTAATTTCGTTGATATGTGACAGAGTTTTTACAAACCGAAACGTTTTTTTTTGATAAACTGTTGTGAAAATTTAATACAGCGCCACCTCGTAAATTTTTGTGGTACTTCATTGATAATAAAAGATGGCTCTATGTGACATTGTTCAAGTATGAATAGTAACACAATGTAATTATTGTGTTAGTCAATTTGTTATAAGTAGGTATCTAAAAAAACTATAATAATTACCGATAAAACACGATTTTACGAAAAAAGAACGAGCGAGTTCGGTCGCCCAGATAGAGCACTAAGCATTAAGCGTGGTATTGAATATGGACGTACAGCTTAACACGGTTTTTTCCTTTAGTTGTTTAAATAATCGTCTTGTAAGAACCGTAAATCTTCGTAATAGTGTTACTGAGTGGATCCGTTTTGGAGCTTTTAAACTTATATTGCAGGAAACACCTGAAAAGTAGAGGGTAGTTTAAATTTAAATGGTTGTATCTTACTCCTACTAAAAATGCAAATGGCTTCTTTATATAACTTTACTAGCCAATAAATAATATAGAGTACTCTCACTATGCCTAAATACGTTGAAAATGTACAGAAATATGGCATATACAATACACAAATGAGTATGATACGGGTTAGTGAAAGTTAAAAATCTTTAAAAAAATATTTCCATTGGATTCTTAAAAATTACTAGGAAACGTCTATTATACTAGGAAAAAATACTAGGAAACGTCTATTATACTAAAAATTACTAGGAAATTGTGAATTACTTATTGTAAGTAACTTCCAACTTAGCTACGTAATCGTAGACATGTGGGAAATTGATAATTTATTACGTATCAAAATGACAATTTCAAATAAATTATCTTGGCAGGTCATAGCTATCGTCTGAACTGAACCCTTCAAATTGCTCTGATAACTCCTGTCACTTACTGATTGAGAAATGGCTGTGTTTATCATAATTAACTAACTCTTGAATTGTTAATAACTATAAAGTAATTATTCTTTTTCTTTCACTTTTAGTTACTTGCAAATAAAACAATTATTCGATTTTGTGCATAATAAGTATTTGGTAGTATATATTTGTTGGCGTATAATATAAAAATAAATTGAGTTGCATAATATTAAATTGAGTCGCTTCGAGTACACGTACCCACTGGGTGTTGCCAAAGCAGCTACTAAAAGTAGCAGTAGAACTTGTGCCAAGTTTGTCCGGAGAAGTACTGCCTCCACATCTAAGAGAGGTGTTGGTAACGGTAACGGTGACAGTGTCACCGTCAAACAGTTCCATGGTTTTTTCTCGTCTCAAAAAATGCCTAACGCATATAAGAAGTTTTCACTTAAAAAAAAAATATTCACCTTTTTTGAGAACGTATTAATGTTTATATAAAATTTTCAATTAAGTATTTATAAACTCTTTGGTGTAAGTTTTGACTTATTCCATAGATACCACTGGGCCACGCTCATGTGCATCTTGCAATTAGTTGTTTTGTATTATTATTTATTTGTAACAGCTCCTGGTTTAAAATTCATGCTAATTGCAAGGGAGGTTGACGGTCCATTGACGGCGTCACACAGTAATGGCTTTTAAGAAGCGCAATAAATAATTCGTCGACGCTAGGTGACGTGGGGGGTTGGTAGGCGTATTCCAAGGTAAGGAAGAGTAGCGTAATGACAGACTTTTTTTTTATTAAATTACTTTGTTATTTACATTGCTGAATTCCATGTGAAAATTATCTGAAAAAGAGTAATATTTCATGTAGATTTTGTCTTGTCGAAGCTTAAAGTTACTCAGAGAGTTATGGAAAGAGCTAAAGGTGTTTCGCTACGCGATAGAATGAGAAATGAGGAAATTCGTAGAAGAACTAGGGTTACCATCATAACTCTTAGAATAAGCAAACTGTAGTGGCAATGCACTGGCTATATAGCTCGAAGAAACGACAACCGCTGGGAATAAAGCTTCTCGAATGGCGTCCACGAACCGGCAGTCGTGACGTAGCATGACCCCCCACCCGATGGACCGATGACGTCATTAACGGGTAGACGGTGGATGGAGGTTTAATACCGTTTGATTTTGAAAGCTATGGGGGAGCATGTGTCTAACAGTGGAAATTTGTCGGCTGATATGATGATCGGATACAAAGATCTCAAAACGACGAGATTAAGAGACCTTAGCAAATGAAGCTTATGACTTGGGCCACAAGGCACCATCAGACGTACGACTACGAGAGTACTATTATTTATTCTGTGGCACGACGCTCTTATCGTTCCCGGAATTCGTCTTTTACAAAGTAATTTACAAAAAAAGATATCTCTTTTGGGGCAACATTGTTGTTTTCTTTAATCATTGTGAACGATTTAGTACGTCGCGTGCCAGCTGAAGTTAGCTGCGAAAATGGGCAGCTCAAACACCTTGGAAAAGAGTAGTTTTTAGGCAGAAGAGCCATGATGCCACAGCCGGTTTTTAAGCTGTGGCGTCATGGCGGTAGATTTTCACAAGAAATCAAAGATTTTCTGCCTAAAAACTACTCTTTTCCTATGTGTTTGAGCTTGATCTTTATTGAGTCTTCAGACATTATCTGTGATTTTTGGTTCCCCCAGAAGGTAATGGTGGTTCAGTTGCTCGCGTCCGTAGGTGAATACCTTCAGAGTCATTACACATGTCTCCTGGGGGGCGCAAAAGGAGCAACCTAAAGTAGTAGGTAGAATTCGTGCCAAGTTCGTCCGGAGAAGTGCTGCCTCCATATCTGGTGATCCACCGCCATGCAGTGGTTCACTCGCATTAATGTGGTCCGGTGGAAGGATGTGTGCGCCGGTAAAATTTACCCACAAGACACAACAACACACCCAAGGCACGAAAACAAACTTAACGCTCATCGGAATCGAACCCTGGCCTCTAAGAACCAACTAAGCCATGGAGCCGTCAAATGCTCATGAATATTTATTTATTTTTTGATTATATTAAGCAAACTAATAACGTGGTAGATACCACTGCTGCATTGGAAATCTCGAAACATTAAGCAGTGGGTTTGATTCCTACCCATAAAACCGAACTATATCCTGGGCACACAATATGTACTATTTGTAAGTATTTCCCAAAAAATACTATCTATAAAAGCATTCCGTCAGTAATCTGGTTCCCATAGTACCTACAACTCATGTATAGTTTGGAGGTTGATGACATCGTGTAAAATGTACATCAACATTTATTTATCTACCAAACTAGACAACACTCAACCAAGAACGTCGCATTCTGCATAAAACCCTGGTAGATTTCACTGCCACGTTTGAAATCTCAAAACATTTGTAATTAAGGAACAAGCTAAAGTAGCTAATTGACAAAGCAAACCGTGAAACATTGTACATAATTTAAATAGCATCCATCTCAGTGTGTAAGGTAATTATAATTAGAGAATGACAAAGGTCTCCGCAGTGTTCTCGTGGCTTGTCTCATGTTGGTACTCAGCTTATCGATAGCTTAAATACGTGACAGCCATGTCACTTTACAACCACAAATAAATAAATATACTTACACGATTCCAAACTCACAGATGTCCTGGAGCCTCGAAGTTCTTGTGTGTGCTCTATCGACTGTACAATGGGGAGTGTTGTGAGGAACTATTCAGTGTGGGGCCTCCGACTGATTTCCACCACCGCACCACACGCTGCTAGATTTCAACTAGATTTCAACGGCACCATCTTCCACAACCACTCGTTTCTTCTTCTTTCCGTCCACGTACATGTCGGTTGTGGAATGAATTTCCTGCTACGGTTTTCTTACTGAACTTCGATATGGGGTCCTTTAAAAGGCGGTATCCATGACCATGCCTTCATCAAGAGTCCCGCCAGCTTGCCAGCCACCTAATAAATAATAATAAAAATAACATAAATAAAAGCAAGCGACTTCAAAAAAATTGTGGTTTGCAATTCGGATGTATATTTTTTTAATGTTTGACACGCTATTATTTTTGACAAAATTTGTTTGATGTATCTTCGAGGTCCCTCATAAGAATTTCAACGAAAAATTTACGTGTAAAGATGAAACAATGAAACGGTGAAACTTGTTTGGAGTGGAAAGCTGGTGTGGAGCTACTTCCGGCAAGTAAAAAAAGACCCAATTCGTCACGGTTACAATCAACCATAATTGGTTTAAAAAGTGTGAATATTTGAAAGTTAATTTTTTTTTTTGTTATGTATGTTTCTATCGAGGTGTACAATAAAGAGTATTCATTCATTGCAAACAGACACTTCAACTTTATTTGTACAGATAAGTATTACTGAGCTGTGGGACCAGTAACTTCAACCAGGTGAGATAAGAGTGTATTAGCTGTGATATGTGGGCTATGACTATCTAGAACAGAGGTGGTACTCGACAGCCTTAATAATTAATGAGGATTGATACCCTCCCAGAGGTCCGTGCGTACGACATTTGGCTTTACGAGTTAGAATGTGTTGCGAAATGATACGTCAAAACTTTGGCGAGGGTTCGCAGTAGCACCAGATCTGAAGACAAGCATTAGTTAGCTTGTGGTGTGTTCTTTTTACGTTTATTTTTTTTTTAATCTTGTCTTCTATCATTTATATCCTCAACTATTACTTTTATGGTTGAAAAAACTTAACTATCATAAGAATTACTTCAAATTTAATTCACTTAAAATGAGAACTTAAAAACTAATATTTCATGTTGCAATTACATTTTTGCGAGACCGAGCGTATTGCGAACGCGAAAAATAAGTTTATTTGGCACTAGCTGTATCACGCAGTTTCCCCCGCGTATATCTTTAAGAAATGTAACGTTATATCTGGATAGCCTTCTTCATGAATATGGCTATCATATACTAAAAGAATTTTTGAAATCCGACTGGCAGTTTTAGAGATTAGCGCGTTCAAACAAACAAACTTTTCAGCTTTATTAAATCAGTCACATATGGTTTTGAAAATGATGGTTTGAATTCAGCATTTTTCAAATTGGTAGTATAATTTCAGCGGTGGTAAATTACAATTTTTTATTGAATACTTGCAGTATTTTATGTGACTTAATTTAAAGGGCGATCAAATGGGCCACCCGATGATAAGTGGTTTTGTAGGGAGCCCATAAAATAGAGCAAAACGATTTAAGCATGAATGAAGCCAATAAGTAACTCAAGTTACATTTCGTCGCACCCGATACACGGGGACGGATGCTCCATGCTAATTGCTCCAGAAATGAAACCTACCAGAACACACCAGTGCTTAGACGACGGTTAACAGGCGTGGTGACAGTACTTCTCAAGACAAACGCGACATAAGTCCCATTGCTAATTTGGGTTGCTCCTTTTGAACCTCTACCGCACATATAGGGGCTAATGAATGAATCTCCAAAAAAACTCGCGCATGGTTAAGGGTATACTATTACCACTGTACATTTTTTCTCAGTTATTTTCAATAAAGCATATACTTCGTACTAAAAAGTATTCTACATTAAGAGATACAACTGTTTTCAGGAAAATACCTAATTACGAGTATATTCTCAGTTTAACCATTTATTATGCATTTTGTTTCCTATTGCAGTTTTCCACTGAACTCCGATATGGGGACCTTCAGCGGGTTCATAGCTACCTGGCCAGCAGCGCACTGGCATAACCTCTGGTATTGCAGACATGGTCATCTACATTACCAGAGGCAGGGCCGAAAGGGTGGTGTAGACCACTGTCCATCCAGTGGCCCCGCCAGCTCGTCTACCCGATATAATGTATATAAAAAACTGTAATATTACCTACATTTCTAAGGTATTATATATGTATCAGGGAAAATACCCCCCAAGCCCGTTGGCGCCATAAAAACTTTTCGTACCAAATCTTTAAATTCAAACTCACATAAGAAAAATGTTGGAAGGGAATCAAATCCGACCCCAATGCAAGTGAAATGCCTCCAAACAGTTTCATAGAGGCACATTATAAATGCTATTACATACAGTAATGCCAGTAAAGATAAAGAAACTGCTTAGAATTGGACACAACAAGCCTTAGTATATAAGTAGTAAGTATTAAGTATAGTAAGTATTGCTTTAAGCTACTAACTGAACAGATGTGTGACTGAACAAGCACTTATGTCACGAATGTTGTTTTTTGTATTGTCCCCTGTTGTCAACTAAACCCTACCTCAGCTAGCCCAACTTAGGAATATTATTATTTCTCTAAACGTTGTTACATGTCACAAACTTAAAGAACATATTATGACAGGTAACATTTTGACAGGTGACAATGGCGATCAATCTCCAGTCAGTATGGCCGATGAGAGTATTAAACAAATAAATTAATAATAAGTAAATATTCATGGATATTTCACACCGCGCTATTTCGCCCCAAACTAAGCATGTATGTGTAGAGAAAAAAAAAAATCTTCAAGAACAGCTTGTACTATGTGGGCCATATTACTGATAAATTACACATATATTTATACCCCGACATGGAAAAAACTAATTTTGTTCGACACACAAATGTTTGTTCTGGATGGGAATCGATTATTTGACATCTAGTCTTATTTGTTAAGATTACGTGTCTGTTTCTACTCAATACAGTCATAGTTCCAATAACTGTTTACGTTGAATTCCTAAAAATTACTTAGAAACGTCCACTTTTCTAAAAATATATAGGTATCTACGAGAACATGCGTTCTTAAAACTAAGTTTGGCGCTTGTTCAAACCCTATCTGACCCTCCATTATGGAAGAAGTAGGGTACTGATGTTACCGCTACGCACTGGTTTTACTGCTAAAAATTTACTTTATCTGTGCCAAGGGGACGAAGTTGAACGTGAGAAATCGTCCTTTAATAGGTGCCCGGCCATTTCAGAAACGGCGGAAGGGTGATGATTTAGCATCGAAGGGACATGCTTAGGGGGGCAATAATTGTGATGAAAAAGCGTTTTTGTTACTTTTTTCAGAACCTCCAACTCTATTTGCGTACATTGAAATACATCATTCAATTACGTTAATGTATATATACTGAACGCAACACATTTATTTTTTACTGAAATTAAATCACGACTTTTGCATTTAGGGAACACAGGTAGACTTTTTCTATAAATCTATACACAAATAAATAAAATTCAAGCGTATGTTTGTAATAAGTAAAGATGAAAAAGATTAAATAATTGTGTGTGATACAAGTAGTACTTAAATTAGAACAATGATTTGCCATTTGTAATGGATTTAATTGGTGAAATCATTTTTAAAACCGGTTCAGCGGTTTATGCGTGAAAGCGTAACAAACAAATAGACAAAGTCACTTTCGCATTTATAATATTAGTTAAGAAGTTAATTAGGATAATTTAAGGATTACGATTCCTGGACGAAATACCAAATGTCCTTTTCCGTACGCTTGAAAAAGTTTTTGCAAAATGTCATGATGATTGATTGAGTAGTTAAGGCGTAAAAAACAAACAAACCCACAATCACGTCTATTCCTTATATATATAATAAATAATAATATTATAAATACCAAAGTGACTATGTTTGTTACGTTTCCAAGCCTCAACCATTGAACCGATTTAAAATAAATGTTTTTTTAAAATTGGTTTTATTAAAAATACCAATGGAAAGCTACATTATCAGCGAGTAACATAAGCTATATTTTATGCCCGTATTCCCACAGGAACGGGAACTACGCGGGTGAAACAGCGGGGCGCAGCTAGTAGACATAAAAGCGATTGAATCTTGGTTTTTAGAGCGCCTTCTACATTTGCAAAGCGACGTGACATACGAAACAACAGGTCCAAGACATCTTCAGGAAGTCCACGAAGGAAGTCACGGGAACTGCCAGCCTGGTTTGGTACAAGTGATGAACAGAATAATTATTGAATATAAATTTATTTTACATCACTAACGGTTCCGTAGCTAAGTTTATTATTCGTGTTGCCGAGATATTTACCATGATTTGTTTGTTTTGACTCCCGATATTTCGACGCAGTTTCATGCGTCATGTCCCGGGCAAACTGAAGTCTTTGCGAGGTGAGGTGTGCAAATCATTGGCAGACATATCGATCTACCCGTTCGGTCTATATATAAGCTTAGCTTATAAGATTAGCTAACCTGATACCAAAATTCATCCAAATCCGTTGGGCCGTTTAAACGTAAAGGAGTAACAAACATACACACATACACGCCACAGATACATATATACAAACTTTTGTCTTTATAAAAGTGATTTTTTTTACCCTTTGTCTCTTTTGCCTTGCGCTGTCTTTATACGTCTACTGCCATACGCCATTTTGAACTTAGCCTCTACGTAATTTATCGTCCTAGTATGTTTAAAGGTAAATGTTTTTAACTAATGCTGAGGATGTAGAGCTTATACTAATACCAGTTTAAATATATTGACTTATTCTCCAGGAAATAATATAGTTTGAAAAAGTGTTGTTACTGATTTATGGTTACAACGCGAAGAATTATTGAGATAAATTTGGATGATATCGAAGTAGAGAAAAAAATAATTTCTGATTTGAATTATTACTTTTTTAAGCGCTATCTTTCCACATAGCTTTAAAGCCATGCAACAAGCACCAAAATGACGTGTACAAAGCTTGTTGTTTTAGATTCCGTACCTCAAAAGGGAAAAAGGAACCTTTGAAGGATCACTTCGTTCCGTCTGTCTGTCAAGACCCTTTCTTGCAGGGACGCGTGGAGGTATCAAGTTGAAATGAATATTCAGTTATAATCAGCGCAGAAGGCAGAGCTACTTCCTGTGAGAGAGCTTGGAGAACGGAGAAGTCATTACATTTGGTTATCTGCCGCCAAGTACTGCTACCCATATTATTGTGCTGCGGTGGAAGGGTGCGGGGAAGGATACGAAATGAGTCTTCTCATACTTGCGTTGGGGAGGACTTATGTCGTATTTTTATTGTTATGGGCGGAAATAGTCACTTAACATCAGGTGGGCCTTAAACACGACCCGTCACTGTCCTTACATTAAAAAAGGTACTGATTGTCTTATATTATTAACCAGTAAAGCTTTGCACTGAACATTGCCATCATCATAATAATGTTTTCTTAAATATACTTATATGCTTTATACGTAAGTTTAATATCCTAATGGCTCTCCCTGGGGAACCCCCGGTTCGGCTCATAGAAATGCTGAAGTTTTTGTTACCCGTGTTATTCTTGTCTCTAAAAGAGCTACGTTTCCGTACTAGACGGGAATAGAATTTTAAGACTTTTTTTCTATGTTTGTTGTCTCAGATATCCGTTATTTATGAACCTATTTTAAAAAAAATATTTTTTTATTTCAAAGTACCTAATTTCAGATAGGTCCAATAAAAAAAAATCGGTTTAATAGTTTAGTTGTCCAATCAAAATAACTGGAAAAAATATGAAACGAAAATGTAAACGAAAATGCGTATGTTTCCTGTAACTTTTTCTTCGCCCATTAGGCGTTAAAGCGTAAAAACAAACAAAGTCACTTTCGCATTTATAATATAACTTAGAATGTAGTAATCTAGTTCCCATACAAACTTTGCTTAGTTTGGGCTAGATAGCGCTACATCCATGTAATAATAGAGACTGCAGCCATTTTATAAGCTGTCAATGTCAATTTTCGTTTAGTTTGACGTCCAGAAAACTGCTCCAGGCTTGCGGTAAAGTTTTTACACTCCGTAAATAATATATGGACATCAGCTTTATTTCGAACAGACATATGAATACTCCAACATATTTCACCTCTAATATTTTTCGTAGACCGTATGTTCCCCCGGGAGAGTCAGGTCACGTCAATCAAAAACCACTTTATTCCATATTCTTTTAGGAATAAACAAGAATCCGTAATGCAACCCCATACGTACTGAATAGTTGATGATACGTCCGGAACTTAAACTACATGATATGGGTCAACAGAGTATCTTATTCTATATACAGACAACTTTTGCCTGTAGGACTTTGGGAGAAACCCACGCAAAATGGTAATTCAAACTGACAGATTTATAACTTCGGGATGTTAAGGCCGATGTCTTTTGTTTTTATTTTTTTTTAATTAGTGATCTATCTTTTTTTTAAATACAATCCTAGCAACTACAGCTATAATTTACATACAAGGGTCGGATAGGGCTAGAAACAGCGTTAAACTTTTTTAAGTTTTAAGATCGCATGACCTGATATTTATTTTTCGAAAAATTGACGCTCCTATCCTTCATGATGCGACACGAATCTAAGCTATAGAATTTCTGGACCACATTGTATCAACACTGCTACTTTTGCTATCTAAATTACCAGTGAAATTACACGACGATGCCTCAAGCAGAAGCCCTATTTTTGTCGCCCTCTAATTTATTATCTATCAGTTTCGGTAACGAGAATTTTGCGACACACGTAATCATCCATCAGAAATCAATGGCTTGTAATTTAGTTCAAATTATTGTTTGGCTTTGTGTACAACAGAACAGAAAATCGACCCAAATCGCATCCCATTGCGCCCGTCACACGAGGATATGTCTTATACCGTCTCAGTACGTATATTAATAATAAAAAAAATTACATTTCTAATTATTTTTTAAGATTTTTGACTTTGACTTTGATATGCACACGGATGTCACCAGCGCCCACACCCTTCCACTGAAACACAGCAATAGTTGTGCATCACTGGGCTGAAATAGTCTTGACAACTGGCCGGCTTTTGTTCAAAGCGGAATTCTTATCAACCTACCTTCATATTTAGGCTTTGCAAGAATAAAAACTAAATAATATTAACACAAAATTTTTAAGCAACAGTTATTTTGGTGTATCTTGTTACTAACTTCTGTATAGACATACCCGGACAAGCATGCTCGCTGAAACGTATGAGGAACGAATCACCCGTATGTCCCAGGAAACCGACGAAAACCAATTGTGCCGCAGAAAATTGATCGGCCCCTATCGATATGCGGACAAGCCAAGGATCGCCTGTTGATACTCCTTATTAAGATATAATTACAGTGATGACGCGATTTTTGTCCTTTTCATGATAGTAAAAGCGCTGCTTGACAGCGGATTAGCAGGTGTGGTGGCAGTACTACTGAGCGGATCTAGCACAAGTTCTACTGCTACTTTGGGTTGCTCCTTTCACACTTGGGGACGCGAGCAATTTGGGGGTCCATGATGCTCTCATCCGAAGCAAATTGACTATAATGGCAACGGACTTGTACCATCCACAGCACAGAAGCGTTCAGTAAAAATGCAATTGAATGATAACCCATCAAATTACTAACCAATAAATAAAGAACATCCATGTAAGCTTGGCCACGAGAGCTATCCATACCATATATCAGATACGACTTTGATAGCTAAAAAATCAGTTTCGAGAATTAAATACAGGTACCAAACTATTTTAAGTAAGAGAGAACGTGTGCCAATTTTCAGTCAAGTGAATTACTTCCACCTCGAAACAACCACATTTACTACAACGCAAATTCATTGACTGGTAACCAAAAGGAGGTCCATACTTAACTGGTCTAAAAACCGCTGACGAAAAACTGGTGTTATAAGTTTGTAATGTGTACAATATATGTGTCTGTTTGCGGCAATGTAGCACCCGAACGAAATTAACCAGTTTAATGCGGTTTTTTCTGTTTGAAAGCTGATGTTATCGAGATGGTTCTTAGCCTTAATTTATTAAGATTCTTTCAAACGCTTGAAGTTTAACAGCTCATTACCATTAACAACGTTAATACACTCATACCTCTGCCCTAGGATTCCCTGTGTCGCAGATGGCATGGACAAACACAGAAACACAAGACAAACACCCAAGACCCGAGAACAAACTTCATGCTCACCACACAAAGTGTGCCCCGGCCGGGAATCGAACCCGGGACCCCTCACTTCGAAGGCAGGGCTACTACCAACTAAGCATTACACAAAATGAACGATAAGCTGGTAATCTGCGTAAAGTTATCGAGGTCATCTGCAGACAATTCTCCATAACTCAAGACATGTAAGGCCAAAGCCGTATTGTTGTTATCTTGGGCGGAGTTGACCAAACATCAATAGATTCCGTTACTTTCCTCACATAAAACATACATAAAACAATTTTCATTGAAATTCAGTAGCAAGCAGATAACAAGGACAATAATGGCGACCAAACGGTCATTGGAGCCACTTCACATTTCCCCAATTAATTCAGGACACCCCTAATTGTATTATAGCGTGATTATAAACACCCCATTCGGTTGTTTGGCTAGTTTTTTACGGCTCGTACATTTCGATAGCGTTGTATAATGACCCACAATTTGCATAACGTCAACAACTTGGTCTCTAGAGAGCCATAAATTAAGGAGTTTTTTAGTACAACTAGGTTCTAGCTAGGATCCTGAAGTCCTCATCAACTTCTAACGTTCCAACTGAGATATCAGCCTACTCATGACAAGCGAGAGTAAATGACCTTTTTTACCAATCCAATTCCAATGATATTTATTGAAAATTATGTTTCATGGAGAAACATTTTGATTTTTTTAATTTAGTGCCGGTTTCATTACGATGTTTCATTTTATAGTTTTGATAGCGTGGTACCAAAACTGAAGGTTTATACATAGAAAATTCCACAAAAAAATATATTTTAGCATACTCTATTACTAACCTAGAACGCCTGTATGTCCGAATATATCTCTTTTGCATAAATATATCTTTTTAATCCACAGTGAGCTTAATATTTCAGAGAACATCTGTTATTTTGGATTACAAATCACTACATAGTATAAAACAAAGTCGCTTTCTCTGTCCCTATATCTATATTATTAATCATTAAAAATGCATTATTATTATTTTGTGCTGGGTTTCCGCTAAAAATATTTCATTGTTAATTACATTAACCGCTTAATATATAATCCTATCAGTTTATGAGCAATGCCGGCATCATAACGGAATAATACGAAACATCATGTCTGTCTGCACAGAGATGAATAATAAACGGAGTTCATAATGAATGATATTAATTTTAATAGACGTCGTATATTCTGAGGATCTTCACTAGCTCATTTCCTTCTCATGACGTTTTCGTGTCTATATTTTAACAATTGACTTGAATTTGAATTTAATAATCGACTTTTAATAGCCGACTTTATTACACTCATCCACTGATTTTCATACTTAGGCGAGAAACTTTTTAATGAAGTTTCTATGAAAACAGTTTTACGGTACATATAAAAGAAAGTCGTGTTTATTACAACACTTATAACTCGAGAACGGCTGGACCGATTGCCATGGTTTTTGATTTGTTGGATTTGTTTCCGTCCCGAATAGCAGAATAACTATTAAAAACATTGGAAAATTAACGAAAAAATAAAATCAATTTATCCCCGTATTCTCCACGGGAACGGGAACTATGCGGGTGAAACCGCGGGGCGCAGCTAGTAAAGAATAAATGAAATCGGATTGATTGGCGAAAATATTTTTAAAAAGTAGTGGATACAAAAAAAGATAACGGATAACCTCCTTCATTTTTAAAGTTGATTAAATACTAACCTACATATTTTAACTCCTGTTAAAAATTCCGGTTACAAATGGTAGTGAACTAATCACACTATGGTTTCCTTTAGCGGAAGTTCAATTTCAAAGTGAATATTAATTTTGAAAAATGTAACTTACGATTTTTTTTTCATACATCTTCATCTAGTATAGCTTGTGTTATGGGTATCAAACACGAAAATATTTAGTTATCAAATACTTATTTATTATATGTTTTTAACGTACACATGATGTACTATCATGAAATACATGGGGGGTCGGATAGGGTTTAATAATAATAACTGCTGTTTTTTTTTTTGAAGTACTCAATAGAAATCAAGACTTTTTAATTTGCCTTTGACATATAATGACAGAACAAACATCTACATACAAACATCGTCATACAAATGATTGTATTGAGTGGGAATCATACCCACGACCTAGCTTCCATACATTATATTCTCAGAGTGCCCAATGCAATGCAGTTTGAGTAGTTTTAGCATACTGCGGAAGGCGAAATGAGTTCGTATTGCTGTTGTTTATGGATGGCGGCAACGACTTAATATCGAGACAGCAATCCACTTATCCCGTTACTTAATCTCCAATATTGTAAAATAAAAGCTGCGTTTTATTATACAAAGCCTTACACTGATACAAACATTGAGTAAAATGAATCTTGGTGTAGTGTGAATGCAACAATGTATCTTTAGAATTATTCTATACTGTAAGGGCTTTCAAAAATTGTCGTAACTCGCTGTATTAAAATGTTTACGACATTTTTTGAATACCATCGTGTAGGTGTTACAATTCTTGCAAACAGAGTCATAAAGGTGAGAAAGAATTTATGAATGTCAGAAAACACCATTATTAGCTTTCAGCAGTGTCATTAACTCGTAAAAATTTTATCGTCTTTTTTTTCAGTTTATGCCTCATTATGGCGTGCGCATAATTTCCTTTTTAATTTAAATTTGTTCTGTTAAAGAATTTATGGTTTTTAAATTGCATCATAAAAAAAATAATCAAATTTGTGCCTACCGTTAATCGTAAAATGTGAAATCAGGATATTTGATCTTCAAATAATATCTAGATTGTATGATATATCGGATACCGTCGGATAAAAATGTTAATTGTTTATCCGTTTTTTCGGATTCATATGCTATTGAGTTGTATTTATGTATTTGTTTGCGGATGGATGGATGTCGATCTTGTCGGAATGTCTGAAGCTCTGTGAGTGAATGTTATGATTTTTGTGTGGATGATTGTATTTTTATTTAATGAATGCTGACTAATTTGTTATTATTATTATTATTATTATTATTTACCCTTTTCTTTTTTTGTAAAATGAAGAATTTTATTATAGTACTTGTTTTTATTTGATTTTTTTATATACTGTCTTTAATTTTAATTAATGTAATTGGTGCCAACCGTTTTAATTAAATATATAAATGTTGCACGTTAACGGACTGGTTACGTCAATATTTATTTAATTGTTAATTAAAAATACTAAACCTTAATTGAATACTATCAAACATTTGAAACCTCACTTCACTTAAAGCATACTCTGAGAGTTCCTAAGGTCTGGAAACGTTCATTAATGCGTTAAGCGTTACTTAGGCCCGGAGAAATACTCCCGCCGCACCTGGCAATCTGCATTACTGTGTTCCGCTGGAAGGTGTGGGTGCCGGTGAAATTACAGGTGCACGAGATTTTATCCCCGTCTCGGGTGACGGGCGCAACGCGATGCGAATTGGGTCTTTTGATATTTACGTCTGAGAGGAGTTACCGACGCTCATGCCCAAAAAAACACGACTCAAGTCTCCCCAACTGAAGTATGAAAAAAGCCTAATCGCCTTAACCAATTCTCATAAAGACGCAAAGAAAAGATATTTCCGCATCATTTCTCTGAACTAACCGTATCTGATTGGTTATTTACAAACATCCCCTCCCCACTCTCCATTCCTCTTTGGTGGTAGCTAAGACTTATATTATTCTCCAACCTTTTCATTAATTAGCTATGAATAATTAAATTCTATTGGTTAATCTCTTTTTCCTCCGTTTTAACACAACATATTTCAGACCTCATACTTATTTAACGGCACAAAAACATCAGAGCTTTTAGTAAACTGAGGTTTGAAAACGAGGGGACCGTCTACAAAAGTCGATCACCAAAAAATATAGAAAATAAATTAATATGTCACGAAATATCACTTTCCGAGGCATCGGTCCGTGTCGGTTCCGCTCCGTTCTCCCCCTCGTACTCACACGATATGAACTTTTCAATGCTTTTATTACACAAAATAAAAGTCTCCTTGTAAACTCTTTGAACAATATTCTATTATCTAGTTTTGTCGCAAACAACGGGTTACAATGGGTTTGCACATTTTGTTCAGAGCTTTATAAGCGAAGTTTCAAAATACAAAATTTCTATCTCTCCATAACATAATTTAAGTTCGCGCCACATTTAAGTAAGTTATAAACTGTGTCGTTCAATGTAGCTCAAATTTACCTTTTCAAAGGTGGGCGTGGTTTAGTAGTTGGTATTTTATATTTCAATCGATTTCAAAAAAGAGTTGAAATAATTATTATATTTGTTTTAACTTACCAAATATAATAATAATTATTATTATTGACTTGACTCATTATTAATAATTATGATCTTGTCTAGCTATATCTTCGCCAATTTTGAAGCTATTTGGATGATTGTTTTTTTATTGATAGGGTATCCATATTGGTTAATAAACATTAAAAATTATCCATATTATCCATATTGGTTAATAAACATTATGTAGAAGAGTTTGAAGTATTGAAAGCGGTTTATTCAATTTGTTAAACAGTCATAATATCATCTTACTAATGTCAGAATAATAGTTTATTCAATCATATATATTTTTTTAGTTTTATTATAAGTTTAAACACTCCTACGTCTGCACTAGGATTCCCTGTGTCGCAGATGATATGGACAAACAGAAACAAGACAAAAATATTATATTATTTTCTATGTATTTATTCACTAAGTTGGAGTAAGTCCAAGTCTAGGATAGGTGTAGGATACACGTGAATTTACTCCATAAGCTTAGTAATGTAACCTTTCACTTAAATATTTTTAGTTGAGTTAATAAAGCTTTTCAAGTCGCTGCGTAATCAATGACCAGTAAATGCACAAATGCAGTCATCAAGCTGTTTATTCAACTGTCGCAAGTTTATCATTTAATTTGATATGAATTGCTGCATCGCATCCGGTGGGCCTGCCCCTTGACTCATTATTCTGACATTAGTTGAAATTACTGTCCAACCTGAGAGCGTGGTTCAGCGGCATACACGCCGACTTTCAATCTGAAGATCACTGGTTCAAACCCACACTTGCTGATATTATATAATGAAAAAAAATATACAACCTAATTGACCTCTAATACAAACTTATTATAGAAAAGATAATTTTTTAAAGATAAAAATCAATTACCCCATATATGAGAGATCACTTGAGAAATCGATCGATTTGGTTGTTTTATTATTATTAGATATTAATTTCAACTCGATACCTTTACGTGCTCTTGAGAAAAAGAGTCTTGATAGACGGACAACGAAGTAATGCTATAAGTGTTCCGCTTTTATTATTGTAGTAACTCTAAAAAACCAAAAGAACCAACAAAAATTAAAACAATAAGCAATAACTTAGTCTACGCTTAAAACATTCAGCATGATCTAGAACCGTTTTAAAAACACGTAAAATTTGAATATTAGACAGAATGCAACGTCTTTTAAGCACAAAATAAAAGCGTTGGGCTCATCCTTTACGATAAGGAGTTTAGATAAACGGTACAAATCACTGTTCACTGTACGACACGACTTTGTACGCCTTCTTTCGGATGCAAATGGCTATATTAAATTTGCAATTTGGACCCTGATAACGCTGATTATTGTGGCGCAAACCACAAGGGGTAGAGAAAAATAGCTACCCTAAAAGATCTACCCTAAGAGCACTTTCGGGGAAAATAACAACCAAAAAAATAAACAAACAGACGCTGACACTCTTCGCTAGGATTCCCTGTATGGCAGGTGGCATTAACCAATATAATAACATAACTAAAATACCCAAGACCCCAGAGCCTAATGCTCATATTAAACTTAGAGACTTACAGACAAAAAAAATTCCAGAGTTTATTAGGGGAAGACCCGATTTGTATTTTTGTTGCCTATGAGCGGTGTTAACAACTAACATTAGATGGATAACTGTAACCTGATTATTAGGAATGAGTATATAAGAGTGAGTATGAAAGTAGCTCCAGTAACGGAGAGGTTAAGGAGTAATAGGTTAGCGTAGCATGGACATATTATGCAGAGGGATGGATGTCATATTGCAAAACGAGTTTTAAATATGGATGTGGAAGGATATAAGACTAGAGGTAGGCCAAAGAAAAGATGGATGGATTGTGTGAAAGATGATTTGCGTAAGAAATGAGTGAGTACTGAGATGACGAAAAATACATGTTGTGCGACTCCACTTAGTGTGGGATAAGGGCAGGAAGATGATGAACAATGAAATACATTTTTTTTAAAGATCTTTTACCTTGGACCACGCCCAACGTTGGCAATGCGTCGCTCGCTTTCAGACAATGAACTTGTCCCTATTGTAATGTTCAAATAGGTTTTATGTCTGTAAATATGCACAATACGGTCAGCTGTTTTGTTTTATAAAGGGAATGACACATTCATTGTCAGAGCGACGGGCGCAACGCGATGCGACTCGGGTCCTCTCTTACTTTAGTAGAGGAAATCTCGAGCCATATTTTTGTTGTTTGTGGGCGGAAATCAATTACCACAGTCCGTATGCTATTATAGTAATACAAGTTCAAACATAAAAAAATCCTTTTGAAATAGCAGAGAGCGTGGTTGCCCAGTAGTATTGGCGTCGACTTCTCATACTAAGCTGCTTGTAATCCAGTAATTAATCAATGCTTTTTTCGATCGAAAATTGGTGGAAATTCTTTATTTATTATGAGGGAACCGGTGTATCGTTTAGTAGCTTAGTAAGTTTGCCTTGCCCTCGATGCTAGGGGTCCCGGGCTCGATTTCAAAATTTGTGTGATGAGCGGTTCTCGGGTGTTGGGTTTAGTTAGGTCGGGGTTTGTCTTGTGTTTATGTTTTTGCCACTTGCAAAACAGGAATCTTAGTGCAGGGTATGATGTGTAAAAGTACACGTAACGTATTTGGTTCTTATATTGATTCAGAATGTTTATTAATAAACAAAACGAACAAACCAAAAGGTAAAATAACCGATTGTTCTGTAATAAATAGCGACAAAACCAAATAAATCGTAAGAAATAGAAGAAAAACGTGTCCTTAGGATAATCCAGCTAAGATAATTTCCACTCAAGCGAGCAATGTCTTCGCTTAGGGCGACCTGGTGGGGTCTTAGCAGGATCTCTTAATTTATAGCTTGTGATAAGTTTTGGGACGGGGCATGAGAAGTAGCGAGTTAGAACAAAAAGTTAGAAGATGCCTTCATCTTTATACGAGATCCGTCTGCAAGATTATTACGTTCATAGAGTTATTAATCGAAATATATTTTTATATATAACTAGCTGTGCCCCGCCTTGTTACCCGTGGTTTTCCGAGATTTAAGAAGCCTATGCGTTAGTCCAGGATATATGCTATTTTGGTACCAAATTTCATGGAAATCCTTAGAGCCGTTTGAGCGTGAAGGAGGAACAAACATACAGGCACACAGAAGTATAATTATGAATGGTGGCACATATGTTTGTTGAGATGCCTATAAAAGATCGGTTAGTTTTTTTTATTTTTAAAATATTAGTTGATTATTCCGAAACAAAATCGATAGCTTTTTTTTTTCAAAGAATTTATAATCCTCTTTACATCAATATGTTAATAACTTGAAATATTTGAGTTTCTGTTGCTCAGTTGGCCGCTATTTCTTCGTGAGGCTGCAAAAAGGTTTAAGTCGTCGAATAAAAATCCACACTGATTCGTTTGTAACTTATACCCCAGTCATCCCTTAACTTGCGCCCTGACTTCCTGTTATCTACTCATAGTGGGTGAAATAATCTGATTTGTCCATTTGCCGGTACAAAGCTTTAACTTCGATTAACAGGATTGCTTTTTATGTTTTACTATTGCTTGCTCCGTTTCTAATACTTTGTGATATTGGGTGTGTGAATATGACTCCGCCCTTTCTCAACAGATGTCGTTTTTAGTATTGTTTACGTGTACTAATAAATGACCATACTTGTATTCGATAGTACTGAATGTCAGCTATCTAACGCATTTTATGATATTTGGTTGAAGTGTAAGCAACAATTGTTTTCACCTTTTCGAAAATGTCGGTTTTTATTCCAAATAAACGTCATTTGCGGGAAGTGTTATTACATTATTTTAATTATTGCGAAGAAAACTGCAGCGGAAACTTATCGTTTGCTTGTGGAGATTTATGGTGAGCATGCTCCGTCTAATACAACTTGCAAGGAATGGTTTCGACGATTTCAAAATAACGATTTTAGTACTGAGGATAAAGAACATGGAAAACCACCAAAAAAATTTGAAGATGCTGAATTGGAAGCATTATTGGCGAAGATTCTTGCCAAACTCAATCAGAATTAGCTGCAGCATTAAATGTTGATCGTTCAACTGTTGCAAAGCGTTTACAAATGATGGGAATGATTCAAAAAGCCGGTGACTGGGTTCCACATGATTTAAAAGAAAGAGACATGGAACGTCGGAAAACCATTTGTGAAATGCTGCTTCAAAGACAGCAAAGAAAAGGATTTTTGCATCGGATAGTCACAGGAGACGAAAAATGGATACACTACGAAAATCCTAAACGCAAAAAAGCTTGGGTGAAACCAGGCGAACCAGGCCCATCACAGCCAAAAATAAATATTCACTGTGCCAAGGTCATGCTCTGTATTTGGTGGGATCAGAAAGGTATTGTATATTATGAGTTGCTCAAACCCTCTGAAACTATTAATGGAGAAGTTTACCGACGACAACTAATGCGTTTGAAGCGAGCCATAGAAGAAAAACGACCAGAATGGGTGAATAGACATAACAAATTAGTTCTTCAGCATGACAATGCCAAACCGCATACCGCAGAAGTCGTAAAAAGATATTTAGAGGGACAGGACTGGGAAGTGTTACCCCACCCGCCATATTCACCAGACATAGCTCCTTCGGATTACCACCTATTCCGGACGATGCAGACAGACCTTACTGGAGAAAAGTTTACTTCATGTGAAAGTATCAAAATTTGGATTGACAACTGGATAAGCTCAAAAGACCAGGACTTCTTCCAGCAAGGAATACGAAAACTACCTGAACGATGGGCGAAGGTTGTAGCTGCAGATGGAGCATACTTTCAATAATTTTTTTTTTAATTTTGTAAGCGAACAAATGTGTTTTATTTTGACAAAAAGGGGCGGAGTCATATTCACACACCTATTACAAATTAGATTTTTTTAGTTTTGCTGGTGCTTTTATCGAAAAACCGCAATACCACCGAGATTTAGTTTTCTGAAGCACGAAAGTAAGAACCAAAGGACATTTATACTCAGGGGCGTAGCTACCGCCGTATATGCCGTATATTGACAAACAAACTCACATTTATGTATATATTATTAGTTAGATAAGATAGGATTGTTAAGAAATATTTTCAATTAACAAGTGACTGATTTAAATCCTTTATTTCTCGCCCTTTACACCTAACCATTTAAAAAAGTTACATTCGAATCGGTATACAATGGGCGAAGAAAAAATCTACAGGAAAGCAACACGCAATTACTGGACATATTTTATCCTGTCATTTTGATTTAACAACCAATGAACCAATTTTGATTAATTTGGGAATAACCTGCAAGTACATTTTTTGAAATAAAAAGAGAATTTTCCAAATCAGTTGATAAATGACAGAGTAAATTGAAGTAAAAAAACAGAAACGAAAACCGGATGTCGGTTCAAAACATTACGCCGTATTATGTGCGTGGTATAATTATTCACTAAGTACACAACTATCAGTAAGGCACGAGGCGACGTGTCGATCACTTAGCGGAAAGCATAAAGTACCTCAATTGACCTATAAATACAGCCAATAACGCTAAACGATTGTGATCCTAATGCCGTTTGTGTAAGAACTATCGACGCTGATGGACTTTTGCGGACCACTGATTGATTTGTGGACGCACTGATGGATTTGCTATGTTCAGTTGTTACTTCCGTTACACATTAACTTATGATGATACATTGTTTTAAGCATTAGTACGAAAAATACTGAATGAACACAAAATTACCAGTAGTTTTAGATTATATACCAGTCCAGATGGGCAATCATTACAATTTCTGTTTTTCTAGAAATGTTGGTTTCCTCACTTTATATTTGCTTGTTAAATATTCGAAAAGTAGTGAAAATTAAAAATTAACCTTAAAACGGTACGTCTGGATTAGAACCAGCGACCTTCTTTTGAGAGGTGTCTGCACTTGACCACTAAAACTCATAAACTCACAACGCACATCAGAGGTTATATAATTACGGTGTGGACAATTCTTACTTTCCACGCAAGATAAACAAACGTATTCTTAGCAGCATAAGCACATTACATGCACAAAGATATGTCAAATCACAGGTTCATCTTTGTGTGGCTATCTCTGGTGTTTGAGTTTTCTAGCCACGTCACGTTTAGGAACTATGTAAGTTGACACGTTATATGCTCACGAATATGTATACATGTATGTGTAAAATTTGACGTGTCCAAATGATACTTGAGATCTAAAGGAATAAATGAGTTTGATACTTTGATACTCACCTATAGACGCGAGCAACCAAAATTTACTTCTACGCCCAAAAATTACTTAATGCGATTACGCCAATTCCACTCATACATCAACAATTATAATGAATCATCAGAGGATCAATTAACGATACGTCACTTTCTCGGATCCCAACTTTCCATAAGTAATGGACATCAACTGTATTTAGCTCCATAATAACCCAACAAGCCTTCAATTATCTCGAAAACAAAAATGGTTTCTCCGTCTACTAGCCTCAATGCGTCGATTATCGAAAGAAGTATTCACATTAGCGATGTAATTCGCTGGAAATATGAGAAACTTGTGCTGACAATCTTCGTTCCTCCATTACAGTTTTAAGAAACACCATGCAATTTATTGCGACTAAAAACATATTCCATACTATTCAAAGGGGAAAAAAAATGTTGTCGTTCAAGAACGTTTTGATATAAAGCAATTGGGTTTTTTGACGAATAATGAATGGTAAACACAAATAAATATATCATAAATAAATAAAATTTAAGTGTCTGTTTGAAATATTAAAATAACAGCTTTTTACTGAAGCCATCTAAAAAGCAAGCAAAAACCACAATTTTTTAAATTTTGTTCTGTCTTTTTTTCGGGTAATCTCCGAAACGGCTGGACCGATTTTGACGGGACTTTCATTGGCAGATGAAAAGGAGTAACATAGATGTTTGTTTTAGAAAAAACAAAAGTAATTAGGAGGAAAATGTCCACCCGGACGAAGTCGCAGGGAATTTGACAGTTAATCTTAACTATACTGCCAAGATCATCTAAGTTAAACCCTTTACCCAGTCAATACTTGGATGGATTGTTGAGAGACGTATTGAGCGCTTCCGTGCTGAAGGCTCCGAAACCAGAAAGAAAGAAAGAGAGTGAATCATTGAGCCATTTGCTGAATTATTCACGGCACAGTTGGAGCTGCCGCCATGCCCGCAGGCTTACGTCCAGCGCACCTCGATTAACAAAAGTCTGCGCGATTAATCGTGCACAAACTTTCGCCAAAGTCCGCAATCATGAATCATTGCAGTTAATTTATGTGCCAACGAGTGTCGCCCGGTCTATGGGGCCCGGGGTTGCCCCGGGCGAGCCGATAATCCAGGCCTGTTACAAATGCCGGATTTGGGAGCGATAAAATTGTAAGGCGAATAATATTTGAATGCAGCTTTTTGTAATAGAAAGCAAGTCTGTGCCGATGCTGGCAATGAAATACTTTTTATAATGAAATGTAAACCAAGTTTCACACACGGAGGGTTTTCCCAACAATGTTATTTTTTAATTATTACTATACCAACAATGTTAAAAAAATACCTTTTTTAATCCGGCTATATGTTTTGTAAAAATACGAGTACATCCCTATAAATGTCAGATAGACAGACAGTAACGCAATTTTATGTACACTCTATTCAGTAAGTGAATATCATAACAACATTTCACAATGTAACATAATAATGAAGATATGTTTAAAAGCGCCATCTAGCCCAAACTAAGTATTGCTTGTACTATGGGAACAAGATAACTGATAGAATAATTATAAACCACTTTATATTGTAAATTTATACTTGTAATACATGTGAACACCTAGACACAGAACAAACATTTATGAATAGAATAGAATTTATTTATTGTTTTACTTTAGATTTAAATTAAAAATATTTAAAAATACAGTTATTTCAGTTCGTATAAATAAAATAAAACAAACACTCATAGCAATCATAGCAAGCTATTGCTGTAGATTGCACACAGATAACCAATTTTAGTACCTGACAGTGACAGCTTTGAAGGAAAATGTCAGTTCGAACACAAATGCTTTCCACCCAGGACTGGTGGGAATCGAACCCACCTTACTCGTATGCCCTATTAGTAAATAGGGTTCACTTGGAGCAAGAAAAAGTACATAATACTTGAATACAGATTTTTTTAATATAATCTTCCATCAAGGCTTCAAGTTTCTAAACAAAATATTTTTGAAATATTTTATTTGCTTCCTGAATGTTCTCATCGGGTCTGTAGCCTCTTTCTGCCCCGGGCGCGCCGATAATCCGGGTACTGTTACTGTTAAGTCGTAGAATTACAAATTGCGTAGCAAAAAAATCTGAAAAATAACAAGGTTTTAGCAATTTCCTTCTAAGAATCACCTTTTATAACTTCCAATTTTATTTTTATTGATTACCTTGATCTTTTTTTTGCCCTTGGATTTTTTTTGATCTCAAATTGGGCTAGACTTATCTAAATAACGATTAATTTCATATATTTCTAACAATACTTGATACAATTTAACTTAAAGTATTCCAAATATTCCATCGCAGATGGCATGGACAAACACAGACACATAAGACAAACACCTAAGACCCGAGAACAAACTTCATGCTCACCACACAAAATGTGCCCGGCCAGGAATCGAACCCGGGAATCATATCGTAATATATTATATCATAAAATAATATTATGGTATCTATAATAATTATTTATTTGCTTTAATTATTTGCTTATTTCAATTAGTATTAAAACGTTTGAAGTAATGATTAATAGCTTTAGATTAAATCTTTATGGGCCACAGGTACAAATATATTTCTTAAACATTGGCAATTAACACATAATTTGAATTTTTAACGACATTAAATCCTTATAAATAAAACACAAAAATTGTTTCTACCCATGTCCGTTAGACTTCGAAACATTCAACCGATGTACCCCAACGGTTTCATTAGAAAGGCAATGTGAAGATGATTTTAGACCACTAAAACAATGTATTATCCTCTTTTTTTGGTTTTTAGTGAGACACTAAAAAGTATCAAACTTTTTTTATTGATATATTTCTAAAATCTAAATGTACCAAACAACAAGAGTAAGATTAAAATTACCTACTTGTTCAAAAACTTACCTCCGGCACTCAAATTGCCAAAGTAAACCCGGAAAGGAAATAATTTAGTAACAGGAAACGATAAAAAGAATTCCCACTTCCCGATAAAGTAACGTAATAAGGATCGATGAGGGCAATTGGATCCCAACCATGGAACTCCTGGCTAGTTTTGAGTTTCACCGACTTAGTGGTTAGTTGGGTAAACGGAGAGGGGCTTGGAAGAGATATGGGATTTGAAGTAAGTTTTATACCTATGTAGTTAGTACTTACCCTTTTTATATTTGTTTTTAACGGCTCTGTTGCTTAGTAGGTAATAAATGCTGAGCGAGGGGTCCTGAATTCGATTCCCGGCGGGACTTTGTGTGATAATCGTAATGTTTGTTCTCGGGTCTCGGGTGTTTGTCTAAAGTTTCTGTGTTTGTCCATGCCACCTGCGACACAAGGAATCCTAGTGTAGGGGGTATGGGTGTGATTTTTTTTTTAAAATGTGACTTGTAGAATCGGAACGATCTGACCTGGCTGATTTTTCGTCGAAAATTTGTCAAGTGGATTTGTTTGCGCCTAAACTCATGTTGATATTTTTGCCTGCTAAAGTAGGATCTTCAGCGAAATCCGAGAAACTGAATTGTTAGGAGTCTCGCTCCAGTTGTGAATTCACCGTGAAACAGGCTTCCATCTCCTTCTATCTCGAGTATTTATTCGTTGCATGGACTTTAAGTTTACCCGCGGCATTGCTGAATGGGCGCTCGAGGCGCGAATGCTAGGCATGGGACGTTAAAACATTAAATAAAAGGTTTTTTACGAATTGTAGACTATTTTTATCGGCTTATATGTTTGACTCGATAATTTTTTGCGATAATAGTGATGGATCGAGTTGTGCGACAGGACGTCAAAACAGTATTTTTTATACGAATGTTAATAAATTTTTATAGGTTTTATAAGTTTGAATCGGCTTTTCAGCGATAATATTACTATTATATCTATTTAAGCGATAATGTACTATTGGTCCGAGCGGTTCGAGTGCACCGCTGCTTGGCAGCGAATTATCAGATGTGGTGCCTTTCGAAACACCCGGGGACACGAGTAGGGTGTCACCTACGGGCGCGAGCAACGTGTGTCCCCCAATGTAGCCTTATCAAACTCTATCATGGATTTAAAATACTGACGTAGCATAAATGCTGCTTAATGCATTCTGCTATTCAGAATATTAGAGGAAGCACAAATCTCAGTAAAAAGTTTTTATGCAAAATCTATGATGATCAACGAAGTTTCATTCTAAATAATTTCGAGCTACAAATCGATACCAATTTGTAAAATGTAAAACAATATCGTTTTTGTCTAAACGTAACTAATATTATAATAATAATAAGTTGAGTTTACTAAAACAACTATTATTTTAGCTTCGTTCTTCGGCCATCAGTCAGAATCTTGCATAATCTGTAAAATGCATTGCGCCATCAATCTCGAATTTTGTTTGTTTTACTCAGACTGGTATTAGCGTGGAACGATGATATGCTGACCGCATTTTATTTTAAAATACACTAGCTTATGCACCCGTCAATCTTAAAACGTATACAATATCTTACAAAATATTAGAATGCCTTTATGTTTAAGAATTAATTCAAGTTTATTCAAGGATAAACTTGAATTAATTCTTAATTATAATAAAATCGTCCGATTTTACCATTTTCATCTCTAATTTTGGGGAAGTAATGATTTTTATTTTTTTTAATTCTGTTAGTTTGCCTTTGGAGTACAATAATAAAAAAACATCTGTCAAAAGGGTCAAATAAATAAAACAATTGAAGAAGTTATCGTGAAACATATAAAAAAATATATTCTAAGAATAATCTTTTTTTATATCTATTAAAATAAGACATAATATAGAACCAAAAATAAAAATTCCATTCGGTTATCGTGGATATCACAAACTGAAAGTTATAAATGTATTAAATCCATTACATTTTTTCTCTGATTATTCTAGTTTATCAATCTTCGTATTATATATTTGAATATAATTTATTTGGCTTGGAATATTTATCCACGCTGCAGTTTAAAAAAAATAATTTGAATTTCGAATGTTCGCATCACTAGCCTCGGGCTTGGCTCAATAAGGCACGCACGAGCCACCAAGGCCTTTTGTCCTGTCCTCAAGTGCAAATAGCCTAGCGTTCTAATTTCAAAATGCCCGCCCTTGAATGGAGCGAGTTTATTCCAGATTTTCATTGAAGATTGTTGTACTAAACAATGAAAAATTGAAAATAATCATATTTTAAGCCATTAGAATCCTAGAATAACTTACCGTAGAATTAAATACATGAAGAAGCAAAATGTCAGATGAAATTCCAAAAATGTTGCAGCCAAACATAATCAATCTGTGTGCGTGAATTCCACACACATTACGCTAATGCCACGCACACATGTGTACGAATTAGGTTGTCTTCCCTACAAATGTTTGCTTAAAGTAGGCATGTGGTGAAAATTAAATATTTTATCTTTAGAATCAAAAGCATGAATTTAAACTGTTTTAAAAATAAAATAAAAACCGACGCCAATTCATTCAAAATAGTAAAATACGCAGTTTCGTTTACTTTCATCACATATTTTTTCCAGTTATTTTGATTTAACAACCAAACTATTGAACAGATTCTGATAAAAATTCTAAGAATCTATCCATTCTATTCACTTCCATTATATTTTATGAATCAATCCATTCCATGACCAATCTGAAAGTATGCCTTCAGAATCCTTACAAATAAAAATATATATATTCCATCGATGGACAAATGGCGGAGAAATCATGATATATGAGTTCTAAAATCTTCAGACTTATACGGCACTGAATGGTTTTGCTTACAAATACTAGGCTTCTAGCCTGAAATTAATTCTATGTCTGTAACATATCAAATATAATATTATCTATTAAGGATTCTCTCTCTTGCTAGTAATATCCGTTGATATTAGTTTTGTCCGACAGTCGGATTACTAAGAAATTATTTATTTTACTAAAGGATATTGTTAGCCTATTTTTTATGGGACTATCTGACTGACCTTCTGATTTTAAATGGTTAGTGCCACTCATAAAAAAATATGTGATGCAACATTGCATCCGTCATTCTGAGATAAGAATGTAACCTCACGCGCGTGTAATTTCACAGGCACTCATAGTCTAAGAGTGCACCACTGCTTGGCAGCGAATTATGTGTGGTGACACAGACGGGGATATTACAACTCATGCGCATATGATTTCACCGTTCGAAACAGCAATGAGAGGATACCAGATGTGGAGGCAGTACTTCTCCAGGCGAACTTTGCATAAGATCTACTGCTACTTTATGTTGCTACTTTAGCACCACCCAGGGGATATGTGTAGAGACTGTACTTACCTACGAACATGAGCAACTGGACCCCCAACCTCTACAGGAAACTGCATGATTATATGTCTGTAAGGAGATGTACGACCCTGTACTTAATGGCCCACAAAGAGCGAATAATAGGCAATAATATAATATAACCTCAAAGAGAAGGAATAATGGCGGCCAGACGGGAGATAATGGCGGTAATGTGTCGTGTCACGAGGTCGCAGACGACCCACTGATATTCTATCGTACGTATATTCTTTACAAGTTGGCTTAAAAGGTGTTGTCTCGTCTTGATTGACAATTTGACAATCAACAATTTTACAAGACAAAAATATGACAGACTAAAATAGAAACACAAGACAAACATCCGAGATTCGAGAAAAAACTTCATGCTCACCGGCTGGGAATCAAACCCTGGTCCCCTCGCTTCGAAGGCAAAGCTACTACCGAAGTCATTACGTTGCTAGATTCCTGTGGAGGCAAGAGCCACTTAAGTTGCGTTAAAATAAAACTTAAAACTTTTTTTTCTTTCAGGTAAGGCAGTTTAAAATAGACTCAGTTTAAACAAATCCAGTTTAATAAGGTAAGTATACATACTTTTTTGTTTTGGTGACCCCTACCCATGACATCAGTAATCATCACCCGAGATACCCGAGATGATATCTCTCCTGCGTATGTAATTTCACCGGCACCCACACCATCCACTGGAACCTAGTAATGCTAGCATTGCTTGGCGACAGATTCCAGGTGTGATGGCAGTACCTCTCCGCACGAACTTGGCACAAGTTCTACTGCTACTGAACTGTACTGATAGTGACAATAAAGTACATCAAAAGTTTACAAAGCTTGCTATATTTTTAATCTGTGACAAAGACGAAGATGGACTGTTGTCTATAGTACAAAACAGCTATCTTCACTGACAGCAATGGAGCCCGCAAGCTGTTTTCCCTCAAGCTAAAAACCATTTCCCATCCCAGATCCTTATCCGCATTATTCATTACGCGCACGATCTATAAATCTCGCATTCCCACGACTTAAACAGTATCAAATTACTGCCTACCCTTCTAATGCACATTGTCAAAGTATGTTCACCCTATTTATACACGTCAAATTCACTCAATACGGAAATGTACAAGCTGAATTCGACTCGATGTGGATGGAATAAGGTGGTATTGATGGTGGGTGAGGGTAAATAAATGTTGGTGATATAAAAATCAGTTCAGGAGTGTTCTAAATGACGTGCCGTTGCATAGAGGGTCACCCCTCTATAGTATTAAACGGGTCAGTGGTCAGATATTATAACGTAAACAAATTTGACTGAAGTTAATGCACCATTGATATTTTTATTGTGTTTCATAGGGGAGGGTTTTTGGGGAAATTGAGTTTTTGGTGTATAGCGGCTCAGTATCCAAGTTGTTATTAATGTTGCTATGATAATCAAACCAAATTTAAACAAATAAACAGGTAGTCTTCGGAGCGAGGGATCCGGATTCGATTCCCGGCCGGGCACCTTTTGTGCGGTTAACAGGAAATATGTCTCGAGTCTTCTCGAGTCTTGTGTTTGTGTTGTGTCACAGTAAATTCTAAGGCAGGGTTATGAGTGTATTAGCGTTTAATATAATTTACAGTATTCATACAGTAGAACAAGTGACACCCTATACTGTGATATACATACAAGATCACACATCTAAGACCGGAGAACAAACATAATGTACATTACACAAATATGCTCCAGCCCAAAATCGAACTTAGAATCTCACGGTTCAAAATCAGAGCTGAATTCTAGCCGTCTGGTCTGGCAAGTATATCTTATCAAATACTTATTCACTAATGAATAAAATAACTGATTTATATTCAATTAAATTTCGCATAATTTTCATGAATCCTAAACACAAATACGTCACTTCTGTCTAAACCCATTCCCAGCTCAGACAATATCCATACAATTTATATTAGGAATTCCACAGTGACAGTTGACAGGTAAGTGTCAACTCGCAAAGTAGCTCTCGGAGGGAGCTAGCTGCTCTAATAATAATTGGCTGTACAATACGCAGTTGACACTTCTACTTAGAGTAATGACTGCAATATTTGTAGTAGTGTTAGAGAAGGACAGAATATAAGAGTCGAGACGCGCGAACACATACGGCAAGCTTGTTGAGTTGCCGTAACGATTTTACAGCAACTAAATACAAACCCAACTAAAGTCTGTGGGGGACAAAAATCGGTGACAGATTTTTATCGGTCGTCTGTGTTAGACCTTCATACCTATTATTAACTGGAAAGGGATTACTTACATGGAATTCAAATGCAACAAGTTAACAAAAAAATAAGAATGCACTGTCACTAGTTTTTTTAAGAAAATGGTAATATTGCATTCCGTACTACCATCTACGGGTGCACCTGTGGGTATGAACCAGCGAACTTCAGATCGAATGCCGGCGTCTGTGACCCTGGCTACTAAACTTGTCCGATTGTAATCCCATTTTAATGACATTAGACCGAATAATATTATAGGAATGAATTAATATAGATTTTTATTTTATGTAAACTTACGTATTAAACAGCCAGTTTAGGTTTATGATTTTTCAAGTAAAAATAGCATTTTAACGCAATCTCACGTAAATGACAATGTCAATAATGTGCCTAAAAAGCTCTTGTAACACGTTAAATGCGCAAATATATTTACTTGTACATATCCAAACGTTCGTTGAGATATAAAGGAATAAATAATTTTTATTTTGAGTTTGAAAGCGTTCAAATTGTAACAAGCTTGATCTTCTTATGAACAATGCTTATTCTTCAATGATAAATCCTAAGTCAAATTTACAAATCAGGCATGGTTTCAAAAATAATAAGGTTAATGCTTATTATCACTAATTAAAATACTAAGAGTTTATTATCTTTTATTTCATGATCAAAAATATAACTCGAACAAAAACAAATTAATCCAGTTTTACGTTATATGATACAACAGTAACTTAAGTCTTCAAAAATCTAATGGCACAATTAGATTTGAGATTTTCATAGTAATTAGAGCCCAGAAAACCCGGAATTCACCTCGAATTTGGACAAACAATTTCCCTTATAATTAAAAGGGGGAGTCTCGGCCTCATTTGCAATCCTTTATTCTCCTTTATAAACTCCTTTCCGATGTAAAAACCTCCTTTGACAAAATATAGAGCTAAATCGAAGATGTCTCCTTCGATTTCGACCCAATCCTTGACTTGCTTTAGTCCTTTGATATAAGCAGTTTTTAGTTATTGGGTCGGTTTTGTTGGCATCAAAGAAATCAAAATCTACTTTGACAAGTCTAATGTGATTGCAGTGTCTTTTACTACATGTAAAACAGTTTTAGGGTATTACAAAAACAGAATTAGACCTTTGGCTACCTCTATGAAACTGCGAGTACTTGAATACTATTAAAGTACTATACTACTATAATACTATTCTACGAGTACTAGAGTACTAGCAATAGAACAAATAATTGAGATGCACGGATCGCACGTAATATTTTCACAGCAGGACAGCTGTTTGTATGGTGAACAAATATTTGATGCGGGCAATGGGTATAGTGGAATTGTTTGGCAGTTTCTAAAATCAGAATACGGAATATGTATTTTCATCTGACACATCGCAACATGATTATTTTGTAATGCTGTACATTCATTAGAACCATACCTTGTTCACAAAGTGCGGAAGTTTCCCTAGAACTCGATATTTTTCCCGAAAACTCATCCGCGCTACCAGGCGCACAGGAAATCAAAGAGGCTTTCTGTAGGGTGAGATGCATGAAACTGAAGTTCAGCCATGTCCTGCCAGTAGCGCGACGGACGCGGCGGCGAGCGCACGTGCGTTCGACCCGAGAGCGGCGTCTACCCTCGTGTTGTGAATGTGTCTATTTTAGATTGTTCAGTAAAATATTGTGGTGGAAAAAGTTATGCTTTGTAAAAGGTTGGTGATATTTTTTTAATAATTCGCAGTTGGAATTATTTTTTATCTGGGGGGTCTATTTAGAAATTTTAGTTAAATTTCAAATTCATCATAAATCCTACAAAAAACAATTGGGTTTGCTATTCAAAGCATCCCTTTCACTATCTCCTGAAATTCTGTGTTATGAAAATAAATGACAAGACTTAAACAAATATCTTGTCATTTGTTTTAGTTGAAAGTCTGAAACTAGGTACTACTTCAGTAAGTTCAGACCTCATTAACTGATAGTAAAATGCGGGTATTTTCAGTAAACACCGCGCTATAGTTAAACATGGTTTGTGGTTAACCCGTCGCCCCGTTGGTTTATACCCTCCGCGTGATAATTTTATTAAATTTTCACAATTCTGTATTGAATTTGTAAAATTTTAGTTTAGTTTTTTGCCAACAAAATCAAAATTAATTTTTTATTTCTTATATGACATTCTTATGTGACGGATCGTCACTGACATGACATATAAGAAATAAATTGCCCCGTCAATGACGGGACAAGCCGTTGGTCCACCTGATATTATATGGTTACCGCCGCCTATATAATATAATTAGCTGACCGGGCCACGCGTTGCTGTGGCTAACGTTTTTGTCATACGATATTATAATTTGCAATAAAATAATATTACGATCATAAATTGAGATGTGAGCTTTGAGATTGAGATTGAGATCCTATCTTTTAAGTTGGATCAAACTGCATACGGTGTACAAATTTGATACACAAAATCGGTTATTGTGGTTAAACCATGATAGCTAGATATATGTTCTTGCGGACTTTTTTGTAGGTCTTAATGGGATCTACAAACCCGTAATACATCATTTTGTTCTATTTTCAATAGTTTTTGCAGCGCACGCAAAAATAGGTTTTCGATTTTACACCTTGTGTTACAAAATAGCAATTTACTTACGGATCCCTAATTTTGAAAAAACCCCTAGCTTATAGCCTTCCTTGATAAATGGACTACCCAACACTGAAAGAATCATTCAAATCGGACCAGTAGTTCCAGAGATTAGCGCGTTCAAACAAACAATCAAACAAACTCTGCAACTTTAATAATATTAGTATAGATATAAGTATATAGTATCAATACGACTCAGGTACTCCCCTATATAAGAAGACCCAAATCGCATTGCGTTGCTACCTACGACACGAGGATGTAACGCCTCATGTGCCTGTAATTTCACCGGCACCGACACCCTTCCAACGGAACGTTTGAGCTCCTCAAATTAGAATACATTTACTAAACATTAGAAAGCCACACTTAACAGTTCAAGTAAAGCAAGTAAAAATAGACTTGGCAGTAAAAGGCAACATTAAAATCGTTTAATCAAACAAAGAGCATCAAACAGCTTCAGCGAATAAAAAAACGTGTTTGACTGAGATCAATCACTCAATAGAAGTGCTCATAACACTTATAAGTGCTACTTTAGTTTGAAGACTTGGTGAGTGGAGTTTTCAGGAAGCCCATACTGAGTTAAAAAAAAAGTTTGTGAGTTTTTTGGGATAGGAAAAGAAAGAAATACATTTGTTTCCAACATGACACATTAAGAACAAATAAAGCAAAGTTAAAATATATAATAAAACAAAAGAAATAATTAAAGGCTTCATAACTCAGTTGTTAGTAGCACTGCCCTCTGCGAGGTCGAGGGTTCAATTCCCACTCAGGACAAGCATTTGTAACACAAGGACACAAGATTAGTATTATTCAGTACTAAAAGAAAAACCGCAGCAGAAGGTAGTATTAAGTAAGTAGATCCTTACCATTCCAGCAACAGCCAATTTTCTTCGTAAAAGCACATTTTCATTTCTAGAAGCCCAACAATTATTGTAAGTGCAGAACTTTCTTCCCGCGGGAGTCCTTGAAAATGAATAATAAGAATGAAAAATTGCAGTGTACCTAGGGCGGTTTTTTTTTGTTAGAATTTTCAGTATACTGCATCTGGTTGAGATGGCTTTTGTTTAATATATAGGTACGAGTAGCGAAGAGAAATATTAGGTCATTTGTTCACTTTAAAGAAAAACTGTGAACTTGTATGTTAACAGTAGTTGAAATTAATTATTATCAATATTTACTATAAATTAGTTTAATAAATTCTGCATTTTATGAATGTGAATCTATGATTAAAAATTGAAATTGTTCCTTCTGTAGCACCCATGGGACATATATAACGATTCTGAGGGACTAAAACTGAAACAATTTTTATTAATAAAATGTTGAGGGGGGGGTGCAGTTAATAATCAATATTATGTAATAACCTATAGGTTACCCGCGGTTGTACTTATAATACATTTTTCCGAGATAAAAAGAATCTTATGTGCTATTCCAGACTATAATCTATCTCTGTGCCAAATTTCGTCCAGGTCTTTTCAGCCGTTCTGGCGTGACTGAGTAACAAACATCCATCCATACTGACAAATTTTCGCGTTTATAATGGTGAATAGTGATTAGCGTAACTAATATATTTTTATTAACAAAGTGTGAATGTAAAATCAGTCAGGATTATTTCGTGACTTTACATTCAAACCGAATTACACGAGTTTAGTGCCCTAGACCTTCGTTCGAGTAATTACAACTGGCAACACAGCATTGCCTGATTTACCGCCGTTTAGCTTTCCGTTTTCCAGCAACCACTTAAAACTCCTTGTTAATACTATCATAGCTGTTTTAAATTCATTCAACATGGTTTTTGTACAGCACGTGAAATATGATTTATTAAATTTACATCTACTTTGACTTAATATAGTTTACAATGTTCGTGCTTTTTAAAACAAAGTTTTTTATGAGTCTTTAACCGATAAAGATTTATTTTGTGGGACTGCTTTGTAATTTATTTCAATGGACATGTAAAAAATACTTTTTTACTTAGTATCTGCTTTTTTAAAGATCCCAAGTATCGTTTGGATACGTTAAAATATACACGCAAAAATAAACATAATTCGTGCCCAAATAACGTATCGCAGCTTTTTAGGCACTGTATCAGCCCCTAATGTTCCCACTGCAAGGGCACCGGCCTATTCTCGATAAGTGAGGGTGAATGGGCTTTGATCTACCACAGGTACTTGATGCGGATTGGTAGGTGTCACAGGTCTCCCCCCCGTGGGTTCCCGCCTTGTCGGGGCGGGGGGGCTTAGTAACCGTGGCCTGGTCCCCCACGGTGAAGCTAAGAGGAACCCGGGAGGGCCGCTCCTTTAGGCTTTGCCTCTAAGCCGAATAGGAGCGGCACAGTAGGTGGCGGTGCCTTATGGGGGGCACCGCAACTGAGGCGGGCTGCGGTGCTGTATGGGCAGCTCCGCAGCTGAAGGTTAGGGGCCGCGGCGGGAGAGGAGTGCCGGTATTACGGTGTGCCCTACCTTCCGCGGCCACGGCGGGGTCGCCACCGCTGGATGGCGGACGCGGTGGGGCCGCAGGGGAAGAGGAGTGTCGGTATTGCGAGGCGCCGCTCTCCCTATCCTCTGCGGCCGTAGTGGTAGGCGACGGGACTACAGACCTGACCCGTCGCATGGGGACCTAGGGCGTCTGACACGGGGTAGTCTGACGTCCTATCGCTGGCATGGTCCCCGAGGTGGTTGCGACGCGCCTCGTGTCCTGGCGTGTCGTGGCGAGGGAGGATGGCATACATTGCCATCCTATGGAGGGTCCGGAAACGGACAGCTGCGGCGGGATCGCGGATGTGTGTTACAACGTTCCCGTGTTCCCGCCACTAAGCGGCAGAGGAGGACACCGTGGAGTTTTAGTGGGTAGTCCCACATAACCGCTCTGTTTCCCCGTGGCAGGGCGGTATGCTAAGACATTTCTCCACGCAAAAAAAAAAAAAAAAAAAAAAAAAAAAAAAAAAAAAAAAAAAAAAAAAAAAAAAGGTGTCACAGGTCTTCGAGTTTTTCTAGAACATGCAGATTACCCTAACAGTTTCGGCTGGCATCGCGCAGATAAATTTTTCAAGTGACAAATTTATTGTTGCACGTTTATGTTTGAACCGGTAATTTTCAGATTGAAAGTTGGTGCCTCTAACTCTAGGCCACTACGCTCTTAGGTACATTTACATGTATTCAGCCAGCCATATAATATACATAGCCTTATTCCAACCAACCCAAACAGACAACTTTAGAATTTCCAATTTACCATTAGACTTTTTATTTCCGTCTATAGATAATTTCGGTTTTCAGCATCGATTAAAACGAAACATGGAGTTTAATTAATTAGGCGTACGTAACGGTAGCAGTAATAAACCACCCACGCTGGAGCGGGGTGGCCTACGAGTACAGGCACCGACTTTTAATCCAAAGATCGCTAGATCAAAATTAGGACATGGACAGTTTCTTACTTTAGAAATGTATCTTACCCATTCTCTCGAAGCTGAAGGTAAATGTCGCAATGAAATTAGCATGGTCTAGAATAAATATTCCAAAGGTATGTGACATCTTTCAAGCCTAATACAAGCTCCCATTTATACAGGGATAGTTTTAAGTACCCTAAGTGTAAAATGGGACCTTATTACTAAGACACCGGTAATTAAGAGGTGTTATTAATACTGCAGCCTACCACATTTTCCTCAGATTACAGATTGATAAAATTGATAAGAATATGCCACTAGACACTGTCAAATTTGGGGGGTGCAGTTGCTCGCTTGTAAGTGAGAACCCTTTGAGTCCGCACACGTACCCCTTGGTGGTGCCATAAGAGCAACTAAAAGTAGCAGTAGAACTGTGTTCCGGCGGAAGGGTGAAATGATAGGCCTAACGAGATGAGACTTAGGTCTTCCCATACTTCAGGAAGGAATAATTCGTAATGCTGTTGTTATAAGTGAAGGTAACCACTTAACATCAAGTGGACCTTTAGCTCGTTCCATCACATCAATTATATAAAAAAGTAGCTTAAATAAGGATTAGTAAAGTAAAATAAACTAGAATGGGAGATAAATACATAAAATAGGAAAAGAGAGAAGAAAAAAAAGCATTATACGTCCTGTTTGCAAAATAAATATAATCTAGCCGGCAAATCGTACTTCTGAACACATATTTACTAAACTGCCATTTGGTACATACAAAGGCTTGTAGATCAAAGCCCGTTTACTCTCAAATGTAAAGAGTAAAAAGTCGATGTTTCTGCAGTGGCATTAGAGGCTAATACTGAAACTACCCATTTATACAGCGTGATAGGAACGATATATACATAATTTGTTTGTTCAGAGAACAAGAATAAATGTCGATACAGCGGTGCAAATGGACATATCGATCAAAATAACTTTTTACGAATTCAATCGAAAGCAATATCTTTCGATTGAATTCGTCAGCTTGTCAGTCTTTATCGGCACTTGATTTTAGAAAATATTTTATACTTTATACGATAATTAATTAAAAATATCGAAGGTTTTGGTACCTATTCGTTGCACTAATATTATATATTTATATTACTAGCTGACCGGGCCACGCGTTGCTGTGGCTAACGTTTTTGTCATACGATATTATAATTTGCAATAAAATAATATTGCGATCATAAATTGAGATTTAAACTATCCTATCTCTCAAGTTGGATCGAACTGCACATGGTGTGCGAATTTTATTATAATCGGTTAAGTGGTTTAGGAGTCCATTGAGGACAAACATTGTGACACGAGATTTATATATATTAAGATAAGTGCGATGCTTTTTTGTGACTGCTTCAACTCCCGCTGCCTCCCTTTTTAGAGGAGGTAAAAATTTTGTACTAAATATACCCAATATTTTTTTTTTCATATACCTTTACACTCACACACAGACACACAGAAAGACACACACACAAAAAATTTTGTCTTTGTATTGTATTATAAGTGTGATAAATTCTAAGGCAATGGGGAATTCCCGAAATCGTTTTAATAGAAATATGGATCGGGACACTTTTTATCTCTTTTTTGGCAACATGTATAACCAAACGAAGAAAAGAGATAATAAATCGAGAGTCGATTAATTAACGGGAACCTGAGTCGTATTGCGGTTTTTTTATTTGTAGGTAACTACGTTTTCGTACGATACGAGAGTCTTATCTTATCACTTGAAACGAGAAATTCTGTACATATATTTATTTATTTCGCGTATCTTGGAAACGCCTCTAGAGATTTGAATGAAATTTTGTGTTTAAGTTATTGTTTAAGTTTAAAATTTTATGTCTCAAATCAAAGCTGAGACAAAAACGCATTATCTTTTAAGTTCATATAATCACAAAAATGTGACGATTCCTAGAATTTTACGAGTAGTCCAACGGAATTAAATATTTCAGTCTTTAACTTTGACATTCATCACCAGGTGGACCATCAGCTGGTCCTGTCACTTTAGGTAATTTAAAAGGTAATCTCTGAGTCTTCGATTCAATGAATCCTTCACGTCAGCTCGACGCTACCAAACGCAACGCTTAAACAACACGCGCTAATGAAATTTATAATCCATGAAACCGGAGGCAGGTTTTATAAAGTGTAATAATAATAAACCGACGGCCGTACCTACGTTATATAAGGCCCCTGTGGTGTGATCCGCTAATTAAATAAGCAGAATGGAAAGTTGTGCATTGTCTTATTTTTTGTGTATAACTAAATTTATAGGTTGAGTAGACAGCCTGATGGGATGAGAAGACCCAAGTTGCATTGCTTTGGGTGCAAAGCAATGCAACTTGGGTCTTCTCATCACTCTGAGACAGAGACGTAATATCCTCAGTTGCCTGTAATTTCACCGGTCTTCTACCGGAACCCAGAACGCGAGTGTAACGGATTACCAATTATGGTGACTGTACTTTTTCGGACAAACTTAGCACAAGTTCTACTTTGGGGGAGCAACTTGGCCCCCCATTTTATTAAGATTTTCTAACAAGTTCATTCAAACAATTTCCACACTTAAAAAAAAGGATATTAGCGCCGAATTCAGAACCTCCTGGTACTCCATTCGGTTGTATTATTTCTTTTTTTACGTGTGTGGAACGGTATCTTTCCCAATTAATAAGGATTAAAGTATTTGAGATGATTACATTTTTTTTTAATTTTTATTGTTTACTGCGTTTTTTGTTGTGCATTCTAGTTGGATATCATTGATTTTGATTGTCAATAAGTAAAATTTTTTTTTAACAAAAGCAGTCACAAAATTACTTCAAAAACCTAGCAACACTGATCTGCAGATAGCGTAATTATTATCACCTATTAATTTCCAAGATCTTGCTTTCACCCACCCTCATTTCATGACATAAGGTTCTGGAAATGAGGATGACGGCTTGGAAGCAGCAATAGCTACGGGTTTTTCCCTTCTGTATGTTTTGATGTTTTATAGCTTGTCCATTCAGTACGGTCTGGCGCTACAAGCGTGTTTATTTACGTGATCGTGTGTATCAGCCTTTATTGTGGGTTTGATGTTTTTGCACTTGTTTTGATTAGTATATTTACATACTTTTGTGAGCGCGTGTTAATGCTCTTTGTTTTTAATTGCATTTATTTCTAACAATAGAACTGTGAAATTTTGCTTATTCCAGAATTTAGTTAATAAAGAACAAAATTATAGTTGATAACTGAGAAATTAATATCTTTATAATAAAAATTACCTATAATGATTGTTGTTCATAAATTAAGTATGAATTAAAACCTGAACCGTATTTAAATGTGAAGCTAAACAATTCATGATTCGTATAGTGGCTTCTTTGGTATCCAAGTTTTATCCGCGGCGCATCCTCCGAACCACAAAAGCGCTCAATTTAAATGAAACCTTCAAACATCCAAATACTGGCTAAAGGCAGAGTAGATGTCGATGATAAAGAACATCTAAGCAGGCTTTGCCATAAACGCTTCTAGAGCTAAACATTGAAAACGAATTAGTCTAATCTCATGGCATTTTTGTTCTGTTTATTATCCCTGTGTACGCAATTTATAAATACTTGCGAAACTTGTCCATCAAATGTAATATCATAACTTTTTCTAATATTTTTAATCGATCGTTCTCATGCATATCTATATTCAAATTTGAAAGAAGAATTTAAAGAAATTCTATCCTAAAAATGTCTGAAATTTCAGATTTCATACAATAACGGACTATGTACAGTGAGATGTTGTACAATCAATTATTCTGTGGTACAGCTACTTTGAAATTCATCACCAAAGACGCTAATCACAGATTGCGACCCTTTTACATCAACGTCCGAACGGTGGGCGCACAATTATCAAATCCGGGCATTAGGAAGACAAATCTGCAGTGACCCTTGGAACCTAAGGCTGGTCCCACACAATCGGCTTGAGCCGATTTCTGTCCCTTATATACCATAGACATAGGGTGTGTTAAAATTATTAAAATTGTTCACAGGCATCTAGAATATTTCTATTACTATATAAAACTCGTATCAAATATGCGTTCAATATTTAAAATCAGAGGAAATACAGATTTTTGACTTTGGCTTTTAAACACCGCGTGGAAAGTTTGGTCCTAAATCTGATTTTGAATCATCCAATTTATTGCACCAAATCATTGGAATTAAGAATTTGCTCTTTTAGTTATGTGTTGTATATTTTACGTTTCGAAAAAATACTGTTAACTCGTTAAGCTATTTATTTAACAAGCTAATTGCAATTCCTCTGAGATCGGTCAACAAATATTCTGTATACAAAATATCGCAAGTTCACATTTACGTTTGCCACTTGTTACTCATCTCCTACATTCCTTAGTTAGAACAAGGACAATCGCAAGTTTACACACTCACCTCCTAGATTCATTAGAAGAAGGAAAATTGCAGGAAATTTGCAAATTGGAAGGAGGTGAGTAGAGGAAGGACAATCGCTAGTTTACTCACTCACCTCCTAGATTCCTAAGAAGGAAAATCGCAAATTTACACACTCACCTCCTATATTCTTTAGAGGTAATACCATCGCAAGTTTACTCACTCACCTCCTATATTTCTTATAGGTAAGACAATCGCAAGTTTACTCACTCACCTCCTAGATTCCTTAGAAGAAGGAAAATTGCAGGAAATTTGCAAATTGGAAGGAGGTGAGTTAGAGGAAGGACAATTGCAAGTTTACTCACTCACCTCCTAGATTCCTGAGAAGAAGGAAAATCGCAAGTTTACTCACTCACCTCCTAGATTCCTTAGAAGAAGGAAAATCGCAAGTTTACTCACTCACCTCCTAAATTCCTCAGAGGAAAGACTATCGCAAGTTTACAGACTCACTTCTTTACTCTCATGATCCTTAGACGATCGAATCTACACTCAGAAAGAGATTTGATCTGTTCGGAGTGTAAATTCGTACAAGCTTACTCAGCGTCCGAGAGTCCGACCATACTCTACGCTGACAAATCTGCAGTGACCCTTCCCCAGCATCCTAATGAGCCTGCTTATCATTCCGCCCGCCCCTTAACGCAGAGTTTAATTAATTTATGAATTAAATACGACCGTCTTCCGATTGCGAGTTTCCAAATTATATTCGCAAGATATTGGTTTTCATATTTATGTTGGAATGGCATCCAGTCAGAAATGTTTATTATTTTTTGCATTTAATATTTTTATTTAACTTGAAATGAGTTATGAATTAATAATAATAAATCTTTATTTCAGGCTGTTAACAATTTATGCATAAATACAAAAACATAGGCATGGGCCTATGTTTTTAATACCATACAGACTAACATACATATAAAAATGTTTTTCTCTTTTATTTTTAATTAAATCAAATTACATTTTATTTAATGGCAGAAAAATTTCAAACAAAATGAATAAAATATAATTTGTATCTAAATAAAATATCGTTACCAAAAACAGATGGACGATCAATTAACCGTCCTCATTTAAACCAAAAAATAAAAATCAAGGAATAGAACATTAGTTACATGTAATTAAAAAAAAACTTTCCACCCCTTTACTTTCAAAGTACAAAGTTACAAACGGACTAAATGAACAGTGTTTCGTGAAGACGTTAAAAATTTATGGGTCCGCGTAGCTTTGTGCTTTTATTGTCGACTCATACTACGTAATAATTAAAGTGGCTACGTGTCTTGCAGTATGAATTTCAAAGCTACCGGATAAAATTTATAGCGTTGAGAATATATGGGTGATTTGTTAATTTCATTTCATTTATTTATTTATATTATAAAGGCGAAAGTTTGTATGCATAGGTATGTGTCCGTATATATTTGTTACTCCTTCACGCTTAAACGGCTCAACGGATTTGAATGAAATTTGGTACCAAGGTAGCTTATATTCTGGCCTAACTCATAGGCTTATTTAGACCCCGAAAAATTGCGGGTAACACCGCGGGGCGCAGCTAGTTTATCTATAATACGTAGTTACTGTACACTTAGAAATCATTTAATCAACTGATCTCACAGATTAGTTGTTTGGGACCGCAGTCTCAATACCTAGTGGTCCCAATCAACGGAAGCCTCGGTTCTTGACTATAGGTTCGATTCCTACCTAGGACAAACCTTTGTGTGAAGAACATAAATGATTGTTCTGTGTCTGGATGTTATATGTATTGTACGCATCTATAAACTAAAAGTAATAGGTGTGTGAATATGACTCCGCCCCTTTTTGTCAAAATAAAACACATTTGTTCGCTTACAAAATTAAAAAAAAATTATTGAAAGTATGCTCCATCTGCAGCTACAACCTTCGCCCATCGTTCAGGTAGTTTTCGTATTCCTTGCTGGAAGAAGTCCTGGTCTTTTGAGCTTATCCAGTTGTCAATCCAAATTTTGATACTTTCACATGAAGTAAACTTTTCTCCAGTAAGGTCTGTCTGCATCGTCCGGAATAGGTGGTAATCCGAAGGAGCTATGTCTGGTGAATATGGCGGGTGGGGTAACACTTCCCAGTCCTGTCCCTCTAAATATCTTTTTACGACTTCTGCGGTATGCGGTTTGGCATTGTCATGCTGAAGAACTAATTTGTTATGTCTATTCACCCATTCTGGTCGTTTTTCTTCTATGGCTCGCTTCAAACGCATTAGTTGTCGTCGGTAAACTTCTCCATTAATAGTTTCAGAGGGTTTGAGCAACTCATAATATACAATACCTTTCTGATCCCACCAAATACAGAGCATGACCTTGGCACAGTGAATATTTATTTTTGGCTGTGATGGGCCTGGTTCGCCTGGTTTCACCCAAGCTTTTTTGCGTTTAGGATTTTCGTAGTGTATCCATTTTTCGTCTCCTGTGACTATCCGATGCAAAAATCCTTTTCTTTGCTGTCTTTGAAGCAGCATTTCACAAATGGTTTTCCGACGTTCCATGTCTCTTTCTTTTAAATCATGTGGAACCCAGTCACCGGCTTTTTGAATCATTCCCATCATTTGTAAACGCTTTGCAACAGTTGAACGATCAACATTTAATGCTGCAGCTAATTCTGATTGAGTTTGGCAAGAATCTTCCGCCAATAATGCTTCCAATTCGGCATCTTCAAATTTTTTTGGTGGTTTTCCATGTTCTTTATCCTCAGTACTAAAATCGTTATTTTGAAATCGTCGAAACCATTCCTTGCAAGTTGTATTAGACGGAGCATGCTCACCATAAATCTCCACAAGCAAACGATAAGTTTCCGCTGCAGTTTTCTTCGCAATAAAATAATGTAATAACACTTCCCGCAAATGACGTTTATTTGGAATAAAAACCGACATTTTCGAAAAGGTGAAAACAATTGTTGCTTACACTTCAACCAAATATCATAAAATGCGTTAGATAGCTGACATTCAGTACTATCGAATACAAGTATGGTCATTTATTAGTACACGTAAACAATACTAAAAACGACATCTGTTGAGAAAGGGCGGAGTCATATTCACACACCCAATATTATGTGGTTCCCATACTACAACCTATGCTCAGTTTGGGACTTAATAGCGCTGTGTGAATTTTTTTACACAATTCTGAAAAATATCTCTTCACCCGTATTAATCATACTTAATCAGTAGGCTAGTAATTTCAAAAACCACTAAGCAATCTCATTTAAATAAGCGGTGTAGTTGGAAATGAGCAGTTTGCCTCAAATAGGCTATTGACATATTTACATTAGAAATTCTCTTTCATTCCCATCACGGTTCATTCATTATCCACGCCCAAACATTGCATAAAACATCACAAAGTAATGAACTACCATAACGCAACGGCGTCAATCAAACCATCATAAACGCACATAACAAGCTGCAATTCAATATGCATAATAACGAAGTAATAAACGAATACCTACCCATTAGTAATAAAGTTATAAAGCATACACACGCGCGCCTTGACGACCTATAAACTTAAGGATGTGATTTGGTGATGTGCGGAGAGCGGGAAGGTGGAATGCAAATTGAAATTAAATGAAATAAAATAACATAAAATCATTTATTTGCATGAACTTAAGTGATACACGTTTGCTATTAAGCTATTTGCATAGTAGGTATAGAGCTTATACATATCTTAATATATATACATCTCGTGTCACAATGTTTGTCCTCAATGGACTCCTAAACCACTTAACCGATTATAATAAAATTCGCACACCATGTGCAGTTCGATCCAACTTGAGAGATAGGATAGTTTAAATCTCAAATTATAGTCGCAATTTTAATTTATTGCAAATTATAATATCGTATGACAAAAACGTTAGCCACTGCAACGCGTGGCCGGGTCAGCTAGTAGGACTATATACAATAATATGTTCTATCATTGAGATGGTATGCAAATGTTTGTGACATTATGACACATAGGCAATAGCGGGGCCATGCTTTTTTTTTGTAATTTTGTTAATTTTCAAGTGTAGACCAACAAAAAAAAATTAAGGGATTCTAATTTAATACTGCTTAATACTAGCTATTTATAAAAATACTAATCAATTACATTAGAGATAGGTGAAAAGTTATTTGTTTTAAATTAATTATTCATACAAAACGTTTTATAAGTAATTATTACTTATTCAAATAAGAAATTACAACTTATTTAATTTTGCTAAGATCGACGCTCCTCTCATGCAAAATGAAAGGCTCAGATTGAAACTCGTTAAAATCACACGATTGGCTGTGGATTTATTTGACAGGTTTATATCGCACGATGCTGGATCGCAATCAAACCCGAAGATTTCAGGATTTAGTTTTAACGAGCGGGTTTTCAATGTTACTGTTTGTTTAGCCATGATATTGCGTACTAAAAACTTCTACTTTCCATTCTAAATTTAATACTAACATAAAGTACATGATTTGATAAAAAAATTATTGAATAATTAATGAGCTAAGTAAGATAATCTAAGCTTTAGTATAATGTTAATATATAAAATAGTTTTTTTGTTTTGCATTGTCGTGTTCTATTTGTACGAAAGTTTGATTGGTTGAAAATGGTTTTGGTATTGAAACATATAAATATACATCTTTTCTTCGAAGCTTTAGGCACAGATATAATAATACTATACTAGTACTTTAGGGTAGAGACTCAATGAACTCTTTTTATCTCGTGAGTTACACCATGAAATCCGTCGTAGATAAATAACACTTTATTGCTCACATAAACAAAATAACAGAAATTATTATATAAAAAAGCACAAGTAATGTAAAACAATGGGCGGTCTTATAGCTTTAGAGCGATCTCTTACAGACAACCTTGGATGGACAAGAAGTAACGGATTTTACTAGGGGCATTGGGTGTATCTATATTAAACTAATACAATGACCAAATTATTACCACTCTACTAAGTTTGAAACAGTAGTCTGGTTGGCGAAAGACAGACACAGAAGACGAATCACAAACACATTGACTGTACATGGTAACCGCGATCGAAGGATCGACTAGAGAAACACACCATGGAAATGTAGATGTAGTAGTTGAGATCATTAACTCATTATCCAAGGATGATCCAGCTAAAACTTACCTCGAGTTGAATAAAAAATGAGTTATTAAAGCCAAATACCGCCTTAAGGTTGGCTACTATAAACTCATTACCGACTTCAAAACTATAGGAAGACTATCGATTATGAATAATACGAACTGTTCGTTCCCCGCAGTTGTTTTAAAGTTTGAACTCAGACGCTAAAGTTTAACGACTTTGCATTTTATCTGAAAAACTCAATTTGTTCTCTCTTCGTGGTAAACATATATTTTCCCTGTGGTTAATGTTTATGCCTGAAGGGAAACTGACGGTTTAGGTTGCCACAAACTATGTTTAAGGAAACAATAGTTTGAGAATTGGTTTTTATGCCCAGGACATTTTTTTACCGACTTCCAAAAATGGAGGAGGTTATCGAGTGGGCTGTATTTTTTGTATGTATATAACGTGATTTGAATGATTTTTTTTTTTATTTAATAAGGTACACCTCTAATTTCTATAGTCTCATATAAATTACATCAAAAAATTCAATTTTTTTATACCCTTGAAAACTTTGTTTATAATTTGTTTTGGCTCTGTCACAAGAGATGTTTTAAGTTTACTTTGTATTTATGATCTGTAATTATTTCAACTATGCTATTCAGGTTGTTTGAATAAAAATAATTGTAACTCCGTAATAAAACGATTAAATAAAAAATATTTTTTCCTTCCAGAAAAAGATCCAATGTATCTCAAAAGTGACTATTTACTGATGTGACAGTGAAACTGATTGTTTGATAATGTGTAGTAAAACTTGTGTGATTGAGTGATAGTACAATGGCTTCATACAGTCATCAGGAGACGCAGTCCAGCCCTGCTAAGGAAGTGCCACGGTAAGTCCACACGTGATTCTTAACCAATATACCGTCTCGGGTGATGGACGCAGCATGATGAATGCGACTCCGTAAAGATTTGGATCTCATACTGAGTCGCGCGCATTACTGTTGTCATGGGCGAGGGTCACCACTTACCATCAGGTGGGCCCTCTGCTCGTTCCGTCACTTATTCACATCTGGAAGTGCACATCTGGAAGCAATGCAACGCATAGTAGTATATAAATATTACGCAGAACGCAGTGACAACAAAACAAATTTCGTGATTACATGAAATGCACAAGTTGTGACATGTTTCATGGACTCAAATATTTATATAATACTATGCGTTGCATTGCCACGTAATAAAATACATTTAAATTTTTTTTTTTGGGCTATAAACCCTCGCGGGCTTCCCCGGAACATCCTGCTAAAGTATCATCATAACCTGATCAATGGTTTCAGAACGCATAGACAATAAACAATACACAAAAACCATAGACTCGACACGTGTTTCGCTTCTTCACGAGGAATCTTTAGAAACATTGACTCGAGATGTGGTTAAAGATGCTTTGATAAAGTTTTCTGCAAAGTAACCCCTGAATCCATCAATTAAGTATTTTTACAACAACAACAATAACGAACAACGTTGACACACTCATAACTCTGCACTAGGATACCCTGTGTCGTAGATGGCATGGACAAACACAGAAACACAAGACAAATACCCAAGACCCAAGAACAAACTTCATGCTCACCACGGAGCCGTCGTAATTTAAAAATAGGATATTAAAAGCATTACCTATTCTTATAATACAAAAGCAAGAAATCGAAAGACGCTTAAATATTTTAACAATATCCTTCGATAATCCGCTGGGGAGATAGTCCGGTAGAGACTTTGGATTGGATAGGAAGGTACTCTAGACTGATACTGATACAATTACTTGAAAACCACTTAATTATTGACGAATAATTAATTATTTTTATCTAAAACCAAGAAGATACAATAATTCCTCTTTTATAAAACGTTACATAAAATTTCAATCTACCCTCAATCTCATCAATTATTATAATTAATCTCATCTCATATTACTATTATAATTAAAAAATTAAATGAGGAGAAATTATGTAATTTTGAAATTAATTACAAATCTAGTTTCCAATTTAAAAATATTAAACTCCGGACTTGCTAGTCAATTAATTCAAATATAAGATTAGTTCTGAAAGGTTCTACTTATCCCTACGGGGACAAAGGCGTAGAGTTATGTATTTACTAGCTGCGCTCCGCGATGTCACCCGCAGTTATTTCATAGATTGTTTTTCAGACTGTAATCTATCAGTGGCAAATTATCATCTAGATCCGTTCAGCCTTGCTGGCGTGGTTGAGTAACATAGATACTTTGATACTACTGACACTACTTAGATACTTTGGCATTTATGATAATATTATTATTCGTGTTACCGAGATATTTACCATGATTTGTGAGTTTTGTTGACTTCCGATATTTCGACGCAGTTACATGCTAGCGGTAGCGGCGACGCGGTCGAACGTACAAAACGAGTGCGCAAGAGGGTAGACCCATATGTCTGCCAATGATTTTGCACACTCCACTTCGCAAAGACTTCAGTTTGCCCGGGACCATGTAACTGCGTCGAAATATAGGGAGTCAACAAAACTCACAAATCATGGTAAATATCTCGGTAACACGAATAATAATGTTCATAACCATGATAGTTTTAAAATTTATATTTATGATAATAGTAAGATTGAAATTAAACCACCTATTTAAAAGCCAGTTTCAATCCAGAAAATGTTAAGACAAGGCTATATTTTATCCTCGTATTCCCACGGGAACGGGAACTACATGGGTTAAACCGCGGGGCGCAGCTAGTATAATAATATTATAAATGCGAAAAGGACTTTGTTTATTTGTTAAGATTTCACGCCTACACCACTGAACCGATTAAAAATTCTTTCACCAATGGAAAGCGAGCAACGAGTATCATAGGGCATACTTTATCCCCGTATTTTCACGGGAACTGGAACTACGCGGTTGAAACCGCGGGGCCCAGCAAGTTGAAATATAAATCCTCTTTATCATAAAACCGTAAAATGAAATGTAACAGTTATGACATCGTCAAAACAACTTTTGTTTCGTGCAACGCCGATAGGTGAATGTTTGGTCAATTGGCCGTACTATTGTTCCGGATTTCCATTTACGGTTCTGAATTCTGGTGCTAGCAACGACAATTTCAAGGTTGAATGATCTTTCAGCTGATGAAAAATTCCGAGTAAAGCTTACCTCCAATAATATCAAAAACATTGGCAATCCGGGAGTGCCGATAGCAGTGAAAACAAAAGCAGATAAAAAAAAATACACTACAGTTACTTATATACAGAGGTGTCGGTAACGGTAACGGTGACAGCGTCGTGAGTTCAATTGTTTTTTATCTCAAAAAATTCCCAACGCGCCAATGAAGTTTTCACTTCAAAAATGTTGTATTTGAAGTCAAATATCGCCACAACGCAAAGTACTAAAAACCCAGTACCGACTACAAAGCTATAGGAAGACCATCCATTATGAATACCTTTGCCCAGTAGTGGGGAAGCATAGGCAAAAAAATTTATTTGCAACATTTTTTGCATCAGGACAGAATAAAAAATACATTATATTTCGTATTTTTATTACTGTTTTAATCATACTTAAAGAAAACCGCATAAGGAAATTCTTTTTCTAGGGTATATATAATTATCATCATCTTGATTTTACATCTATCAAAGATGATTTAAACGGCGTTAGTTAAAGGAAATTTTGTAGGCACTTTTTCTCGTGGCTGAAAAGGCATATTCGGGTAAATATATATATGGATACACACACACTTGAAAAACATAATCCTCCTGGCGCAGTCGGGTAAAAAAACTGTTATCTCAGTTCAATAGTGAGATGTGAGATGACTTCGTAAACTTGTGCTACACAAATGGTAGCCATCCATTTTCGTTCACGGCCGGATGTAAAATCGATACAATGCACCGAAAGATCACACATTTGGTCCGTAGCATTGATAAAATGTTTATTTTTTCACCTCCATGTTTATTTTCGTTTTGTTTTCGCTTCGCTTTGGTTTTATTATTGGGTTCTCGAGACATGAAAGCAGTTGGAGTGTTGGTTGGAATTCTTTTAGAATTTCAGTCGCACCCAGTTTAGAAATATTTTATTATTGATACGCTAGAAATATCTTTGACTGCTAGTTTTGTTACACAATTGAGAATCATACGTAAATATAAAACTCTTTAACAAAAATTAAACCGACGAAATAGATCTAAAAAGCAAAAAATATATAAACCTTTTAAGGTTTGAGTATTGAACTAATTTACATACACTATCAAGATTTACGAGTATATAAACTAATTTTGGGTCAGCGCCGAGCAACAAACTAATTACATTAATTAACGGAATTATCTAAATTATATTATGTACGTATAAATGGAGAAGGCTCTACGTAGGTAATTATCATTTTATGAGAACTTTTTTTTCGTCGGTTACAAATATCTTGTCTTATTTTAATATCAGCATACACATTTTACCTGTATGAGTGTATGTCAAGGTTTTCCCATCTTCATGTTTTTTATAGCATACCAGTAGTATACTAGTACTACGGTACGCTACTGGTAATAAGTCTACATTAACTTGGCCTCACAGCTCAGTTGTAGCTTTGGCTTCTGCGCTGCAGGTCATGGGTCCGATTCCCACTCAGTACAAGCATTTGTGTGACGAACATAAATGTTTGTTACGAGTCTGGGTGTTATTATATTATATGTATCTATTTACAAAGTAAAGTATTCTATCACCAATTGAGTTCCCATAGTAAAAGTAATGCTTAGGTGGAGGTCGATGGCGTCGTGTATAATCCCCGTGAAATATAAATTATACTAGCTGACCCGGCCACGCGTTGCTGTGGCTAACGGTTTTTGTCATATGATATTATAATTTGCAATAAAATAATATTGCGATCATAAATTGAGATGTGAGCTATCCTATCTTTCAAGTTGGATCAAACTGCACACGGTGTACAAATTTGATTAATATCGGTTAAGTAGTTTAGGAGTCCATCGCGGACAAACATCGTGACACGTAATTTATATATATTAAGATTTATTTATTTATCTTTAATGGTATAATTCGAGAGGACTTTTAGACAGCCAAAATATTAAAAATTAATATTAAAATTCTAGCGCTTCCTGAATAGATAATAAGCTTCTTTATTCGTGTCAGGCATCAAAGTTTTATTAAATTCCCTTTCATATTTCTAATGGAAAATTCTTTGAAAGTTTGCATTTATAATAGATCAACTCATTTTATTCAATTTCATAATTAGATAGGTATTTCAGAAAGCATACTTATATAATACATGCGAAAGTTTGTCTGTATTTATGTTTGGTTTTTTTATTGCAATGAAAGTGGTGGAACGAGCTTTCGGCCCACCTATGGACGCGAGCAACTGGACCCCCCAAAAACTGATCCTTTTTATTACATAAAATAATCATTCCCTTATAATCCGCAAGCCAGAACAAAACTACAATTAATCCTTCTTTCTTGTATAAATAAATAATTTTGATAAATCAGTGTGTCGAAACTAATAATAAACACCCCATTATAATTTTATGGTCCCGTTAACTAATATGACACAGGAGCTATAGGTTATTTTAGTACATAATTATATGCATGCACGGTGATTTAGTACTAATATTTATTATAGTGTGAACATTTGAACATACTGTGATGAGAACAGCTGGGTTATTATATAATTATTTTATCGAATTTATATTTGGATATAAATATACGAAAGCGTGAAATCTATTTAATACAAATATAGTATATAGATTTAACTTGAAGACTAGGCGAACATTGCAATTTTCCGGAATGAAAATCAGTCTACATGTTAATCCACGATATAAGCTATCCTGACACACATACACACACGCACGCACACATACACACACACACACACTTACACACACACACACTTACACATACACATACACACACACGCACGCACTCACACGCACTTCTATACAAACTTTTGCGCGCATGTAACTGCGTCAAAATATCAGGAGCCGCAAATCACTCGCAAATCATTGAAAATATACTTAATATATAATGCTCAGTGCTATGATTTTGTTAACATGTGTATAATATGAGCTTCCGTTGGAAGTGTTACCGTGATTCAACATGCATACATTTAAGAAGAGTGTAAATTTTTTTTTAGCTGGCTCCGTTTTAGCTATACCTCGAGTGTTGCAAGTGTCTATAGGCCACTTATCATCAAGTGGGCCGCTGTGTACCTCACCAATCACATTAAAAAAAAGCTACCTGTGTCGCAGGTGGCATGAATAAATACAGAAACAATACAATCCTTCTCGCTAAGTACCACCCAACATGGTTACCACCAACAGAACTAAGGATCATTCTATGTTCTACAAGGGTTGAGTGAAATAGCTGCTCTCAATACAGCTGTGCTGCATGTGCATCTAATTTGTGGTCGTAAAGCTAATTATTCCTTGTTTACGATCGAATGACGCATTTAGATAATAGGATAAAAGTCATATGTTTATTCTCCTTGGCTCATTGGCTTAGTGGTAGTAGCCCTGCCTTCGAAGCGAGGGGTCCCGGGTTCGATTCCCGGCCGGGGCACACTTTGTGCGGTGAGCATGAAGTTTGTTCTTTTGTCTTGGGCGTTTGTCTTGTGTTTCTGTTTGTCCATGCCATCTGCGACACAGGGAATCCTAGTGCAGAGGTATGAGTGTGTAAACGTTTTTTTTTTTATTCTGATGGCATTTAAAAGAAATAGGGTAATTAATTTGTTAATAAAAATGCATCGTCTTTTAAATATTGTACAATTTATGATTATAACACAAAACACTTAAGTATGAATTTTATATAAATTAATTTAATTAATTAATATAAACTCTTTATTGTACATTTCAAGAGAAACTTACTTGATAAAAACACTTAAACAAATATTCCCAAAACCAAACGCATTGCCTTTCTAATGAAACCGGTTGGATTGTTTCAAAGTCTATAACGGACATAGGTAGAAACAATTATTGTGTTTTATATAAATGTAGTCTTATGTATTATATAATATATAACTGTAATTTAAACCAGGCTCGCATGACACAAACTACAACTGATATGGAAATACTTGATGATTTTTTATTTTTGTATCACATGGACAAACACAGAAACACAAGACAAACACCGAAAACCCGAGAACAAACTTCATGCTCACCACACAAAGTGTGCCCCCGCCGGGAATAGAACCAGGGACCCCTCGCTTCGAAGGCAGGGCTACTACTAAGCTACGAAGCCGTCAAATGAGCAAATTTTGCGTAAAATGAGTTTGTTAACCATGACTTTCAAGCTGTTATTTTACTTTCCCTATAATGACTTTTTATGGGAAAGACCCTATCATAAATCCGGCGGCATCTCACCGCCATATAAATTTATATTTTAAAACTGATCACCGCATTATGGACGATATTAGCGTCGAGGTGCACTAGTGTAAGTTATGACACGATTATCGGCGGGAGCTGAGTTATGAGGTGCCGGTTAAATGTGGGGGGTGATTTAGAGTGCGATGTGGAAACATTTTATTAAAAAAGAAATTAAGCCGCATCAAGTTTTACTATGGTGCATGTGCAAAATTCATCTCACATTTTGTGCAATAAAGATTATTATTTACTGTCACCAATTGTTTCCGTTGTAAAATTTTGTATGTAACATTACAAATTATAGTACAGAATTTATTATTTTTTACAAATTATTTATGAAATTATAGTGCGAGTAAAAAATTAGGAAGTTATTGAATATTCTTTTGTTATTGAAACTGCGCGTAATAGCTTTTTTAATAGCCGTCGATTCCACTGTCCTACCTATTTTACAGCATCTTTAAATTAATATTATATTCCGGTGGAAGGGTATGGTTGCCGGTGAAATCACATGCGCATGAGACGTATCATCCCCGTCCCGGGTGATGGACGCAGCAGGATGAATGCGACTCAGTAAAGATTTGGATCTCATACTGAGTCGCGCGCATTACTGTTGTCATGGGCGAGGGTCGCCACTTACCATCAGGTGGGACCTCAGCTCGTTCCGTCACGAATTCACATAAAAAAAAAAAAAAAAAAAAAAAAAAAAACGAAAGTTTGTATGTAGTTATGTGTGTCTGTGTTTTGTTACTCCATCACGCTCAAACGTATCAACAGATTTGGATGAAATTTTGCATCAGAAAAGCTTATATCCTGGCTACTTTTGATGCCGGGAAATTGCGGGTAACACCCCGAGCCGTAGCTAGTTAAGTTAATATAATCAAATATTCCTCCGTAAACTTGAAATTACATAATGTCTACCTGAAAATTCTTATCTACCGCAAACTTCGGTAGAATCTTATTCACTCCGAATTACTCCAAAATTCTCCGAAACACAAACGTGACGCTGAAACTTATAACTTCGGACACAGAATAATGTAGCACATTTGCAGCACACAGAAAATCTAATACGATGGTACGGTGTGAATCTGTGTAACGCGCAGACAATATTGATACCTAAACCCAAGCACGAACGGTCAAATTTACTTGACAACAGTTGGAGTTGCCCCGCTGAAAGTGTCTCAGTGAACGCGAACCAATTTCAGTCTAAACTCGATGTGATAAAGTTTAAATCAAACTTAGCATTTTTGTGTGCCACAACTTGATCGAAACTCATTCGTATTCGCACCGCGAGTGGACCCGGAGGCATGACTTGTCGCACGTGTTAAATTTGGATGCAAAAAAATGTTTTGCATTGAATTTTATATGATAGAATGTTTTTCATGTCAAGTCACGGATGTTACATAGAAGGAAGTATATCTATGATGTCGTTTTACATAAACGTACGAATTCCCTGAAAATTTTATTCGGCGTTACCGGAAGCTGTATTTTTTAATATTATTATCACCGCGAAACCTAGACTCCTGATAATTGTATAGAAATTACTTTAGTAAATCTATAGTATAATAAAATCAATGATATTAATAGGTTATGTTGTTCTTGAATGTCCAAACTATTTTTTAAGCCGGTTATCATCTGCGAAAGCTAACCGAAACTCCGTGCCGCGCCATCTACAATAAAACGGCGGAAACTTATTTGTACTCCTAATATATATTAACATAGGAGATTTTCGTCTGGAAACAGAATAAACAACTACAATCGTCACAAAAATACTTGTCCTAGGTAGGAATTGAACCCTCGTGAGGCCAGAACTAAATTTAAAATTAATCCACAGATACTCGTATATACTGAATATTATTTTTTTAATCAAGCAGCGTCGAGACTGGCTGCGATGCAACAAACCGCATTATTTCACCCACCCAGAGGTATTGACGTCTGAGCTTGAATCGTTGGGTGTTTAATATATTTTTAAAACTGATTAAAGCAGGCTGTGGATTTTCAGCTGAACACTTTTATGTGGCTACAGTGAGAGTATGTGATGCCTCACTTTATGTTAAAACTTTATGTTTAACTTTAAGATGGTAGAATAAGGTAGAATTTTACTTTTGTATGTGACTTCTTTTTCGTTGTGTTTGGTAGTTAAATCAAAATAACTACAAAAATATATCATCCAAGTAAACGAAATTGCCAGTTTTGCTTTCCTGAGACTTTTTTCGCCCGTTGTATACCGAATTGAATGTTTCTTTTTTTTAAATGGTAGGGAAAAAAGAACGAAGTCGATTCTTTTTTTGAATTTTAAATCAGTCACGATTTTTAATTCAATAAAGGTCAAATATTTTATTAACATCGCAGAAAAACATCGTCTAGACGAGATCGACGCGATGCAACAGAACGCATTATGTGGTCTTCCCTCCGGCATTGGCGCCCGAACGTGGATCCAGAGATAGTTTTAAATTTATTTTTAAAACTTATTAAAGTTTGCGGCAAGTGTTGCTTTGGACGGATGTCTGTCTGCATGTTGTATCTGCAATCCTAAATATAAAACACAAAAATTGTTTTTACCTATGTCCGTTATAGAATTTGAAACCATCAAACTAATGAGCCATAGATTAGAAAGTCAATAATGCGAAGATGGATTTAGACCACTAAAATAATGCATTAGGCACAAAATGTACCCTTTGTACTTTTTTTATATAATAATGTTTTTGTTAACCTGATCGAGAGCGTGGTGGGCAAGGGGCATAGATGCCGACTTTCAATCTGAAGGTTGCTGGTTCAAACTCACACGTGCACCAATGAGTTTTTTCACTTGAAAAAATTTATGTGCGCAATACCACGTTCTCGAAACGGTGACGGAAAACATCGTGAAGAAACCGACATGTCTTAGAACCAAAAATTCGACGACATGTGACCTTTACCAATCCGGATTGAGCTCCGTGGTAGATCAGAGTCCATTTACTCTCAATTATCGAGAGTAGCCCGGTATCCCTGCAGTAGGAACATTAGAGGCTGGTACGGTAACCTTATCATCTGGTATACCTATAAAGTATTATCTATCTATCTATATCTGGAATGTTAGTTTTCATTCCCCATCTACCTTTACGTAAGTAACGTATGTTTTAGGAGAAATGTGTCATATGACTTTTAAATTGTTAGATCAAACTTTTGAAATTCAACAATGAAAACAATTCAATAACGACCGTAAACAAATCAGAGCTGCCCAAACATCCGTAAGGTTGCGAACCGGAGTTTCGGATAAACTCAAATTATCGAACAATGGCTCATCTAATCGCTGCGGTCCGAATAAGGAGGGATTTTCGTTCGGCGCGTGCGGTTCGCTGGGCCGCAGAGTTAGGGTTGCCACCTTGTTACTACTGCAAAATTGTTGACGGCTTCTTTCTTAGCTCAGTTGATAGTTGCTTAGTTGCAACGCCAGAATGCAGGATGCCGAACTTTCTGGTTCTGGCCAGGGAAAATATTTTTTTGCGGAAGTATGTGCAGGTTCCCGTGTTCCCGCCGCTAAACAGAAGAGGAAATCGTAGAGTTTTAGTGGGTAATTATCATCTAGTTCCATATAACCTATCTGTCTTCCCGTGGCAGAAAGGTATACGAGTGCATTTCTAGACAAAAAAAAAAACGGGAAAAAATATAGTTGTGAGCACAAAAAAAATAACAAAGCACATTTTTCACTGTTCATTAAACTATCTTGATCATATAAATTTATAGTAATTTCCAGAACAAATTACTGTAATAATCACTCCAAGCTACAGACAAACATCCATTGCGTTTGTTGTATCGTCGGCCCATTTTTCAGCAGATATCCAGAGTTCTTTCTGTTCATCAGCCTCCACTCCGTAAATTTAACCTCAACAGAGATCGAGAGATATAAATAGATGGATATAAAGTTGTTGAATGCACATAACATAATAAGAAATCATCACACACATAATGCTAAGAAGCATTCTCTTCCAGTTGAAGATATAATTGAGATTAGTGACAACCCTGATTACTGTTTCGTACTGACAGCCCTAGTAACACGGCCCGCAATATCCGCATTCTGTATTCGTATCCGGAAGTACGGCATCGGAATCGATACAAGATGGAATCGCTGGATGTCATTACAAATTCGAATTGTCCGTAACTTGTATTATATGTACCCCCAAGTTTTAATAGGAACTACACTACAATCTTGGAACTAGGTATATTATTAACTTAAATTATATTTTACTGCCAAAATCCGTGTGTATTTAATTAAAAACTATCATTGAAAATTTACATAATATCCATATTTTTTTTAAAGGATCTGAGAATTTATTTACACTAATACAAATACTTAAGTGAAATGTCACAAAATATAACTTTTATCATAACTAGTAACTGATTTTTTTTTTTGATAAATTGAGCTTGTGTTTTTCCCGTATATATTTTTATTAATTCAATGAAAATAAAGATTCTAGCCTATAACTTGATCTACCACGGGATATTTTTTGTAAATAGATGTTATAACACCCAGACACAGAATCTATGATCTATGTTCGTTACACAAATGTTTGCCTGGGTGGAATCAAACCCACGACCTACGCAGAAGACAGAGATACTACCAACTGAGCTGTCAGACCATCATTGCACTTCTGGATTTGAATCGGCGACCGTCAGATTTTAACTCTGCGTCTGTACCACTGAGCCACCGCACCCTCACCCCCTCGCATACAGTAAGACGATCCAAATGCGTTCTATCGTACAAATTAAACCAATTACCGAAATGGTATTATCCAGTTTGTGCAGAAACAATGTTATTTCTCCAATAGGATTATCTGAGCCAAAACAACGCATCTTACCCAAGTTTGGATCTGGGTCATCGTCATCAGGAACCGCGTCACGTACCTCTATTTGTTCCGATGTATTGCCTCTGACGGACACCACCTGCCCTGCCGATTTTCTATATTGAGTTTCGGAAGTTTTTCTGCAGTCAGATCACTGAAATAAAGCAAATGTTTTTGGTTTAACTGGCTTTGTTCATCCCGTAGCTAACTACGTCCGCGTTTTTTGTTGTTATCTCTTTCTAAAATAACCTAAGCTACTCAAGCTTAGGTTACTCCTTACAATAAGATATATTTGCTATTGCTTCGCACGGTTTTTTATTGTAAAATTATATTTGTCAGATACGATTATAGCATAATATTATACAATATAATAATTTCTTATTGCTCCAATTTGGCTATAAAAGCTAGAGCTTAGAACTAGAGGGACGCAAGATTAAAAAAATTGTTTTGTAAAAAAAAATGCGTTTTTACAAGAAATACAGGTAAACTTAAACCGCAAAATCCTATTTTAACTCAAAATTTCATCCAAATCGTTAGAGCCGTTTTCGAGATACGCGAAATAAATAAATATACAAGAATTGCTCGTTTAAACTAATAAGATAAGAAAACTGACGTGGCTAATCGTTTAAGCACGTCCATATAATGATCTAACAAGGAAACTCCCCAAAATTCAATAAAACGAGGATAACCACATGTCCTAATGGCGGGCAGGTGGCAACACCGAACAAAATAGACAAACGTGACTTGGGTCCTGATGAATGATGAACAATGCTTAGGAAAGTGGTTAAACTTATAGGAATCACTTGGGTCCTTAGGTAGGGGACCAAAGTCGTACCTATTTCTGTTTTATAGGTTACCACTTAACGGTCTAATGGAGCAGAAAGAATCCGCAAGATACTGTCACATCTGTCACCGATAGAGCTGTTGAGGTGGCAAATTCTAGAAATGTTGTTAGAAACATTGATACGATAAGAAGAAGAAGAAGAAGAAGAAGATATGTACGCTATCCCTCAGAAGGACATTTTGGTTGGATGTATTTTTTTACGTTTCCGATTTGACGGCTCTTCCCAACATTATTCTATGACATCCATGAATGAATGAATGAATGAATGAATGGATGAATGAATGAATGAATGAATACTCTTTATTGTACACCTCGATAGACCTTTATAGTACATCCATGTCACTGCTATACATTCTATGACTTGGAATAGGAACTGCCAAGTATTGTCTCTGATCCGTAGTAACTGCTAGTTAAGCTGTGACTGCAAAGTATTGAGTATTCTGTGGCTCGTTGATTTATGGAACTTGTCACGATGAAGATGGAATACAAGTTGATTTGTTTTTTTTGGCGAATCCAATGGAACTTTGATGTTATGTAAGGCTTTGGAGGACTTCTCTGAAATTCAGAAGGGAAAATTGATAATGGCGGGTATTACAAATTAGAAACAAAAATACATAACAATATCTGTCTTTTAATTAATAATTTGAAAGAAAGTATCTGTCATATTTTTTGTAATCAGGTAGATTGGCTCAGTTGGCAACTGCGCTTATGGTCGTTGGTTTGATTCAGGACAAGAATTTTTGTGATTAACATGTTTGTTCTATCTGTTGTTAACATGTATTTTATTTAAATTATGTATGTTTAAGACTTTATAATACGTTTTATATTATATTTTAAATCCATATGATAATCATATTTTGACGTGAATACGAAAAACCTTGTTGTTTGGAATCAATCGTTGCGTGCTGTTGAGTTGCCTACAAGAGATTGCTTTGAGCAATAAAGCCTTTTGCACTTCACATTATTGTTACAAATAACCCTTATACCGTACCAGCCTCTAATGTTCCCACTGCAGGGACACCGGGCTACTCTCGATAATTGAGAGTGAATGGGCTTTGATCTACCACGGGAGCCCAATCCGGATGGGTAGATGTCACATGTCTTCGAATTTATAGTTCTAAGGCATGCCGGTTTCCTCACGATGTTTTCCGTCACCGTTTTTAATTTATGTGCGCAATACCACGTGGTATTGCGCACATAAATTTTTCAAGTGAAAAAACTCATCGGTGCACGTGTGGGTTTGAACCAGCGACCTTCAGATTGAAAGTCGGCGTTTATGCCTTATACAGTATATACATATAACCGACTAAGTCGAGCAACTTGACAAGTAATATAATTTAGTATTCCTCAAAAGTGGCACTTTTTTAACAGTCTATAACTTTTTCGCCCTACTTCGCGTCCCTCGGTTACTTTTGCGACGGATTTGTTGAAAAGTAGCAGAAACTCCCGAATAACTCGTCCCGTGCCCACTTTCTACGCCTGCGGGGCATTTTAATGAACTGCGAATAAGGTCATACTAAAAGAAGCTCCCATTTCTCAAGATGCGTTTGTGACTTTTTTTTTCTATATTTGGCCAACGCATCTGTGATGTAGTGGCTATTTTTTTTCTGTTACCCTGGCATCGCAATTGCTAAATATTTTTTCTCAAACGTGCATGGAAATATGTCATTATTTCCGAAAAAAGAACACGATGTATCGAATTTACGGACAAAGAAAAGAATCCATTGCAGGAGCGGCCATAGCACCAAGCTCCTCGTGTCAATGCTGATTCATAAAAAAAAATTAGGCTTCCCTGGTATTCCATGATATGAAATGTAATTCACGCTCTCTTATCGAGAGTAGATCGGTGTTCCTGTAGTAGGAACATTAGCTTACGAAGATATACACGGAATAAACGCCAGTACGATGCTATAATACCTCTTTATCTAATCACATACCTACTTCTGTCACTTTAAAATGGTTACTTAGAGAGTAAATTATCCCATTTATGTCCCTAAGGTCCAGTAAATAAGCTACAATTTGATAAGATGTTTTACATTACGATACTTGCAAAGATAACACGAATTCCAAATGTATCCTTGGGATTCCCTGTTCACTAATCCCTTGAGATAAGACTATGAATACATTGACGTAGTATATAGCGGATATATAGTTGTGAACAACAAACTCAGTTTTGTGAATATTAATTACAGTTCTCTTTAGAATAATTATTTACTAGCTGCGCCCCGCGGTGTTTCCCGTGGTTCGGGATCAAAAGTAGCCTTTAATCCAAATCCGTTAAGACGTTTGAGCGTGAAGGAGTAACAAACACACACACACACACAAATTTTGTCTATTATATTATAAGTGTGCTAGATCTTATCAAGGTATTATTGTATAAAAGTATTATAAGTATTATCAAGGTATTATAAGTGTGGTATTAACCTGCAATTAACCTTATCGAGACCATAATACCAAGTCCTATGTAATAATACCATGTTATGTTACAAGTATAGTACAAGCTGTGTACATGTTTGGGGTTAAATGGTGCTGTGTGAAATGTCCACTAATAAATATTTATTTATTTATAACATTTTCCAATTTCAAGCAGGTTTTAATTGGATTGGATGGAACAAGACCATTTACATTCTACGCATCCATTTTTAATTGTGCTTTGTAAATTATTGAAATGTATTTTCTTCTTGTATATTACCCAGTATTTGAGTAAAATGGTTGGTTTTTACTTTTACCTTGTGACTCGATCGAAACCCCATAGTAAGTTACGTTACATCTAAAATTACCATTTTGAGGGTATCTTCTTGACCTATTTGCTCCTCGTCCGCGCATGAGAAATGACGTGAGACACAATTTTGAATTCAGAACCGACTTGGATTTCGAACAGAGCAGTTTAACCGCGGCGTACGAACTCATTGGCTAGCATTCATGAATGCCAATTGCCGATCCCTGCCATGGCGCAAACTTGTGCCTTAATCCTTACGCTGACTTTATTACAGTTGGCTTGGATGCCTAAATTTACGCTTTAAGCTTGGTTCGCAACCAGATTTATAAATATCAGGAAGTTATATATGAAAGGTGTTGAGATCTTGGATTTAAATATGGGTATGTTTACGTATCCAATCGCAATCATTCCGAATTTCGAACATATCTTATTTGACTGATTTAAAAATCGAATAAGTCAACTTCAGTACTTATTCTTTTTTGTGGGAAAATTCATTAAAATTAATTAATTATTATATAATCATTAAAATTAATTAATTATTATATAATCATTAAAATTAATTAATTAATTAATTTGCGAAGAAATTGCGTATTAAACATACAGAAATACTTAACTACCAACTATGCTGCTACTTTTTTGAAGTATGTTAAAAATGTGCTGAATTCGAATCCTATGGCCTACCAGTGGACCCAGTGTTGATATTCGAAGTGTATTGACTTTTTAAATATATATTGCATAAGATAGATGTTATTATAATGTTATTTAAAGAAGAAATTTACGTTTCGAAGTAATTTTTAAGAATTCAACGAAAATAAAGATTTTTGATTTTGACTTTGAATGGGCGTAGGCACGGAATCATCGGTAGAAGAAAGCGTCTATGTTCCGTCGATAGAAGAAAACGGAAAAAGACTGAAAAACTGGAGGATTAATGCCACTGGGGCTTTGGAAGAGGGCTGACTATACTCTACCCCCAACAACGGACGTCCAGAGGGGGTACTGTAGGGTTTTTAGCCGGTTGGAGCCCGATATAATCCTTCCAACGACCCCGCGTTGGGCGGATTAAAACGGGTTTTTTTTTTCATAGCTGTGATGGAATGATCTAGAATCACTGTGAAACGGGTATTTTACGCCCCGTGTGCCTGTAATTTCACCGAAACTCTCACCTTTCCGGAACACAGCGGAAGTGCACTACTGCTTGGCGGTGGATTACCAGATGTGGTGGCAGTACTTCTCTGGAACTTGGCACAAGTTCTACTGCTACTTTGGGTTGTTTTTTGCATCCAGGGTACAGGTACTCTGATGGCATTTATATAAGCAAGCAATATAGTACCGTACCAGCCTTTAATGTTTCCACTGCAGGGACACCGGCCTACTCTCGATGATTGAGAGTGAATGGGCTCTGATCTACCACGGGAGCCCAATCCGGATTGGTAGATGTCACATGTCGTCGAATTTTTGGTTCTAAGACATGCCGGTTTCCTCACGTTGTTTTCCGTCACCGTTTTGAGAACGTGGTATTGCGCACATAAATGTTTTCAAGTGAAAAAAGTCATTGGTGCACGTGTGGGTTTGAACCAGCAACCTTCAGATTGAAAGTCAGTGTCTATGCCTCTGGGCCACCACGCTCTCTTAAGCAATATAATAGGTACCCATTTTCACTAAAATTACTAACATCAACTAAAACTACCATAGATCTAAAAGCAAAACTATCAACAGAAGTGGCGTCGTTCAACAAATGTACCTTCATTGAATAAAGACAACGGTGCATCAACGTAACGACTCGCCGGAGCGGATCCGGGGCGATTCGAATGGCGGCCATTACCGCTTTTTCCCCCATTTTACACTCATTATGGCATTATTCCCTAAAGTCGTGGCAAAGATCAACTATTCTAGAAGTGACAATCGAATTTAATATTGTACCTGGACGAAGACTTAGTTAGTAGTAGCCTAGCCTTCGGAGCTAGGGGTACCGGGTTCGATTCCCAGCTGGGGTCGATTCCCACCCAGGACAAATATTGACGTCACGAAAATAGATGTTAGTTGTGGGTATTTTTAACAATCATATTTTTTTTTCTGATTGTGTCTTCTGAACTCTATCAATATTAAGAAAATTAGCAGACGCGTCGTTTTTCTTTGAATAGCAGTAATATTTTTAAATGTATTGGCCCATCTAGCACATTTATATCCACCACTGCATATTCACAGTTGGCACGCAACATTGGGACGCCACATAAGTCTTGTTTCGTCTTGCTTCGACTTGTTACGCGAAACTGTCTCGCCACATTAGCTGAGCCCACCGTGTTATTTCACCGACTTCAAAAAGGAGGAGTTTATAATTTCGTATGTTTATATTTTTTTTATGTATAACCGATTTCTCCACCATTAATCAAGCGATTTAGAAAATTATTTTTTATTTGAAGGAAGCTATTATAATATAGTTCTCTTCTTATTGGGGCACACATATTATTTGGCACAAGTTTCCTACAGACGCAAGCCACATGGTCTCCCAAAGAATTGTCAAATTGTGAATTTAGACAAGTAAACAGGTCAGGTAGATAAGAAATCCAATTGGGATTTAAGCCACGAGTACAGATAATATAATCACATTATATCACCCAATATACTTATCTAACCACTTAGCTCACCCCATAATTATATTTACCAAACAAAGTTTATCCCCATTAGCGTGGCATCGACCTAATTCTGTAATCCCGACCCTCGTACTGTCCTATGTACCGTATGCATTAAGCGACGCGATGCTATACAAACAGAGAATTACCTTATTTGTATCATATCGCATCTATAGTCTGTGAGGCAAGCAAGTTAGTTATATTACATAGGCGAAAGTTTGTGGCACACATGTGTATGTTTGTTCCTGCTTCACGCTCAAACGGCTCAACGGATTTGGATGAAATTGGTTTGGTATAGCGTATATCCCGGCTACTATTGATACCGGAAAAGTGCCGGTAAGAACGCGGGACGCATTATATTATATTTTATTAAATTATTTAGCTTATTTTTGATACAATGTAGTTTTATGTCAAACTAATGTTACAGCTACTAAACATAACATGCCATTGCAGAGGTTTCTGAAGTGCTTATAGCACTTCATAAATACTATGAAAACGACGAGTTAACTTTGAGCTTGTACAAAATAATCACAGTTTGTCTCTTCAGATATTTTACCGATCATATTGTTAGAATTGATAGACCGCTCTCATAAAATAAGTCAAGAATGAAACCTTTTTAATCTTCATACCTTATTATTGCTAAGCATCACGCGTTTGATTGAGGTCAAACGGAAGTTTAAATACATTTTATAATATAATAGCCCAATAATAGTAATTAGAAACGAAATTAAACCGACATGTGCTATCAACTTCTTAGCATCTGTGTAATTGTAGTCAATTAAAAAAGGCAAATATTTTTAATTGACTACCGATACTAGCCTCTGATCGGCTTTTATTTTTCCAGAAGACTTAATGCTTTAGTTATTACTTTTAGTAGTAATTATGTTATCAGTAATAACGCATAGCATCACGTAATCTTAGCCTTCTGTCCTGGGACAGTGGGCAACTTCGTGTTTCCCGGTAATTAATATCAAGTGAGACACTATTTTATTTCATTACAGCTACAAGTCGTATTTCGAGTTTGAAGTTTGTTGTATGGGGTGGGTCGTGGTGCTTCAACGTCCTCATTTATTTGAACAGATAACAAATATGAACGTGATTAAATCTGTAGCGGTATGACATTATAAGTAAAAATAAATTTATTCTGTAATCTTTCTGTATAATGACATACCGCTACAGATAACATAATACTTAGTTACAAAAAGCCGTTATATGTAATTATAATGTCATACCTCTACAGATAACATATTGGAGTACAAATAAGATTCCGCCGTTTTATTGTACATGGCGCGGCACGGAGTTTCGGTTAGCTTTCGCAGATGATAACCGGCTTAAAAAATAGTTTGGACATTCAAGAACAACATAACCTATTAATATCATTGATTTTATATTGGTAAAATATAATTTTTATAAGTTGAAAATGTCAAAATTTGAGCCAAGTAAGCGTCATTTGCGGGAAATATTAGTTTACTTCTTTAATTTAAAGAAATCTGCTGCTGAGGCGCATCGATTGCTCGTAGAAGCATATGGTGAGGTTGCTTTGAGTGAGAGAACGTGTCGAGAGTGGTTTCAAAAGTTTAAAAATGGTGATTTCGACGTAGAAGACAAAGATCGCAGTGGAAGGCCAAAAATTTACGAGGATGCAGAATTGGAGGAATTATTGGAGGAAGATTCATCTCAAACACAAAAAGAACTTGCTCTAACATTAGAAGTCACTCAGCAAGCAGTCTCACATCGTTTAAAATCATTAGGAATGATTCATAAACAAGGAAATTGGGTTCCGTACGAATTAAAGCCGAGAGATATTGAACGCCGATTATGCTTAAGTGAAATGCTGCTAGCTAGACATAAAAAAAGGGTTTTTTACATCGTATCATAACTGGTGATGAGAAGTGGATACATTATGACAATCCAAAAAGAAGAAAATCATGGGGATTACCTGGCCACGCGTCAACATCAACAGCAAAACCGAATATTCACGGAAAAAAACTTATGCTGTGTATTTGGTGGGATCAGCTAGGTGTAGTGTATTATGAGTTGCTTAATCCGAGCGAAACAATTACTGGAGCCCTCTATCGAACACAATTGATGAGATTGAGCCGAGCTCTGAAGGAAAAACGCCCTCAATACTATTCTAGACACGAAAAAATTATTCTTCTGCATGACAATGCTCGTCCACATGTTGCGGCTCCCGTGAAAAAGTACTTGGAAACACTTGATTGGGAAGTGTTACCCCACCCGCCGTATTCACCAGACATTGCACCGTCCGATTATCACCTGTTCCGGTCCGTAGCACATGCTCTGACGGCGCAGCGGTTCACATCTTATGAGGATACCAAAAATTGGGTTGATTCGTGGATAACCTCAAAAGACAAGGAGTTCTTCAGACGTGGGATTCGAATGCTGCCTGAGAGATGGGAAAAAGTGGTTGCAAGTGATGGGCAATATTTTGATTAAATTTATATTACCGTTCTTCTACAATAAATATTTAATTTGTGTTAAAAAACGGCGGAAACTTATTTGTACTCCTAATAATATTACAAAAAGATTAAACTTGTTTTCTAAATTACGTTTACATCTCTGCACTACGATTCCCTGTGTGAATAAACACAGCAACACGAAACAGAACAAACATACGCTCATCACACAAAGTCTGACGGGCCGGAAATCAAACCCGGAACCCGCTTCTACTAAACAACGGAGCCGTCATTAAAATAAGAGCCAATTATTTCGCAATAAATTAAATACCGTACATTATTATCTGTGAAACAATAAGCTACATGAACTGTATATGATTTATTGGAGTTTATTTTGTTGAATGTGAATTAGATAATTTCCATACGCCCGAGGGCCTGCCTGTGGATGGCGGGCGAGATATCAATTTCATTAGATAGTAATAATATATACTGATGTTTGGATACTGCAACATTTGTTTTGTTTAGAGTAAATTAAGTAACTGAGCGTGGTGGCTGACTTTCGATCGGATGGTCGCTGGTTTAAATCTCAAACGTGAACCAATGTGTTTTTCACTTAAAAAAATTATGTGCGCAATACCACATAATAATTCTTGAAACGGTGAAGAATCATTGTGGGATACCGGCAGAAATTCGAAAACATGTGACATCTACCAATCCGGATTGCATACTCCCGTGGTAGATCAATTCCATTCACTCTCAATTAACGAGAGTAGGCCGGGGTCCCTGCAGTGGGAACATTATTGTGAGAGTGACACTGACTATATCAAAATTATAAAAATAAAAAACGCCTCATAATATATCACTTAAATTTTTTTTTTTAGTTAGTTTGTTCTAGTACTTTCAGAATCAGCACCAGTAGCATTTGCTGATTCTGTTGGCATCAAATATAAACCTGATTATGACAACTCAAAAATTATTTCTTTCTCTTTTGCTCTACTTGAAAAAGAATGAGATGAATTCTTCGTTCGTTAACTTTGGTTGTACAAAAACGGAATTCGTGCAAGAAAGATTTTTTAAGACACTCTTTGAATCAAAGCTACGACTTAAGACCTCATTTCATAATCAGTGAAAAGTTTCATTCATAAAACAAAGCGTTTTATGAATACTACTGTCTTACCTTGGAACTTTCAACTTTTATAATTTGCTCTGTAGTCTTTGTGAACTCTTAACCAACTTTAATGAAAAGCAAACACTTTTGTTAAACCAAATAAACGGCTATCCAGATAAAACTGGACACCTTAATGAGACTGAGAAAAGACTGAAGAATAAAAATAATTAAAAATTTCATCAAGCGAAAGGCTTAATGTTTTCAAATGAACATTTTGCTCATTGTCGCTTTACTTTTTCAGAGATTAATAACGGACAGACACAAAGATGGAGACATTAAACGTTTTTATAAAATAAAACTGAAATTCTAGAGATAGAATGGCAAGGAAAGTTTGGGCAACGAAACAAGCGAGAGAAAACTTGAGTTTCCTGTTGTTTAGATATGTCTGATTGCTTAGTAATAAATTTAAATATCACATTTTTTTAAACTCAATGCTGTTTTATACTATATATACCAGCCTATAATATTTTTCACTGTTAACACACATGCCTACTCTCGAAAAGCGAGAGTGAATGGGCTATCGCAGATTATAAAATACTAGCTGCACCCGCGGTTTCGCGTAGTTCCCATTCCCGTTGGAATATGGGAATAAAATATAGCCTATGTTACTCGCTGATAATGTAGCTTTCCACTGGTGAAAAAACTTTTAAAATTAGTCGTTTAGGCGTGAAAGAATTACAAAGTCACTTTCGCATTTATAATATTAACTATGGATGTTTAAGCGATAAGATCGCCTGTTTCTGTTTGTTTACGAGTATAGTATTTAAAGTCTAGTTTATAACTTTATGTTTTAATTTGAGTTCTATTTAGTAAAAAACAGTTTATTATTCGTTGGATTGAATTATGAAAAGGTTCTATTTTGTGTTGATTTGCGGTAATTATTGTATTTAAATATAATTTAGTTACTCTTTCGTCTAGAGTTCTATGAGTACAAATAAAGATCTATGATACCTTCATATGAGCTTGGTTCCGGAAACAGCCAGAATGATTTTTTTTGTTTTTAAAACCACACGTTCATAGCCCAATAATACAATATGGCCAGGAATTTAAAAATAGTCGAATTTCCAAAAAGGTTAAAAAGAATTGGCCAGCACAAGACGAGGGAGACAAAGTGGGGGTACGCACCTGATATCTCCTTTCATCCCATGAATACAAAGAACGATATTGCAAGGAGGATTTACATCTTGTTTTACGCGGGAACGATAAAACGACATATTTAAATTTGGAACACGTGATTGTATATCGATTCTCATTCGTCAACTGGGAAGATTGATGAGGAATTTTGAAGACTCAATCTGTTTTGTAATGTGAGGAATGCGAGCGTATTAAGCGATGATGGAAATACGATAGATGGATTCCTTGGTTATCTTATAAACACGTGCATAATAAGGCCATGCCACGGTTCAATTGGCTGGATTGATGTTTTCACTGTAGAATGCATCTTTTACGGTAAGTGAAATATAAATTATGAGCTTGTTATAAATCCAATGCCAAAAGCATTTCCTGTTGCAAGATTGCATTGAGATTTTTTATACAAACTTCGGCTAGTTACAAGCACTTTTTGCTAGCCTTTTACGAAAAGCAGGGTTGTTATGCTTATGTAATAAATACTTTTGTTATCTTTCTAATAAAATCATTGCAGCTATAATAGCCCGAACCAACTTTCAGCGGAATAATTTGATCAAACTAACCCTCCCAAATCCAATTACACAAGCAGTTTCACCAATCCAAGCAATCGATCCGGAGCGGACTTTTTCCAAATAATTTCCAAGATTTAGAAGTAGGGCAAAGCGCCTACTCAAATCATCGCTTTGCCCTTCCAACTGATTACATTATGCAAATTACAAGTACACCCCCCGTGTCATCTATACCTTGGTGCTTTTAAATGGGACAACTGAAATGGTGTTTTTTTTATGCTTTATAGCTGTTTTCATTGTGGTTGAGATCTTATTTAGAACCCGGCCCGACCGCTTTTCAACCCCTGCTTTGAATGCTGAACAATTTGGTTCTGGCAAACGGAATCTTAGAAATTACGGTAATGTTAATCAACGAAATGGAATGGAACTGACTACTTGTGTTTTTTATAAGTATAATTTAATATTATTAAAGAGTGTATAGAGTTTATTTAAATTACTGTGTGCACCCTTGACCATATCCGCACAAAAAATAGTGACTGAAATATTTGCCAAACGTTATTGTGTTCCGGTGGAAGGGTGTGGGTGCCGGTGAATCACATGAGCGCAGCGCATGAGACGTATCATCCCCGTCTCGGGTGATGGACGCAGCAGGATGAATGCGACTCAGTGTAGGATCCAAATCTTATGCTGAGTCGCATTACTGTTATCATGGGCGGGGGTCACCACTTACCACCAGGTGGGCCCCCAGCTCACTCCGTCACATATTCACATAGTTTTCTTATCAGAAATTAAAAGTCAGGTAAAGTAAAAGTCGGTGCCATTGGACTTACATATGCACGAAGAAGTTTAGAAGAAGAAAGAAGGGCTTATTTATTTACTGGATTTCATGTCTCTTTTCACATTCTCTTTCACATATTCTGTGAAAATTTTCGCCCGCTAAAGCTCATGGTTTCAGGGATAAAGCCGTTTTCCTTTTTAAAAATAGGATAGACAGACGTTGTGAGCTTGTAAATAGGCTTCCCTATATCCTATGGGTACGGTACCCTAAATATTGGTTCTGAAAATTTATACTCTCTTTGAAATTGGGAGGATGTTTTTTCATGATCTTGATTTAATTATGAATAGTAAAGTATTTTTATTGACAGTTTTGATTCCATGTTTCAATCAATTTATATTAGTTTTTATGTTTAATATACGTAATAATAGCCTATGGAATAGATAAAAAACATAATTTATTATAGTTCAATCATAATCATCAAAGTTTAAATTAAATCAACAACAATTTAATCAACCATTATACGATAATAGCCACGTAAAAAATCTGATTAACTAACGTAAGAGCATTGCATTGAACGTAATTAAATCATTCCTCTCTACCAAAAGACAAGTGTTCTAATGTTCCCACTGCAGGGACACCGGCCTATTTCTGTCTTATTGTATTTCATGACAAATCCATAAATCGTTTCACGAAAGAAATCTCCCGGCCCGACCAACTATAATTTAGCTTTTTCGTAGTAAGTATAGAAACATTAAAATCCATAGGGATTTGTTCAATAAATAGCTAAGTAATCGGCTTGTTCAAAATATATTCCATACATTTTTTTGTAACAGTATTCGTCGATACTCTTAATCGATACTCGCCAGTCTTCAGATACGATCAGCGAAGTCGTTTTATCCTCATCTGATCGAGATTAGCGTAAGAATCATGTTTCTATTTAAAATTCCCATTCGCTCCGATCGTTCGCAGCTGCTGACGCGATAACCGTTTGAATGCTAAGCATCTGCCTGTAGCAGCCTGATAATGTGGATGGTTCTTTATAAATGAAAATTATTCAGATAGCTTGGTAATAAATAATTTCATGGACATTTCACATAAAGCTATCTAGCCCCAAGAGATCATAGCTGCCACCAGATTACTGTTACAATACTTGTATACAGCATTTTTTATACTATTCAGACACTCGGCAACATCTAAATATGTTCGATACAAATGTTTGTCCTTGGTGGAAATAGAACAAGCTCTGTCTTATGCGCGGGCGCATAAGACAGAGCTATTACCAAATGAGCTGTAAATCCATTCAAATAGATCAAGTACATAGATAATACTTTATTGTACTTACAACACACTTGCTCAAAAATACTATTGTAGTACAATATTGTTGTTCATATATGGTGTTATCGCTAGTACCAGGGCGACCAAGCTTCACTCGTATTTTTGTGTAAAACGGTTTTTTGTAAAAAAAATGCGTTTTTACAAAATATAGAGGTATATTTAAATAGCAAGACCCTATCTAAACATCCGATATACGCAAAAATAAATATATATTATATTATTTTAATAGTACCAGGGCGAGGCTCGGTCACGGGTTTTCGTATTTTTTTTGTAATTATTGCATTATTACTAGAAATTCAATTATACGGGTAAACTTAAACAGCATAACCCTACCTAAACACGAAAATTCATTCAAATAAAAATAATTGCTCGTTTAAAGTAATACGAGTAAGATAAGGTAAGTATCGTAAAATCCTGACATGTCCTAGAAGCAAATGTTCTGAAACATCTACCAACTTAGACCGTGGTTTTCCTGGGAGACACATGTAGAGGGTGGGCCGGTGTCTGCAATGCGAGGTTGACACAGATATTATTATATAATAATATAACCAAAGTCGAAGCTCACAACAATGAAAGGCCCTTATCAGTCGCACAAACAACGTTTGCGCATAAACACTGCATGCGTAATGAGGATGCAAATGCAACGTTTATTGCTCGCGATAGTGCGCTGGCTTTAGATTTAGCCGGTGGAAGCGTTGCTGTTGATTAAATTGTTTTCAAATGTATTAGTGGGATGATTATTTCAAAGTGGATGAATGTAAGCACTTTTATGGTGTTCCATCCGTACGAAAATTGACAAAACAAGGGTTAAATCCTAAAGTCTTACAAAAAAATGTACGCTTATTTTACGTTAATAATTATAAAACATTTCTGTGATCATTTCATTTATTTTATGTTATAATTTCATGATATATTTTTTACTACAAAATTAAAATTTACAATTCAGTTGGGGGTCCAGTTGCTCGCGTCCGTAGGTGTATACCCTTTGATTCCCCACACGTACCTCCTGGATGGTGCTAAAGGAGTAACCAAAAGTAGCAGTAAAGATGCTGGTATTCACATGCGCATGTGACTTATCATCCCCGTCTCGGGTGATGGACGCAGCAGGATGAATGCAACTCAGTCTAAGATCCAAATCTTATACAGAGTCACATTACTGTTGTCACGGGCGGGGGTCGCCACTTACCACCAGGTGGGCCCTCAGCTCGTTGCGTCACTTAATCGAATAAAAAAAATAACTAGAAATTCTAAGATAAACTAGGTTACAAATGTGCCCCTCCAGGTGATCTATTATAACACCCCCTCGAGGCTAGTCATCGACTTTCCAAACACCCTGTGTATGAAAACCTTCAGCTGGTGGTTTAATGCGTTACTGTCGGGTTGATTAAATTGTTTTAAAATTTACTATGGGACACCAAAATCATTGCGTTCATTAAATGATGCAGCGCGTGTTTGATGAAAGTGGGTTGACGCGTGTATTTTAATGAGTGCGGTTAGCTGATGATTTCAAACAGCGTTTTAACGTTTAGATTCTCGTAGTTAATAGTTTAATACATATAAATATTTGCATCATACACAGATAGAATGATTATGAACTGAATTGCATAGTATTCGCGACACGATTTTAGGCCACAAACACAGCCTTTGCTAATAGCGATGCAAATGCGTCGTCTTGAAGCGAACTGTTGGTATGCGACAAACACACAGCTCACGTGCAATGTATATGAGGTTACAGTAATTAGGTATGTATGAGGCTGTCAAATGGTGTGCATATTAAAAGCTTCAAAGATTTTTGGACGCGTTGCATGCGCATATGTATTTTTTTACATTGACATAGAAAATAACAGCGAAGTAAGTTATCTAATATATCTATAGTATATTATAGTATGCGACTATTAAATAAAACGGATTTATATCGAGGGCTATGAATCACTCGCGTTGCTCAGGATTCTAGCACCTGAATCATTCTCTAAACTCGTGATTCAGTCGTTAAAATCCTTCGCTTGTGATGATTCATCTATGGCCCTCCCTTAAATCTGTCCTTTATATAATAATTGACGGCTCCGTGGTTTAGTTGGTAGTAGCCCTGCCTTCGGAGCAAGGGGTTCCGGGTTCGATTCCCGGCCGGGGCACACTTTGTGTGGTGAGCATGAAGTTTGTTCTCGGGTCTTGGGTGTTTGTCTTGTGTTTCTGCCATCTACGATAGAGGAAATCCTAGTGCAGAAGTATGAGTGTGTAAACGTTTAACTATCATAGTTTATAATCTCAGTGATTAATAAAATTTCTTTTCATGTCATTGCAAACAACACATTTTCCAACGTAAATTGAAAACGCAGCGTGATATTCTATATACATCGTTCCCTTATATTTTTCATTGGTATTATGTGGCATATTGACGGCTGGATGAGCGTAATTGAGAGGTGCATCTGACATGCATTGTGGCTCGAATAGGAGATATAAGTTTCATGAGATGCAGTTCATTGTTTTATTTTATCGATAAGTTAGACAGGACAGGAGCAACATGAGCTGACTTTGGTGGTATCATGCTTCAGTTGGGGAGAACTTGAGTCGTTATAACGTTGTATATGAGCGGCAGTAACTATTTAACATCAGAAGCGGTTGTGTGTAAAGTTGACATCGATAGAATAGATTACACCATTTTTAAAGGTATTACTTTTTTATGTGAATATGTGAGTCCCATTTATCCTGCTGCGTCCATTACACGAGACGGGGATCATACGTCTCCTGCGCATGTGATTCCACCGGCACCCACACCCTTCCACCGGAACACAGTTATGCGAGCACTACTGCTTGGCGGCAGATTCCATGTATAGTATTATAGCTTTACTTTTGGTTGCTCCTTTAGCACCACCCAGGGGGTACGTGTAGCAACTGTACTGGAAATAACCTGTAGTTTATAAAGAAAGATTTCAAACTAAATCACCGGAAGGTTATAAGGTAGCATAATATATTTTTGTTGTATCGCTGAATTCCAGTGTATTCCGAAACCAATATTCTTCAGAATCTTACATATCACAGGAACGTATCGTAAGCGATTTCCTGCTCCCAAATGGTACGACGCGAAGAGATGCGACATCCGACTTTATGTGTTTGGCCGGATAATCATATAAAAATAATAAGAATATATTTTATTGTTAAACTGTGTATACAAAGGTCTTATAAGTAATAATAGTTTATGAAACAACAGTTTGTCCTCTCGGACGTACAATATATTAAAAGAGACTCCAAACAAAAAATGAAGAGCTAACTTGTGTTTATCTGCTTTTTAAATATAATTATAGTGATAGTACGAGCTAAAGGCCCACTTGATGTTAAATAGTTACCTCTGCCCATAAAATAATACGACTTAGGTCCTTCCTGACCGGAGTGTAGGCAGTACTTCTCCGGGCGAGCTTTGCACAAGTTCTACTGCTACCTTTTGTAGCTCCTTTAGCACTATTCAGGGGGTACGTGTAGGGATTCTATACTGGTAGTAGGTCGCTCACTCTACCATTCTAAGGGTATTCACCTACGGACGCGAGCAACTGCACCCCCAAAAGTTTGTTAAAATTATGTTTTTTTTTTTGCTAACCACACTTTAAGGAATAATTTAATAATTTTTGATTTACTTTTTTTGCAGTCAGTGGAATGATCTATTTCTCTCAGAACAAGACTTGTCCTTGACTCCTATCTCTGTCTCTACCCCAGGGTCTTCTTGCCGTGATTCCGCCGACGGAGTCGAAGAAAGAATCACTAGAGTTTGTATGTGTGCTGTGGGTGTATGTTTAATACTCCTTCACGCTCAAATGACTCAACGGATTTGGATGAAATTTGGTACCAGGATAGCTTAAATCTTTAATTAATGCATAAGCTACTTTAAATCTGGAAAACACCGGGCGCGCAGCCAGTAATAACTAAAGACGACATTCTTTACGTTTATTTATTTATTTATTTATTATAAACAGAATCAACAGCTCTTAGAGATAATATAAAAACACTTAATATTAATCTTAATCTTTGGTTAACTAATATTACGACAATCACAACGAAAAAAGTTAGTAAATGTCTCTGAAAACTGATATTAATAACAGACAACAATTAGGTATGTACTCGTATGAGTATGTTCTCAACAACATAGTTTTTGAACTTGAAATCATAATTTTCCGGCTTTTAAACAAACACAAGGCAACCCTATGAACAGATGTGATTCGATACTTATTCAATGCCCTATTCTCGATTCGCTCGATAAGAACGACCCACGAGACTCGCCGTAAATCTCGACCACAACTCGTGCGACAAAAATATCATTATGTAAATTTGCATAGAAATAAAAGAGGGCAATGTTCGATAGAGTTTCTGCTATTTTCGTAGCTTTTGTTGGGTTGACTTCGCGAAACTTTTGTTGTATTATTGTGCTTTAGGTGAATGGACCACATGAAAAAATTTCTTTTCCAAACTTAATATAAATTATTGATACCTCGTAGGTAAATTAATACTTAGTAAAAGTTTTGAAAAAAATGGTAAAAATTATTTTCCGAATCCATAATTGTCCGAACGACACAATATGGCGCAAGTTTCTTTTTTTTTTAATTTTGATATATACCTAAATTAAAAAAAAAATGTGTCACTCTCACAATTAAGACAAATCTAACAAGCTAAAATCTATTACAGAGCATGCCAAAGAAATATATAATATATACATACACTACATACATAACCTTTCTGGTACAGTCGGGTCAAAAACGTCGATGTTATGAATTCCGCTGTATGGTGTTTATGTAATATAGGTGGTTACTGCAGCCCGTAAACAAAATGTTTGAATGATTTTTTCCTTTTTTACTCGATATTTTCGCCATTCGTACTGATTTGAATGATTCTTTTTTATTTAATAGGGTAGGGTATTCGAAGTCAACTTTATGGCAAAATATTTACCCGAAAAGTGGATATGTTAAAAAATAGGATGATGATAGTATTGAAACGGGTTTGTTTGATTTTTAGATCACTCTCTTTCAAGTACTGAATCATTGAAATGAAAATTTAACAGAACATGACGTCACTACCGGATTCAAAGCGGAAAGTATCAAGACGGCGTTCGCTACTTGAAAAATTACCCGTTCCAACTTCACTCATTCAAACAATAACAAAACAAGACCCTCCACAGACTAAACAAAGGGAATCACGCGAAACGTTAACGATCAAGTCAAGATATCTCAAGTATACTTGGAGTTCCAGAAAACGCTTTTGAGATTTCTCCGAAGTCTATCTTTGTGAAGACAGTTGCGCTGTACACAAAACCCGAGGGATGACATGAGGCGCTTTTCATAGAATTATAAACTCTGATCACTGTTCTCTTTATATTACAATAGTGACGGAATGTTCTGCAGACGCACCTGATGATAAGTGGTTACCTCCACCCATAACAACAGCAATATGTCCTCCCCGACTGAAGAAAATTATATGAGAAGACCCAAGTCGCACCCCGTTGCGCCCGTCACCCGAGACGGGGATAATACGTCTCATGCGCATGTGATTTCACCGGCACCCACACCCTTCCACCGGAACACAGCAATGCAACCACTACTGCTTGGCGGCAGATTCCAGATGCGGTGGCAGTATTTCTCCGGACGAACTTGGCACAAGTTCTACTGCTACTTTTGGTTCAAGGGATCAAAGGGTACACATCTACGGACGCGAGCAACTGGACCCCCAAAAAAACTGTATTACTCGGATTATCAAAACTAACTCATCGAAGCACTCGATCCAGTTCCTAGCTAACGGTTATGGTCACCTTTCACCAGAAACGTTACAGTCCCACGTGCAGCATTAAACAAGGATTCAATTATCCGATAGCATCTACCACACTATCCAGAACACGTGATTCAGCAACACAAAACAGTGACTAGACCACCCCAGTTAATCCTACTGGAGTCGAAGCCACAATCTGACAGAAGGCAGCCTCCGTCCACAGTCAGGAAGGTGGCAGATAGGTCACTCTAGACTTTGCTGTTTTTCGAGTATACAGTTTTATCTTTATAAATAGAAATCCATTATCGCATGTATCATGTAAGATCATGCACTTGAGAATGGTTAGACATATCTGCCTATTTTTTTTTTCGCAATTTTACGTTCCTGTAATAATTCTTACGTGTGCTAAAGTGATACATTGAGAATCTACGTAGCCCTTCATAGAAATAAGTGTGAATTTATGTGTATATATTGTATACTAATTTATTAATTATATTGATCCTAAATACGAAGTAACAAACAGCTGTTTTATATAATTAATCCTACATCATTTTCTTTTTTCTTATTAACATCGTACATATAATGAAAAATATCTGTATTTTTATTAATTATTTATTATTTTTATAATTATGGATTGATTAAATTATTAATTTAATTATAAAATCAAATAGACGGGTTGAATAGAACGCTAATTTCTTATTAATTTCGAGCTATGAGTCTGTTATAAGATTAGTTAATCAATAGCATTATTACACTCATAGACATAGACCTTGTAACTTGTATATAAAATTTCATTCATCGATGAAAGATTTTTTTTAACCGGTGTATTGATTTAGGCGACAAAACGTAACAAACAAACAAAAACACTCACTTCCACATTTATAATATTATAAGTAGGATAAATGCCCTATAAACGTGGTTGGCATGGAGTGGATGTGCTTTCGCGTCACTCAGCTAATACCACCCTTGCTCATATCTCACGGTCTGTCTGTGTATTGTTTCAGTACGAATATATTTTACGTAGAGGTGGTGTGTCTGTATCCATAGCCGTAATCCCAATGATACATTCGATGCCAATTTATGGATGTTGTTGTGATTGAAGGAATTTTATATTTTCATACAATATAGATTTTTACTCGAGAGAGTTGATAGAGCATTTTTCTCTGTTACACCCAAATCCTATAATCTGCAAAAAGATTAGCCGCTACATAAACTATAGTAAGATTTTTATCTGTCAAACAATATTTGGTACTTTTCCACAGCCTTCGGATTATTAATTCGGCTGTATTTTTTTTATGTTTGTTACTCATTTCTCCGGTATTAATGAACTAACATTGATTTTTTTTGACGTGATAACGTCTTACAATGCACGAAAAAGTATGACCCATTGTTACGTTCCACCTGAGCCGAGCAAGCGAGAGCGCGGAACAAGCGATAGAGAGACACGATCGGTCTAAGCGTTCGACTTGTTTTTATCTCTTCCATTCCATCTGCCGATGCGTCCGAGTATTTTATGACGTTATCACGTAAAATTATTAAGTAAACGCTTATAAATCTACTTCGACTTTGATACCCAAACACCTATCAAAGTCGAAGTCAAAATACTTTATTTCAAATGAATTCTTAGAAAAATACTTGGAAACGTCATTTTTTTTTTAAAGATTTTCAAACAAGATCATGCGTTCTTATAATAATAAGATAATATAAGTTCTTATAATTATGTTGTTTGTATGGCGAACCTACAGCGCAGAAGGCAAAACTATCAACTGAGCTGTGAGCTAATACCACACATACGCAACAGGCTAAATTCACATCAACTCTTGTCATGACAGATTCCCTTTGATGAACTCGCAAGCCCCATGAGTTACCAACAGCTAGAAAATAAAATATATGACGCCCACAGATTTGTGACGTCACGAAATAGAGTTACAGGGAACGAGCAAAAATCCGTGTAAAATCGAGCGCAGGCATTTTTGAGCGTATGAGGAAAACCAGGTCTGTTTGACCCCAAGAGACTGGTAGGGTTGTTAAATTGATGATAGACGAAACATTCTTTTGGTAATGTAATTTTCAGGAGAAAAAATGGATTTTGGTAGAATATATCACAGGCATATGAGACGATACATCCCCGTCTCGGGTGACGGGCGCAACTGCGACCTGGGTATTTTCATTCTTCGGCAGGGAGGACCCGAATTGTATTAACGTTGTTATGAGCGGAAGTAACCACTTAACATCAAGTGGGATACTTTAGTGGTATAAAATAAAAGGATCAGGTCAGGTCAGGGTCACTATCATAATTAAGACAAATCTAATGACACCTCTCTTGCTAAAATCCATCAAAGAAGGGAAAAACAACTCTTCTTCTGGCGCAGTCGGGTAAAAACAAAGAAATGGAGGCTTTTAATATAATAATAACATATTTCGCTACAACCATGTGTTACTCTCGAAAAGCGAGTGTAAATCACACACACGTGTTGTCTACTAAACCTGCCTTATATAAAAGTGGGGAATGTACCGAAACTTCCCATAAATAAGTGAAATGCTTCTTTACGGGGGCAGAAGGCCAGCTTAGGGGCGAGAGCAGATTACTACACGTATTTTATAAATGTCAAAGCTAAAGTTGAGAGGGAAAAGATTGTAGGGCATAAATTATCACCCCTTAAGCAGCGGAGGGTTAAATTGGAGGTGAAGTTTAGCAGCTTGCGATGTGTATATCTAAGTTTAGAATAAGTATGAATGAATGATTTTTTGCGTAAAGTGTGGTTTAGGTTCAAATTTTTATAGTAGTTGGATTGTTCCATATACTTCGCTAAGGAACTCAGGATTTCTTTTTTCATATTTTTTTACTTTCTTGAGTATAAATACAATTTTTTGCAAGTGTTTATTTAGATATTAATTGAGTTTTAAATCTAATTTTATATTTGTTCAAGCTCAAATTCATTTTTCTTAAGTATCGTTTCGAAACGTCAAATATTGTTATCAAACGATAACAATATTTGACGTTTAAACGATAACAATATTTGAATATTTGACGTGAGATAAATGAATTTGAGTTTGAATAAATATAAAATAAAATGCTAATGAAGATAAAACGAGTCACAAGAGCTTCTTAGGCACATTACATGCACACAGATATGACCAATTACAGATAATTTTCATATTTCAGCTAGCTAGCTAGCATAATATATGCAAACTGGATCTGTTTTTAGTTTAATCATACACTTAACTTTAAATTATGTTTTTGGCACTATTCCACTTGGTAGTGAGTTGGAAGACTGTGTGTCGGTTTACTAAAGGGACAAAGGGAAAAAATTATTTATCGCATTACCTCTGGTATTGTAGGTGTTCATGGGCGGCGGTGGTTGCTTCCCATCAGGTCACAATTTGACAAGTGTCAAACGACATAGTGGCAAAAATCTCATAAAAAATTGCAAATATCCGATTTTTATCATGAAATTTCCTAAAACTTTTTTATATACAAGTCTTGTCTTGACAATTACGATATACAAATTAGATAAATCGGTCGAGCTATTTTTGAGTTTTTACGAGACTAATTCATTTATTATAAATATATATATATATGTATAGATTATATATGAAACGAAACTGACTGCTTGCCTGCAACATTGTGATCTCCCCTTCTTGAAACTTTTCCATCAGAAACACAACACTCATACATCCTTTTATCTTACGACATGTATTATATACGAATAACGTGAAATTAAATGGTCTAAGTGAGAAACAATCGAAAAACCGACTTCGACTTGGGGAGTTCAAGTTGGTCGCGTCAAGAGAATACCCTTAGAGCCCCTAACGTATGCATTGGTGGTACTAATGGAGCCACCAGAACCCATTAGAATTTAGGTAAAATAGTAGTAGTCGTAGTAGTAGTAATGCCATGTCGAAGGCCTTCGGGCGGCTTCAAGTCTCCGACACTAGAGTTGGCCAATTACTGACACGAAAAGAAGAAGTAGAACTTTTGTCCGGAGCAGTACTGCTACCACACTGATTAACAGACCCGCCAAGCTGTGGTGCATGAGACATAACATCCTCATCTCAGGTATTGGGCGCAACACGATGCGACTTGGGTTTTCTCATAGTTCCGTAGCATGCATCTGTAATTTCACCGGCAACGCCTACAGCCTTCCAGAAACAGTAATTTCAATACACCACTGCTTGGTGACAGATTACGAGGCATGGAGGCAGTAGTTTCCGCACAAACTTGAACAAATTCCACTACTACTTGGGTTGCTCCATTCGCACCACCTATGGCCCGCGTGGATGGTTTCTGAGGTCATCTACAGCCTACAGACGTGGGCAACATGGACACCCCAAAAATCCGCTTGTTCCAAGCTTAGCTATAAATAAGTACTCATGATAAAGAAATACCTAATCCCTACACGCCGTTTTCCCGTCACTTGCGCGTAGCAGTTCGTCCACAAAAGGCCCGCAACAATGCTGTGATCTCTAATGAAGAGTTTTGTACACAAAGGGACAGACGAACTCTTTATTAATACCTTGTGTTATGAGTAATCCCCCCCTTTTTACCGTCACGGTAAAAACAGTGAGGTATTTTTATGAGAAAACCCTTTTAGATGAGGTTTTGGGGAAAAGTTGTTTACACGTAATCACGTACGATTAAATTATTCATTGTATATTGTACATATTATTTAAAGGTTTTACTTCTTTCTTTGTAAGGTTGCAAAGGATTAATGTGCCCTTATTTCTAAGCATACAACATCTGTTTGACTATTTGTCTGTCTGTCTTTTTTAGCCGAAAGCTGTATCTTTTGATCAGTCATTAGGCTAAATAACTAATATATGCAATTATGGCGGATATCCTTACGACTATAAAATACAAGCAGTGGCACAGAACTCTTAGCGAGTGAGTCAGAATCACATTTCAATGGTCCTTTTTTTATGCGTTATCTTATAGCATAAAATATAGTTTTTCGAATTTTTGCGAGACTAACGCATGGCTATTGATTTTTATAGATATAGATAAGGTCTGAAGTCTGAATAGGCACCAAACTCAGCATTTTTTTATATTTTTATCGGGTCTTTGGGTCATTATTAGATCCAAAAATTTACAAAGAGTAGAAGACTTAGTAGTAAAAATATTGTGTACCCAAGAGTTTTTAAATAAAGACTTAGAAATAACGCATATAATTTAAACTTAGAACAAGATGGCGCATGAACTGGCTAATGCCCCGCATAAACACGCAATTTGAAAGCTCGATCAGCAACGCTCACGCTTCTTTACACATTGAAAGGAAATCAAGTTATTTCAACGAAAACGCTTGAACAGGATAGTTCTGAAGGCTTTCCTCTATATTTTATTGCCATCATTTTACCAAACAATACTGCAACGCGCAACTTTATTCAAACACTTCAAATATTCATACAGGTCTTTATTACAATGTAATAGAGTGTAATTTAGCGTGAAGACTGTTGAAACACGGTAAGTAACGTTTGTTTTGTATTTGGCTGGGTGCCACACAGTTTCGGTAGTAAAAAATTTCGTCTGCCTCACATAAAAGGTGTAAAGCCGAAATTTTTGGGTTTAGTAAGTTTGACAAAGCATGTCTAAACTTTTCAAATATATACAGGGTTTCCTCGGTCCTGTGTTTTATTCATGGCTATAAAACTTTTTGATTTCGTTACATGCAATTGGGTAAACCTCTTTGGTATCAAAATAAATTTGATAGCGGCCAAAAGGATCGTCGTCAGATTTCTTAATTTTTTTGCAAAGGAGTTTTGTTGGTCTATCAAGTAATTGGTAGGGTTCGCAATAAAAAAACAGTGACCGATGACAAAGAAAGAAAATAAACAAGAATCCACGGTCATTATTCAAATTACGAACGTAAATAAAACCTTTATACTGCTATTAACACCATTATAGCACTAATGAATTTAAAAAATGCTATTATGAAACTGTTAAATGTTTATGGGAATTAATTTGTGAGTAATTTAAAATGTGTGTACGGCACGCGACGTTTTTGTCAAACTGTGTATGATGCTGGGGCCATTTGCTTTCTGTCATTCATTATAAATTCGATACAAAATATTTTGCGTAAATACTAAGTTTGAATTTAAATGTGAAAAGCTGTCGCTCGCGGCGTTTTAGTTCAACCCCTTAGAAGAAAACGAACCGTATAATACAATAATCTCAAAATATTTTGTCACTGTCTGAAGCACCTGCGCAATTTTCAAGGAGTAAGGAACGTTGATATTTTATATTTTGGCGAGACATAACTTTTTTAATATGACAAAGCTATACTGAAATTCAGTGAAGTGAAACTTAATTTCAAACGTATTATTCTTTTACATCTCAAGTATCGTTTAGACGTCAAAATTATTATTATAACCACAATTAATTATTCGAAATTTACATGTCATAAAAAGATTTACCTAATGAGTCAATTGAAAATGTCATAATTTATTTTTAAACAACAATCACGGCATTCATCATTCATCGGCAGAAAGCATATCTTTTCAAATAAAAAAAGAATTTTCTGAGTCAGTTGATAAATGACGAAGCTCCGAGTTAACAAAAATAAAAAAAATACTACTGAATCGATACCATCCATTGGAAGTCATTTGAAAAATAGTATAATTATAGAGGAGTATTAGCAAATACTAGCAATCTTTCCCTTGCCTTGACAAAGTCCCAATCCTTCTGGTTTTCATAATTCATTCAAGTTTTTCTTTCCGACCTTTCTTATGTAGACCAAATGTGACGTTGCAGTATGGTTTTGATTTCACGGGTTGCCGGTCACATTGGAGCGATCCCGGATAGGGCAGCTCCTGACATTTGATAGAATGCCTCGCGGACCGTGAACGAAACGTGGGCCTAAGGGTGCGGCCGAGCTCCAGCGGGGCTGAAGCCACGCGATATTAACTTTTACACACTGGAAAACCTCTATAACTCACTGTGAGAAAATAGCTAGGACATGCGCTGGAAAGCAACACGATCTAAGAATGGCCGTACTTCTCCAGACTAACTCATTGTAATTACAGTTAGAACTACTTCTATAAGCAACAATTTATAACAATGGTTCTTTGACCCTCATTATTATCTCATATATAATGCCCTGTTAGTCTCGTAAAATTCGAAACCGGCTTGATCAATTTGTTTGTTTTCTATTTGATTGTGTTCGTAATAATCAGGACAATGTTTGTATAATAATTTGGAAAATTCTCAGGAAAAGTCGGAAACCGAGAAAAACTAAAAGAAAAATTTTCTATAGGATTTTTGTCACCATGTCAGTTGGCAGCCTATTGTCAAATTGTAAATCAAGACAGAAAAACATCAACTAGTTATATATATATTATAGTTCGGCAGCTGTATTTACCAAAAGCTTTTGTTGTCTCTTCTCTTCTTTTTGTCTTTTTAAACAAAGAAATAAAAAACAATTTGAAGAAATAAGAATTTATGCTCGTAATACTCTCTAGCATACGAGACACGCCTTTAGGGTTTAGACTTACTTTCGTGTATTTTGTTGTTGCTATTCAATTTTATGAGGGCCTATTTTCAATTTCGTCTATCAGTTTTATGAAGTCTTTTTTGGTAAAACATCAGTCAACATTGTAAACATGTTATTTTGGTATGATGATACTTATTTATGCCTACTACATACGATGATAGCATCAGTTTTTCCCCCGAAAGGCTAGGCTGAGCCTCTAGGGCACTTTTCACTTTGTAGATCGTGGGAACAAAGATGCGCCGTCACTTTTTTTGCCAGAGGCGACCAACGAGACACCCCTAAAAAAAATGTTAAGTGTTTTTTCCAACGGAACTTTCATCGTCAACTTCATTTGCTTCCAATGCCTTTGCGTTCTCTCCCTGATACGGTATCCTAATCAGGTAATCGAATGTATGAGGGTCTCAGTCTAGTTTAGCTTTCGCTATCAGAGTCCACTACACGAGCATTCTTTCATGGCGTGTGCGAGTCGCGTGCCGTCTCCCCTTATTGTGCTAAGAACTATTAACATTCCTTTACGGGGAATGTTTAGATAACCTCGTGTTTGCCTCCTCGAAGTTATGGCCGCCTGGTACTTCTGATAATGATATCTGAGAGACACATGGCTTTTGATACAGTATTGACAGGTAGGGGGCAGATAGGGGTTGATAATGGTTCGAAAAAATTGTTGCTCGAGACCAATAGGGGTTTGTTAGTAATTAATTGTTTATCTTCGTATCTCATGCGGGAATTACTAAAAACGTTTACCCGAACCCGGGACCCCTCGCTTCGAAGGCAGGGTTACTACCAACTAAGCTACGAAACCGTCTAAAGAGTATCGTTACATTGAATTTCTAATAATTTAGTCATGATATGAAGACTGATTTTTTTTAAAGCCAAATTTAAGCTTACAACATAACATATCTATCTATACATAAAATACTTAACATTTGTTAGCTTTGCTGAAAAAAAAACAAGTCTTGTATGTTTTCAGCCCTATTTACAGTCAAGGTCAAAATCATTATTTCCATTGAATTATATAAAAGAATTTGATATGTAACATTCCTATTTTTAAAATAAATATGTATTACGATATTACACGTTCTTGTAACTTAATTTAGCGCAATTTCAAGCCCTATTCAACCCTGTATGGGGAAGATATTTATAATTTACTGTGAATGTTGTGTTTGTTTAGAATGTTAATTGTTACCCGAGGTTGCCCATTCGAAGAGAACACTACAGTTTTCTGGAATAAAAAGTAGCCTATGTGTTACCCAGAATAAAACTATATACGCTATAGCTGGTATCCAAATCCGTTTAGCCATTTGAGCGTGAAGCAGTAACAAACATACACACACACTCAGCGTTAGTGTGATAATTTTGAAGCTTGCTACATCATTTTAAACATTAACATTTTTTCAGTAAAACGCACATTTTCACATCCTGCAGTAACTCCTAGGGAACATGGTATACTTCTCATAAACACTGTCTCAGCGCCATTTTGTGGAGCATTATCTTCCATAAAATATTCAGAGAACATTTTCAATAAAGATTATGTGGATACACGGTATGTTCCATAATTTGAGGCATGAAGACACTCCTGTTCAGAATACAAAACAGATACCTTTATACAGGATGTTTCAGGATTACATTTCCTAATGTAGATACAGGAAAAACAAAAGCGTGGAGCGATAGGTTAATATTACGCAATTATTTGAAACATAATTCATGAGATAATTTGTAATTTTGAGATAATGATGTGAAATTTTGCTGTATTTTAAAATTGAAGGCTGTTATCTTTATTAGCGAAGTGTATATTTTTATCTAATGACTTTAAACGAGGAATTCTTGTATATTTATTTCATATATCTCGAAAACGGCTCTATCGATTTGGGTGAAATTTTGGGTTTAGATGTTTAAAACACATTTTTTTATACATAATACTATTTTGCCCAAAAATCGCCCAGGTACTAATTATAGGATACAAAATTGGTTATAAAAAATAGGATGTTAATGTTGGGACACATTGTAGGGATGACAGAGTACGATGTAATTTTTCCGATAGGCAGGGAAAAGTGAGAGAATTTTCAATTTTAAGTCTCCCACAGACAGTACGCCGATGGCATTAAAATAAAATGGGAACGGTGTCGTCAGTCGACACGTAAACGCCATCCATCAAGCCTCGTGTGCACCCCCTTGCAGCTGCAGACGGGCGACCAAATGTCGCGCGACCCGGAACGCGTGGAAGTCCGCACGAGTTGGCGTCACGCGGTACTCTAGGGGATTCATGAACGTTTTACACTACGGATATAGGATTAATGGTAGTTCGGTGGTGGCATACAGCACTGGGGAAAGGGGGCGCAGCAAAGCCAATTTTATTAAATGTTAAACTATTATTTATCGCGAGCTGAAAGAGTTATATTCCTCAGTTATTCATAGAGTTTGAAAAAATGCTAACTTAGTAATAAGAACGCATGATTTTGTACGTAAATATTTATATAAAAAAGTACTATTTATGTATTCTATCTGTCTTCTAACCGGATTACTTTTGGTTCCGATAGTGCAATGCCTAGTTTGGGGCTAGACGGCGCTGTGTGACATATCTGTATATAATTATTATTTATTTATTAACATCCTTATCTTACCTTCTGCTTTACAAAGAATGTTTTGACAGCTTTTAAGGTATTTTTGACAGTTATGAGTATTTGTATAGAAAGTATCTCGTCTGGTGCGACCCGTATGCGTTACGGAATTGACGAGCGGCGAATTTTTGAAAAATGTAAAAAGGTCACTCTAGACGTCACGTCCCGTTCATTTATTTCCGGATCGACTTCTTTCAGTTTTGGACCATCTGAAGAATGGCGGGACAAAATAAATAATGACTTTCGGAAGGTTTCAATTACAATGTGGTTTTAAGCTTATATTTCAGGCATTGCTATCAAACAGAAAACAATGGATATATGTTTAATGTTTGAGTAACTACTAGCTAATACTCGTAATATGTGTGTCAAACTTAGTCTTTGAAAGTCACCTTTTCAGGCATCACAATATTACAAAAATGAAAATATGGCGTCAAAAACGAACATTTTTAACGAGAGTAAGACGGTGTCGCTGTATTGGGAACACTATAGGCTGGTTCGGATTTAAAACTGACCTGACTCTCTTTGTTTCAGGACATCAGCGACTAAGACAAGCAGTGGCTCCCCCCACCGGGAGCGAAGACGAAGAGATGACGACGTGGTATCCAGTGGGTACAGTGCAGCCCTGCACCGGGTTCCTCCACCGCCACCACCAGCCCTGCTGCGGCGGCTTGGCGTCAAGGAGACCACAGGTGTTGGCAAGGTGAGTGTACAGGAAACAATCTACAGCAGCGTATAAGGGTACTATTTAAACAATACTACGAAAAATTATATCATCTAGTAATTAGCCCACAAATTACTCTTTTACTGAAGGTCATCGGTAACCGCGATATTTTCCACTTTCATTAGCCGCATAATAGTTAATGCGACCCGTCTCGGCTCAGCACAGTTGTACAGTATGTGAGACGTAAGTCGTAACACAATTCCGTAATACATCATTTTGATCTATCTGGTAAAGGTTAGCCAGTATTAGCTATTAAGCGCCCAAAACATGTTTTCACGGCTTTTCTCTATAAAATTTATTATACATTAAACATAATACTTTTTTCCTTCCGGAAAAAAATCTCTAATTAATAATTAAACCTGTATCTAAATCCACTGCGTGGTATGGAAATTAGCGGAGAAACAGACGAAAACAGGAACTTTGCTTTATACGAGTACTATTTGGAGATTTCGAAAACTTATTTAGGATATTTAATTAACCTAGGTTCCGCAATTAGTTAATTAACATGATTCGTTCCAATTTAGCTTTGATATTATAGATAGATGAATTTTATTATACATGAAATAATAATTTGATATTTACGGAAACTAAATTATTTAAAACTTATAAACAGTTGGGTAATTAATAATTACGAGAATATCTCTTGGTCTTGTCTTGGTCGAACATTACCAACTTTTGTAATAATATGTAATCTTTTCTACACTCAGGTTTAAGTTCAAGGTGCATTTAATTTTGAGTTGACTAGAGATAACATATAATTCTATGAAACGTAAATGTGTATAATTTGGTAGCTGCGATACGTGACGGTAAGTAAAGTTAAAGTCGACGATGTAGCTCGTGCGCCGATAAAAAAAAACCTGTTCAATTAAATTCAAACATTATACATATTGTATATTGTACTTAGACTGGTAGTTTATAATTTCACGAAACCAAATATATAGCCACACCCTAAGGCATCCTATTAAAAATCAGTAACTTTCGCATTCAAGAGCTATCCAAGGCACTGTGATCATGACACCACTAAAAGATCTCTACTTTGAACACTTTCTAATCAATAAAACTTTAGCTTTTGGCCTGAATGTGATCCAAAATAAACCGGAAAAGATTACAATAAACGCTGTACACTAACAGTATTAAAAAAAACAGGTTTAAGTGCTTTTAAGCTGCGATAAGCGAGGCATTGGCGCCGCATCGGGCAATGATTTAAATGCCGACTCTAATTGGTCGCGTCTAATGAGACAGCTGATGATCTTGCGCTAATGAGTTGACTCGCTTTAGCGATTGTAGATAGACTGTACAGTAGCTGGTGAAACTGTAAGAGCGGGCTTTTGTTTTATATTGTTATCTCGTTCGTCCCGCTGGCCTTCTGGCGGGGTTAAACCTGGGTATACATAAAGTTTTAGCTTTTATTTCGTATCGTTTAATGGAACATAGTTTTTAAAAGTGAAATTCTGTGAAGCTATTTTACTGTATAGTTCTGTATAAAAGTCAATGGTCTTTATTTCCATTTAATTCTTTAAAAAAACTAGGACACGTTGAATTTTTCATAATTATGAACCAAAATAATTTCGATTTTATATTATTAAGCTGTACTAAGACTTTATTTCGAAGCGTTGATGTTAGTGTTCCACGTCTACAGAAAAAAAAATGCGTGACGAGTGTTGCATTGGCTCTCGTATGATACTCACTACTTTATATGTTTAGAAATAATCGCTAACATAAAAATATCTAGGCCCTTTGTCAAAATAATTTCCACCACAGTAGTGGACCAAATCAGAGAAAAAATATATTATATACGTTCTATGTTATTTTAATAAGATCGTTTAAATATAAAGGTAAAATCCTCTAAAGAAATGTCTAGTAAAGGCACTCCCAATTATACAAAAGTCCATCATCCCATTATAACAGTTTCAATACTAACTCTGATCCTCTGTGCTGGAAGCGCATGGAGGCACCATAGCGTGCAATTACCAAACAACTGCGGGTAGTTAGCCAAAAACTCGGGATTCAATTAGACACGCGGCTTAGCCGGAATTAGCCGAGTAATTCCGAACTAACTCGACGGGCGCTCAGTTTCGGCGATTATGAGTACCAGAGCATATCTGTTATATAAAATTGCGAGCTAAAAACTAAACTTATTTGTTGAATATCGTGGAGCACACATTGTGTATTGAACATGAAGTATTTTTTGGTTGTGGAAATCTAAACTACATATATACTGTGTTTATTCATGGTTCATAATTCAAGGTCCAACAATAAAGGAAACCTTAGTATTTAAGCACGTCGTCATCAGTAGCAAAATCACTGGTGTCATGTTCGTCATCAGAAGAACTGCCATCACCCCTCCTGTCAAAAGGAATGTGTCAAAGGCAACTGTGTTTATTCATGGTTCATGGCCCAAACTACAGGAAACCCTAGTATTTAAGCACGTCGTCATTAGTAGCAGAATCACTGGTGTCATGTTCGTCATCAGAAGAACTGCCATCACCCCTCCTGTCAAAAGGAATGTGTCAAAGGCAACTGTGTTTATTCATGGTTCATGGCCCAAACTACAGGAAACCCTAGTATTTAAGCACGTCGTCATCAGTAGCAAAATCACTGGTGTCATGTTCGTCATCAGAAGAACTGCCATCACCCCTCCTGTCAAAAGGAATGTGTCAAAGGCAACTGTGTTTATTCATGGTTCATGGCCCAAACTACAGGAAACCCTAGTATTTAAGCACGTCGTCATTAGTAGCAGAATCACTGGTGTCATGTTCGTCATCAGAAGAACTGCCATCACCCCTCCTGCCAAAAGGTAATGTGTCAAAGGCCTTATGAAATCACATACGAGTATAACCCTAGTGACTGGTGCAACAGTTATGACTTACTTAATCGTTCCTTACCTTACTAAGGAATACCTGGTCGTTTTTCTTTTGCTGCGCATAAAACCCATGAAATTCATAAAATCCTTGGCGCTCCCATACCTTTGAAGAACTAAACCTGACATTGCTTGTTTGTTAAGAATAAATGTAAATTTTTCCGTTTTTTTTTTTCGTTTACACTCTCATACTCCTATGCAGCATGGAACAGAGAAACATAAGACCAACACCCAAGACCCGAATAAAAATTTTACGCTAATCACACAAAGTCTGCCCAGGCCGGGAACCGCACTTTGCTTCGAAGCCACAGCTTCGTTACTTCTCAGATCAAATAGAGGAACTGAACGTAATACTAATATCCAATGAACTCGTACAAACTGGCATTTGCTATCGGATGGTAGGATGGAGTTTGCGGACGTGACGTCAGAGGGACCACTAACGTCATAAGACAGACGGCTAACGAGGCACGCGGTGGGAATAGCGGTTGATCTAAAGCCAACTCCATAGTTGTGCTGTTTGAGCATCAATCCACCAACTGGATTATACTGAAGCATAAGGTACCAGCATGCACGAGCTAAAGGTACGTAAGCTTCTACGGTAGAAGTCTGAGTCGCGTTACTGTTGTTTATGGGTAGAAGTTCAGCAATGCGACTCAATTTTATCGAGGTATGAGAAGACTCAAGTCGCATCACGCGTCTGTCACTTTGAGACGGAGTTTTACGAATCCAAATCTATATTATAAAAACCAATGGCTGGACCAATTTAGCTGATTTAGCTGATTTAGCTGATATTTCGTTGTTTGTCAGGACAAGGCTTGTATGACAGATATGTTTGAAAAGTAGTCATTAAAATTCGGAAATTGGGGATAAAAAAAAAGTTCTATTGGGTTTTTGCCACTACGTCGGCCGTTTGACAGTTGACTGTAAATTAAGACAAGAAAACGTTTGTCCTAGCTATACGATAAGCCATGTTGAAAGTCTTCGGGTGGCTTAAAAACTCTGACAGCACAGTTGGCCGCGTAAACAAAAAAGAAGTGTAGACGTACCTTAATTTAAAGCGTCCGCCAGACGCAGCAGACGAAACACGTAACTAATACCGAATTGTTTGGACGTTTCCGGCGAGTCTGGAAGTCTAGATCTGCAATTACCGAGGTGATCCAGATATTTCATTTCAACGATGTACAATGCTTTTAACGGTCATTAGGAATGTTGGAGATGTTTCCAAGTTCCCTTTACCTCTGTCCGTACCGTATCAGCCTCTAATGTTCCCACTGCAGGGACACCGGCCTACTCTCGATAATTGAGAGTGAATGGGCTTTGATCTACCACGGAGCCACGGATTGGTAGATGTCACATGTCTTCGAATTTATGGTTCTAAGACATGCCGGTTTCCTCACGATGTTTTCTATCACCGTTTCGAGAACGTGGTATTGCGCACATTAATTTTTCATGCCTTCGAATATTTAGTTCTCAGACATGCTGCTTTGCTCATGATGTTTTATAATACTTAGCCGTTTCGAGAAGGTGGCATCGCGCACATAATTTTTCAAGTGAAAATCTCATTGGTGCACGTGTGAATTTGAACTAGCAACCTTCAAATTTGCACCCCTGGGCCACCATCCTCTCCTCTTTGATAATAATAATATGTATTTACAAAAAAGTAGAATATATGTATTCCATTAGTTATCTAGTTCCCATAGCTACGCTTAGTTTGGGGCAAAATGGTCCTGTGTGAAACGTCCATAGTTATTTATTTAACCTATTTCAGCTATTCCAGGATAAGTTCGTATATTAATCTTGAGTCTTATTATCTTAAGGTAATAAAGTTTCATGATCTTACAGAAACTGGGATTAAAATAAGTTATGTAAACTCGACAGGCTTTTGGCGTATTCAGGAGCTTATAAGTTCTTCCATACTCTTTATAAAGCTTCATAATACTATACATTGTGTATTGGTTACCTATTCTATCTTATACAAGATTTAGAACAATATAAATAAATAAATAATAAATATTCATGGATTCATTTCACTAAGCGCCATCTAGTTCCAAACTAAGCATAACTTGTACTATAGGAGCCAGATAACGAATACAATACTTATATAATATTATTTCTTGTAAATGCACATTGATAATACATATTAACACCCGGAAAAAGAACAAAAATCTATGTTGCACATACATGTTTGTTCTGGGTAAGAATCGAACTCACCACCAAAGTATCAGAAGGTAGAGCTTGTACCAACTGATCGATAAAGCCTGTCAAATCAAGTAAACGTCAGTCAAAATATAATGTACTTACAACGTACTTACACTTTGTGGATCTATTTTTGTCGCTTTAACATGAGTATAAGGTAAACAAAATCTTTTTCCATTGCGTCAATTAGCGCCGCGTCTGCGGTAACGTCGTTACAGCGTCTCGTATTTATTCCGTTACATACGCCGCCAATTACCGGAGGTAGGGTTAATGCGATAAGTGACGCGGTAACAAGACGCAGACGGGATGGGGGTGTGATGATAGATGTGTCTTAAACTTGATTCTAAATTGCGAAGAGCAAAACTTTGAACCGATATAAAAAAGAGGAACATATTATAAATAATTTAGCTATCTTTTATTTTTATTTTTAATTAACCTTTCAAATTTCACCTTAAAATAGGCGGGCTTAGTGATATGTTAATTTAGTTTAAGCAGTTACTCGTATATCACTAAATGAATCACGAATCACTACTAACTAAATACTTCTTGCTTGCCACCAGTGGAGGCAAAGTTGGTCGCAACTAGGAATATAAAATTTACTTTATTTCTCAATTGCTACCAGCGGTTGCATTGATGGTGGTGGCAACTGGGAATAGCTTGTTTCGGAATATCTTCACAAAGTTTCCGGCTTCATAGCTTAGTTGGTACTTCGAAGCTAGTTGTCGATTCTTGGCTGGAGCAGTATTTGTGCGACAAGCATAAGATGCCTGGGTGTTAATATGTAGGTATTTCAAAAAGAAAGTACTACATTTGTAAATATTCTACCAGAAATGTGGTTCCCGTAATACAAGCTTTGCTTAGTGGGTTTATATCGCTGTATGAAAATGATGGAACGAGCTTAGGGCCCACCTGGGGACAAGTGGCGACCCCCGCCCATGACAGCAGTAATGCGACTCAGTATAAGATTTGGATCTTACACTGAGTCACATTCATTTAGCTACGTCCATCACCCGAGACGGGGATGATATGTCTGATGCGCATATGATTTCACCGGCATCTACACCCTTCCACTGAAACACAGTAATGCGAGTGCTACTGCTTGGTAGCAGATTTCAGGCGTGGTGGCAGTACAGGGGTGCGTGTGTACCCCTTTAATTTTTTAAGCATATTTCAAGTAGATCTAACACCGTTACTCCAATATCCGTAATGGACGACATAAAACTTATGATGTGGAAAACGAAACAGCAAATCGTATCGCGTGTCACAACAATCTCTCGTGTTATTGGGCTTTAATGCGATTGCCGACCATAGGGGGTGCAGGGGTTCCTTTGGGAAGATTACAAGTTCATATGTGTTTGGATGGCTCACGGTTATTGAAATACAGCAAAAATCTTGTAAAATACAAGTATGTGTCAACTTAAACTCATTTAATCTTTTAGATCATATAATTAATATATTTATGAGCATATAACGTGTCACAGGAGCTCCTAAGGCACATTACATGCACACGGATATGTCAAATTACTCATTAATATCTCATTAATTCACAAAACTTCCATGTACCTATGGAACCAGTCAAAAGGTCGATTTATCGATTTAATAGACAGTCGAACTGTTCCAAGATATGTCGATGAACATAGTTAATCAAAAATTTTAAAAACGTTTTCGTTCCTCTTTTTAAAATTTAGGGGGTAATTTTAAATTGATATTGATACAAAGATCACGTGACTAACAAAAAAAAATGAACTGATAACGTCCTTCTATTATTAAATTAGGTTAATATTAATTAATTCTGTCTCTTTACCAATGCAGGCGTAACGTTCTTATCGTTCAAATGTTTTGTGGTGATAGTTTTTGTCCCTTTCTGCCATGTACGACGTAGTATGTCCCGTCCCGCCCCTTCCGTTTCGCGCTATGCAGAATAGTCCAGGGCACGTCTAGTTGAATTGCAAAGCAGCTTTTTAATACAAATTTATAATGTAATATGTACAAATTTAAAATTTTTGTTTGTGTTGCAATATATAATTAATTGCGATAGGATCACTATTACAGAGGCGTTTTAAGGTATCAAAAGGCTAAAGTAGACTCATCTCCTGATCACACGAAGATCGTGTGTTCGTCTTTTGTATGTCTGTCCTACCTTTAGGGGTAAATATTTTCAAGTCTAGAAGCTAAGGTTTTCACAAAATAATAGTTTTGGGTTTTCCTAAACGAGCTGAGGGCCTACTGGTGTTAAGTGGTGACCCCCGCCCATTACAACAGTAATACGACTCAGTATAAGACTTGGATCTTACACTGAGTCTCATAGATCCTACTGCATCCATCACCTGAGACGGGGATGATACGTCTCATGCGCATGCGATTTCACCGGCACCCACACCATTCAACAGGAAAACTACTGCTTGGCCGCAGATTCCAGTGTGATGTCAGTAACCTCTCCGGACGAACTTGGCACAAGTTCTACTGCTATCCGTATTTTGCTAATTCTTTTTGTTGTGTTTGTTTTTGTCAGGAGGTTCTTATAAAACAAAAGCCCACGATAGTACCTAAATTTCAAAATTCATACATAAAAGCTCTCAAACTTGCATTCCAAGAAGGTTTTTATGTTCGTTCCCTAAAATAACTCATCAAAAATAATCTAGGTAGTTACACTCCGTTCACTGATTTCGTAATTAGACCGATTTTACGACGTAATTAATGAAGAAAAGATAAAACTCTTCCATTTTACGCTTATTAACACTTTATTTTTGGAATCATTAACTCTGGTTTTAGGTCAAAAACTCTTTTTGATAATCGGTAGCCGCTGAGATCGAAATTGCTCATAAAGTTAAGTATTTTATTTGTCGTTTATGTCATTACGCATCATATAACCTCGATCATTAATTTCTCAAGACCGCGGTGTCATCTTATCTGTTTTAATTCGGTATTGACATTTTCTGGTCTATCTTCAAGTAACATTTGGACACCGGTTTTGGGTCCAGTTTCTCGCGTCTGTACGTGTGTAATATCCCTAGATTCATAGTTATTCGTATTACGTAAAGGGTTACGTAATAACTATGAATAACTAAAAAGTATGAATAATCGTAAATAGTGTTTTTGATGGTAAAAATAATATATTTATGTTCGATAGGTATTCATATAACTTTTGGAAAAATATCGCACACATCAACGCCCACCGTTATATGTGTTTGGCAGTTCCAATTATGTTTAATTAAACATTAGAACATTACAAACACCACAAAAAAAGAATTGGCCAAAGATATGGAGCCATTCTGAAGTGATGCGCTTACTTCGCTTCTTCACTACTTAACAGATTTTTATTATCGTAGATGAATACTTATATTTATATTATTTTTTATATTTTAGCGGGTGTGTATATAGTTTAAACTGAATACCGCCAGCTTTGTTCCCGGGGCCTATTCGGTTCTGTTGCAATTTTGTGAGTTGCAACTCAAATAATTGCATTAAACTCAATCCACTCTGCTCACATTGTTTGTGGTCGAAACGTTTTATCAGATGTGTTTGTTGTTTTTGTGTAAAACCAAATATGTTCACGTAAATCAATTCCATTGTGTATATTGGATGAGACGATAGATTCGGGGGATAATACGTTGAAATTTTATTCCAAACATTTTAAACGAGTATAAAAAAGAGGTTCTCAATTCAGTTGTATATTTTTTTTATGTTTCTATCCGATCTATATGATATCTTTGCCAATTGTGGGTCAATTTTCATGATTATTTTTATGTTTAGTAGGATGTACATTTGTACATCCCATGGAAATCATAATTTTTTTTTTATAATAACTTTGAATTTGAAATAGATTTTTGAATTAGTCATTTGTTATTTTATTTACATGAAACAACTTTTTAGTTTAGCCACAGTTTAAACATTGCCAGCATATTGAGTAACGTAACAGTTTAGTTATCTAAATATTGTAGTATCAATATAATCAGTTATTTTTCGTAGACTTTGTTCTGCACTTCATTAATCCGATTCTTAATTAAGTTTGCTTGTTAACATTAATTATCTGAATGATCTAATAATTTGATTGTATTATCCTACGCCGAACAAACATCGCGAGCCATAAAAGCTATTTCAAGTTGATTAAAATGTCGTTATACTATTAAAGTAAATAGTATAAATTATAAGACATTGTTTAAAGGACTGCCTTCCACAGGAAATGTCAAACAATTGATCAAATAACGTCAAAAGTATAAAACTCAAGTTTTTATCATGAATTCGAATTCATAGTACGAGCCGAACTTTACGATTATTTTTGTCCCGTAAATCTAAGCTTGTCAAAAAGACTAACGCTATAAAATGTAGGCCTATTTTCCCCCTCAAATAAATATTGTTACAACAGATTGGAAGCACGTTCGATCCCAAAGGACAAGAAAACATTGTTTACACACGTTTTATATAAAAAAGCCCAAAACTGGCTACTGGGTCCCAAATTGATATGTTTGCCCGCGTCACGTGCACATCAAAGAAAAAAATGTGGGTTTGTAGTTCGTATCAATAACGGGACGGTAAGTATAGTGATCTATATAGAGGGATGATTCGAAGGGATGTTTTAAGTGACGAGAGAGAGGCGATTGGATACATTTTAGGCTTCGTCTTAAATTTGATCCTGTTGAGTATCACTAGAGCATAGACAATTGACTGGGATTTTTTGACCACAAACAAAACCAGAGGTTAAGGTAGAATGGAATGGTAAACTTGGTCTGAATCAAGGTATTTTTTTATTAAAGTATTTCATTTTAATATGTAATTTGATGTTGTATACAGTTTGCGAGAATTTTTCTTTCTTTCTGTTTTTTGGACTTATGTTGCTACTATTCCGGTAACAAGATAAATACAATAAAAAAAGAAGTAAAGGAGCAAACAAAAGCAGTAGTAGAACGCAAAGTTCACCCGGAGAATAACTACCACCACACCTGGTAATATCACGCGAGTAATGCTCGCATTACTGTATTCCGGTGGAAGGGTATGGGTGCCGGAAAAAGCACAATTTCATGAGACGTATCATCCCGGTCTTGATACGTATCATCGATCTTCAGAAAACTCTAGCAAAAATCTCTCAGACTCTCTCTTTTGTTTTACACCACTCAAATAAAAAGGGTCCAATAATCAATAAGGAGTTTAATCCCGCGGGTAGTCCGCCATCATTGGACGGACAAATTGACGGACAGAACGTAACTAGTGGAGGGTGGGCTACAATAGATACTGTTCTAGATGGGGTGCGAATTGGGGCAGTGAAACGCAAGTGATGGTAATGGTATGATAGAAATTTCAACGGAAATAGCTCACTACTGGTTTGATAAATAGAAAGTTCTTGAATGTACAAGAATATTTTGGTTGATTTTAAAATCGAATAAACTGACATTAATTCTTTCATTTACTTATTTTACGTTACTTATGTTACTTATTTTAACAAAAAATCCAACTGCGTGAAAAGTTCCAAATTACATTTAAACATATAAGTTGTAGATATTTTTGTAAGCCATTTTATTATGTTTTTTTTTCTATTTTACAAATTAGGAATATCGTCAGTTTTTTCGATTTTGTTACACAAATAATTCTCCTAAAATCTTGCGCTAATTCATTTTGTAGCAGAAAAGCTTTCGAATTTCTGTTTTTGAATACTTCGAATCGCTCGCATCAACCGGTTCAGTTCTGAATTTCATTCAGGCAATTCAAACAAATGCTGAATCTGACAATCGTTTCATTCTATTGCCAGAATTACAGGGTCATTTTCATAAAACCGCCACAAGCTTTTGAAACTTTGCATTCGCAGTGCCAGGAAGCTACACCCGGTACAGTGTAATTGAAATAAACCTAATTCATGATCATTGTTCTTGAAATTTAAGATAAAGACTAGTTTTGGTATTGTATCTGTGTTTGGGACAGTTAAATTACAGGTACCCATTCATTACTCCAGAGTGAGCACAACACCATGCGAATTGTATCTCTCTCATGTTCCCACTGCAGAAATACCGGCCTACTCTCGATAATTGAGAGTGAATGGGCTTTGATCTACCACGGGAGCCCAAACCGGATTGGTAGATGTCACATGTAATCGATTTTTAGGTTCTTAGACATTCCGGTTTCCTCACGATGTCTTCCTTCACCGTTTGGTAATGGCATTGCGCACTTAAATTTTTCAAGTGAAAAACTTATTGGTGCGCTTGTGGATTTGAACCAGCGACTTTCATATTGAAAGTCGGCGTCTGTGCCCCTAGACCACCACGCTCTCTCATGTACTATGTATGTACATGCTCCTAACGTACACGTTTACAAACTTAGTTAAAACCGGTCCCACGGCGGTTGGTGCAAAAGCGCTCAGTTAGCTAAAACGCATACGTATCTCGTAAAAATACAATGAATACACAAAAAGGAGCAATGTCTGCGTCGTTTCATAGGCATTACTTGCCTCCAAGTACTGGTTCCTGGCGCAGAGCCAGACCACAGACTGTGCTAAACGGCTTGAGAAGTTAATTATATTGGCGATAAGTGGCTATGGCAGTGAGCGTAATCGCGTACTGTCGCGTCTCCCTGTTTCTTACTGCAAGGCTGTGGAGAGCTAATGCTACCAATTGTTGGCAAAACACAGAGATATGGCGTTTGGCGCTTGCGTGGGCTTCTTGCCATTCCATTCCATTGCACTTGCAATACAAGTTATTGGGAGTTATGTGGGTATATTCAAATCCCGCAAATGACTTATGGCGCGCTATTTTGGCGCCCGGTAACTCAATCCGTAGTTTGCACATGCTTTTTTATGCTTACATACTCATACCCTTGCACTATAATTCCCTTTGTCGCAAACGGCGTGGATAAATACAGTAAACCAAGACAAACACCCAAGATCTGAGAACAAACTTCATGCTCACCACACAGTAAGCCCCGGCCGAGAATCAAATCCGGGACCTCTCGCTTCGAAGGCAGAGCTACTGCCAACTACATACATCAGGAGTATTTTGAAAGCGCCATTTCAGAGTCATACGCATACTATGCCCCAAGAAGTCCATGTATACGCCAGACGTAATTTCTATGTGTTGTACAAGCATATTTAGAATTTTAATAGCACATCGGAAGTTTCGATACTCGGTCAGCTATTCTATTTGTTCTGTGGCCAAGCGCTGGGGATAATTTGATAAAAACTTCCGCCATACGTGATCTCTATTAGCGATCTGCGTTGCTAATTGAACCAGCTTTTGTACTGTTTAAGGTAAACCTACTAAAAATTCAGAAATCAAAACACAAAATAATTTTTTTAGCTGTGTTGTGATTTAAAGGGTTCCTGTAGCCTAAAAAATTGGCTTGTCCGTCCTACATTAAGTGATGGGTCGAGCAAAAGGCCCATTACAGCAACACGACTCAGGTCCCCCCCTACCGAAGCATGAGAAGATCTAAGTCGCACCCCGTTGCGCCCGTCACCTGAGACGGGGATGTTACGACTCATATGCGTGTGATTTTACCGGCACCCTCACTCTTTTACCGGAACACAGCAAAGCGAGTGCATCACTCCTTGGCGACAGATTATCAGGTGTAGTTGCTGTACTTCTCCTTACTTCTCCTTACGGGCGAACTAGGCACAAGTTCTATTGCTTCTACGCCAAAATATCAAACATTTAAAAATATCTAGGTAAGAATTTTCATGTAGCAGTGACCTATATAGAAATTTCTGATCACACCCACAGTATCCATCACATCACAGTTAAACCCTTCAAAGCAAGGGATAACCTACTTAAATGAAAAAAGTTAAACATTTCCGATATTTTAAGATTATCGGACATGTCAGAACTGCTTCATACTTCATTCACTCCGTATTCTTCATCTGCTTCATTTGCAAATACGGAATGAAGCTTTTTCTGCTTCATTCAAACTGATCAGTTTCAACAATTGCAAATACGGAACTATAGGTGTTCTATTTCGCAGGCCGGGTTATTTCTAGCGGCATGAATACGTCAGACATAATTCAACGGAATTCCCTCCCATTAACACACTAACTTCCTCGCAAATCAAAACTGTAAGCTCACTGAAAGACTAATTTGACAGCTGCCAACAAATCCTACTTCAGTTAAAAGCTAGACCAGTGCTACGTAATTATTTAAACCTGTACCATGCTAACTAATGCACGCTATTACACGGCTTGTTTCGGTTGTTCAGGACCCCGATACTGAATAGAACTTCTGTAGAAGTGAATCTGGTCCATTTTATGCCCGTTTACATTACTATTGTAATAAGATTGGCTTAAAAATGAAACTGACTGTAATTTGACATATCTGTGTGCATGTAACGTGACACGTTATGCTCATGAATATGTTTACTTGTGTGTGTAAAATTTGACGTGACCAAACGATACTTGAGATTTAAAGGAATAAGTGAGTTTGAGTTTGAGTATACTAATGTTACAAAGGCGAAAGTTTGTATGTATATTTGTTACTTCTTCACACCTCAACGGCTGAACGGTTTTGGATGAAATTTGTTACATGAATGTAGCTCGTACCCTGGATTTACACATAGGCTACTTTTTATTCCGAAAAGCTGTTGTATTTTTTTGTTTGCAAAAACACAACTTCTATCAGTTTTTTTCCTATAGTCTTATGTTATGTTGACTTGACCACGGAGTTCTGCTAGTATTTTAATACATTATTTTATACTCAATCAGAATAATTACCAAAAAATTAATAAGATCATAAATTGTACTCTTCATAGAATTAGAGACTAGCCTTAACAAGTTACGATATGTTTAAATTGAGGCGTAGGAATTTTCACACATGAAAACCGACATTACTTATGAGACACCCCAATTGTAAGTACGTCCAAGAAGCATGAAACCTGTAATTCAGCCATGCTCCACCGTTTCCATACATTTATTTGCATGTTAGAGCTAAATGTAAACAATAGCCGCCTCTGGCTGGTAGTTTGTCACTCGTTTTCCAGTTTTGTTTCACGTCTGCGCCGCTTTTTGGTACTTTTTGCTGAACATTCGATATTTACTGACCTTTCATGCGGGAAGCCTTGTATATTGCGTGACGATGTTGCCGTATTTCAGCCGATATTTGCATACCGTGCAAATTCGTCGCGACATTATCGTTACACGTTTCTGTAAGTTAGACAATTGGCAAGTTTTGTGATAATTATTTGTTGACAAAGGCTTCAGTGGTTTAAGATAATTCATTCAAATTCATTTTTGGTATGCCACCAACCAATTGACTACTATCAACTGTTGTTAGCAGCTCTGCCTTCTGCATTGTACGCCGTGAATTCGATTCCCATTAAGGATAAGCATTTTTTTTATGAAAATAAGCGTTTGTTCTGACTGGGTGTTAATAGGTATAATAAATGTATGTTATTTATAAAAAAAGTATTAAATTAGTATCTAGTTCCAATTGTATGCTATGCTTAGTTTGGGGCTAGATAGTGCTGTGTGAAACGTCCATGAATATAAATTAATTATTTTCTTTTTTTTATCAAAAGCGAGAAATTCACCTCTTGTATTAGAAATTAAGAAGATTTATTCGTCCTATTCTGTCGTAATTCCTATTTCTGTCGCCTACTATTGTCCACTTAATGTACCTACTTGTGTCGTGTCAAAATAAATGTTTTTCTATTTCTATTTCTATTTCTATTATGAGCAAGTTCAAAACATTACCAAAACCAACGTTCAACGTCTTCTTTGACATATTTAATCCACGTAAGTATTATATAATTCCAACATCTGGCAGTCAATTGTAAGTCGAACTCATTTTACTCATTTTTTTCTTCTTTGTGTTAAAGGTCGAATTAATCACCAAAACGGTTAATCATGAAACAACTTTAATATTTCCTTTCCATTACGCCTCGAAAAGCCCTTAAAGTGCCAAGACTAATAGGTTCAAGTTGATGGAAATAAATAAAGCCTCCAATTTGGAGGGAATCGTGAAATTAATAAGGATATTGAGCGCAGTGGTGGCGATCAGTTATTCGCTTGTTTTCATCGTAATTAACGAGAGGACCTTTTTACGTTGGTGTGAGGCTATTAGATGAGAGATTTACTTGGCGGTCAAACTGGCCTAGTCTGGTCCCACAGTTCTGTTGGTAGTAACTCTTCCTTCTAGGTAGGTTGTGGGTTTGCTTTTATTAGTTTACTTAAGTGGCGGAACGAGCTAATGGCTAGTGATTACCGCCACCCATGATAACTGTGGTACGACTGAGAAGACCCAAGTTGCATTCCGTTGCGCTTGTCACTCGAAACGGGGTTGTTACGGCTCCGTGGCTTAGTTGGTAGTAGCCCTGCCTTCGAAGGGAGGGGTCCCGGGTTCGATTCCCGGCCGGGGCACACTTTGTGTGGTGAGCATGAAGTTTGTTCTCGGGTCTTGGGTGTTTGTGTTGTGTTTCTGTGTTTGTCCATGCCATCTGCGACACAGGGAATCCTAGTGCAGAGGTATGAGTGCGTAAAGGTTTTTTTTTATTTTTTAAATGTTGTAACATTGTTATGTTTCCTGGGCACCCTTCCATCGGAACACAGCAATACAAATGCATCACTCGTTGTGGTACCAGGACTCCGGACGAACTTGGCATAAATTCTACTGCTGCTTTGGGTTGTTCCGTTTGTACCACCCAGGGGACACGTGTAGCAATTCAAAGGGACATCTACGGACGCGAGGCAACATATACCCCTAAATTCCCACCCAGGACAAGCAATTGTGTGAAGAGCATAGATGTTTGTTGTGTCCGGGTGTAAATATGTATTATGAGAACGAGTAGGTTTTCTAAAATAAAAAATAATAAACACTTTTTGGGGCTCGATGGCGCTGTGAGAAATGTCGAGAGAGAAAAATGTGTAAACACATAAAATAATTAAAAATAAACAGTACCCACAGTAACTAATAATTGACTAATTTAATAATTGAATCAACAGACTTCAATATTTTTCATTCTGCATCTGTGGGCCTCTTTTTGTTCCTCTCATCGCCATTATGGTGGCTCGAATGAAAGCAATGTTCGGAACAGTGCACTCCATTGCTCAACACTTTCACAATTTTTTCTTTAATTATACGGCCAATTGATTTATTGGGGCAATTTTCAATTCTGCTTTTTGCACGGAACGTGGATAAAGTTTGAACCATAATTTATTTGATAAATTTTTAACTATTGTTCTTTGTTCCCATAATACATAGCTTGTTTAATTTAAATCATACTATTAAGTATTATTATTTAAATGATCTTGTGTTTGTCCATACCATCTGCGACACAGGGTATCATCACAGGGCAGTGGTATGTGGGTGTAAAAAAAATTAAAGCCAGCGTGACTTTTTGGTCTGTAATAGATTTTTGTTCTGTGCCTGGGTGTTAAATAGCACTGTCAGACATGTAAATAAAGTACTATATGTAAAAATTCTACCATGGTACCATGTCATGGTTTTGATAACCGCTTGATAAGCGCTTGTGAAATATCATTACGCATTAACTCATTGCACTATGAAATGTCAAAATAAAAATTACATTAAAACAAAAGGCATGGTGATTTATCAACAAAACAAAGAATAGTAATAAAGTAATCATAAAATCTTCTTAGAATAATAAAACAATCATTTATTGACGTCAAATTAAAATTTCAGGCCAATTTATTTAATATTTTATCATGTTGCAGATATAGAAACTTACCAAAACAAACTCCAAAATATTCCCGACCCGAAATTCCCGAATGCAACATTCACAGATAATATCTACATTTTCTACACACAATGATACAATCAGTTCAATTAGCGTACAATTAGGGGCTCTATTAGGTGGAATTGGTTCATAAACATTATTGGTCGACCAAATCTACATTTGATAAGGTTACTGCGTCGGTTGTATTAATTACTGAAGGGTCATGTGGTCCGCAATGGCCTATTGATGGTTATTACCTAAGAATATTAAATCAGGCAGAGGAATTAGGAACATTATATCCAAACAGTGCTTCTTGGAAGCATATTATATTTTATGACTTACTAGATGCGCTCCGCTGTTACCCGCAGTTATTCGGGATCAATTGTAGCCTATATGTTAATCCAGGATATAAAATATCCTTGTACCAAATTTCATTCAAATACGTTGAGCCGTTTGAGCGTGAAGGAGTAACAAAGACACACACAAACTTTCGTCTTTATATTATAATCATGACTTAAATAGCGTGTATGGTTTCTCTTACAGATCTAAAGACATAATTTGTGCACTGTATAAATTTTTAAATGATTACTTTAAACAATTATCTTGATAGTTTCGTATTTATTTGTAGCATGAGAATATTGCGAGATTCGCTTCTAAGGATTAACATTTTGTGAACGGACTCGTAAATGTATAAGGGCTAGATTATATCGGCCTTATTTTGAATGAACACGGAAACAAGGGAACTCAAGATTCTTTATTGTTTTAAACAATTAATCTTTTCAACGTTATGCAAATTTTGGTTCATAAATCAAACAGTTTTTGTAGTAAGTCTCAACTCTACGATACACATCAATATATAGCTTACATATATTAACGTTGAAAGCTATGCCACAAATGACCACTAGCGTTGCGACACGTTTCGAAACATTTGAGAAAATAGTTCCTTTGCGATAAAACCCGGTTAAAACCAAAATGAAAGAACTTTTCACAATCATAGTAAAATTAATAAGAAGGCTCGTGAGATTTTAAATAAATATGCAAAAGTTCTGCATGATTTTTTACATGTTTAATACACCAGTCTTAGTATAATATATATTATAGTATAGTATATATATTCCGCGCCATCTAGCCCCAAAATAAACATAGCTGATGACCGGGAGTTAGATATTAACTTATCCAATACTTTAAACAATATTTTTTTAACATATATATCATAACACAGAAAAAAACATGTCATGTACATGTCGTCACATAAATGCTTGTCCTGGGTGACAATCAAACCCACAACCTACAAGGCAGAAGGCAGAGCTTCTAACCAACTGAGTTTTGGGGCCAGGCAAAATATTCAAACATTTAAAATGGTTACATTTAAGAATTGAATGATACATAATTGATGATAAATGTAATCATCTTCATTTAGTTTTCTCGGATTCAATTTTTTTTGTACTGTTTGTGCAAAATCAATTGCAATGTAAAATTGTATTGCAAACTGTAGTTTAGCCCATCACTAAAACAGTATACCCGTGACACATTAAGCTCTATTTATACTTGCAACCGATGGTTTCGTGACTCAACTCGATTAATTCAATTAGTACAATAAATACTTACCGTAGTAATAATCGTATATAATGTGATATATAATATTTTTGAACGCGACGCTGAGCTGCATTTCTAAGTGTAGAGTGACACGCTTCTAGGGGTTGTTAGGTCTTGGGGTAGTTTTTTTTATGGTAATGTTATTAAGAGCAGATAACGTGCGGTTATTTTGTGTTGCTAAATACTGGTGACGTTAAATATAAAAATAAGAACATTGACAGAAAGTACAATATTAAGAAGACTTTTTATTTTTACCAGCTTGTAAAAATAATTATTTAGGATAAGTACTTATTGTACATACATATATGAGCATATTGAAAACGTTTACTCGGCTTTTTAATCAATTATAATCTCACTTAATAGGTGTGTGAATATGACTCCGCCCCTTTTTGTCAAAATAAAACACATTTGTTCGCTTACAAAATTAAAAAAAAAATTATTGAAAGTATGCTCCATCTGCAGCTACAACCTTCGCCCATCGTTCAGGTAGTTTTCGTATTCCTTGCTGGAAGAAGTCCTGGTCTTTTGAGCTTATCCAGTTGTCAATCCAAATTTTGATACTTTCACATGAAGTAAACTTTTCTCCAGTAAGGTCTGTCTGCATCGTCCGGAATAGGTGGTAATCCGAAGGAGCTATGTCTGGTGAATATGGCGGGTGGGGTAACACTTCCCAGTCCTGTCCCTCTAAATATCTTTTTACGACTTCTGCGGTATGCGGTTTGGCATTGTCATGCTGAAGAACTAATTTGTTATGTCTATTCACCCATTCTGGTCGTTTTTCTTCTATGGCTCGCTTCAAACGCATTAGTTGTCGTCGGTAAACTTCTCCATTAATAGTTTCAGAGGGTTTGAGCAACTCATAATATACAATACCTTTCTGATCCCACCAAATACAGAGCATGACCTTGGCACAGTGAATATTTATTTTTGGCTGTGATGGGCCTGGTTCGCCTGGTTTCACCCAAGCTTTTTTGCGTTTAGGATTTTCGTAGTGTATTTTCGTAGTGTATTTAGTGTGTAGTCCATTTTTCGTCTCCTGTGACTATCCGATGCAAAAATCCTTTTCTTTGCTGTCTTTGAAGCAGCATTTCACAAATGGTTTTCCGACGTTCCATGTCTCTTTCTTTTAAATCATGTGGAACCCAGTCACCGGCTTTTTGAATCATTCCCATCATTTGTAAACGCTTTGCAACAGTTGAACGATCAACATTTAATGCTGCAGCTAATTCTGATTGAGTTTGGCAAGAATCTTCCGCCAATAATGCTTCCAATTCAGCATCTTCAAATTTTTTTGGTGGTTTTCCATGTTCTTTATCCTCAGTACTAAAATCGTTATTTTGAAATCGTCGAAACCATTCCTTGCAAGTTGTATTAGACGGAGCATGCTCACCATAAATCTCCACAAGCAAACGATAAGTTTCCGCTGCAGTTTTCTTCGCAATAAAATAATGTAATAACACTTCCCGCAAATGACGTTTATTTGGAATAAAAACCGACATTTTTGAAAAGGTGAAAACAATTGTTGCTTACACTTCAACCAAATATCATAAAATGCGTTAGATAGCTGACATTCAGTACTATCGAATACAAGCATGGTCATTTATTAGTACACGTAAACAATACTAAAAACGACATCTGTTGAGAAAGGGCGGAGTCATATTCACACACCCAATACAAGATATAAAAACACAGCTGCAAGCACTATTAATTAGATAGCACTACTAATTTTCTTTTTGTAAATAAATTTTTCACTTTATTAAGAACTTATAACTTAATAATTACATAGATAATTGTGTTTATTTTAATTTTAATAATTCAATGTTAAACGAAGTTCACGAGTTCTTAGTACAGGTAGTAATATTTTGTGTTCGAGTCTTGGATTTGCGGCATTCCTAATGCCACCTGCATTGATCTTGACACGCAGTGAATCAATCGCAACTAATGTCTTGCAATAATTTCATTGCAATTTAATCTCGCAATTCCACCGCACCTGTTATTCTGGTCAAGTTTATCGCAATAGAAAAAACGCACCGGGTGTTTTAATGAAATTTTAATGTTCCCATAAAGCAGGGTTAATGAAAAACGTTGAATAATAAAGGCAAGCCGCAGTTCTAATTAATGTTTGTGCCGGTTAGATTGCAACTAGAATTTAAATGTACATGATAAATGATTGCGATACCTGTGCATACAATATGAAATCATTTTTTATAATTTTTTTGGGCTATCATTTTTGTGGCTAACATAAATAAATAAATGAACAACGAACAAAACGTTTTTAAAATCGTTTATGTTGTAAACTTACATCCGGAATTTGAGATGAAAATCACAAAAGCTTTACTAAGCTCCAATTTCAATATGTATTGAACAATTCTAACACGTCACAATATTTCATTTTACCCTGCTAAAATAACTAAACGAAACCACCACCTGTATCACTAGAAAATTTAAAACGACAGTTTGTAATAAAATAGGGAGTTAATAAAATCTGGCAACATCAATTTTCTATAAGACTTTACTTCCTATTAAATGGTTGTTAATGTATAAACAATACAATAAATTTGATAATATAAAAAATGTTGTTCGGCAAACATCGTTTTCATTCTAGTGTAAAAACTTTATTGAAATAATGTTTAAATGAGTTATATACACAATAAGTACCACACGGGCTTTGTTACCAGTCCAGGTTTCTTTGTGTCCTTGTTCCAGATCCTTTGAGATTGTTTCAGAAAAGCCGTAAACCTCAGCAACAATTTTTCCTTTGACATACATTTTTAAATTAAAAAACAATTTGAAGCTTAATACAATATCTTACATTATTTTATCACAGATATTATCATGATATTTTAATAATGAAAATACAGCATTGTAAGTATTTGTTTAGAACGCATAAACAACTAACGAAGGGGTTTTTTTTTTAGTTTGAAAATTGATACACGGTTGTTCATCCAGAGCTTTTACAATTTGGTTAAGTATACATACATATATTGGTTCGCCTTCACAGGGAACAAACACGGATGGCGTGACGGCAAACGGCATGGCTCTCTTATGCCGTTGTCATATGTCTATGAAATATATTATACAAGTGTATTTTTTATCAACATTGATCTGAAGATGAATCTATTTTTTCCGTTTAACGCGAAATAAAATGTCTTGTTGAAAACTTTAAGGTGTTAAGGTTTATATAGTTTTTAGGTATGTAATATTACGTATTTATTTTTGGATATAAAAAGGTTTTTTCTCTGTGTGCTGATTTTTTTTCATACTGACAATAATCTGTAATATAAAGTTAATGTTGATGACAAGTTTGCCGTCACGGGAGACCGGGCAGACGTGGCATAAGAGAGTCATGCCGTTTGCAGTCACACCTTGTTGGTTTTACTGCAAAGTCGAGCCGGTAGATGTTTCACATCATAAACTACAATAAACCAACTTCTTGCCATCTAAAATTCGGCACAACAAAATGGCGGAACAAAATATTTTTTTGGATTTCGGCGGTACATCATTGAATATAAATATTATCTGTCAATTACGTTGACCATATGCAAAAACAGATAAACAAAAATGGCACTTTTTCTGCACTGAACGACTTGCGGGAACATTATTTTCAGTGTCGAGTCTGAATGGAACTTTTAGTTAATTGCAGTTCAATAGTGTGCATCAGACTTGCTACTCCAAACGCTCTCGACCAAATAATGCTAACGCACAGTATGGACAATGTTTTAGCATAAATCTCAACTGTAACTTCACCGGGACGCGAACACACCACCAGAACCAGTTAGTATGCTACTGCTTGACGGAGGACAATCAGATGTGGTGCCAGTACTTCAAACTTGACACAAATTGTACGGCTACTTTGGGTTGCTCGGTAATTCTCAAAACAGTTTTGTACATTTTTGAGTGTGAAAATTTAGTATGATTATAAAGTAAAGTTTTAGTCAACACCACATTAATCATATTTCATGTTAACCCTAATTTAGCTCTGCTGATAAAATTGTCCACTGAGATAATGTTGCCAGCAACCCAGAGTCCGATATTTTGAGCCATCCAGCTAACTGGATAATGTACAAATCGCCCAAAGAGAATAACAGCGCAACCATTTAGAATAAAATCAAAATTAAATCATGAAGAGAAGGAACGTATCCGAAGCTGCAGTGTTGTTACTGGTTCAAACCCGTATCCCGTGACTGCGTGAGTCCTAGTTACTTACTCCACATTGAAACAGCGCAATGATTCTCGCTCGGAAAACTATTTTCATTTGACCTGTTTCGATGAAAATGAAAATATAATAGGGACATTGCGATTCTACAGAATGGCAATTATGTGAAGCGACGCGGTAATTTATATAAGGTTGAGGGAAAAGTTTCTTCGAATTTTATATACGAATACCAGATTATTTTATTTTCAGAATCAAATTACTATGTTTATGAAATATTTATAATAACTATAAATTATCACAGTTTAAAACAAGGTCACTTCCCGCTGTATGTCCCTATGTATGCTTAGATCATTAAAACTACGCAACGGATTTTGATGCGGTTTTTTAAATAGATAGAATTCAAGACGAAAGGAAAAAAAATTATATGTATAATAAATACAGAAAGGAAAGCTAAAATATTCAAAATTTTTTAATGTAATGTCGTAACAAACATATTTTTATGCGCTTAAATCGAAAACGTTACAAAATAGATCAAATTAATGTACTAATAGATAAAAACAAATGTATATCTTAAAAAAATCGTTAAAAAAGATTGCGGTGGTATATATTTATCTCCTAAGGATAACCCACAGTAACAATTTTTATCTTTTACATATTACGAAAAAATGTGTTATTTAACTAGCTATTTTATACAGTATTATTCATTATCCAATTAAATACATTACAAATGACCTGCATCAGCACAGAAACTCTTAATGCAGAGGAATAAGTAAAAGCGTTTAATTTTTCTTTCTTCTTATAACAAAACACCATTTCGATTAACCATTGTCAGCCATTTGAATTTTTTAAAACAGCTTTTGCCCGTCCGTGACCTGTGCATAAATATTGTACACAAAACTGCACTTTACCAGTGCCTGTGCATGTCACTTGGGCCATAAAGACGGCGATCTTATGAGAATATAATGTTATGGACTATGACTTAGGACTCAAGTGATATAAATGTTACCTTATGCCGTGACATATGGCTGAAACCCGTTGGCGACGTTATTTTATACTATCAAAGCGATGAGCGGGATACCCACTGACAGACTGGTGATCTGCCGCCAAGCAGTGGTGCCACATTGCTGTGTTCCAGTGAAAGGGCGTAGGTATCGGTGAAACTTCATGCGCATGAGGCGTAACATCCCCGTCTGGGGTGATGGGCGCAACGAGGTGCGACTTGGTTCTTCTTATACTTCGGTCGGGAAGGACCTTCTGCTGATCTGACCTGATTGCAGTTGCTTTGGGCTCACCGCGTCACTTCGGTTACATAAAAAACAAAACAATACAACCAACATTCTCCGCTACCCAAGTATAAGAAGACCCACGTCGCATCCCGCAACGCCTATCTAGAACAGAATTTACGTCTCATGCGCCAGCTACTTCCTTAGAGCGCTTCCACTGAAATACAGTGGAGGCAGGACAGTTGTGTCGGCAGGACTTCTCCCGAAGAACTTGGCACTAGTTCTACTGCTGCTAACACTCTAAAGGGTACTTACGCGACCAACTGGACCCCGCAAACCTCGCTGGTTTAGAGAAAGCTCGCCCCATTCGCGGGTTCCGTAGCCCCATCTGCGACACAGACGTAGCTCGGAGGCTGTTATCGATTACCAGCCCGCTGTAATTGCCTGCCCTTTCTTCATATTGACAGCGACCGGGAATCATTCCCGCGCCGTGTCTGTATAGGGAAATAAAAATGTTATACTATTTGTTTGTATGCGCATCACTTGAGAAGAACTTAACCTATTTGATATGTTTTTTAAATTTCACAATTCTTCCTTTAAGTTTTTAGTGAAAGAAATATTCGAAATGTTGCCCGAAAAAAACTCAAAGTAAACCGAAATTCTTTTTTTGGGATTTATCTGTGTGCCAATTGTGTTTGACACGTGATTGCTTAATCATGAACCAGGGTAGAACATCGAGTCGAGTCGGCTAGTTTAAAATGAAATTCACGGTGCAGTATATATATAATATATTTACTTTATTTTAAATATATGAGAACGCTTCGAGAAGAAACGAAATATTTTTAACTGGATTCAACGTTGTTGGCCGCGGATGGCCGTAACAACTTTCAGCGGACTTTTGGTGAAGGCGGAAGGCTCTCAATTGGCTTAAAAAATAACGTCTTCAAACACACTTCATTATATTATTGATTATATTGCAAGGCTAGGCAAAATTAACCGTAAAAAGCTGACTTCGTGAAACGCCTTCTTAAAATGTACATCAAAAATAAGTTTGTGAAGATTGTCAGTGACATTTTATGAATTGCGAAGACGGCAATGGACATTATGACATAATTCAACCTCGTCATAATTCCAGATGGAAATGAAACTGCGATTCAGTATCTGGCTCAATTTAAATATGGAAACTTGCAGCTCCCGGATTCAAATCTAGTTGAGGATGTAATAGATTTAAAATCCAATTGTGATAGATTTTAAATCCGGCGAAGTCGACGGGTCGGGTTATGCTTTAAATGACTATTTAAACTTTTAAACTTTCATAATATTGAGAACGGTGGTGCATTGAAGTATTGAATTTATAATTTTTGACAATTTTATAAATGTACGTTTGCTATGATAAACGTTGCGTTAGTTATTCCATAAAAATAAGAAGATTTAATAACGAGACATATTATTTCTGGTAAACGTTTAAAATCAGGCTGCACCTCTGCGCGTCTATCAGTCACTTTTGTTGCATAAAAATCACTTGCTTGTGAAAACAAATTTCATTTTTGATGTGACTTTGCGTAATTAACCATATGACTTAAAAAATTGCTGCATTGTTGCGGTAAAACAGTTTTTAGTTGCATTCAGCAACTCCCCATTGAATTGTCATTTATTTTAATTGAAATAGCTGTAATTAAATTCTTAATTAACACTTCAAACTGCATTGTAAATAACAAAAATAAAAATGCTATAGTTATCACATTCACCTACTTTTGTACGAATTTTCTGCTAGGGTGGTCTGCTCTCTAGGGTTGAGAGCAAATTTTTTTGAGATAGTTAAAATTGCATTGTTTTTGTATTATACCTGCGTATAAAACAATCGTTTAGACACTTCCTAACATGAAAAATATGGCTGCGTTGTATAAAATATGGCTGTATAACAATTTTTAGATCAACACTCCATTGGATTCCCATTTGTTTCAATGAATATAACCAGGATGAAATTCTTCACACTGCATTGTAAATGTCAGAAATATTGTTGTTATATTTCCGCTGTTTATCTTTAGTTTTCGTACACTAAAATGAAATTTAATATTATCATTGGAAAATCACTGTTGCATTTAGCCTACCCTCGATAACCGTTAATATACTGTCTAGGGATATTCCGATACTAATAAATACTAGTAGGTACTCGATACTTTTGATTCGATACCAAGTATTTATTGTATCGAATCAATTTTGCGATACATAATCGGTATCGAAACAAAAATACTTGGTATCGAATCGAATCAGCAGCTGGGCTAGCCGAATTCGTCCGACTTCAGCCGAGCCCGCCCGAGCCGAAAGCGAGAGAAGAAAACACCCGCACCCGCTCGCAAATCATCTCGCCATTCCGCCATTGTGAAAGTGTTAAGTGATTGTTTACAAGTAATTTTATTAATTGTAATCATCAAATTCATCGGTTTATTCCAATGTTATCATGGCACCACCAAAATCTATAATATGGACACATTTTACCAAAACAAACGAAACAATTGCAAAATGTAAACAGTGTTTTAAGTCTGTGAAGTATTGTGGGAATACGTCGAATTTATTCAAGCATTCTAAAACTCATGGAATTTCTGTGGACAAAGGCAAATTACAGAAAAAAGAAAATAATAAGTCCAACGAAAGGTAGGATTCTAAACTTTTCTTTTTTTTTGCGATTGCTTTCCTAAGATGTTAAATAAAAAATCCTACCTACTCCTACCTATTTTATTTGTATAAAAAATAGTTTTGCAGCAGTGGTACTGTGATTGTCTTGTCTATATATTAATAATATATGAATAATAATTGATGACCGGTGATGAGATATTTCCTTTGTATAAATACGATTTAAACAATTTAAGGTTATGTGTTTGTTTTTGTTAGTGTAATAGTGTTGTTAAATGGCGGTAGTGTTGGAGTTGGTATTATCGATACTTTGAAGATTATCGATCTATCAAGTGTTAATTTTTGTTATTATGTTTCAGTTCAAAAAATACAATAGTGTTGGCCAACTCAAGGCATTTAATGGAAGATGATCAACCCCAAGCATCAACATCGAAAATTTCAGAAGATCGTGATGATTGCTCTAGTGTAACCACATTAACAAGTATGGACTCGGAGACTGCAAGGGAGCTATGTCTGAGCAATTCAATAAAGAATGCGTTTGAACGAATTTCATCTAATAAAGGTAAATAAATAGATATTTAATTAAATATTAGCAAAATAATATTAATACATATAGAATTAGTGTTAAAGAAAAATATATAAATATTTAATTTAATATTACATGTATTAAAATTGAGTTTTATTTTTAGCTGGTGGTACGAAGTATAACAGAATTGTTCAAGCATTGATATTTTTTATCTGTCAAGATATGCGTCCATTTAATATAGTTGAAGGTGAAGGCTTTTTACGACTTGTAAAAGAACTGGAGCCTACTTTTAAAGTTCCTGGCGCAAAGTATTTAAAGAAAATGACTACCGAAAAGTACGAAGCTTGTATAACTATTTGTAAGTCCAAATTATCCAAGATAGACAATTTCTGTTTAACGCTGGACATATGGACAGAGACAATGAATGAAGTAGGATTCATGGGCGTCACCATACATTTTGTAGAAAATGGTCAAATGTGTATGTATTATCTTGCAACTCGTGCATTAAGAGAGCGACATACAGCTGAATACATATCGGAAAACCTGCTGGATATTTTGAAAAAATGGAATATTCCACTTACCAAAATTCGTGCTGCTGTATCAGATAATGCCAGTTCAATGTTGGCTGCCATACGAATGTCTTTAGGCGAAAAAAAACATTTACCGTGTTTTGCCCATACTATTAACCTTGTAGTTGAAGAGGCACTAAAGTTGCCCAGTGTTAAATCAGCTGTTATAAAAGTACGAGAAATTGTTAATTGGATAAAAAATAGTGTTGTGCAGTCGGATAAGCTACGAAAAATCCAAATGCGTAATAATGTTTCGGCAGGATCAGTTTTAAAACTTATTGCAGATGTAAGAACTAGGTGGAACTCAACTTTTTTTATGTTAGAGCGATTTCTAAAGTTAAGAATAGTAATATCAGAAATTGTAATTGAGAGTGTAGTGGCTCCAAATTTGCCAAGTGCAGTGGAAATGGAAACCTTGAATGAGCTTACAACTGTATTAAAGCCTTTTGAATATGTAACAAGAGAATCATCGGGCCAAAAGTATGTAACAATCTCCAAAATTATACCAATGCTTAATTGCTTAACTACAGAACTGAATAGTATCACTCCAAACTCCGCTATCGTTAAAGAATGTAAGGATGTTTTATTGAGAGAGCTGAAAAGGAGGTATGGGATGATTGAATTAAACGATCATGCAGCCATTGCAACAATTCTAGACCCAAGGTTTAAAAATCTGCATTTCCAAGACCCCTCTGCATGCGGAAGAGCTATTCAAAAACTTAGAACCATGGTTGTCGGACAACTAAGTAGCCCAAGTGAGTCAGAAGATGATGTCTCATCTACTGCACCACCTGAATACGATTTTTGGAAACATCATAAAGAGTTAGCACATGGGCACAAGAAGAAAAAAAAATCTCATCAGGGAGATGAAGTTTCTCTTTATTTATCAAATCCAGTAGTTTCTCTTAAAAGCAACCCATTTGCAGAATGGGATGACATGAAGTTGGTGTTTCCTTGTCTGTACAAGTATGCACAGCAATATTTAATTGTTGTTGCAACATCAGTTCCTAGCGAGTGCCTTTTTTCCAAAGCCGGTGCAACAATGACACAAACAAGAAACAGATTGTCTTCTAAATACCTTGAACAGTTACTGTTTTTGGGCAATCTTAATGCTGAAGAGTTTTTTGTTTAAATTATAATAAGCCTAATAAACATTTATAATAAATAAATCGTTTTTTTCGTCTCAATTTTCTTTAAATTATTATCCTTCAACGTTCATTGATAGCACCCTCAAAATAATAAAATAAAAGTTCCAAAAAGTATCGATATCAGTAAGTATCGATACTTGAGGAGTACTTATTTGTATAGTATCGAAAAAAGATTTGAGTATTATCGAAATGAGTAAGTATCGATACTTAGGTGGTATCGGAAAATCCCTAATACTGTCTATTACTAGCTTGATGGATATTACCGTGCCAGCCTCTAATGTTCCCACTGCAGGGACCCCGGCCTACTCTCGATAATTGAGAGTGAATGGGCTCTGATCTACCACGGGAGCCCAATCCGGTTTGGTAGATGTCACATGTCATCGAATTTTAGGTTTTAAGACATGCCGGTTTCCTCACGATGTTTTCCGTCACCGTTTTGAGAACGTGGTATAGCGCTTATAAATTTTTCAAGTGAAAAAACTCATTGGTGCACGTGTAGATTTGAACCAGCGACCCTCAGATTGAAAGCCGGCGACTGTGCCCCTGGGCCACCACGTTCTCCATGGATATTAATGGAATTTGAAATGGAATTCGTTTTACAAGAATTTTGCAATGTATGATGATCTCATCCTAGAGAATCATATGAGTTTGCTTGATCCGGATCGGTAGTCTGAATTCGTTTCGCACATTTCTATGGTAACCCTGCATGAACTGTAGCCGCAAGTTCAGTTCAGCGCCCCCATGGGAGAGCGCCATATTAAAGTGCAGAACAATAAATTTAAATAAGGGATAGTTATGCGGTTTTCGTGTCCGCCACTGTTTAATGTAACTAATTGCGAATTCTCTGTTCATGTTTCACCTGCAAACATTACTTTGTATTAGACGAAGGAGATAGTTTTAAAGTTTATATATAAATGATATTTGTTGTCGCGTTTACCACATTGTTGTTGTGATTCTATCCTTGAAGTTAGACTGTTTGAATATTAGGTACTCATAGGTACAGTCAAGCACAACATAATATCATTTTTTTTTCCAATCTTTATTATTTAAAAGGTCTTTGAATCATTATTTGACTATGTCAGAACCATGAAGTCAATCTTACATTCTCTTCTTAATGAATAATGTTTAAAACTAATTTATACAGAGTTTTAGCAGCTTCGCTCATTGGCGCGGCTAAAACCAGGTGAATAGCACAAACATACATCATAATATCATGTATAGTATACAAGGTTTTTTATTTTTTTCAAAATTCTGGTGATATTTAAGTTGCCATCTTTGGGTAACGCCTGTCAAAGCAACTGCTTTATAGACACATACAGACCATTTTGAATACACCTTATTATTCGCAAATGGGTGTGGGTAATTGTTTTTATTAAAGTATCGTGGAAATTTAGACGTTAAACTGGCTGATTAACTGGCACTATATTGCTTACTCACTAAGCCAGGATATAATACCAAAGCCATAATTCCATAGGGGGAATAGCCAAACCACTGTTTTATACACGGAAAGAGGTAGAGCTCGATTTTTACTTAATTTGTATTAATTGCAGATGATCTAAATACTAACAATGAACAGTAAAATCAAATTGATTCTATTGTTGACTTTTATTAACACCCTTTTCAGATCATTTTAATATGGACATTTGGAAAATGAATCCGTACCTGAAACTATCAATCACACAAAATTACAGTCTATTATTTTTCAAGATAAAATGGAAACATTAATATTTAAAATGTTTACTATATTTATTACTCCGAAGCCGAGAGTTTAAACCTCGAAGAATTTCAGGCTAAGGTCTATTATTAATACCAACTTTTTCGTCTTCTTTTCGTGTAAGTGGTCAACTCTAGTGTCGGAGTTTTTAAGTCGCCTAAAGGCCTCCGACATAGCTTATCGACTAGCATAGCACGGAAGCGCTCAGTTCAAAAAACGGTCACCCATCCAGCTATTGACCGGGCGGAGTGTTGCTTAACTCAAATCATCTGTGAAGATCATCCAGGCAAGCTTCGCCATAGCCGACAAGATGAAGTTTTGGTGACAAAAAAAGGTTGAATTCGACTGTGGCTAATCTCCCAGTTTCTAAGTCTCGTTGTTACATACAAACAACATTTGACAAGTGACAGCTCTCAGACACTCGCAGACAAAAGTGCTTCTTGTTTTCACCGTTCACGGAAATCCTATTAGTGATCGTCCTTTTGCGTGGCGTTCGGCTTTTTCACTATTCACTTTCATTATTCGGGTTTTTCACCGTTCGGGTCTTTCAATGTTCAGGGTTTTTTCGAGTTTTTCATTGTTCGCGAGTCGTCACGTTGCTTTGTGGCTGCTGGAATTGAATAAACTGTGTTTACGGCCGAAAGCTTTGCATTTAGTGCATCGGTAATGGAGTATTAATTCGTTTTACAAGAGTTTAGCAATGTGTGATGATCTCGTAGAGAAGCATTTTACTTAACACAGGATCAGTTAGCCGGAACTATATTATTATATTGAATACTTATATTTAGAAAATTTGTGATGAAACTAGTCTCATAAGTATAATATAATATTTAATTTTTTTTTTATAAAATTTTAATTATCTGTAAAGTTGCATATACTAGAGGTATTAAATATCTTGTATTGTTTATATTATTATATTATATTTATATTGTTCCAGAATGTTTGAAAGTCAGTATACTCATTTATAGTCTAAAATATGTAAAGATGATTACAAAATAAAACCTTTATCTATGGAACTGTCAACTTAACGCAACGTATATTTTTTTTCTTCGATTCAAGACAATCGTCGACGCCGTGTTTGCTAAGTTTGACTTATATATAACCTAAAAATATAATAAATTACGCTATCTCAATAAAATATTGAACTGAACACTTTTGTACAGCAATTTGAATTACAGGAAAAGGAGAACAAAACCTTTTTTTTGGAAACTTTTTACGCCGATTACATGCGTGTCACGTCACTAGTAACAGCCAAGTTATGGCACATTCATTAGGCGGTGAAGCGTCAACGCATGCGGGAAGTCGCCCAAGTTTTACGGCATAACTTTTTGAAGGAACTAGTGATGTCCTTGTCTTGAACATTCCAGTTTTGGTATACTCAATACTGTTTCTTAGTATAACAGTATTGAGTAAAAATATATATAGTAAAAATATTGAACTTAATCCTACCAATACTTAAATTACCTTAAAATACCATACATTAAAAAATAGTAACTGGGCGACCGAGCTTCATTTGGTATTCTTTTGCATATTTTTTTTTAACCACTTAACATCAGGTGGGCCTTGATGTTAAGTGGTAACCTCCATCCAAAAACAGCAATACGACTTAGGTCTTCACCGACCGAAGGCTGAGAAGACCCAAGTCGTAACCCGAGACTTGGATGTTACGCCTCATGCAAATGCGATTCCACCGGCACCCACACCCTTCCGAAACACATTATCTCGATACTTCAGTCATATTCATTTAATTCAGATCCGTAGAATAGTTCGTAGGTACCAAAATAAATTTTGTTAGTAAACACAAATAATAATAATAATAACCATGTCTTACTGTTTCTCCATACAATTCCATCAGTATGAAAACAAATGCAAGCTCAATTTCACTAACAACTTACTTCTTGTAGACTCTTTCCTCGCACAACAAAGCCTCATAAACAAGTCCGGTCCCGCCACAACGCTCCCATCACTAATCGCAGTAAATCTTGAGCGCACGTGTGCGCGGAGCTTTATGCGACCGCTAGTGTCGTGTGCGAGGGCCCTTATGGCGAATTGTTCAAGTTTCGATTACTTTCGCGCTCTGTTTGTTTATGGTCGGATGGGTAGTGTGGGGTGAGGGGGGGTGGATTTTTTATAGATTGGTTTTCTTTTTTTTAAGCAACTAATTCTAATTGTGAAGCATATCCTCTGTTGATAGCTATATAGCTATGTATGCATTTTAGATTATATAAGTATATTATTTAAATTGTATTTAAAATTCAGTATGATTTAATATAGATGCACCAATGCCCCTTTTCATTTCTAATACTTCTTGTTCATCCAAAAGTTGTCTGTAAGAGATCGCTTTATAGCGATAAGACCGCCCATTGTGTCACCTTTTTACTATTTAAGATTTCTAGTTTTAAGCTATTGTTATATTTTCGTGTGCAATAAAGTGCTATCTATCTATCTATCTATCTATGACGTATACATATCCTAACTATCCTTATCTACACTAATATTATAAAGAGGAAAGATTTGTACCTATGTTTGTATGTTTGTAATGAATAGGCTCAAAAAGTACTGGGCCGATTTAAAAAATTATTTCACCAATAGAATGCTACATTCTTCCAATTTGACATAGGCTACATTTCATTTTGAAAAAAATTAGGGATCCTTGGTAAAATTTGAACAATGTAACCGAAGGTGTAGAAAAATGAGTCTTAAAATGTCTTTCGTCGAATGCGCTGCCGAAACTATTAGCGATAGAACAAAATAATGTACAACAATATTGAAGAACATCATAATGTCTACAAAAAACTCCGCGGTAGCATATGTCCAACAAATATTGTAGTTATGTCACTACCCCGTGCGAAGCCGGGACGTGCTGCTAGTATAGTATATAACAAAGTCGCTCCCGCTGTTTGTACGCTTAGATGAACTTGTGCAAAGTTCATCCGGAGTGGTACTGCCACCACACCTGGAATCTGCCGTCAAGCAGTAGTGCTCGCATTACTGTGTTCAGTTGGAATAGTGTGGGTGCCGGTGAAATCACATGCGCATGAGACGTATCATCCCCGTCTCGGGTGATGGACGCACTAGAATAACTGCGACTCAGTGTAAGATCCAAATTTTATACTGAGTCGCATTTCTGTTATTATGGGTGGGAGTCGCCACTTACGAGGCTTACCAGGCTCAGGTGGGCTCTTTAACTTGTATAAATTTTATAACTATCATGGTTATGAACATTATTATTCGTGTTACCGAGATATTTACCATGATTTGTGAGTTTTGTTGACTCCCGATATTTCGACGCAGTTACATGCGTCATGGTCCCGGGCAAACTGAAGTCTTTGCGAAGTGGAGTGTTCAAATCATTGGCAGACATATCTGTAGCTTGTTCCGTCACTTATCCACATAAAAAAAAACATAAATTTTCTGTATTTTTCCCGAATTTAATTTAGCATCAATTTTTGCGTCATCGCTTAAAATGGCGGCGTACTTGAAGTTCCCGAACTCACCCATGAACTTACCGTAGGACAGAGTTACTTGGGAAGGTTCGGCTAATTCTGGCCAGACGCGTGTCACGTGGTGGCGTGGTGGCCCAGGGGCACAGACGCCGACTTTCAATCTGAAGGTCGCTGGTTCAAACCCACACGTGCACCAATGAGTGAAAAATTGATGTGCGCAATACCACGTTCTCGAAACGGTGACGGAAAACATCGTGAGGAAACCGGCATGTCTTAGAACCAAAAATTCGACGACATGTGACATCTACCAATCCGGATTGGGCTCCCGTGGTAGATCAGAGCCCATTCACTCTCAATTATTGAGAGTAGGCCGGTGTCCCTGTAGTGGGAACATTAGAGGCTGGTACGCGTGTCACGTACCTCCCCAAACTTCTACAGTAGCACAAACTTGTACAAACTAGTTGTTTTTAGGATCCATTATGTTGGCCTGTTTTACAAGATTCTATTTAACTTTACCTACTGTTAGGTGGTGGATAAATCGAAGACGTAATGTTGTTGAATAAATGGGTACACGTTGATTTTACAGAAATGAGCGAGTCTGTTTGAACTTACAACTATTTTTATAATCTGTAACAGGAAGTACCTGACATCAGTACTTGACAAACGGAATTGAAAAAACGGAAATTGCAAGTGGCGCCACTCAGGCAACCGTACCAGCCTCTAATGTTCCCACTGCAGGGACACCGGCCTACTCTCGATAATTGAGAGTTAATGGACTCTGATCTACCACGGGAGCCCAATCCGGATTGGTAGATGTCACAGGTCGTTGAATTTTTTAGTTCTAAGACATGCCGGTTTCCTCACGATGTTTTCCGTCACCGTTTCGAAAACGTAATATTGCGCACATAAATTTTTCAAGTGATAAATTTCATAGGTGTACGTGTGGGTTTGAAGCAGCGACCTTCAGATTGAAAGTCGGCATCTGTGCCCCTGGGCCACCACGCACTCGGGCAAGATTCCTGCTAAATATAATTTTAGAACAGCCCGTTTCCTGTTCAGTTCAACATCAAATCATCATTACAATATTAACATGCAACATAAGTTTATAATACTATCACATGATATGTATTATACCAGCCTCTAATGTTTCTAAACACAGTGAAACAAGTCTAAGAGGTGAGAGTGAACGGGGACCATGCTCGCGTCCGTAGTTCCCTCGAGTCCCCACACGTGTCCCCTGGGCTGTGTAAAGGAAACCAAAGTAGTAGAACTTGTGCCAAGTTCACCTGGAGAAGTACACACCTCAAAATTTGTAAAGGAATATTTTGGTTTTGACAGTATAACTCAAAAACTATTGATTTTCTGGAAAGAGTTTGTATGTGAAAATGATCTCTATGGTTTTTCTTTGTTGGAAATTGAAATATTTTTTAACAAATCATAAGTTTCAAGTATTCTATACTGGTGTCAGAAAATATTTAAAGTTCAGAGAAATATTCAAAGTTTTTCTGAAATTCATCATATCATAAATTATCACTAAACAATTTTGAGATGTATTTATACTCCTCACCTGGTAATATGCCGCTAATCAGTGGTGCACTCGCGTTTCTGTGTGCCGGTGCCGATGAAATTACAGGCACTTGACGTGTAACATCCCCGTCTCAGTGACGACACAACGAATTAATCATACAATTTTCATGATCATCGATCAATTCTGGTATTCATTCGTTTCTTTTACCTAAGTAAAGCAAAAATGGTGATATTTTTGTGAAAGTCCATATCTTTCCCTATTTCAAATCTAGTTCTTATATATTATGTCTGTCTAATACTATAGTGGTACTCGCAACAAAAGAAAGTCGACGTAATGTACACAGCCTTTTTTTATCGAGTTATATACTTTACTCGAATCTCTAGATATTTCTGAGCGACGCTCTCAGAAATTTGCTCCTTTCATTTTTTCCGGAATTATTTCTTACGAACTTATAAAGAAAATATGTTGCTTTTATGAAGGAACGAGATACAAAGAGTAGCCAGCTTTTATTCAGATTTTTTTATGAAATTGTGGCAACTTTAACTGGAAATGTTTTAATTAAGTGTTTTATTTTATTGTGAAGCCCGCCATATCTATTTCCCGCCAAACGCGTGTAGCTTGTTTTTTTTTAAACTTACTACTGGCCCCCTCTTTACAACATTCAACTAATAATGAACTTCTGAAACAGATTCGAACCGAACTTGTTTAATTTGTGGCGCGAAGAAGTGTCCCTCAAAACGCCGCTTAGTCACGTAATGGCTCTAGAACTGCTTCGTAACAATCCTTGATGGAGGTCCTGACAACTGAAACTAAATACAAGTTTTACATGCGGAGATATAAGAACAGGTAGATATTTTAATATTCCTCACAGTCGGTCTCAAACGTTCGTTTGGACAAATCATTGGACACGTCAAAATAAAATATTATAAAGTAAAATTAAATAAATATGCGCAAATACCGTATCACAGGAGCTTCTAAGGCACATTACATTTGTATACAGATATGTCAAATTAGTCAGTTTCATAGAGTTAGTCTTTTTGTTATGTTTACGTGTAATTCTAACCCAAGTGGACCACTGAAATGTCAAGAATAAAAAAAAGTAAAAGCAGAGAACAATCAATAAGAAAAATGTTAATAACGGTTTAAGTATAATGGAAATCTGTTTCGAAATGATCTATTATGTGATTTTTATAATTAGGTAAACCGGCTAAGTCCGATTACAATTCACATAGAGTTTCATAATAATAATGCATTTTTTAATTATTTTTTTATTTTCCATTAAAGGCAAGACAAATAGCACGAAATTACTGGGTACGAATCTTATAAAATTACAAAAACTCACAGAACGTAAAATGTGACTAAAATGCGCACAAACACGTAATAATATCGTGATATCCGAAAACTTTTAAAGCGGTATTTGTTTCTGAATGTTGGTTTAATTTAAAATTTAGAATTAATTCTTTTTTCCAACACGAATCACATCAACCAGACAAAAACAAATTTGAATTTCGATCAAGCCGATCGTCAAGTTTTTTCAGTGATCGTTAGAGAGGGGCTTTCCGATGCTCTACCTGTGTCAGTAATAGGGACGGTTGAAACTTTTTTCCGAACACCATCGGAGCACCATTGACGCTTAATGAGCCACTTTGCTTCCCCTCTCTTAGTTTTAATGTTTTGCCCTTTTCACATTTTAAATTTAATTTTTGACTAAAGACTCCGTGGTGATTATTTTTTATTTTGTAAGCTGTTCTGATGGCTTTCTTTTCTGCTCTTAATTATGAACTTTTAATTTGAGAGGTGAATTAATTAGTTTTAAGTAATTTGACTTAAGACTATGAAGTCTGAGACAACATAACATTTATATCCATTTTGATAAAAGTAAAAACCCGCATAAATAAATTTACTTGCCAGTAGTGCAAGGAAACGTGTCAAAGTAGGCAATGCAACCAACCGCCGTAATCCAATTTGCAATAAGTTTTGCCAAGTTGGCCAACTTGCCAGACTTAGTGATTTAAATTTAGAACTTGGTCCGCGCCACACTTGCAGTTTTAACGATCACCCGCTACAAGTTGCGTTTTCACACAAAAGGGAGGGTAGTACAGTTTGTTATAAAATACATGCCAGCAATGTAAGCATTTCTTTACCAATAGTAAAAACATGAGAAAATGAAATGATAAGCACTTAAAATATAGGATTTTGACAATTAAAAAATACACATGGATATTCGTCACTGAAATATCACAATATATAGAATTAGTAATAGTAGGTATTGTACAATTTTTTTAATCTTTAATCTTCCGCAAATTATCGCCTTCCCGGTCACAGCGTTTTGATGTGTTATGCCCATTAACCTATATAATTGAGGGCTTTGATTAAATGATACGTACAAAAAAATATAAATATCCGGTCTAAATTAACGTTTTGGCACTAATAGTGAAACATCCTTAATTATAATTTATGCTTGTAAATTAAAGTGAGCGGTCTTATTGCATGTTTAAAAAAGAACACACAAATCGTTCCCAAAAAATATTTATAATTTTTTCGACAGTTAGTTTTACCACATTTGATTGAGGTGCATTCGCCGATATAGCGCCATCTAGTGAGAAATTACGAACTAAACTATCAAATAAAGTGCATTCCCCGTAACAGCGCCATCTCGGGAAAATTATGTAACGAACTAAACGAAAATAAAACGAATATGAAAATAATCCCGAAGGGATCTCAATTTTTTGGTGTAAAAAGTACGTTTGCTGTTTTCCTGACGTGTACATGCGAAATATCATCATGATCGGTTCAGTAGATGAGGCGTGAAATCGTAACAAACAAACAAACTCACATTCGCATTTTTCGAAATTTCGAACTTTCGTTCGTGCACGAATACTATTAAAAATGTACACAATGAAGGAAGAATCACATTTGACGTATAGTTAGTATAAAATACGTATGGAAGTTGACGGATATTATGGAAGAAGCAGGCCAAGGAAAAGATGGATTACGTGAAGGACGATATGGGTAAAAAAGGAGTAACACTGAAATTAAAGCTGGTAGAAGAGGATGGGATAAGAAATAATCATGTTTTGCAGACCGCACCTCAAGTGGGATTTAACCAACAACCCTTAGGAAAGAAAATGATGATGTTATGCGCTACGTGTCCACATCAGTAATTTTTAACCAAATCGCCCTCTAATCAGGAAATTATTGTCTATCGCAAAGTTTTATAATGGACCTATAGCAAACGACAAAGCCAGGGTAGTACAAATGAAGTTTACTGTACAGTAATAATACTGCCTTAGGATTCTGTTTATTGTATATTACTTACCTTTAAATGGCAGCAATCATCGATTTTCATTCACTTAAGAGGAGGTTCTGAATTAGGCTGTGTTACGTGATACTGGACAAATAAAACAAAAAAACATTTTTTTTTTCATTCGATTGTATGTTTACACACTCATTACCTGTACTCTAGGACTCCCTGCGTCGCATGGACAAACAAATATACACAAGACAAACACCCAAGACCCGAGAACAAACTAAAAATAGGAGATGAAAGTATTGATCGCGGTTCATTCAATTTTTTAATCCGCCATTTGTATTTTGTGCCTCTAGAACACTTTAATACAAATTTTATTTTAATTTGTTCTTATATTTACAGTAATAAAAGATAAATACTAAATAGTATTCAAGTCACAGAGATAGAATAAGTCTAGTAGCTCGTAGTTAGTGTCACGTGATGTCACAGCTATAAACTCTGGATGAAGTTTATTACCCCCACTTAGCCGGAGCTAAACTACCAGACAGGAGGGTAACTAAATTAAACAGAAATTAACATTGGGTTCTGACTTTGTTTTCTCTCATAGTTCCGTAGTTAAATTGTTTAACGAATGACAGTTTGAGTTGGCTATGAAACGTTTTCGTACGAATACGAGCGAGTTACTACAAAGTTAATGTGAATTAAAAAAAAAAATTGCTTTAAAATATATTTTCAACAAACTACGCTTCGATCGGATCGAATGCTTAGAACGCATATAGCGTTCTAAGCATTCGATCCGATCGATCGTTTAGAACAAAACTGTCAAACTATGCTTATAATAAGTCCTTCAATATGTAAAGGAATCATTTATATGATCATAAGTAGTATTTACAACGCTTCCTTATTTCAGAACGCTCATTATGTTTGTCTATCCTAGTCAAGCTACCTCTCTTTCTCTGTATCTCTCTTGTGAAGATGGTGAGAGCAATCCGAAAACCTTGGCTAGCTGTTAAATTGCGTGAAAGATTATCAACTAGTACACACATTAACATGCAATTTTGAAACCGGAAAATTTTAGAAATATTCGTCGTAAAATGAAGAAAATTATTCAGGAAATAATGTTCTCACTATCATTTATATTGTCAAGAGCACTGTACACATATTGACTTTTTTCGTGACAACCTCCTTTCTGTTTGAGATAGAACCATAACCTTTTTGAATTGGGATAAAAAGTTATGTTCCCGCCAAAACGAATGCACATAAACTGTCAATACCGCGCACATAAAACCGACTTCATCTAGAACATCTAAGGAGAATTCATTTTATAGCTCGTAAAAGCATCTAACGAAATGCTAGAACGGGACGACTCAATGTTTTGGCCCATCTTGGAACATCTCGCCGTTTTTCGGCGCATTTCGGTATAATTTACTGGAGTGACGTTTTTATTTCAAGGTACTTTATGAGATCGTTCGCGACTTCGCAGTGTAAAATTGAACAGCTACTTCACGTCATATTTAATACGTAATGGAAGAGTCAATTTGATTTTTTTATGTCAAAAACGACATAAGTTTTAAAGTTGAAAGCAAATAGCTACAGCGTCAGCTTAAGGTTCTATTTTGGAATGATTTTCGTAACGATTAGAATCCCAAACTGAGGCAACAAATCTGCAGATATATTTATATTATCGTCATATTTATATATTTTTTTTTAACTCCTTAAACGAGGTTAATTTAAAAGCAATTAAAATAAATTAAGCTGAAAATTTAAGAAAATAAATTAATATTAGAGGTTATTATTTCTACATCTTAATTAATTTCAATTGTGCCTGTGAGATAATATTCAACACATGAAGGTTATCAATCACAAGTTTGCAATCAATTATCGTTATTATACTGTATTAAATCTCTATTATATAACTGTCTTAGACAGTAGAGATATCACCACTATGTCAAATAATAATTTCGTAGTGAAATTGTCACATTAAGTATCATTAATGTCCACTTATTCAATAAATAAGTAATGCATAAGAAATTTATTAAAATAGTGGGTAAAATATTACTTTCAATGATGCATTATTTTAATTTCATGTACAAGTTCAAGTTATTTCTGCGCTGTAGGTCTTGGGTTCGATTCCCATTCAGGACAAGCATACCTATGTGTGACGAACATATATGATAGTTCTGTTTATGTATTTACAATGAAATAATTAGATTTCGTATTCTATCAGTGATCTGGTTCCCAAAGCCGTATTTTTGGGGCTGGCTGTGATAAATAACAACGAATATTATATTTAAAGAAACTTTAAGTCAATTGAAGAAACCACTTACTTGTGTTTCTTTTTTCTACACATGATAATACGAGTACTTGGGATATATATTGGGACTTCTGAAAAGTTAACCAGCTGTTCACAATTACGTGTAGAAACCGCCTCCAAAATTTACCGTCTTCTAGAATAGGAATCCTGGACCCCAGCACTATCAATTCAGGGAGGCCGTTAACTGAATCCAAGTACATCACTCTGATTCACAACAATTACTTTGAGCGGTTTTACTGGAATCTTAATGAATTCACTGTTTTAACATTTTATTTGGGACTGAAATTTGAGAATTCCCCTTTCTGTTAGTGAGGTGAAAATAAAGATTGGGTGGAAAGATATTTTGCCGGCATCTATTTTTTAGCTTTAGATGGAGCCATGGTCTGGAAAAACTAGGTAGAAGTAAAGTAAATATGTATGTATTCCTTCATCACTGTTTATAATTAACTGGCAACTAGGAATTTAAAAGAGGAAGTTCTAGGGAAATTCTAGGGAATTCTAAATTCTAGGGAAAGCAATGATGGCAATTAGGTTCAGTTTATTTTCCTAAGACACTGAAGTCTGTTGCGTTGTTGTGACTACTTTAATTACATTTATTCTCAATGGCATAATCTGTGTATTGCTTATACAAGTATATTATTTGATGTGATGGGATGAGCAGACGGTGTACCTGAAGTTAAGTGGATTACCAGATGTGGTGGCAGTACTTCCTTCGGCGAACTGCGAAAGCAGCAACAAAATAAATAGACTGAGGATATTCACCTACAAACAATATAGTTCCCCAAAAAAATATTAAATGAAATTCCATTTTCGTGAATTTTATTTCACAACTAAGTACATAAAAAACGTAATATTTCAAGCTGCATGTTTAATTCCAATTCCGAATTGCGAGTGTGTTTAATTATGAATGGAATGTTCTTTTCCTCTGTTGAAACATGAAAACAAAAAACGCTGATACAGACAAATTCTTTGTTCAACATATAATTTGCTTTCGGCAGGAACCGAAGCAAATGAATGATCCGAATCATATAAATGCTTACAGACAATACGAGAATGCAAACATAATAACAGAAGTTACAGTTATATTGAACGTAAGGGCTACGGAATACATTATTATGATCGTGGAGGACCTCGCTGTAGGGCACGCGATATTCCATGATATATTTCCCTGCAAGGACTCGAATGTACTCGTCTTATACGAGTAAAATAAATACATCGACTATATGACCAATGTCATTTATATATATGACATGTTATATTATATATATGACAGGGTTGGAACAGACGTAAACATAACAAATAAGATTAGCTTAAACATGAAACCTGACTGTAATTTGACATATCTGTGTGCATGTAATATGCCTGGGGAGTTCCTGTGACACGTTATATGCTCACGAAATTTTACATGCATTTGTAAAATTTGACATGTCCAAATGATACTTGAGATCTAAAGGAATAAATGCGTTTGACTTTGTATCACCTTTTTATTAATTAAGATTTTTAGTTTTAAACTATTGTTATCTTTTAAGTGCAATAAAGTGTTATCTATCTATCTATGACATTTTCAAAACGACATTGAAGGTTAACTGATATGGACTGGGTTAGACGTAGGCTTATCATCTCTAGGTATTTGGTACAAATCCAGATTCAAAGTCAAAGGTCAATAATCTTTATATCCATTTAATTGAAAACGTCACTTTTAAAATATTTACTACAAGATCACGCGTTCTGGTTCGATTTTCTATGGGAAAGGACAATTGAGTAACCCCTAATGGAGGGATTCCATTCTTGCATCAAATCAATCAATCAATTACTTCATTTGGATAAAATGTCAAAAGCGATCGAAAGTACGGTACGACATAACTATGGCATTCTGTACACATATTTCATGGAAAAATTTACTACTAAGGGCAAAAAATAGCGGGTGAAAGTATTAAATTCGGTTTATTAAGTTTTTAAAACAGTTACTTGTTATTTTAATAATCAATACACATATGATTCCCGCTAAATTTCCGGGAACAGTGTTATACTGCACGTCCCAAGGATTTTTGCAAGTCGTTCCAAGTTCCCACATCTTCAGCCCCCGCCGCGAACACAGCTATGTTTGGTTTGCATCCCCTCCTGCCAATTTTCACCTGGCACCCCGCGGCTCCCTCGGATTTATGTGCGCTCAGATATTATCTAACGTCTAAGAATTCAGGAGCACTTTCAAATTAGGACTGTTTTAGCTGGAAGTGGCATTGTGAAGAGGAATGACATATATTTTTTTTATGTGTATAAGTGACGGAACGAGCTGAGGGCCCACCTGATGGTAAGTGGTGACCCTCGCCCATGACAACAGTAATGCGCGCGACTCAGTATGAGATCCAAATCTTTACTGAGTCGCATTCATCTTGCTGCGTCCATCACTCGAGACGGGGATGATACGTCTCATGCGCATGTGATTTCACCGGCAGCCACACCCTTCCACCGGAACACAGTATCCGTCTCTTTTACGCTTGCGTTGCTACAGCATAAGTAAGCAAATACAAAATTGACATACAATAAATTAAATCTGTAGATTTATTTTACTGCTGTGTTTCTCATATGTATTATGTACCTACGAAGAAACCGAAAACGCGTCAAAACAATCGTTAGGTATTGCCTTATAAATATATTATTTTGAAATAAGTTCTTCCTGATTTCCACTGAATTCTTAAAAAAAATACTTTTATTCGTCACTTTTTAAAGATTATAATGTCAAAGTCAAAGTCAAAGTCATTTATTCCTTTAGATCTCAAATATCATTTGGACACGTCAAATTTTACACATGCATGTACACATACTCGTGAGCATATAACGTGCCACAGGAACTCCCCAATCATACGTTCTAACTACTAAGTTTGATGCGCTTATTCAAACTATCCCACACCGAGCGACAATTAATCAGCCAAGCAAGACACAAAAAAAACACTATTGCCAAGACTATGAATATTTATGTTCTGTAGAAGGTTTTTGTCACTTCCATAGAACTGAATCCCTGCCGATAAAAACACAGGGTCGGGGGTGTCGCTTACAATATTACGATGTTAACCACTGGAGACGATTTACATAATTCATTGAAGGGTCTGATGCGCTCCCGGTAACAGAAAACCGCTGGTACAGCCTCTGACGAAGGGGAGATCACAGCGCACACGAGTTCATACTATGAACGCCAACTTTGTTTCGAGAACGCCAATCTTTCTTCTTCTTCTAATCGAGTTCTATCGAGTTTGTCCAGGCAACTGAAGAGCATGAGAGGAGTACACAGAGGTACAGACGCCGATTTTCAATCTGAAGGTCGCTGGTTCAAATCCAGACGTGCATAAATCCATAATTTCACGTATATCGAAACATATTTGTGTAATTTGGCAGTATGTTTACTTCACGAGCTAGATAGCTTATGTCCGCGGTTTCACTTGCGTTAACGTAGTTTTTATACTATAATTAATTTCTGGATGAAAGTTCCCAGTCCTATGTCCTTTTCTGTGCCTCTGACAACGCGTATTTTATGATGGTCGGTTGATTAGTTACGACGTTAAAGCGTAACAAACAAACAAACATACATTTAAAATATTAGTTACGATTAGGATAGGATAGGACCTGCTAAAGTATCAAATGTTAAGTAGTTACCTGCGTCCATTACTACAGGAATAAGACATGGGTTCTTATAAATGAAGACTCTAGTCGCATCCTGTTGCACCCGTCATATTGTGGGGATATTACGTCTCATGCGCCTGTGATTTCTCCGGCACCCACATCCTTCTATCTGAACAGATTACCAGGTGTACAGGCAGTACTTCTGCGGAAGAACTTGTCACAAGTTCTACTGCTAACATACGTGTCTGCAAACCAGTAAGCAGTAGAGGTGAGCTAGCTGTCTCCCTGGAGCTGTTGCTGATAATCTTGAAGGCACGAGAAGTGTTTTGGTTAAACAGACCTACAGTATTTGAAAAATCCGATATAAATAGTTGATTAATACTCCGCCTAGGAAGAATGCGTACGACAATGCAGTAAGAGATTTTAATAAGTTGCCAGAAAAAAAACTCTTTTTTGTATGAGAGCTACCTTAAATATTTATTTTATTCTGTTTTTTAGTATCTGTCATTATAGCGGCAACAGAAATACATTATCTGTGAAAATGTCAACTCTAACTATCACGGTTCACGAGATACAGCCTGGTGACAAACGGACAGACAGACAGCGGAGTCTTAGATAGGGTCTCGTTTTACCCTTTGAGTACGGAACCTTAAGAAATACAGCCGAATTGATAGCCGGTTGAAAAGCAGCAGATGTGAGCTAGCTGTCTCCCTGGAGCTGTTCCTGATAATTCATTGAAGGCACAAGCGTGGGCAATGTATGCCCCGATTTAACCGTTAATTGCTTCTGTAGTGGTTTGGGGTTATCGGCTCATTGGACCCGAGGTATGACGGTACCTACAGATTTGTGGGACCCATAATTGAGTTGTGATTTCATATTAAAACTCCAGTAGTTGGATGGGTGACCGTTTTGTGGCGGGATTCGGAGGGCACAATAAGCCGTGTTGCAGGAAAAAATAATAAGAAGAAAAATATAAACTCCTGTGTTTTTTCACTTATTTTCAAGTTCAAGTTATATTTCCAAAGACCTTCCAAATATCCGGTATATTTGGAAGGTCTTATATTTGGAAGGTCTGTATATACATAAAAATTCGAATGAAAACTCTCTGAAAACTGCCTGCGACATACAAAAATACAAAAAGACAGACAAGACAAAACTCTCGGTTCTCTTATTGCCTTTTGTCTTCGAAAAATGTACTATACCTATTTATTTGTAAACCAATAAACATTAATTTGTAACTGCGTCACAGATGCCATAAATTATTCATTCACTCAATCTCAACCCTCGATGTGACGGACATAAAAACATACGTTACAGTCTGAGACTGCGTTCTGTAACAAGCGTTTATACCTCGGAGACATTGTTACACTTTATCACCCTTGGTAAACAGAAATATAGCGTTATTTCGCTCTGAGTTCTGATTTCTCAGTAAATAAAACGAGTTTCTTGCGAAAAATTGAACGTTTAAGGCGTTTCTTGTCCTTTCTTCACGTATAGGGTCGGATAGGTTGAATATTATGCACCATGTAATTATTTAAAGATCACGTGGAATGCAGACACAAAAATAATATAATATATAGCGGTATTACGAGTATATCGTGAAAATTTGTCTTGAAGTATTTAAATGACCATATTAAAATCTGTGAAAGGTAAAAAAAAATCTAATAAAGTTGGTTTTTGGGTTTTGGTGTTTATGATATGTTATTTTTAATTGATGTGACATGCCACAGAAAAAAAATCTTAGTGCATGCAAATCCCTATTTGTGTACATAGAAATTTCATTAATACATTGAAGTTATTTTTTTAAAATAGTCTATATATATTGTATTTTTTTTAATTACAATTTAGGTAGAATGTAAAAATCTTTTGTTTTAAAATTTTGTATTCAAATTATTCGAATTTGATTTGAGCATTCAGCCAGAGGATTCTGAATGGCTTGTTTGTCTTCGTTCTCCACATATAATTCAATTCAAAGAGGTCGAATGATTTTATCAAGGTGACCATTATATGTGTCATTCTGCGGAATCAACAAATATTGAAATGTTTTTTTAATTATAAAATTGTATCCAAATTTAACGATTTGAAAAGTTATATTGCCTATATTTAGACGTTTAAACGTTTTTTCTTCACTATTTTTAGTCAAATACAAATGGGCCATCAACGCAAGCGCCTCAAATCATCCTAAAATCGTTAATTCAAATATAAATACGAAAGTTTGTCTGTATGTATGTTTGTTACTCCTTCGCGTCGTAACGGCTGAATGGATTAAGATGAAATTTGTATGAAGGTAACTCATACTCTGGATTAGAACATAGGCCACTTTTCCGCTACGAAGTGAAGATTTCCCATAATCTTATGTTGATGGTATAACCGTTAGTAATAGTGCGGGGCGCAGCTGAGTATAATATATTTGTATTATTTCTGGTAACATAATATGTAAAAATATCTTATGAAATGAAAATATTATGTCAGTGTTACGCGTTCTTTAGGTTTAGTCAACACAAGAGTTTTATAAACACGCATAAAACAAAATACGCCAATACCTCACGTTTTACGAGTTACCTCGCACACTTTGTTTAACAACGTGACATCAGTTTAATATTTGCCTATGACTATACTCGTAAACCCTTAGCTTTACGTGTTACGTATGAACCTTAGCATTTTCATCGCCACAAACTGCCTATGTCGAATCGCCTGTACCGATAAACGACATTTTGTATGGCTTTTTTTATATTTACGGTTGTAACTTTGGCCGTGGTCTATTTAGGTTACGAATATTTTGTATTTGGTATTATACTGCAGATGCACAGACCTACTCTTGACAAGCGAAAGTGAGAGTTTTTTGACTAGATAATATTATAAGCACTTTAAATGCTATACCATCTCTATAAATGCACTAAATTATATGGCGCTTGTTATGTAACCAAAATTTTTTGTTTAAAATTAACATTGACATTTTAACCAAATTCAAATGTAAAGTGAGTTTGACTATCATCATGGTCCAGTTGGTTGTAGTTCTGCCTTGTACGCTGTAAGCCGCGGGTTTGATACCGCCCAGAAAAAAAAATTGTGTGACTTGACAAGTGTTTATAATATGAATAAGAATAATATATGTATTCAGAAAAATGAAAATAAATATTAAAAAAAAAATTTGGTATATCGACGTAGTAGAACAATTTGTAACCAAGTATCGCCTCTTTATTGATTCCGCATAAAAATAGACACGACCCTGTCCTACATTAACCAGCATATTGGTTATACTTTATGGCATGGTGCTTCCTGATTGATAGGGACCCTCGTAAACAAGGTCGGCGTTCGCGTGGCCTAAGTACGTTAACTTGAGCATCTAATGCCGTCGATATTCTGCAGTTTGTATCGTTCAAGGTTGTATGCTAAGAAGTCAAAATTTATGGTGACATAAATATTTATCTACCCTCTAAATAGTTCCAATGGCGGTTTAGATTACAAACAAACATTCAATCTCAAATTTAACCAAAATGGAACAAGCACCGTAGGTACCACTACCGTGGTAATAGTGACAAAACATTGAAAGAGCATTTAATTCTGCCATTAGAAAAATAATTAAAATTAAAAGGAAAAACCTTTGATAGTTTCGAAAGCTTGTTCTAAAACCTTATGTCGCATAATATTATAATATGTCAATCAAATAAACTTTCAAGATTTACAACCCAATATTAGCTAACTTTTACAATATCACAAAAACGGTCGAAGTTCAACTCAACACATCTTACAGGCGCGGAATTCTTGAACGGTTCATTATCCGCGCTTAATTTTACGCATGGCCACCCTCGTCACGATCGCTGCGCGCGAAACGCCCGCGGCATGATTCTAAATTTAAATTTTGCGAGTTTTGACGAAATCAGCCGAGGGACGATTTTATGGAGACCGCAAATGATACACGGAGCTTTTCTTTCCCTCCAGTGGAAATATATTCTAATACATATAACATCCATGTGTGTTCAAGCTTACTGCGTAATAGAATTCGAGTGCAGAGATAGATATGGTATGTACTTCAATATTTATTTATCACTCTTCACACTAATATTATAAAGGCAAAAGTTTCTATGTATGTGTGTCTCTCTCTGTGTGTGTCTGTGTATGTTTGTTACTCCTTCACGCTCAAACCGCTCAACGGATTTGGATTCAAATTGGTACCAGTTACCATATATAGCTTATATCCTAGATTAATATAATACATAATTAATTTTGATCACGGAAAACCGCAGGTAATGCCGCGAGGACCAGCTAGTCTTTTATAATGTAAAGTTTTTTTTTTTTTTTCAGAATATTATCTGTGCCATAGAAATTTCATTTAATTTTAAATAATATAATAACTAGATTTCAGCGGTTTGTCTTTGTTGATTTGTTTTTGTTGTAGTTCATTAAACGGTTTTTCCCCGTCGATGATACGCGGTCTTTCCCCGTCGCCCGTTTACGTCGTATTCCTGGCTATAGTATCGTGAAATTGGTTTACAATGAGTTGCAAATAATACATGACATTGCGTCACGAATTCCAATAACATAGGTACTTATGGATGCTTTCATCTGTGCTTTTTGATTATATCGTATCTATGGAGATCTTACAAACATGGTTAACCAATGCTATTGCTATGTTAGTGATATTTCGTCCCAAGTATTTTTATTAGAATTCTTCGGAAATAAAATTTTTACGTTGACTTTGATTGCAAAAACCCAATTTAAATGTATTTGATAAGCTTACTTATAGGTAAAGATCTTTCTATTTTTAATATACTATGGTGTGGGAGGTTTTAAATGCTCCCTATGTAATTTCTTTAGGTAAGTAATTATTATTTTTAATTTATCTCTTTATCTAAAAAGCAATTTGACGATCGATCAATAATTCGAATAGTTACTAGGTTCTTTACAATTACTAATCGCTATTACATACGCTAACGCAATCCTTTTTACAAATAAATGTTTTCTACTTCAATAATCCAATAATCCCAATCTGGTAATCGAACCTATATTATCAGTGTGCAACGCTATATAAGTAAACTGATCGCAGAATTTCATATACCAATTCAAATTACGTATTCTCTGGAAAAACACCAAAAAAAAAACATGAGGAACTTGATTGAGACAACAAAAATCATGAAATCCAAACAGAAATTTAAAATATTTCCACTGAGATTATAAAACCACGTTTTACGTTCACATAAAAACATTACGGGCAGATAAACGAGTCTCATTATTCTTCCGTAATTTCGCAGCACCCTGTATGAGATCCGACATGATAATTCGAACCAGCAAATGAGTTTTCCGGTTCCTTGTTTACGCGGCGTAAAAAAAAGTAAAATAAAAGATGGCGGCCACCATTTCGCCTGTTGACATCAAGATTTGTTTTTTCCTCCTCACGGGCTGTTTGTCATTTCGCGGCGTAGAATTATATTTACATAATATTATTGTGTGACGTAATGGTGTTTCCTTGGAAAATAATGCAGTGCCTTTCCGTTTCCCAAGTAAACAAAAGTAGGAATTTATTACTAATGTAACTTAACTTTACGATGCTACTAGTAGTTACATAACTACTCAACTTAACGGTTGAAGTTTGGTACGTCCACACTCGAGTCTATGTCGATATAAATAAATTCAATCTATTCACTCTATGCATAACAGTCACGACAACTTGTGTTTGAATGGAAACAGGCATGGCAGAAGTGATCGATAAATTTTGGTTGTCTTTGTTGATTAAATCCACAACATATATCCAAATGTAAGAGTCTTGTGTGCTTCAATCAATAAATTCATTATCAGTTTTTTCATTTCGTTAAATTGTATGAAGGACTAGCGTCAAAGCTGATGCTTGACAAATACCATGTTTATTGATTTACCGTTGTATTACTATAAGCTCTTAATAACTTCGATAACTCAGAATTCACACAAAAGGCCAAAAATAAGCAGTTCGATAATTGAAATATCTTACGTACATAATCTCTTTTATTCTTCCATTTTTTATGGCTCACCAATGTCTAAACATTCTTCCAATAGTTCGGACAAGTTATAATATTCAAAGCCATTTTAGAATAATTCTCTTTAAATATTGGCATAGTAAGCAGAAGGCTTCTATTTTCAAAATTAAAATGACATATCTCATAATGGAGGTGTTCACAGACGATACAACGCGTGCATTCTGCCGATATCCACGTCACTCAGGATTTGCGGATTTAGCCGTCAACGAAGTCGATACACGGTCGGTTGAACGCGATTTGACGATGTCAAACATGGCGGCAAAAAGACGCGGGAATGGTGTTTACAAGACAAATGAGATTTACGTGTTTTGATACAAAAATTTTGTGAATGTGATGTGGAACAGCTGCTGAGAATTGGTGAGAATTTCTGGTTATCTTTAATAATAATAGTACTAGAGTACACTAGGCACGTACCGAAATGTAAATAATACAATGTTACATAAAAGATAATACGGGTTTTTTGTTTTTATAAACAGTGTTAAATAAAGCGCAAGCGAAAGCTGTCACTCTATCAAATCAAAAAGAATCATATAAATCGAATTGGCAATAGAAATTGTGTAACAAAGACACAAAAAAACCTCCTTTTTTGAGACGAATTAAATGTAGTATGAAATAGCGTAATTGAACATGTATTGTATAAGGAAAGTCGGCAGTATCCATTTTATTCTGGCTACTCCAGGATTCTATCCAAATCATTGCCATTAATAATTTTATTCCATGCCCGGAATTCATTACTTAGTAATAAAAATATCCATGTCCATTGTCCTTCCCACATTTCATTGTAACATTCAATTAATACATGTAAAAAATATAGATACATTATATTTTGTATATTATCCCCTGCAGAATGATTTAATTTCCGTTAGGCTTATGATGACATCATCAAAAATTCTATAAGTCCTAGTAAAACATTTATTAAATAGTATTAAATGTTTTTTTTTTTATGCTACCTATTTTGTTGTAACATACTTAAACATCTAAAGGTGTTTTTTATTTTTAAATGAGCCCTTATTATGTCACGCAAAATAAAGCTTTTTCTATTCTATTCTGTTCTAGTTGTAGCCCCGATAAAGTCTTCTATTACTTGTTACGCAGCTACGGAAGTTGTTACTAATTTGTCTCTTATTTTGTCACAAGTATTACTACGAGGTATTCGTAGAAGGCTGAGTTGCCGTCTACAAGGCTTCGTAGCAATATAAAGACGCCTACGCTGCTACGAGGAAGTTCATGATTTCTACGAAATTGGCTACAACAGCAAGTAAATGACGTTGAAAGTTTACACAAAAACCACATGGCTGTGGTCTCATCACTGGTGTCATGTTTTACATTTATTTTCACAATCCTGAGGCATCCAAACGTTGTGTAACATTTGCATATGAATACCAAAGCTATAATGGGAAGTGTATATTTAAAAAAAAATGCAATGCATCAACCTCCCCTCTGTAAAAAACCTCCCCCTCACTGTCACACGCAAACGAGTACAAAAACGAGCGGACTGTCAAAAACGCTTTTAAATTTCAATTAGAGGAAGGATTCGGACCCAATGGTGCGTTTGATGCGATATGCCGGCGTAAGCCTCTAAGCCACTTGACTGACGGACGCAGTAGCCTGACAGTCTACTCCCGCCCTTATTGTTAAATTAGTCAATGTATATCCGCCCTTACAAACGTGAAATTAATAATTCGGAGCATGCAAATCATTATTAATATTTGCATTTCTAATGAATGTTTAATTAATGTTGGATGGGATTTGGAAGTGTTGATGAGATGGTAATTAGTTGGATCTATTTCGTTTGTAGGAGTTTTGTGACTACTGTACCAGTTTCACAGATTTTATCACGGTCAATTAAATTTGGTCATTTGTTAGAACGATGCGTTTCATTATTAAATTAGTACCGTAGCGTTCTATGGTGTTTGGGAAGTATGAGGAAAAATTACCACCACGATACACACGCCCACAAACACTGTCATACAATAATTAAAAAAAAATACAACGTTAACACACTCATTCCCTGTGTCGCAGATGGCGTGGACAAACACAGAAACACAAGACAAACAAGCAAGCATTTAAGTGATGAACATAGATGTTTGTTCGGTGTCTGCGAAAGGCGAAGTTTGTATGTATGTGAGTCTGTGTGTGTATGTATGTTTGTTACTCCTTAATGCTCAAACGGCTCAACGGATTTGTATGAAAATTTTTACTAGGATACTTACAGCCTGGATTAACAAACTACTTTTAATTTCGGTAAACCGTGGGTGGGAGAGCGTGGTGGCCCAGGGGCATAGACGCCGACTTTCAATCTGAAGGTCGCTGGTTCAAACCCAAACGAGCACCAATGAGTTTTTTCACTTGAAAAATTTATGTGCGCAATACCACGTTCCCGAAACGGTGACAGAAAACATCGTGAGGAAACCGGCATGTCTTAGAACCATAAATTCGAAGACATGTGACATCTACCAATCCGGATTGGGCTCCCGTGGTAGATCAGAGCCCATTCACTCTCAATTATCGAGAGAAGGCCGGTGTCCCTGCAGTGGGAACATTAGAGGCTGGTACGGCTGTGGGTAACCGCGGAGCGCAGCTAGTATATTACATAGATGTATTTAAAAAAGTACTATATAAATATTTCTGGTTTTCCTAGTGTAAGCTATGCTTAGTTTAGGACTAGATCTATCTGAACATTTATTTATTAATATTACATATTGACATCATGCGAATTTTATAAGCAACTAGCGACCCGCCCCGGCTTCGCACGGTTAGTAAAGCATCAGTGTTGTATCAGAAACTACCCGTGCGAAGCCGGGGTGACTTGCTAGTGTATTATACATATACATATAAACCTTCCTCTTCACTCTATCTATGAAAAGAAACCGCATTAAAATCCGTTGCGTAGTTTTAAAGATTTAAGCATACATAGGGATATAGGGACAGAGAAAGCGACTTTGTTTTATACTATGTAGTGATATCGCACAACAGGAAGTCAATGACCCGTATTCCCGTAAGAGCCTTCAATACAGCCTCATAACTAAGTTCACGAGCTGCATAGATTCCCTAATTAATGATCGGCAAACGCCATTACACAATTAGGCGACGATGTCTTAGTATTGCAGTGGAATACGTAATATCGAGTACAATGCTCACATATCTATTATTACATACATTACGTAAACTAAAGTATACAGGTGATCTCGGTATAGCGTTTGTTAGCAATAACAAGTCATATATATTTAATACTTACTACGTTTAGTAAGCGTGGAATTTGAAAAAAAAATTGCGCAGTAACCTATTATTCTTTTCTTAAGGCCTAAGTCACTCCTTATGACATCAGCTATCTGCCAGTGAAAGTCCTGTCAAAATTGGTCTAGCCGTTTCAAAAAAAAATTAGCCAGAAGAAACAAATTAAAAAAAATATATGTTAAATGTAATAGTAGGTGAGTATTTAGGTTCAAATTTAATTAAAAAGCTGTTATTTTGACATTACAAATGAACACATCAATTTTATTTATTTATATATTGAAAAATTGTCGCATATGCAGACTGTATGTAATTTTTATTTATTTTAGTATTCAAATGGATACTACACAACTGTATCAATTCAAAGTAAAAGTAAAAAATTGTTATTGTTATTTACTATACTTATTTGTTTCCGTCTGGATCAAATCTAAGTTTATAGATTGGAAGTCATAGTTCGTACGACTGAGCCACTTTGCTCTCTTTCTTGTCTGCAATGGTTTGTTGCCAATCAGTCAATAGTCAATTAGCGAAGAGAAATATAAACAGTGGATTTATGCGCCGTGGATGAAAGCTTCAACGCCCCGCGGTGGTGGTGGTTTTGCTTGATCAAAAGTAGCCTATGGGTATAAGCTGTCCTGGTACAAAATTTCATCCAAATCCGTTGATCCGTTTGTGCGTGAAGGAGTAACAAACATACGCACCCACACACATACACATACATAAGCTGTCACCTTTATAATATAAATGTGATGTCATTTCAACATATTTTACCTATTAACATTATCAGACATTGTATAGTCTTAAACTATCGAAATTTTAGGCGAGAAATAGTTTTATATAATAGTAGGTGAGTACCCTATGAATCCCTACACGTAAATACCCACTGGGTGGTGCTAAAGGAGTAACGGGTGATGGACTTCTCTTGCTTCGGTCGGGGAGGACTTAAGTCGTAATTCTGTTGTTATGAACCCCTTACCCCAAGGTGGGCCTTCAGAAAGTTCCGTCACTTGACCACATAAAAAAAAAATTCTTAGCAGAATAATAGTGCTAGCTTGTGTTGCTTAGGGTTTAGCGGATTGGTGCTTGAAGAGTTTTGCACTCAATGCCTCATAACAGTGAAATTTTGTAGAGTTCCCTTCAGGTATCACTGAAGAAGTCAAACCTTGAAGTTGCACATAGACGGATAAAAGCAGCGCTCCACCGACTCGGTAAAGCGGTAATTTCGCGACAAGTTCAGACAAGGCAGGTGTAATTAATTCTAAACTAATTGCTCGTATCGTGATTCGCGGAACAAACTCCGCGAGTTATGTAACTAATAGGAGTCGAAGGTGCGGTCGTACTGTTGAGGGTAGGTAGCTGATAGAATTTGAGTTAATGAGCTATTGAGCTGCTTATCAGATTTTAACAACCAAAATGGCGGAGATGTCAAAGATGCTTCAAAGTGACAAGACTCAACTGATGTTTACGCTGTTACTTATAAACGTTATATATAACTTTTATAAGTAAGACTGTTAGTGTTTACCTCCACTTGAAACAAGATCAATACGACTTAGGTCTTCTCCGACCTAAGTATGGATAAGAAGTCACTAACTTAAGTCGTAACCCGTTGCGCCTGTCTCATGTTTGATTTCACCGGCTCCCACCGATACACAACAATGCACCAATGATGCGCCACTACTTGGCGGTAGATTACCAAGTTATGGAGGTAATACCTACAAGAACTTGGCACAAGTTGCAATTAATATCTTTATAATCAATATTAGATCAGAGACTAAAACTCAATAAGTAATTTACATAATTGATAAGTATTTTAAAACGAATGTTTTCCTCGCCTTAAGATAAATAGCTGCTCTTTTATAAATATCTGCTATTTACAAAAGAGCAAAGATTTTTGTATACTGACTTTGAATTTTTGGCTATACAAGTTTACCATACTTACTCGTTGAAAAAAAAAATACTATTTCGAATCTTGGGCTTTCTTACTCCCGATATTTCCATGAATAGAGCTATCAAAATCGCTAATTGTGCCACCAAACCCGATAGAAGCTAATACGAGTAGTGGTAACGTGAGTACGCGCATCAAACAAGACAAAGGAGGACATAAAACGCAAGTGGTGACAAACTTGCTCTATCTTGTTCGTTACAACTACCCACGGAGCATTTAAACCAGTGGAGAGGTTATATAGGTACAATTTATGCATAGGAACCTTGACTAACTCGACAATAAGAACCACATGCGAATTGTTCCCGCACAGACAATTTTGTATTTTTATCTTCAAGAAGATCACCTCCGAATGTGTAACGATAATGAGGTCTTGAAACAAATCTTCATAAATTATAATTTACTTGCCTACAAAATGCACAATCTCAGCTATATACATATTTAAATAAATTTTAATGCTAAGACGCTGATAATTTTTGACACAGTTAAAAATGTTCCGGCGTTCTCCACACTAGGCTGGGCCTGTATTGTGGAGTCCAAGATAAGATTTATCAAGTTACAGCTACGCTTCATACAAAAGAATAAAGTGAATCGTCGAAAAACTCTTCGTCTGACGAGTAGACCGACTCTGCACCAGCATCGAGAGAGCCTCAGGTTCTTTCACGAATTCTACTGCGATAACGTATTGTAGCTCTAACCTACTGATACACAAAACTTTTACTTAAAACAAAACATTTCAGAGATCACAGTAAAGAACACCCCATTTCCTTCCATTGCACTTCAAAGCCTACCCTTTCGCCAATACCAGTGTTATTCTTAGCCTATAATGAATGCATTTCACGGTTCAAGTCTCCCGGAGACAAGTTCGGAGTCCTCTCGGTTCGTTTAACATGAATTCGCGCCGATGTTGCCAGTTCGAGAATTATTTTATGCAATTCGGGAGGTGCGATGCATAAAGTTTGGAGTTCTTTTTGGAAGGAGTGAAGAATTTTTGAACTAGGACTTTCATGTCTGAGTATAGATCGATGTTGCCAGCTGAAAATTACTATGTGGGGAAAACAATGATGTTGTTTAGTAGTAAACATAATATGCACACAATTTGTCTTTATTTATATTGCACTACGTCAGCCCAAAAAATTCTAGGATAATTCAGTATTGGTTGCGACCTCCAACAAACCATTTTTACCTTCAGTGTACTGATCTGAGCTTGGTCGTTGTGTCCTTGCGGTTGAACTAAAATATGGATACTTGTAACCTTCTAAAAAATGTACTATAATAACCCGACCCGAAAACTTAACGTACCCTCCAAAGCACGAAAGCGATCTGCATCGTAGGTGGCATGGACAAACACAGTAACAGAAGACAAACACCTGTGACCTGAGAACAAACTTCATGCCTACCACATAAAGTGTGACTCGGCCGGGAATCAAACCTCTCTTCGAAGCCAGGCTTGCTACTAACTAAACTATGGAGATTTATCCTAGCAAGCTTCTCTAAATCAAAGTCTCACGGAGATACTTTATTTCCGTCAATTTCTAAAGAAATACTTGGAAACGCCACTTTTATAATCTTCCCACTCCGCCATTCTCCACAACGCTTAAATATTCATTTGTAGACTTACATCATAAAAGTAATCACTCTTTCAATCAAGCTTTTAGAAGCAGAAAATATAATGCTTCGCCAATAATATCAAAACCAAACAATTTGCGTGAACGCTTTCGTCCTGAAAACGGCTCTGAATATGTAGGCTTTTGTTACCAAAATCCACTTGAAGGCTTATTAAACATTCTCGGGGCCGTACTATTGTTTATTCTATGCCCAGAGACAAAGGCATCGTGGAATAATTTTCCGAATTCCGCCCAAACATAACAAATGCGAATTCTGAGTGAAGGGTTTACAAGTCAAGCCTACGTTGTTGTGGAAACATAATTGCTTTATTCTATTTAACGAAGTTATGACGTTGCTGTGTCAGCTTTAATAATGAAAGCACTATCCAAGAAGTCTACATCTAACATTCAATGAAGCCGAATCTGAATGGCAGGTTCTAAACAATACTCAAGTGACTGATAATAAATCGAAAAAAAAACCGATTACAATAATTTCATCATTTCGTTTACTTAGATGACATATTTTTTCCAGTTATTTCGATATAACAACTAACTAAAAAAAATATATGGAACCAATCATATGAAAAAAGAACTTTTAAAAACGGCTAATAGGATGGAGATGTAAAGAAAAATCTGAAAGAAAAAAATTACTTAATTTTTTCGAGATAAAATGTAGCCTATGTGTTAATCCTGGGTATAAGCTTCCTTCATAATAACAGTATTTTTTGTAAATACATACTAAAAAAAAAATATTAGCACCCAGACACAACAAACATTACATTTGTCACAAAGTCCTGAATGGAAATCGAACTCACGCCCTAACGCAGAAAACAGTGCTGCACAAAGCTGTGAGGACAGTCATGTCATACGTATTGCAGGAAGCAACTTAATTGTATCCCTTCATTGTTTCAGGTGAAAGTAATGCTGCGAGTGGGCGCGAGCGGCGAGGGTCCGTTCACCAGCGGCACCCAGACCTTCTCCATGGACAAGCGTAAGAAGCAAGTCAGCCTGTGTGAGACGGCGGCCACCGCTGCCCCTGAGGACAGGAAGGTCGGCGTCGCCGCGCCAAAAATGTTCGCTTTTGACGCCATATTCTCCAATGATGATTCACAGGTAAGAAAATTTGATATCCACGTCAAAATTTGCATCCGTACCAGCCTCCAATGTTCTCACTGCAAGGACACTGGCCTAGTCTCTATAATTGAGAGTGATCTCTTTGATCTACCACGAGAGCCCAATCTGGATTGGTAGATGTCACATATCTTCCAATTTTTCGTGTAATGTAACATAAAATTTCGTGACACGTAAAATTTCCATACATAAGTAAACACTCGTGAGCATATAACTTTTCACAGGATAAAGAAAATATTGCAACATCTATGTTACAATAGTTTCATAAGATGTACTTGTATTTAGAAGTGTTGTAGTGTTCATGTAGTAAGCATTTAAAGTGGTACAACAGCGCGCTAAGCGCAATATTTACTGAAATGCCAAGTGTGTTGGGAGGTGTGTGTAAACGGCTGTCGCAGATCCATTTAGCGAATAAGGTACAAGCTTCAAGCGGTATCAAGTATGTACCTCTATACTACCGCTAAAGTAGCTGTAGAACTTATGCCAAGTTCGTCCGAGAAGCACTGCCACCACACCTGGTAATCCACCAATATCCAAGCAGTAGTGCACCCGCATTACACCCGCCGTTTCGGAGATTAAACGTAACCGATTTTTTAAATAAAAAAAAATTATTTTTGTTTTCATTGCCTGGTATACTTTCAAATGTATTTAGTAGAAGCTGTATTGACAGTACAAACAGACACTTTCATTTTATTTTTTTACTATTATTTACTTTTTAGTCCATAAATATTAAAACTTATTCAAATATCATTCATCGCTTACGCCACGCATGTCTCAGCGGAATTTCATGCACCAAAAATGTCTCCCGCGAACCGGCAACATCCTGTTTAAATTGTTAAACGACTTGCATTGCTCGAATGTCCCACTTTGTGAAACATTTTTGAAATACATCCATATCAACTTACTACCTAAGTAAGAACACGCCTTTTTACTTACCGACTGGCTTCATAGCTCAGTTGGGTTTGATTCCCACTATAAGCATTTGTGTAACTTACATAAATGTTTTTTATGTGTCTGTATGTTATTATGTATTAAAAATATTATTTAGGCGGCTCCATGGCTTAGTTGGTAGTAGCTTTTTCCGAGTTCCGGCGAGTTCCGGGTACGATTCCCGGCCGGGGCATACTTTGTGTGGTGAGCATGAAGTTTGTTCTCTAGTCTTGGGTGTTTGCCTTGTGTTTCTTTTTGTCCATGCCATCTGCGACACAGGGAATCATAATGCAGTGGTGTGAGTGTGTAAAGGTTTAAGATTTATTATATAAATATTCTATCAGTTATCTTGTTCCCATATCACAAGCTATGCTTAGTTTAGGGCTAGATGGTGCTGTGTGAAATGACCATGACTAATAAGGTACTATTATTTGTTTTTCACTGGAAAACATCATTGACCATTTTGTTCGCTTCCGTAAGTGAATACCATCAAAGTCCTTATACGTGTACCCTGGGTGGTGCTGAAAGAGTAACAAAAAGTAGCAGTAGAACTTTTACCAAGTTTATCTGGAGAAGTACTACCTCCACGCCTGGTAATCGGCCGCCAAGCAGTGGTGCACTGGCGTTGCTATGTTCCGTTGGAAGGGTGTGGGCGCCGGTGAAACAACAGGCAATTGAGTCATATTTTTGTTTAATGGTAGCAGTAACCACTTAATATCAGGTGGCCCGTATGCTCGTCCCGTCGTTTAGAGACATAAAAAAAAGGTTCTGATACTGTTTCGTATTAAAAAGAAAACTATAGGACATTTATCCATCTAAAGTCTTTGTATTGTACAAACACGAGCGTTCTTATTACTAAGTTTATTTGTTCAAACCCTATCCGACCCTCCATGGGGAAGAACAATCATGAAACCCCTAATGCAGGGTTTCCTTTCTTTTCGCATGCATGATCCTGTTCACAAACATGGAGGGTCAAATAGGGTTTGAACAATCGCCAAGCTTAGGGATACGTGATATGGAGATATACGCTTTTTAAAAAACTTTTTTTTAATAAGCGTTTACAAGTATTTTTTTACGATTTCAGTGTTAATATATTTTAGGCCTAGAGTTTGTCTATGGTAGCTAATTATTTTATCGTACACCGTATCGTACCTAAATGTATTTCCAGCTTATAAAAACAGCAACAAACAAAACAGCTTATACGTTTTTTACAGCATTATAATTGTGCCGTAATCATCATTGAAATTAATTTTATCTAAATTAATTATTTTAGCTATATGGATATTGATATATATTTTATAATTTATACTTGACTTGTAAATTGGATTTATTAACAAATTATTGTATTATATGAAAAATTGCCTTCCAATAAAAAATTTGGTCCCCAGGATACGAAGGTGTCTGAATGAACCCCATGTATGTTCCAGAATTTTTCATAGTTTTCGATTAACGATATTTTTTTCTGATATTTTGAGAATTTTCGATCCGACTATCTTAAACTTAACCAATACAAAAGGCTATTAGCTAATCTCTGCCAATGTGAAATATATCAAAAATCAACAATCAATTTTCATTAGCAGACAACAAACGTACACAAATCCTTTCCAAATCTGTAATTTGGACTACACACAGCATAAATTATCGTCCTGGTTCTAACTGCACAGCCAAAATCCCACTAAGCTTCGTGCACACGAGACAGTGGCAAAAAGTGTGCTAGTGCTTGGGTTTAGTAAGTAGAAACAAAACAACACATCTCGGTAGAGTTGGCTACATTCAGTGGACTACATTTAATTGCATGAAATTAATGACTTTTTTTATGTACAAGTGTGACGAGACAAGCTTAAGTTAAGTTCCACCTGATGTTAAATGGTGGAACTTAACTTAAGCTTGTCCACCTATGACAACATGAATGTGACTTTGGTCCTCCCCGACCGAAGTATTAAATCATAAACTATATTAAATCATAAACTGTGTTTTGAATTAAAATGCATTTCCCAATAGATACCTGATAGATTACCTTACAAATTCATGGCAAACACGTGATTTTGGAATTCAATTGATTTGATCAACAAATTATCAGAACTCTTGTTAAATTTGACATTGGATGTTCCTACAAAAGAAATCATTTAAATAATAATTTAAACAATAATTTTTCATAATAACAAGAAATAGCAAATAACAATAATCTTTTAAATAATATTTTTTAATAATAATAAGAAATAGCAAGTATAATTTAGGAGCGCGCTTTAAATTGTTTAATATTGCAAACTTAACAACAAGCTAGATACCCAAAAGTTTTAGGAATAAAAGAATTAAAGAATCATATTGAGAAACCTAATGACATTATGGTTTTGATTTTGACTTGCACTAACTAACACAACCAAGCTCTTTACTGACTTGATCACACAGCGTTCACTCTCATTATGTATACGCACCATAAACGCAGCCTAAATCCCATTAATATGGTGTAATACCCCTTATCTAGCGCAGTGCATATTACCGAATGTTAAAGGGCTTATATCACGCCATATGTAATTACATTTGCGCTTCATTTTGCGTTGTTTATTGTGCTGGGATTGGGGAAAAACTGACTACGCTTGTGTGGACAGAACATAAGTTATTATCAGTGTTTGAACTTTGATAACTTGATTCATCCGTGGCTTAGTTGGTAGTAGCCCTGCCTTCGAAGCGAGGGGTCCCGGGTTCGATCCCCGGCCGGGGCATAATTTGTGTGGTGAGCATGAAGTTTGTTCTCGGGTCTTGGGTGATTGTTTGTGTTTCTGTGTTAGTCCATGCCATCTGCGACACAAGGAATCCTAGTGCAGAGGTATGAGTGTGTAAACGGAAAAAAAAAATAAAAAAAATTGAATAGAATACGAATAAGTATTAATTGGCGCTTACCTACGTTGGTAGGTAGATACATCGATAGATACTATACTTCTTAGGTAATCGGATAGCTAATTAACAATATAATACAAACAATATAGTTTTATCTTTCATCTTTTCTTTCTTTCTACATTTTTTGTTATTTTTTCCCTATAAAACGACTTCTTTCATGTGAGTAAATGACCAACTCTACTGACGGAGTTTATAACCGCCATAGCTCAACATCTTTATGCATACTCTGAAGCACGAAGCGCTCCGTTAAAATACCACAATAAGGTCACCCATCCAAACACGGACGGAAAGTTATTTTAGTATGCATTTACAAAAAAGTACTACATAAGTATTATTCAGTTATCTAGTCCCGTAGTACATCCCATATTTTGGGACTTGATCGCGCTGTATGAAATCAGAATGTATTAATAGTTTTGAACGGTTAAAACATCTCATGAGTTGTAATGCAATTCAATACAACAGGAAATCTCTAGATCAACAGTCACGGGGATGGTTGTCGTCGTATTGAACCTCGAGGGGGCGTGCACGGTATTTCCATGCGCCTTTTAAGGAGGGAATAGCTTGGAGCAGATGGTGGATCTCCGTTGGGGTTTAGCCGGTAGGAGTCCCCAACGTAAAAAAATAAGTAAAAAAGAGGAAATCTCTAGATGTTAAATACGTATTATAATACTCATTTGTTCAGTATAATGAACCGACTAAATTACCTTCAACAACCGAAATCGTCTCAAACAAAGCCTACAAATACCTCTCTAACAATCCAATGATGAAAATGGCCGAAAATTGGCGAATTGATCAACCCCGGTCGGCTCTAAGCGTTTTCAATTAGCGACTGGCACGTGGTCATTAAAATTTTCATTCAAAACAATTTTCACCGTTTCCGCTTCAAATGAGTGGATCCCCAAATTGTTGTGGCCATGAGTTTTTGTTTATTTCATTGTTTTGTAGACAAAATAATATTGTAAATAACTTATTTTTTAAAAGGAATTTTTACGTTATTTTTTTGTTCATAATAATTATTATAGTAATAAAATATATTATTATAATTAAATATAACATCGTGTTGCTGTTGTTGTGGTCGGAGATAACCACCAGGTGGAAATTCGGCTCGTTCCGTCACTTCAACATAAATAAATGCTTGCGAAAATATTATTTTCATTGGGTGGTTCTTGCTTGTTCTTCCCAATAGAGATACCGACCGTATTTCGGTATAGTAAATTAAAAAGTTACGTTTCACGTGTTTTTTTTTTCCAAAGACGAAATTCAATTATAAATCATTGTTTGGACACGTCAAATTTTACATACATAAGTAAAGTTAAATATTCATGAGCATATAATATATATAACGTGTCACAGGAGGTCCTTAGGCATATTACATAAACAGTTTTTTTATGTAACTAACGTTACGGGACGAGCTAAAGGCCCACTTGATGTTAAATTACATATTACATTAGGATATGTCAAATGACAGACAGTTTCAAACAGTCTTATTTGTTGAGTTTACTTCTGTTCCAACCCCAACCAACCCTAGGGGAAGAAAACAGACAAGAAACCTCTCGGAGACGGATATAGTCCTGAGTCAAGAGTAGAGAATTTAATTTTTTTATAATCTTGGTAATCTGATATTTTATAGTACGCTTCTCAAATAAGTTTACATTTGATAACATTTTAAAATTTATTCATTGAAATAAATTGAATTACGCTCGGGATTTCCTTAAAAAACGTTCACACTGACTTTTAAAAGAATTGCTTACACGACAGGCAGGAAAATATATTTTTACCTGAAATTTTCTCCCTCCAATCTCATGGTGCTCCTACTGTAATCTGGGCACTACACCTTAAGTCCTTTTAATTATCTGCCCCGTGCTGGTCTCGAAAGAAAACAGTGGCAGGAACGAGTGAGCTTAGTCTGCGTCCACACCCCAATATGCTTAGTGTCGGATTTGGATAAATTAATGAGAGGGATTGCAAATTCATGGCGGGAACCGTGGATTTTTTTAGCATTTTTGAACGATACGGAAAATTTAGTTGAAACTAAGCTGTTAAAATTCGTGCGGAGAAGAAGGTACTTCCTCCAGTAATCTAACCAAGGCGTAATGCTCTAGTATTGCTGTGTTCCGTTAAAAGGGGGTGGACACTGTTGAAATCACAGGTGCATGTGACGTAACATCCCTCTCAGGGTGACGGGCGCAACGCGATGCGACTTGGATATTCTCTTAGTATGATCTGAGTCGTATTTTTGTTGGGTGGCGGAAATTGTGCAAAGTTCCATACCTTTTAATCTGCTGCCAAGCAGCGGTGCATTCGCATTGCTGCGTCCGGTGGCAGGGTGTGGGCGCTGGTAAAATTACAAGCGCATCTTACAGGGAACTTATGTAATTACTGTCGTTATGGGCGGAGGTGACCACTTTCCAACAGCTCGTTCAGTCACTTACCTCCATCCAAAAATATTAACAAATCTCATAAGCTTCGTGAGGAAAGGGAAGATACACATAAATCGTTAATTACATGCGGTAGAGAACAACATGTGCGAGTGTGCTCTGACCGGCTTTACCCCTCGACGCGACGTGGTCATTTCTCAGATCCGAATAAATTACCAACTTCAGACTTATACTTTTGAGTAGGTTTTCAGTCGGCATGTAAAATGTTCTGGTAGCAGTAAAACCAAAAAAATATCTTGGAAAGAGACAAGATTTACTCATTTGAGTTGCTTTTGAGTATTTATGTAACATGAGTAATCTGGTTGCAGTAAAACCAAAAAAAACTTATTGATAAGATGTACAACATCACAGGTTTTTTCATTTCACTATAAATTCTTGGATATCTAAAACTTAAAACTCCATCTTCTTTGTTCCTTTAGATCTCAAGTATCGTTTGGATATGTAAAACACTCACTTGTAAACAAACATATCCAGTTTTGATCCCGTCGGGTTGGTAAATTAGGGTTGGAACAGACAATGTTTTAGCCAATCTCGTTTAATATCTACATAAGATTAGCTAAAGCATGAAAACATATCTGTGTGCACGTAATGTGCCTAAGAACCTATGACGAAAATGTTTACTTGTGTGTGTAAAATTTGACATGTCCAACGATACTTTAGATCTAAAGGAATAAATGAGTTCGAGTATTTACTACAGTTTAACGAAAATTTCCGAACAATGAAACATTTTATACAAGCATTAAACAAGGAAAGAAATCAAAAGTATTTCAATCTGTTTCTGGAATTTTAATAAATTCATTTGGAATGTGTGACGAAGGTTTTCTCCTCAACATTTTAATAAAACTCGAACTTTTCTTTTTAACCGCCGCTGGTGGAAGGAAAATTTATTGAACGATATTTTAATGAAAAGTTAGTTCTTGGAAACACATTGACTTTCTTTAGACCACGCTTATTTTGCGAAAAGTGATAACCGTTAAATGTTATAGCATGACGTCGAAGTGAATAATTATTTAAATGTCCATGAATATTTACTCGCTATGCTAGCTTATAATATGGAAACCTGACCACTAATAAATAACTAATAATAATAAAAAAAAAAATTAACTCTTTTATGTGATGCCACTGGGGACAAGAAGGCTGGCTCGTTCCTCGCCCAAAGATTATCTTTGGCCGTCCAACGCGGGAATGCAGCCAGTGTTCTCGGCACCCTACCCCACGATCAAAATTTTCTGTTGTAATTTTTACATTTTTGTTTTTTATAAGTAGCCTCTAAGATTATGATGTTTTTTTTTTTTAATTTTTATGTGTAATTAAATATGTGCAAGGGAAAAAATAACTTATATCAACACCCAGACAACAGAAAAAACATCTGTGTTCGTCACACAAATGCTTGTCCTGGGTGGGAATCAAACTCATAACCTACACCACAGAAAGCAGAGCTGTGAAGTCAGCCAATTCATCGTCAAATACTTTTGAAGCAAATGACTTTTGGGCGTTAATAATATATTTTTATAAATACACAAAATATTGGAAACACGTCAATCTTTTCAAAAAAGCATGTTTTTCTACAAGACTACGCGTTCTTATTACTAAGTATTGCGATTGTTAAAAAAAGTCGACCGTTCATCAGAACAATCAGGAAACCCCTAATGCAAGAACACCATTATTTTCGCAAACATGTAATTTGTAACTGCATTTTTACTTGTTTCAGACTGAAATCTGCTCGAGTGCGCTGACTGACGTCATACACGCCGTCATCAACGGCACAGACGGTTGCCTCTTCTGCTTTGGACACGCGGGACTTGGTAAGACCACTTTTTGTCGTACCATCGTACCTTACCGACTTGGCCAAAATGTCCACGATACCTAATACTAATACTTAGTACCTGGGCGACCTAGCTTCGCTCGGATATTTTGTTTTTGTAACTTAACAGCGAAAGCCAAGTTACTCGAAATAAACGAATATATATTGTTTGTTCGAAGTAATAAGTATCTAGAACAAGATTTTTTTGTTTAAAGTAATAAATATCTAGAACCCTAAACTGGATCCGTATAGACACTAGACGGTTCTTTACTTAGCACTACTTGGACCACCATTGATGTGTGGGAATGATGATTAATTTATTATTTTCTCAGTTAAAATCTTATATAAATCAACATAATTTACACAAGCTTAAAAACAAATTACCCCACTAATAAAATAATCAGTATTAACTTCAAATCCTTATCACGTGTCCCCAAAACGTTTCGATTAAAACGACAGCCGCAAATCAGTGACTGCCTCAAAATCCTCGAATAACTGAGGTACCAAAGCGGTGACGCTAAGCCCTGCTCGGTGCAAGTTTCATTTCGAGAGCTTTCATTCAATTTGCATTTTGAAACCTTGATTCTAGCTGAATAGTGCAGCTGGAACACTTTTTTCAAAATAGTTTATGCCAAAGAAACAATTTAGGATAAATATTTAACCTATTCGCACAGTAAGCAGAAGAACTTGTGCCAAGTTCGTCCGGAGAGGTACTGCCACCACATCTGGAATCTGCCGGCAAGCAGTAGTGGTTGCATTACTGTGTTCCGGTTGAAGGGTGTGGCTGCCGGTGAAATCACACCCGCATGAGACATATCATCCCCGTCTCGAGTGATGGACGCAGCAGGATGAATGCGACTCAGTAAAGATTTGGATCTCATACTGAGTCGCACGCATTATTGTTGCCATGGGGGAGGGTCACCACTTATCATCAGCTGGGCCCTCAGATAGTTCCGTCACATTCTCACATAAAAAAAAATTAAGTCCCAAACTTTTAGTTCACAGAATAAGCAAACGGAATTGGCAATGGACAGGCCTCATAGCTCGTATAGCTGAAGGAACCGGCAGACGTAGCTCTTGACGTCCCCAATGGACGAAATCTATGGGGGCAACATAATGTTCATAATGATAATCTTGTATTACCAACAAAACGCAGTCCCAAACTGAAAAAGATCCAAAATATTAATTGAAAACAATTGCTTTTCTAACTAAAACATGACAAGGTGTATGCAATCACGGAAAAAGTTATTAGCATGGAATTATGTTATTGCAGAATTTACATTGTAGCGTTGAGATCACCATTCAAGTTTCTCTGCGTATCCTTTCGGGGAAAACTGCGTTTATCTCTAAAATGATACCAGCTGTATACAACAAACTGTACCTAATCCTTTACGTGAGGAAACCACGAGTTAAGGAGTCAGAACTCCGCTAATGAAAATATAAGCCTTTAATTTACCATTGTTTAGGAGGTACTCGCACTTAAGTACTTGCAGTAAGCGCGGTATTATTGGATTAGAGTAAATCGAATAAGTGTCTTGTTAATTTTCGTTATCGCTGGTTATTAATCTCTGGGGTTGGGGGAAGATAAACTTATTTGCTTCCGTTAATTTATTCTTCTTCTGACTATTTATAAGATAATTTTGTAGACAGGCCAAATGTAATTGCAAAAAATAAAGCAATCAAGTGAATATGTACAGATATGCACACGACTGAGTTAAGGTAGTTTTTATGAGTATTTTGGCCCTGGGCCAAGAAGACGTGGTGGCCCATGGGCATAAACGCTGACTTTCAATCTGAAGGTTGCTGGTTAAAACCACACGTGCACCAATGAGTTTTTACACTTTAAAAATTTATTTGCGCAATACCACGTTCTCGAAACGGTGAAGGAAAACATCGTGAGGAAACCGGCATGTCTTAGAACCGTAAATTCGAAGACGTGTCATCTACCAATCCGAATTGGGCTCCCGTGGTAGTTCAAAGCCCATTCAATCTCAATTATCAAGAGTAGGCCGATATCATGCAGTGGGAACATTAGAGGCTGGTACGGATACGGATTATGAGTATGACACAATATCTGCGTTCAAAAAATAAAAGCAAATGAAATGACATCGAATCGCGCTTAACCCGTAAATTATGAGTATGCGTATGAGTATTTATTCATAAAAAGCAACAATTAAAGACATAATAACAGAAAGACAACATCAGTACTCGTTATATATAAACCTTTTTGCTACTATGTGTGTGTGGTCAAATAATATAAATATTTATGGACATTTCAACAGCGCCTTCTAGCCCGAAACTAAGCATAGCTATGGAAACTATAATAGATAACTGTAAATACATACATTTAGACACAGACAATGTATGTTGGTCAAATAATGTTTGTCCAGAGTGGGTATTAACCTACGACGTAGAAGGCAGAACTACTTCCAACTGAGCATGAGACCCCATCAAAATGAAATGAAACGAATTCTTAAAATAAAATGTTAAAATACTTTACCTGTGTACGAATGGACTAATAAAAAGAAAACCGCAAACACAGACAGTCGTACAAAAGTCAGATTCCCACAAGTCACAGTTTTAATATCAAAGTTAAGGCGGTATTTACACTGGCGCTCGCACCTCGGTATTTATCAAACTTTCAATTATGAGACGCCGCAGTCTTTCCCATTTCGATGCAAATACGCCCCCATTCCCCCTTTCTACTTCGCAAAAGCGCAAGTAAATGTTATAGAAGCGAAATTGTGCAATATTTTTATAATTCTTAAAATCGAAACTATACTTTGACGTTTCCAAACATTACTTGAGATCTAAAGAAATCTCAATTTTGTCGTTTTTCATGTTAGAACAATTCGTCTTCAAATATACGATTGTTTTCTTATGACTGTAATGGCATCCAAAATGTACGTGAAAAGTAAAAATATAATAATTCACGTTTGTTTACTAGGTATCCAACTTCTTATTATGTAGTAGTAATGACTTGCCGAGTCTGAAGATGTATTTTGCTGTGATGAATAATAATAGATCATAATAATCATGTTTCTATTGAATAAATTTTTTTACAAAAGGGAGAAACAGTTATTCTATAAACAGTCGTACTACCCAAATTTATACAGCATGCATCTGGTAGCACATGAGTTTTTTTAAAGACATTTATTTGAATGTACTGAAATTGATGGTACGGGTTGAAGGCCCATCTGATGTTAAGTGGTTACCGCCGCCCATAAACAGCGATACGACTCGGGCTTTCCTCTTCCGAAGTATGACCAGACCCAAGTCGAATCGCAATGCTCCGATCACTCTGAGACGAGGATGTAACGTTTTATGCGCCTGTAATTTCACCGCCAACCACAGCACAGTAATCTCTAGATATGGTGGCATTACCTCTCCAGATATTTGGCACAAGTTCTACTGCTGCTTTGGTTAGGTTGCCCTCACCTACGGATGCGGACACCTTGATCCCCCAAAAGACATTCGCCTCTATAGAACATAATGATTGCAACAGAAGTTAGTTCACGATAGTGGCTTCATAAACAAACGGGACGCATGCGGTTTGATGCTTCTTAATCAGTTTGATTTGAATTCGAGGCATTAACTGAAGGAGGAAGTTTTGATTGGGATAGTTGCAGGCGAGTTTTTGTTTACCTATAATTATTAAGCTGTACCAAGGCATCTGCGTTTGTATTAGGAAATAATTTATATGACTGAAGTAGCATTACTTGTGCGAAGGTCATACAGACAAGTACTGCTTCTTCTGTTGGCAATTTGCTGCCAGGCAGTGGTGCACTCGAATTGCTGTGTTCCTTTGGAATAGTGTGGCTGCCAGCGAAATTACAGGCACCTGAGACGATACATCCCCGACTTAATGTGCTTAGCGTAACGCGACAAGACTTAGAATTTGTCATGAGGCAGTTAGCCGTGCTTAATTCCTTTTACTGTTGTATAAAGGAGCGCAAACCACATAACATCATGTGGAACGTTAATTTGGGCCATATAAAATAGTCCATTATACAGCAATAAAAAAATTGTCCTCAGGTAAATCCTATACAATGTTGGGGCGACCGGACTCTCCAGCCAACCTTGGGGCCATACCATGTGCCATCACTTGGCTGTTCCGAGGGATAGCTGAGCAGCGGCACAAGTGTGGAACCCGATTCTCCGTCAGGGTTTCTGCAGTGGAACTCTGCACAAATACCAACCAGATACGCGATCTGTTGGCCCCTTATCAGAATGGTATGTGATATCGGAAAGCTTTTTTATCGTCATTCCCATAACTATTATATCATCCTGTACTGATAGTAATGGGATACAGGTTATATAACTTTTTAAAGCAGTCGATACCTAGACCCAGACAATAAATATTTCAAATAACATTTACAGGTTCTGTACGATTTCTGTATTCAAATAACATTTACAAGTTCTGTACGATTTCTGTATTCAAATGAAACGAACACTATTTCTAAGCCTACCTTTCTTCTATATTTTTTTTACCATAATCCGTAATTGGCTGAGTGTGTTTTTATGGCCGTAATAAACAGCAAGTTACTTTATTTGTAAAGTTTGCGCGTTGGTTGATACCATTATTATTAAGAATTCAACGAGTATTCAAATGCGTTGCTTGTCAACAGACACGGAGCAATCACCAGGGGTATACCTCAGAGATGACCCGCTCTTCGGAACTCATCTTCAGAACCAGTCAGAGCTACGGGTTCACAGCGCTGAAAAAGCAGCATTCTACCTCGACGCTGCGCTAGCCACTAGGGGCACCAGAGAAGACGGAAAGGACAGCCACTTGTTGTATACTCTGCATGTATACCAGTACAGTGTCGGAGGAAAGGGAGCAGGTGAGGAAAAATTTACAATTGAAGAACTGTTTGGGAGAATAAACGGTTCCTTAGCTGAGTTTGAGGACAAACTTTGTTTGGTGAGCATGTAGTTTGTTCTCTTTCTTCGGGTCTTGGGTGTCTTGCATTTCTGAGTTTGTCCATTGCAACACAAGGATTCATGGCATGGGTATGAGTGTGTAAATTTTTATGTATTTTTATTATTAGTATTTATGTACAAATAGTTTGATTCTATGTTAATTTTTGTTATTTCTTTTTACAGTTGCTGGTGGAAGAAGTCGCTTACATTTGATCGACTTAGGAAATTCAGAGCGAGGAAAGACAAACGGAGGAATCCCACTCTCTGGACTAGGAAACATTCTATTAGCCATATTCAATGGTCAGAGACATCTTCCATATAGAGACCACAACCTTACTCATGTATTAAAAGAATGCCTTGGATCGCTGACGTGTCACACCGCAATGATAGTACACGTATCGCCAAATGTACAGAACTATTCAGACACATTAACGACTTTACAACTAGCATCAAGAATTCACAGGCTTAGAAGACGAAAAGTAAAATACTCTGCTAACAACAACGCTGGGTCTGGAGGCAGTTCTGGTGAAGATGCATCGAAGCCTAGCAGTAGTGAACCTGATCCATCTAGTAGTGATTTATCAGCAGATACAGTTATTTACGTTGGACCATTAGACGATGCAACGGATGGAGAACATCCACCAGTGTATATACCACATATGAATTCAGGTGACAATAGAGGCGTTCTGAGTAAGGCATTAAGAGGTTCGGCAGCTGAGCAAAAACATAAGTCAGCACTGTCAAAGGTTGTTGAAGAAAGAAGTCCTGTTCACAAGCTGTATTCAACTCCTAAATCATCTCCTCTCAAAACTATGCTACCTCCCAGTCATACTCCAAAATCATCTCCAGTGCATTCAGTAACTTCAAAATCTACACCACTGAAAAAAGCAGGACAAAAACACATTCCTCCGGAAGGAAATAATACTAGCGATGAACAATGGATCGATGGTCCCAGAATATCTAAATCCAAATTAGTTGAAGCCAGGCATATCATTAAAGAGACACAAAATATGAAGCAAGAAACTTGGATCGATGGGCCAATGCAGGAACCTAAAGTACCCATACAGTTTGAAGCAATGCCAATGAAACCTAATCCTATTCCACTTCAGGTAGGTTTACTAAGTTCTCATGGAAATGAAAACTTAGGTTACGGCTACATGGACAACCATAAGAAAAACATGATTCGAAAATGGGTGGAAAACCAAACTTCACAAATTAACAAATCAAGGCACAGTTCTCCAAGTCATAAATCTCAAAAAGATCCAGGATTACGAACTTCTAACGAATCAGAAATTCCACACAAAGTCGAACCCGTAATGAAGGATGTTGTAAGACGAGCACACGTTGAAGAGTCTACAATAAGGACTGGTTTAAAATCTGGATCGAAGGGAATGACTATCGAGGAAGAAAATATAGGTCCACCTGATCCAAAGGAAAGAAAAGGTAGTTCGTCCAAAACAGAAGTTTTACTGAAAAATGAAATAGATGAAGATGATGATAGCGAAGAATTAGCTGAAATTCCACCCGCTCTACCTCTCATGCAGCCAAGCAGTCTTAGTAGTAGAGAAGTTTCAATGGAAAGTTTAGATAGCAAATATAAAGAACGAATGAGAATGAATGAAGAAATGATGTCAAATCATAGTAGGGATATGGATATACATCGAATGAGTAGGTTGCATGATCATGAAGAAGATGAAATTCTAGAAATTATTGAAGTTGAAGAACCATTAGAACCAGTGCCAATGCAAGATAGTTGCCTCCAAGTCACTGAAGAAGACATTGCATTTTGCATGGGTCTGGCGGAACATCCTATGCGAGAGCACGACGACGACGACGATCATCCACTTAGAGTTTTAAGTCAGGAAAACCTGACGGTAGCTTCTACATTTACCGATACACTCTCATTATACAGCGAAGTTGAGCGACAAATTAGGAATGAAGCTTACTTGAGACAAACTATTGGATTTTACGTTGAAAATTTCAATTCTGATCCTTTCGGTGATTTGAACCAGCACGAAAGCCTTCCCACATCAAGATCAAGACTCGATGATATAATGGGTATGACTGACGTGTACGGTTCAAGGCGAATTTTGGACAGTGAGAACATACCTGTTACTAGGATTGCTCCACAGTTTCAATCCTTATCACTATGCAATGTCCGAGACCCTGAGGAATACCACGGAGATGGCTCAGTTTACAGTGAACCTGCATATAGACCAAGCGACAAGATTTGTGATAGCTGCAAACGCACGATGTCCAGACCGGGCAGTGCAGTTGGAGAGTGTGGCGCATATCAAGATTTAGACGTAGCTCATAACGATTGTTACGGTCCATTTGAACGGTACCGGGGAAACGATATAACTGATGCCCGAATAGCCTCATTACGCCATCCCGACGGCGCATCAGATCCTAACTTACGGGAAGAAAGGCGTATACCAGCAATGGGAGCAGTTTCAAATAACTTCAGAGATCTTAAGTCCAATTTACATCTCGAAGTGACGGCTCCCGTGGTGACAAATGAACCACGAGCTGAAAAAAATGAAAAAGACAAAGGGGTAGCTAGAGTGGTTGCAAGTTCCAAACCAGATGGATATGACAGTGGACATGAGTCTACGCCGCGAACTGGCAAGCATAGCCCGGCGGCCACGTCGAGGAGAGCCGAGTCTGGATACGATTCGGTTCCTAGAGACTCGGACGCATCGTCCTTAGACTCGTATCCCACCCGTCGAGCGGCCGTTGCTAGAGCGCACGCCAAGAAACACACGACTGCCAAATACAAGCAACATAGCAACGGTTCCTTTTGCTCCTGGCTCCGGAACCCTTTCACCTGCAAATACCACGACACGGACCCTGAAATAAGCGATTTCTGAGGCATTTCTATTGTTAAGCTACGTTACCGAATTTAATCTGGAGACTGCTTTTGTACTCTCGTATTTATAAAGCTTTGGCACAAGTTATCTCTGTATGTATATTTTTCTAAAACTCGAAGCTTCACTAATGTTATTGTAAATACAGAAAAGCAACGAACGCTATGTGGTTACACTGCTCATTTTTATACTTTTATACTGTCTATCTGTCTTATGTGAAAGTGTAGCTTTTGTACCAAATCGATCCTGTCAAGGTCTTCCCGTGTCTTCCGCGACTTGTAACATTGCCATATCTACCATCAGTATTTCTGTATTCACTCCATCACTATCATGTTAATCTTCATTCACTTTGGAATAGATTATGGTCAAATTGTAAGATAATTTTTATAGAATGTTCGGGCCTGATGTATATGAAACAAATGTCTTGTTTTTAGGATATAGGACTGTTTTTCATTGCCCATGTTTTACATACCTAAATAGCTTTAATATTCTGATATTGTAACGATAGGTTCGCGACCTCGTCTGTGTCCGTTTGTACATAGACATGTAATGCAATCATACTAGCTTTATAAAATGTTGGTGAACTTAGTTAAACGCTTTATTGTGTTTTTGTTATTGTACTATTAATATTAAAATTATATATCCTAAATTTTACTATGCGTTCGTATTAGTTTACAATAAATTGTTCAATTTCAAAACGTTGTTTCCTTGACCCACTCCAGAGTTTTTCTAGCATCGGGAATATTTTTGGCGATAATGAAGGTCTCTCGGCTATGGGGCGGAAAATGAGGGCACTTACTACAAGCCCTTTAAACGCTGTAATGGAAGTGGGCTAAACCTCTTTGCAAAGGCTCGTAACTAGAACTGCGCCGTAGAATACGGAATTGTTGGCTGCGGCGGGCACTGTGGTTACTGCCGGTTACAAAGCACCGTCTAGATAATTAAAGGAGCATAGTTTCTGAAACCCCGACCTATTTCAGGTGTTATAGTGAGGTAGTCTTGTTATAGTTCCTAGTAAACCCATGTTTGAGAATTAAACCGTGCGACTAACACCAAGAAACTATTATATTTAACTTACCTGCTAATTCTTAGTGAATAAGTTCAAAGATGGACGAATTTCAGCTTAGGAATTTAATAGTATTTTTTTTATACAATTGAAGTAATGGGAAGAGCTGAAAGCCCACCTGATGTTAAGTGTTTACCTCTGCCATAAAAATACGACTAAGGCCTTGCCAACTGAAGTATGAGAAGACCTAAGTCGCATCACATTGCACCCATCACCCGTCACGGGGATGTTACGTTTCTTTCACCTGTGTTCACCGGCATCCACACCCGGATTTTAGGTGTAAAGTACTTCTCCGGACGAACTTGCGTCATCTACGGAGTACGTGTTTTGCTTTCTTGTGAGTTTTTCTTCGCCCGCTGTATAGCGAATTCCTTTTTTTTTAAATGGTACGTCGTAGTGTATTGGTTACCTAAGGGCAAGAAATAAGATATTAAAATATTGATGTTGATTTATTCGAATTTTAAACCAGTCTTGTTTCCATCAAATACATACGTCGACTCAACAATATTTGAAATTACGAACCGTGCATCTCAATCGGCTGCTCGAACCTACCACTATGGCATATGCTAATCACAATATTACACCATAAGACATCTTGGTAATCGGTAGCAATACTCAGAAAGTTACACCCAGCTTCTATAAACGTAAATAGAAGAAAATAGCGAGTTAGTTCAAAATACCCATGAATAAATAATGCGATACTCCTCGCCCTAGAGGCTGAAATTCAAAATCTTTCGGGATAAAACTTTTTTCCCTCTCACTTAGGGTTGCGAAAGTTTCAAAATTAATGTAAACCGGCTAAATAATAGAACTGAGCAGATTTTACAATGAGAGAATTTTAGCTAAAACGCTTTAAAGTTTAATAAATAATATCTGTCGGTGAGGAATCAGTAGATATATGTACGAATTTATCTTTTTGACTCTAAAATTCACTCTTGGAAAACATTACGACCGCGTTTTGATTCCTACCAAATAATAGAAATTAATGAAAGTGAACAATTTAGTTAGAAACTTGCTTGTATTTTAAAGATGACTTTGAAACACATATATCAACCACAGGTACGCCGTACATGCATTATCACATACTGTTACTGTACCTTGTACAAAACAATAAACCACGTTATTCCGACTTTCCTATTTCTCCGTCTCTCACCATCAGAACAGCGAACAGCCTTACTCAGTAAAGTGGCACAAGTTTTCCCTAAGACGAGCGCAAGACGAAGCCCTATTATCTTTCATTTCGCCAGTAATTTAACATTCTATGTACGCCCCCGAGAAAATCAAGCTATCAAATAGGCGTTCTTACCCTCTTTGTAAGGGTGACAACTTTTTTCCCCAAAATCCACCAATAATTTCTTAAAGTGGCAGATGGTTAGCCCATAACGCTTATCGAGTTGTTAAAGATTTTACCGTTCGTACTTAGCTGGGGGAGCCTGCATCTCGAATGGTACCTCAAGCGATTAGATTTACCTACGTATAAAATGAGTTTCGTTTTTATGCACGCTGTAAATATGTAACCATCATTCTAATAAGGTGTGAGATTGTGTACATGGTAACACAAAAACCAATAGTGAATTAACCTCAATAGTGAAACCTCAAACTACAAAACATTCGGTTTTGCAACAACAGGCGCACTTTCATTAGCATTTAAACTTGATGAATAGAAGTATAAATTAGATCACTACTCTATGATTCTGATTCAATAAATTAAATAATAAGTATAATAATACATTCATCGGCATTTCACATAGCGCCATCTAGCCCCAATAGTACAAGCCCCAACAGCCAATAGTACAAGTTATGCTTAGCCCAACTAAGCATAACTTGTACTATTGAAGTCAGATAACTGATAGAATACTTATACAATTATTTGTCCTGGGTGGGAGTCGAGTTCACGAGCTACAGCACAAAAGGCAAAGCTACTAGCAACCGAGCTGTGACGCTAATAATCAAAGATCGAGTTGTGTCTTGTACATAGTGCGGTTTCTTTCAGTTTCCTATTACAGTTGCTGGCCACATCTACTATAGCACTCTTGCGAATCTCTAAAACATATGTTACATGGGTTATGCTCAAAATGGCAAGCAAAGCAAAAAAATGACAAGTTTCTGAGAGGCACTCGCTATGACGCAAAGCTAAACTGCCGATACAAAATGTATTCGCTAGCATGCAACAATGAATAGAATAGAATAGAATAAAATAGAAAAACTTTATTTTGTGTTACATAATTAGGGCAAAATTAAAAAACAAAGTTACACGATTAAGAATATGTAACAACAAAATAGGTAACCACTCAGCATGCGCTGCGTCAGGAGGACTGATACAGCGCTGGTATTCTGTGGCACCGTGGTGAGAGCGTGCGACGACAGTGAAATACACGTGTACATTTCACTTCTTCACCCATTTCTCGAAGTCCATAAGATAAAGAATGAACAACAAAAGATTTAATAAGGCACACTGCTGTCTCATAATACATCCACGAATAAGCACAGCACGGGATGAAAATAATAGGAAGAAAGGCAGGACACGCGTCTGGCGAGTCGAACCTACGTGATGAGACCACCTAATCGCAATCTTGGGACATACTTTTACCCAAAAATAACGCAGTTTGAACCGTAAATCTACGCATGTAAGGGTCAGGGTTCAGAAGAAGTTTATGATGTTATGTCTGAAACATTGGAACGTGATACGCAAGGAAATAATAACAAAACGAAAAAGGCATTATTTTTGTCGAGGTAGGTAGCGGAATGGTAAATCTATCCCAGCTTATTTAGCAAAATTAAATGAGGCCCCGGGTTCGGTGACTTGGGTATGAAATGATTTTTGTTTTGAGCGAAACAATACAAAATATCCGGGAAGTAATAAACTAAACCTTGAATGAGCACTTGGCTTGTATTTCGTGTTTTATTATCGATATAAATGAGAGAATTAGGCCTGACTGAACATGATTCGATAAAAGGAATTCACAAATTGTAAGATAGAAGACTGAGAGTATTTTTTCTTGAAATTTGTGAATTTCTTTTGCTTTTCAGACTAAAAAATACAAATAGGTTCGGTCCTTTACTAACGGTTTGCCCGGAACTTAAGAAAAAAAACTGATATTATTTTTATATGAAAATAACCAGAAATAATTTACATTGCTTTTTCTTACGAACTTCCTTAATAAGTAAAAAAAAAAGACAATAGTCAAGACGGTACAAACGCGGCTAAATATTCCATTTACAATAAAAATAGTTCTGACCTTTGAAAAGAATAATAAATGATCTATAAAGCGCTTTCAACCCACAAACTAAATAAGGGTCAATAAGTTTCCCAAGTGGTTTTAAAGTCCAGCGGCTTATTTCCAAAGTCCTATCGATCGACAACCCCACGTCTAAACACTGCAAAGTGCGTACCTTGCTAGAATGTACGACTTGAGAAGCCGTTGCCATAATAGTAATAGTTGACCAATCAACTATTACTATTATGGCAACAATTACTTATAGATATCTTGATTTATCCTTAGCAATGTAAAGAACTTTTGGTAACGTCATACAATCTAAGAAAAGAGGTTGTCAAACGACTTCCAAAGAAGGAGGTTTTTCGTTAACTCAGATCTCTTTCAACCAATAAATTTGGATAATTCTTTTTTTATTTGAAACTTTCAGATTGGTCCCATACAAATTTTAACAAAATCGGTTCAATAGTTTGGTTATTAAATCAATAAATTGCATGAAAAAATATTTCATGCAAGTAAATAAAGTTGCATATTTTGATTTTGATGTATCTTTTTTTAAATGTTAGATGGTGTGCCCCCTGAGGGTAAGAAATGAGGGATGCAAGTATAGAAGTCGTTTGATTCGGGGTTTTTAATCATTCAATGTGATCTGAATAATTTTGGCTGATATTATTATTTGAAACAGACAGAGCATTGAGCTTTCTGATACTTAGGTCAGGACATATTACTGTTTGTTATGAGTGGAGGTAACCATTTATCATCAGGTGGGCCTTCAACTCGTTCCGTCACATGTTTATATAAAGAACATGTAAAGGTCAAATTTCATATAATGTTTTAGATAGATAGATATACTCTTTATTGTACATTACACTTTAAATTAAAAACTTAATATTACGTACTAGACAAAGTACATATAAAAAAAATAGTATATTATATAGTATATTTAGTAGATTATAAATATTTATTAAACCGTTTACGGAATAATAATACGAAAAGACCTGTAAAATTGTATAGGTATACGAGGGTGCAAGCGTTCTGTCCCTTGTTATTTTTAGGGGTCAACATATATTACAGACGTTTTAAAGTCGAGTGGTTTATTTGTAAAGCTGTATCGATTGTCGTGATCCCGCGTGCGTGCGGCGCTGGAGCGGGCAAAGCTTGAGAAATCGCTGCGGCTTGCGACGTCTTTCAACACGTCTTCGAATTTGGTGCGCAACAGAAGTGACAGCGGTTAGACTCTATATATTTTTTTTTACTTAGGAACTAGCTTTTCCCGCGAACTTCGTTTCACCGGTTATATGAATTTCTGCGCATATGACCACCATTGCCTGCCCTTGTATTGTAGCTCTGAATTCATTGCTTCATTGCCCGAATCGATCTTTAGGCCCCAAAAATACATTCTTGGATAATCTATCTTAGATCACCATACCTACACCACACCATACTTTGACTTTGACTTTGACATTTTTCTCTTCATAAGAAAATTAGACTACAAGAAATATTTGATAAAAAAAATTGCCGCATTGGTCCAGCCGTTTCCAAGTTTTGCGCTTATCAACACATTTTCGTTTTTTTTAATCTGTTACTTCTATTATTACTGACGATTACTTTTTCGTACCACAAAATGTTTTTTCATTGTAATAATTTATTTTTAACAATATTACTTAAAAGTGGGCATCTATATAATTTTCTTACAAGAAATAAATTCGCTGTAAGTTCATTCTCGAATCCGTTTGGATAATGCAGATTGATTCGGCTCAACTCGAAGGAGACAAATTCGATTTGCGAGGAGCGGCGTAACGCCCAGCCTGATTTGACGTGATGAAATATATACAAGATTTTGCATAACCGCAGCCTCGGATGGAGATTCTCAACTGTACGGAAATTGGCCTGAGATTGAGAGATATACACTTTTCACTGTTTATAGTTTATAGCATATTGAACATAAACATGAATAGTGAAAACGTTCATTTTGTCATTTTGTTCACTTTAGTTGAGTATTATCCTAATATTATAAAACACAAAAATTGTTTCTACTAATGTACTTTGACACCATCCTACCGAGGTGCCCCAAACCGTATTTATTCATTAGAAAGGCTAAGGTTTTAGATAACTAAACTTAGTTTAGCTAAGTGTATTTATTGTAAGTACTAAACTAAGTACACTTATAGGTACATATTTATTTAAAAAAAAATAAGAAACGAAATTGGCGATTTCAGTTAATTTTTAGGAATTCCGAGCGCTTCTATGCTTCGGGAGGCACGTTTAGATCGACATATTAACGTGCCTATACTATTCGTTAGCCAAGTCGGACGCCTTCGAGCGGTTTGGCCAATTGCTAACACGAAAAAAGAAGAAATCTCAAAAATCTCAAAAAAAAAAAAAAAAAAAAAAAAATGTAGACCGCATGTCCGTTTGTCCTTAAACACTTATCTTTTTAGCGGACATATAAACCTCCTTAAACACTTATTTTTTTAGTTGAAGGAAAAAAATACAATGGTATTACCCCTACTTCTGTAGTACGAGAGAAAGGATAACCTTAGATGAATAGTAATGCTTCGTTCCAAAACTCCTTAAATCCCTTTTATCTCATGTTATGCTGCGGCCGCTGCAGCTGAGCAGTTTATATTTCACCCAAAACGTTCAACCTGTGGACGGAACCAGGGTGCACCTCGGGGGTAGGGAATTACCTCCTCAACCTCTACCTGTGTCATGCTTATCCAGAGAAGTGCCACCGGTAATACGCCGCCAAGCGTTGTTGAACACATTGCTGTGTTCCGGTGGAAAGGTGCAGGTGAAATTACAGGCACACGTGATATTACATCTCAGGCAAATTACCATTTTAATAAGATTCATGACCACTTTCAAGCTAACCAAAAAAAACCAAAAGAAGCATCGAACAAAAATATGAAAATAAATCACTTCTCGGATTGTAGTGAGTATAATAGGAAATCAGTGCTTCTACCACATTACGATTGATTGCGCGCGCGCTCGCTGCAATCAGACGTGCCTCACTGTATCGTGATTTATTAATTAGTGTTTGGCGCGGCTTCGCCGCTGCCCGGTTTTTGACATGGAATCCAAAAAACTAATTGTCAATGAGCTGTTGGCGTTTCTGGTGCACCAGATTGATTTCAGCGATGAAATCAGCATCATTCAGATCGCGAAGACCAGTTTCAACGAAGAAGAGATTCGTTCCGCGAAGACTATTCTGTTCCAGTCACTGAACAAAAGTGACCAGATGCCATCTCGCAGGAGGGATGGAGAGAAGAGCCTGCAGGACATGATCACCGTCCTCAAGGAGACCGACCCAGATTTGGTGCCATCTTTTGTGGCTGAAAATTTACACAAATTGCCCCCCGTCTCCTTCGATCATGTGGATGTAACTCGTCTACTGAAGGACATCCTGATTCTGAAGACTAGCTTGACCGAAATGCAATTAAAGTTGGAATCTTCTGAAACTAAAATTACCGATCTTAGAATTGAGTTAGCGTCATTACGCAACACTGTCGCAATATCTAGGTCGCACGAGGTTTCCAATGTAAATGTGCAACGAGGCGGTATGCAGAATGTCAGCGTCAACTCATTTCTATCGGTTGACTCGGCAATATCACCAGCCGCCGACTCGCCGTCGCTGCGTGCCTCCGCGCCTGCGCCCGCGCCTTCGCCCGCGCCCGCGCCCGCGACCCCGCCGCCGCCGCCGCCACCTCGTGACGTACGGAGCTCCGCTGCCCGGCCCCCCGCCGCGACAGTGACGTCAACTCCTACTCGTGGCTTTGCTGATGCTGTCCGCGTCCCTCATCCCCCGCGACAACCAGTCAAAGGGAAGAATATAGTACGGGCCATTCCCAGCACTACGCCTGCAGCCCCACAAAAGGCCCGATCTGACGACGAAGGTTTTACTAAAGTTATACGGAAGAAAAGGAAGCCTTCGTCCCGTAATCAGTGCGGGACCGCCGCATTGTCCACCGAAACAATGCATTTGCTGCGCGCCGAGGTTCCCACCACTCAACTCTACGTGTCCCGGGTTCACCACGTCGTGAAGTCAGAGGAGATCGTAGAATACCTGAGGCGGAAGACCCAGCTCACCATGAGGGTTGAGCAGTTGGTATCTCGCCATAATGTGAACTTTAAGTCTTTCATGGTGAGAGTACCGACTGCTCGTCTTGCGACCTTTATGAATGCCGAATTTTGGCCGAAGGGAATTGTGTTCCGACGATTCCACGGGCGCCTTCAGAGTACTGTGGCGCCATTGCGTAACACGGCGCAGACAATTCGTGTAACTTAGTGTCAATTTTTGTGTTTATATTTTTATATGTATGTTAGTCTGTAAGGTATTTATTATATGGGCCTGTTTTTAGTATTTATACAAAAAATGTAAGAAGCCTGAAATAAAGATTTATTATTATTATTATTATTATTACTTTTTAAGCAAAGCTTTACCGAATCAAAAGCTACTAAAAGATGAAATAACGAGAGACAAGGTTTAAGAGTTTAATTTTTTTTTTATAGTTTTATTCTCATTGTATTCGACACGCTCTTTTATGCGTGTGTTCTAAAGTGACGGGATGAGCAGACAGCGCACCTGAAGTTGAAGTAACCCATGAACAAATACGACACTGGTCTTCCCCTACTAAAGTATGGAAACACCCAAGTCACGCACTGCAATTGCATCCGACGCTCTGAGAGGGGATTTTAGCCTCAACTGCCTCTAATTTCAATTCACCGGAACACAGCAACGCGAGTGCCCCACTGCTAACCAAGAGGCAGTACTTCTCCGGATATAAGCCGCCCCCCACTATCGCCTGCCTTCAACCCTGGCTAGTATACGTAAGTAGCGATTCGGCAAGCACACGGTAAGTCAAGGGTTACAATATTCCGGGCACGTCGCGTCCGTCCTAATGTTCTGGAATGGCCTTTTTAAGAAACAAAACTTAGCCTCGGAGACATTCGGCGATATTCCAACAATGGATCCGTTTGAAAAGGCCCTAAATGCGTCATTTGGAACTGATTGCTGGCTCTGAAGGGTGAATGGAGGCTAGTGAAATGGCACTTTGGTTTGAATTGAAAATATTAATGAATTGCTGGTAGATATTTAGTTGGGCGTTGTAGGAAAATTAGTGGAATCGAAGCCTAGGACATGTAAATTGTCTGCTTACTTGTCTTTCTCTTCATGTATGTTAATACATAATCGACATCTCGCGTCTGTAAAAAGAAGATGAACAATTCCTCAGGTTCCCTACACGTGTCTCCCAGGTGGTGCGAAAGGAGCCACCCAAAGTAGCAGTAGAGCTTGTGCCAAGTTCGTCTGGAGAAGTACTGCCACCACATCTGGTAATCCGTCATCAATCAGGGGTGCACGTTTCGGTGTCCGGTTGCATTTATTCTGTTTTCTGTCTAAATAAACGTATTCTAAGTTACTGCTTACATCAGCTATCTGCTAGTGAAAGTCCCACCAAAATCGGTTCAGCCATTTAGAAGATTATCTGGATTAAACAGACAGACAACAACTATAACAAAAAGTTTTTGTTATAAGTAACGTGTATACTTTCAAATGCATTTAGTAAAAAGCTGTTATTTTGACATTACAAGCAGACACTTTTATTTATTTGTATCTTATGTCACCTACTATTCACAGATCGTCGTAAAACCAATACGGTATTTTAAATTTTCTGTCTAACGACAAGGATTTTTATAAATTAAGGAGAATGAACAAGAAAATTGTAAAATCAAAAAATGATCTTCATTATTGGGCGCCCACCGATCAGTATGAGTCAGGTTCCCAGTATCACATAATTCTGTGATAATACCCCGAGCCCATAACGAGATTATGCCAATAAAATGCCCTTGATCCTTATAAAGTGGGGATCTGGAAGATAACCAAATCAAAGTATCTTATCGAAGCCCTTACTGCAAGTCTAACTCACCAAAATGTCACTTTTTTAATTACTCATCTATACTTTATTATATATAATCTATACTATAATATTATAAAGCTGCAGTGTTTGTTTGTTTGTTTGAACGCGCTAATATCTGGAACTACTGGTCCGATTTGAATGATTCTTTCAGTGTTGGGTAGTCCATTTATCGAGGAAGGCTATAGGCTATGTTTTTTTTTTCAAAATTAGGTCAAAATTAAATTAGTCCCGTAACTTCAGAGGTACAAAATAAAAAAGTTAATCACGAGAACTCAAGGTAGGGTCTCTCGTAATGGAAGGTAATTCTTATCGATGACGACACGTACATCACTAATTCCCTTCAGCCCTCTGATCCGGATAAATTGTTGATAAGTTGAAGTCGGACATTGACGCCTACGACAACGATTTCAAATGCAATTGTGCGTTTTGCTGTTATAATTTGTGTAGGCGCTTGCAATTGAATTGAAAATTTGTGAGTTATTTAGAACTGGCTTCTATTTATTATAAATAGGTTATTTATGCATCGATACAGTAGGTAAATGTGAATTTGTATTATTATATTGTAAGCCCTAGTTATTAGGTACTATTCATAATGATTATTTGTAGATGTTGGCAGCTTAAAACTTTAGAAACCAGATTTAGCCACTTACTCACACGGAAGAAGAAGGTTTGTAGATGATTATCAATTAAATTGTATCATTGTCAGTTATCTGAATAGCGAGGTGGCCATGGATTTAGACGTTGACTTTTAATCTCAAGTTTTTGCTTAATTTAATTATATTTTCGTACCCCAAGTTCACTTTCACTTGTTGATAGTAGACCGGTGTTCCCACATTGCGTTCCCACATAAGATAACTCGCACTCAGACTACCTGTGTTGCAGCCGACATGGACAAACATAGAAACACAAAACTTACACCCAAGACATATAACTTTACACTCATCATACAAATTCTTTCCCCGGCCGCGAATCGAAACCAGGACCCCTCGTTAAGGAATCGAAGGCAGGGCTACTAGTTTCCTACTAAGCTATCAATCAACCTTAGTAAGCATACCAGATAACTATGGTTATAAAATATACAGCTACACATTTGTATTATTTTTATTATGTATTTTTATACAGCTTATTTTGGAAAAATTGCATTAACTGGCAATATTTTATCATCATTAGCGAGTTGCAATTTGCACTCGCTACGCCACGGTAAGAATTCTCTATTGTACCAGTTAAAAATGTAAGCGTTATTTAAATTGAGTACCGAAGTGTACAGGACATCGAGCCATTAGCGCCGTCTGAGGCTATTCATGGCTTATCGATTGGTGGGCGTAAAATAGGTTTTGTCCCGTTATAAATATCTGCAGTGCTACACATTGGCCAATGTTGGACGCTGGTATGGAATTTTGGCCAACATCGGTACTACAATACGTACACAAAGCCTGGTGCCCAAGGTTGTGGTGGATACGGTCTGTCTGGTCGTGTGATAGACCTGCTGAAGTTTTCAGGATTAGTCTACAAAACCAGTGTTTATCTAAGGCCTTTATGTCGTAGGGGATCCGTTTCGATAATTTTGTACAACGCAACATAGATAATTAATAAAAATTAGAATTGGCATTCAAGTAACGCAAACTATAGAGCCAAACAAATAAAGGTAGGTAACGTTAAACGTGGATCGCTTTTGATTCGAGGTTATACGAACGCTTTGCTGTGTCTACCACAGGACGAACTAATGTAATTATTATGATCTGTGACATCTCACTTATATTATAAAGGCGACAGTTTGTATGGATGTGGGTCTCTGTGTGTGTGTGTATGTTTGTTACATAATATTATAATATCGACATATTGTAAGATTTACAAGATAATATCTTATCTTGTTTGACAGAGGAGCAAAAACTTTTGACAGATTCAAAGCAAACTCATCGCCTGCCACAGCCGAAATACAAATTTAAAAAAAAACATAATGGTTAATCACACTGAAATTATGATGTTCGTGTTTTTATTACTCCTTCACGCTCAAACGATGAAATTTGGTACCAGGATAGCTTAAAATCCTGGATTAACACAGGCTACTTTTGATCCCGGAAAACTGCAGTGTTCCCGTAGAATGGCTAACCGTGGGTAACATCGGTAACGCATCTAGTCTTAAATAAAGAAAAGAGTAGTCAGTTGAAAATTGAACATTAAAAATCAGCACAGCGCGCACGTGCTGATTCTCCTCGAAGCTTCGAAAACAGGTCCTCAATCAGGTGCACAGTTTGCACAAGTAATTACAATGTAACGTTTATGATAAGATCCACGTTATCCCCTGCTCGTCAAATTTTAGTAGTCCCCTTATTGTCTTCAATAAAAATTCCAGAAGATGGCGCTATAAAGTTTAACGCTGCCAGTTTGGCAGTAAAAAGTGTACGATTATGAAACCCGTGAATCAGATCCGAGTTACGAGAATTTGAATCACTGGGGAATTTACTGTTCATAAGTCGTCAAAAAAAGGTTGTATTGATACGACAGTAGATTCCATAGTGGCCGATAATATACCGTTTTAGTGATAGGTTATTTATCATATTCAATTCATATCAAAATCATAGGAGTGTTTCTATTCTGCCCCACCAAGCCAATGCTTCCATTTTTAATCTTTTTCTTTCTTATGGTTCACAACAAAACCTCCCACGGCAGTTTGAGGAACTAGCGAAAAGTCAATCCGGACGCATTTGCATTAACATCGATTTTTTTTTCTGTATATGCGTAACACAGTAGTAATAAAAATATTGCGTTAAAATTCAAGTTCAACAAGGCCTATGCTTCAAAAGATCCAACCCAGGACAAGTAGTCAAATCGATATTGACTCAGTACCTTAGTCGTAGTAATTTATCCTCAGGGTACGAAGCCCAAATAAAGAAAAGAAAATACCAAAATATTCTTTAAACTTCCAAGTATAAACCATTGCATTTAAATGGCACATCCCAAACCCCTTGGGCCCGCATTATTCAAGTTATAAAATCACGCTAGTCTATAAAAAGTGTCGGTTCACATAATATACAAGCGTTTCGCTCTGGTTTCGCTTATGTTTCAAATCTTTGGTTTTGTAGTGCGCGGAATACGCACAGAGGAGAGGCGATAAAATTTATTGTCACCCATGCGACATCTGCTGCCTTCCCCTTCAACGCACCAAGGCATGAGAGAACAGCTCTTGGTCGGTTGAGATTAGAAAAAAATATATAATAAGCAAGACCTGTTTGGTCTTGCTTATTGTCCGACTTCTGTATTTTTTTCGTCCATTTCTAACTTATCTCAAAATAAGAAAATTGTACTTTGATATGCGCAATAAAATAATCAAATACAATGCGATTTTATCAACGCAAATTTTGATATAGAATAAATTATGCTATGCTTTAAAAGTGCTTTCTAGATATTTAAAATAAAAATTGACAAATTCTTCTAATCGATTATTCAAACCATAAACAAGTTTTCAATATAAAAAAATAAAGTTAATATTAACCTCTAATATTTAAGTTATACGAGTAGGTATATATAGAAATTATCTGCCATAATAATAATTATAAGAATTGCGTAAATTCAAACCTAAGGTGGGTTAGATAAACAGACTATAAATATGATACAAGCAAACAGGCTTAGTTCCATTCCTAATCTCACACGAAGAATTCTGTATTTCAAATTATCTGTATGTTAGGATATCAGCCTAGATACGAGTAACACATTTACCTGTTAAAGTTCAATATATTTCAATTATTAATTATAATTCACTAATTCACTAATTTCACTTATCGTTATACAAAAATATTTTGTAAGTTTTCACAAGCATTTTGTAGCTTGAAAACGTTTTTATATCAATATGTTGTTTAATTCTATAATAGGATTCAATTTACACTGGAATTTTACGTACGTAAGATTTTTATGAAATAGAGATCTTTTAAAATTGAATATGTTTTGCAGGGTTTCAAACAATCGCTACCTCTTATGCCTTTACCTACTAAGGGGAAGACGAACGCAAACTGTTTCCCGTAGCACTCTGCATTGAGAAGAATGAAACGTTTACAATCTCTAGCATTGTACATATGCACATTTATACTCACGTGTTATTTTTACTCCATCATGAGGGACCAGGTGTAAGCCATAAATATATTGGGTGTGTGAATATGACTCCGCCCTTTCTCAACAGATGTCGTTTTTAGTATTGTTTACGTGTACTAATAAATGACCATACTTGTATTCGATAGTACTGAATGTCAGCTATCTAACGCATTTTATGATATTTGGTTGAAGTGTAAGCAACAATTGTTTTCACCTTTTCGAAAATGTCGGTTTTTATTCCAAATAAACGTCATTTGCGGGAAGTGTTATTACATTATTTTATTGCGAAGAAAACTGCAGCGGAAACTTATCGTTTGCTTGTGGAGATTTATGGTGAGCATGCTCCGTCTAATACAACTTGCAAGGAATGGTTTCGACGATTTCAAAATAACGATTTTAGTACTGAGGATAAAGAACAATGAAAACCACCAAAAAAATTTGAAGATGCTGAATTGGAAGCATTATTGGCGGAAGATTCTTGCCAAACTCAATCAGAATTAGCTGCAGCATTAAATGTTGATCGTTCAACTGTTGCAAAGCGTTTACAAATGATGGGAATGATTCAAAAAGCCGGTGACTGGGTTCCACATGATTTAAAAGAAAGAGACATGGAACGTCGGAAAACCATTTGTGAAATGCTGCTTCAAAGACAGCAAAGAAAAGGATTTTTGCATCGGATAGTCACAGGAGACGAAAAATGGATACACTACGAAAATCCTAAACGCAAAAAAGCTTGGATGAAACCAGGCGAACCAGGCCCATCACAGCCAAAAATAAATATTCACTGTGCCAAGGTCATGCTCTGTATTTGGTGGGATCAGAAAGGTATTGTATATTATGAGTTGCTCAAACCCTCTGAAACTATTAATGGAGAAGTTTACCGACGACAACTAATGCGTTTGAAGCGAGCCATAGAAGAAAAACGACCAGAATGGGTGAATAGACATAACAAATTAGTTCTTCAGCATGACAATGCCAAACCGCATACCGCAGAAGTCGTAAAAAGATATTTAGAGGGACAGGACTGGGAAGTGTTACCCCACCCGCCATATTCACCAGACATAGCTCCTTCGGATTACCACCTATTCCGGACGATGCAGACAGACCTTACTGGAGAAAAGTTTACTTCATGTGAAAGTATCAAAATTTGGATTGACAACTGGATAAGCTCAAAAGACCAGGACTTCTTCCAGCAAGGAATACGAAAACTACCTGAACGATGGGCGAAGGTTGTAGCTGCAGATGGAGCATACTTTCAATATTTTTTTTTTTTAATTTTGTAAGCGAACAAATGTTTTATTTTGACAAAAAGGGGCGGAGTCATATTCACACACCTATTATATAAAAAACTTTGTTGTGATTGTAATTAAACTTAGCTATATGTACGTATAAATTTACGCGGGCGTCTATTTTATTCTATTATACGTTGCAAAATTTGAGCTTGTAGAAAAGATGTATCTAATGTTTTGATAATTACTTCATTTTGATACCTGATAGAAAATATATCAATTAGTACATTGTCGTTTACAGAAAGATAAAAGATGACTTGGTTGTAGAATAATTGTTTTTTTTTTTAAAGCGGTAATTTGGCGCCATGACGTAAAGTGATGACATGACATGCTGCTCGCATGTCTTGTCGTCACTTTTTTTGACATTTGAATTTTGAGTTATAAAACGTTAAAACTGAAAACAAAATATCAGTAAACATTTCCCGTTGATGTAAGCACAAAACAGCCGCCACTCACTTTTCGATACAGAAGCGTGGCTGCTGTAGCACTGGTTTTCAGTGGTTCAAAGGGTCAATGCCCTCTCCTACTTACTTGAATTGAATTTCGTGAGGCGGCAACCTTTGTGAGTTTTTCAACCCTGTTCTAGGGAGATAAGGTGTTTTATTCATTTCAATACAGCTTAGCATATTAATTGAATTTTCGTTTAAATGTTTTAAAAGAAATGGAAATTGAGAAAACGTTTGTTTATTTGCATAATTTTAATTCACTGTAATGCTCGTGGCGAAGCTTAATAGCTATTAACTCTAGGCCCAGTCGGAAGTTGGGTGGGTGACCGTTTAAAACTGAGCGCTATCGTGCTTCAGAGGGCTAGTTAAGATAACTGTTTCGGGTATACTAGTCGACATGCCAACTCTGACACTAGTGTTTGCCCTTTACTCGCACGAAAGAAGAATAACATACTCTTTCTGAGTAAGACAAAGATCCAAGACCAGAAAACAAACTTCATGCTCACCACAAAACGTGTGTCTCGTGGGAATCGAACCTGGGACCCCTCGCTTCGACCCAACTAAGCCACGGAGTTGTCCGAAGACTGTAATTTTTTTATCATGTAACTATGTTCTTTCAGACTTTAGTAATAGAGCTTCCTTTACTTTTTGGGTACGGAACACCGAAAAGTATGTTACCAATACAAATAAATAAAATTGAAGTGTCTGTTTGTAATGTCAAAATAACAGCTTTTTACTCAATGCATTTGAAAGTATACAAGGTATTAATAACAAAAAAATAATATTTGAAATTTTTGTCTGTCTGTTTGTTCCGGCCTATCTCCGAAACGGCCAGACCGATTTTGACGGGACTTTGACAGATAGCTGATGTTTTACTTTATTTTAGGGAAAAAATAGGGTTCCCCGCAAAAATAATGCAGACAAAGTCGCGGGGAACAGCTTATCTAAAATAAATTTCATTGTAAGTGATTCATCATCATCATGATTGGGGACGCCTTAATTTGTAACTTTCGTTTAAAAATTTCGTCCAACAATTAAAATTAAAGCTAATTAACTTTTTAACTCGGCACCCTCCAATCACAGTATAAATAGCAGTTTCTAATACGTAGCACATAAAAAGTCCTCAGGTACAGTCAGCGATACAAGTTATTATTATCTAGGAATATTAAGACTTTCAATAAAAATATTTTTTTTAGTTTTTATTTGATTATTACGCTTTCAAGCTTAACCATTGACCCGATTGTAAAAATACTTTCACCAATAGAAAGCCAATACATTATGTATGTAGCGTATGTCTCCTATGCCTATGTTACTATAGGCATAGGAGACCCGAGAACAAACATTCTGACCAAACAAAGTGTGTCCCGGCCGGGAATTGAACCCGGGATCCCTTGGAAGGGAGGGGCCCTTCCAAGGCAAAGGGTCCTTAGTTATGTAAGTAGTTACGGTCATTCTTTAATATTCATTGTTTTGTTATTATTTTAATTATCAATTTGTTATTAACTTAACATAACTTATGCTGTGTATTTGGTGGGATCAGCTAGGTGTAGTGTATTATGAGTTGCTTAATCCGAGCGAAACAATTACTGGAGCCCTCTATCGAACACAATTGATGAGATTGAGCCCAGCTCTGAAGGAAAAACGCCCTCAATACTATTCTAGACACGAAAAAATTATTCTTCTGCATGACAATGCTCGTCCACATGTTGCGGCTCCCGTGAAAAAGTACTTGGAAACACTTGATTGGGAAGTGTTACCCCACCCGCCGTATTCACCAGACATTGCACCGTCCGATTATCACCTGTTCCGGTCCGTAGAACATGCTCTGACGGCGCAGCGGTTCCCATCTTATGAGGATACCAAAAATTGGGTTGATTCGTGGATAACCTCAAAAGACAAGGAGTTCTTCAGACGTGGGATTCGAATGCTGCCTGAGAGATGGGAAAAAGTGGTTGCAAGTGATGGGCAATATTTTGATTAAATTTATATTACCGTTCTTCTACAATAAATATTTAATTTGTGTTAAAAACGGCGGAAACTTATTTGTACTCCTAATATATTTTTTGGAATTATTATTAGTGATTTTTAGACATTTTATTTTATTTATATGTGCTAAATAATTGTAATTAAATTAAATATTGTTGTTTTATGTTATTGACATTATGTATAAAATATGGATTGAGAATAAATAAATAAATAAACGTTTACACACTCATACCTCTGCACTAGGATTCCCTGTGTCGCAGATGGCATGGACAAACACAGAGCCACAAGACAAACACCCAAGACCCGAGAACAAACTTCATGCTCACCACATAAAGTGTGCCCCGGCCGGGAATCGAACCCGGGACCCCTCGCTTCGTAGGCAGGGCTACTACCAACTAAGCCACGGAGCCGCGATGATAATAATAACTACCAACTAAGCTGTTAGGAAACTAGCAAGTGTTAGTGGCGTCGACTGTACCTTTGGGCCGAGGGTAATTAATCGAAACAAAAACTTTTACATCACCCTAAGGTCTAGTTCTTTTGCACGTAAAAGTTTATGCTCAGTAAATTAAAGTAGTGTTACCATACTAAGTCCCTATTTTATTGTTATACTAGCTTCGCGGTGTTACCCCCTGTTTTCCGGGATCAAAAGTAGGCTGTATTTTAATCCAGGATATAACCTATCCTGGTACTAAATTTCATACAAATCCGTTGAGCCGTTTGAGTGTGAAGGAGAAACAAACACACAAACAATATAATATAAGTGTGATAAAATGTTCAAACCAATGATTGACTAGTATAGAAACAAATCATTTGAGATTTTTTTTTATTAGTTTTGTTTTGGAAGTTTCATTATAATTATATACTAAACTTTACCAACCAAGTCATCTTTTATCTTTCTGTAAACGACAATGTACTAATTGATATATTTCCTCATCATCATCAGATATCAAAATGAAGTAATTATCAAAAAAGTAAATACATCTTTTCTACAAGCTCAAATTTTGCAACGCAATAGAATAGACCCCCACGTAAATTTATACGTACATATAGCCAAGTTTAATTACAATCACAACAGAGTTTTTTATATATATTTATGGCCCACACCTGGTCCCTCATGATGGAGTAAAAATAACACGTGAGTATAAATGTGAGTGGTGTCAGGTGTAGCAAGTGAAAATGCGTGGTATCAGCCAACCCTTACAGGAAACAGGCGTGTGTATTGCTACATACGCCTATGTAGGTACATCTATCCGAAATGCAACACTTCAGGATCCTTCCCCCTTAAAAGACTATTGTACGTGACTCGAACGCCGAATGTCTTCTTATTCTTTTAATAGTTTCCCTTTGTTCCGATTTGAAAATAGGCCCGTTTTAAACGACGACATGGATAATGTTAAAGATGGTCTAGAGCATCTGTTCCTTCTAGAAAATGTTTTAAAGTGTTTTGTTGCGAATTTAACGATTTACTTTTGCTCTTACATCTTATTACTTTAAACGAGTAAACTTAACTTAAACTTAATATTATAAATATAAATATTAATTAATATTATAAATGCAACAGTAACTTTGTTTGTTACGCTTTCGCGATTAAACGACTAATCCGATTTTAAAAATTCTTTCACCAATGGATAGCTACATTATACGAAAGTATATTAACATAAGCTATAATTTATTCCCGTATTCCTACGGGAACGGGAACTATGCGGGTGAAAATTGTATATTTATTTATTTCGCGTATCTCAGAAACGGATCTAACGATTTGGATGAAATTTTGTGTTTAGATATGGTTTTGCTCTTTAAGTTTACCTGTATAATTGTATTTCTTGTAAAAACGCATATTTATATAATATAATACAAAAAAAGATTTTTTAATAACTATGCTGACAACAGCGCCATCTCATCAATTTTTGTGGAACCTGACTGGTAATATTCAGTTTCAAATTAAGAAAATCAAGCGAAGCTCGGTCACCCAGGTTCTTTTTAAGGTCAGTAAACTTACTCCTAAGTTTTCAATTTCCGTCTGTGTAGAACAGACGTTCTGTCTTGTTTTCCGAATTTAAGGGGTTCAAATCATACATCTTTATTGTTACACCATTAAAAATACACATAAAAAAACTATGTGTTTCCATGGCCTTATCGCTTAGAGTAATCCATGCAACAACAAACCATGCAACCATGGACAGGATGTAGACTTATGCGGACGGTGGCATACCTAAAAGGATTTACTAACAAATAATAAAAATACAATTGTGATACGGAGCCCTCAATGTGATTATCCAAATAGTTCCACGATTTTTATATACAAGCACTTCATCTACAATATTATAGATAACCTTACACTTTGGTCAATTACCAAAGTGTTGAACTCATAACTTTACTGCCATAAAAACCTACTCTTAAAACAGTATAACCCCAAATATCCTATTATCTAAATCGGTACCTTACTCCCAATACACCCACGGGTTTCTGTACTGTTTCAAAGTTTTATCAGTCACAGTATACAGAAAGCAATTCTGAACAGTAGGCACACTTCATATTCAAAATCTACCTGTTTCCCGTGACGTCCGCTTGGAAATTAACAATTTTTTTGTGCAGTACCCCAATACTTTTCCTTTTTTCTAAAATAAAAGTAAGTGTACATTTCACTCCTTAAAGCATCAGCTATCTGCCACTGAAAATCCCGTCAAAATTGGTCCAGCCTTTGCGGAGATTACCCGGAACAAACAGACGGACAGACAAAAATCTAAAAATGATTTTTTTTTATAAACGTCCCGTATATTTCCTTTCAAATTAATTTCACAACTGACACTTCAATTTTATTTATGTGTATAATCTGTGACAGACATCTTTTGATATCTGATAGCTGAAAAACTGTCTAGTTCTTCCTTACCTAGGTACGGAAAGACTTTTTATGACTAAGACTAGGAAATTACGCATCGACTGATATACTGACGACTGACATATACATACTGATTCTGACTTACATAATCACGTCAAACTCCTCGTTTAGCACTGCCGTCCAAAACCTATGATTACCTACTAGAACTAAAATTTTAGTCTTCCATCGCCAACGCCCTGAACGTTGGTCTTTGAATCGTAGACCGAGGTAAGAGGGGCCATTTTACAATGCCGCCGAGCTACAAAGTGAGATAGGCTTGCTTGAAGTTCAGAAGTGGTCTGTAGAGGTTCATAGTTCGTGTAGCGGCCGATAAAAGCAGAGGAAGGTCGTTTGAGGCCGATAATTGGACATAGACTAGACAAAGTTGCGGCCAATATCTGGATAGTTGCGGGCACTCCTAACTATTATGAGTTTAACCTAGTAGGTACCCAGTTTTTTATGTGAATAAGTAACGGAACGAGCTGAGGGCCCACCTGGGGAAAAGTGGCGATCCCCGCCCATGACAACAGTAATGAGACCCCGTATAAGATTTGGATCATAGGCTGAGTCGCCCTCGTTCTGTTGTGTCCATTACGCGAGACGGGATGATACGTCTTATGCGCATGACCCTACACCCGGACCCTACGTACCGGCGCCTACACCCTTCTATCGGAACACTGCAATGCATGCACTATTGCTTGGCGGCAGATTCCAGGCGTAGTGGCAGTACCTCTCCGGACTACACAAGATCTACTGCTACTTTTGGTTGCTCCTTTAGCACCACCCAGGGTGTACGTGTGGGGAATTAAAGGGTACACACCTACGGACGCGAGCTACTGGACCCCCCAGAAACTTTCGTCTTTGCCTCTCTTACGCTCGTGGCGTCACTTGCTTACTTGTTTTTTCCAGATCATCTAATGTCATCTAACGGTCAAAATGGATGGATTCCATTTAGTGGCATTTTAACTGAGCGCTTCCGTGCTATGGAGGGCACATTAGGACATCGGTCCCAGCTATAATACTAATCATTACTCCGACATCAAAGTTGGCTAGATACACGAAAGAAGAATTTAAACTATACCCTAAAACCTGTTCACACAACATAAACATTGCAGCCACCTAATCTCCTAAAGAGCAGTTCATAAACCAACTCGAAAACTCAACCAAGGACTGCGTAAATCCACGTCACAGAGCAAAATCGATAGGCAAATCAGCGATAGCAAAGGTCTCCCAACTTTTACATTCCGCCCCGATCCCTTATCGTCGGCGATCTACAAATCCAATTTCCTAAAATAGGGATCCATCCGACAAATCATCTGGCCGACTCTATTATCCCCCATTGAAGGGATAAACCGATGACTTGCTCGGAGGTGGACAGCGATGGAAAAATATCGAATGCCGATCGGACCCGATAAGCCGTGCCTGGGCGATGTTTGGATGCATATCATGTAATGTGCCTGGGGAGTTCCTGTGACACGTTATATGCTCACGAGTATATGTACATGTATCTGTAAAATTTGACGTGTCCAAATGATACTTGAGATCTAAAGGAATAAATGAGTTTGACTTTGACTTTGACTTTGATATCACGGCAGCTTGTTAGGGATCTTTGGGATGGAATTGGATGGAACTTGTGTATACAGACTGGTCAGATAGGGCAGCAAACCTCTCAGTCCTTCTTGCATGTTACCATGAGACACAGAAAAAACATTTATGTTCGTTACACAAATGCTTGTTCTAAGTGGAAATCAAACCCACGGAGGTATGAGGGCAGTCAAATATTTTATTAAAATTTGACAAATATTTTACGTGCGCTAATATTACTAGATTATATTAGTACCTATGGGAAAATTCTTTATTGCACCATTTATAAAAGTACAAAGGCGAACTTACTGCTAAGTTTTCTTCTCTGCCAGCTCACCTTTGTGTATTATGGAAAATCATAGGTCACCAGTACACAAAATAAAGTAATTTTTCTCTAAAAAGAATAATAGCGTTAGTAATATTATGAACTGTCATTTTGAGTTGTTCAAACGACAGTTTGTATAAAGTATCGTTATTGTCCCAAAGTTATAAAGTCCCAAAATTTACATACACACAAAGTTCTCGCCTTTGTCACGCAGGCAAAAACTAGTTACCGATATAAATTATTCTTATTTCGTGTGAGTTAGTCGCTAATTCTGGTGGCGGAGTTGTCAAGCCCGAAGGCTTCCGACATAGAGTATCGACTAGTATAACCAGGACCAACATCTTAATGTGCCCTCCGAAGCGCAAGCGCTAAGTTTAAACGCCACTACGCATCTCCTACAGACATCGAAAGTTGTTTAACTTAGATAATTTGTAAAGAATTTCTTTGCACAAACTAGTTTTCAGATATCAGAGCGACATATATAAAAAAATAAAACAAATAAAAAGCAATTACATGATTATTTACTTGTGAAACTTTTAACGAAAAGTTGTTTTATGATGAAACAGTAATTAAAAATGTAGATCCCACCTGGCGCCCTTATTCTTAAGGTATATTTGTTTGTGTTGGAACAATGAACGGACATCAAAGTGTTTATGACTTGAATTGAGTTACGAGTTACGATGTGCGTTACGAGCGGAAGTTGATCTACGTTGCAACATGTTTTTCATGCTACTAAAATAACGGGACGAGCTGAAGGCCCACCTGATTTAAGTGACTACCCCTGCCCATAATAACAGCAATACCACCAAGGTCCTACCCATTGCGCCCGTCACCCGATACGGGGATGTAACGTTTCAAGAGAATGTTATTTAACCGGCACCCACACCCTTCCACCTGAACAGCAACGCGAGTGCGCCACTGCTTGGCGACAGATTACCAGGTGTGGTGAATTTCTGTTGTTATGAGCGGAGGTAACCACTTACCACTAGGTGGGCCTTCAGATACTAACTTCAAAATCATTTAATATATAATACTAGCTGTGCCCGCGACTTAGATCCATCCCAGCCCAGTTAATAGGTAATTTTGCCATTTAAAAAAAGAGATGCATATCAGTATGCAACCAGCGAAGAAAAAGTCACAGCAAAATACATAATTTTGCTAACTTAGATTACATATTATGATTTAACAACCAAACTATTAAACTGTTTTTGATGAAACTTCAATGAAACAAATCTGAAAACATATTCTTTCAAATAATAAAACTACTCAGCTATCAAACACAAACAGAAAAAGCTGAAGCTGAATTGATAACCTCCTGTGGAAGTGGTTTAAAAACAGGCGAGAACTATTGAACGCGGGATGAAAGGTACTGAACGCGTTTTTATTTATCTTTTATTAGTCAATTATTTTGTATTAGATTGATTCTATGCCCCTTTGAAAGGACTATAAATAACTTGAAATATTTTCATATATATCCGCCATTTTCATATACACAATCATACAATAAAGCTCGCGACAAAGTTGCCACGTAGTTTGTAAAATACCATGTAATATTAATTCATGTGAGGGTTGAGTGAGTATGAGTATATTCCCAGAAGGGCTATTGAATAATTATAAACAGCTCAGTGACGTCATGAGACGCAACCTCGGTAGGCTCGCTCGTAAATCGAGACCCGCTCCGGTGGGATCTCGGGCAAGATTTGGAAAGGCCTAATCATGGAGTTCGGGCGAATATTCTATTTTTAAATCTTTTCTATTTTTATCTTTTCTAGCTTAGTTCTTTTTTCAAACTTTCAAAGGTGGTGATTATCAATATTTATGATTGAATGAATGAATGAATGAATGAAAATACTTTATTGTACACCAATATAGAGAAATACAATCGTGACAAATAGAACACGTACAATGGGCGGTCTTATCGCTAAGAAGCGATCTCTTCCAGATACCGCAGAACTTCGTCATTTATTACCGATTTTTATGTTCTTTTTTTATTGTACCGGTAGTTATGGCACGACCTGAAGATCCACCTAAAGTGATATTTTTTTTATTTACTTCAGCATCGTCATGTTACATTTTGGAAGGTCTCGGCGAAGAAAAAAGTCACAGGATATCATAATACGCAATTTCATTTATAGTATAGTATATAGTATACTAGGATAGTAATATTATGTGATGTTCTCTTGTAACTTGCACCAACGGACAATTTTGCAAACCTGCCTTACCCCGTCTTCAAGGGTTCAACCTCAACCAAATGTCACCGTACCTGGATTTGCAATAGCCAATTTAGGAAGATCCTCACACTTGTGAACCTTCCGTGAGACAGGGGACTCGATGGAGCATCGTATTCCTCCCGTAAGGGTCGCGTTAGACTGGCGAGCTGAACGGTATATCATAACCTTGGGATCCCGGTCGGCTGCTGACTCCACGGGAAGAGTAGGTACACTCCGGACCCCTTTGAGACTTATCTGAAAGTAAACAGGGTTTGTATTAATAAAAAATGATATTTTATGGACATTTCTTGCAGCACTATCTTGTCCCAAACTTAGCATAGCTTTTACTATGAGAACCAAATTACAGACCTTTATATAAATACTTAAATACATAAATACATATACAATACACATACAAATAATACTTAAATACATAATAATATACATTATGACCGTCTTAAAAATGTTTGTCCTGGGTGGTATTTGAAGCCACGATAACGCAGAAAGCAGAGCTGCCAACTTTCCTATGATAAAACTATTTTGGGTTTACATATGGTTTCGAAATGTAGTTTTTGTACAACTTTTTGGATAAAGGTTGTGTTTTAATGTATTTAGATAGATATATTTAATAAGAGAGAATATTTATAATAGATCAACGGAACAGATCTTTAAAGGACAGAGTGGAGAGAAAATTGCCATACTGATATTATTACACAGACACATGACTGATTTAAAAAATAGAAAAAAAAAACAACATCAGTATTTTCATCCCCTATTTCTCGCAGGTGGGTAACATAGGGTAAAATAAACATTCAAAGCCAAAGTCAAACTCATTTATTCCTTTAGATCTCAAGTATCATTTGGACACGTCAAATTTTACACATGCATGTACACATATTCGTGAGCATATAACGTGCCACAAGACAGTTCTTGTGACACGTTATATGGCACATTACATACACAGATATGTCAAATTACAGTCAGTTTTCATGTTTAAGCTAATCTTATTTGTTAAGTTTACTCCTGTTCCAGATCTGTATAAAACGATTGAAGAAAAAAGTAACAGGAAAGCAAAATACGCAAATTCGTTCTTGGATGACATATTTTTTCGAGCAATTCTTGTGTATATTTTGCCTACTTATTTTGCGTATCACCGAAACGGCCTAACGATTCGGATATCATTTGTTTCCTACATTCGACAGATACTGAAGAAACATTATCTAAAACCTAGCACCGTTTGCAGGTAACATAAAAAAAGCCAAAATTATAATTATATAATTATAAAATACCTATTATAATAATTTAATTTGTTTCCTCGAAAGCGGTTTCCTTGTTTATTGGGTAGGCCCTCTTGCAAAGATTACCTACTTCCAAAACTTAGCATTTCAAAGTTTATATCCCTCCTAGAATAAACAGGCTATTTGGAACGATGCAAAACTATAAATACATAACGGATCGATCCTGGTTGCTCCTGTTTGTGTCCGTATTCTGGTGTAAGAGCTAAACTCAGTGAATTTGCCATTGCTGGTAGCCAGGGGCGGGCTCTGTTTTGTAACAAAAGTTGTATGATGACTCTTTCGCCCTTCACCCACGCCTCTGGCAGACGCAGTCACATACAATGTACAGGACATTTTTTGCTGGGATTCAATTGGACGCTAGGCCTTTAAACAGAGTGACTCTTGCATCACATAAAGATGCAGAGTTCATAGCTAGACTTATTAAAACAAGTTAGGAAAATACTGTTTTGATACATATACAATATGTTTCAAAAAGGTTTGACAATATTGAAAGGTGTTCACACAAATCAGATTTTGAATCATACGCCTGAAAATCAGAATCCATATCAAAACATTTTTACCATACAAAAAAGGTAAAAAAAAATATTTGTTATTTTTCGGACAGCCCTAATGACCTGTCACCGACCGCTTATCATTCCACAATCACACACGCATGCAATTTTAGATCAATGAAGGTCACCGCATGTCACATTTAGGGTTGTCAAGTATACGTTAAAATTACATAGGTATAATGAGGTTGTCAGGGTTGTCATAACATAGGTATAATACGTTGCGTCGTGCAGCCAAAAAGGTCCCCCTCTCAGTTTAGTGCAGCAGCACCTAATATAGATAGATCTATCTATAATGCTTGCATTATAGATGGATCTATTATGCACACTGCGCTGGTTTTCAGACGGAAACAAAGAAATGGATGACATCACGAAAAGACATTACACATAAATAAACAATACTGACATTAGGCAATACAAGATTTAGAGTATTAATACCAAATTCGTGTCCACAGACAGATATAACAGAAAGAGTAGGCGAGCCTTATGAAAACTGAAATAAAAACTAAACACATATTAAATATGTAATATCCATAATAGCAATAATCCGAGCCGACACAGAATAGGTGCGTAAGTTATCCAAATGTCAATTAGCGTAGTTCAACCTGGCGCAGTAGAATAACGAAATCCTGACTGCGAGATATACAACGGTGCAAGCACGTAGGTATATATATAAACATCAATTACCGAATGTATTTAAGCGCTGCGTCAAAACGGCTGCAACTATTTGGCTATTTTTTTGTTGTTTGTAATTGTCTTCTGGGTTAAAACCGACCCAACATAACAAATAAGACTAGTTGCTCGCTTCTGTAGGTGTGTACCCTTTGATTTCCGACACGTACCCCCTGAGTGGTGCTAAAGGAGCTAAATCTGTAGCTGGTAGCATGCCACAGCGCAATAGAAACTGATCGGTCACCCATCCCACTACTAACCGAGCGGAGAAATAACTTAGATGATCTGTAAAGAACATCTAAGCAAGCTCTGTCATGAGTGCTTCTATAAAAGACACTGACGGACAATGCATGTGTGGGGGCGGGGACTAATTGACCGTTGGATAGACCGACGCGACGTGCATTATTCACGCGATCGATACGACAGTCCACGGCCGCGGCGACGGTCATAGTTTCAAAAAACCGGGTAAGTGCGATGCAGACAGCTGCAGCGAAGGTTCCGTATTCCATGGATAATATCCGTGATGATTTTATAAACTAAATGTAACCGTAGAAGGTAGGGTGGAAGAACTTGACACCTTTTGTAAAAAAATAAGTTCGAAAACTAAAAACAGACTACTGAAATGTCGCGCTCTAAAAAGAATGAAACAAGAAGATATTCTCATCTGAAATTTTTATGTACAAACCATCCAATATTATCGTCTCTTAAATTAACAACTTACATACAATATTCATAGTTATGTACAGAGGATAGCCGTGGGCATATGCCACTTTGCATTAAAGCTATTGTTTTGTAAGGGCAGGAACAGATTGGGAACAGATGAAGGTACTCTTAAATAAGACTAGCTTAAACATTAAAACTGACTGTAATTTGACATATGTGTAATGTGCCTAAGAAGCTCATGTGACACGTTATACCTATGCGCACAAATATGTTTACTCGTATTCGTGCGTTTAAATGACTCTTAACCCGTAGCATTATGAATTTTTTACTAAACTATTACAAAAACAAAAATAATGACGTCTAGGTCTTAGATTCCGATCACTTTTTAATTAAGGAAGACATTTTAGAATGTTCTGGAAACTTTTAAATATTTACATGTACACAAACCAAATCTTTTTTGGTTAAAAACTTTAAAAGCACAATCGTAACGCTCGGTATCCGATAAAATTGACTACAACATCGATAACAGCGGTTTGTCACAAGTCGCAAACAAAAGTTCGTTTTTAAATGTTGAAAAATATCTCAACGTTGCACCCAACACGGGAAACGTCAACTATGAATACCCATTTATCTCTTACACGAATACTTGCATACAGCGAACGCTAATAAATATAAATAAATATAAATATTCATGGACATTTCACACAGCGTCATCTAGCCCCAAACTAAGCATAACTTGTAATATGGGAACTAGATAACTGATAGAATACATATAGTACTTTTTTTTTTGTAAATACATACTTATAATACATATTAACACCCAGACACAGAACAAACATATATGTTCGTCACACAAATGCTTGTCGTGGGTGGGAATCGTACCCACAACCTACAGCGCAGAAGGCAGAGCGACCACCAACTGAGCTTTGAAGCCCGTATGATTTTGTCAGATAGTAATATCTTGGGGAAATGTTACTCGCATCAGATGAGGTGCCCGTAGATTCCCAACACGCGTCACCTGGGTAGTTTGAAAGGAGCAACTCAAAATAGCAGTAGAACGTGCCATGTTCGAGAAGTACTGCCAAACACCTGGTTATTCACCGCCAAGCAAGTACATACGTATTGTTTCGGTGGAAGGTGAAATTACAGACACATTAAAAAAACGTTTACACACTCATACCTCTGCACTAGGATTCCCTGTGTCGCAGATGGCATGGACAAACACAGAAACACATGACAAACACCCAAGACCCGAGAACAAACTTCATGCTCACCACACAAAGTGTGCCCGGCCGGGAATCGAACCCGGGACCCCTCGCTTCGAAGGCAGGGCTACTGCCAACTAAGCCACGGAGCATGATGCGTAACATCCCTGTCTCAGAATGGCGGGCAACAGAATGCAACATGCCTCTTTTATACATTGATAGTTTCCTATCAAAGTATAAGAAGAGCAAATCTACTATCGCCTATAAAGGAACATAGTATTATAACCTATCTAAAAAGACTGGATTGCTGGCTGACCGTTGTAGACCTAAGTTATGGGCAGAGCCAGGAACTTGTCTCCTACTCAGATGAAAAAAAAAATAACTAGTCCGCCATATTGAATTTAGAATGTCGTCATTCATTGTGATCCAAACTCAACGTGTTAGCAAAATTTTCATCTCAATCGGTTGAGGATAAATGCTTTAAAATGCAGTAGCAAGATTTGATCCGAACATTCTACATAAAACTCTTGTAAAAATATCACGTTTCGTTCATTCAAACTATTCAGGTACTAAAGAGATTATATAAAAGTATCAGCTATTTGATCGAGTAGGTTCTACCCTTTACTGGCAACACTGAAGCTGTTCGGGGTGTTTGTCATGTATTAAATGTCAAAAGGTCATGTTCGGTCATCATGTACGCATCCCGTCGTGCCAAATGTGCAACGACAACAGCAGTCAATACACGAGACGCGCCTCGTTGGACAAAGACCACATGTTTATGGTCCTAAAACATCACATTTCATAAAACTTATGCAGTTTAGATATCTTCTTGCGGCGACAAGAAAAATAATTATTAAATTTATTTCATTGTAGTTAAATGTCAACAATATAAAACGAGTATTTACTAGCATTTGTAAATTCATTTAATGATTTATTTCGAACTAGCAGCGCCCCGCGGATTTTTACCCGCGTAGTTCCCGTTCCCGTGAGAATACGGGAATAAAATATAGCCTATGTTACTCGCTGATAATGTAGCTTTCCATTGGTGAAAGAAATTTTAACATCGGTTTGGTTGTTTAGGCGTGAAAGCGTAACAAACAAAATAAAATCACTTTCGCATTTATAATAATTATTTACTATTAAGTTAGGATTTAGATCGTAAAGATTCCTTCAGTATTTTATTAATTGAAAAAATGACGAATTATCTTTCTGACTTAATATACCTAACAATAATCTATTCTACATATATAAATAAAAGTTAATTGACGAATAAATGTAAGCACAGCATCACTTCAGAACGGCTGTGCCTATTTGGGAATTCTTTTTTTGTTGTGAATAAAGAAATCTTACGAAAAAGATCATTTAATTTTCAGACGAAACTGCCAATCAATCTCGATTCCCGATAATAGGATTCTGAAACGCAACTCAGAAATGTGTGAATCTGCTGACCATTTTACATACTCAAAGACATATATCTAAATCCGTAGATTTTTCCGTCCGTGCCGTGACGTGCGGAGCGACCTCTGCTAACAAATCTAATTTGTTCGCCGATCGGCACGTCCAACTTTTGACGGAGGGCGTTTGAAGCACCATCCAACTCAAATAGAAACTGCGTATAACGTGGTCCTTATCGCTTGTGAATATGCAGATGGGATGTATTTTTTTTTGTTAAATTTGTGATATTTTAGTTATTTTTACCCGACTGCATTAGAAGGATTATGTATGTATCCTGTACACATACACTCTAAAAACATGTTTGAAAGGTCGATGTACATTTCTAGTCTTGGTTGTCCTAGTCTAATGTGTTAGAATTTCTGGATATCTTGATAAATATGAATTTTGGCAAATTTCCTAAAATTAGGTATTTTTTCGTTTTACAAATTTCAAACAGACAATTTTTGGTATCTTAAAACTTATTTTTATCTTTACTTAATGTATCATCAATCAACAAACGCCAGTACAGTCTCACGGAAGCGCGTACTAAATTAATTATTGCTACATTAAAATCATATTCATATGATGGAATTATATTTAAGACAAGTGCTTCTCGTCCAGAAAGATGCGCCTGCGCAACGTGCGGGTAAATTATACGCGCAATTTATGCGCACCCGCCGCAGTACGCCCTGCGCTCATAACCAACCGGAAGTGATTATCATATTATTATCAGGTTAACTTTAATGTCAAACCACAAAGTTTCGGTGTACAATAAAAACAAGCGAACAATTTAAAAATAACAACAAAGTTAACACACTCATACCTCTGCACTAGAATTCCCTGTGTCGCAGATCGCCGCAACACAGCCTTCATCTTTCGTGTGAGTAAATGGAAAACTCTGAAGAGTATTGAGAGTCTTCCGACATAGCTAATCGATTAGTAAAGCCAGGATCAACACCTTAACATGCCCACCGAAGCACGGAAGCGATCAGTTCCAATGCCTCAAAACGGTCACCCATCCAACTGCTGACAGAGCCGAGAGTAGCTTAACTTGGTGGTCTGTAAGGAACAGGTAAGCAAGCTTCGACACTAGGGCTTCAGTAATACGTGTGCACCGCTGCTTGGCGGCAGATTACGGCAGGTGTGGAGTAGACACCTCCCGCTATAACGCTTTAAAACGACGATTAGCTGAAAGCTGTCGAATTCATTCGCGTCTGGGCTCATTGAATCAATGAAAAACACTGTATCCTGGCACCGGGCCTAATTACTGGGCTTTTCACTAATTACCTACTGTCTGTATATACGATGTCCAAAACGGAATTTATCTTAAAGCTACTTAGTTACTGCTTGAAGTAATAGAAGCAGTCGTTCTGGGTTTAATTTTAATTTTATTTTATGTTAATATTTGTTTTAATTTGTGATATTTTATTATTCGTTACTACATAGATAGATTATAAAAAGGATCTCATAGATTTTATAGTATAGTGTTTTAATTTGAAAAGTTGTTTGTACACGTGTATTTCACTGTCGTCGCACGCTGTCACCACGGTGCCTCAGAATACCAGCGCTGTATCAATCCACTGACGCAGCACATGCTGAGTGGTTACCTATTTTGTTGTTACATACTCTTAAACGTGTGTCCAGTCATTATATACATTTGGAAATGAAAATGAACCGAGAAAGCCAAATTTTGGATATTACGTGGGGGGCGGCTAGAAAAGCTTAAGTTCAAATTGTCGACCAAAATAACCTTGTGCAATTTCCGCCATCTTCAAAAAAGGATTAAAACTATACTAACTCCATATTCTGTAGCGTGCCGCTACAAGACAAAGAAGACTCTTGCATCCAAGTAAAATCATCCCAACTGACACTAAAAACAAATTGGATGAGTAACTTCCCCGTCAAACGTCAAAGAGTCCGAAGCTGATTAAATCTGGTGCACGTTTATCATTTTCTGGAGTTTAATATAAAAACCCAATATGGTCGGCGAAACTTGGTTTGATTAAAACTTATCAAGAACTTCATCTCAGCGGGTAATGAGATTTATATTGAAAATTATATTTTAAGAGCCATATTTTCTGTATAAAAAGTGTACTAAAATTTTCAGGATTGGATGAATAATGTTGAAATACTAGCGACTCGCCCTGATATCGCGCGGAACTGTTTCTAATTTTAAATATTTTGAAATATGGAACAGAAAATTTTAAAAGTTTAAAATTTTTGAAACATCATCAGAAGCGATTAATATTCGGTCTGAAAATCCTCTCAAATTACAACACCTTCAAAAAACTATACGTTTGTTTCTTCTTAATAAAGACATACAATTTTATCCAATAATTAACTAAGTATTGTCTGTGTTTTCAAGTATATTTCAAAGCCGAGATAGCCCCGCCTCATTCTATTAATATTTTAATCATTTATGATGCAACAGATTTCTCCTAGGGTTCCTTATTGTTGAATAAAATGACATTAAACGGGTAACCAGACAAACAGACATTACAGGTATTGTTGGGTTTCTCTTGGGATACGGAATTCTAAAAATTATTGTACGGAATCCGTTATATACATACAGTAAGCCAGTATCGAAACACAAATTCGACAGTTCGCTGAGTGACATAATATTAGTTTATATTCTGTGGGCATGTCTTAATGGACTCGTTGGAATATATTCGCCTCCGAAGTGAACAGTAATAACAGCATCACAACTGACTAGACAATAGTAGGCTAAATATCGCCTACCCACAACTAGCAAACCTCCCACCCGACGAAATAGAGGGATGTTATTAGTTTATAGTGTGTACCTGAGTGCATGTGTGTATGTTTGTGACATTGTAGCTCACAAACGGACGAACCGATTTTGTTTTCCTGTTTGAAAGCTGACTTGGTCAAGATGGTTTTTAGCTATAACTCAGGAGGAGCTGATTTTCATTAACATCAAACGCAATACAAAGACAAGTATTGTCGTTTGATATGCGTTTAGAGTTTTAGAATGTACATGCAATCAATTTGCACATTAACATTACAACATTTCAACATAAACATGTTTGAAGAAAACTTGATACAGCCGGGAAGGAAGTAGCTTCTATTTTTATAATATCATTGATGGCAAAGAAACTTGTGGAAAAGGAAAAAGTGTAGCGGTGTCTGAAGATTTTTTAACCGCTTGATAAAAAAGGGTCTGCCTTACCTACTTTAAATATAACTCCGAAAAAGTCTCCGAAAACCTTTAAATTATAACTCCGAAACCGATAGGTGTTATAAATTCTTAGAAACTTCCCGAATTTCTTTTTCAAACCTAAAGTAGTCAATTAAATTTTTCATTCAGTGACTTGTGAAAAAATTGTTTTTAAAATTAATATCTGTTACACACCTACAGATTTATGTCAGTAAAACTCATTCAGGAGACGATAAAGACAATACGCGTTTTAGAAGGCTCGATCAACCCCTTTGTGAATGTTCCTTGCCCCGAATCTTTACTCATGATAGGTTTCCATCACGCACGGATGGTTTTCCTAAATTGCAAGACCACAAATGTTAATACATTTATGACAAATAAATTAGACTTTTTAAATCTATATCAATAAAAATCTATTGCCGCATGTATGTAAGCACTTTTTATGTTGTGTTTGTAATAGTTAGGACGAGGTATGTATGAAAGAAAATCTTTGGGAAATCTACGGGAAATGTAGGAAAGTGGGGAAAAACTGATGGTGCATTGTTCTATAGTGTTTTTGCAGCTGCGACGTTAGTCAAATAGATGTTAGACGTTCGATTGTCAAATTGTGAATCGTGACAGGAAAACGTCTACGGGTTAGCTAGTAGCTTATAAAACATTTTACACTTCTTGACAGTGACAGTATACAGCGGCAGATTATTCCCATAGAAATTTAGTTCAAATCTTTTCAATATTTTTGTAGTTAAATAAAAAAAATAAGTCATCCAATTAAACTAAATTGCATGCTTTCCTGTGACTGTTTCTTTCGCCCGTTGTATACCGATTTGGATGTTTCTGTTTTAAATTGAAGTCGGATTTATTTTCATTGACACTTAAATTAGATAATGCCTCTCTACAGCTGCTGAAATATTAATTATGTAAATTAAACCATTAATCTGTAATCTGGTTACAGGCATTAGGCATTCTTTGTAGTCGAAATTGCGAGGACAATTCTTCATTAATAATTCCAAAGTCAGAGTGGTACGTTAGTATTTATCTAAAACTAAGTTTTAATGAATTTCATAAGTTTCAAAGGTAAACTTGTCCGGGACCATTGCGAATCCCACAGACTCACAATATATAGTATTTAGTTTCGGGTGAAATCAGTGGCATCCCTAAAATCCCATAGAGTTCGTGTCACGTAGAACATTCAGGAACCGATAGAGACAAACCGTATTTTGAAGAGGGTACGATTGACCGCTCCGGTAATTTGGCATATAAAAGGCTCTGCATCTTCGGGGCTTGGAATAATCTTGACGTCTTCTTTGAAGGCAGACGTCTCGCCTTAAATAAATTTTGCCAGGAATGGAGCACGGTACATAATGTACCTGAACTATTGATGTAGGCTAGCGAGCATTTTGTAATTTTATCAGTACATCATTACATTAAAATACATGTAGTTTAATTAGGTATATAATACCGAATTAAATGTATTTGAATGTAGAATTTAATGTGATAAAACGATAAAATGCTCGCTAGCCTACATCAATAGTTCATCTACATTGTAAACAGTTCTCCATTCCGTAATCTGTCTATGTTTTTTTGTAATGTACCTATCTCAGATTTTTCTTTCGTAACATTCTTTTAACTCCTCACACAAGGGTTTTTTGCTCCCCTGTTTGTTTTATTATGTAAATAAGACGTCGATGTGCAGGATTAGATCTTCAAGATTAATTACGTATGCCAATAGACATTGTTTCTATAAACAAAACGAACGATCACAAATTCAGAGGGTTTTATGATTTGTTGCTGCGCTGAAAAATAATAATCTGAATGAACAATGGGCCACTGCAGTAATTCACAAAAGATAAATGAATCCGGTAACATTTGATTAAACGAGTCGAAAGTGGGCGTAACTTAAGTGTACCTGATAACCAAACCATTGTGCACCATACAGTGCAAATTGATAATGTAATTCACGATGGAACTAAAGCTGGTGGGCCGCATGTTTAGAATGTTTTATATTGTTTTTTTTTTAATGTGAAGGGGGGCCTGAGGGCCCACCTTGTGGTAAGTGGACAATAGTAATGCGACTCAGTATAAGATTTGGATCTTAGACCGAGTTGCATTCATCCTGCTGCGTCCATCACCTGAGACGGGGATGATAAGTCTCATGCGCATGTGATTTCACCGGTACCCACACTCTTCTCCGGAACACAGTAATGCGAGCACTTTCCAGTTGTGACGGCCTCTATTAATATAGCAATACCCCAAAACAGGTCCATGATATGAAACCCAGAATATAATCCAAGCAGCAGCATTACGAGAAGCAATAAATGGATTGAGTATTGAGTACAAATTGTTATGTATGTATATATTCAGTCCAACTGATAGCAATGTGGCAAAAATCGTTGATAATTGTAAACTAACACCTTAGAGACATACAATATTACATACGTAACAACAATTAGCGCATATGTATACGCACTAGAATTTAGAGCATTTCTGCTATTTGTGTGGGCGTATATCGTATCGAGTATCAACATGGAAAAATACTCAAATCATTATATAGTGAACAATGAAGCCAATCGCACTTCTACTATTCCTATACCTGAGCCCAGCTTTCTGCGCCGAAGACTGTGTGAGAGAAGTGACTGAGGAAAATATGTGGGAACTTAAATTACATAAAAAGTTAATGTGCAATTATAACAGCGCAGTTCCACCACGACCCATGGTGAAAAACAGAGATTCTATTAATGTCATACTCAGGTTTATCTTCAAAAAGTTGAATTTTTATAGTGAAGATCAATTATTTTCTACTTATATGTGGACCTACATTTCGTGGCATGATGACCGTCTAAAATGGAATACGACTGACTTTGGTGACATCGAGGAAACTCCGATGTCCAACTATAAGTTGTGGATACCAGGCATCAAATTAATAAATAGTGTAAACGACTTATACGATCAAAGGTATGAATATGTTCCTTGCAAAGTTCGGAACAATGGTGAAGTTCAGTGTTTCTCATGGATTATATTTGAAACAAATTGTGCCACAGATCTGAAAAACTGGCCTTTTGATACGCAAGTGTGTTCCTTAGAATTTGGACCGTGGAAATCGCAAGGAGCAAATGTTAGTCTCGATTTTCCTCTGAATGCCGTCACTTTCATTGATTCTGAATATGGTGCTGAATGGGACGTAATAGATTACAAGCAAGAGGAAGATCAGAGTGCAGTCGTACAGCTGAAGATGAATTTCACCATGGTGCGGCACGGAGACATCCTTGGAGCGATTATAATACCGCCATCAGTCGTGCTATCGATGCTCACGATATTTGCGCTATTCATTGACACAAGAAGTGACAGCCGCCTGTTCATGTTGTGTTTCAGTTTGGTGTGTCATTTCTACTTTCTTTCGGAACTGAGCACGGACATCCCGCCCCACAGCAAGACCTCGCCAAAGATTTTGCTTTACTTCCGTGGATCAGTCATCATGACTATCATCAGCTTGTCACTAACATTTTTTCTGAAAATTCTTTGTAAGAGGGACGCGCCAATGTCAAATTTTATAGCTATAGGGAACGAATATGTCTACAATAGTTACGGCAAATTTCTTATTTTTCCTCGTTGGGAATCGCGAGTGGATGACAAAAGTGATTTCGTTAAAGCCTGGACAGATTTCTCAAATGTGTTAAACAGCATTTGGATTTTAGTTTTGGTGATGGTTTATATTATAATGTTTTGTAGTATGGTGCCAACACCAACCGGTCTTCTTTCAAAGATTGGACATAAGTCTTACGATTTTCAATAAACGTTATTGATTTAATATGGAATTATGTTTATACTGTTAAGTACATTGCCAAAAAGTCCTCTTAAATAATAAATCTGCAAAAATACCAACTATGAAACGAATTCATGATTTTTTTTACCCCTGAGTCTGAAAAACAGCCAAAGTCACATGCGCATGAGACGTAACATCAACATCTTCGGTTAAATTTTGAAGAAAAAGAAGTTTGTTCTGAAATCATTTCAATCACCTATCTCCGTATCGACACGTAATGGCGCCAAACGTAGACAAGTGCTACGGCGGGAGATTTCCGCTACCACATAATGCACTTAGCGGGGATGAATGGTAATGTGCACGCCTTATCTCTTCGTATATCGGCGTCGCGATCGTCTGCCGAATCGAGCCCTTACAAATTAACTATTATCGTTTTTGTGTTTCCCCGAAGTTAGATATATATAACAATTTATAAAGTATTTTTTTTGATTTCGTAAGATTGTACACCTAATCAATAGTAGGCGTCACCTAGTGGATGTTTTTAACCAACTTCAATAAAGGAGGAGGTTACATGTTCCACTACAGGATCTCTCACTACTACTAGTACCTATTGGTCAGACCTGCGCTGTATAAATAATTTGTGTGTCAAACACAGATGTTTGTTCTATGACTGAGTGTTAATATGTATTTATTTAGAAAAAAGTACTTAATCAATATTCTATCAGTTATCTCGTTCCCGTAGTACAACTATGCTAAACTATCTGAAGTTCAGACAATTGAACCAAGTTACAATGTACGTTAGAACTAAAAAAGATGAAAGATATTTTCTGGGAGCTTTGGGGTCAGCAGACATCCCCACTAATGCAGGGTTCCAATAATATTGAAAGGTTGATAACATCTTTTAGTACTGGGATTACTAGAGTTTTGTATTTGAATTCGTTATGTTTAACGGTATGTTTTTTGTGACTGAAGTCCGAGACAAGCCAACGGCCCACCTAATATTAAGTGGTTAACACCGCCCATAAACACAAATATGTCTCAGGTCTTCCTCACAACAGTATTAGAAGACCCAAGTCGCGTCGCGTTGCGCCCGTCACTCAGACGGGGATGATATGCCTGTAATTTCACCGGCGCCCAACCCTTCCACCGGAAGACAGCAACTCGTGTTTACCACTGCTTAGCGGCAGATTGCAAGGCGTTGAAGAAGTAGTTCTCCGAACAAACTTGGCAGAAGTTCTACTGCTATTTCTTGTTGCTCCTCTAGCACCACCCGGGGGACACGTGTAGGGGGTCTGGTGGTATTCACTACGGAGGAGAACAACATGATCACCCAAATAAAGGTAAAAAGAAAGTTGCTTAAAATGCTTTTTTCATTATCAATTTTTACCGAAGTGTCATTTTCGTAGCGTATTTTGATACAATTATTAAGACTAAGGTCTTATGGAATTGAAACGATCGTTTAAAAAAAAACGTACAAGCTACTGAATAAAAATAGCATCCAAATAATGATTTCATTTCTACGATCCAGTCCTTATTAAAATGGGCTTTCACAAATGAAAAAAACCAAGAACATGCCGATAAGAAATGATATTGGTTCCGTGGATTTACAAAAATATATTTATTTTTAGCATCATTCTCCGATTGAATTATTTAATTATATTATTTTGGGGTACCACATTGCTCACGTCCGTAGGTGAATACCCCCAGATCCCCTACACGTGTCCCCCGGGTGTTCCGAAAGGATCAACACAATGTAGCAGTATAACTCATGCCAAGGTCGTGTGAAGCAATGGTGCACTCGCGTTACTGTATTCCGGTGAAAGGGTGTGGGTGCTGGTGAAATTAAAGGAACTTGAGGCTCGGAGTGACGGGCGCAACACGATGCAACTTGGGTATTCTCATGCTTCAGTAGAGACTTGAGCCATGTATTTATTGCTTATGAGCGTCGGTAACCACTTTTATCAGACAGGCTGATAGCTGGTTCAATCAGTCACCGGTAAATAATTAAAAAAATCTGTGTAATTTTTAAGCGTGATCCAATAAAATTGAAGTTCTAAATCTTTAGCCTACCTTTTATACCTCTATTAGCTGCGCCCCGCGGTGTTCCGCGGTTGGACTTCCTACGGGAACAGTTCATTCTTCCGGGATAAAAAGTAGCTTATGTGCTATTCCAGACTATAATATATCTCTGTGCCAAATTTCATCCAGGTCCGTTCAGCCGTTCTGGCGTGACTGAGTAACAAACATCCATCCATACTTACAAACTTTCGCGTTTATAATATTACTAGCTGACCCGGCCACGCGTTGCTGTGGCTAACGTTTTTGTCATATGATAATATTGCGATCATAAATTGAGATGTGAGCTATACTATCTTTCAAGTTGGATCAAACTGCACACGGTGTACAAATTTGATTAAAATCGGTTAAGTAGTTTAGGAGTCCATCGCGGACAAACATCGTGACACTTAATTTATATATATTAATATATATTTATATATATATATATTATAGGTAGGTGTTTTGTGAAAAAAAAAACAGTTTTTATTGAAATTCCTTTTTTTTAAGCAAATGTATGTTAAAATATTTTGTTTATAGCCATTTCATCGCTATGCAGGAATCTAGTACCAGATGTTATGGAATGGTAACTTTAGGAAAACAATGGAACTCTAAACAAGTCAAGATATACAAATGAATAACAAACAAAGCCCTTGAACCGGATGTCGGTAAGACCAGCTTATTATTTCATGTCGCGGACATTAGAGGGAATATGGCTAGGGGCGATTTACGACCCGCCCCGCCTTATCTCAATATTAAAGATTTCATTAAATCATGGCTGGGCGCAATAAAACAGTTTGATACCGCACTTACTTCGCAAGGAGTCGAGTGACCGACTTAATGACGTGTACCATTTTGACCCTTGGAGTTTGGTTCAAGCAATGATGTTCTATACGAACTGCGCCTATCTTCCCTCAATATCATTTCACTTATTCAGTTTCATGTGCGAGACACAGGGAATCCTAGAGGTATGAGTGTGTAAACGTTTAAACAAAAAGTTAGTTACCATTGCTATGAGACCTTATTACAATATTATTATCTATGGTATCACTGAGACGGATATGTAAAGTGGTAATTTTTTTACCCATATCTTTCCACTGGTACTGCAGTGCGACTGCACCGCTGCTTGGCGACAGATTTAGTTATGGTGGCAGTACTTCTCCGAACGAACTTGTGTGTCGCTACTTTGAGTTCCTCCTTTCGCACCACCCAGGGCACACGTGTAACTCTGAGGGTCCGCGAGAGCAACAGGCACCCCCAAAATAAACCTAACTTACTAACCTAAATGATAAAAAAAAAAAAAAACAACGTTAACACACTTATACCTCTGCACTAGGATTCCCTGTGTCGCAGATGGCATGGACAAACACAGAAACACAAGACAAACACCCAAGACCCGAGAACAAACTTCATGCTCACCACACAAAGTGTGCCCCGGCCGGGAATCGAACCCGGGACCCCTTGCTTCGAAGGCAGGGCTACTACCAACTAAGCCACGGAGCCGTCCAAAACACTGTACTTATATCCAAGCTGTAAAATAAACCTAATCACACTTATATTATGAAGGCTAAAGTTTGTGTGTATGTGTGTGTGTTTGTTCTTCACGCTCAAACGGCTTAACGGATTTAGATGTAATTTGGTACCTGGGTAGCTTAAAACTAGCCTATGTGTTAAGGCTAGTTTTGATACCGGAAAACTGGAGCGCAGTTAGGTTAATAATTATATACTGTGGGTGAATATCACAACAGAATCGATCACCCAGGTGATCTAGACTCCTTTTCAAAGACTTGGATTCAATAGCTCAAGACAAGGGTAGTTAGAAAGAGGAAAGTATGTAATTTAAGTAAATAGACACTTGTAGGTGTGTAACTTGGACCAAAACAAACAGTTACAGCAAGGGATTTGCAAGTAGGATTTACCATTCGTCAGATTATTTGACACATAACGATCCTAGTCCTACGCAATAAAGTCGAAACTCCTCCAATTTAGCGTTTACGAGTCGCGATTGGTCAGTAATGATCACGTTTCAAATGACTGGTATACCTAGATGAATAAGTACATATCAATTTGGTAATGTATTTAGGCCTTGAAGTACGCAAGTTTAAACTGGCCTCGTGAATTTGAATGGCTAATCATGAACATCATTAATTATTAAGTGATGACTAACGATACCTAATGACAAACGATTGTAGCAAATGATTTAACAAAATTACCCAAACGTTTCGATTATGTGACATTTCATAGTTATTTAAAAAAATCTTCTGCGCTATTTCCTTGTGTTCACATTGTCAAAGGCAAATATATTATATTTTTTTCGTTTTAATTGTTAGAAGAAATAAACAGGCCATATTTTGTTTTGTTTATTAATTAACCCAAATGCAGAAAACTGGCATTGGCAGAATGAATGGTGGCTATAGACAAGAAAAGATAAAAAAAAGAATTCGTTAAAACTTGTTTATAAAAGGATTTTGGTCGTCAGAGGAGGAAAAAAAAAAAAATTGTAATGAGTGATTTGATATTTTATAAGTCTTACTAAGCGATGTGGTGATTAAACGTCGAACAGTTTCGAAAAAAAAAAAAAAAACATTATTAAAAGCATTTTAAATATGGTGTTACGACATTTTGTGTTTACTTACATAAAAGCCATATGGAAACATAAATAGATTAAAAAAAAAGTGACAAAGTACTGATACTTCAGTAACTTCGTCACTTGCTTTAACTTTGCTTTGAGATTCTAGAGCCAGCTAATAAGATAGATTTTACCGATATTAAATAAAATAAAAATAAAAAATATTTAAAATGAAACTCATCTCCTGTTTATGCTTTCATTAGTAATTATAATTTCTCCGTGACTGTAACTGCATTAATAAGTCCTGTCCACTCCCCATCCTCAAGACGCCCCTTGTATTTCTCATCACGTCGCGCGCAAAACAAATAAGCATCTACCTAAGGCACGTCAAAGATACTTTATACATTAATTAATACGAGGAAATCCCACAGGAACCCTTATCCGAAGACGGGCGAGTCTATCTCGTACGCGAATACCCGTATACCCGGGTACCCATACACCTCGAGGGTACCACTTAGGGTTACCACCTCTCACTGACTGCCGCGTCTCTACCGAAATTGCACTTAGGGAAAGAAACACTCCCGCTTCCCCATTTTAAAATAAAAAATCGGAACGTCTCATCTTTTTTTAAATGATTACTACTCAAAATTATCAGCAATAAAACTCAAATCATCCTCACTAAAGTATGAAAGATGATGATTACGATTATTTATTCAAATGATTGACACGTTTTCTACTAATACTAAAGTATAGTTGGCTCCTTTTGCAACACGCGGGGGACACGTGTGGAGTCTTTAGAAAGTACACTTTTACGATCGTGAGCAACATGGACCCCGTGACTCGAAATTATTTAATATAAATCACATTTCCAGAAATTTCCAAAATATTAGTGTGAAAAACCGGTTTTGAAAACACGATTATGCATAAATGGAATTTTAAAACTAATTGAGTCATCTTTCACAACTCAAACTAAATCAATATATATAATATTAAGTATTTAGTAAATTTACACAAAAAAATAAACATACATGTCAACGTCAAAGTTCATATACAAAGTCTAACAGGGGTTCCTTAGATTCATTACATGCAGATATCTCGAATTACTTTTCTTTTTAGGTTTGAACTCATCTTTGTATATGGTTTTGCTTGTTTTGTTTATTATATAATTCAGATTTTTTTTATTGAAGAAATGCAATATCATCATGAGATGGTCAATTTACGGCAACCGATGGGTAGGAGGTGGTAACCCTAAGAGCCACCGTATAATAATTATTTATCAATGGACCCTCTGGGCATTACCTCTATACCTTTCGTTCAATTTGCATTTTACAGCTCGGACCTTTTATGAAGTTCCTGATTTCATTCGAAAAATAAAGGGGGTGGTTAACACGTGGTTTTGCGGAGTGAATGGGGACGAGTGTCTACGTAATTAAAGAGTTTTAATGGAGTTTAGACAATTGCGTACTAATCTTTGTGAGTGTTTTAGAAACTGTATTTTATTATGGTACCAATTTAATAGGTGTGTGAATATGACTCCGCCCCTTTTTGTCAAAATAAAACACATATGTTCGCTTACAAAATTAAAAAAAAATTTATTGAAAGTATGCTCCATCTGCAGCTACAACCTTCGCCCATCGTTCAGGTAGTTTTCGTATTCCTTGCTGGAAGAAGTCCTGGTCTTTTGAGCTTATCCAGTTGTCAATCCAAATTTTGATACTTTCACATGAAGTAAACTTTTCTCCAGTAAGGTCTGTCTGCATCGTCCGGAATAGGTGGTAATCCGAAGGAGCTATGTCTGGTGAATATGGCGGGTGGGGTAACACTTCCCAGTCCTGTCCCTCTAAATATCTTTTTACGACTTCTGCGGTATGCGGTTTGGCATTGTCATGCTGAAGAACTAATTTGTTATGTCTATTCACCCATTCTGGTCGTTTTTCTTCTATGGCTCGCTTCAAACGCATTAGTTGTCGTCGGTAAACTTCTCCATTAATAGTTTCAGAGGGTTTGAGCAACTCATAATATACAATACCTTTCTGATCCCACCAAATACAGAGCATGACCTTGGCACAGTGAATATTTATTTTTGGCTGTGATGGGCCTGGTTCGCCTGGTTTCACCCAAGCTTTTTTGCGTTTAGGATTTTCGTAGTGTATCCATTTTTCGTCTCCTGTGACTATCCGATGCAAAAATCCTTTTCTTTGCTGTCTTTGAAGCAGCATTTCACAAATGGTTTTCCGACGTTCCATGTCTCTTTCTTTTAAATCATGTGGAACCCAGTCACCGGCTTTTTGAATCATTCCCATCATTTGTAAACGCTTTGCAACAGTTGAACGATCAACATTTAATGCTGCAGCTAATTCTGATTGAGTTTGGCAAGAATCTTCCGCCAATAATGCTTCCAATTCAGCATCTTCAAATTTTTTTGGTGGTTTTCCATGTTCTTTATCCTCAGTACTAAAATCGTTATTTTGAAATCGTCGAAACCATTCCTTGCAAGTTGTATTAGACGGAGCATGCTCACCATAAATCTCCACAAGCAAACGATAAGTTTCCGCTGCAGTTTTCTTCGCAATAAAATAATGTAATAACACTTCCCGCAAATGACGTTTATTTGGAATAAAAACCGACATTTTCGAAAAGGTGAAAACAATTGTTGCTTACACTTCAACCAAATATCATAAAATGCGTTAGATAGCTGACATTCAGTACTATCGAATACAAGTATGGTCATTTATTAGTACACGTAAACAATACTAAAAACGACCTCTGTTGAGAAAGGGCGGAGTCATATTCACACACCCAATAATATGAGGTTTTTTTTTTTATGTGGTATTGTTGGAGCAAGCTGGAACACCTGGTAAGTCGTTAACTCCACCCACAACAGCAAAACGACTCAGGTCCTCCCCTGCCGAAGTATGAAAAGACCCAAGTCGCAGTTTTGGAGTGTTTCTGTAATTATTTGTGGGAAAATAGAAGTAAAATAGTGCGCAAAAATTTTTTATTTCTACAAGGTGAAGCAAGTTTATAATTTAGCGTAGACGACACAAGTGGTGTCCAACCATAATGGGCACCGCTTGTCACGTCTACGCTATCATAAAAATGAAAACTACAAGGTAAATTAGGATTCATTATTAATGAATTCTAATAAATGCTATTTAATTTACATCAAGCAAATGAGAATTCATTCACAATAAATCAATACCAAAAACCTTTCGGTTAAAATTACACCCTATTTTAAAAAACCAAACCTTCCATTATGAGAATTATGACCAACTAATTATCAAAAGTCGCTTTTCATAATCTTACGACTAATTAATAGTCAATTACTTCCTTTTAATCTCGAATGCCAAACAATAAATTTCCATTTTGAAATCCAATTAAGCATAGGAACCGCTTCGGAATCTGATTAAATCCATACAAAAGGCCGGTGAAATACTCGGATCTGTATCGCAGGAAACCTCAGCTCTCAATGCTAAGGTATTTCCAATTTACTGTTGAATCATTCTATTTTGCTTAAAGATGAGTCTACCAACGTTTTACACCAACACGTTTATTTACAGACAGATAAAAAATCTTTTGATGCACGAATGATTGCATAGTGCACAGGCGAGCTTAATACTTTATCACATTGTAAAAACCTCCAAACTAACACAATTCAATATTCTGCGTGCGCAGAAAACTGGAAGGTGTTATTGACCACATCGTCAATTTAAACGTTCAATCAATATACACGTTAACGAGTGACTTATTTAAAAATCGAATAAACTGATTTCTATAACTCATATTCTTCATGTTGAATTTCGCCATGAAATTCTAGGTGGCCACTCCAGAGGTCCTAGCAGATCAAAAAGCCACAAAAATCATCCAATTTGCCCCACAATTAGCGGAGATATCGAGTGTATATCGAAGCAACAAGAAAAAAGCATACAGCTCTTTTGAAATATCCTTTGTTAAAATGGATATAAAGATGGAGAGGAATGATTTGAGGCTCTCATGAGGCTGGGTTAATTTCCATTGGCCCGAGGCGCTGTCTCTTCACCTTTCATACGCAAATTGAAAAGGTAACTTCCACTATTTATGTAGGTACTACGCTTCATATATTTGCCATTTTAAAATGTTATTTTAATGGAGGAATGCTTGTGGACGCGGAAAATAGAAGACCAATTATTGAGAATTTCTACACAATAGCTTGGAATATTCAGAAACAGATATTCTGTGATTAAGTAAGTTCTACGTAAAAAATTAGTTCCAGAGCTGATAAATCCCATACGTTAATTCAACAAACGTGTCTGTTTGACATGGCAGCTCCGTCACCATGTGTAGACAGCACGTGTAGGGAATCAAAGGGTACATACATATACCTTTTGATTTATAAAAGTTGCTCGCTAAGGACGCGAGCAACTAGACCCAAACTACTACCGACTGAGCTGTGAAAGCAGCCTATAGAAAACTACTTTCTTAACCACTTACAGCTCCGTTTCAAAACAATTTACAACCCACAATCTATTTGAAAATCGGGTTGTTTTCGTGTAAACTTGCCGAGAAATTGAATAAACAGGACAGGGGCACTAACGCCGGGGACCCGTGTCAACCCGGGTGGGCTAATTTGAAAGTTATGCGACGCGGATCAGCTGATAATTAGCTACTGGATAGACATGAGAAGGGTTGTGTAGTTCCCGAAAACAGAAAGCCTGACCAAATTAACTGAAAGTATTTTATCTTTTTAACCGACGTCGGAGGAGGTTATCGTATGGGTAGCATTTTTTAAATGAAAACTTTTTCAGTCGCGTTGGGATTTTTTTGAGATGGGAAAAGCCATTGAACTCACGGTACTGTTACCGTTACCGTAACCGACACCTCTGTATATAACTATCTGTATAGTCTGCTTTTTTTAGGGTATAACCTAAGACCCGAGAACTAACTCAACGCTCATCACACAAAGTTGGCCAGGAATCAAACCCGTGGCCCCACCCTTCGAAGGTAGGGCTACTAACAATAAAGTTAAGGAGTCATCGTAGAACGAAATATCGAGATTGCATCACTGCTTATCAGCAAAAAATAGGTATAGTGCCAGTTCTTAGCCGGACTAAATTGGTACAAGTTCTACTGCTACTTATGATTACTCCTGTCACAAGAAGAAAAGCGTAGTAGGTGTAGAGGCTTTGAAACCAGCGTAGCAGTGTCTACGAACTAACTACGAGATTTCATGTAGCAATTCATATTTGCGTAGCTTGTAGCCTTGTTTACTACACAATTTAAGAGGTACAACTTGTTCTTTATATTGTCTATGTGACATTTCGTTATTGGAACAACTAAGACTATTGCTTTTGACTAACAGAAAGCTCTGGATAGAAATAGTAGTATAATAAAGTATAAGAAGAATAAATTATTTCTGACTAATATGAGCTATATTACCGCTGTAATGGCCATGAATATTTATTTAATTGTATAAATCAACTTATGTCTGACGTACTGACGTCTTCACAAGATGTAAACAAAACAAAAGGCCAATTACATCTCAAGTCTAAACAGAGGTCATCGACATTACCATCACAAAAGGGTGAATGCAAAACAGCTGACCGACCATAAAAGCTGATGTTATTGCAAAGTGCCTTTTCAATTAACTTCGCCTTACAGCCTAATCCATGTCTTGGGAGGTCTACGGTAATACCCTGGTCTGAAATTAAGGGATCAAATAGGTAGAGGGTAGGTAGGTATACTGCTATATTATCTATCTATATACTTTACACTAATATAATAAAGCTGAAGAGTTTGTTTGTTTCAACGCGCTAATCTCGGGAACGACCAGACAGACTTGAAAAAATATTTTTGTATATCCAGCATTACGCTAAATTTCTTTAAGTAACTAACTGTGCCTTGCGGGTAATACCGCGGGCCACAGTTAGTAATAAATAAAAATAATGATCAAAAGCATGGCTTTATAAAAGCTACAAATACTCTAATACTAAAGCGCTTTCCAAAAAGCAAAAGTAAATTAAGTCGTTATAAAAATTCTGCCATTTAACAAAAATAGTCCATATTTTTCGCATACATCTATTATAATAAACCGGTGTGCGCGTTCATATGCGCTGAGAATAAACCATAAACCAATATTTTTCGTCATAACTTTCATCCGCTATGTATGTAATAACAGAATTTATATCGTAACAGGGCCTACGGAATGTCGAATGAGTCGGCTTTTATCGAAAAATACCTGCGAACAAATAAACTCAACAAAGAGCCTTATACTGGGTCAGGTAGAGTTTTTTCATATCCATCATCGAGCCTAAATAATCCTTGTCTCTCTGACATAAGGTCTGTCGAAAATTGAAACGTGAAAGCGGTTGTACCAATTTTTTTGTTTCTGTTTGTTCAGGTCTAAAGTTCAATTTTATTAGGTTTCCGTACGTACGGTTACGACTTTTTAGATGAATGAGTTGTTTTACGGTCTTAATAATATACGGTTTAGGGTGAATAATGTCTTAAAAATACACGAATTTCATATTTATCGCATTCCAAACTATTTATTATAAAAACGTACTGCGTCGTCAATAAACAAAGAGAGAATGATTAAAAGAAAGTAAAGCAATTGTAGATACTCTTCATAGAATTAGAGACAAGTCTTAACAAGTTACGACATGTTTAAATTGAGGCGTAGGAATTTTCACATATGAAAACGGACATTACTTATGAGACATCTACTATTTCCCTAACTTTTTATACTTTTACGCATAAACCACTAAACCGATTTTAAAAATTCTTTCACCAGTAAAAAGCTTCATTATCAGCTAGTAACATATGCTATATTTTATCCTTGTATCTCTACGGAAACGGGTACTACGCGGGTGAAACCGCGGGGCGGCAGCTAGTATTATACATGCGATGTTCATATTACAAATGCGAAAGTCAGTTTATTTGTTTGTTTGTATGTGTGTTATGGTTTACGCCTAAACCACTAAACCGTTTTTGAAATCCCTTAATTGTACGCTCGTAGCTTTTCTACCAAATATTCTACGTACCTTCACAAGTTTTTCAGCATTTGTAAATGTGGCCACATTATCTCGACGTGATGTTGCTAGTTCTAAAAACAACGTGTACCCTTATGAGGCAGTCAAACGGAAAGCTTGTCAGTTCATTAACAATGCCGTCAGTTATATGGCGCTGCGCAAATGAAATCTAAAAGAGACGGTGACAGACATCAAGTGGCGCTCTCCCCAAGTGTCCATAAACCAAGCTTTACGAGTGTCGAGAGTGTGCAGGCTACGCCGAAACCAACATACTACATCGATAAGACTTGTTGGAACATCTACATCCTTGTCTCGTGTGTTACATGTTCCAACAGGCAGCGGGGTGCGACTTGGGTTTTCTCGCACTTCGGTCGGGGAGGACCTAGGTTGCATTGCTTTTGTATGGACGGAAGTAATCACTTAAAATCAGGTGGGCCTCCACCTCAACCCGACACTTCTGTTACATAAAGAAAAATAAAAAGAATAGGCAGTTGGCTCTTATCAAGCAAAACACTGCTAAAAATATTACGATACTTGACATCTAATGGAATGAAGAACTGGTTTGGATTTTGAGTTTTGAAACCAAGCGTAATACTCGAGGTTCCTAGGTTATTATGATCGTCCTGGCAGTATGATTTACTAAATTAAATCGATGGGTGAATTATTCGTCGAAAAGCAATGAGCTTACTTAATGTAACACCTATGTATTTCGACCCCTGTAAAACTCTTCGTGAAAACGCCTGATTTTGTTTTTCTTCCTTTCCAAAACGGTATGGCGTGTTTTTAAGTATATCTCTACAATATGAATATGAAAGAGACTGAATGCATGTTTCGCGGTAGATCCTCCCGGGTTACCACTATCAAACCCTCCATATGTACGAGTGTTAATGCACTGAGAGGCACGGCGTGTATCTTAGCAAATGCATTATGAAGTGGCTGTAAAGCCATGCAATAGGATGTTCCGACCGTGAAATTGTTACTTGCTGGAAAGTAGCCCTCCCGGGATAGTAACAATTATGCACAATGTTTGCTAGACTAGAACAATATCTAGTTTCTAGACTAATAGGATAAAGCGGATGTTCATTGTCGTGTTATAGAATAATTCACAAAGCTTGATATTTGCACAGATATTCTAACGAGTTAAACATCACATTGGTGATGATTCTATCTGTACCAAACTATTTAAAGCTATAATATTTTGACATCTCTGAAAAACTGTCATTATTGCTGAAAGGTACATAAGCTTTTGCTTCTCTTTACCAGTACTTACTTCTTTGAAATAAACTGGCTATATTCTGTCATAATTGAAGCAAATGCAGAAAAACTGGTGAAGTACATGTGTCTATGTCAACGAGACAAAATTGTGTGAAAAATAATTACAGAAAAACCTCTTGCTTTTTCGCCATAATCGAAAATAGGTGCTGTTTAGCTATAGTTTGGTCTGTCACGAACATAATTGACAGCTCATCCATGCTTGTTGAGGATAAAGGACCCTATTATTGTACAAAGTCTACCATTTTTTTGTAGTCTACATATTGTCTATTAAAGCGGCCTGAAAATTTCTCATAATATTTTTCAACTGCCAATAGTAACAAATAAAGTGTTATTTAGGGAGCATATGCTAAAAAAATGTAATAGGTGATACGGAAACCTCGATGTACGCGTCCAAATCGCACTAGATGGTTTATAGTAATGGTTACCATTTGTGACAAAAACTAGCAACATATTTTGTTTTAAAAAAGTAACAAAAATACCAAAATATCGTCCAATCGAACATAACTAGAAAATATGGCAAAAAATTGATTCCCCTTGTAAAACCTATCGCATATGTATAAAAAACGCAACTTTTAATGTCACGAAACTAACAGCAATAAAAAAGTTACATGATGGAACTTTGTGTTTGAAAAATTATGTTATTTTCAGGACATTCCGGGGCCAGTTCCCTCAGGACATTCGCCGGTACTGGGTAGCTCATTTCAGTTGCAACATTGCGCAAGGTACTGGCACTAATCAACTGAGTACATTCCACGCCGCGAGCGTTACGTAACTCATAAAACTGAAATCGCATTAGCAAAGGGTTGGCTGCGGGAGTCTGACGCGCCGCTGTTGCGGTGACGAGGCCCAAGGCTCAAGGCATAAGAAACAAGATTTTTTTAATCTGTGGAACATCAGCTCGTCTATTGGTCATGTTGATGATGTCTGTGGATAGATTACCATAGTAGCAGATAGTTCGGGGGCGATATTATTTCACTAGACAGTAATTACTATACCGGAGAGATAAAACCAACGGTATGTCTCTTATGTGTATTACTATGCTCTATTAATATGGGCTTATATTAGAACAGGTGATATGACTTTCGAATAATATTTTTTAATTTCGCACCACATGGTTCCATTATTTCAGTTTCGCATACTTTTCTGTTGGTATAATAGTCGTGAGGTCAACATATTTAATAGTCTTTTAAATAATGTTAATGTTTATGCGATATTATAATATAATTGAATGATGCATATCATAAATGATTTTGACTTCCATATTGAAGTCGGTATAAGGAGATCAAAAGTCAACTTTGATTTGTCACGGTCTTAGCCTCAATATACCTGTGAGCTACATTGAGAAGCATCAGTGGACGATCTACCAAGAACAATCGACTTGTTTCGATTGGTGATTTGATCACCATACTATATATTTCCGAAAGCAAATCTTTAGAAGAGCCCGTATCTTAGAATCCTTCTATAACTTGTTCCACAGCGAGTGGTCGCTCGTAAACAGTTTACGACGCGCTGCCAGCGGTTGAGATTAAAATCATGCATTTATTTTATTCGTCATTATTCCCAAATTGCTCGTAGCTCTAGCAAGCCTCTGCCCTCGGCCGTTGAAAAATTTGATTACAGAAGGGATTTGAATTTCACCGTGACAGTGACATAACATGAACTGTGACATGAACGAAATTTCCACACAATGTGTCCCTTGATCCTTGCAACTCAAATAATGGCTATGCTCATAGAAATTATAAGGTAACGAAACACTTCAATTAACAAGAAAACTACAGAAGCAAAAAAAAGTATCTTACGAAAGCATTACTTCATATTGTTGTATTTTCTCACCCAACAATATTATAATATTAACAGCTAAGGTGCAATTGGTTAAAAAAAAATACCTGAATAAAATGTATTGTAGAAAAATAAGTAAACCACTGCAGAAGTATTACCTGTATCACGACATGGAGACACAATCGCGCACTAACTCAAAAGACCCGAAAACATCATGCTCACAACAAAATGTTTATCTCGGCCGAGAATCAAACCCGGATCACTGAGAGCAGGGCTACTACGAACTTCAAAGTCCGTGAAAGTCTTAACAAGTAGTTCAACACTATTTGTCTATTCCCGACAAGCATGGTATTCTATAATACCACGTTTTCATAACAGTGACGGAAAACATCGTGAGAAAACCGTCATGTCTTAGAACCAAAAATTCGACGATGTAACATCTACCAATACGGATACTCCCGTGGTAGATCAGACCCTATTCACTCTTAATTATTGAGTGTAGGCCGGTGTCCCTGCAATGGGAACATTAGAGGCTGGTACGGCATGAATAGGCTATAATTTGCCAAAGAAGTCTAATCACAATTTTAACGTGTTGTTTGTTGTGAACCGTGTTCGTTTTTTTAACGAATTTCTGAGTTATACCATTCTGATTCCCCAATCGGATCCTCTGACAATTACTGCCCGTGACGGACCCCCGGTGGATCAGAATATAGGGGATAAGATTGGAATAACTCGAATTTCTTTTGACCTTCCGGTTGATATTAACAAATGGTTTATCTCGTTTCAGCGGGTCATTACTCGACCTTTTGTCCTTATCATTGCTGATTTGAGTGTCATGAACCCATCTCCCAGAACTAATGATTATATTAGATAGTAGCTAAAAATATGTGGTAAATGCAGAGTTTTCCCAAACGCGTACAAATGGTGGCAGAAATGAATGTTTTCTTGGCAAAACACATATCTGCCACCGAACAGAATGAGTATATATGAATATGCGCACTTATGTGTTTTTTTTAATGCGAATGTGACTTTGTTTGTTACCCTTTCACACCTCAACTACTGAACCAATCATCATGAATTTTCGCATACACGATGTCAACAAAACAGAAAAGGAAATAGAGTACTTTAATTACAGAAAAAAATTGAGATTTCTACGGAATTATGGTCGTATTCGATTAATTTTCGTTTACTTTGTAACATAACTTTCCTTTCATGGCACTGTTACATAGTTTATGAACAATGCATCGCGATTAAATTGGTAAAACTATATTAAGGTGAGCGAAGCCGCTGGCAAAAGCTAATATTCTGTAAACTCAATAGTTTGCCACTTTCTTTAAGAAATATTTTCAGTTTTGACTTTTAGGCGCGGTGGCAAATAATTACCAACCTAGTAACGCAGGTAATATAATTACCTTCCTTTCTAATAGAATTTTGAATAGAATAAAATTATCACGAAACAATAGCCGAATTTAAAAGTATAAACATCTAGTGACAGCGACGTAAGGTCACGTTATAATTACTCTCTATTGTGCCTACTTGTTTCATTCAAGTAGTTTTTGTAGGATTTTCAGGGTGACCTCATGAACGCATTTTACAGATACAATTTTTCATCATTTGCACGGGCGCACCGTATGAAGATAGCAGGTAGATAACTTATTAATAAAATGAGATGTGCGCTTTGCAAAACAATATTGAGAAGTTTTTTTTTATTCTTTTATACCGACCTTGTATTGAGTGATGATTTTTCATACAGCGATTGGTTTCAATTTATAAATAAGTAACTGATATAAAAACGTAATAAAACGACTCCATTATTTCATCTTTTGCCATTAGGGATTTTTTATTTTTCATTATCTGGGTTAACAAGTCCACTTAATAGGTACTTAACGCATTAATAATCTAAAATAAAATTTAGCTCACTGCCCATACATACCGTTACATACAGTTCATAGTACTAAATAGTAAGGTTTTTTCTCTAGAACGGTTTGTCTCCCGGTTATATTTCTCTTGAATCAGGGTAGCTACATCAGGGTTGGTCACTTCACGTTGCCTTGGTAACAAAACTAAATATTTTCCTTCGAGCGTATTGCTCTGACTTCCGTATTACGATAACAATATTTCACACGTAACTTCAGGGCTGCCAGTTTATATTAATTAAGAGGACGCGCGCGGTCACGTGCGGTCCAAAGTAGATTATTTGCGGACACCCCTGAGTTCATTATACCATTCATGTCTCCTTTTCCTTATTGTTTCGGAACGCTTTGTATTGTGTGGTTGACAACTCACTGTGTCGCAGATTTATTTATGTAGGTACATCGGCCCCTTACTTAAACATGACGGTTTCCGATTATGATGATAAGATTCTATAGAGCAATTAGGTATCTAATGAATTTAATTACCATTATATTGTATAAATACTTTTAACTGGTTAAAATAATATTACAAAAAAAAACTTCGCAAAAAGGAGTTACATTGGAAATACCAGTAAGAATAAGATTTATTTATTTCAAATTGGATGTGTAGATTGACGGATTGGGCTCCCGTGGTAGATCAGAGCCCATTCACTCTCAATTATCGAGAGTAGGCCGGTGTCCCTGCAGTGGAAACATTAGAGGCTGGTACGGGATGTGTAGAAGCAATTCATTAGCATAAGTTTCAAGAAGCATCACTCATCAACATCTCTTGAAAATAGTGTCTCCTATCGGTTGCCATCTGCACCACGTCGTAAAATATGACGCCCTTCCCTGGAACTTGGCGACCTGCCGATGACCAGCTTCTCAAAGTTCCGTCACCGTTTACCAGTACTACACAGAAATAGGATTATTTTTCTATGGCAATTACTGTCGATAAATAATCATAAAAAAACTATCGCTTTATTACTAACTTAACCTATGGTTTGATATATCATAAACAATATACTATAGACAATTCCGTGCACATTCCACGCAGACGCAATAAATAAGGGTCCTGCAGACCACGAAGGTTTCCGAAGAGTATCGTTAGCGCGTCCGTCACAACAGGAAACGGGAAATCATTCGCCGGCCGGCAGCGACGTAGACACCCTAGACTACCCCCCAACCCGACCCATGAGGTAGACGCACTCAGAGGAGGGGCAGTCTTTCAACCCCCGATTCACAAAAGGCTTCTGTCTACTTCGTAACTAAATTAACTACCTTAGTTGGGATGATTTCTATATATTCCATTGTCTTATATTACTTGTATTATATACTGTATTCTATATTGTCGGCTCCTAAATTAACTCCCTCGTCAAAATGACTTGGTCAGACATTTAAGTGCCAACCTTAACGTTATGTTCTTCAGTATCGAATGTTTGTGTCCATGCCATCTGCGACGCAAATAATCCGGTTCCAAGGGTCAAAGTCAAAATACTTAATTTCTGCGGAATTAAAAAAAATGATATCGCCATTTTTTTAATAAATATATACGTACAAGATCATGCCTTTTTATTACTATGTTTAGCGCTTGTTCAAACCTTATCGAACCCTTGATGGTTAGAATGATTTATAATCATATAAATGTGTTAAAAGCAGATATTTAGCAGTACTTTTTTTATTTCTTTTCGCGTTGTGTTTAAACTACTTAAGACTTGTTAATTTTTTTTCATCACCGATTGAGAATGTAGTATTGTGCACATTTCTTAAACGAGTAATCTTCAGAAGCTTCAGAAGCAGTAAACGTTTATTATTATTATTGTACCTAGATACACTTCAAGCCCCAAAACAATAGTCCTGACTGCAATCCGACTGCCGTTTTGCCGCCGTTCAATTAATCTCATGCCGAAAAAGTTGGGCGATAAATAATATTCAGAGGGGTGCCATATTCGGTAAAAGAGTCTTTGTTTTTAAGATGAATTGAAAGATTCTTAATAGTCCCAGTCGGAAGTTTTTGATTTTTATTTTAATTGGATGCTCTGCATTGGGAGGCGTCTCCTATAATTTTAATTGCATTTTTCAAAAGACTTTCGTAGTAAATGGAATCTGAAAAGTCTAACAATAATAGCTAAAGGTTGGTAGTTTAAATTCGAGCTGGTGTGTTATAAAAAACAATTAATGATTGGTTAATTTTAGTTAGCTTAATTATTTCAATGTCTCAGTGGCATGAATATTGTTTTAAGACGTTTGCTAAGTAGGTATTTAATGTAAGTAAAGCTTACACGTTTGTTATATTAAATTCTATTCTTATTCATTATAAATCAATATTTTGTAAGTTTTCATAAGCATTTTATGCTTGAAAACGTTTATATCATATTTTGTTTGGTTCTATTTAATAAATGCTGGAATTAAACCAACTCATTTTTTTATGAATTATATATAATTTAACGTTGATATTGAATTGACGTGTGTGTGGCCCCAACGGCTCAACGGATTTGAATGAAATTAGGTACCAGGATAGCTTATATCTTAAATTAACATTCATTCGGAAAACCGCGGGTAACAACGCGGGACGCAAGTAGTACCTAATACAATAGCTACAAGATTGCAGCATTTGTAAGATTTGTAGCAGAATTTGTAATTAACAAAATAAAAGTCACAGTGCATTAGGATCACTTGTGAGGAATCAATCCTTTTCTCCTCACCAGGTTATCTCCAGCAAAGATGAAGCACAAGGTTCTTTAGGCATTTTTTTTTATCAGCTTTTTTTAAGTATGTCTGTCTGTAGGCCGGTCTTTGCAGTGGAAACAGAAGCTGATACGGATAGAATCTACTATACATTCAGGCTTAAAAGTGAAAACACAATAATTTTTCGTAATTTTCCACTTTGTAGACGTCGGGATAACTTTCGCTCGGCATTTTACCGTCGACTGGACACTGAGCCTTCGTCAGAAAAGAATTAATTTCTGCAAAATGCCGCTACTATTTTTCTTGTCCTCAGAAACGGAAAGCGAGAGAAATATTTATTTTGAGGACCTTATTCTTTGACCTCTGTGACGTTTTACTTAAATATTACAACAAAAGAAAATATCAAGCTTCCTGTCATATTAATTCGTTGAATTAAATAATATATTACAATAATATAAATATGTTATATACGCAATAACGTTTAAACAATAGGTGTAAGTACCTATTGTTTAAACGTTATATTTTTTTTTATTACTATCAACACTGGTCGATCGCGATGATTCGAAATGGATATTAAAATACAGTGGGTTTCAATGGAAATGACACGCAAAATATTCAATTTAAAAGTAAAATTCTGAAAGTTAATTAATTACTGAGCACACCTAAACCAAACCAAAACCAATCAAAATTCTATGTATGCAACAATTTTCGCAAACTCATTTTGGCATAGAAAGTATGAACGCGTAATGATATTGTGATATAATTGAAGGTTAACTACTAAAGGTTGGGTTGAGAATCAGTGCAGGAGATCTTGTTTACCCAGCACATAAGCATAGAACTTTTCTCGCAAGCTTCTGTATACGACAGCGATCCGCCACGGCATGACTTCCGTAGTTTGCGAGAAAAAACTATTTCTTTCTTTCTACCATAATCACAGATTAAAAAATACTCGTACTATATGTGATTTTCAATCATAAAGAAGCCGCGCTAGTTGCATGTTTTTCAATAAATAAATATAACAGTCCCACTTTCGATCTATTCTTAGACTAGGAATCTCTCGAATCTCACTCGATTCTCAAATGTTTGTAAACAAACGGTACGTGCTGAGAGGACGGACATTTTTCATCATTTGCTCAGCCGTAAGCGGGTTACTTTTAACGTAGATGATATTTTTAGTTTATTAGACGCTTTTAATAGAGACATAAAGCTCTACCGTATAAAAAATTATATTGTTTTCATAAACATTCTTTTAATTACAGTTGCATTTCAGTTGATTATTGGAATGAGTTGAACAGCAATCAATAAGTATTCAAGATTTAAGTCCTTTTATTTTTTTAATAATATTCTTTATTCTAAAGAGCAAGAACTCGGACAATATTTAGAATTTACTATCAGTTGATATATAATCATGTTTACTTATCGCATTTAATCAATCATGCTTTTATGTAGTTCTCAAGTTATTTAAACGAAGTTAATGAGTAATTTTGTAAACGACATATTTTCAAGCTACTTCCGGAGGAAGTTGGATTCATTGATTGATCATTTAAGTTCTCCGTCATTTGCGAGTATGAACCGATTTTCAAAAGTCCTTCTTTTTTTCGGCCTAAATTTATCTAATAAATAATTAAGACGATAAAAGTTTCAAGCGAATTCCGTAGCCTCTAGCTCTACCACACATTAAGAACACTGGACTCACCAATTTGAACAGTTGTGTCGCCAATAGCGGCACATTGCCAAGTAATGTGCTCGTACTTGCATTCTGTAATTGTACTCATGAGGTCAATGTTCCTTGAATTAGCGACATATTTGCGTTCGCGAAATTTATCTGTTGTCACGTTGACCTAACAGATAAATTTCGCGGCTATTCTTATCGGTTTTTATAATTCGAAGGCGAAAAAAAACCAGTTAATGTCTTACTGTGAGCAGAGCCCGCGCGGGGAAGTATTGCTACTATGTGTATATTCTATTTCTGCGCTAAGTATTACAACAATATATAATTAAACTCCACCCAATGAAAGAAATCGCTTAAAGCAATAAGAGTGGCATAACAAGCACAGAAAGAATGTTCAATCTTCATATAATTCAGGCTGATAGACGCAGAGCACAACGCCTTCCAACTTTTTATATACTCGACATTTGATTGATAAAATAATATTATCTAGGTTCGTACTTAGTGTAATAATGGTAGGTCTAAATGTCTACGCGATACTATTTAGGTAATAAAATGTATAATATACTGATAATGTCATGCATAAATACTGCAAGCAAACTCGTAAACAAAGTAAGGCACTATTAGCAGATGATGCATCTAAGTAGATGCATTAATAGGGCATCATAATGAGCACAAACAAACAGTTCCGAATTACTTAGTAAGATAACATTCCCGAGCCTGGCTCACAACATATTCGTAGAGTGAATCTAATTAGAAATCTCTATATATTTATTTTATAAATGAAAAGCTTTGTAGATGTTTCTTTTTTTTTTATTTATGCTTGTGCCTCTTTTGTTTTCAACTCAAGATCGTTACTTAGATCTGTGGTCACACTGTTAACGTATTTTATCAATGTTTTGATATATATTCATCTATTTCGGAAAAGAAATATCGTGGCGTTGTCGTCGACGGATATAAATATAAAAGCGGGTTCATACAATCCCATGCACCTGGCTTCGCTGTCGAATCTTGACGTTACAAAACGTGGATGATGACTAAAGTTTGCTTTCGGGTATTGGGTGTTTGTCTTGTCAGCTGCGACACAAATAAAATAGTCCAAGTGGCGTTTGTGTTTTATGGATGAATGTGTAAACGTTTTTTATTTTATCTGTGGTCACAACTTTCTCATAAAGTCTTTCACGTTAATTACTGAATAGCACACTGATTTGTATATTATTTGCGAAACTTTCTCTACCATTGCAAACTTTGCGGGGAATTCGAGCTTGCCAAGACTTGGCGAAGAAATTGACGTCTTCCTTGGCAGTTCAAGGCGCCGTTATAAGAAAGTGTGTATTAAACGACTGGACATTACAACAATAAATCGTTGTTTTCCGACTTACCTGTCAGATATCCCAACGTCTTGTGCACGTAACAATTTGGATCTATAAAAGTGTACGTTTTATCTAACAAGTACCTGACCGGACTTCGCTCGGTTTTATATTGTGCTAAATGTTTTGTTTATAAAAAAATGCGTATTAAAAAACTACATCGCTATCTAAACACAAAATTTCATTCAACGTAACAGCCATTTCCGAGATACGCAATAAAATACCTACATATAAAAGAATTGCTCCTTTAAGTAATAAGATGTTAACTTCAATACTTTAATTTCCTTTTTTACACCCTGGCAGATGGATGACTTTATCAAATAAACAAAAAATCATCCCCATTGGTCCACAATTGGCGAAGAAATCAAGTACCAAATATACAGCCGAATTGATCGCCTTCCTTTTTTAAAGTCTGTTAAAAGACCATTTACGTAGCTTATTAAAATAGGCAATTTGTACGTACACCGAAAAATGGAACATTATCTCAACAAAGGTGTAATTATAGCTACATTAGAACTTACGGAAAGTACTTATTACCAGAACATCCTTGTTCATTCATTAGGATTCAATTCATTAGGATTTGTAAACAACCAAATATCCCATCAATAACGATTATTTTGAATAGTGAATATAAAACAATATCCAGTTCAGCGCGTGTCGTCCACAGAGTATGTATACATTTTTATATGTTGCCAGTCTCTTTTAGTTTGTAGGGCCAGCCAGTGTAAATACTCCTTGGTGGCAGTAGTGTTAACCGTCCTGTAGGATGTGGACGTGCGCGGGAGTGTTGTTGCTTGCGGCGTGTGCGGCGTCGATTACGCGCGACCAGTTCTACCCCCATGGGCACGAGCTGGACCAGAGGCTCCCGAGGGGCCACGAGATCCCTTCCCCGGAGGTGTTCCTTAAAGTACCTGTCAAGTTCTTCGGGGAGACTTATGACACTATTTTTGTAAGTAGGTGTTTTATATTAAATATACTGTATCTGGATTAATACGTTAATTAGTATTTTTTTAATTTATTGCGCTACGCGTTTCCGTAATTGACTCATAACCCCGCACTAGGATTCCCCGTGTCACAGATGGCATGAACAGAAACATGACAAAAACTTAAAAACCGTGATGAAAACTTCATGCTCAACACGAAAAATTGTGTCCCGGCCAGGAATCGAACCCGGTACCCTGCGCTTCGCAGGCAGAGTTATTACCAACTAAGCCACCGAGTCGTCAATACATATATAAATTTTAAAAAAATTGCCAGAACGCATAAAATTTTTTTGTTTTGGGAAAATCCCAACGGAAAATTAGCGTAACATGCCTAGATATTCTTGACAGAAAGTTAAGCAAATTTCCGCCAGGTCAGTACTTGAATGGGTGACCGTTTAGTAGCATTACAACTGAGAGGTTTCATGCTTCAGAGGGAGCTTTAAGATATCGGTCCCGGCTTGACTCGACGATAAGTCATGTCGGCCTTCAAGTGGGTTGGAAATTCCATCAACAAAGGTGGCCACTTAGACTCTTTCGTGTAATACAAAAGAAGTATTTTTCATTAACAATCTCTCTTCTTTGCTTGCTTCCTTTTTACAACTTTATCATTTTTATTTTAGAATGAGTTTAATAGGTGGTTAACTACAATATAAATTTAGTAGGCGGTTGTCTGGAAGAAATCCCCTTAGGTATAATATTACCGCCAATTGTAGAGCAGAATTATTTTTATAAGCCAAAAAAAATTTACTATTACTATGTTGTTGCTACAATAAAGTGATTTTATTATTATTATTTTTCAGTCTTTCCTCAAAATTATATAACTAAGAAGCGAGTTAAGTCATGCTTTAACAAAAATTCATGATTCAAACCAGTAAACTGTTTCAAGAACTACAATCGATATGTTTCATTTACTCTATACGCTTGTATTTAAACTAGGTACTTAAGTATGGTGAAACTCTGAGTGTTAGTATGTGGAAACAAATATTAACCTCGTTGTTGCTACTGAGGAATTCCCGGACAGAATTAGCTCACATTCTTGTTCTGGAATTCTGGACTTCTTGCTTGTTCCATGTTAACCTGCCCAATGAACGAAACTAACTAAACATCGAACGAAAACGTGGCTTGCTTGGTTGTATATACATTATCTAAGTTCAGCGACTCTGTCCTGACTCTGATGGGTGACCGTTGTGGCACTTTATATGAGCTCTGTTGGGCTTCCGATGGCACGTTTAGATGCCAGCCCCTGATGTAACAGTCGAGTAGGCATTTAGAGGCCTTCAATAATTTCATCCCCTTGGAAAACGTGGCTTGCTTGGCAAGGAATTATTCCATAAATTTCTACCGGAACGATTTGAGGCACATTTCAATTAAAAAAATCGTATAATTGGTTCACTATTGGTGAAAGTATCGCGTAACCAAAATGCAAAAAATTGTGTAAATAAAACCACCCTTATTTATTATTCGATTTATTATTATTCGATATCTATAGTACTAATATAATAAAGCTAATAAAGCTGTTTGTTTGACTTGTCAAAATCAAATCAAAATGTTTGTCAAAACCAAAAATCTTTATTTACGTTGAATTTTTAAAAATTACTTGTAAACGTTAATTTCTTTTTTTTTATATAATAATTAAATAAGTACCCTGCCCTGTTAGTGCCCTGTTGGTGCCCTTCCTTCGAAATGAGGGGTCCCGGGTTCGATATCCGGAACTGTTTTCTGGGTATTTGTCTTATGGAAGTAGTCTTAGGGTAGTGTATGTGTGTACTTCCAAGCTGGGATTCCCTACACTGGGAATAGAGCAGGGCTATAAATGCGAAAACGTTATAATTTTATTATTAAAGTCTATTACAACACAGTGAAATTACGACGCTAAAATTGTTGTGATCACTTTATCATTCCGCGTATAAAAAGAGGTTTATCTAAATGTCTTCCATTAATAACTGTCTATTCTAATTTTACGTTTTTAATGCTGAGGATATAACAGGAAAATCCGAAGAGATAAGCACAAAAATAAATATTGTGATGTTTCCAACAATTTTTCAGTAAGTTTCACAACACAACGGCACGCGAAAATACCAGCCGCATCATCTTATAAAAATTCAAAACCCGCTTTGTTGCAAATTCTTTAATCTTATTCAAATATTATGTTTATAACTCTCAATAAAAAAGTTCACCGGTAACAAACACAATTTCGACAATTTCAATTTTTTTTATATAAAACACGATTTTACAAAAACAAAACAAGAGGTCGCCCAGGTATTAAACATTTATCTGAGTGAGTAGTTAGCTGGGGCACAGCAAACATTAACGAACTCTTTGTAATTAGCAATCAACTAACTGTATCTCCAAACATCGTCGCTAGTAAGAAGCTTAGCCTGCACGAGTAACTCTTCCAAGATTATGCTAGTTCGTGTCGACTTCAATTGAAGTTTATTGACTTTGAAAAGTCGAATTCATATTTGTAACTAGCGGATAACCGGCGCGTGCTAATACGCCAAAAATATAAATACATTTTGTGCCTAATGTCTTGTTTTAGTGACTTAAAACTATTTTCGCATTATTGCCTTTCTAATGAAACCCACATCGGTTGGATGGTTTCAAAGTCTATAACGGACATAGGTAGAAACAATTTTTGTGCTTTATATTATTAGGATTTGTAATTTATTTACAGTTACGTTGTATTCCCAAACTCTAGTCAGCTAGGTTAAATAAATTGATGAAAGTTATTGATAAACAGACTTCTTCTATTCGCATAAGTTGGCAACTCTAGTGTCGGAGTTTTCAACCCGCCCGAAGGCCTCCAACATGTCTTACCGACTAGTCGGGGACATATTAACGCGCCCGCCTAAGCACGCAAGCGCTCAATCCAAATACCACATAATAGTCACCTATCCAAGTACGGTTGACCCAAGAACGATAGTCTGCGGACGTGGAAGGAAGAAAAATACGAATACCAAAAGACCGGACTTAGTAACATACCGCTCGTTTCACCTGCACCCATACCCAACTATACCGATCAAACCAGGACACAGCTCAATCAGGCACTACTGCTTAGCATCAAAAATGGTCATACTGGCAGTATTTCCCGGGAAAATAAATACGCATCAAGCCGACTCCATTCTGATAAGAAGGTCAAATGTCTGCTATTTGTGCGCAAACTGTGATTTTTGCTAAATACTTGCAAATATAAAAGTGATAAGAGGACAATTGGCAAACGGAAGCGCATATCTCTAACGGTCAGTGACTGCAGTTTTTAGAGTTTCACAATCTTAACACAGTTTGGGAAATGGCGCCACTTTCTATGACTAATCAAGGCTCACAGAGAGTAGAAAATTAATTAACTTTGACTTTGACATAAACCGACTTCAATACTTTAATTTACTTATTTTACGCCCTTAGGGATGGAATTTCTTCATGAAATTAAACCTATTTTTCCTAAAATAAGCTTAAGTTACTCCTTATAATATCAACTATCGACCAGTCAAAGTTTCATCAAAGTCGGTCCAGCCGTTTCGGAAATTACCTGAAACAAAGACAAAAGACAGACAAACTGATAGACAGACACAAAAATCTTTAAAATGTTTTTTTTTATAACTACCGTGTATACTTTTACCTGCGTTTATATAAGCTGTAATTTTGACTTTACAAACACTTGAAATTTATTTATTTGTATAGATCAGATATAATCTATAGTATACTTAGATAACTTGGATACTTTGACACTAGGTAAGGTAAATCGGTTAAGCTCCTTGGGCCATACTTAAGCCACGAACAGTCTTTTAAAGCCATTCACTCTAACTTGTGGGCCCTTGTAGTGGGACATTAGAAGATGGAAGTAGTACGGTACAGTATAGGTTCATTTGATACTTTGTTATATGAACAAAGCAAGCGATTTGTGTTCGTCATTTGAGCGAATTTCTGGTACCACGATGCCCCCACCGACCTTAAGAATTGGTCATTGCGACCGCAGAACTGCATGATGCATTGAATATAAATGTGCCAAATAGATTTGGGAGTGAAGTTATAACTTGCAATTGTAATTAATGAGTCACTAATGATATTCGTTGTCACCATGAAATGAGATAAATAGAAATACCTATAGCTTGAACACGCCAAAGGATGATAAATCGTTTTCATGATGTCTGCTTCGTCGCAAAATCTTATTACTTTGAAGGATCAATTCTTGTAAGTATATTTATTTATTTTGCGTATCTCGGAAACTGCTCTAACGATTTGGATGATCTTTTGTGTTAGGTGTGAAAATTTGTGAAAGGGTTTTGCTTTTTAATTTAAATTGTATTTCGTGTAAAATTTATATTTGAACAAAAAAAACTATTATAGTTTTATATTATACTTTTCTGAAAATTTAATACAGCGCCATCTCGTCCATTTTTGCGGTAATCTTACTTAAATAATTATAATTTCAGCTAAAACGCGACTTTACAATAAGGATACCGAGCCAATCTCACCCAGGTACTTTCATGTAATACGTCATAATAGGTGTGTGAATATGACTCCGCCCCTTTTTGTCAAAATAAAACACATTTGTTCGCTTACAAAATTAAAAAAAAAATTATTGAAAGTATGCTCCATCTGCAGCTACAACCTTCGCCCATCGTTCAGGTAGTTTTCGTATTCCTTGCTGGAAGAAGTCCTGGTCTTTTGAGCTTATCCAGTTGTCAATCCAAATTTTGATACTTTCACATGAAGTAAACTTTTCTCCAGTAAGGTCTGTCTGCATCGTCCGGAATAGGTGGTAATCCGAAGGAGCTATGTCTGGTGAATATGGCGGGTGGGGTAACACTTCCCAGTCCTGTCCCTCTAAATATCTTTTTACGACTTCTGCGGTATGCGGTTTGGCATTGTCATGCTGAAGAACTAATTTGTTATGTCTATTCACCCATTCTGGTCGTTTTTCTTCTATGGCTCGCTTCAAACGCATTAGTTGTCGTCGGTAAACTTCTCCATTAATAGTTTCAGAGGGTTTGAGCAACTCATAATATACAATACCTTTCTGATCCCACCAAATACAGAGCATGACCTTGGCACAGTGAATATTTATTTTTGGCTGTGATGGGCCTGGTTCGCCTGGTTTCACCCAAGCTTTTTTGCGTTTAGGATTTTCGTAGTGTATCCATTTTTCGTCTCCTGTGACTATCCGATGCAAAAATCCTTTTCTTTGCTGTCTTTGAAGCAGCATTTCACAAATGGTTTTCCGACGTTCCATGTCTCTTTCTTTTAAATCATGTGGAACCCAGTCACCGGCTTTTTGAATCATTCCCATCATTTGTAAACGCTTTGCAACAGTTGAACGATCAACATTTAATGCTGCAGCTAATTCTGATTGAGTTTGGCAAGAATCTTCCGCCAATAATGCTTCCAATTCAGCATCTTCAAATTTTTTTGGTGGTTTTCCATGTTCTTTATCCTCAGTACTAAAATCGTTATTTTGGAATCGTCGAAACCATTCCTTGCAAGTTGTATTAGACGGAGCATGCTCACCATAAATCTCCACAAGCAAACGATAAGTTTCCGCTGCAGTTTTCTTCGCAATAAAATAATGTAATAACACTTCCCGCAAATGACGTTTATTTGGAATAAAAACCGACATTTTCGAAAAGGTGAAAACAATTGTTGCTTACACTTCAACCAAATATCATAAAATGCGTTAGATAGCTGACATTCAGTACTATCGAATACAAGTATGGTCATTTATTAGTACACGTAAACAATACTAAAAACGACATCTGTTGAGAAAGGGCGGAGTCATATTCACACACCCAATACATGGATAAATTTGATTATTTATTTGAGTGACCTAATATCACAGTTGGAAGTAGCTGTACTTCCCACTCAGGACAAGCATTTCTGTGACGAACATCGGTGTTTGTTCTGTGTCTGGGTATTAAAATATATTACGGATATGTATTTACAAAAAAAAGTACCATTTATGTATTCTATCACTTATCTAGTTCTCACAGTACAAGTTATGCTTAGTTTGGGGCTAGATGGCGCAGTGTGTCCATGTCCATGAATATTTATTTATAACTGGATAAGCTACGCTTGAAGCGCTACCGAATTCTTAAACTACTTATACTAAACTATTCATTACAATGTATAGGCGGCCCCGGTTCCCTTCACATAGATTTGATAAGCAACATGTATTGTTATCAAGGGGTCACAGACACTTTATGTAATAACCCTAATCGCAATAGATAGAGCTTACTGTGTTATGTAAACAACGTCACAGATGATAACATGATTAAAACAAACTTAGAATACGTTGATCCTGATGAATGGTGAATAGAATAGATCCTGATGAATATAGGTATGACGAATTCATGAAGCTAATGAACTTTTCTTTTCAGGTAAACAACTTCGGTGTGCTGACATTCAGGGCTGATATCTCGTCTTTCATAAACACTGAATTCCCGCTGCCATACCCATCAATAGCAGCGTTTTACACAAACGTCGACACAACCGAGGAAGGCGCCGTCTACTACAGAGAAACCAACGAGACTCGCGTCTTATCAAAAGCAGAGGAAAGCGTTCAGAACAATTTCCACGAATACTATGACTTCAAACCGACAAGCGTGTTCATAACGACGTGGATAGGAGTACCGTATACGGGCCAAAATCCAGTCCAGAAAAATAGCTTCCAGATTGCCATAATAAGCAATGGAACCGAGAGCTTCGTAGAGCTTCTGTATCCAGATCGTGAGATCCAGTGGATCGAGAGAGAAGCGAAACTTACGCAACTACCTGATGCCAAAGCGCAAGCTGGCTTCGTTGCAGAAGATGGCCGACTTTTCACACTTAGAGGCTCTGGCAGTCATCAGATCAGAAACATTGTATCGTAAGTTATTTATTACCTAACCCAGTACATAAAAAATATTTAGGTATACCAAAAGAGTTCTAAAGTTTTGCTTGCTTTCAGATGGACAAACACTCACGAGCCAGGAAAGTACGTATACCGAGTCGGTGTCATACCTCCCGATGGTAATATTGCAGACCCAGACCAATACAACCAAAATGAAATAGAAGTGGAAGAAGAATCTAAAACTTGCGCACTGAGCGGACCTAGCGTCTGCCACATTCAAGCCAGGTGTGTCGACTACCAGGCCGGCATCTGCTGCCAGTGTAACGAAGGTTTTTACGGAAATGGAAAGTCGTGCATAAGAAATGATGTACCAATAAGAGTACATGGAACATTGAGTGGTATAATCAATGATGTCCATCTCAACGATGTTAACATCCAAGCTTACGTGGTGGTCGCCGAAGGAAGATCGTACACAGCTCTCGCACTAGCTCCACCTAATCTAGGCAAAAGCTTAATGCTCCTCAATGTTCTCGGTGGAGTGGTCGGTTGGCTATTTGCTAAACCTTCAGGAAACGCCAAAAATGGATACCAGCTGACAGGATCAGTTTTTAACCACACTGCAGATATTTGGTTCCCCGCTACTAATGACAGAGTAACGATTCATCAGGAATATTACGGTCACGACGTGTTTGACCAGATTACGATCGAATCTGATATTCGAGGTACCATACCGGTAATTATGACCGGAAATAAGCTCGAACAATTTGAATACGAAGAACAATATACCATTGTAGAGCCCGGATTGATACGTTCGGAAGCATCAAGGACTCTAATCAACAAGGAGACCGATGAGAGGTATGAGCAAAGGATCTCACAAACTTTCACATACGTGCCCTGTCGATACGCTCCCGCATCACCAGAGTCTACCTTGCCGTTGACTTTGAAAGTCAACAAAAATTACTTGGGTTACGAAGTTAAAGATAATATTGTACGCTATGGGACAAGTAACAAAATCGTACCGAATGGACAAGGAGACCCCTGCATAAGAGGCCAGGAAACTTGTGATCCTCATAGTGTCTGCGTAGTACAAGGAGACTCTTTCACGTGTGTTTGCAAATCTGGTTACACAAAACTAAATGTGTACGATTCAGATACATGTGAAGATATCGACGAATGCGTAGCCGGAACCCACAATTGTGATACCAACGCCGAATGCTATAACCAGGAGGGTGGCTTCCAGTGCACATGCAGGGATGGATTTGATGGCAATGGCATTAATTGCAGGCCACGTTCTAGCTGTCTGGACATAAGGTGCGGGGTAAATGCTGAATGTATTGAATCTCGAGAGGGTCCAGTTTGCACCTGTATTCCCGGTTACACCGGTGACGGCAGCTCGTGCTTTTTGGTTCAGGACTACGGCTGTGAACACTGTGCCCGAGACGCACTGTGTGCTGTAGCCGGCGTAAATACGTTTAGGTGTGTATGCCCTGAGGGTTATTCCGGAAATGGTGAGCATTGCGAGTGGGTAGGCTATACAAGTTCCACAACTTACCCGTACCCACAAAGTTCACCTTCAAATGTCGAGATTACATCTCAGAATCCAGAGACACCCTATTACCCGGAAAGGCCGTACTCTCCAGAAACGCCAAACTATGTTTCCGAAACACCATATTATCCTCCGACAACGCCTAATAGTGCGCAAACGCCATACGGTTCCGAGACGGCCTACACCCCTGATGAGACTCCCAACCCAACCGCTAACGAAGCCGATTACAACGAAACCTTCGTGTTGCCAAACTGTGATTATATAGGCTGCTTCTGTCCAACGGGATACTCAAACTACAGGGACCAGAGCGGCAACGAATTATGTCGCAACGATAACAACGTTCCACAAACGGAAGAGACTCCCTATATTCCAAAAACGGAAGAAAATCCCTACGGTCCTCCACAAATTGATCAAAATCCGTACGTTCCCCCACAAACCAATGAGAACACCGATAATCTAAGTGAGTATCTTATTAAGTAGATTGTACTTATTAATTGGATCACCAACGAAATATAATATCACAATTACATAGGAAAATTAACTTAAATACTATGGCCGTGTTCCATTAACTAAAGGTGACAGAGACAAATAATTTTATTCTGAAATCCTATTCCTATTCTATTACTAATACCATACCATAGGAATACTTCAGATCACGGTTAAAGATAAAAGGTTTACAGTTCCTATATTATGTTCTACAACATGATTGTTCAACAGATGATTATTCTATTTCAGTTGGATGCGATGCTGACACGGACTGTCCACCGAACGCAATATGCTCGTTCGGTGGTGACGATGACACGGAATACTCGGGACGTTGTGTATGTCCCGAAGGTTATGAGGGAGATGCGTACGAGTGCATCGAACGCACCGGCCCCAACTGTTCCTGCGGACCCAACGCTCACTGCGTGGAGGCCGTGCCCGGTGAACTGCTGTGTGTGTGCAACGGCGGGTACATCGGCGATGGATATATCTGCCGGCCGAGTTTTGCTTGTACCACCAACTATGACTGCGAAAGCCATGCGGAGTGCCGTGCCAATGACGTCACTGGGGAATACGTTTGTCAGTGCGCCGAGGGCTACACTAAGGTAATATCAGCTATGTGCTCTTTGTTTTTCTTACACATGTTGTAACTGAACACGTTTCAAACAGGATACTAATTATGCCCGAAAAATGAAAGGTTATTTCTTCTCTGATAAATTTGGGATTTTAGAAGAAAAATGTAATAATCATGATTGAGATAAGGTGTAAATAAATTAACAATTCCTAGTCCTTGTGGCAATTAGCTGAATCGACGAACAATGAACGTTACTCATAGTGGGCTACGTGATTTTACAACCTCAAAATTTATTATTATTTATAGGACCAAAACGACGCTTGTGTTCCCGACGGCGTGCAGTGCAACGGTGCACTCTGCGCAACCCACGCCTCCTGCCTTTACGACGCGGAACTGATGCTCAACTACTGCCACTGCGACGACGGCTACGAAGGCGACGCCATCTTGCAGTGCGTGCAAGCAGGCCGGACCTGTGACGTGTTCAATGACTGCCACATCGACGCCATCTGCACGCCCGTAGATTCCACCTATCACTGCATTTGTAGAGAAGGCTACAACGGAGACGGATACAACTGCGTCCAAGAACACAGCTGCCGAACAGATCCCTTCATTTGCAGCTCGCAAGCTTCCTGCCTGAAACGAAGCGATGGCTACGTTTGCGAATGCAACAGCGGCTACAACGGGAATGGGACGCACTGCGACCTGAACCCAAGGCTGTCAGGAAACTTCCTAGTGCTCAGCGAGGGCGCGACGATTTACAGAGTACCTTTCCAAGTTTCGACGAAGGAATACATGACCCCAGTCACGAGCGGTATTGATCAGATCGCAGTGGGTGTGGATGTTGACTGTGTCGCAGGAAAGATATACTGGGGAGACGTTGTTGGAAACACTATCAAGAGAGTCTCTTATGATGGATCTGGAGTCGAACCGTTCTTGAAGCGAGGTAAGCTAATATTTCTTTGATAATAAAATGAAGAGATCAAGATAGATATTATCCCAGTAGCCCGTGGTAAAGTCGCTGGTTCAAACAATGAAAAAAAATACGAGGTTTAGCTAAAAAAAATATTAAATGTGACATCTACTAATCTGATATGGGCTTCCGTGCGCCCTCTTCTCACTCTCGTTTGTCAAGAGTAGGCCTGTATATGAGGCTGATATGAAGGTGCCATCAATAAAAGGGGTTATAGTAATTGTGTTTGTTCTTCTAGGTGTCATCTCCCCCGAAGGAGTATCCGTTGACTGGGCAGCGAGGAATATTTTCTGGACAGATTCCAAGAAGTTAACGATCGAGGTTGCGAATATCGAGACAAAGGTCCGGAAGGTTCTTTTCGCTGTCGAAGGAATTTCGAATCCCAGGGGCATTGTCGTTCACCCACAGAGAGGGTAAGGATATTTACTGGATTTAAGTGTAACTTTACGAAAGTCCATGTTAAGATGATCAGGGGTAATATTAAGAAAGTACACCTCAACTAAACTTCTATTAGATGAGTAACACCCTACAATAGCATTGACTTATTTCGCCTCTGATCACTCAAGATGTGGTCTGATCGAGATAAGCTATAAGGCTGCACCAATAGTATATTTTTTCTATTTTAAAATTTGGAAAATATCGATTCGTAAAACTCATTAATCAATTCTGAACACTGTTTTCTGTATCCATAGGAAAGTGTTTTGGTCCGACTGGAAACGCGCAGACCCCAAGATCGAATGGGCCAACATGGATGGCAGCAGACGCGCCATATTCTTAGACAAGAGTGAGGTCACCTTGCCAAATTCCTTAGCCATCGACTGGAACAGAGAGAGACTGTGCTACGCTGACGCTGGACTGCTCAGTGTGAAATGTGTAGGCATCGATTCCTTGGAGAGGGATACTATTGCTGCTTCATGCTCGCACCCCTTCAGTTTGGCTATCAACGGGAACAGATTCTTTTGGACTGATTGGAGATCGTAAGTTTTTTATTTAACAGATTTCCGTTTGTTTTGTGGCAACGTGTTAAGCAAGAAACGAATAAAAAAACCTAGAAGGCGCCAGATTTAGTAGCAGTAGAACTTGTGCCAAGTTCGCCCGGAGAAGAACTGCCTCCACACCTGGTAATCTGCCGCCAAACAGTTCACTCGCATTGTTGTTCTGGTGGAAGGGTGTTGGTGAAATCGCATATGCATGAGACGTAACATCCCCGTCTCGACTGACGGGCGCAACGGGGTGCGACTTGGGTCTTCGCATACTTCGGTCGGGGAGGACCCGAGTTGCATTACTGTTGTAATGGGAGGAGGTTACCACTATACATCATATAAAAAATAAAAAGAGCTGGGTTTGGTATTGACACTTTAATTGCTGTGTTACATACCATTTGGCGGCCGATTTTGCAAGCTTTCTTTCATTAGGTTTTCCGTGGTTGACAATATACTTCAAAGCTACCGGCCTGGGCTGGCTCTGGAGCATTACCCAGATTAATAGCCATATTTTATTATGTAGAACTCTTCAGAAACGTTATTGTATGTTCATGAACATTTGATACCTGACTCAAGACTCCTTATATCCTCAGGATGAAGATCGAATACGCCGACGTGAGTTCCCAACTCCGCGGCAATCTGCCGGTGGCAGTGACCAGCCGGCCTTACGGACTGGCGGTCGCGCCTGGACAGTGTCCAGTCATCAGCAACGTGTGTACACACCGCAACGGAGGCTGCGCCCCGCACCAGCTGTGTCTGCCCAGCGGGCAGGGCAGGACTTGCGTGGATGGGGATACCACTTATGAAGAAGAGTAGGGGAGATCGAGTCGTTTCAGGGCCTTTTTAATATCATGCGGATTAACTCGCGCGGATTGGCCCGCGTGCGTAAAATTTCATTCAATCATTTTCACGTTTTTTTTTATCTTATCGATTGTTCTGATGCATTGCGTGGTTAACTCACGCGAACAAATCAAGCGTTGTAAGAAAATCCGCATGACACTAAAAACACTTAGATCTTTGGGAAGTATAATAACAAATGTACAGAATCAATATCATAAGATACAGGGCTCTCTGTATCCTCTTCATATTATGGAAAGTTTATATTTGTTTACGTATACGGAGTGGTACAAAGTAGTTGCTTAACGCAGAGCAGGATTTGCGTGGATTACCACTTATTATGAGAAAGATGGGGAAACATTACGAGTAAAAAACTATTGATTGTTAATAAAAAATAGCCCGATTCAATTAATATTTCGGTAAAATTATGTTAGCACGAAAATAGAAGTACATTATTAAATGTGTTTGAAAACATTTTTATTGCAAACGTTTTGATCTTCCCATTTTGACCATAAACGAAAGGAGAATGATAGTACTTATTTGTTTAATATTAAGCCGATTTTTATACCAAATAGATAAGATTTCGTTAATAATAGTGTACAATAATTAGGTTAACATAATAAACAATACTCTTTACATAAGATCTTTAATTCACAATCAATGTTTATTTATAATTTATGAATACCAAAGCAATAGACTAATTTATTTATAATAATTTTGTTTTCTTTTACCTTTTTTTTAGTTTTCATATATGTGATAGTGTAGCATTCTCTGAGTTAATATAAAAACATACACCCGTAGGGATAGGCAGGATTGATATCGAAATAAAGAAATAAAAAGAGAAAATTTGAATGCAGGTTCCAATAATATGTTTTTATAACCAATTATCCACATAATCTTTTTCGAAATAAACACAATTTTAACTTACAGGAAATTAAAAATGCTAAAAATATGTAACTCAGCTGGTTCAACTACAATACTCTGATAAAAATATATAACTCAGCTAGAAATTAGAATAGTCGAACTCGCTGGGAAACAATTCCAGTAGTTCACGATGTTAATTGAAAAAAATTGTGTAGTACTGCCATTTCCCTCTAACCTCGTAGACAAAAGTTCTATCAAATGGTGGGAGCTTTTCAAATAAGTATATAGTCCTTCAGTACTTAAAAATACCGTCAAGGCTCTTGTTGTCAAAAATACAATCAATTCTCTACCAAAATCATATGCATATACATAGATAAAGAATACTACACCGGATATATTGGATATTATCTAAAAATTTTAATTGCTAAATTCAAATAAACCCTTTTGATAAATATTATATTTGTATTAGGTTGTGTGGCTATTATGCTTACAGGGATTTACGATACTAACAATTATCGCATTTTATTTAAAGCTAATAAATGTTATTTTACTTAAAAATATGTAATCAAAACGAATTCACTAAAATATTATGTACAGTTCGATATCTTGACGGCTCTGAAGTAAGCCAAGTTCACAAAATAGCGATGTCTCTTACAACGTCTGAGAGATAGAAAGAGATAACAGATTTACTGGTGAGTATTCTGCAGCTAATTTCAGAACTGTCAAGTTACGATTCCGCCACTGTGACAATAATTATCTTTAAAATTAATTTAACTATCATTAATAATAATGTTAATCACAAACTATTTACTATAGTTGAGTTAAACATAATGCATTTTTAGTCTGTGGAAAATAGCTTATAAGAAAATTTTTAATAGTGCTGATGGAATGTGACACTTTTTTATATTCTAAAGCTTTTTAACAACCAAATTTAAAATTTTAATTGAAATCAAAATTAATCTTTACCTTACATTAAAGATTACAGGATATTTTTATCAAAAATAGGTATTCAACACCAAAATCTAGATTCAATCTAACGCGACGAGCCTTAAAGTTAAAGAGGCGATTGTATTAGGGAAAACGTAAAATTCGAGTGTCGAAGATTTCTTCGCTACTGACAGAGACAGATAATCTTAACATATAAAACAAAGTCGGGTTTGTTCGAATACTTATAACTCGAGAACGACTGCACCGATTTTCATGGTTTTTGATTTCCGTCCGGAATAGCAGAATAACTATTAAAAACAATGAAAATTAAAAAAAAAATAAGTTTATTTCCGTATTCCCACGCAAACTATGCGGGTAAACTGCGGGGCGCAGATAGTTAGGAATAAATGACAATGAATGAGGAGTTTTTTTTTTAAAGATAAAAGTCCTTTTGGGCTAATAGATGGCGAAGAAAAAACAGAGTATTAGCTGTCAACGAAATTTATTTTCCGTCCCATAAAAAGACTCCCAGACAGTACGGTGGCTCGTCCCGTAGTCGAACGTAACGGCGACTTTAGTCGTAAAATCTGGGAGCATCGTTACAACGTTGCCCCTAGAACGTACTGATAAGAACGCCGGACCACCAAACTTTGTGGCAGCGGATTCCGGCGTGACAAACACGTCGTTAGTTTTAGATCTTTTAAACTAACGACGCTAATTCCTTAGACGGACGGACCACCAAACTGTCTAAAACACATTTTATTTCGCGCCATCTCTTAGATCCTTGGACAATTCTACTTCAAAAATGCCTCTTAACTCCTAAAAAAGCAAATTTTTTTTTGCTATTTTAGTTCTATATTTAATTTGGACAAGTGTGTTCGCTTTGTCGTTTTTAACATATTTTGCAAGATATGAAAATTAAATAATCACCTGTGTTCAAACAATAAATAGGCAATACATATTTTTCAATATGTACTGGTTTCTTTTTCTTTTGGGAACAAATTTCAATATTTAGATTACTAGACGCTAAATTTTTATATACAAGAACATTCTGGCATGGCTGTTAGGTAACTATACTGTGGATTAAGTTCAATGATATACCAGGGATAGTGTGCAACGGAACGAGACAGCGCTAACGAAACTTACTAACCACGTCAAGGCAGATTAACCCCACAGGTCTTCAGTGCGTCCGAACTTGAAGACCAGGGATCCGGCGAATATGAACGCATTCTGCATGAAGAGGCTCACTCCTGGCCACGTGTGCTTGCTGGCTGAAATACATGTAAAGTATAATTATTAAAACATATCTAGAGTACAGCATTTTTACGGGGGTCCAGTTGTTAGTCCGTAGGTGAATACTCTAAGAGCCCCTACACGTACCCCCTGGGTGGTGCTAAAGGAGCAACAAAAAGTAACAGTAGAACTTGTGCAAAGTTTGCCCGGAGAAGTACTGTTTTCATTAAACATGACTTTCGCTTAGAGCGAGAGGTGCATCTCCCCCCTCTATTCATAGAATATGTAGATACCTTCTATTATAATATCCCCTAGTAAAATGGCTATAACATACAAACAGACTGGATTACACTTGAAGGGTCCCTTTTTTCCATGTGGCTACGGAACCCTCGATGTTAGTCCATAATGCATTTGACTGGTTTAGTTCCTCTCCCCTCAAAAGGTCAAGCAAAATGGTCTCCCCAAAATACTTTATCAGTAACCTAATAATACCTGAGCTGGCGTTGTTCGCAAATAGGATCCAACAGGAGGCGATTAGCGACGCGAATCCCACCACGAACCCGAAGAACAGCCAGAGGCGAGAGCCGCGCGGACCCATACAACCACCGGTGTATGTCTCACCACGCACCTGGAAACGTGAACATTATCTGTTGAACCTAGTTCGAACAACTTCACTATTTTACTCATAATCGTAGCTAAAGAACAGCCGAAATGCTGCTGCAGACCCATACAACCGCCAGTGTATGTTTTGGAATAGAGATCACACATGTGGAAAGCATGAACTTTGTGTGACAAGCGTAAAGTTTGTTCTCAGGTCTTGGACCTGGTATTTTCTTTGTGTTTCTATTTTTGTCAATGCCACTTCGACAGGGAATCCTAGTGCAGGGGTATCAGGGAGTAATTGTTTATAAAAAAATTATCATGTAGGTACCTTAAGAATCCTCACATGCCAAATAGCAGAAACAACATATGAACTAGCTTTTGAAACAAATGTTATAAAATGATCTATGAAACAATTTGAACCAACCAAACTGTACAACGTACAGCATAGAGCCCTTGCCGTAGGTCTGATAAATTGAGGATCAATTTATAAAAATGCAACCCGATAAATAATTGAAACGATAATCACATTTAGAGATTTATTATCGTCAATAAGTAATCAGTACAACAGTTCTATAATATGTTTATGTTCGCCAACCTGATACATCACCGCGTGTTTTCGTCAGCGCGATGCAGGACTAGTACAAAAAAAAATTACAACTAAAATATTCAAACATTCCGCCCACCAAGGACAAATTGGCACATATTTGTCTTTCTAAATAAACCGCCCACCGCGAACTTAGTGATGTCGAATATTACAGAGATCTGCTTAACATCGACTGAACAATATACAACTAAAGAACAATATCCTCTACTTGAAGAAATAAAAAACTTTAAAGAGCAAACTATAAATAACTCACACAGTTACAGGCAATATGCAAATCTTTGACACCGGTCGTTTGATTTCGCTATTATTTTTAGTACGCAATGATACAACTCTTGTGAGATTATCAGCCCCAGTGTGTTTTAAAACCACACGGCCAAGCAGCCATCGAGCTGGAGGTAAATCTTCCTCTTTGATTAGAACTAAGTCACCAATTTTAGGTTCAGATGTTTGAGTTGACCATTTATAACGATGCACCAAAGTAGTTAAATACTCCTGTGACCAGCGTCGCCAAAATGTTTGCATCATACGCTGTGTTAACTGCCACCTACGTAAACTGCTAATATTAGAAGATTCAAAATTGAAATCTGGGACAGTAAGCAAAGGTTCACCCACGAGAAAGTGCCCCGGAGTCAAAGCATCGAAACCTTCCAACTCATTATCCACTCGTGATAACGGCCGTGAATTTAAGCACGCCTCAATCTGGCCCAGTACCGTTGTTAACTCCTCATACGTTAAAGTTGTATCCCCAATTACCCTTTTCAAATGAAATTTCACCGATTTCACTCCCGCCTCCCACAACCCTCCAAAGTTTGGTGAGAGCGGAGGAATGAAATGCCATCTTGTGCTATTATTAGCTAAACTCTGTGCGATATCTTGCAACATTGCTGATTTTTCTGCTGAAAACAGACTGGCCAACTCCCTAGATGCTCCCACAAAGTTGGTGCCATTATCACTCCAGATATCTGTACAATGGCCCCTACGAGAAACAAATCTCCTAAACGCCGCAAGAAATCCTTGAGACGTTAGATCACTAACGACTTCGATATGCACGGCCTTCGTAGCCATACACACAAATAAACATATATAGCCTTTGCTGGCATGGTGACCACGGCCTTTAGAGGTTCTTATGTTGATTGGACCTGCATAGTCGACTCCACTGCATTTAAAAGGTCTTGTTGGGGTTACCCTGGACGGTGGCAATTGACCCATTAATTGGGCTGATGTAGTTGCCGAGTATCGAATACATTTAATGCACTTTCGAACGTACGATTTCACCAAGCTCTTTGCGCCAAGAATCCAGAATTTCGACCTTATATAAGTTAACATGAGCTGTGGGCCACCGTGAAGGGTTTTTGCATGTGCATCAGAAACAATTAAGTTTGTCAAGACTGCTTTCCTTGGCATTAAAATAGGGTGCTTCTGATCTTCTGTTAGTGACGATCGTTCTAGCCGCCCTCCTACCCTTAATAGTTGATCTCTATCAATGAAGGGATTTAACGATTTCAAAGCGCCTTTTAGCTTCGATGCATTTCCACTATTATCCAATTTAGATATTTCCTGACTGAAACTGATCCTTTGACATTCCCTGATACAAACATGCAGAGCCTCTTTCAGTTCCTGTGTTGTTAAAACCTCGTTCGCTTTATTTTCTTTCCATTTCTTCCACGTAATAAATCGTCTGCAATACGCTACAACCCTGATCATCCGACTCAAATTTGAAAACCTTTCCCAAAAGTTATCCTGAGTCGTAATAAGATGTACCTTAATTTCTTCCTCGTTTGTTTCCTCATCCTTTAACCTCCTATAGGCAATATCTTTATCATGTAAAATTTCCGGTCCATTAAACCATAAGACGTTATCTATTAACTCTGTTGGCTTCAGTCCACGTGATGCACAATCGGCTGGATTTTGCTTGGATTGAATGTGAGACCACTGTTGTGCGTCCAAAGTAGTCAATATTTCAGAAACTCTGTTTGCCACAAAGGTTTGCCAGCGACTGGGGTGGCTATTGAGCCAAGCTAACACTACCGTTGAATCCGTCCAGGCATGGATATATTCTCGTTGGATATTCAGTACGTCTGCCACTTCGACTAACAATCTCGTCATCAACACTGCTCCACACAATTCAAGCCTGGGAATCGACACCTGTTTTATAGGCGCCACCTTGGTTTTTGCGGTGATTAAGTTTACGTGGATGTCACCATTTTCACATATAACCCGAATGTAGACTACTGCAGCATACGCAACCTTCGATGCATCTGAGAACCCATGGAGTTCAACAAGTGCATGCTTTTGAGAAAGGTGAATCCAACGTGGTATTTGCAATGAAGCCAGGACTTGCAAATCATTGCGGTAAGTTAACCATTTATTTAATAATCTGCACGGCACACTGTCATCCCAGTTTATTCCCGATATCCACAACTGTTGAATAATATTTTTTGCTAATATAACACATGGTGCCAGCCACCCCAATGGGTCAAACAAACGAGCTATATCAGATATAACCGCTCTTTTAGTTACAGGTTCTTTCAACTGCGAGAGTGACACGGAATACTGGAATGCATCATGTTTCCTATTCCATGTAAGTCCCAACAGTTTCATAACTTCGTCTATCTTGAGCATTAGCCCATCTTCATGATATATTCCCTCACCAGTATCCTTAATCCTGTTTAATAGCTTTTCACTATTGCTAGTCCATTTCTGTAGTTTAAATCCTCCCTTTTGCAGTAATTGGTTCAACTCCGTATAGATTTGCATGGCTGTTTCCACATCATCGCAACCTGTTAATAGATCATCCATATAAAAGTCATGAAGCACCTTTTCAGCAGCGGCTGGATAACATGCTCCATCATCCCGCGCGACCTGCTGAAGTACTTTAACAGCTAAATATGGAGCCGATGCTGTGCCAAACGTGACTCTAAGAAGTCGGAATTCTTGTGGCCTAACAGATATGTTATTGTCTTTCCATAGGATACGTTGAAATTCTGTATCTTCAGCAGCAACTTTTACCTGACGATACATTTTTATAATATCTGCCGCCAAACATATGCGATGCATTCTCCATCTCATCAGTAAATGTCTTAGTGCTGGTTGTAAAGCAGGACCAACCATCAGAAGATCATTCAGTGAAACTCCATCCTCTCCTTTGCAGGAAGCATCAAAAACTATTCTAACCTTAGTAGTATCTTTATCATTTCTAATAACAGCGAAATGAGCCAAATACGCTCCGTTAGATTTATTCACTTCATGTTCCGGTATCTTTTCCATATGTCCAAGCTGCAAATATTCTTCAAGAACTTGTGTATAATTGGATCTCATCTCGTCTGCTTTGCTGAGCTTTGTTAACAGTAGCTTTAGTCTCTTTTCCGCTATTCTCTTTGTACTATCCATTTCCAAAGATTTATTTTCACTTCTGAACGGCAGCCGTACAATATATCTTCCCTCTGAATCCCTCACAGTCGTTTCTTCGAAGAATTTTTCACACAGTTTCTCTTCCTCAGTAAGTATCTGATTTTTACTAATATTAGTATCAGCTTCTAGTTCCCAAAATTTCTTCAATTGCTTATCTTCTTCTACAAACACTTGATGCATAGTTATCAAATTTGTTGATTGCTTGTGTGAGCTTGACTCAGCTACACCCGATAGAATCCACCCTAATGTCGTGCTTTGTGCTAATAATGAGCCTTGCCTTTGGATCCCCTCCTGCATAACTTCTCCAACCACTTCAGCACCTAATAATACATCTATCTTGTTAGGTACGTTATATTGCGGATCTGCGAGTGGCAACGTACATATCCAGTCAGACGCAACGAACCGTTTGCTAGGAAGCAGGGTAGTGATGGACTTAAGAACATATACGTCAACCGTCAACTTCAAATCCTGAAAGCCCTTACGCCTGGGTGTTATATTAAGTTTGACCATGGACTTAGAGCTAGTCGCCTTGCTGCCACCTACTCCCGAGATAACGCCTCTGACAGGAATCTTTTTTAACCCCAATTGTTGAACGGTGGCTTCTGTAATGAAGGAGGCTTGTGAACCCTGGTCTAATAAAGCCCTGATGACTCGCGTATCTCCACATTCCGTTTGAGCTTCAACGAGAGCAGTTGCAAGAAGAATCTGCCTGCAAGGCGATACATTGTCAGATGCAAAACATACTACCTGTGCTTCTTCCTCTACATCACCGTCCGTTTGGGAAACTTGAGTATCTGTCCGAGAAAAAACTGAATCCGTATTTGTAGGATGCAAACAAGTATGATGTCTTCGCTGGCACACGCGACAGGTTGAAAAACTACGACACTGGTTGGCCCTATGGTTATCTCCTAAGCAATTAAAACAAATACTATTTTTCTCGACAAAATCTCTACGGGTCTGTATCCCGGCGTTTAGAAACTGCTGACAGTGGGCTAGCCTATGTGGCTCTTTACAAAATTTACATGACATCATAGATCTATTGACTTGGTTACCTACATAGAATGACTTAGGTTGATATGACCTTGGCTTATTAATGTTTGACCCTGAGTCTACGAACTCCAAAGCGCGAAACCGATTTGTTAAAAATTCTTGAAAAGATTTCCAAGTCGGAAGTTCTGTTAAGCTTGCACTTAGTAGTTCCCACTGTTTTCGTGACTCATGATCCAACTTCAAAGATGTCATATAGATTATAATAACGTCCCATTTTGATACATCTACCCCTAAACTATCCAAAGCACCCAAACATTCCGAGGTAGTGTCAAGCAATTCTCTGATAAAACTAGCAGACTCAGTGCTTGCACTGCGCTGTGAAAACAATCTCTTTAGTATGTTGTTACATAAATATCGCTTGTTATTATACCTTGCTTCTAACATATCCCAGCAACGATCGTAATTATTTGCAGTAAGACTCACATGCCTCACCAATTGCTCGGCCTCCCCACCCAACAAACCCTTAAGATATTGGAATTTTTGAATCGGTTCCATGTCCGTGCCATGGACCAGTGACAGAAATAGATCCCGAAATGTACTCCATTCATTGTAATTTCCCGTAAATACGGGAATTGTAATCTTTGGGAGCTTTGCACACGCTCCTGTGCTATTCAATTTACCAGTTATACATTCCGAAAACTGATCCGTCTCACCGTAACGTTTTGAAAATGTTGCTTTCAAAATACACTTATAATCAACATATAAATCCTCAGTCTCACTATAAATATCTTTCTCGATGTATGATGAAGAGGCCATCAATTTCGGATCACACTTTTTCAAAAATTCAATATGATTAGATGTAAATTCCGACCACAATTTTTCTAATGATTCTAGTTTGGTTTCAATATAAACTTTACTCAAACGATCTTGCGGCGTTTTCTTGAAGTTACTTCTTGCCTTTAATATGCGTTTGCTAGTATCTTCTTGGGTGAATATAAATGACTCCATTACGATAAACCAATAAATAAAGTATTATATCCCACTGTGATGAAAATAACTTCAAAAAGACGCAGCAAAGCTGATTCTTTCCTAATTTTATTACAAGTGTTTCAGATATGTGCACATTTATAAAAATTTGGGCATGGATTCCCCGTCTGTACCGTTTTCTTAAAACTATTCTAAGTCTACAAGTACCAAGTTAAATTTAAAATGCAAAGTGTGACCGTTAATATTAACTACTGACTGACAATATGTTATTAATTTAATAGTCCAAATTATATCACCAGATGATGTACACCACTCCGTCCTCTTAATACTGCTTGCTTAGCTCCCTTGAAACTGCTGCTTGCCTAGCTCCCTCCTGAGCTGACACCCTGATTGCTGCTTATACAAACTGCTCCTCAGATGGCGTTACTGCGTCCCAAACTTCTACCTGAGCCTGGGTTGTCACTGTCCACCGACTTCCAAATAAATGACCGATGACCGTTGTGTGTGCTCAATATGCGCCAACTTCCCCTTTATCGGTCCCGCCTCGTTTTATCGATGTGACGTCACACGCTCACACGCGCACTCTCTATCAAACACTAAGGGGGCTCCTTCGTTATCACTGGTCGGAAGCAACACTTCTCAATTCCAGGATCCGGTTCTCGAAGGACCAAACTGTACAACGTACAGCATAGAGCCCTTGCCGTAGGTCTGATAAATTGAGGATCAATTTATAAAAATGCAACCCGATAAATAATTGAAACGATAATCACATTTAGAGATTTATTATCGTCAATAAGTAATCAGTACAACAGTTCTATAATATGTTTATGTTCGCCAACCTGATACATCACCGCGTGTTTTCGTCAGCGCGATGCAGGACTAGTACAAAAAAAAATTACAACTAAAATATTCAAACACAAACTGGTGTTGGTAATAAAAGATGGTACAAACCTGTGCATTTGAGACAGAGTTGACCATCACAAGTGACAGGGTGGCCATCACCCCGCACACATGTGACGCATTGGGGAGCTCTCCAGGGTATACCGACACCGCATCAATGATGAACCACCAGCCTGTGAAGAACTGAACACAAGCATGGCTAAAATATAATTGTATAAACTTTGTGAACGCATTGGTACTATCAAATTTCTACAAATCCTGAAAAACCTTTTTTTAAATAATACTTTTAAGATTACATGGTCCTATTAGGCTAATAGGGGTATGGGACACAACAAAATTGGAAAATTTTATGTCTGTTGAAAAGAATGTGACCAGAGACCGTATTTTATTAGTAAGTACTCCAATCTCAATTGTCACATCAACCACAAGAAATATTGCCCACACAACACAAATCAGTAACGAGGGTAAAGATGAGACGTATCAGGAAATCATACATAGTTATTATATTCCGTGCTCAAAATAGATCTCAAGCTAGAGGTTGGTCACCACTTTAGGACTATTAAGTACCTACTTAACTCGTATTTCAATATTTGGTACTTACGAATGAATGCACTGAAGTTTAGGTCATATTGATACGCTACCTACTACGTATCATTTGGTGATGAAAGACAGTAAGTTTGGGAGGTGCTATCAAGCAATGAATCATCATTTCACCAAAATACATACCAGCAGGCCTGAAAAGATTGAGGCGATGATGTTTCTCTTCTCTCCGCTCTCAAACCAAACGCAGCTCGGCATAGTCATATTTTCAAAGCAACTCATCTTGGGATCGGGATATTTTTGTAATATTTGGTTGGAAATTGAAAAATAAACTTGGACACAAATCGTAAATAAACAGGATGATAGGTGACTGACAGTGACAGCAGGCAGAGTGACAATGACAATCTTGTTATAAGGGCGTTTCGCCCGACTATCATGTACTGACAATTCCCGGTTTGATTGGTTGTCTCTAATCAATCAACCAATTGAAACACGAGTATTGTGCATTGCGTTCGTTCGTCGAATTACAACTTTGGTATTACTAATAGCCGCTGAAATCATCCTGGGCGCAGATAGGTATAATAATACTATACTAGTATTAGTATTAGTCCCGGGTATACTAATAGGTGCGCCTCGCGGTTTTCCTGAAATTTTCAGCGCAAATTTCTTAATTATTTCTTTCAAAAACCTTCTCTTGACAATAACAAACACAACAAAAAAAGAATTAGTAGGTAATTGATCCTGCCGTTGACGCGTGATGCCGTGACCAAGGGAAATAGGGATTATTTTTCACTCTCAATTATCGAGAGTAGGCCGGTGTCCCTGCAGTGGGAACATTAGAGGCTGGTACGGTAGGTTGGAACTTTGATTCAGTCGAGTCGGAGATTTTGAGCGAAAGGGCACAATCAAAAAAATATTCACATTATCTTCTTTGTAACATTGGAAAAATGCCTAAACGTAAGCCTTTAATATTACATTGCAAAATAAGAAAGCATTCATAAAAATGACTCAAACGTCCCGCTCGGACAAAAAAAAAAGGTCATTTTAGCCTTAGCGATTGGATATTCTTAGTAGGTGTATATACAATTTTTTTTTTATTTGAGTAGCTAATGGAACGAGCTGAGGGCTCACCTGGTGGTACGTGACGACCCCCGCCCATGACAACAGTAATACGACTCAGTATAAGATTTGGATCTTACTGCGTCCGAGACCATTATACGTCTCATGCGCATGTGACAATGAATGTAAAGCATAGTTTGGTTTGTATATATTTTTGTTTTAATTATCAAATGCTACGTAAAATAATACAACTTACAAAATTATTGCTCATACTTCTTATTGCATACAACACACAATCACTTAAGTAAAATACTTCATTTGTAAAGTTTGTGAATCTCAGTAAAATATTTTGCATTGTTGTGACCACTACAAATACTTAAGTATCTATTTATATCAAAATCTACTAAAGGCGATATTCATCACAGTTGAGTATTCTGGTCATATCTCAAAGGAAGCAGTAGCCCTCATTTTGGTAGCACCACTCAGGCTGGAGGGATTCCGCATCGATTCCCATGCGGACCAACCGCTCCCTGTAAAGAAAATGGTGAGTTCATGACATAGAAGACAAATTCTAGACCAAACAAAAGCAACGCACAACTGTAGATGAAAATTACTTAAAACAAAATGGGTCTATGTATGCTTGCTAGATCGCGTTACGCTAATTAGAACATCAAATTGAAATCAATCGTAATCTTATCACGCAATATATCTAAACCTATTTCAAAATATATTCAACGAAAAAATTGGATGTGTTACAGTTTTATTATAAGTATATATAGAACATATATGTAAGCATGTCTAAACAAGTTTCGGTTTTGGTTTCGGTTTCGGCCGTTACTGAGACTGACACCGAAGACTGTTTCGGGTCCTGGTCGCACATTAATAATATGCCTTTGAAATAAATGATGTTTAATTATAATTAAATAGACGGCTCCGTGGTTTAGTTGGTAGCCTTGCCTTCGAAGCGAGGGGTCCCGGGTTCGATTCCCGGCCGGGGCACACTTTGTGTGATGAACAAACTTCATGCTAGTTTGTTCTCGGGTCTTGGGTGTTTGTCTCGTATTTCTGTGTTTGTCCATGCCATCTGCGACACAGGGAATCCTAGGGCAGAGGTATGAGTGTGTTAACGTTGTTTTTTTTTTTAAATACTAACCGCACGTGTAGCATCCTGAACTCGGCGTCGCGCCAGGAGCCCTCGGGCTCGGCCCACAGCCGCTCGGCCAGCGCCGCCGCGCGAGGCCACAGCCGCCCGCCCAGCGAGGAGCTGTCGGCCTGTTCCGACCACAGCGCTGCTTCTCCGCCTAATTACACACAAACATATGAAATACATTGAACAAGTGCTATTACTGAATTTAGCACTAGTTAAATGTATTGATAATAATGATCTTTTAAATACATAGTTGTTAAAGAAGAAGCGACGAAAGAAAATATTTTGACTTTACTCGAGAAATTATTGAGAAAATTTGTTTTTCCAGGCCAGAATGTGTGAAAAATTCAAAATTAAGTTTTTTTTATATGTCTCTATAATTACGGGCCGAGCTGAAGGCCGATGGTAAGTGGTTACCTCCGCCCATAATAACAGCAATACCACTATGGTCCTCCCGACCGACGTACAAGACATAAGTCGCAACCCGAGACGGGGATTTTACGTCGCATATACAATAATTTCACCGGCACCCACACCCTTATACCGGAACACAGTGCGACTGCACCAGTTCCAGTACTGGAGGCAGTACTTCTCCGGGCGAACATGGCACAAGTTTTATTGTTACTTTTTGTTCCTCCTTTCCACCCAGGTACGTGTAGGGTCTTTGAGGGTATTCACCTACAGACGAAAGCAACTAGAGCACAAGTAGCGCGTTCAAGTGATTCTGGAGGTGACAAGTCAAATTGTCAAAGGAAGTTACGTCACTTACCCAAAATCTGGTCTTTGTATTCGCCAGCCATCGCCGCTGGACTATTGTCGTAGACCTTCTGCCAACCGATGTAAGGTGAACACCAATTGTTTCCTGAAACATTGTAGACAATCCAATTTTTAACATCAGCGAAAAACCAACAACTAATACCGATTTATTTGATTTATTTATTTATTGGATCACCAACGAAAGATATATTACAAATATATTTACAAATTTTTTGGTCAATGTGCCCCCTCAATTACAGGTGACCACAGCATGCATTAATTAAGATACAACTATATGAAGGAATTCTTACCAGCACCGACCCAGGCACCGAATCCACAGTCAAAGTACAGTGCGTCATAGTTGGATATGATCAGGCGGTAACCTTTTTCCAGCAAACCCTTGATCTGAGGATCAGAGCCCTTTGTCCAAACCTAGAACAGTTTATTATTACATAATAGATTGGTTTAAAAATCAAATAAAGCGACTACAACACTTTATCAGCGGATACCCGGCGTGTGCTACTACGATAAAAAAGAAATACATTTTGGACCTAATGCATCGTTTTAGTGGTCTAAAACCATCTTCGCATTATTGCTTTTCTAATTAAACAGGTTCGGGGTACATCAGTTGGATGGTTTCAAAGTCTGTAACGGACCTAGGTAGAAACAATTTTTGTATATAATTTTCGTATATAATGATTTTACGCGTAAGTGATTGAATACCTCTAATTATATAATACTCATATACCCCTGTACTAGGATTGCCTGTACCTATTGCATGTGCCTGTAGCTTGGATACATATAGAAATACTAATAAAAACATCCAAAATTCGAGAACAAATTGACGTTCATAGAATAAATGCATGGGAATCGCTTTGCAGGCATACTATCAACTGAGGTTACTTACTTGGATGATATAATCGTCCGAGCTTAAGAAATTGTCAACATAGGTGTAGTCCGTCAAAGTGCTGGTCCACAAAATTAGCGGCAATCTCTTCCCGAAAGCCTGCAAAGAAATATATTATTGTTAATTAAATCAAAATGTTTTTACTTTTATATTGTATTATATATAGACACTTTTATATTTTTCAAGCTTATGAATCAAATTAATCTTACCTTGTATGCTCTGTCCTGCGCCTTTGTCTGGAAGTAGTTCCACAACTTCAAAAAGCTGCCCTTGTCCAAATGCCATCGGTTTTGGATCATGTATTGCTGAATCTCTTCGGATGAGTTCCAACATCTCTCGCTCACTTCATCTCCTCCCATATGGAATAAATCTGTCTCGAATACATCTACAAGGAATATCAAAAAATGTGAGAGTTCTCTATGTACCGAATGGAAGCAATTCTAAGTTATTGAGCAGATACAATATAAATAAACTGTCGCAATGAAAATATAATTTGAATTTAACTGGGCGGAACTTACCTTATTTTTAGTGTTACGGAGATAATAATAATAGTCCTACTAGCCTACTATGACCTTAGTTTTTTATTTAATTATATTTCGAAATATCGGCAGTCAACAAAACACACAAATCACGGTAAATATCTCGGTAACTCAAAATAATTATAAAAACCATAATAGCTTTATCTGTAGCGGAACTTACCAGCCATATCACGGTAGATATCCTCCAAGTAATCATACAACTCTTCTTTGGTAGGGTTAAGTTGTCCACAGGGGGGTTCCACACAGTACGTTGACCATGGTTCAGCCTTTAAAACATATTCATTGCTTTTTATTACCCATAACATGTTCTTATCTAATACTAATACAAATATTATTTAGTGTGGCTTATTTTTAAAATGCCAAAAAGTCTTTGATTCCTACGTAGTTTGAAAATAATAAAGGACCAATGATCATACCTTGAAGCACACCGTGAGTCCAGTATCTTGCCAGCCCTCGCCTACGTGTGCGGGTGCATCGAACTCTGGTAGAACTCTCACTCCTCTTTCTAATCCATACTCAACCACATCGCGTATTTGTTGTTTAGTATAAACCTGAGAAATAAATATTTGTTAGTGTCAGAAGCCTTACAGAAATTGAAAATATAATTACTCTCATTACTACAATAAGAATATATGTATTCATTTATTTATTAGGGACAAAGACAAATACAGTATAATATCTTAAAGTAAAATGCAAACCAACTGTTATTAATACTGTAGCCTACCCACATTATCCGCGGATAATGACGATAATTGTTTAAAACGTGCCACGATTATTACATTAAAATAGAGTGTGACATAAATACATTACACGAAATAAGTGGAAGTGAAAGGAAATAAACATTACGTTTTGCTTGCATTAGTTAAGTCAATAGTTAATAACCTTGCTTGGAGTAAAGGCTCCATATTTGGACAAATTGGGTCTTCTCTCCGAAACGAATGGGAAACTTTGACTATCCGTGATGTGCCAATGGAATGTGTTCAATTTTACGGCGGCCATACCATCTGTAAATATTTATAGACCAGTTAAGAAATAGGGTTCGAACAACAATACGGTAAATCGACATGCAATAATAAATATGTGTTACCAATAGTAGATTTGATAGAGTCGACGGAAAAGTAGTTTCTGGCCGTGTCAAGGAGAATGCCTCGATACGGGTACACGGGCTTGTCGTTGATAGTGACATCTCGTACCATCTGGAAAAGTGCACAAATTCTAAATTCAAAGATTTGTACTATTGCAAGTCGAAAATATTATATTTTGGTGAAATAGGAGAACGTTGACATAACTACAATGGTTGCAAATTTAAATTATTTGTTTCGTAAACAGTTATCTATAGACCGTGTTAACCAATGCGACAATCCAAGAACGTTTTCGAACGAAGAAAATAAGTTTTTTTTATATTTTTATATATAGTTTAGTTATATAAACAACTTTCTCAAAAATAATCATGATAACAAAAAAAACGTACAAATTACAAGGTACCTGCAAAATACCTTTAATAAAATGTATGTTCTTTATGTTCGTTGTCATCTTCACCGTCAAAAGCAATAATAAAACCAGTTCGTTTACCTACAGCCAAAACGTCCAATATCACATAATTACAATGACAAATAATCATTTTGCTAATCCATTTGTCGCTCGGGTCCAACGACCTGACAATGCTGCTGAGATCAAAATAGCCATGATCCTGGAACTTTATGTAAATCCTCCGAGTCAATGATCCCAACCGGTCCTAACGAAGTATGTACTGGTTGGTCATGTCAACTCTAGATCGTGATTGGCAACAATATAAACATCGTCTGTTAAAGTGACTAAACGAGCTGATGGCCCACATTACACATGATTATTTAGATAAAACAAAAAAAAAAAAAAAAAACAGAAAACCATTTAGGTCCTCGCTATGTACTAGGTACTCGTAGAATTGAACATTGAACAACTTAATAAAACTAGCTAATCACTGACAATTGACTGCAATTGACGGCTTAGTTGTAGTAGCCCTGCCTTTGAAGCGAGGGGTCCCGGGTTCGATTCCCGGCTGGGGCACACTTTGTCTTGTGTTTCTGTGTTTGTCAATGCCATCTACGACATAGGCAATCCTTGTGCAGAGGTGTGAGTGTGTAATTTTTTTTATTTTTATTTATACAAATAAAAAGTATCTGTGAACAGCTTTTTACTAAATCGAGTTGAAAGTATACTTGTAATAAAAAAAATGGTTTTGTATTACAAACACTTTTCCTTTAGAAGTGACTGATGAAAATACAGTTTTAAATGGCTTAAATACGTACAACTTACACGTTTAAATGTACCTAATTTGGAATTTTACACGCAATCGGGTTTTATTTTTCAATAATTTCTTGAACAATTCTTGAACATTGAAACAAAGGTCAAAAATATTGAGTATTTGCATCCTATTGACCTTGTCACTCTAAACATGAGTAATGCGCCTATAATTAAGTACATATAGCTATAAGATGACTGAACGATACACCCTATATCTAGGTACTTGCCAAGCCCTTGGGGAAACCGGTAGGCAGGTTATTACCTGTTTGACGTTACTAGATTAGCTACAAATCATGCAACTACCATCGTCCACGTACGATCGATGAGCGATTAGTATCATTTATGTCATTTACGTAACGACTCGATCCTATTTAGCTCATCAATTGCGTGCCCAAAGGCTGCGTAGTTTATCAATCCCTAATAACTAGAATTGAGCTACTATTATCGATATCGATTATTCTATATCGATATCGATACTATTCATCGATATCGATTCAAAAGTAGAATCGACGTAATATGTGAATTATTTTGAAAATGCAGATGAAGTTATCAAGGATAGATCCTTGCGTCTATCCAGTTTTGGATCCGAGCTGACATCTACTGACAAGCGGTCAGTATGTTGCGTTTTACATTTTATTACTTTAAACTAGCAATTATTTCGCCTATCTCGGAAACGGCACTAACGATTTGGATGAAATTTTGTGTTTAGGTAGAGTATTATTGATTAAGTTTACCCGTATAGTTGTATTTCTAGGAAAAACGCAAAAATTAAAAAAAATCGAGCGAAGCGAAGATAATTATTTCAAATAAGAGGGCGTCCATAAATTACGTGAGGTGTTTTTTTCATTTTCTGTCCCTCCCTCCCCCCTTGGTGAGATTTCGTGAGATTTTATTCAACCCCCTCCCCCGACCCCTAATCTCACGTGAGATTTTTCAGAATGTTGGTTTATTACGTAAACGCGTTGGATTGTTTATTGTAAAAAGAAAAAAATAATTTGGTTCGTGCTTTTATTTACGACTAGTTAAGACTAGTAATCAATATTGCTGATAGTTATAATAGATTAGTTTAACAATAGATTAGTGAATAATCTTAATCGTATTAAATTTTAAACATGTACATACATATTTGGATTAAATGGACCAAAATATTTTTTTTTTTTTTGTTTCAATATCTGAGATTAAATTGCGTGATATTTGTCGAGACCCCCCCTCTCCCCAACGTAAGATTAGATGAGATTCCACTCGACCCCCTCCCCCCCTCAATCATCTCACGTAATTTATGGACGCCCCCTAATTATCTTACCCAGATACTTATTCGAAATAATAAATGTAATATTGGTTCAATTAATTTTTTTTTTCTCTTTTCGAATGAGAGATTTAATTTTCTCTTTTACGAATGTCTACCATAACTATATTATTAAGATAAATAATTGCTACGGAGTTATTAAATTATATTAAAGTACGGAAAAATCTTACCAAAATGTGATTTCTAATGTCGTCGTACACAATAAGCTGCGACAGGGACTCCAATCCGTGTCGTAGGCCGAAGAACGAGTTGCCTTCTATAGTGGCGTTTATTTTGTCGCTCGCCGACGCAGAGACCTTGATGCTGTAGCTCTCGTCCATATCCAGAGAAAACACTAAAGGAAATTAGACAAGACACTGATTTTAAAAATCTATAAAATCGGCTCCAATATTTTCATGTCTTAGTTTTCGCTTCTATGGTACCAACGATGAGATTACGCCCTATCAAATAAAAAAAGAAACATTAAGCCAAGCTACAAATAAGCCAAGCCATCACACTTACACGTTCATAGCTTGAAAGCTACTGAACCGATTTTGTTGAAACTTCAAATAATCGAAAACACTATTTTTAGAATTCGATTAAAAAAGATCGATTTGATAGAACGCTGCGCCGACTCTAGCCTACTGAGTTTTTGATGAGACAGAATTGACGACCCACCGAGAATTATTTGGTTTGGATGGCTTATAACCAGCTGGCATTCAACCGCAGAGCCTAATCCTGATTGGTAGATGTCACAGGCCTTCGAATTGCAATTTAAACATGCAGTATGCATATATTTGTCTGGTCTCACAGCTCAGTTGTTTGTAGTTTTTCCTTGTCCGTTTTGGATACGATTTCTACCTAGGAAAAACATGTGAGATACGAACATATAAACGTTTAAAAACACGTTCTTTATATTATAATATTTTTATCAGTAATCTGGTTCACATGGTGGTCGGTTTGGAGCAAGATGACCTGTGTGAAATGTCCATGAATAATTGTTTATTATTTGCAGTTTACAAGCAACATAGTTTTATGGAGCCTCGTTGGAATAGGGAAGCCATATCTAATACTCTAATTTTCTAAATATCTAATACTAATTAAGACGCCGTCAAATAAAAAATGACTTAAATAACTGTAAAATGATGGTAACACCAAGCCAAGATTAAACTTTTGTCTCTTGTGAATTGAGCCATATGGGCAGAAAGAAACAATCAAATACTAGTAAACAGGTTTTATATGACGCCTACAACTAGTAAACTAGTAAATGTAGTTATTATGTCACCAACTGAGTAAAAGAACATTGACCTCCAATTGTGTTTAAGCTGAGGTCTCGTGATTTAAATATGAATGGCAAATGCAGCCTAACTGCCTTTAGTGTCCAAGAATTTAATGTAGATGGTGTAAATAAGGCGATAAATATTAAATGGGAATTTCCAAGTGGCAAGTACCTAAATAATTGTGTTTAAGCTGAGGTCTCCTGATTTAAATATTAATGGCAAATGCAGCCTAACTGCCTTCAGTGTCCAAGAATTTAATATTGATGGTGTAAATAAGGCGATAAATATTAAATGGGAATTCCCAAGAGTCAAGTACCTAAATGAAACCGGAAAGGCAGGTCTCATTAACGCCCAACCAAACCAAATAAACACATAAAATTCTCCACAATCGAGTTAAGTCAAAGATGCATGTCCCAAAATATATTTTATGTAGGTGACCGCCTCTTTTAGGCAGGGGCGACTTCTAGAAATAAATATTTAAAAAGCAAACACTGAATTGCTAATCAGCTCACTTCTCAGATCCGGATTTTTGTTGACCAAATAAACAGTCAACGCTTTTCCTGTGGCCTTTGGAGATATCCCTTTTGGCACCGATGTCGCGACAACATTCTTGAATCTCTGTAACAAGCGATAGTTGAGCATGGAATTATTATTTCCGTAGGTGTGTACACTTTGATTCCCTACACGTACCCCCTGGGTGGTGCTGAAGAAGCAACCTCAAGTAGCAGTGGAACTTGTGCCAAGTTCGTCCGGAGAGGTACTGCCACCACGCCTGGAATCTGCTGTCAAGCATTGCTGTGTTCCATTGGAAGGGTGTGCCGGTGAAATCACAGGCTCATATGACGTGCCATCTCCGACTTGGCTGATGGACGCAACACGATAAAATTCAGTCTAAGACCCAAGGCTTGCTCTGAGTTGTTGCAGTTGCAATAATAATTGGAGGTCGGTAGGACATCCAATACGCCGCGTATTTATGCTACTTATCAGAATGATCTTTTTCTTGAAATTTTGGTTTAAGTGTAAAAATATTGTGATATTATGTTTCGGAAATTGATTTTTTCATAATATAAACATAATACTTCTATACACATAGTTCTAAAGACAAACAGACACCAAATATTTTTAAATTTTATTAAATGTGATGTTAATATACGTTTTATAGAAAAAACTTTCTTAATTTAATGTGATATGAAATAAGTATGAGCAGTTCTGTTCTGTATAATATCAATTGGTTTAAGTTACAAATTAAATAATACGTAGGAGCGACATAGACATCCTACTTGCCAGCACATAACTAACAACTAACAAACGTTATCCCGTGTAGGTGCAAGTGGACTTAATATTTTAACCACTTGTTATTGAATAGGGTTTTTGTGTCAGATTGCAATGAAATTTATATGGCATAACATAGTTATTATATACAATATACATATTTTTGGCATACATATTGTAATGTTGGCAAATAATACGTAATTTTGATGTAGGTTAAGTTAAATATGATTAATTTGACATTATATTGGCATTTCGTTGTGACATATTGACTAGATAGAAAGACGAGTGAGTGAGTGATAAAAAAACGACTTCAATACTTTATTTCCTTATTTCTCGTCCTTACCATTTTACCATATAAAAAAAGAAACATTCAAATTGGTATGCGTGAATAGAATCGTAATAGAACCGCGTCTTTTTTCATAGATAACGAAGAAAAAAGACGCGAACAACTGAATTGATACCTCCTTTGAAAGAGGGTTGTAAAGGCGTATGTACCAAAGATTTTTTTACCTTTCCAGCCGCTTCCATCAAATTACTGGATCGCCCAGCTCTGGTGATTTCGACGTTGATGTTGTTGATGTTAATCTTTGACAAGAAGTTGCCGAGATCTGCGTCGCCGGTCGGTCTCGGCCATAATAAACCTGCAACGGTACATTATGACGAGAGTGGTGACCGCGGTTTCGAAACCGAGCTACCATTCTTGTTGACGTGATAACGTCTTTTAATAAATGAACGCCGGCTGCACGCACGAAAAAACATGACTCATTGTCACGTTCCGCGTGAGCCGAGTGTGCAAGCGAGAGCGCTGAACAAGAGATACAGAGGCACGATAGGCCTAAGTTATCACGTAAAAATATCGTCCGTAAACCGACTTGGACTAACCGACAATTTTTTTTTATTTTACTAATTTCATGGGACCACCTGATGTTAAGTAATACGACTTTTGGTATCCCATACCGAAGTATGCATGCGCATTGCTGTTGCTGTTGCGGTGGATGGGTGTGGGTGCCGGTGAAATCACAGGCGCATAAATCGTTATATCTCCGTCTCGGGTAACGGGCGCAACGCGATGCCACTTGAGTATTCTCATACGTCGGGAGGACACAAGTCGTGTCATTGTTGGGCAGCGGTGACCACTATAATAGCATAAAAAAAAGAAGACCTAAGTCGCATCAATTGCGCGAGAAATTATTTTGGTGTGAAAATTTTATATGCGCTATTCTACGTGCCCAAAACATTGAAGGATCATCATGATTGCTCATGGATTGCTCATGGACTGGACCTAGAACCAAATTCGAAGATATCCACCAATACGAGTTGGATTCCTGCGGTGGACGAATGCTAGAACGAAGTTTACTACGGCGATACCTCATTTAATGACGCCGAGTGATTGTAAGTCGTAAATACGAATTCCAATCCTGCGAGATTGAAAATTCGGAACGTAATGGAAAACATCATAAAGAAACCATAGAAGAAGTGAGAGCCTTCAAAACACATTATTATATTAGGTAACTGGCACATTTAAAGAAAGTTGAATCAAAAAGTAATAATTAATTTCAATAACATATAAATTATGTTCAAACACTCATAACCCTGCACTAAAATTTTCTATCGCAGATATGAACGAGACAAAAACCCAAGACCCTAAAAAACGTTACGCTTATCACCGGGTTCGATTCCCGACTGGGGTAAACATATTGTTTGCCCCGGTTAGGAATCGAACCCTCCTTCCTCGAACAGTAGCTACCAACTACGCCGCCCTTTCAGTAGGTATATGTCAAAGAGCTTTACCATATCGATTGCAGTACATATTGCAGGCCTGCAAGGAACCTTACCATATTCATTGCAGAACATCTTGCAGGCTTCCAAGCTGAGCACTGGCTCCTGGTTCTGAGGATCGTTGCGAAGTTTCACGCATCTTTTGTCTTCGCACGACCAGCGCCATGGGGACGGGTCATCCGCTGACGTCACGCTACGGAAGAAAACAGCTAATCTTATTACTTTAAACGAGCAATTCGTAAATAATAGTAACATAATGTTTAATCCGTGAATCGCGGGCACTGGCGACCTGTAATTAGGTTTTATAAACGTATCTCAGGCACCAGGGTCCCACTAAACAGATTAACTTGTAATATTAAAAAAGTAAGATACTGTATATAACCATAATGTAGGAGTAAAAAACCTCTTTTATTTGTATATTATTATTTAGAATTTTATTTTTGTATTATATATCACTACATAGTATAAAACAAAGTCGCTTTCTCTGTCCCTATATCCCTATGTATGCTTAAATCTTTAAAACTACGCAAGGAATTTTGATGCGGCTTTTTTTAATAGATAGAGTGATTAAAGAGGAAGGTTTATATGTATAATACACAAGCAAGTCACCCCGGCTTCGCACGGGTGTTTTCTGATACGACACTGATGCTTTACTAACCGTGCGAAGCCGGGGCGGGTCGCTAGTATCTTTATATATTTCGCGTATTACGGAAACGCCTGTAACGATTTGGGTGAAATTTTGAGTTTTGCTGTTTAAGTTTACCTATATAATTGTATTTCCTGTAAAAACATTATTAAAAATGAAACGATTTTTTATAATAATGCTTTTACTTAATGCTTCGAAAGCAATGAAGATTAAGGCCGTCGAAATATCCACATGGCTGATTAAAATCCTAATCTAATTAATGCTTTTTTTGTAGGTCGATTATATTAGTTGCTTGTCATTATATCCGGAAGAACTACAAGCATTAACTGTCTTCGCGTCCAACACGGTGATGGATGATCCCCTGACGTCACGGAAGAATCGGAAGACAAAAGAATCCACATGGCTGACTTAATCCTAATCTTATTAAGACTTGTAGGTTATAGTTAATTGTATTAATTGCTGTATTATATTGCCATTATGTCCAATGTATAAACAACTCGAACTCAAACTCCAAAAAAATATTTATTACTTTCGATCTCGTCAAACCAGTTCTAAGGATTTGGATGAAATTTTGTTTTAACCATACAAGCAACATTAACAAATTGGAAAAAGAAATTATTTCATTATTATTCAATCAATTTGTAATTCGTATTGTAACAAATAAAATTCCGATAAAACTCGATTTTACAAAAAAAATCGAGAGATGCTCGGTCGGCCAGGTACTATTCTATATTTATTGTTATACGATTACATCCACCCAGATGATAGTGATGATATCGCTTCCGTGCTGTTTAATTTGATACTATAGAAAACAAAGTGCGATTCGAACTCGCATGCTGAGACTCCCGATGCCATAATGCCACTGATGATATTTTTGATATATTTTTATACAAATTTATACAATTTGTATGGAACAAATAAATCAAACTGAAGTGCTTATTTGTACTTTCCAAATAAGCTTTTGACTAAATGCATTTGGAATTGATTTGGAAGTATATACGGTACTAATAACAAAAAAAAATTCAGTGTTTTTGTATGTCTGTTTGTTCCCGTTAATCTCCGAAATAGCCGAAATACCTCCGAAATACCTTTATTGAAGGGACTTTCACGGGCAGATAGAATGTTATAAGGAGTAACTAAGTTACTTTTATTTTAGAAAAAAATAGGACTCCGCACTAAAATTACATGCGGACGAAAAGCCTCTGTCAGCCTCTGTCTCAGTGAGTGTTTTACGACACCAAAACACTGCTGAACGCATGCGCCGCGCCGGCGAGCTATCATCTTGTCTAGTCGAAATTTCTGTCACACCGCAGTCAACACAACACTAAAAATCTGAGGGATCAGCGCCGTTGGTCAGCGTGTCACTAAAACCAGCTTTAAGATAAGAAAGTCATAAGTGTAAGATTAATATCAAGATTTCCTTTACCCCTTTTGATATGGGACGTGACGTCTTTATAGGATTTTACGCGAAGGGCTAAACAGAGCCTCGATGGGCCAATTTCTTCCTGTGCGTGGGCTGGGTAAGAACTATGCAACAAATCTAATAGGACTGTACTTATGTACTTACACGTATATAGTTAACTGTAATAACAGGGTAGAGTAGCTTAACAGGTAGCTTGAACTATATGACAAGTTATGTAGTGAGGTAGATTGGAAATCAATGAGAATTTCTCAACAACATGAAGGAAAATAATCTACTTTTACTAGTGGCATGCAATCGATCTAACTGTGCCACTCGAACAAGCTTATGTTTTCACTGCAGGGACAGACCTCACGGCAAGTTATAGAACGAAATACAATCCGGTCTTCAATTATGATCTATTGTAGGATTTCTAGGTATGGATTTGAACCAGCAACATTCTGATTGAAAAGTTCATTCGCGTATGGCAAGCACTCACAGTTTTAAGTTTCGGGCACAAAGAAATTGTAATACCACCCGCCATCTAAGCTAGTAAATAATCATAATGCGCAAAATGCAGGAAATATTTATATGAATATATGTGAATATGATATGAATGTGTTAACCACATTTTGAAGAATTTTAAAATGAAACGCCGCCGAAACATTTCTACATCGCAGACGAACGAAAAATCTGCTGCCGCATAGAGTAATCCATACTTTTTCACATCCGTTGAAGCTTGGAGCTCCTGTCATATCCCTCGGGTGCTTCGAAAGGATCAACCAACGTAATAGTAGAACCTGCGCCAGGTTCGCCCGGAGAATTACTGTCACACCTGGTAATCCATCGCAAAACAGTTGCGCACTCGCTGTGTTCCGATGGAATGAGGTGGGTCCCGGTGAATATTAACATGAGACGTTGCATTCCTGGTACCTCTGTCGAAGTTTTCAACATCGGTAGATGTTATAATTGAAAAATAAAAGAATAAATATAAATATTCATGGACATTTCAGCGCCATCTAGAACCAAGACTAGATGGCGCTGTGTGTATAGCGTGTAATATGGAAACTAGATCACTGATAGAATACATAAATAACACTTTTTTTTTAAATACATATTAACACCCAGACACAGAACAAACATTTATGTTCGTCGCACAAATGCTTGTCTTGGGTGGGAATCGGACCGACGACCTACAGCGCAGAAGGCAGAGCTACTACCAACTGGTCCGACAATACAGGTCAGTCAAAAAAAGGCGCATTCCCATAAAACGCGGGTGAAGCCGCGGATGGAAGCAAGTATGTCAGTGTTCGTTCGTACAAGGAAAAACTAAAAGAAACTCACCATATCGCCAATATAACTATATGAACTGCAAGTAAATAAAATTTTTGCAGCCACATTATCTGTAACAAGAAATTCAGCAATGAGAATTGGACATTTTCCATTTATTTTGACATACCTACGTACCAAGTTACACCAGCAATACGTCCTAGATTTCTTAAATAATTAAACTCCAGCCAAGTAGAGTATTTTGTCACGTCTATGTTCCCTCTAGGTATATCTTTCCTTTGGCAAAAGGTGTACTTGAAGTACAATACTAGTAAAGGTATATTTTACAAGTAATTTATATGTGCTGATCGTAGTTGATGATACAATACAATTGTAATAAGTTTTATACATAATCAATCAATAATTAATTAATCCGAGCGTAATATCGAGCAACACTTCTACATAAATTATACCTACCGACACAGAGTTAAAAGTTGAACTTCTTTAAATCCAAAAAACAAATGCTCTAGAGTTTTTCCAACACTACGATTAAATTCAACTCCTATCAGATTAAGAACACAAACACGTCTTACGTGTCTCGTAGCACATATCAACTGGCACAAAGGGTGAGTAGAATCGTCTAAATATATCGTCTCGATATTTTTTAACATGACCGGTCGATACATCGATGTTTTTTATCGATGCACGATATGTAGCTACAATTACGAGCAAAATCGAATATCGAATCAAAAATACCGTAATGACTAAGATTCATATCAATTTACTTGCTTACATTATTGGTTGGTTCTGAAAATAAATTTGTTTTATTTTGTTTGTCAAACAATGCCCGTTATCCGACACTTTTCAAACAAGATTCAGCGCTAACATCCATGCAGTCGAATACATCTTGCACCACGATTGACTTTTAAGATTTTCCAGCACAGAATATCGTTGAAAAACAAATTATGGTAACATTTAGAGAAGAAAGCCTTTTTTTTTTTTATCGTGTGGAAGTGCACTCGCATACCGCCCTGCCACGGGGAGACAGAGCGGTTATGTGGGACTAGACCCACTAAAACCACACGGTGTCCTCCTCTGCCGCTTAGTGGCGGGAACACGGGAACGTTTATACACACATCCGCGAACCCGCCGCGGCTGTCCGTTTCCGGACCCCTCTCGTCTTGGCACCGAGTGCCACTCCTTGATTAGCGACACGCCAGAACACATAGCGTGTCGCAACCACCTCGGGGACCTGGCCAGCGAAAGGGCGTTAGATGACCCCGTATCTAAACGCCCTAGATCCCCATGTGACGGGTCAGATTTGTGGCCCCGTCACCTGCCACTACGGCCGCAGAGGATAGGGAGAGTGGCGCCTCTCAATACCAACACTCCTCTTCCCCTGCGGCCCCACCGCGTCCGCCATCTAGCGGTGGCGACCCCGCCGTGGCCGCGGAAGGTAGGGAGAGCGGCGCACCGCTATACCGGCACTCCTCTCCCGCCGCGGCCCCTAACCCTCAGCTGCGGTGCCGCCCATACGACACCGCAGCCCGCCTCAGTTGCGGTGCCCCCCATAAGGCACCGCCACCTACTGTGGCCGCTCCTAGTCGGCTTGGAGGCAAAGCCTAAAGGAGCAGCCCCTCCCGGGTTCCTCTTGGCTTCACCGTGGGCAGCCAAACCACGGTTACTAAGCCCCCCCGCCCCGACAAGGCGGGAACCCGCGGGGGGGAGGAAGAAAGCCTGCAGCCTGCATTATAGTTTAATTCATTCGGTTATTAATTCGGTTGTATTTTTTTGATGTTTATCAAAATCAAAAGTTTTAAAAGGGTCAAAAGTATGCTTGTCAAAATCAAAATGCTATCGTCGGTATCATCTTCCAAATTGATAATTGGTTCGAAATGCACACATTCAAACACAGCCGGCCTCACATCTCAGTTGGTAGTTACTCTGCCTTTTGTACTGTAGGTCGTGGGTTCGTGGGTTCTATTCCTACTCAGGACAAGCACTTGTGTGATGATCATAGATGTTTTTTCTTAGTCTGTTATATATATTATAAAGGTGAAAGTATCTATGTATATGTGTCAATGTGTGTTTGTTATTCCTTCACGATCAAACGCCTCAACGGATGTTGAAAAAAATTGGTAACAGGATAGCTTACATGCTGGATTGGCTAATTGTAACCCGGAAAACCCGGGGGTAACAATTTACAAAAAAAAATATTATTTATTTATTTTATTATTCAGTTATATGGACCCTAAATAAATAATTTATAAATGAGAAATGAAGAGATTTCAAAGGAGCATTCATTGCGTTGAATATTACGTCACTACGAAGAATTTTTCTCCTATTTGCCATTCTGACGGTACTTGCCGTCAAAAACTGACGTGAACACAGTAAGCACTTTAGTGATATGAGCACTCCCAACCATACGCAACATTCCGACGCAACATTGCACAAATACATCATGGCTAAAAGGACTACGTGAAATAACATAGACAGAGAAACAAATAAAATATACCTATCTGTATAAACGTATCAAACTACAACATTTGGCTATATTAGCCTCTCAAATCAAAATTATCTGTCACTGCCATGTTAGATAACTTCAAAAGAAGAAGAATTCAACTTCATTCTCCTGGAAAAATCAACATCCTACTATTGCCAGATGAGCACATAAAGTACAAGATTAGTACTTTTTTCGTCATTATCGTACCTTTGAACTTAGTTTTGCAAGTACCTTGTACGACGAGACGATCAACTATTAAAAGTTCTGTTTGGCCATTTTATAAGACCTGAAAAATCGATACACCTTAATGTCTTTAGTCGGTTGTTTATAAATTCATAAATATCCTCCACGTTGAGTCCAACTACCTTTACATATTCCTCAACTTTTCGAGAAGTCATTCATTCGTAAGATTTGCCTACATAATAATCTGGCAACGCAAGATTGTACGTTCTTGTTTTGCTTATTATTTGTTTTCATTTTCGTAGTTGCATCAAGATCTAAATTAGAAAGGAAGTGAAATATTAAACAAAAGAGTAATTGAGGGGATTAAAATGATATCAGTATAACTTACATTTGATTATTGGTGATCAATTTGCTTCTTAAAAATGGATCCGGCTTTGCTAAGGGAGCGCGAAGCGTTCAAGAAAAAGGCACTTGCTACACCGAGGTATATATCATTATTGTTTGTGAGCACGCGACCCATACCCAGTCTGGAATCGGACTACTGGAGATTTTGTCGCGCGTATACTGTCTCTCGCTCCCACTCGTAAATGCGGAGGCGAATGGAGCGAGAACATCAATTCCATTTAATAAAACTTGCAAACAATTTAGGGAAAGTAACAAGATAGTCACACGGTTCTGAATTGTTATACAAAATTACTCTGAGAAACAATGCTTTATAATGCTTATGGTAAAATAAATACTTTTGAGTGTAACAATATCAGTAATGGTAGTCTAATGGCACCTATTATTGAAGAGTACTTCATAAAACCAATTTTTTTTTATACAAACATTATTATATATTTTTCTTATAAATATATAAATATGCAGACATTTCACCTTCTGTCATCTAGCCCCAAACTAAACATATCTTGTACAATGGAAACTAGATAATTGATAAAATACACAAACTTTTGTTTAGAAATACAAACTTATAATACATATTTACACCCAGACACAGAACAAACATTTATTTTCATCACACAAATGCTTATCCTGAGTGGAAATGAAACCCACAATCTACAGCACTTACCTATAAGACTATAAGACCACTGAATTAACAACCTTAAGTAAATTACTTTTATCCTCGGCTTAATTCATGAATAATTATTTTCACCATATTTAATGTGAAAAAGGTGAGGTGAATAATTATAACAATAAAAGTTAACAATAAAGTTTAGTAATCTGGTTCAAAGTATAAAATGTACCCCAAAAAACTTGTGCATATCTAATGATGACTGATGGTGATATATTATTGAAATATCGACTAGCCTCAGTGCTGGCCTCACTGCTCACTTGGTAGTATCTCTGCCTTCTGCACTGTATGTATAATTCAATTTATTTGTATCAAGACTAAGATTATATTACAATGCACATCGGTCTACAAGGGACTGTTTAGTACTATTATTATACCTTTCTCGCCAAAACACTTTTTACCCTGGTATATAAAGAAATTTGTTTAAAAATAATTCACTGTTGTAATACACAATTTAAAAAAGTAAATCTAGTAGTCTTAATTTTTTGTGTCTTGTTTCTGTCTGTAGAAGTTTGTTTTTACTTAATGAATCCTTGTATATATATTGTATTATATATCTTTATATCTAAGAATTGCACAATTAAAATACTTATATTTTTTATAACCGGGAGATAAGGTTCAGTTATCTCACGCTGTAGATTAGTATTCTCTGCAGTAATCTGGTTCAAAGTATAAAATGTATAGTACTTAAATATTTATATATTAATTTGTTATTGCCATCAGCTTACATTCTATGTCTAAATTCAATGGAAATGTTAAAGTGAATATTGTAATAAAATTTACTCATTTATTTAATTAACCACTTAAAACTTTATTTTAGCATTGAAAAGAAGAAAAGGGATGACTCACAGTTCAAAGATGACAGTAAAAAGAAGTCCAAGTCTTCAAGCTCGGTCAGCTCTGGCCCCAAGCTTGATGCCTCCAAGTAAGTATACTCTATAGAGACCAGGTTCAGAAAACCTGATGAATTCAGGAAAATTGGCGCACCTGGCAAGGATGCTGATTGCTCATTAAAATGTCCCTGTGCATTGATTCAGAGTCCCTCAGTGTGAATGATTAGATTTGACATCTAATGTCATCCACCTTAGATTTGACCTTAGTAGCCCTGCCTTTGAAGCGAGGGATCCCGGGTTCGATCCCGGCCGGGACACACTTTGTGTAATGAGGATAAATTTTATTCTCGTGACTTGTGTTTCTGTGTACGTCCATGCCACCTGCGACACGGAATCCTAGTGCAGTAAACGTTTATTATTATCAAATAGGGGGTTGTCCTATGCTGCGTCTGCTGATATTATAACACCTTTTTATTACATTGTGTAATAAAATAAACAATTTATTGTTATTGTAATTTGACTGTGTAATGTAATTTGAATGTTATTACATCCTGGAATAAAATAAACAAATTAATATGAAAGTAATTTAATTAAATAATGTTCAGTTACAAGACGATGGCGGGTAGTTCGTCGTACCGGTTCGGCGTGCTCGCGCGCATCGTGAGACACATGCGCGCGCGCCACCAGGAGGGGGACGACCACCCGCTCACGCTGGAGGAGGTGCTCGATGAGACCAACCAGCTCGACGTCGGCAACAAAGTCAAACAGGTACTATGGGAACCTGATTACATCCTTCGTGTGAGTGCCAGTATAGCTGGGACCGACATTGTAATGTTAATTTGTAAAATTGTATTGACATTGTAAATTCTAAACAATTTTACAAATATTAAAATTAATTACTATTTTGATCTGAAACCTGTTGATGCACCTTGGCAGTATAACCGACTCTCATGCCGTGATGGCAAATGTCATCACGCCATCATCCTCTTCGCTATCTTTGATGTTTCACATCTGCCGGGCATCACGTGACAGCCAACGTTTTTGTTTTATACAAGTCTTCATCGTAATTATAGATTAACTTCATTCATGAATTTGTATATTCATATATTTCCCTTATGCCGCCATACTTCATATCCGCCGTCCCGTGACGGCAATTTTTTTGTAACTGAAATCTGAAATAAAGCTTGAAAATATTTTTTTTTCTCTAAGAACATTTCACTCAAGCCCTAACTGTAAGATCGTAATAGCTTTAATACATATTTTTTATTTTCTAGTGGCTCCAGACAGAGGCTCTTCAAAATAACCCTAAAATAGAATGCACAATGGATGGCAAATACAATTTTAAACCTGTATATAAAATTAAGGATAAGAAATCATTACTAAGGTACCAAATTTTTTTAAGTTATTAATTTCGCCGCATTTATTTACGCCCACTAATGTTAAGTGGTCTCCTTTACCCATAAATAACAGCAATGCGACTCAGGTCCTCCCCTAATATTCAATAAATTACAACATGTCAGGTAGCGGCTGTACATAGGCCTTGCCAATTGTAAAGTACAATAAAAAACGTGTGATTAGGTAACAATAAAATAAGAAAAATAAACACTTTTATAAACATATGCAGCTGTATAAGGGACTTTTTAGTACGCATCGCGTCGCGCCCGATGCTTTGAGAAGGGAATGTAACGTATAATTTTTTTTTAATGCGATTAAAAAATATTAATGAACCATCTGATGTTAAATGGTCACCGCCGCTCATAGACAACAATAACACGTCTCATGTCGTCCCCGCCGTAAGTATGAAAAGATCCAAGTCGCATCGCGTTGCGCCCGTCACTCCGAGATGGAGATATAACGTGTCATGCGCCTGTGATTTCACCGGCGCCCACACCCTTCCACCGGAACACAGCAATGCGAATGCACCGCTGCTTGGCAGGTGTGGAGTTAGTACTTCTTCGAACGAACTTTGCACAAGTACTGCTGCTTCTTTTTGCTGCCGCTTTAGCACCACCCAGGAGGTATGTGTAGGGGTTCATAGGGACGGACGGACAGACCTACGGACGCGAACAAAGCGAATTTGGCCATGTCAGCTTTCAAACAGAAAAAACCGCATCAATATCGGTCCATTCGTTTGGGAACTACAGAGATGCCCAGACAGATACATATATACACACCCTCTTTTTCGTCGGCGGTTAAAAACCCGATTGCAGTACTTTTATGCTTTATTTTTCGCTCTAAATTTTTATGAGACTACCTATATGAGATTGTTTGATAAGATTTATCTTATCAAATTTGATAAGATGTAATGATATCTTATCAAAAAAAGAAGAATTTAAATTGTCTATCAAGTGACAGATTGTAAAATCAATTTATGTTGTGTATCACACAATTTAAATTGATTCTTCACACTAATATTATACAGGGGAAAGGTTGTGTGTATGTATGTTTGTTACTCCTTCACGTCTAAACGGCTGAACAGATTTGGATGAAATTTGTTCTGAAGGTAGCTCAAACCCTGGGTTAGTAGAAGTAGAACATGTGTCAAGTTCGTCCGGAGAAGTAATGCCTCCACATCTGGTAATCTACCGCCAAGCAGTGGTGCACTCGCGCTGCTGTGTTCCGGTGGAAGGGTGTGGGCGCCGGTGAAATTACAGGCACTTGAGGCGCACCATACCCGTCACAGGGTGACGTGTGCAACACGATGCGACTTGAGTCTTTTCAGACTTTAGTAGGGGAAGATCTGATTCGTAGTTTTGTTGTGGTAACCACTTTAGATCAGGTGGGCCGTCGGCATTTCTCATCACTTTAATAACATAAAAAAAATATTAACACAGTACTGACAGTACTGACACAGTACTGACTGGCCCCATAGCTCAGTTGGTAGTAGCTCTGCCTTCTGCGTTGTAGGTCGAAGGTTCGATTCCCACCCAGGACAAGCATTTGTGTGGGAACAGAAATGTTTGTTCTGTGTCTGGGTTTTTATTGTATTATACCTATGTATTAACAAAAAAAGTACTATATATATTCTATCAGTTATCTAGTTCCCATATTACAAGCTATGCTTAGTTTGGGGCTCTGTGTGAAATTTGTCCATGAATATTTATAGTTTTTATCCCAAACAAGTGAAGCTAGATTAATAATAATTTGTATAATTTCAGATTACTAAAACAGCAAGATCTAAAAGGCTTAGGCGGGATTTTATTGGAGGATGTCCAGGAATCGTTGCCGCACTGCGAAAGAGCGCTGAAAAGTTTAGCGCAAGAAATACTGTACATAACGAGGCCGACTGATAAGAAGAAAATATTGTTTTATAACGACAAAACGGCTACATTAGATGTAAGTTTTAGAAGTATACTATAGGGATCCGTAGTTCAAAAGTAAACGGAAACCTTATAGAATTACTTCGTTGTCCGATTGTCCATCTGCAATCCCTAGGAGCAGTGAAAACATCAGTTCTTTCCGTTGACCTAGAACCATGAAATTTAGCACAAAATAAAGGAATAAAACCGTAAGCCGGAACACAGCTACTTGTGGCAGTACTTTTTCTTCACCGTTTTAATTAAATGTTCAACGAGTGTATCTTTTCGTATGTCGAAGAAAAAGTTGACAGTCGTGCCACGATGCGAGGTCATCAGGTACACTGTCTTTTGCCAAGTAATGAAGCACCCTTACAGACTTACTGTGTCACAGGTGGACGAAGAGTTTGTGAAGCTGTGGCGCGCCACCGCCGTCGACGCTATGGATGACGCCAAAATTGAAGAGTACCTCGAGAAGCAAGGCATCAAGTCTATGCAGGTATGCACTTGTCTACTGGCAATAGGCTCATTTTTATGAGCTAGTTTTTCAAGTATTTCAAAAAGGTGAAATTGAAAGATGTTCATACAAATCAGATTTTGAATCATATGCCTGAAAATCAGAATCCATATCAAAACATTTATTTACATACAAAAAAATATTTGTTGTTTTTTGGACAGCCCTAATGAGGGGTCATTGACCGCGCATCATTCCGCACTCACACGCACACGATTACTTACATAAACGACGGTCAAGGCCGCCTGAAGCTTTTAGGGTTGAACATCGTCAAGTTTAAACCTAACATGCTGAGGATTGGGGGACGGTGGGATGAGTTCTAGATGTTTAAGCATTGGCAAAACTTTTCGGAACACTTGTATAATCATTTAGTTCCATATCATATCCATTCCATACCATATAACTGGTAGTTCATAGATGGGATGGTTTTCCCTGGTCATATTTTGTTATATCGGTTCAATGGTTTAGGACCATTGAACCGATATAACAAAATATTTCACCAATGGAAACCTACATTATCAGCGAGTAACATAAGCTATATTTTGTCCCCCTATTCCCACGGGAACTGGAACTACGCGGGTAAAACCGTGGGCGCAGCTAGTTAATAATAATCTGATTGTCAGGACCACGGACACAAGAAACCCATCGCCCCGAAGCGGAAGAAAGCGGCACAGAAGAGGAGACAGTTCAAGAAACCCAGAGACAACGAGCACTTGGCGGATGTACTCGAGACCTACGAGGACAACACGCTCACGCAGAAAGGAGTCGCCATTAAATAAATTATTAATAATAATTGGTTATTATTTTCTCAACAGATTTCCAGTTATCAATTTGGGTGTATTTTTTTTGTTGCCTCATGTCTTCATCTATCAACCGATTTGTAAAATTCTTTTTTTATTTGGTATTATGCTTTGGAGGTAAATTACCATATCTTCTTAAAAGCAGAGCAGGACGAGACGAGACTAGATTCTCAAAAGCTGAGGCATAGTGTTAAGTGTATTATAGTTAAAGTAAAATATTCAAACTGGGTTATGTTGATGAAATTACAAGGCGATCTCTTTCATAGAAACAGTAGCCCGTCTGCGTAACCTTTCGGGGGAAAGCGCGTATGTAAAATGTATATATGTATTTTAACATTTGCCGTGTCCAAACGATACTTCAAATGTAAAGGAATAAATGAGCTTGAGTTTTTAATAAAATAAAAATATGTTGCAATGATTTATTAACAAAACACATTGGTATTCATATTTAGAACATAATAAGACACTGAATGAATTTTTCATAATAAGAATTTTACGTTACAATATTCCATCCAGAGCTAACATACAGCCAGTTCCTATGTTCAACAAATGACCAGAGATACCAATGTACAATAATGTTGCTATGGTAATCTGCCTACAGTGGACTGTAAGTACTTATACCCCTGCACTATTCCCTGTGTCGCAGGACGCATGGACACTAGTAACACAAACACTCCTGCTAACTAAATTAAACTCATCACCCAAATTTGCCCCGGCTGGAAATCGAACCAAGACCCTTTTCTTTTCAGGTACTACTTAACTGGCTGTAAGTCGTCTTTTTATGTCTTAGAATTTGGATCTGTATGCTCCAACAATGATCCCAATCGTAGTCAAACAATTTTCAAAATTTTTCCAAAAAATCTTTCTGCATCTTAGCTTTTCTAAACGATAATTTTCAGGATAAGACGAAGTGTAGGACCTTTACTGAACATTTTTAACTAAACATAATTTTTTTAGTACAATATGAATTATTAATATAAAATATAAGTTGTATCTGTGCCCCGCCCCTATAATTCTATTCTAATTCAGAGGATTCCGAACCATAAACAGTTCTTAATTTATTGAAAATTTCTTCCCACTCTGACTTACGTTTAACCTTTTGAAACGTAGCTTTAAAGGAGGGACAGACAGAAGACTTAGCAGGGTTACCCTTACCCTTTGGGGGGTCCAGTTGCTTGCGTCCGTAGAGTACACGTACCCCCTGGGTGGTGCCAAAGGAGCAACAAAGTAGCGATAAAACGGCGGCGGTGAAATCACAGATGCATGAGATGTAACATCCCGGTCTCGGGTGACGGGCGCGCGATGCGACCGGGGAAGGGGGACCTAGGTTGAATTTCTGTTGTTATGGGCGGAACCACTTACCATCAGGTGGGCCTTCAGCTCGTCTTATCACTTCAACAGACTAAAAAAACGCTTAGGTTGCTGAACCCTAAAATCACCCTGTTAGCAATGAGAAGCAACTTTATATTCCAGCCAGCCCCCCTAAGGGTACGAATGGGAATAACTGAGTGCAATCGTCAGCAGCAGCTGCGGTCTACTCGGTAGCCCCCTCGTCCACTGATGTCACTTTGGCATAATTTCCTTCCGGGTTCCTTTTCCTCTTGATAGCTCCCTCGACGTCGGTCAGCGTGGCGAACATATTGCGATTGCGAAGCCGTTTCAGTATCTGAGCGTCGTGGAACGGGTGGTTGTGTGCGCATGACCTGAAAATTTATTATTGATGAATATTACAGCGCCATCTAGTGTCAAACTAAACAAGTTCATTTTACGAAAATTTCAAATAAGACTTGAGGTATTGACGACTGACGCCTGAACAGATCTTCAAAAATTATAGCCAAGAACCGTCTCGACCACGTCAGCTTTCAAACAGAAAAGACTTCATCGAAATCTGCGAGCTGCGACCACTACATTACAAACACGTCTCTTCGTAAAAGCGCATAATGATTTTCGATGGGTTATATGCACATGATACTACAAACTGTTAATTAATCTGTGGTATTATCACTTTTGAACCATAGCATCAGGTAAAGAGCGCTTTAAGGAACGAAATAAGTTAAGCAAAGCATAGCTTGTACTATGACAAATATTTTTTTTAAATACCTATCTGTATACTTATATACTCCCAAACACAGAACAAACATCTATGTTCGTAACACAATGTTTGTTATTTGATCTAAGTGGGTTGGGACCTACCCGTGCCTTACCATAATTTTACCTTATCTTTCAACAACTAATTTATTTATAAAAAGTACAAAAACAATAACAAAACTGTTAGTTCAGTCAACTATTACATTTCTATTCCGCCATTGAAAACGCTACCGATACGGCTAAATACTGGCACAGAAAATGTTAAACGAACAATCGTTGACACAAAGAAGACTGCTTTACGTACCTCTTAATCACCTTTCCACTTTTAACCCAAACGCCGGCGCGACATTTCACCTTATTAGTTAGATAGAGGCATCGGAAATGCATAGTGCCATTCTTCAACGTGTATTGGTGGCAGTATATAAACCGGTTCACAACTACTTGCAAGGTGCCTTGATACGAAACCGTGTATTGTAGTCCTGAAAGCAGATTATAAACAATATAAGTCTCGTTCACACGGTCAGGTGTCAGACGCGCACTACGATATAATCCCTTAAAACAATTTACTTACTAATATATATCTCCTTAATGTTTTTTTAATTACATCATATACTTAATTCCAGGAAGATTACAATAAACAGTATCGAACGTGGGCACCCTGCAATTATCACACCGAGAACGAGACAGAGGACCAAATAAATCGACATGAACGAATTGAAATCCTCCTATGTGGCCATTACCTACGCGAAAGGAAAAGACAAGTTGAAATCGTAGTGACAGACTGACTGCGATAGCACAAGAACAGGTCAATGTTGTCGTAAACCTCTTGAGTGGAGACCATACGGCGAACGGAGCAGTCGGTCTAGGCACCTAATCCTAGGGGGCGCCAAAATGGTATATAATATTATTAGGAGCAAAACAGGAGAGGCGCCATAATCGGATCTCGCTCCATTCTAATATTTACTTCGGGCCGGCGCTGCGTAAGACAACTGACAACTGTTGTAATATTGAGAAGGAAGCGAAGACTCGAAGACTGCACCTTGCAATATTATTTTCTACTCAATTTAATGATCTGTCAAGATTATTTCAGTCAATAACCGTGAACATGAATGAGCCCATATGAAGCTGCGTGGAAATTCAACACAAAAAAGAACAACATGGCAGAGGACACAAACCTTCAAGGGACTGACCTTTTGACGACCTTGTCGTTTCTAATGACGATGCAAGCGGAGCACTTGCCTCGCTGGTAGCTCATGCACCGCCACAGTACGTCGCCGTTCTTGCGTTTGTTCCTCATGAAGTACAAATTCCTATTTAAAACTGCTTGGACGGTGCCCACACTCGATATAGAATAGCTTAACGTTGTTCCTGGAACTAAGTTTCATTTTTAACTAGCTGCCCGGTGTTCCTAAGGGAACATTGCACTTTTCCGGGATCATTAGTATGTGTTAATCCCGGGTATTTGCTATCCTGGTGCCAAATTTCATTCAAAGCCGTTGGGTCGTTTGAGTGTGAAGAAGTAACAAACGCGCACACCCATTCATACAAACTTTCGCCTATATTATTGTGATTGTACATTAAATTCTTGCCCATTTCATAATTTATTTTGGCTTCTGCATTCGTCTATCAGCCGCTAACGAATGATTCACTCGTTTTTGAGTATTTTATAATATTTAAAATAACTCACTTGTCTAATTTCAAATTGAGCTACCGATTCTGTTGGAATTAAACTAAATTAAAATCGACTATTTCAACCATTAAAACAAGAGTTACGTAACTCATAAAAACTCATCTATACAAATAAATACTCGTAAAATAAAAGTGACTGTTTGTAATATCAAAATATCAGCTTTTTACTACGTGCGTAAGTATATACGGTACTTAACATAACTCATAAATATAATGCCTTTTGTCTAGTTTAAGTTTAGTCTCAAACTATCATAATAGGCACTAACAATGGCACTATTACCAATAAACTGATATGACAGTTGTACTTTCCGCGGATTCTAAGACCACGAAAAATACTTAGTTCCAAAAACAACATTATCAGCGTCTTAAATTAAAATCGCTCAAAATGCTAATTGTTTAAATATATTTTATTTAAGTAGTTGAATTCGTTGAGTGTGGGCTGTAGAGTCATAAAATGAATAAAATCCTTTTGAATAATTTGACTTTTAAATAGGATAGTACTTCATTCCTACTCTAAGTGTAAATGCGCTCACTTTGTTCTACAAGAAATACAGACTTCTGTTCAAAACCGCTAACAAATAAAACACGTGTTATAAGACCAGAACAATATAGAGCTGAAACTGACGAAAATCAAAATAGGAACAAGGTGGATATGAGTAAAAAATGATAATACTGGCAACGGAAGAGATCTGGCAACACTAGGTTCACGGAAACTGACGAATCAAAACGCGCCCTTCACGCAAGTTAACCCTTTTCCTGGTAATGTTTGGAGAGGAAATATACGCGATATATGAGTAAAAAGGTGATATACTGGCAACGGTGGCGATCTGGCAACACTAGGCACACGAAGTGACGAAACAAAAAGCGCCCTTCACGCAAATTAGAACTTTTCCTGGTAATATTTGGAAAGGGGAAATATACGCGATATATGATTAAAAAGATGATAATACTGGCAATGGATGGAGGCGATCTGGCAACACTAACAAAACGCGCCTTGCAAGTCAGCTGTTGTTGCTGTTTGGGGAGGGGACACATACGCAGTCACACCGTCATTGCAATAGACTGACCTCTTGACGAGCTTGTTGTTATTGATGACTATGTAAGCGGGACACCGGCCCCGCTTGTAGCTGAGACAGCGCCACAGAGACTCGCCACTCTTGCGAGGGTTCCGCAAGAAGTAAATGTTCCTATTCAATACAGCTTGGACCACACCCAGTCTGGATATAGAGAAGGTTAATGCTGTTCCTGGAACTAAGTATTTTGATGTGGTTTCATTGCTTTTTACATTGATAAATAAGGGAATTTCTTGGCGTTTACTGTTACTGCTACTGTATGCTAAGAGCAGTAAACCAACCTGATGTTAAAAGAACGCTTACCTTCACACCCCTATGATTCCCTAGTGCAAGCCAAGACCCGAGAACAAACGTTGGTTATACAAAGTTCGCTATCCGTGACCAATGTAGCCACAACCAAAATCCACGAACATAAGGCCTATGTAAATACCCAACTGTGGCCTATTTTAATCGTACATCATACTTGTTTCGATATTTGTAAATATGACTATTTTGTGAGGCGTTGCATGATACTGAACTATTTTTTAACGTGATAACGTCTTATAAATTGTTGAACGCCAGCTGCACGCTCGAAAAAGCATGACTCATTGTCACGTTCCACCTTAGCCAAGCGTACAAGCGAGAGCGCGGAACAAGCGATAGAAAGGCACTATCGGCCTAAATTATCACGTAAAATTATCGTCCGTAAACCGACTTTACAGACAAACAATTTTTTCTGTGGTAGAAACGACAAACTGATTTTTTATTTTTATGTATTGCGTTTGTAAAGTGACGGGACGAGCTGACAGCCCACGTTAAGGGGTTTCAGCCGCTCATAAACAAAATCGATACGACTGCGGTCCTCCCCAACCGTATAGAAGAACCTTCATTCGTGAGTACACGAAAGAACTAAGTGACTTCTTCACCCGAAGGCCTCCAATATGGCTTAACAAGTAGTATAGCCAGGGCAGACTTACCTCTAGTGACACTGTTGTCATCGTCCTGAGACAAGAGTGGCCTCCCTTTCTTCAATGCACTGGAGTCAAACGAGTCCACCATTTCATCATCATTGTCCAGGTGATCTTCCAACATTCTATAGAGAATTGATTTCATGTTAGTCAAGCTTACGACATTTCAACTTAGTCACCCTATCAAGCCATCAAATATGGGATGAAGGGAGGGGGGTGCTTGTGGTTTGTTACTCCTTCACTCTCAAACAGCTCAATGGATTTGAATGAAATTTGGTAGCTTATATCCTGAATTAACACTAGTAAATAAATAAAGAAGAAACTTACATATCATTGTTATCATTTGCAGCGTGAGACATATCAGTTAAGTCGCCATCATCGGTTAGTTCTCTTTGAGAGGTATCATGGTGTTTCTTCCTGGGAGCGTGTGATGATTGCCAGTCCGTATCCCTCGGAACGTCCGATTCAGTAGCGTCGTATGCCAAATCCGCAGATGCCTAGACAATGTATTTGTTAGCATTGTGACCACCATGATTTAAAATGTCAAATTTAAGTTAGATCAAAGTAATAAATTTGAACATATACAATTGCCCACAACAGATCCGTTGTAATCTGTTGACCTTTTGTAATCTAAATCTCAAAAGTAATCTCCCTAGTGGTTCTTATGTCCTTCCTTGTTGAGGTTCAGATAAGATTAAGCAAGCACCTTAGCAATTTTTGAAAACTTCTTAAAGTAAAATTTTGGTAAGGCAAATGATTTCTTGTCTCTTAGACAAGATGGATGGTGGTATAAGTGTAGTTTCTATTGTATAAAATGATGTTACCAAAAAAATCTAAGGAATTATAGCCTTTGACAAAACTAAGCCTAGTGACGAGTCTATGAAGTAACTTGCGGCAAAAAATTCTTATTTGATGTAATGCAAAGATAATAAATAAATTGTATTATATTCTATTCTATTCTATTCAAAGATATTCTAAACAGACAATGTTTCTTACCGCATCTTCCATGCCTCTTATGCGGAGCTCCCGACAGGCAGAAAAGAAATCTTTGATATTTTCATTGGAGACCACAACTTCTCCAGTGTAGGCATACTGCAGGATGGCCTGCAGTGTCTGGTATGACACTTGCTGAAAATAATGTTTATAACTACAAAACAACACTCCATCGGTGTTTTACACCAGACACAATTCAGTCAAATGCAAACCCATTTATTATATTAAATAGAAATGCCTTTATGTACCCCAAACAACTTATTACTTTTGCCAAAATGTTTGGCAATTTAAACTACCAACACTATTAAACCGTGAAAAGATTGTCCCAGTATTGGTCCCTCGTTAAAAGGTAAGATTTAATACATTTTAATTTCTAACTGTGTTGTACTGTATATGAGACCACAACCCTCTTATACATATTTATGAATTAAAGTCTTAGTAACTTATTTAAGTTCTGTCAGAAACACTTGAATAAATAAATTGATGACTATGATGTTTGATAGAAAAACCGGTTGATAAATAAATGTGACAAATTCTAATGACAGAAAAGAAAAATTGCATGTTTTATACAGTTTTACATTATTTCATATGTAAATGGGAAAGTGCACTTACGTTAAGGAATACAACAGGATGTGGGCAGGCAGCGGAAGAGATGAGGTCCTGGATATAAGGGCTGACGAGAGACATCACCATCTGATGTACCTTCACATGGTGTCCGTCTGCTGCTATTGTCATGTCCACAAATTCACCACGCTAAGGAATTTAAGAATAAATTATTCAAACAGGCAATAAGACCACAAAATCATGTAGATGTATTTGAAAAAGGCTTAGTTTATTCAGGGCCACAAGAACTCATCATCGTCAGCATGTATTAGTGCACTGCTTAGACAGCTAACTTCTGGAACTCATTGCTCTACCTGGCCGAGGTGTTGGATCAGACCACGCTTCAGTATCATTTCTCAAATATTTTTAGGATTTTATATTCGTAAGAAATTGGAACATTTTGTAGGTACCTACAATGGCCCTGGCCTACAATGTCTGCCTGTATAACCTTTATAAAGCTGTACTTTTTCAAACGTATTAGGAAGCCAGGAACTTAGTTTTAGTGGATATGCGTTATACAAAACACTGGTTCTAGACTACCACTTGGATATAATCATAAGGTGTGCGAAAACGAATCACACTTAGCCTGTGTTAAGTACTTTTGTGTTAATGAGTCTTAGAGTTGGATATGAGACCTTCCGTTCCATTTAGCTACACCGGAATGCACCGCTTATCAATGTTATATCAATCTAAAAGCCAGGGATTGACGAGGTTATGTACCTGTTGTAATGCACTTAGCCCATTGCAGATATTCTTCTGGTATGCGTCCCAGGAAACAGAGTATTGGGGATTAGACATGTTTAATTCAGTTTAAGAATAAAGTAAATATTATATGATCGTGGAAACGGTTATTTGTTGTTGTTGGACACTTTTGCGTCACTCAATTTGCTTGCGCACAGACAACTAATATTAGTACTGACTGAATACTGATCTGACTTAACAGTACCACAGATATTAAAACGTAGTTTAAACGTGCTTAGTTTTGCCGTGCAGAATAAAAATATTCGAAAACTAAGTTTATGCTAACAAAATAGAGTATATTTTGCGTGGGTTTCTCTACTTCTCTAGGTGCACCATCTTGATAATATTATTATATCTATGCTTCATTCGCAGTACAGTCCACACCAGTCTTTAGCTTAATTTCTCAGTCTGTGGCTCTATTTCTTCTCATCTTTAGCCTGTGATGTGATCAGTTTGCTTTGGTTACTATTGTGTAGCTATTTATTTCCAAACACAGTACAAAACGCTAGTAGTATTTTGGACACAATACTACATTATTACCGCAAACGTAAACATGGCTGGCTTCCAATTTTCTGTATCATGGGAAGGTTACCAGAAAAACATTTGCAGCGGTTTGACTTCACTACAACAGGTACATAACTTTAGTAAAGGTACCAAATTTTTTTAACGGCGCTTTTAATACTTTGTTAGTAACATTGCCTTCGTAGTGAGCGACCCTGGGTTCGATTCTCGGCCGGGTATGAAATGAAATATGAATATGAAACGAGCACGAAATTTGTTCTTCAATGTTTCCATTGCATGATTGTGCGATACAAGGAATCCTAGCCCATTTATTAGTGTGTTTAACTTAATAAAATTAATTATTATGCTTTCTACTTAATTTTATTATTATTTAATTTGAAAATTCTTCGTCTGTAGGCTGGCAAGTTTGTGGATATGACCATAGCAGCAGATGGGCATCTTGTGAAAGTGCATCAGATGGTGATATCCCTCGCCAGTCCTTACATCGAGGACCTCATTGGTTCAGCTGCGTGTCCTCATCCTGTAATATTTCTAAATGTAAGTAGTTTTTTTATGTTACAATAGAATAAACAATTACACTTATTGCTCACATTATTAATTATGAAAATTATCCAGATCATATTGCATTAGATCATATAACATGTAGATTGAATGTACCCTGGTACAATCTATAAATTCTGCTTGGTTGTCCTTAATCTATTTACCAATCACACCTGGCAAGTGTCTTCCGACACTGAAGAACAAATGGGTGTTGTAATGGCACCCACAAAAGACACAAAAGTGCAAGACCTGAGAATTGCTTAACACACAAAGTGTGTCCTGGCTCGGAATCGGAACTGGGATGGTACCCTTGCAAGCAACAAGACCCCCCTAGAGTTTCTTGAGGGATTCACTTCATTATATAAAGCAATATTCTTTGTTATTTTGTAGGGAGTTTCCTATCCAACCTTACAGTCAATACTCCAATATGCATACTCCGGAGAGGTGATGGTAAAGAAAGATGAAATCAATCAGTTTTTGGATGCATGCAAAGCCCTGCATATAAGAGGAGTAGAAGATCTGGTAAGAGATATCTTTTTTATAGGGAAACAGAAAGTATAATTTCTTATCTTATTACTTTACAAGCTATTTTTGTATATATAATATATTTATTCATTTTGCGTATTTCGAAAACGGTTCTAGCGGTTTGGATGAAATTTTGTATTTAAATAGGGTTTTACCATATAAGTTTACCAGTATAATTGTATTTCTTGTAAAAAACCATAATTTTACAAAAAAAAAATATCACGGCAGTTTTTGTGGTAGTTGATTGGTCTATCTATGAAATTCTATGAAATTTTAAATTCTTGCTGTAATCTACTGTTACAGCAAGAATTTAAATTTCAGTTAAAACATGATTATACAAAAAAAAAACGAGCAAAGCTTGGTCACCCAGGTACTTATTAATAATACATAGATTATGGAAGAAAGAAGTTTGGGCTATTACATTGTACAATTTTAATTTTAGTAAGATTGTGAGACAGTATAGCATACCAATAGCCAAGTAACCAAACTTGAGATTTACAAAAAAATATATATATATTTACTAAAAAACTAGCTAAGTTGAGAAATTCACAAGAAAAACTTAAAATTAATTAACACTTGTAAATTAATTAGAAGTAAGTAAAAAGTAAATAAATTCATGCAGACTGATTTTTGTAGAGTGCTTTATTATAAATATATCCATTTTGTTTTCCAGTAATTATTGAATGCAAAACTGCAAATAAAGTATTGTATACAATTATTCTAATATTTTGGAAATAAAAAGCTTTGATATTGGCCTATAATTTTTAATATCATGTTTGTTTCCAGACCTAAAAATGGGCACCACAAATGATTGCTTCTATATTCTAGGTAAGCTAACTAGTATGAAGCGAATTATTTAATAAAATATGATAGGCTTATAATACAGTTTAAAAAAAGACCATCAGTCTCACAACCTTTATTTAAATCCACTTTGCATTGAAAAATTATTACTTGGTAACAAGTGAATTTTGTTATATTATGAAGCCTTTTTTTGTAAGCATTGCCAGTCGATAAATGAGTATAAAAAATATTTAATCTAAAATTGACATAACATGGCAAGTGCATAAGCAAACAAACAAAATAGTCGAAGCAAACAATCATGCGCGAAAAGTAGATAGAGTTAACTCTTAAACAAGTTTTTTTCAGTCATCCTCGCAGCCATAATTCTAGGCTGGGCCAATATCAGACAACCAAGCCATAATTGTGCAATTTATAACCCATACTTACTTTTTCCTTGCCAAGCTTTTTCACTTGCTACAGTAGATCTTTATTTCACTTCGTTAGATGATCATTGAAATACACGGGGTAATCTTTTCCCGCGAAGCCTAGGTCTGGATGCATGAAGCCCACAAAGCTTTCTTAGATAGGACAGGAACTATTCTAGAGCAACATTAAGTACTCGTAACTCGCAACTCGTAATACCCTAATTTCGCTTAGGTTAATTGGCACTTAACCTAAGTAAGGGTATTACGATTGACTTAGGTTTATTAAAAGCTCCAATAGATGGTAACACGCGAGTAACAAACTCAGTAAACTTAACAACTTATTTGTTAAGTTTACTATGTTTGTTAAGATTAAACATGAAAACTGACTGTAATTTGACATATCTGTTTGCATGTAATGTGCCTGTGACACGTTATATGCTCACGAATATGTGTACATGCATGTGTAAAATTTGACGTGTCCAAATGATACTTGAGATCTAAAGGAGTAAATGAGTTTGACTTTGACTTTATCGGTAGGCAAGAGAAAGAATCTATTCTCAAAGCGATTCACGTCCGTTCACAAGTTATTCTTGAGATCAATCTCAGATCGAAGACGGGCGCAACTTGATGCGACTTCGGTCTTCCCGTGCTCCAGTAGGGAAGACTGGACTCGTTTCGCTGTAGTTTATGGGTGGCAGAAACCACTTAACATCAGGTAGGCTAAACTCGTCACGACGCAGTTAGTTACATGAAAAATAAAACCGGCCAGGTGCGAGTCGGCTCGCGCACCGAAGGTTCCGCACGAACTTGAAATGAAATTAAAATAATTAAATTTATCCGTACGAAATGAAGTTACACTCTTACCTACACGTGTATTTTTTTCATGTTTTTGGTTTTTTTACATTGCTTCTTGCCAAAATTTAATGGTTCTAGGTCAACGGAAAGAACTCTATAGGTTTTGATTCTCTTGCGAGCGTCACAGTATGCAACGGTTGTATCTTTTGATTGCGTTGACTTAGTTCTTTCAATGATCCTAGATTGCAGTCCTGAGTATTTAATGTTCATTTCAACTTGAGAACAAACAGTCAGGTCTTGACAGACAGATGGACAACAAAGTGATCCTATTGGGGTTCCGGTTTTACTTTTGAGGTACGAAACCCTAAAAAGAACTGGTTACAATAGAATAATTATTTTCAAAGTGATTGCATATACAACAGTCATTTTGTCCCTTTTCAGAAGGTGGGTGACAATGTACTTGATGTCCTGGAAAACAGCATGACAGATCCATTTGAGAACTCTACAAACATTATGGATTGTGATACAAGACAATTACATGATCAGCAAGCGCGTGACACGTGAGTATTCTCACAAAATAGTCTAAAATCTTTATTTCCGTTGAATTCTTAAAAATTAATTGGAAATGTCAATTTTTTTTTTTTATAAATATATCTTATCATGCTTTATTAAAACTAAGTTTAGCGCTAGTTCTAATCCTATCCGACCCTCCATAGGGCAGAAGTCAGAAATTCTAAGACATTAGGATAGATAGCTTAACTCCTTAATAATAACTTAGCTCCTCCACTAGGTGATCTAACAAGCCATAAAGGTTTTGCATCGACCTTCCAAAGACCCTCTATATAGTATACATCGCAGATGAATGGCTCGCCATAATTTTGACGTTTCAGCCTTCTTCTTCATAAGCCACACAAATTCTGCCAATGTCCGAGTTAATGTATTTTTTCTGAATTTGGGTTAATTTTAAAAAAGCCCAGATAATTTCGGAAACGTTCCAAGAATATTGACAGCCAGAATGATTTTATTAAACTTTTCAGCCTAACAAGTGACAATGATGACGTGATAGACGCCGCGTTCCACGAAGACAGCCACAGTGACAACGACCTGAACCCATTCTCCCATGTCCCATCTCGGAGTAAACAAGATTCTTCAGATAAACGAACCAGTTCATCAGCAATCAAACGTAACTACCTAGGTATCTGCACCATTTGAATATTTAAGATCAGACCCTAGGCAACCGAAAAAAAAAATTAATACACTATACTGAACCTTTAATACAGCGCCATCTCGTCACTTTTGGTGGAACTTGTTTGGGAATCTACTGTTGGAGATAAACCAAGACAACAAAAAAAAAAAAATATATTATCTCTCACAATACATGTTTGATGAAGTTTAATAATCTACAATAATATTATAAAAAATATTGTTGTTATATAGTTAAATATTATTGTAAATTTTTTGATTGAAAATGAATGTATTTGTCTCCCAGGTTCTAATACACGAGGTAAAAGCAGACGTCTTAAAAAGTCGAAATAAAATTTTCTATCTGATTTTCGTCGACTTGTTAGAAACGTAACACCATATATGTGTTGAGTCTGCGTAATTCAGACATAGACAGTCAGCGACTAAAGTCGACTACAATTTTCAATTGTTTTTTTCTCAATTTCAGATCAATCGGTCCAACTCCAATACACAGTATCCAATCAAGGGAAAATACAGCTGATATGTAATAGATACGTATACTTTCTGACGAGCGCGCGCAAAAGTGGGGAGCGAATGTGGCGATGCGTCACGTACAGGAATAATTGTATGTGCAGGGCATTCCTCGTTACTAAAAACAACAAAATTATCCGAAGGTTTGTAATACATTTGTTAAAAAAGTTTACACGACCATATATTCTGGAAATGGATCTATCGTTTCCAAAGAACACTTATAGGTTACATGTCTCACAGCTCAGCTATAGCTTGATTAATTGACCCACACCCTTCCACCGGAATAAAGCAATGCAAGTGCACCGCTGCTTAGCGGCAGATTATCAGATGTGGAGGCAGTACTTCTACGGGCGAGGGTTGCACAAGTTCTACTGCTACTTTTTGTTGCTTCTTTACTAGGCTCAAAGGACTCAAAGGGCTTTCACCTACGGACCTCACCTCACCCTCACCAGTGAGTAACTGGAGCCCCCAAATTATAATATATTATTACATTATTTATGCTATGATAAACACAATCATTAAAAAAAAGTGCGTGTGGTATGCGTGTTTAAAAACATTAGATTTCTAATTTAATCTTACTTTTATGATCTGTGGCATGTTGTAATTTAGTTAATGTATTTTCAGAGTTGGCGTTCACAATCACCCATTCCACGACAAAATAATATTGAAGAGATTGAACAACAGCAACATATTCTCTGCACTAAATGATGTTGAAAGTCATCTTAATAGTATGAACATATCACCAAGCATAGCCGTTAGTGGTTCTGGCACAAACATTAGGAGCAGCATAAAGCGGGACAATTATTCAGAATATTAATATAATATGGTGATACTAGCGACCCGCCCCGACCTCGCACGGTTGCCAGTGTGACTTAGGCCTTAATACAATTCCGTAGTACATTATTGATCTATCTCATAAGGTTGAGGTTAGTATAGCAATGTAAGCGCCCAAAAAATATATTTTGTCATCATCCTTACATACTATAAAACAAAGCCGCTCCCGCTGTTTGTACCCTTTGATCTTTTAAACTACGCAACGTATTTTAATGCAGTTTTCAGCAATAAGAGTGATTCAAGAGGAAGGTTTATATGTAGTACTAGCAACTCACCCCGGCTTCGCACGGGTAGTTTCTGATACGACACTAATATAAATGCTATAGTGAGATTTGTTTGTTACGATTTCATGCCAAAACCTATTTAAAAAATTCTTTCACCAATTTAAAGCTACATTATCAGCGAGTAACATAGGCTATATTTTATCCTATTCCCACGGGAACGGGAACTACGCGGGTGAAACGGCGGGGCGCAGCTAGTAAGATATAATTTACTACGAGAGTTCTGTACGTGTTGGCAGGTGTATTGCACTGGTTTAACTACCGTAATAATAGTACGTTATGTAGAGATCTGCGCTAATTTCATGTATTAAATAAGGTTAAGCATAAAATAACCATGGACTCGCAAATAGGCGCATGACTGCGGTGATTGCGCTCTACAAAATTAGGCTACAATTTTATACTTAAGCAGGTTTAAGTTGTATTCTGCTTGTGTTTATAATAAATGTATTATAAAAATTGCAGTGTTTTAGTTACTTTCCTAATACTTACAGATCCAGAGTTATAACCAATCTCATATATAACAATAAATTAAATTTGTAATTATTACATAAAAAAAAATTACAAAATTATTTATACATTTTTTTTTTATAAATAGTTTTGAATCGGGAACATTCAGGTCATTAGAAACATTAGGTCTGTCTAGGTGCCTAATAAAAATGGCTGCTAGTATTTTTAAAAAACCTTTACCGGCCCGTTTCTTTATTTTAGTCAATTGTCCAATGCTGCATTCTTATCACAGAAATAAGTTAAGCATTTATCCCTTAGGCAGAACACAAATACACCCTTTCCTTCAATAAAATGGATAATGATGATAGTTCGACAACTAAGACAAAACATTGACAATATTATGTAAATCCAGGCGATTCGATAAATAAGACATTTATATTCATCATCTGTTTATTTCATTATTACAATAATAATTAGAATACAGTACAGTTTAATATTTACAGTATAAAACTATCAACTTAAACTAATAACTGACAGACAATTGGCACAGAACATAACACATAACTAGACATTACCATGAGAGTGCATAAACAAATGTCATAATTAAAAGTTGTTATAGCAAGGACAAAAATGAACACATCACATTGGTCAGCTATGACTTCACGGCAGTGACATCACGGGCATTTTACTGTGCTGCCAACACCAACTAAGATATTGCTACGACCCGAAAAACATTTCATATAGAAGAACTCACTTGTACATCTAAAACGACTAACAAATGCTACCGGACGTGTTGAAAAATTACAAACTACACTAATTGAAGCAGTAAGTTTCGCACAGGAATTACAATATGTGAAGATGATCACTAAAAAGGTATTATTTATTTCATGTCTTATGCTATATTGCTAATATATAATTTTAGGTCACGTATAATTGTATATGCCATTGCAGACTGGACTAGTTAAATATGTAAGACTACCTACAGCCAGCTGCTGGCGCTCCTGGAGGACATCGGAGGAGGTTGGAGTTGACCTCAAACTGCCACGGAGAAAGGGCACACTGGCTGCCTAGTTGCGAAAATCAGTCAGCGTTACAATTACATGTCCAGACTATTTTAACATTTTTGTATGTACTTAATTAATCACACATAGAAATATTTTTCCTCTAGATGTTCCGTTTGGATCCCCATTGGGTACACAGCTACTATTATGAAATGTTATTCATCAAATTTATTGGCTACCGCATAATTTCACATTGATTCACTACTTCAATTACAAGTTCATATATACATTACCTAGATTAGGTTGTGCCAAGTGCCTACTTTTTCCTTGAGTTACAATAACAGTGGTGGGTTCTGATAACACTGGTGGCTCGCTGATGTAATCTGAACCGGTGGGATCTGGTTCGTTACACTCTTCCCGGTTCTGTTTCATGCTCTCAATGTGACTTTCAACCTCGTTCAGTGCAGAAAACATGTTGCCGTTGTTGAATCGCTTCAGTATTTGTTTGTCGTGGTATGGGTGGTTGTGTGCGCCAACTCTGTAATACATAAAAATTTCATTAACAATCTTGCGTTACCATTGAATTGATTTTTATTGAAGATATAGAAATGCTCTTGATAGTTTTGATGAAGTCAACACAACTGCATTAAAAATATCATCTATGTTTATATGGTGTAGATACATTTTGAAAATGTTCCTACCCTTTGATGATGTTGCTACCTAGTGACGATGTTGCTACCTTGTGATGATGTTGCTACCTTGTGATGATGTTGCTACCTTGTGATGATGTTACCTTTTGATAATTTTGTTGTCTTTAGTGACGAGGAAGGCTCGGCAGGTTCCAGTCCGCTTGTACGTGAAGCAACGCCACATTCGTTCGCCGCTCTTTCGTGAACTCATCAGGAAGTATAAGTACCGGTTGCAAACTAGCTGAATGTTTCCCATCATCGATACCGTGTATTGGAGTGCCATCATCGAAACATCTATAAATTAATTATTAAATAAACTAAATTAATTAAATATCGAAATAATTAAAAAAATATCTTAAAAATAAAATCAAGTTCGTATGGCCTTTCTACCACAGATGTGCTAGGCCGCGTAGCGAAGGAAATTTATGACAACAACTAAGTTCCTTTGCTCACTTGAATTAACTTGATGCCACAATTGTAATCTATACTAGTTGCAATTAAACACCAACAAAATTGTTAATAAACGTATTAAGTATTGAATTTTTTGACCACTTTTAACGAGCAATTTTTTGTATATTTATTTCGCGTAGGAAACGGCTCAACGATTCGGATGAAATTTTGTGTAAAACAACTTTTTACAAAAATACGTTTTACAAAAAAAACCTAGCGATCGGTCGCCCAGCAAAATCATCAAATCAAAAATCATCAAAATCAAGGTTAAGTAATATCTGGTTTTCTGATCATAATCTTCTTATATAAATCTTTAATATCAATAGCTACAAACCCGGTTTAGCAGTTGTTGGCGCGGTATCCAGCGATTGAACAGGGTTCTCTTCATCATCATTATTGTCATATGCTGTGTCCATTTTCTCATTTTCATCATCAGAGACGTAACTGAAATGAAGAATACCAGAGGATATAAGTTCGGATCACAAAAGTTTTTATTTTTGTTTTTTTCAACGTTAACACACTCATACCTCTGCACTAGGATTCTCTGTGTCACAGATGGCATGGACAAACACAGAAACACAAGACAAACACCCAAGACCTGAGAACAAACTTCATGCTCACCACACAAAGTGTGCCCCAGCCGGGATAGGAACCCGGGACCCCTTGCTTCGAAGGCAGGGCTACTACCAACTAAGCCACGGAGCCGTCACCTCCGGCATGCATGACTGGTCAATTTGGCTTATTGATTAATTCTTGTCAAATGAACATTTAAATTCTATCAGTACCCACCATGTGTTATTTTCTTGGGAAACTGCTTGACTTCTCAAGTTCCTACCACTAGTATCCATTTGACTTGTATCTGTTTCATTATATGTCTCTGGATAGCTATTTGCCCCAACCTCAAGCTCTGGGACAGATGAATTCTGAAAGAAATTAAGTAGGACAATTCTGAATGGTATTTCTGGACCATTGATTATCTATCCATGGGAAGCAACTCATCATTGACTTCACGGCTACTATTGCTTGCTCTGTGGCTTTTGTCACTTATATATGTCTTAGTTGTTGCCTTTTTTGACCCCCAACTAAATCTGCTGGATCTGGTCTAAGCATTGATTTATTTGAACGTAAAACAATACAATCCTTTTTAATGTTAATATTATTAACATTTATTAAATATGCTAAACAAAAGGAACAGTAGAACTTGTGCCAAGTTCGTCCAGAGAGGTACTGCCCCCACATCTGGAATCTGCCGACAAGAAGTAGTGGTTGCATTACTGTGTTCCGGTGGAAGGGTGTGGGTGCCAGTGAAATCACATCCGCATGAAAAATCATCCCCGTCTCCGGTGATAGACATAGCAAGATGAATGCAACTCAGTAAAGATTTGGATCTTATACTGAGTCGCACGCATTACTGTAGTCAGGGGCGAGGGTCACCACTTACCATCAGGTGGGCCTAAAGCTCGTTCGGTCATCCAAACACATAAAAAAAATGCCAATAGTCGATGGATGAGGTAGCGGATGTTTGTTTCTCCACAGATACAGCTGACACTAGTTTGGGGGCAGCCGGGCAACAGATATCTAAGAAGTCCATCATCCATCAGTGGAATTGGCAAGATACCTACCTCATGTAATATGATATCTACAGAGTAATTAGATTACAAGTTTAGTAAGGTTGGTTGGAAGAAATCCCTTAGGGATAAGACCGCCAATTTGCAGAACAGAAACATCTTAAGTAATAATATGCTACTACTACTTAAATGTTATTACTGCAATAAAGTTATTTATTATTATCTTACCAAGCCTTCCACTCCTCTAATGTGTAAAGATTTGCAGGCTAGCAAAAAGTCATTGATTTTATCTCGAGCCACCAACACTTCTCCTGTGTATGCATACTGCAGTATTGACTGCAAAGTGCCAAATGATATTCTCTGTAATACAAAGTTTGAATTATTAATCACTTCACCAGAAATACATTTTACAATATCAAATTGTTTACTAGGTATCAGAGTACAGGAAATAATCTAATAAAAATAATTTTGTAGTTTAGTCCTTACATTGAGGAATATAACAGGATGTGGGCATGCAGCAGAAAAGATGAGTTCCTGGATGTAAGGGCTGACAAGAGCCATCACCATCTGATGAACCTTTACATGGTGCCCGTCCGCTGCTATCGTCATGTCCACGAACCGGCCTTGCTGGTGGAGTACATTTTTCAATATTGATATTATGTTTTCAACTTAAGGGCGGTGATAGCAACACAAACATATGACAAACTTAGTTTTTATACAATTATTGCTATGGTCGAGGACGCAGCGAAAAGAAGTAGAATTACCTGCTGCAATGCACTGAGGCCATGACATATATTATTCTGGTATGCATCCCATGATACAGAGAACGCCATTATCAATCAATACAACCTTTGGTGCTTGTATTCGACTCGATTGGTGTTATTATTAAACAATTCATGAACCGTGTCTAATATACATAGAAAATACACTTCCGTTAATTCACAATTATTTTACCAAATTAATCAAACACATTTTCAATTCAATTTTATTCTTGGAGTTTTATTTTCATAATTTTTGTTTTGTTTGGCATTGATTAAGAAATCGGTGCACATACACCATTCCCACAGCTTATATTAGTACTCAGCACAGACTAGACTAGACTAGATTAGATGTACAACGTAGATTTTAGATTCTGGCCCTTTCATAACTGTTAGTATTATGTTCCCAATATACAGTACACTGAAGGAACAAATTTTCTTAAACAAATCTTAAGGCTGATGCTTATTTTTGACTTTCAAACTAGGACGCTGTGTCCCATCTGGAACAAGTGTCATACAAGTTGACAGGTTCAATTTAAAATTGTTGTATATATCAAATAAACCAAAAAAAAATGCCAACAGGCAAATAATGTAAATCTCAGGCAAATTATATGCACATTACAGGCTAATTGTAGACACATTACAGGCTAATTACATGCTTATTACAGGCAAATTACAGATAACTAATGGGCTAATTATATTAAAATTACACACAAATGATAGGCAAATTAGGAAAAATCCTGGGTTTTATTTAAACATTCCTCCACAACACAATACTTTGCTCACGAGCTGTTTAAAGCCACCATAAAGAATTATACGAATTTAAGCGGCCAAAAATTCGAAGACATGTGTCATCTACCAATCTAGATCTCCCGTGGTAGATCAAAGCCCAACAATAGGAACATTAAGGGCAGATTACGAAGCGTAAATTCGTACCTATCACGGAAAGTGTCTGAATAAAATAAATGCCGAATAGCACCTGGGTATAGTTAAAGTATGAAATATATCAGTCGTGCATTATTGACAGGTTTAGTGCTGTCAGTATGGCAAAAAATTGTAAATGCGCCACGCACGACCTCAATTCCTATGCCGGTTATTTATATGAGCAGACTCTAACAGTAATTTTTGGCCCCTATCAGCTTATTTCACGATCGCCAACATATATGTTAGTCAAACTGTAGATTACAGTACTAATGTAGTAACTGTAACAAACCACAAAATTTTATTATTTTACATTCTGTGGCCTATAATAACATAATATGTTATCTATTGGCAAGCCGCACACAGATTAGCTAATTGTTTACTTTTGAGTCTAAATTTTGTCAATAGATCTATTGCATTAATAATTTAAATAAAACAAATTTCTGGATTTAAGTCCGACAAAAGTTAATAAATATATCTTCTCGTCAGGACGTAAATCCATAATGAATTTAGAGTTACTTGGTATGGTATTCCTACTGTAGGTACTTTAGAATTTAATGTTGTTGTTGTTGTTGTTTACAATAAAATATTTATCTTCGTTTTTCAGAATCATTTGGTCAGAACTATCCAGAGGTGAGTGAGTACCTACTCCATTCAATAAAGACACAACTTAAATGAATAAATATACTAAAATAAATTGAAAAATTAACATTTGTAGATTCGTTAATGTGAAGTAGTAAGAAATTTAAAGCTGTTTGTTTCCAGGAATTTGATGGTTCTTTGGACTCTATATCCTTAGCTGCGACATGTGCGTTTAATCGTCGAGGCACCCTTCTGGCAGTGGGGTGTAATGATGGCAGAATATTTATATGGGACTTTTTAACACGAGGCATAGCTAAGTCTCTATCGGCCCATGTCTACCCTGTCTGTAGTCTGAGCTGGTCGAGAAACTGTAAAAAGGTATTTTATAATGTTACCTTCTTGCTGTATACGGACTTTTCTTCATGAAATTCTAGGCTTCAACATGTTGTTAGGACAGACAGCAAATGATAGATAATTTTTTTTATTAAGAATACCCTGCGAGTCCAGACCGGTGCCCAGGCACTAGCAGTGATGTATGGTGGTGGTATGGAACCAGCAGTGTGCAGTGAGAATTTAATTTTAATTGTTAACTATTTGTCAATAGCTCATTGCAATAAGCAATTATTTACTGTGCTTGATTGAAATGCTAGGTTTTACTCCATTGGGTGCAATCCAATAGAGGTCTACCATTTAGAGGACCTTAATTTTTTAAAGTGTACTTGGAAGTGTGTTATTAATCATCAACATTTTCAGCTATTATCAGCATCAACAGATCACAATGTGTGCATATGGGATGTGCTTTCTGGAGAGTGCGAACAAAGGTACAGATTTCCTACTCCCATTCTACGAGTGCAGTTTGATCCGCGGAATGATAAGAGATTCCTCGTATGTCCCATGAGACATGCAGCGCTCTTGGTTGATACTGATGGGGAACATAAGATACTGCCTATAGATGAAGATGTGAGTTGTCAATCATACTCCATATTTTGATGACTACATAGCTAAGCAGGACTCCTGGGTCCAAACACCAGCCAGTGTGAACCATGGCAACAATTTAGTGTGTATATATGAGTTTATTTTATTTAGCTGTGCATCTCCATGTTACCTGTGACCATTAAGTGCCAAGTACAGTACAAAATAAAATCTCTCAGTCACCATTCACATTAGCATAGTCGAAGCGAAGTGTTGCAACAAGTATCAACACATAATATACTGAACTAGGTATATACTTATACCTACTATAATATGCGTGCGCGTGCGCATCTGCGACTCAGGGAATCCTACTGAAGAGGCATGAGTGTGTAAACGTTTATTTATTATTTATTATTTTCAGGGTGACATAAATGTGATAGCATCATTCGACAGAAGAGGAGAGCACGTGTACACAGGAAATGCAAAGGGAAAAATACTTATACTAGACTCTCAGACGTTAACAATAAAGGCCAGTTTTAAGATTACTGTCGGCACATCGAGCACGACGAGTATCAAAAGCATAGAATTCGCGAGAAGAGGAGAGTAAGTTTATATTGATATTTTTTTAGTTTAAAACGTGAATTAAAAGTCAAACAACAGACTGATTTTAAAATCATCCCTTATTTTTCACTCCTTGCGGTGAAAATTGCAAAACATGGATTGTTTTGCGAAAATAACCATCCCATATCCGGATCAGCCTCTAATGTTCCCACAACAGGGACATTGCCTACTCTCGATAATTGAGAGTGAATTAGCTTTGATGTAGCACGGAAGCCCAATCCGGATTGGTAGATGTCACATGTCATCGAATTTTTGGTTGCCATGCCGGTTTCCTCACGGTGTTTTCCTTCACCGTTTCGAGAACGTGGTATTGCGCACATCAATTTTTCAAGTGAAAAACTGATTGGTGTCACTTTGGGTTTGAACCAGGTACTTTCAGATTGAAAGTTAAGTTGGCGTCTGTGTCCCTGGGCCACCTCGCTCTCTATAACATCCGAAAAAAAAACATCTGTTTCGGATGTTTAAAGCGCCATGTAATGCTTATATTACAATTGATTACTGATATAACTATTTTTATATTAATTAAAGTAATTTTTCCAGTTGTTTCCTTGTGAACACATCAGATCGTGTGATCAGGGTGTACGACACGAACACAGCGCTGAAGTGTGGCGTCAACGGAGACCCAGAACCTATTCAGAAACTACAGGATCTTGTCAATAAGTAAGTCTTAAGTGCTTAAGATGTTCAGCTATGAAATTACGCAGCAGGAGCAGTTGCTCGCGTCCGTAGGTGTGTCCCTTTGATTCCGTACTCGTACCCCCTGGGTGGTGCTAAAGGAGCGATCAAAAGTAGCAGTAGAACTTGTGCCAGGTTCGCCCGAAGAGGTACTGGTATCACACCTGGAATCTGCCGCCTAGCAGTAGTGCTCGCATTGCTGTGTTCCGGTGGAAGGGTATGGGTGCCGGTGAAATCACATGCGCATGAGACGTATCATCTCCGTCTCGGTTGATGGACGCAGCAAGATGAATGCGACTCAGTGTAAGATCTAAATCTTATACTGAGCCGCATATAACTGTTGTCATGGGCGCCACTGTATGAAAACAGCAATACAACTCAGAACAAGACTTGGGTCTTAGTTATATCCTGCTGCATCCATCACCCGAGGCGGGGATGGCCTCTCATGCGTGATAAGATCACAGGTGTAGATTGGGCGAAGATAGCCACAATAACTCTTCGTTTGTAGAACGACATGGAAGAAATGCTGTTTCTCTGGCGACGGAGAGTACATCTGCGCGGGGTCCGCGCGCCAGCACGCGCTGTACATCTGGGAGAAGTCCATCGGGAACCTCGTCAAGATCCTGCACGGCACGAAGGGGGAGCTGCTGCTCGACGTGGTGTGGCACCCCATACGGCCCATCATAGCCAGCATCAGCGCAGGTTAGGAGATACCTACAACTCATTTATTTTTAATATACAGGAGACTTTTTTGTGTAAGTTAAAAAAATGTGTTTTTACTATTATGTAGGTAAACTTAAACAGCAAAACTCTATCTGAACAAAAAAATCATCCAAATCCTTTGAGCCGTTTGGGCGTGAAGGAGTAACAAACATATACAGACATAAACTTTCGCCTTTTTTTTATAATATAAGTCTGATTTTAATAGCCAAACATAGAACAAACATTATTGTTCGCCACACAAATGCTTGTTCTGAGTGTGAATCGAACCCACGACCTCGCAGAATGCAGAGCTACTATTAAGTTCATCTATACAAATATAAAATTTAAGTGTCTTTATTTTTTGTATCAGGATCTATATATCCTTGATTAACTCATAGGCTACTTTTGATCCCAAAAAGCCACGGGTAACGTCGCGGGGCGCAGCTAGTGAATTATATTTAAAATAAAAAAAACTTTATAAGTATTCTATCAGTTTTTATCAAAATCTAGGACTAGAAATAAGAAACGAAAACATTGAATTAGATTTTTTTAAATCAGTCAATTATGATTTACTTTATAGGCGTGGTTTCAATATGGGCGCAGAACCAGGTTGAGAACTGGTCTGCCTTCGCGCCGGACTTTAAGGAACTGGACGAGAACGTGGAGTACGAGGAACGGGAGAGCGAGTTCGACGTGGAAGACGAGGACCGCTCCGTCGACCAGGCCGGGGAGAGCCTGCACGACGAGGAAGTAGAGGTAACGGTAGAGTTCAAGACTGCTCCGTGGCTTAGTTGGTAGTAGCCCTGCCTTCGAAGCGAGGGGTCCCGGGTTCGATTCCCGGCCGGGGCACACTTTGTGTGGTGGCATACATTTTGTTTTCGGGTCTTGGGTGTTTGTCCATGCCATCTGCGACACAGGGAATTCTAGTGCAGAGGTATGAGTGGTGTTGAATGTTGTTGTTGTTGTTAGTAGAAGCTCAGTATTTCTCGTCGAGTTGCGGGTAGTTCGCTAAGGATACGTTTACTTTGCAGGTAGACGTGACGACTTGCGAGCCGGTGCCTGCCTTCTGCAGCTCGGACGAGGAGGGGGAAGACGAGACCCTGCTCTCGTTCCTGCCCATCGCGCCCGAAATAGAAGACCCGGAGGTATTGTGGAACAATCTATATAACTGTCGCATGTATACATTTATTATAACAACAGCCACTTTATATAATGATATGATTATATACAAGGTGTTTCAAAAAGATGGTACTTAAATAGCGCATGCCTAAATTGATCTAGAACTCACCTGGCCAGGTCTTCCAACCCTCGACATGTTAGGTCACAAATTATCACAAGTCAAACTTTAACGTAAACTTGACGAGGGTCAACCCTAAAAGCATTAGGGATTCAACCTAATAGAAGTAGCCGCATGCGTGTGTGAGTGAGGAATTAGGGTTGTCCGAAAAATAACAAATAATTATTTTTAAGTTGTAAATAAAATGCAAATGTTGCAGGATGGATGGGCGGCCACACAAGAAACCGTGACCCCCACAGAGACCCCGGAGAAATTGGAGCCCGCCGCCAAACGGCCGAAGAGCAAAACGTACGAAATCTCACTGAAGATTGCGCCACCTGGTGAGGAATTTGTATATTTATGGTTCCGTACCTAAGGAGTAAGAGAAACCTATTCCTAAGATTCCAACTCCTACTTCTATCCTAATATATTGTATAACACAAAAAGTGTTTTTACCTATGTCCGTTATAGACTTTGAAACCATCCAACCGGTTTCATTAGAAAGGCATTAATGCGACGATGGTTTTAGACCACTAAAACAATGCATTAGGCACAAAATGTATTTCTTTTTTAGCGTAGTAGCACACGCCGAGTATCCGTTACTAGGGCTATTAAATTTAAATTTTTTCATTAAGTAGTACACATAACATTACAGTTGTACCGAAAAGGAAAATGGACAACAGACATTGATTATTCAAAACACTAAGAATTTAGGTATGAGAAAGATAATACAAATTTCTATGATAAAACCAAGATAGAAGGAAAAATACAGTAATATGTGCTACAGCAGCAAAAATAATTTTGATGGGGAACTTCGAAACGAAGGGACCCTGATTAATAACAGTAATAACCATATAGGTCCTCTATATATAAGTACTGTCATCACATACAAAACAGAAGACCCTGTTTCACCAATGTCTTGATGTCTTGTCCAGAGCCACATACAACTAGCAGAAGACTGGGTAATTACCATGGCAACATTGTTTATTGGTCAATTAATGTGTAGTATGGTAGCTCTTGGTTGTTTATAGAAACTGGCTGTAAGTGATGCAGTTTTATTGTTAGAACAAACTTTAGATATCTGGAACTTACAGGCATTGGTGAAACCGGTTCTATGCCTTTCCCGTTGTTTCATTCGGTGTAATTTTCAGTAAATATTATAATTTTTTATTTACAGACCAAACCATTTCATTCGGAGGGAAGAACAAGCAAGCAGCAGGAAACAAAAAGGTTGCCGGAAGACCACGCAAATAAAAACTATTTTCGAAAAAACACTTTTTTACTCAAGCAAACCACAAATTGTAGGAGAAAACATTTATTTTGCAAAAAAATGTCATATCGATTTTTAATATAATTCGTATCCAGAGTATACAGTAAGTACTGTCGTTTGTATAAATAAATCTCACTTAATAAACATAACCGAAAATAATACGTCGCTATTCGAGACCAAAAAGACTCCTCTTTTTAAATATACTCTAAGTTCTAACATTTAATATCATACATTGGATAAATAATATCTATAGTACTATTTACAAGTCGCTCTTCTAAGTTTGATACTCAGATCAATACGTCTAAATTAAATACATATTACTTTTATTCCTATGCTAGTAGAATACTGTTGTCTCGTAGACCAAAAATGATTGCAAGAAGAAATACAATTCATATAAGATTTATTATGATACACGAAACGTAATTTGATTTTTATTCACTTTACGTCAGAAGTGCTGAATCAACACTTCATTTACAACTTATTCCGACGGTCAACAGTAATTATTTTCACTCAAATAATAAATGAGAGCTTGATTTTATAGTACAATACCTGATACCGTAAAAATATAGAAGTTTTGATTCCGTACTGTACTATGTTTACAAATTTTGTCAAAAACGATTCAACTTTAATGTTAGTGAAATATTAGCAAAAACATAACCGCGAAATTTTCCATTTCACATGCTACCCACGTTGCTGTGATTTGGCGTCATTTTACACGGTTCGTCATTATCGTATACTGACAAAATATTGTCATAAAATCTGCGTGTAGACCACGAGACGTCCAAACCGCCCCGATTTAAAACTAAAACTAGTCTTATGGGTCTTTTATCATGACTCCGGAGTTGTCCGATAAATCTTCGATGATTTGCCAGTATCTGACGTTCAGGCGTCGATGTCGTCCTCGTGTTGGCTGGAGAAGTAGCTGACAAGTCCGCCGAACACGCCGCTCTCCTCCCGGGAGCCCGGCTCTCTGCGCCCCAGCGAGGGCTCGGTTTTAATCGCTATCGTGGAGTCCGCTTCAGCCTGACGCGTTTCGTCTTCTTTCGGCAACTGGTCGAACTGCGGTTGGGGGTCGGTGAACTCCGGGCGCTGGGCCGCGGGGTGCTGGAAGTCCCCCCTGGGGCCCGGGTCGAGCTCGCGTCGCGGCTCCGGCTGCTCGAACTCACGCCTGGGTTCCGCCTGTTCGAATTCTCGCCTGGGTTCTGGCTGATCAAATTCACGTCTGGGCTCCGGGTGGTCAAATTCCCGTCTCGGTTGCGGATGCTCGAACTCTCGCCTGGGCCCCGGCCCCGGGCCCGGGTGCTCGAATTGACGTCTCGGTTCCTGGTGGTGGAGCTCTTGCCTCTGGTCCGGGCGCCCGAACTCCTGGTTGGGGACTCGGCGATCGAACTCCTGGTTTGGCACGCGGCGATCGAACTCCTGCCGGGGCTCGGCTCGCTCGAATTCTCTACGAACTTCGGGGCGTTCAAATTCTCTGCGAAGTTCGGGACGCCCGAATTCTCTACGGAGTTCAGGTCGCTCGAACTGTGCTCGAATTTGGGGAGGATCAAACTCCCGTCGTTGGGGGGGTGGTTGGGGAGGGATAGAATCTCGCGGGATCGGCTGTGGTAGTACGGGAGGACGACGATCCGGGTATTGGTACTTGATCGGCATATTAGGAGAGGCGCGATCGCGACGGACGTTCGGGGGCGTGCGGGCGCCGGGGGGAGGGGTACACCGCGGGAGGGAAGGGGGTTGTGACATCATGTGCGCCGCGTGCGGGGACGGAGCTTGGGCCAGAGCCGGAGGGGGGGTGGGGCGGGAAGGAACCATTGGAGCCGAGAGCATCTGGGCCTGTTGCACGTAAGGCTGGTGCAACGGTGGGTTTTGCGGAGGCGTGAGGGATTGCGACCGCGCGGGGGAGGGCGCCGAGGGGGTGGGGGTGCGGGGACGGGGCTGAAGTAACGGAGTGGCCTGTTCCGGCAAGATTAAGTGTTTAGGCGGACGGTGGGAAGTAGGGGGAGGTTGTGTGAGGGGGTGGCTCGTCGGCGGCGGCAAGCCAGGCACGGCGCCCAGCTGCGGGTGCGCGGGGCGAGGCGAGCGGTGCGGGGAGGGCGGCCGGGCTTGCGGCTCGCGCAGTGCAGGCAGGTTCTGGTTGGGCACGGGGTGGTGCGACTGCGGCGGGATTTGAAGGGTGGGGCCGCGGAGGAAGGGACGCAGGTGTGGGTGGTAGGGGCGGGGCTCGCTCACAGGGCTGCGCGGACGCTCCGACATGAACTGTTGGAAAGAAATACTTGATTATGAAAAGTTGAATAAACATACACACAAACAAAGATACCGGAGTAGACTAATGATCAGATTTAGAAAATTCTACCTATCCAGGAGTGCCCGCGCAAAGTCGGGAGGGTCGCTGTTCTGAATAGAAAAACTATTCCCACTGACCTGCAACGATTCGGCTGAATAGTGCGGCGCGTAGGGGCCGAAGGGCGCGTAGTGAGGCGCGTACGGACCCAGCGGGAACCGCGGCCGGCGGTCCTTGTTCTCCGTGTGCTTGATCTTCGGGTGGCGGAGGGTCTCCTCTCGCGGCGTACCGGCGTTAGCGCCGCTTACGCTCTCCCCGGGGGAAGGGGGCGGCGATCTGTTACAACAAGGTGGATTAGTGCCCGCAACATACGCCAATCGCCATGACAAGCGATAAGAGCGTCGGCGACCGCTTATTTAAAATATGACGGAATAATAACAAGGATGAACTAGAACTATTTATTTTAATTCATAGAATTTACTACGTAATTAACAGTGCACATTTACATGGACGAGAGAGCGTCTATACTTAATGAGGAGCAAGACATTGGTATTAAACACATTGGTATTAAACAGCGCAGGCGTCCATACTCTCAACTGGTGGTGACACCACGCCATAGCGTTTAGCTCTACACTTAAACGCTCACTGAAGACAGAGGGCGTGCGGCGGTCGGCGCCGATCTCTCAGCGCTGACGAGCGTTGCCAAGTTCCTGACTCAAACTTTCATCCTATATTTCAGCCCCTTTGTGTGAAGCCAAGAAGAGGGAAAAAAAAGTTCTATTTTCGTAACAAAAAGTAGCCTATGTCTTTCTCGAGTGAATATTTCTATACCTAAATTCATCAAAATTGGTTGAGCGCTTCAGACGTGAAAACATAACAGTTACTTTCGCATTAATTATTATTATCTTGACTAAATTTTGGCTAAAATAACACAAATAGAAGCAACTCACCTATACTCAGGCTCCGTTTTGACTTCGGCTTTGATCTTTATCGGTGGCTCATCATCGGCCGCTCCAGACGGGCCGGCGGCCCCCGACATTGGCGGGGCCCCGTGCTTCATGCCCGAGGGCCCCGCGACCGGGGAGCCCCTTCCCATCTGAACAGCTCCATGAGAATTCGGCGGGCCTCCCTGCATGTTTGGTACCAGTTGATTTGGCCCTCCTGAAGTGGTAGGCGGAAGGCCTTGAATATTCGGAGGTATGTGAGGATTCGGGGGCCCCCTGAGGGCATCCGGTGGTCCGTGAGAATTCGGTCTGACTAGGTTGGAAGGTGCTCCCATATTTGGCGGTCCTCTTAGAGGGTCCGGTGGTCCTGTTAAAGGATTTTGCGGTCCGCGTATGGAGTCGGGTGGTCCTCTCATCGATTCTGGCGGCCCTCTCATAGGTTCTGGCGGCCCTCTCATCGAATCTGGCGGCCCTCTCATCGGTTCTGGCGGCCCTCTCATCGATTCTGGCAGCCCTCTCATAGATTCTGGCGGACCTCTCATTGCTTCTGGGCCTCTGAGTGCGTCCGGTGGGCCTCTCAGAGCGTCCGGAGGACCCGGTGGTCCACCCAATGAATTCGGGGGGCCACTACGAGGTCCCGGAGGCCCTGCTAAATTCGGAGGACCACCTAGTTGATTAGGCGGTCCTCCTAAATGACTGGGCGGGCCCTGGTGGTTGCTAGGGCCCTGGTGAGGAGGGCCCTGGTGGTTAGGAGGGCCCCCGTGTGGATTCTGGTGGCCGAGCGAGTTGGGAGAAGCCCCCGGCCGGTCGGGTAAGTGTCCTTGCGGCATGCCAGCGGGCGGTGGTCCTCTATATCCGAAGCCAGGCGGGTGGTGCATGGGACCACCCGGTTGGCCCCCGTGATGCATAGACGTCGGTGGACCACCCGGACCTATTCAACAAAAACAAATCATAAATCACAAAAACGAATAAAGATAAAGTGTGAAAAATTAATTTAAGAAAGAACCACGGCTAGAAAACTTCCTATTATTTAAAAAAACCGCACCCAAATCGGTTCACCCGTCAGAGCTAAGGTGCCACAGACAGACACACATAGCGGTCAAATTTATAAAACCCTCTTTTTCGTCGGAAGTTAAAAAAACAGTGATATAGAGCCAGTTATCAAACTAGTAATTCTCCTAAAGGTGGAATAATCCGCTTATCGGTGATGAAACTATTAACCGTTCGTTGCGGAATATGCGAGCGAAAATGACATTATGAATAGATTCCGTTCGCCGTTCGGTTGCTTGGAAACAGTTATTAAAGGCCTCGGGTTCTTCCAACCCACGTCCGAGGATATTTCAGATAATTTGGAATATAACAGTTGAAATCAGCGGTATGATCTATTTATTAATCTAATTAAAGCTACGTAAGTTTTGCAATGTTGATTTTACCTAAATTTATTTTCGTTTGTTACTCAAAACGGATGTTTTACGGTATAACTCTGCTATTTATAAAGTGAAGTGAGTACAACTTTATCATCTCATTATCACTCCTAGATACACCAGTATTTTGTGAAATAATAAATAGAAGTTTTGTTAATTAATAAATTTACTAAAAAGATGTTCTGTTTTTGCTGCGGGACATAACTAGAAAGAGATAGCGGATTGACTGTTTGAGACAGAACTCGTCTCTCCGGTTTGAAAATGAAACCAAGATTGAAGAAAAATGTTGACGAATGAATCGTAGGTACACTACACAAATCAACCTCAAGAACTGTCTACATAGTCTCTAAGAGGCTGAAATTGAGCCTCGAGTTGTTTAAACAATCCTCTGATATTTAATTAAGAATTTTACCGAAAAAAACTTTAGCGTAACTAATTTCAGGTAAATTATATTGTGACAAAAAGATTTAATTGACATGTGACTGAACATCAATATGATTAAACATGTAACATAACTATTTTATATAGGAACCACACCCTAGCCCATTATAAATAGTAACAAACTACATATTTCTATTTAAATCTCTCATTTAAATCATAATAAATCTGTTAGTTGCATTTCGCCTCGCTATGCAAATATCAGTCGCAGAGCAAATACAAAAAAAATATTGAAATTAAACAAATATCACACTAATTAGAATAAATTATCAACAACAATTATAAAATCACATATACTGTTACAAGTGTACACTGGACCGATCCGTATTATTTAACTTGTTTCGTCAACTCCAATAATATCCACTTTGCATGCAATCATAGCATGATTGATGCAGCCGGCATTTTGAACGTCCTCTTGACAATCGATATCAATTAATTACGGGCCACTGCACACAGAGACAGAGAGAGAAAATAAAATGATTTACATACCATAACAAGTGTCAAATCGCGCGAATACGTTTTAGTACAATTTACACCGTTGCCATAGTAACGCACATTCTTAAGTCTTCTCTTTGATGACAAAAGCGAGTATAAGATGTTGACTTCTTAAAAGGCATCTCGTATATTATATGCTGAACACGATTGCACACAAAAACTATGCGAATGTATCCTACCTCGCGGAATACTAGTATTTTTCTCTGTGTATTATTTCATTGTTTCGCCGCCGATCATAATTATCTTAGTGTTTGACATCTTGTTTAAAATATCGATTTTACGTCACTGTCAGGTATCGTACGTTCACTCGTTCAGTTGCCGTCTTCACGTGTCGTTTCAGACGTGTAGTTTCAGCATTTAATGCTAGCGGTCGTTTCTCGACTGGCGTCAGACGAACCAAAGAGATTTACTACAAATTTAGGTCAGGTCACGTTTGCGTAGTAAGGGAGTATGGAGCAAGGGTTAATACAGGGGTCGCGCTCCTTTGTGCTCACCTTAGGGTGAAAGCAATCGTATAGGGGAACGTTTGAGCATTCAGAATGTTCAAAACGTTGATTTTGATTTATGCTGATCTGATATTATAGAATAAATATAGCCTCGTAAGTCATTACCGCATGCTCTTTCGTTTAACAAGATATATGTCGAACAATTGTTATAGATATAAATATAAAATAGGTGATTATTTTATATTTATAGCCCCCGTGCCGCAGCCCCGTGGTATATAGAGCAATATGAGGTTTAAGTCGGTAGTGGCAGCTCATGTAATTTTTACTTGAGCCGAGCCCGACACATCCCGCCTCGCGAGGGAAGCGATATCACTACATAGTATAAAACAAAGTCGCTTTCCCTGTCCCTATATCCCTATGTATGCTTAAATCTTTAAAACTACGCAACGGATTTTGATGCGGTTTTTTTTAATAGATAGAGTGATTCAAGAGGAAGGTTTATATGTAAAATGTCACCCCGGCTTCGCACGGGTAGTTTCTCATAGAACACTGATGCTTTACTAACCGTGCAAAGCCGGGGCGGGTCGCTAGTAAAAAATATAAAAAAGGATAGCATTGCACATTTAGCCGCTTTAATTTTATTTATTTGTATAGATAATTGTTTGGTTACGTGGTTAGTTTATCACAAAATAAAAACGAAATGAGCAACCCAAATACACAGTTTTGGTCATGTAGAGATGTATAATTAAATTTCTTGTAATATATTTAAAAAAAAAAAATGTTTTCTATTTATTTTCTATGCTGAATCTATGCTGCGCCATCTCGTCACTTTTTTGTGGTACTTCATTGGCAAGATACTGTTTTACTTCAAACTATAATTTCAGATAAAACAAGATTATATACAAAAAAAAACCAGGTTACCTAGGGATTAATATAGCTGCACGAATGTTGACGAAAACCTCGAATATTGCACAATCGTCTATGAGTTAAGGTTTCCGAATAACTGTTTTTGTAAAATTCTCGCAGCAAAGCGCGCGGTCCGCTCCGGACGAACGTTCCATGGCGACTGAATTCCCAAGAGCCAAGCTACCTACTAACATACCCCCGCGCCTCTGATACAGATCAGTTGCGCTCGCGCAGTCAGCTAAACAAATATAAATCTTTTAAGACACCTTGTAGATTTCAAACTACGTTTTTCTGTTTTTATTCACAATTTGAAAATCGACTAACAAACGACGTATTGATAAAAATCCTATAGAAAAATGCAGTTTATCTCCAAAATTGTTCTCAAACCTTTCTCATGACAACTACAATATAAACACAACGAAATAGAAATCGGGCAAACTGGTGAGCCGTTTTCGAGTCTTAGCGAGACTAACATACAGAAATTGATTAATATATATATAGATATTGATAGCTCCTGCTTCATCAATCGTATATACCGGTAACTACCAGAAAAGTAAGTATTGCAAGCCCTTGGGATACATCATTGGACCTTTGTTATAATATCATGATACGTACCTTGCATGTGATGTGGGTAGGGTTGGTCCGGCCCGTACGGCAGGCGGTAGTACTGCGGGGGGTACTGCTGCCTCCCCTGCAGATACATGTTCTGACCCCCGCGCGCCCCGTACCCGGTGTTGTTGGGGTACATCATTGGACCCCTGTTGGGAAATACAACCATTAAGCGCTAATTATACAAATAACACTAACAAAGCACAGAGTAATGTAAGAAGAATGTAACTTGACATATGTGTGCATGTAATATGCGTAAGATTTTCCTGAATATGATTACAAACGTGTCAGTATCAGCCTCTGTTCCCACAACAGAGACATGGCTTACTCTTGATAAGTGAGAGTCAATGGCCCAAACACGATTGGTTGATGTCACATGCCTTAAAATTATTGGTTCTAAGACATGCCGTTTTCCTCACGATATTTTCATTCAGCATACATTATTCAAGCTAAAGGTTTCAGATCTAGGCAGTGACTGACAGCCACGTGCAGTAGCCAGGAGCCAGTGTGAACAGTTGTGCGATGCTCGTGTTTTGACCATCAAAATATGTCTAACTTAAATAAACCGAGAACTAGTGAAGCGACTGATAGAGGACGAAGATGATGAAATAATGTTGAATGCACAATACACCCCCATGCGGGTCGTCAGTGCAGCCCTTGTCACCCCCATCAAGAATAACAATCGTTATGAGCGATAAGACCGCCCATTGTAACCTTCATTTTGTTTTTAGTTTTTATAATATGTATTTATATTGTTTATTTTTGTAAATAAATAAACTATAAACTAACAGTAAGAACTCCCTAGAACACACTTCACGCCTGTTCGCCTCAGCTCAATATCAAACCTTGACTATCGCTTCCAAGTCAGAGTTACCACAACGGTACAGACACGTCCTAATATAAAACGTGGAAGAAAAAGAACACTTATCAATTGGTTACTATAAATTACCTGTACTGATGGTTGATCATGTGCGGCATCCTGGTGATGATGCTGGGCTCCTCCGAGACCGGCTTGAAGGGCTGCGGCGACCCCGCTACGGATAAAGTACCTACAATCATCAATACCTCATGCAGTGCGCATACAATCACTAACAACGCTGATTTACAGCGGGGGACTGTGACCCTCAGAGACCCTACACGTGTCCCCTGGTGCCAATTATAACATCACCCCAAAGTAGCAGTAGAACTTGTGCCAAGTTGGTCTAGAAAAGTACTGCCTAACCTAGTAATCCACCGCGGTGGTGCACTCGCACTTTTGTGTTCCCGTGGAAGGGTGTGGGTGCTGGTGAAATTACAGGCGCATGAGACATTACATCCCCGTCTCAACGTGATGAGCGCAGCTCGATACGACTTGGCTCGTACTTCAGTCCGAGAGGACGGGAGTCGTATCGCTATTGTCTAAGTAACCAATTAACATCAGCAGTCAACAAAAAGAAAGCGCCCATGGTAAAACTTGCTTAGATGATCGATACAAGGTTTCAGAACCAGTAAAACTCTTAAGCCATAAGCAATTCAAGAAAAAAATTAAAACTGCTTTTATTGCTAAAACCTATTATACACTGCAAGAAGCTTTTGATGAGGACATATTAATTTAATTGTAGATTAATTAGGCTAATATTATAATATTGTTTTATATTTTGTGGACATTTCGATATTTTTATGCAATTTATTTTGTTAAATTTTATGATTTTTAGTTATGATTTTATTTTTGACAAGGATTTTTTAATATCCGCTTATCTTTGGTATTATTCGTTTTCTGTAATTATATTTACAAATTATAATAACATTTTAGTCATTCTAATCAGTAATTATTATCAGACATTATTTTATATAAAAAAATTAAATAGAATTATTATAATTATGTTTAATGTTTTCATGACGTGGCCCTTTTACAGCTTTTTTATTGTTATTTTTATTTTATTTTTTTTTTACTTCTTTTTTCTTATTTCGTTTTATTTATTTTTTATTGATTTTGTTTAATTTTCACAATGTTGTATGGCAACACTTTTTAGAGAATGTGTCCTTGTCTGTTTCTCGCTGCTACAGATCTTTTTTATGTTGTTATTCGTGCTATTATTATTATTTTTTATGTTTTTATAATAATTGTAATCTTGAATGTGTGCTGTTAGAATGTATTGACATTACCAAGTGTTCTTCAATGTACCAAAGGTAAATAAATAAACTATTACTATTACTATTTATGTTTATGTCAGTATTTGGATGAGTGCCCGGTTAGTGGTATACGTGCTTCAGAGAGCAATTAGTGGTATAGTGCTTGGAAGGCCTTAGGGCGACTTGAAAAATCTAAATATATCAACAACTAAGAAACACCTATATATATGATATGATAACTTATTATATATATACCAATCTGAAAGCAAATAATACAAAAATTTCAAAACTGATGTAACAAACATAAAGAAAGACAGAGGGAGTCACAAGTGCCGACGGAAGTGAAAACTCAAAACAATGAAATACATGTACCTACACAGGCAGCTCTGTACGAGCATGTCGAAGTCATCGGTGACGCGAACCCATTAGTATTATTAGCCTACCAAAAATCGCTCAATGAAGCAAAAAATGTTTTTTATCTAAAAAAAAAAACATCCATTATCATAACCTCTATAAATAGACTGACAAATGTAGATTAAATAGATGTAATAATTGGATTAGGTGTTACCTTCCCTCATGCCGCCGTGCTGGTGTTGGGGGTGGGACCCCCTATCCTCTCCGGCCAGCATGCCGCGCAGCTCCGCGCGTACCTGCAACACGTCACTCGCCACGTCAACGGTCCGGTCACAAATGCGTGTGCCATGCTTGTACTATATGAGACCTTTCAAAAAGGTGACAATACTTAAACAGCGCATGCCTAGATTAATCTAGAACTCACCGAACCAGGTCCCCTCTTCAGCATGTTTTGTCACAAGTTATCACAAGTCAAACTTTAACGTAAACTTGATTAGGTTCAACCCTAAAAGCATCATGTATAAGCAACCCCACAAATGTAACTGCAGGTCCACTGGAACAGCCAAATTTAGAAAGTGGTCTATGTGAAAAAAAAATCTGGGAACCTCTGGTCTAAAGTAACCTAAAACTGATTAGTTATTGAGTAGTTTACCTGCAATCGAGGCGCATTGGGGAACCTCTGATCGTGGTACGGCCCAGGGGGGCGTTGGAACATCTCTCCGCCCATCCCTCCGGGGGGCGGGCCATATCCCATCGGCCCTGTGTATTCTTTCTCCTAAAAAGTGACTTTAATTAAAAAATGTGTCCATACAGTAACATGTAATAATCACTTCCTTGACGACATTCCTTATGCCGTAAACAATTAGTCAAAAATCAAGAAATAACTAACGACGCCGAATATTCTTAAATGTAATTTTGGAAGAACATTTTCATTCAATCTTAAACGGTCGTGTGCGCTGGTTCTAAATTCTAAATCCACGGACACACAGCGTGTAATTTTGTAATTTTTACATTAAAATTTTAAGGAACTAGTAACTGACCTTTTTGATCCTTTTGCTCTCTTGCAGAGCAATTTTGGCCAACTTCTTTTCTTCCCGCTCTTTCGCCTTCTGTTCTTTTAATTTCTCCTTTTCTTCTTTCTTCTGCAGCCGTTCCTGTCGCTTCGCTTCCTTCTCCGCTTGCTTTGCTTCTCGCTCTTGACGTTTCTTCTCTCGTTCAAGCTGAAAATAGCGTGAAATTAACACACATTTAAGTCAAGATTGGAAAGAATCAAACAAACTTCTCGCACTCTCTGGGATCGGTGTTGTTCGCATCTGTAAGTACCTTTACAGTAACTACAAGAGTCCTTCGGTCGGGGCGAAAGACCAAACCCTAAAGTAGCAGTAGGACTTGTGCCAAGTTCTTTCGGAGAAGTACTGCTACTTTTGGTTTCTCCTTTAGCACCACCCAGGGGGTCCGGGAATCAAAGGGTACACACACGGCTGCGAGCAACTGGACCCCCCAAAATTGTGATTGCTGTGTTCTGGTGGAAGGGTGAAATTAATTAACACTTACTTGATTCGGTTTCATTGGAGAACCGTCTTGTCCTAATTCTGTAAAAAGGTAAATCAATTAATTTTATCTCTTACTTTACGCCACGATACATAGATAAGTTATAGAATGAGATGAAAGATGCGTTTCGCAGCTAGTTACTAGTAAAGGCAGTCTGTTTCAAATCCCTAGAGAAATTAGGGCATTGCTCCCCCGGTAATGTGTTAACGCCGAATATAAGCGATAGTATCGCTTTTCATTTATTAACGTATCGCTTCTGTAGTTTACGCGTCTACAGCGTTTCGTGGTACAAGGCGGGAAGCGACAGAGGCGGCAACTGTTACTTGTAGCTATCAGACGGAACTGTGGGATGGTCTTCTGTGGAATACGCTTGTGGGTGTTGCTACGTACTTTGCAATTTTGTTTTGATTGTTACATTTTAGTTTTTTGTGGTTTTGGACTTGCTGCCGTAAAACTGATATGGAGCCATCTCCTGATATGGACCAGTGTCAATTTAAAAAATATTAAAGTTAAATGTTCCACGGGATATATTAAAGATAAATGTTTCCCCAGGGTTCCACGGGGGTCTATGATGACGTGACAAAAATATTGAAACACTTTTCACTTCTGCCTACACTTTTAAAGTATCCTTTTCGTATCCAATTTTTTCCACCCAGACCAATAAGGGGTATACTTCTGGGTCCCAGACCCAGGACAGGAGGCTTACCTTTGACCTTGAGTCCGACGAGTTTGGCGAGGGCTTCGTCAGTTGGCGGCCCGGGGCGGCCGCCGCCCGCGCCGCCACGCCCGCCCCCGCCGCAGCCACTGCCGCCGCCGCCGCCACCGCCGCCGCCGCGCCCGCGGGGACCCCTGAGAACAAGGTCCAACCATAAATGTGGCCATAATGCCTTTCGTGTGAGGAGTTCCTTGGCCGCACTCGCATTGCTGTTCCGGTGCAAGGGTGTGGGTGCCGGTCAATCAGTAGAACTTGTGTAAAGTTCGCCCGGAGAAGTACTGCCCCACACCTGGTAATCAGTCGCCAAGTAAAACATCCCTCGGGTGATGGGCGCACGGGGTTCAATATAGGTTTTCTCATACTTCCTAGGAGAACCTATGTAAGTTGTAATACTGTTGTTATGGGCGGAGGTGACCACTTAACATCAGATGGGCCTTTTAGATCATCATCACTTTTTTGAATTTTTTAACATTTTTAAAGTGTTACCTAAATAAAGGATAATTTTACATTTAAATGTAATTTTCTTCTAGTTATCGGTAACATAAGTAGTACCTACATCAATGAAAAACATAAAAGTTATTAGTTTTTTATTGTTAATTCTTGTGTAATTGTGTAATTGTGTACCTATACATATTAAATAAACGAATTGAAATATAAAATAAATGCATCCCAAAAATTCACAGCGGAAATTTTTGGGATGCATTTGAATGAAGGCAGGTAATTTAGGCAGTAAATGTATGCGAAGAGCCGAAGACTGGGCTCAACGGCGCTTACTGGAAGCCTATGTCCAGCAGTGGACTAATGCAAGCTGATAATGATGATTATGTTATTTTGAAGAGTTACCTGCTTCCTCGCCCGCCCCGGCTGCCCTTGCCTCGTACTGGCCGCGCACTCGCGTTAGACGATTGAGCATCTGAACCAGCAGAAAACAACAGGTTAATGATACAAAGTGAGAGCCTGGTGTTCCATTTGTTTAACACTAGCTTTAACACCCGGCTACGCTCACGGTTATGTTGATTTTGTCAACCAATTTCGGTTGTTTCATAACATAATGAGTCTGAAATAAATAAATTGAATTCTTACTTATTTTTCTACCCTACCCTCTATAAGTTTTTAGCGAGAAGTAGCCTAACCGTTTTCAGGGTCCCATCTATCAAAATTTATCATAATCAATTCAGCGGTTTAGTCATGAAATCACCATGGGTGTTGCTATAGCAACAACAAGTAGCCGTAGAACTTGTGCACAGTTCGCTCAGAGAAGTGGAAGGGAAGGGGTTGACTCTCGATATTTCAACGCAGTTCCATGCGTCATGCAACAAACCTCACAAATCATGGTAAATATCTCGGTAACACGAATCATAATATGGTGGCGCTCACTCAAATGCGCCTGCAGCTCCTCGGTCTTGGCCCTGGTGACCTCCTCGGGCAGCTTCTCCAGCGGCACCACGGCGCTCTTGGTGACGAGCTCGCTGAGCGCCCTCAGCCGCTCCTCCTCGCGCCTCTTCTGGCCGGCGTCGGACTCCGAGTCGTCCGACTCCGTGATCTTGAACTCGTCGGAGCTGTCCGGCATGTGTTTGCCGCTCGATTTGTGCATCTCCTATAAACAAAATGTGATCAAACATTAGACGGCCCCTTGGCTCAGTGGTAGTAGCCCTGCCTTCGAAGTGAGGGGTCCCGGTGAGGTGAGGGGTAGGGGGCCGCAGCTGCCCCCCTGGAAATTTAAATTAAGAAGCGATTAAAATAAAATAAAAATGTACGCATAGTCAAATTTACTTATGTTTATTTAACTACCTATAAAGTAGGATCATTTACGGCTGTTTGCCTACACATATACGTAATGTTTCATGTAGGTAGGTGTGTTTGTGTAGTGTGTATGAAAAAAAGCCGCGGTCGATCAGACTTAAAAAAAAATCTGACTTGCACCCCCCCCCTCCCCCTAGGCCAGAAGCTGGGTACGCCCATGGTAATGGTCGTAGTTTACTCACATCTTCAGACTCAGTGTTGGGCATCTCAGTATAGTTGATTTTCTTCTGTCGTGTCCTGTGTTTGGGTGACCAATCGTTTTCTCCCTCCTCCCCGCTGAGGCCGCCGTAGGTGACTCTCGCTCTGATCACGTTCCCTTCGGCGTCGTATTGCGTGAGACCGCGGGAACGCCGCGACTTTTTCGATTTGTCGCGCTTCTTGGATCTGTCTTTTGGCGGTCGGTGGTGATGAGATTTTGACCTGGAAAAAGTAATTGAGTTTTAAATCCGAAATTGAACGGCTTCTCTTGTACTAAGGGAAACAGAGGCCCGATATAAGGATTTTACTTTGTAAATTCGTTGTAGCTTCAACTCACTTGGGTTTCGATGATGACGACCACTCCTTGGCGCCGGCGGACTCGCTCGAGCTGTCTTCGAAAACGTTTTTCTTCTTTTTCTTCACCTCGGGGGAAGACTCGGTCATCTTGGGACGATCTGAAACATTTATTTGAGGATATGAATGAATTTTTTTTCTGAATATCTCAGTCAACTTACACAGCCTTTGTCTACAGAGAAATGTCTCAAATTTATGTGTCTTTGGCCCCGTGTCTAATTTGTTATCGGGACTTTTATTTATTGGTTATAGGTTTGTATGTCCATTCCACTGCAAAATAGGCAATTTTAGGAAGAATTTACTGTAAAAAAAAAAGATAAATTCTCCACCTTTCTTGTTTTCACTCCTGCCGGTTCTGCGGATGGGCAGCGAGTCCGAGGAGCGCGAGTCAGTCCCGGTGTCCCTCTCGGCCGACGACGATATGTCTTCCGACGACGACGCCGCCCTGAACCACGCAAATTAAAAAATACAACGATCCTGCAAACAGTTTCTGTGTGAACGAGCTTCGAGATGTTTTTTCTATTTGTTCTATCGCATCTAGTTTTAATAATATCCATACACCGATGGATATCGCGATATTTATGGCCTTACAAGTTTAGTAGTTGGGCACAGGTGATGAGAGCAGAAGTCGCATGTCTTGAGTGGAATCACATTTACATTGAAAGGAAAGAAAAATATTTTATTTGTCACACTAGGCTTACAATTAAACATCACAATAATTATAGCAGTTATAATAATAAAAAAACAAAAAAAAACATTCGGTATATTATATAAAGGTTGAAATCCCCAAATAGGCAAAGCATATTTGCTCTGCAAATACTTTGGCGCTTAGATAATTCAGTGATTAAAACCAGGTTATAATCAGGTCAGATGTTCTTCTGGAGCTATAAAATCCAGGGGAGATGTTTAAATTAATTCCAGGTGCGACATGTTTTGAGGGGAAGCACATTCACATTGGATTGGATGGGTCCAGAAACCACCGATTTTTGGCTAAGCCATATTTGCTCTGCAAATACTTTGGCGCTAAAACAATTCAGTGATTACCAAGCCAAGCACAAGGTTATTCGTGGAAGATGTTGTTCTGGAATTTTAAAATCGAGGAGAAGTGTTTGTATTAGTTCCCTTACCCGGTGTCCTTGAAGTCCTCGTCAGTCTCGTCGTCGTCTTCGGAGGGCACTTCGAGGGAGTTCAACTTTCTTGGCTTCTTGCGTTGCTTTTTCTTACTCTTCTTTGACTCCACCGGTTTACCCTGACGATACAACAGAACTGTCGTAAAGCGGTCTTTGATTATGGGATTTGTGAATGTAATTTTATTACGTTATTATTTTTCTTTTAACATGATTTATACGATAAATAATCGACATGAAATTTATATATATATATATTATTTGTGGATATTTACTTAATTGGTATTTTTGGGTAAGTTTATTTTCTCTTCATTATATTGTAAATAAATAAAATTTAATCAACATCAGATAGCGCTGCTGTGCTGTAAATAAACAAAACACACATTGCGCTATAAGGCAAAATTTTGACTCTTTTACCAAATTCAGCAAAAGACAGCGCAGTAAAACTCGATCCTTAAAAATGACATTCAGCTTGCGCAATATGTTTGTACAAACGTTTGCGCAAAGGTGATAAAAAAATTGCAATAAATAGTAAATTGCAACACGTAAGTGTTTCAATCACGTTGATTATTCTAACCTGTTCAATAGCCTCCCTCTCAGCCTTCATTTTCTCTTCCTCCGCCGCTTCAATGATGGTCGATATGTCTTTGCCCCGTCCTTGGTTGCCTGCACTCGAAGTGGGTTCCACATATTCTTCCTATAGTAAAATTTAACTGATGTAATTTACAGAAATAAACTATATTCTTGGACATTTCAAACATCGCCATCTAGCTAACTAAGCATAGCTTGTACAATGAGGATAAATTACTGATAGAATACTTATACAGTACGTTTTTTGTACAATAAATACAAACAAATTAAACAGAACAAACATCTATATTTGTCACAAAAATGCTTAGCCTGAGTGGGAATTGACCTCACGACCTACAGCGTAGTTAGCAGAGATACCAACTGAGCTGCAAGGCCAGAGGTCCAATTTCAAAAGAATAGGTAACCCTATAGAAACCATACAAAGAATAGTCTTTGTAATTGTAAGAATTGTCTTCGATCAGTGAGTGAACAAACCAGCCACTTCCATGCGCAAGCAGCTGGTTTGTCACTGATCGCTTGCACAAAGGATGACTTAAACGCCTTTCATCTGACCGCTATTCAAAACTGTTACCTATATACTCAAAAGCTTAGTCAAGGGTTACCTTGATAGCGGCGCTGATGAGGCGGTCGTACTCCTGCGCGCGCAGGCTGACGGGCAGCTGGCGGCGTGCGCGCAGCCGGTACACGCCGCCCGACGAGCCCGACGTGTATGAACTGCACGAGCTGCCATCTGACGGAACACAAACTATACATAAGAACCATCTTAATAATCTTTTCGTGTCGATGCTCAAACTTATTTTTTAACTATAGGAATCGACCCCTTCATCTTTGTCTGTTGGTATTCTGCTGTACAGGTGGTCGAGCACAAGGTACACGTCCCATAATAACTGTAATATGCTAAGTTGCTTTTAAGGAGTAATTTACGCACGAATATGTTTACTTGTGTGTGTAAATGTTGACGCGTCCAAACTATACTTGAGGTGACTTATTAAGTTTAAGTTTCAGTTTAGCAACTAGCGTTGTTCAATATCTATTAAAAGTACCTGATTCCTCCTCTTCCTCTTTCTCCTTCTTAGCTTCTGGCTCGGGCTCGGGCTCCTCTAGCTTCTTCTTGGCGCGTTCTTCCTCAACTTTCAACACTAGCTCATCAAATTTCACAAGCTCGCTCTCCAAAGAAGCTATTAGTTTATCCTGAAAAGGAACATGCAATATTTTTCATTAGTAATTCTGTAGATAAAGAGAAAAGAATTATAATTTTCAAGAGATTATAGATTTCAAGAGGGTGTTTAAAGCTGATAAACCTGACTCTTTTTTGATTGGAATTGGAAATTTAAAATGTTCAGTATTTGGACATTCATAAAAATACTGAGTTACCTTCAATATAAACACTTGAAAAAAGAACATGAACCAAGGATGTTGAAAAGCGTAAAGAAAGCTTTCGTGTCACAATTATGACAGCATTGAAATATTTCCCTAACATAACACGCTATAAGTAACGACGGCAACACTCACATGGTTACAGGGAGGACAGAACCAATCACCCTGCGGGATGTAGAAGAGTAGTGGCTTCAGGCAACTCGCGTGGTACCCGCTGTCACATTTGTCGCACAGCAGTATCCACTCGGGCTGTTCCGCGCTGCCGCATTGTTTGCAGAACCCGTCGTCCTTTTCTGTGCACAAATATCGGGTCAACATTTATTTTTTGGTCTCAGTTATAGCCAGCTCTGAATAGATATTTCTATAATACTATTCAGTGTAATACTTGATAATCAAACTTGCTATGAACCATTCTTCTGGGATACATAGAAAATAAATAAATTTAACGCTTTCTCTTAGTTACATAAACCATTCCTCAATAGCCAGGGCAAAACTTGTACTACTAATACTAATAACTAAATAAAGGCCTTGCAACATCTATGAAACATGATTTAAGTGGCGTTAGCGAAAGAATAGATTTTTGCACTCGTAGATTTCGCCACAAAGCCTATTCGGGAGTGGCAGCTACGGTTACACTAACAACATGTAAGTTTCTGTTTAAATTAATTAACACATTTAAGATTTAATCTTTACCTTCTTGTAATGTCCTCGCTCTCTTTATGGGTTCGACTGGTTCGCCTGTCTCCAAGTCTGACTCCGGTGAAAACTCGTGATCTGATTTTCCGTAATCCACTGTGAACAAACATCATAAAAAAACATGAAAAACTAGCATAGAAAAAAGTGACAAGGCATCGTGACAGCTTCGAAACTTTTTGTTCTATATGGCTTAAAGACATTTACCATATCTATTCATATAAGGCCAACCGGGTCGGAGTTTTCATGCTGCTTCAAGGCCTTTGACCTCTGAAATTAGCTCTTCGTTTAGCTTCCCTATTATCCCACCTATTATATATTGAGCTTCCTAGACCCATAGACATTGCTCCCAGAAAAAAATAGTACATCAAAATTATCATATTGACTTGAATTTAAAGAGAGAGGCAGATCAAACACACATATCAAATGAGAATGAGTTCACAGTATTTTCTTTAATGGACTATTTATAAAAAACCTATGAAAAATGCTAAGAATTACCATTGAATTATTATTCTGAAATAATAACCAACTTACCGGCAATTTTAGGTATGCTATAACGGTTTCGTAAGAAAACCTACTCAGAAAGGAATAGACTTGTCCGACTCGGCCTCCACCGGTTAGATGCAATCGTAAGAGGCATTATTAGTAGTTCCAAATGGAGGCAGTCTAGGGGGTTAAGGCATTCAATGATAGCGCCGGACAATAGTGTTAATACAGCGCCAGTAAAAGATAATACATACTAATTATTGTGACAATTCCAATAAAAGTTTTAGGCGTTCATTGGAAGCAAAGATTTTTGTCATCGATCTTCACGCGGCTCAATTCAACGACATAATTAGTTCATTAGCCAATCATGACTCGTCTATTGTGCCCGAGCTTGTCATTGAACAGCGCCACCAAGCGGGATTGCCAAAAGTTTTCTTCTGGTTACATTCCCTGTCCTCTTCCAGCGCTATCGTTATGTGGAATACTTACGGTCAGGTTCGGGTTCTGGTTGCAGATCGAAGAGTGGCGAATCGGAGTCGGAATCTGCCTCCGGCCCGGTGGAGTCGCAAGTGCGCCAGGTTTTCTTGTGGCTGCGTTTCTTCTCCTCCTCAGAGCTGCTCCTTCCACTGGCGCGCCATTCTTCTTCGTCATCGTCGTCTTTGCCCTGCCGATCAGAGTAATGCAGCCTTTTTGCCAAGCAAAAATCCCACTAACATTATATAATGTCAAAGTATGTTTGGATGATTTTATGTCTACTCCTAAAGGTTGACTTAACTGTTGGATGTAAAAGTTATTCTTCATTTAATCTGAAGCTTGCTTCAATGGCTGATATACGAACATTATTATTAAATTATTAAACATTAATTTGTCACGTATTCAAAACACTGAATAAAAACATTGAGGAGACCAGGACATCCTAGAATTAAAAAAACAAAAACGTGCGCCTTCTACTCCAGAGTAGTTCTATCGTAGATTAAGCTTCACTCTCGCGTGACGAGAGCATGCCAGTGGCATGGTAAGGATTTTCCAATGTGAAACATCCATACCTTTTTCTTATGAATCATTTTAAGTTCCCTCAAGGCTACCTCCTCTTGGTGTCTTCGTTCTGCCTCCTCTTTGATCTTCTGTTGAGCGATGCGCCGCGACTGCCGTACCGGAGTGTCGGAGTCGTCGGACACCGGTTTGGACTTGGCTTTCTCTTTCGAAGACTTGTCTTTGGACTTGGGCTTTTTCTTCTTAACCACCTTTTTGGCGGCTGATTTCTTGCCGGCTGCAAAGTTACAATATTTTGGTATCGATATACTTGATTTGAAGCGTGACTGATTTCATTGAAAATAATCTTTTCGGACTTATGGGTGATATTTTATCTTAGAAATGATATGATATCATAAAAATAGTTTTACTATTAGCGAAGATTTCGCGTTATAACATATAGACAAATAGTAACCTCTCAACTGAATCGAAGTCAGATTAAAAGATTACATTATTTTGTACTAATAAGATTGTAAGATCCAAATCTTATACTGAGTCGCATTACCATCAGCTTTTACCTCAAAGCATAGACATAAAAAAAAAGTTACCATTTCTATGCCTTATATTTTATGTGATTTTATATGTATATCTACAAGGCAAAATTTTGCTTTGGTGATAATTTGTGTCAAGACTTAATGATTCCATAAAATTATTTTATAACATGATAATGTAATAAAATTGTTCACAAATGATTCTATGAAAATAAAATGAGTATGATAATCACATAGAAATATTTGTTCAAAGAAAGATAACTGGTACTCACCTAAACTATAAAGAGTTTCTTCCTCAGATTCATCACTGGATTGTTTCTCTAACAGTTTGGCTTCAATTTTTTTCCTGAAATCAATGAACGAATTTTAACTACCTCTCTCTAGCCTGAGTTTCGCTGGAAAAGCCATTTTAAGGGTTAAGCTTGTCTAACTATCAACATTTTTGTAAATGTATTTTCAGAGTTATAACAAAGAATTACTGAATGACATAATTGAGTTAAATTTTTCAAAATATTGATCAGCATTACGTAACAGAACTTTTATATAGAGTTTTTACCTAGTTGAAGTGATAATTTTCTTAGGTTTAATTTTCAACCGTTTCCCTCTTGATATAGGTTCATCGTCGTCACTTTCACTCTGAGACTCTGATTTATTCTTGTCACTCATAGTAGCTTCCACTAGAGATCTTTTTAATGACTTGATTCCTTTTTTGCCCCTGTCATTAGATTTTTCACCATTTTTATCTGAATCTTTGTTTGGAACTTTCAATTTTCTTTTGAACTTCCCTTTACTAGCTTTTATTTTCTTCCTCTTAGATATTGATTCATTTAAACTGTTTCTTTCGTTTTCTGCATCATCAGATGAACCATCTGATGCTTGCTTGGAATGTGCTGTTTCAACATTACTCTCAGGAGTGGATTCTAAGCGTAGTTTCTTAGGAGGTAAAGGTTCTATCGCTAAGGGGTCTTCTTGGAGACCCTTGTCTTTGTTATTTACATCAGCCAAATCATCTTGATCTACTGATGAGACACTGCTTTTCCTTTTTTCTATGATATTAGTTTTGTCTTGACAGTTATCAGTCTCTGACACTGAATTTATTGCTTCTTTAAAGTCATTTATTTTTATCTTTCTTGCTAAAGATTTCTTTTTCACTTTACTTCTTCTTTTTTTAACATTATTCTTCTTAATAATTGTTTCACTGTCTTTTGCTTCCTTTCTGGGACTTTCATTATCTGTACATGTCTCATTGAGAATTGTTTCTCTTTTTAAATTAACATCAGAAATTGAGGTATTAGATTTATCCATATCCCGCACACAAGGCTTTTTTGTGTCAGGTTTTGCATCATTGTTATCATTAGTAAGCTTTTTTAATGATCTTTTTGCCACTGATTTTAATTTGACATTGCTAATTTTCGTATTAGTATTTGATGCTTCATGTTCTCCATTTACTAATTCTTTGCTGTCATTGTCTCTTTCTGATTCAGCTTCATTAGTTTCTGTTATTGCTTCAGGATTTCCAGTGTCATTATCTAAACCACAACCTTCTCCATAAAAATACATTACTTCTTCTGATATTTCTTCACCTAAGAAGAAGCTCTCACAGTCAGCCCCATTACCCTCACCAGTAATAAGCATAACTGGTTCATTTATTGCTTCACTTAGTTCTTTATCTTCTTCAAGATCTTTAGTACCACTATCATTGTTAACGTCTTCTTGACTTTCGTCTGCATTTTCAGCTTTACTTTCTCTATTAATATTTTCTGTTTTATTCATTTTCAAATCTATATTTTCAGATTCTTCACTTTTGATATTTTTATCTTCCTGATCTTCAACATTTTGTTCAATATTCACATGAGTTTCATTTTCTATATTTACATTTTTACTACTTTCTACATTTTCATTTGGAGAACTTACTTTATTTACACTATTTGTATCTTCTATACTTTCATCATCAGTAATGTCATTATCTTCAATATCTTCCTGACTATCTTTTGGGTTATCTTCATTATGTAGAGGAGAGTTTTCATTTGCACTAGGAGTGACATTTTCTATAGAACTTGGTCCATTAGATTTTATACCTTTTTCTTCTTTCAATGTTACCAGACTATCATTTTTGTTTTTAGAACTGATTTCTTTAGTTACTTGTTCATTATTGTCATCTGAATCGGATTCTGATGCTTTCTGATGTTTAGATTCAAGTTCTGAAGTTTTCTTCTTTTGATCTGCATCTGTCTCTTCATGTTCAGACTCTGACTCTGGACTTAAAAACTCCTCTTCATTTTCATCTTCAACTTCTGGTTTAGAGGGCTGTAAGCAGAGTTAACCACATCTAAATAAAGCAAGAATATTTAAAAAAATAAAATTCAATAGTGCTAGTTCATACCTCTGGCACATTTTCAGGACCACTTGAAGTTTCGTTTTCAGTGCAACTATGTGAAGGACCAATTTCTTCTCCACTTTTCAATTGTCCTATTACTTTTATAAGTTCTTCCCTACTTCTAAAAAAATAATAATTAGCAAAACAGTTAAGTATGTCTAAAATTTAAGCTACAGATAGTTTATGGACCTAATTTTTAAATCTCTAAGATGATTAATAGAGATATGTCTCAGTCTTTAAGGGTTCAGCAGTGGCAAAAGTTATATTCTGCATTTGACTCACACACTGGGTGTTCTATATCAACATGTGTATTGTTTATTATTTTTACATATAGGCCTTTAAAGGTAAAACATACAGACTCAAAAATAATAATCATCAATGATTCCATAAAAGTCATGAAGATAGATACCTGGCTATTAGCTGCCACGTCTCCTCATCCTGATCCTCTTTATACAAACACAAGTTAGCCTCTGCATCTATTTGCAACCAGTACACACAACCATTCTTATCCCTGCCGATGGGGTCCAACCTGAGTTCATTGGATGGTATCACATTGACAGCAGTCTTGAACTTGGGGTGGCAGGTGAATTGGTACTCAAGTAAATACTGAAAATTTTGTAAGTATTTTAATTTTTAGTTAGTTAATCTAAATGTTCTATGAAAGGCCGAAAATGTATTAAAACTCAAATAAAAGCTGTGATCATTGATCGGAACATATTTTAATAACAGTATTGCTTAGATACCATTCAGGGAAACTAAAGTTGTGGTGAAATATATTTATATACATATATAAATAATCTAAGCTTTTTAAATTTAAATACACAAGTGCATTTTGTTAATTTGATTTCACAATCTCGTTTTATAGCAAGCATAGAAACAATGCATCATGCAGAGTGACTCAATGTAAAAGCACAGCTACACAATCAGATTCTACAATGAATACAATTTCTTTACCATATTAAATCGCCGAGTAGGCGTTGCTAATTACCTTCAGAACTTTAAGTTTCACTTGGGTGCTAGCTTTTTTGTAAGAGAATCTCTCTATCTCCCAAGCCTCCTGGTGGTGGCCTTGTTGGTGGCAGAACTTTATCATACACTTTTCCCATCTGTCGCTATGCGCCGACTTTAGAGCGCGACGCAATAATCTCAAGTGTAGCTCCTTCAACGGATTCGAAACTAACAAACAAAAAAACTTATAAGATGTTTGTTTATGATTCCACTTGATTGTTACCAATACAATTCCTTACCTTCCTCTGTGTTCTCAATGAATTCTTGTAATTTAACTATCGTAGGCAACTCCAGCCCGTACAATTTACCAAACACCTTTAGAAAAGAGTAAATAGCGGCGAAATTAGGATCATTCGCACATGAAGTTTCACCATCAGACGCCATCGTCGGATCTCAGTAAGTTAGTTCATTAGGCATCACTATTGGTTCTGTAAAGGCTAATACGCTAATTTCACTTATAAGTAACAGGTAATTACAAAACATGAACATGATTCACGAAAATATCTTCATTCTATGTGCACACACAGCTTTTCCTAATTTTTACAAAATAGTAAAATACAACTCGATGACAGCCATCGCTCCATAGACACTAAATTTACTTATAAATATTCATCACAGACTATCGACTTGTCACAAAACAAATACGTTTGACGAGTGAACGATTGTCTTTGAATGCCAAGCAAGAAAGTTTTCGTATCCTTTAATCGACCAACTTTTGGGTCATCAACTTTGGAGCCTGATCGTCTCTGATATGGTTTATCTACGAATAGAACACAATTAGGGAATAATATTTTAAATTGAAAATTCGTTATCACATTGATCAGATTAGATCAGCTCAAAATAATAAGCTTAATCATACTTTAGGGCACGTTAATTTGATAGCGGGTCCACCCAGACCAAAATTACGTCAGCAATTTATAGTCACTGCTGTCTTTTTACAACAGTGTGACAACAAATTTAACACGAACTAATCTGTGGTGTCGACGTTGTCATAAATGTCAATGTATTGTCAAAATATTTTTTGCCTGTGGTCTGTTGAGCTCGAATCGAGAAAGCTGTGTTTGATTTCAATTTATTTTTGTGTGTTTGCGTGACTGCTTTGTTCTTCACAATTAAGAGATACCACCAAAAACCTTCCAAAATGTCCTCAGTTTGTTGTGGAACTAAAAAACAAAAGTTGAACAACTCTTATAGCAATAATGTGGAACGACCTTTGAATGGTTACCAAGAGTCTGTAGCTATTCCTGATATGTGTTACTTTTGTTTCGATGTTTTGTACTGTCAGCTGCACAGTATGGACCCCCCGCAGACGCCAAACTTCACTAACGATGCCTAGTAAGTATATGGGGCTGGGCTCATAACTTTTAGCTGTGACCCTGTTAAGAGAGCCCTTACCCCTGGGGACTGGGCTTTGTCTCAACATTTTAATTCCTTTGTCTGGAATGAGGTCATTTATATTGTATGCAGGTATTCAAGTTACCAATGTGCATGCTCAAAATGTATAAGATTGGATATCTTTTTATAAAAAGATTATTTACCTTCCTAAGTACTTATATCAACAATTTGTGATTTTCTCTTTCATGTAGGTCAAACACCCACTTTATATTCTTTTGAAATTTGCATTTGAACATAAACTCTATTGTGGTGTAATAAAATCCAAAGTTTGTATACACCAATGAGTTATAAATTTGTTATTAAGCATTTGTTGATTAGTTTTAAATTGAAAATAGTTTTTACCTGTATACAGGTGTACAGGATTACCCAAAAATAGGACTCTTAATCCTCAAAACGTAATTAAACCAGCATGTTTTTCTTTGTTTAGATTGATGCCCATATCACCTCATCTGCTTTGATTGATGTATCAAAATGGAATATTAAATTAAACATACATAAATTCCACAAATTTTAATCTAATACAAAAAATATATTCCCCATGAAGAACATTTTAATTTATTGTTTACTGTTTTACTAATCCAAAAACATGTTCAGAAACATGTTTTGGTTTCAGTCCTTTGTTTGTGACATGGAAGATTGGGAAGGAGCATCGTCTTCGAGGGTGTATCGGAACATTCAATGCTATGCATTTGCATTCAGGTGTGTACTCCTATTTCTTTTTAATCAGTGACTGTCTACTCACTTTATTAGGTGATATATAGTCTTATAAAAACCCAGATAAATAAGGAAACAAAGCTTATGAAATGATTTAATACTGAAGTCTCCTATTGTAGAAACAACAAAACCTATAAGGCAAAGACTTATTGATTTTGTTTGCTCAAACTGTCAGGTTCAAAACTTGCTTTAATTTATAATAAAAAAGCATGCATGCTTGTGTAATTTTAATGATATAAACTAAAATTTAATTTTATGAATATCAGATTCATAAAATTAAAATGTTAATTAGCTACTACTAGTTTTTTTTTGTTATTCATAGCTTATATTCCAGTGTAACAGTGTTATATTCTAGTGTAACATTAACAAAATAAAATTACGAATCTGATGGGTGGACTTGTTGGCGCACTTGATGTTTGGTGGTTCCATCCGCCTATAACAACAGCAATATCACTAAGTTCCTCGCTGACATATTGCCCAAGACGGGGATGTAACATCTTATGCCCTCATATAAACTTACAAGCCCTTTAGCTTGCTAAAAGTATATAGAAAATAGATATACATACAACACAATATCAAAGAACGTAGATTTGATTAATGATTGTAATAAAAAATACATGAACCTGCAACCCCTTGCTTCATAAAGGTTTTTACTTGAGCCCACTGTTTCTGTGTCACAACTAGGCACCAGATGAAAATATATTATTTGCGTCTCATGTTTCATGCATTTAGGTACAATTTAGGTCCATTATTGAGACTATGGTGTTCGTTCCTTCCTAGTCCTCCAAGTAATGCTCCAACTGGGTGCAAAAGTGTAGTATTACAATGAAATAAACCTTTTAGTGAAACTGGGAGAAATTTTGAAGCTTCTGTAGAAATTTTTCTATCATAAAAAACATTGCCGTTTACCCCTTTAATACAATGTTGCCATTTATAGAAAATGCGCAAGAAATAAAAATCTAATCCGATTAACTTGTAGGTCTTCGCGAGTACGCGATCACGTCGGCCCTGAAGGACTCTCGCTTCACGCCAATCACGCGCGAGGAGGTCCCCCGGCTGACGGTCTCCGTGTCCATACTGCAGCACTTCGAGGAGGCTGAACACTTCCTGGACTGGAAGCTGGGGAAGCACGGCATCCGGATCGAGTTCCTGAGCGAGCGCGGCTCCAAGCGCACTGCCACATATCTACCTCAGGTCGCGACTGAGCAAGGTGATTATCACACACTAATATTACTCGTGTAATCGGCAAAGTTTGTGTTTGTGTGTGTATGTATGTACATTTGTTACTCCTTCGCGCTCAACGGCTCGACGTTTTTGATAACATAGCATATATCCGCGGATATAGGGCGCTGCTAGTTCTATATAATTATGGACGAAATACATGCAGTTATAAATAACTGCAGTTATATAAAATGTTTTCGCTCGTCAGTCGTTGGGTGGCAATCCTGCATTGATTTGTGATTGGTTGTCCCTAATCAACTCATAGATCGCCATGACATAGAATATAGGTTTCCCGTTACTCGTCTATCCTACTTACCTAATAGGTAGGATTTTGGGGCTATACTTGATAACATAAAATAAAAAAATTATAGACATTATGAAAGGGTATATTCGGCATTGAGGGCATGGGATCTCTTCTAGTATGTTTGAATAAACCTGTTTTAGAAGAGTCCTTCTTTTCTGTACTTTGAGTTGCTCCTTTCACACCACCGGGGGACACACGTAGGGGATCTGAAAGTCTTACCTACACATATGCGAGCAACATGTAATTTCCGCTGTTTCTTTTCATGCAACTTCCGGAAGTTGGTATCAATTCGGCTGTATTTTTTTTATTTTTACTGCCATTTATTATCATTTATGATCCGCTTTTGAAAATTATTTTTTTATTTAACATGATATGATTTCACATATATATTTTTTATCATACTCGGTTTAATAATGTTTGTTAGATCAAAATAACTGTAAAAAATGACATCCAAGTAAACGAAATTGATTTTTTTTTCTTCGCCCGTTGCATACTGATTTGGATGTTTCTTAATTATTGGGTATGTGAATATGACTCCGCCCTTTCTCAACAGATGTCGTTTTTAGTATTGTTTACGTGTACTAATAAATGACCATACTTGTATTCGATATTACTGAATGTCAGCTATCTAACGCATTTTATGATATTTGGTTGAAGTGTAAGCAACAATTGTTTTCACCTTTTAGAAAATGTCGGTTTTTATTCCAAATAAACGTCATTTGCGGGAAGTGTTATTACATTATTTTATTGCGAAGAAAACTGCAGCGGAAACTTATCGTTTGCTTGTGGAGATTTATGGTGAGCATGCTCCGTCTAATACAACTTGCAAGGAATGGTTTCGACGATTTCAAAAAAACGATCTTAGTACTGAGGATAAAGAACATGGAAAACCACCAAAAAAATTTGAAGATGCTGAATTGGAAGCATTATTGGCGGAAGATTCTTGCCAAACTCAATCAGAATTAGCTGCAGCATTAAATGTTGATCGTTCAACTGTTGCAAAGCGTTTACAAATGATGGGAATGATTCAAAAAGCCGGTGACTGGGTTCCACATGATTTAAAAGAAAGAGACATGGAACGTCGGAAAACCATTTGTGAAATGCTGCTTCAAAGACAGCAAAGAAAAGGATTTTTGCATCGGATAGTCACAGGAGACGAAAAATGGATACACTACGAAAATCCTAAACGCAAAAAAGCTTGGGTGAAACCAGGCGAACCAGGCCCATCACAGCCAAAAATAAATATTCACTGTGCCAAGGTCATGCTCTGTATTTGGTGGGATCAGAAAGGTATTGTATATTATGAGTTGCTCAAACCCTCTGAAACTATTAATGGAGAAGTTTACCGACGACAACTAATGCGTTTGAAGCGAGCCATAGAAGAAAAACGACCAGAATGGGTGAATAGACATAACAAATTAGTTCTTCAGCATGACAATGCCAAACCGCATACCGCAGAAGTCGTAAAAAGATATTTAGAGGGACAGGACTGGGAAGTGTTACCCCACCCGCCATATTCACCAGACATAGCTCCTTCGGATTACCACCTATTCCGGACGATGCAGACAGACCTTACTGGAGAAAAGTTTACTTCATGTGAAAGTATCAAAATTTGGATTGACAACTGGATAAGCTCAAAAGACCGGGACTTCTTCCAGCAAGGAATACGAAAACTACCTGAACGATGGGCGAAGGTTGTAGCTGCAGATGGAGCATACTTTCAATAATTTTTTTTTTTTATTTTGTAAGCGAACAAATGTGTTTTATTTTGACAAAAAGGGGCGGAGTCATATTCACACACCTATTATAATGTCAGTGTGTCACCCTAAGGGTGAGAAGCAGGTGATGGACTTACATTGCAGTCGGTTTTCTTTTTATTTTTAAATTAGTCACTTGTCAACAAGTATTCAACTTTCAGGTTGGGACCAAATTCAAACTATAGACTCCCTTCTGCGGAAGGGCGGTTACAAGTCTGCGATCACGGCGGACATGCGTCGCAGCATCAAGCTGACGCGGTACCAGTCTGAAGAGATATCCGCTTCGTACAACGAGTATGTCACTCAGCGTTGCTAGCAGAGACCAACGCCCGCTGGGCAAGATACCTATCACGTAGATTATAAGCATACCCGTCTCCATCGAGACGATTTTACGTTATATTCATTACGTCGGATTTATGGTCGAAGTGATGCGCGTGAACGCTTGAAAAAGCGCAGAAAACACTGCCAATGACATTCCTTAATACGAATTTCTTTTTATTCGGTTGCAGTGTGTTTGAGTGTTTGTTGAGTGATCTGTATTCTTTAAGGTCAATGGCCGAGCTTAGCATTATAATTAAAAGCTGTTTCATGCCAGTCAGTCTACTTTCTGCTAATAGTCAGATTTCTAGTATATTTCAATTTAGTGTTGTTATGTAAGTGAACAGAAGTTGGGTAAATTTTGTCGTTTTTTTTAATGAGATTTTTTTATTTGCCGATTCTAGACTATCACTAAAACAAAATTTCAAGAAAAACCGAAAACTGTTGGCTGAAACTAGCTTATAAAAGATTGACAGTAGATCTTAAGGCCTATTCCTGATACTAGCGATATCCGCTACCGCTGTGGGTAGCGAAAGACGATTTACAGACGAGAGAGAGCTAGAAATTTAAGGACTTAAATATTCTTACGTAATTAGCATGTTCACAAAAAAGTGATAATCATAATATAAACGCTAGACAAAAATAAATTCGCTGTATCCATTACTAGGCTCCATAAGGTTAACAATTCTTTTAAATTTCAATTAATGTGTACTATTTTCAATTACTGTCAATAAATTTAAAACTTTTATCAAACGTAAACTTGTTGCAAAAGCTTACTATAAAATATCAGATGACCTAGATGATACCTAGGAATTTGCTCCACTCTATATTTGCGAATAATACTGTTTCCGATATGTAATCTTGTCTGTTTCTTCCACTCGGGTTGGTTGGTCAGAAACAGATATAATCTTAATTTGATATATCTGTGTGTATGTAATGTGCCTAAGGAGCTCCTGTAACACGTTGCTTACTTGTGTGTATAAAATTTGACGTGTTCAAATGATACTTGAGAACTAAAGGAATAATTGAGTTTGAGTTTTGAGCGTATTCCTACGAACTCTCGTTGGTATCGCCAGAGTAGCGCTCCGTACCATCCAAATATAGGTATCTTTACGCTGCTTTGCAGAAAAGGTGCTTTGCTGCGCTGCTTCTGTAATCTTTTTTCAATTATTTCTCAAGTTTTCAATTTTTGATTTTACTTTTAGATAATTGAAATTTAACCTAAACCATATATGTGTAGGCTGTCACCTGTTCTTTGTGTACTAAAATCACAATTATTTCAAGGCTTATGTCGTATATTTGATAATTTCAGTTATTATAACTAACTTTTTATTAAGAGTTATGGTTTCACTGTACAGAAGTGACTAACTAGGTAGGGGAAATCAAGTTTCGCTAGCCGTAGTGATATCCATTGATCAATAGGATACCGCTACTCGGTTTTCGCTACCTGCAGCGATATATAATCGCTTGTCTGAATATGCCTTTATTTCGGAAAACGCGCTCACTTTAATCATAATTTTGACTAGATATGGACAATTAGATTAGGATATTGTAATTTGTCGAGTAATGAGAACTTGGTTAGTGAGTACTTGTGGGGGATATTGTTGTTAAGTATGGTTGCCTTGCCTATGCTTCGGGATGTGGGGAACAGTTAAGATTTTATTAAAACAAATTGTACAGTTTACCTATCGTTATATTACATTCGCTATTAGACGTTATCCCGTTATTTGTTTTTTAGGGTTCCGTACCGTTATCGAACCCCATTTCTAAGTCTAATTAACATCACCTGTCTGTGCCTTTTTTCCGTCTCTTTGTGTCATACAATATCTAACTTTTAATTGTGTGGGGGTGACGTCTCGCGTAGGGAATAGCGTGTTTTGTGAACTGTTGTTATAATATTAGCCCCGTTGTTATATAAACCCTACCTTAGTCCAACTCCTTGAAGGGACGCACTAGGTTGTTGGCAGCACTGTTTCAGCATTTGTTGTGGTGTGAACATGTTAAATTTTGTAAGTCTGATTTGTTTCAAAAGTTTTTCTCGATTCTTTTCACTTAACCTATATTTTGAGTCGTTCTAAGTAGGCTGCTGAATAATAATAGTATATTAAAATGGCGGATAGACAGACAAATAATATTGTCATAATTGATGGTACGGAACCCTTAGTATGCGAATCCGAATCGCACATCGCCATTGTTTTGATCTGGATGATATCAATAGCTGGATCAAGGCTGTTATTTTGAAATGTTGTTTTAAGCATTCATAAACAGATTCACCAAAATGCTATTTAATATAATTACACTTATTTTTCGATCTAAACTGGTATTTTAGTAATGCAATTGAAGTACTTATGATTTACGCGAGATTCTTACGGGTGAGCTTAAACCCATTGTATAAAACTATAAGGAATAGATTTATAGTGTGGAGGCTTGCGTCCAAAATGTTATCATACATTGATACATAAAATTCTAAAAAAAGTATATAATATTCAAACAATACAAAAAAATAATATGTTTAAGGACTCATTTGCTATAATGTAGGAATAAGGATCTAACATCTTTAATAGTTTTTTTTTGTGTTATGTAACTAGATTAATTTGTTGAAAGTTTATAGCGTCTCTGATACCATGTTTGTTGAAAGTTTGTTATCCCCTGGCAGTTTATTTCTAGATTATTCGAAACCGTATGTAAAGAATATGTGGAAAGAAATTTGGCTGTGTAAAACACCCTAATTATCGTGTACTATTGGTGGTTGTAAAATTGTCTCTTTATGTAGATTTATATAGGTATTTTTTCACAAAATGTTTGTTATCATTCATAGTAAACTGCTAGATTAATATCATTATGGTTAAATCGTAAGCGTTGAGCGATGATTGCTGATGCGCAACGGTACTAAAGTTTATACTAAGAGACATATTTCTCTTGAAAGAATACAGGTCGACCCATCAATCATGGATAAAGAAAGGCTTCATCTAGGCCCGAAGAGATCCAAGAAAAGATAACTTAAATAATTACAGTATATCTTTTTCACTTGAATTCAGTGTTCTTAATTCGAACAGAGGGGTCATATTCGACATATCTAACTAGCACACATCTCCGCTCAGCCTCGGTGAACACGTTCTATGAATACTCTCTATAGTTGAAGATAGAACAAAGCTCCTCTTCACCCTGCTTTCGTGGATTCCGTGCCTTAGTCCCAAAACACCTGGAATTTTTAAACCATTCTCCATTTTGATGTGTCCTCTGTATTCTGATTGGTCGAGCTAGTTTTAACACGCGAATCACTTAATGAATAGTTACATAAAACAATAATAGAGGTAAGGAAATGAATATTTTTGTTACAAATAATTATCATAACTTTTCAGTGCTAATTATAACATTAAACTGTTAATGTACATAGAAATGCTATAAAATAATTTCAATTGGTGGTTGTACCCGAGAGTTTAGTTAGTTGTTAGATGTTGTTTGCGTCTAGGTACTTAATGGTACTTTATAAAGATTCTGTATCGATGGAGCTGATAATCTGTTGAAATTAACTTGTTAAATCAGAGTACCGTGGCCTGTGGGTGCAAATCATTTGTGCATAATGCAAATCATCTGCACCTATTAAGTGCCATGCTGATAATATAATAATTATCAGCATGGCACAAAATAGGTGTGCACATAATATAATGTTATTTCTGTATAATCAGGGTTATTAAAACATCAGTAATAACATGACATTTTCCAAGACAAATGAGATTAGTTTTTAACTGGTCATGTCAAGTCACATAGGCTCCGAGGCCTTGGCTGAGAATAATCTCGGTCATTAAAGGAAAATGAATCTAATTTGTACAAGAATCATGCCCCATTACTGCAGGTCAACCGCGCTGAAATTTCTCTTTGACTCAAGAGACAGTGCATGTGTTCATTTAGAGAATACTTTCTGTGTAATATGTGTGGAGTTTTTTGTAATTTGAAATTATATCAGATAAATAGGTTACAGAAAAAATATGGAATTTCATTTCTGAATATAACAATCTTGTTATATATATTATTAGTAATTAAATTACAGTTATCTATTTCAACATCATGTGAACGAAGCAAATGTATTATACACTCTCATCCTTGTTCAACAGGAGGCTACGACACACAAATATACATATATTTATGTGTGTCGTAGCCCACCTGTGATAGAACCTGTAAAGAAGCATTATGGAGCTGTCCAATTAATAAAAAATGAAGCAATTTTAAAATTCAATCTATTTACAGTCTAACAAACAGTTTGTATAGCTTACTTAACTATTACTCAATTCTTGCTCACTCAAAAGCTTTTGTTCGATTGCCAGCATTTTATTTCTTAGTGTTATGTGGTTTTTCATTTCAAAATATGTGATTACTGATGAAGCTACAAACTGACTGAAGGTAAGTAGTGCTATAGTCCCATACAATGGTTTAGTGATTGTTTGTAGGAATTTGAACATCTTCTTCGGACCTTCTTGTAGCTGTGGCACTCTGTATGTAGAGTATCTGTTTGCAAACTGAAATAGAAATATCTATAATATAAATATTAGATACTTTGTAATGTTTACATATTCATACCCATATGCTGCTCAGTGTTGCAGATGGCATTGCCAAACACAAAAACACAAAACAAACACCCAAGACCTGGGAACAAACTTAATGCTCACCACACAGTGTCGCGGCCGGGAATCGAACACGGGACCTCTCGCTTTGAAGCTAGGTCTGATACCAACTTAGCCACGGGGCCGACATTATGGTGTCATTTCTTTTTGACAATTGAAAAACATGCTACTTAATATGTGGAATTCTACTAATGGAATGATTAACTATTAAACTGTGGGTGTAGGTAGCATTTGTATCAACAAGTATAGAATAAGATTGGTGGATTGGTAGTACAGGTTTCGACTACCAATCCAAAGGTTGCCGTATCATATCCATTGAGTTAACTATAACTAGTGAGTTATTTTTTTTTACCTATTTAAAATATAAAAAACATAAGTGCAGAGTCACATTAAAATGGGGAAAGAAACTAGAATTTCCTAGAACACTGAAATCACAGGTGCATGAGACGTAACACCCCCATCTTGGGTGACGGATGCTCATACTAAGTCGTATTGCTGTTGTTATGGGCGGAGGTAACCATTTAACATTAGTTCTGCCTTCAGCTCGTCCTGTCAATTCAGTAGTATAAAAAAATTCTAGTATAAAAGATAACAAAAATGTATGTGCACGTTCCACGTTCTCGAAACAGTAAAGAAAAACGTCGTGAGGAAACCGGCATGTCTTAGAACCAAAAATTCGAAGACAAGTGACATTTACCTATGGATTGGGCTCCCGTGGTAGATCAAGGTCCATTCACTGTCAATTATCAAGAGTAGGCGTATGTATTATAGGTGCAGGGAGAACATTAGAGGCTGATATGGTATAGTTAAGACCCTTGCTTGCTATGAGTAGGCATTGTCTCTACAGCAACTAATGCTCCCATTAGAAGGTAATTACAGATTTAAATAAAAACAATAAATTACCAATAAAGCTGATGCAGGTCCCAATAACATGGGGTATCCGATCCCCAATCCCAACTGGATAACAGACGACTTCAACTCATAACATATGGGGCATGCTTCAGTCTTCATTAATAGCATGTCTGTTGGAATTAACTACAAAAAATTTACACACTCATCACATTGATAATCCAAGTCCTCGATTTTTAGATTCAGATTATTTTATTGATATAATAATTTACAGGTCAGATTGATAGTACGTCAGAATTTGATGTCAGTAAAATAATTTGATATGAATTATATTCTTTAGCTGCAGTGTTACCTGCAGTTTTCCAAGATAAAAAGTAGCCTATGTGTTGATCCAAGATATAAGCTATCATGGTACCAAATTTCATCCGTTGAGCCGTTTGAGCATGAAGCCCTAACAAACCATACAGACAACACATGCATACTAACTTTTGCTTTATAATATATACCTACTCAGTTGGTAATGTTTCATTTGGTTAGCTTAATACTTACATGTCTATGAAATAAAGAAGTCAACATGCCGGGCATCACTGTAATTGGTATGACTGATGAAATATACCCAAATGTGCCCAGTTTCAGTTTTTTTCTGTAGTACCTATTGATTAAGACCCCTGATAAAGCATTGATACCTCCAAGAATTATAGATCCATATCGTAGGGCCCAGCTGTAAATAAAGATTAATTAAGGGCTATATCGAATTGACAAAAAATTTATTATTTAGTACACTTATTAACTTGAGTGGTAAACAATTTGTGAATTCAATAATAGTGATATCGTGAAAATTACATTACCAAGTAACCTAACCTCTCATTCCACAGTTATTATATATATAATTTTTAAAAGCATAATAGTTATCTAGGTAGCTATTTCTAGTATCATGTAGACAAATAATATGGTAAGTTTTACAAAAACTCACGTATCAGCCCTAGAATCCCAATCGGCGACTAGATCCCATACGTATTTAGTAGCCTCTAGTTCTGTCATGCTAACGGCATCGGCCGGCACCTCAGCCGATTTCATGAGAGCCATGGCGCAAGCGAACCCAATTACTCTCCAATTCTGTGCAGCAATTAAATATTAAGTCAAGTTTTATCAAATATTAATTTGTATATAATGGTAAAATACAGCTGACTTTTGTTTATAAAATGAAAAGATGACAAAAGTCAACATTTTTTGTAACATTGACAGTGACAGATCAATCAATGACCAACTTGAAACAAGCCCTTTACGAGCAATTCTTATATTTAAATTTCGCGTATCTCGGAAACGGCCTTACGATTTGGATGAATTTTTTTGTTTAGATAGGGTTTTGCCGCCATGGATGGCTTTTTGACTTCGAAAGGACCTGATAACTTTATAACTATCTTAGTATCGCAGTAAATCCAAAATTTATCTAATCCAATGTTAAGTTATACTACACATAATATCTACTTTGGAGTGATTTAAAAATAGCTCCAATTTTAATATTTTGCTGGAAAGGCCCTGTATATTTTGGTGAACTACATGTAAAAGAGCAGTGGGCTTTGCCTTTGTCAAAATAATCAGTATAAATGGTCATTACAGTGGAAAAAGGTATCTCTGATTTTGTTGGGGATTAAAAAATGAGGTCGATTAGTTCACAGTGACGTCAGATTTAGGATAAGTTCCTAGTATTGTTTGCTCATCATCATCCCCTAAGGGGATAAACGAGTAATATAATCAGGTAGGTATTTGTATTCACATTTAATAAGAATAAAATAAATATAATTTAAAAAGATGTGTTTATTTAATTATATCTGAGGTCAACAATACCTTAATAATAAATTCACTTAATCTATAATATTAAGAAATTTATATTACCAATGGTAATCATTTCAAATTTAAATTTATTTACAAAGAATAAAAATAAAATAAAGATACTCTACCTAAATATTGTCTTTTATTATCTACCTAAACTACGAACCTTACATAAAAAAGTGTAAAATGGCCGCTGTCGTTCTTCAAATAATCCGTCCCCCTTGCTTTTACGCTATTACAGCGTGAGTGAGTGAATACACATTTGTCACAAATTCAAAGATTTTGCATATTTCTTCTTTCTATGAAAATATTTTCAAAAATTACCTACCGACAAACCATACAGCTCGTTTCATATGAGTAGTTGAGAACTAACGGCGCCTAGTTATGCATTCTTTTATAAGTTGATTAATATTATTTAAGATAGCTTTAGTTTTTAATATTATATTATAGTATTATATCCATTATTTGGTGTTATCGATTCACATATCGTATAATAAAAATACAGACTACCCGCATTAAAACATTGTTTAACAATAAAATCTTTAACATAGGAACTACCTTAAAATGTAATTTCATAAAGCGATATGCAACTCATCTCAGTAAATAAAATTAGTTGGTAATTTGTATGACATTTGAAATACCTTAATCCTAAGTAGATATCATTGTTAATTTAATGTAGTCAATCTATACAAACAAACAACTATTTGTAATGTCAAAATCATAGCTTTTTACAAAATGCATTTGAACGGGGATAGGGAACTTATAAAAAAAAAAATATGATTTTGTATGTCTGAAACAGGTGGACTGATTTTGACGGGTCTTTCACTAGCATATAGCTGATGATTTATGGATTAATATGAGCTACTTTTATTTTAGAAAAGGAAAAACTGTTAGTGTTCTGTGTAAAAAAAATTCAAGTACCACGCGTACTAAGTGGAACAGCTAGTATACAAAATAAAAGCATTAAAATTGTGTATCTTCAGCCATTTCACATAAATTAACACTGAAACCGGCGACCTGTGCTTGGCAGAAAAATATATTTTTTTTAATTGTATTTAATGTCTTACACGCTTCATTATAATTAAAATCGTATTGTCTATCTAAATGCAAACAAAACAGCGGAACATAGTCCCAGTCGTCAAACGACTCTTTAAATCAATCACAATTTCACAACACAGTTTTATATCACAGTTGAGTAGAGAACACAGTCCGGTGTGGAGCGGGTCTCTCGATGTTTCGCGCGCCCCACTTGTCAGACAGCAGTCTGAGGATGTAGTCCGGCCACAGCGTGGAAACCACCACCATGGCGTTGAGGAGCCAGAATACTGGTGAGGACAGGAGCCGGATGTAGGTTCCCAGAACGTCGCCGTCAATTGGCCTATGAAATTAAAATGTCTATTAGAACATGATTAACGAAAGTGACTTGCATTTGCACCCCCTTGTATGGAAAAATATAAAAGATTAAGACAATATACAATAGTAGTCTTTGGATTTAGATTATTTGGCAACCGGAATTTTCTTAGCTATCGACGACAGAGATTATGTTTTTGATATGCAAAAATATATTCGAATACCCGCGCGATTTGAATTTGTCATTAACTTAAATGACATAACATGTATTAATATTTTGAATAGTAAAGTGTGTAGATGTTGTATGTGACCTCCCTGCAAAATCGTGAAGCGTTCCACATTTTTTCGTCCCAGCAATTTACGAATCCATCAGCCAAACACCAGACACTGGCAGAATTTATGTGGCTAAAGACAAAAAAAGCCATAACGAAGAAGAAGAAAACCTCCCTGAACGGAATCCTGGCGGCGCTCGTGCGTTCATCCCTTATTATTCCACCATAAGTGTGAATCATCTAATCAGTTCAGCAACTGGCGAAGACATCCACACCCGTAGCTCGTATCAATAAGCCAATATCGTATGCATAAGTATCAAATAAAAAAACAGCATTTTTTAACTCACCAGTATACCAGCGAGTAGACAGTGTTGAAGACCATATAGCAGACAAAAGACACCAGCAACGTGAGGACGAATATTAACGTGTGGTAGCGTGCATGCAGCCACAGTTTTAGATTAACGATAAGGAGGATCAAGTGGAACAGGCAGGCGCCAAAACTCCTGTAATAAAAAAACCATTTTTATACAATTTGATTAGTGGTACGGTGCAGTATTCGTCTGGAGAAGTTGCATTCAAGATTCACCAATCAAGACTATTAGTCCCGCGTGAGTATTCAGAAATAATATCTGGCAATATAGCACAAGGTGGACACCATTCGAGTCTCTACACGTACTCCTTGGCAATCTAAAGTAGCCGTAGAACATGTGCCAAGGTCGTCCGGAGGAGTTCGCCTCCACACCTGGTAATCTGTCGCTAAACAGAAGTGTGCTCAAATTGACGTGTTCCGGTGGAAGGTTTCGGGTGCCGGTGAAATTACAGACGGGCGCAACAGGCTGCGACTTGGGTTTTCTTGGATTGGAGTTGTTATTTAAGCAGCATCTGATGCCTTTGAGTAATCTAATCGCCATTCGACCGCTTTCCCGTCAACGCTGATAATAGTCCGTGCCTGCTATAGATAGATGCAAGCTACAGCTTTATGGTAAATATACACTTTAAAGCGAACTCAAGACGAACTCCTTCCCGTCCAGAGTACCTTCAGGCTGCAATCTCCAGATACGCTGGATGCTGATACGCTGACAGGAACGCTGATAATCTCCAGATACATAATTGTGGTAAACAGCTTGTCTTGCATTGACGTTAAGATGTTATGTCACCCAATGTTGATAGACTAATATTACAAAACTTTTACCACGCTCAAAGTGAGCATATCGAAATCCCCTACGCAGCTATGATTTAAAAGCTGGAAGATTTACATAAGTATTAAAAGGGAACTTACCACAAGTCTACCTCTTTCCCGTCCAGGCTGATGATGCAGTGCCGGAAGGCGAGGAACGTGAACACGTAGATGATGACGGAGTGGTAGCACGCAGATATGCACCACGCCGCGAAATTGGACCACGACATTAGCTTGTTGCGCCTAATGTCACGGTACAGTAATGGGTTTCTGCAACAAAATTATCTCTTTGTTGAGGAACTGAGGTTCTGAAACTTTATGATTTTTCTATTTTTAGTTGTGAAAAATACAGAACAATATTATAATATAATAGTTTACGAGTTTATTAGTTTAATAGTTTAGTTTACTGTATTAGATTTCCACTAGTTGATTATGCATACGCGAAAACATGGTGATCATTATTTAATTTACGATTTACTTTGACTAGACGGATGAAAAAAACAATGGTACGGAACCTACGGTGTCCGAGTTCGAATCACACTTGACTGGTTTATTCTATGTATGGGACTAAACAATGAATAATTATTTGTAAAAAAAAAATGTGAAAAAGTGACGGAACGTGCAGGAGGCCCACCTGGTGTTAAGTGGCGACCCCCGCCCAAGACAACTGTAATGCAACTCGGTATAAGATTTGGATCTTACACTGAGTTGCATTCACCCTGCTGCGTCCATCACATGCATGCGCATGTGATTTCACCGGCACCCACACCCTTCCCCAGGAACTCAATAATGCGAGCATTACTGTTTGGCGACAGATTCTAGGTGTGGTGGCAGTACCTCTCCAGACGAACTTGGCACAGGTTCTACTGCTACTTTTGGTTGCTCCTTTAGCACCACCCAGGGGGTACGTATAGGGAATCAAAGGGTACACAGCTACGGACGCGAGCAATTAATAGTTGACTTACCTAAGCAGAACCTCCTTGGGCCAGCGCTGCTCCGTGACGGAGAGGAACAGGCACGGCACCGAGGTGAACACCAGGTTGTATAACGTCAGGTACATAGAGTCGAATATCGACTGCGTGGAGAATGCACTTTGAATTTGAAACCAGAACTGAAAACAAATTAAGTCTTTTTTTTATTCAATTCTCGACAATCTGTTTGAAAATAACATGTTTTTGGACATTTTGAGTTGACGGGCGTTGAGATTGAATCCTAAAACTGACATCATGAAATACGCCATAGAGATTTCTGCTTCAATATTAGAGTCATTGCATTCAAAATAAGTAGTCTGAATAGGGGTAGAATAGTGAACAAAAACTACGCTTAAAAATCTCTTACCATAATGTTCCCTAGGATTAGGTTCTTGTAGAAGAAGTAGTGTATGAGCGTGGCGAGCCGCTGGTAGTACCAGTGTCCCATCACCAGGAGTACTTTCTTCACCATTGAGAACTTTGTGAAGGCAAAGTCGGCTGATCTGAAACATTACAAAGTTAGAAAATATAACCAAGGGTAATCTTCAATAGCATTCGGTCCCGCGTATCGCGGTAACTCCGCATATGTAAGTTAGTGATGGAACGATCTGAGGGCCCACCTGATGGTAAGAGGTGGTCCCCGCCCATGACAACAGTAATACGACTCAGCACGACGAGCACGAAATCACATGCGCATGAGACATATCATCCCCGTCTCGGGTGATGGACGCAGCAGGATGAATGCGACTCAGTGAAGATTTGGATCTCATACTGAGTCGCACGCATTATTGTTGTCATGGGCGAGGGTCACCATGAAAAAAAAAATAAAAAAAAATAAACGTGATTATATGGAGAGCTTCCTCCAATTATCAGTACTACTTTTTTACTTTTTACGAATTAGAATGAATTTATAATTATTGTGACATGCGAGACTAAGGGCCTTGTTCTTTGAGGCATTGTAAATTATTTTTATTTGTAAACTCAAAAATAAACAATTTTATTTATATTACTTGCTTACTTATCCTCAACAATTTCAGTTAAACGATCGAACTTCCCAAAGTTAGATTAAGTTATTAAGATATAATAACCCTGTACAATTCAGAGAACGATTAGTACCTCGCAGCTTGATGTCCTTCCTTTCCGAATATACCGAAGCCGACATGCGCCTCCTGGATCATGGAGATGTCGTTCGCGCCGTCGCCGATCGCTGCCGTGATCGGTCGACTCGGACTGTCCTTTATTAATTTCACTATCTGAAATATATAAAACACAAAAATAGTTTCTACCTCCGTTAAAGACTGAAACCAAAGTCAAAGTCAAACTCATTTATTCCTTTAGATCTCAAGTATCATTTGGACACGACAAATTTTACACATGCATGCATTACCATCCAACGGATATGCCTCAAAACGGTTTCTTAAAAAGGCAATAATGCAAAGATGGTTTTAGACTAAAACAATGCATTAGGCACAAAATGTAAATCTTTTTTTGGGTAGTAGCACACGTCAAGTATCCGTTAATCTTAATCGTTTCGGGGACTAATGTCTAGAGACGTCTCGAAACGTCATCCGACATATTTGCCGATATCGCACAACTTTGAACGTGAGATTTTTTGTTCGTTTAATAATGTGTTTTCAATAATTATATCTATAATTACAGGGGCTGTTAGCTTATCTCATCACTAATCGGACATAAAAAAATAATGTAGTAAAATAATACAGCACTAACATAATCATAGTCATATCAGATAAGTATGATACGCCAATAATTAAGTACTTCGTCTGGTTTCTGATCGAATCTATCGATCTGACTGATCTGAATAGTCTATGAGAGATTGATCGATCGAAAAAGCGTTAGATATCCGAACTTTATGAGAAGCGATGTAATTTAAATTTATAATTTCAGTAATGATAGTAGTAAATATTTTCAGTAACATTATTTTAAATAATATGGGCATTCTAATTCTAATATTATACTATATAATGATTTGTCTGAAATAAATGACTCTAATTTATTTAATTTATGCAAATTAAACAAGTTATGTTATTGAATAACAACTATACTAAATACCCAAAACCCTTACGACTGTTCGTTGCATCTATAAAGAAAATTTGCTTTAGCTTTCTGTAACGAGGACAGTCTACAGAACAGTTGAGGGACACATCGGCATATCATGAATGTCTAATACGGCCATCGTTTCCAAGTTTCTGTAGTCTGGTACGCGTATATGAACCAACTACTAGGGTGACTAAAGGAACACTTACTTTAGCCTTTTGTATGGGCGACAGTCGACAGCACAGCACGGATGTACATTTGAGGGACAGATCGGCAAAAGTCGCCGCAGCCGGCGTGTCCAATATCTCGGCTATGCTCGTGCCATCCACTACCAAAGTGAGGTCCCGATAGCTCGGCTCGGCGACTATCCGCGTGCATTCGGCCAGGTGCGCTTGTAACGCAGTGTTGTCTTCGATGCCGACGAGAAACATCCGTCTGTCGTTTTCTGATATGTGTGCGCACGATTGCGCCACGTTGATAGCTGTTTCTATCTGAAATTAGGTATGTGTGGTTTATGAGTACACAGGGGTGGCCCGCCCATACGGCGAACGGAGCAGTTGCTCCAGGCGCCAAATTCAAGGGGGCGCCACTCACAATTGGTATAGGTATATAATATTATTAGGAGCAAACAGGAGAGGCGCCATAATTGGATCTCGCTCCATTCTAAAACTTACTTCGGGCCGGCGCTGTGAGTACACAATTGACAGGGATTATTTTTTAACTTAAGCTTTGTGTTATTACACTGACTAATATTTATATTATAACTAGCTGTAACTAGCGGTATTACTCGCTATTGGCTATCCTACCGTCTTAACAAGACTCCAGTGAGCATGCAACTTCCTAAAATATAGGCTACAGACACAGAAGTTATCAAGTTCTTCCTTACCTTGTCTCCAGTGAGCACCCAGGTCTTGATACCGGCACGGCGCAAGGAGGCGAGTGTATCGGCGACGTCGTCTTGCAAGCAATCTTCCACTCCGGTAGCTCCGATCAGTGTCAACTGTCGCTCCAGCACTCGGTACTGTTGGGTCACCTGTTGCAGCGCTTCAGCGCTTTTGCCGTCCAGTCTCTTGATCGCTGAAATGAGGCGGAATATAGATATTGCTCCGTAATACCGTTTCAAAGATGAACGTGTCGGACATAAATTGAATTGTTTAAATATTTTGATAAGTCCAATAACGATATGATCCTATTATATAAAACACAATATTTTGTTTCTAGCTATATCCCATAGAGACTTTGAAACCAACCCCAAACTGTTTACAACAAACAAGGCAATAATGCAAAGATGGTTTTAGACCACAAAAGCAATGCATTAGGCACAAAATGATTTCTTTAAGCCTAGCAGCACACGCCGGGTATCTTTAGATATAATCAAATTTTGTAAGAAATTTAAATTGACAAAAAGTTGTCCTTGTTCACTGTAGCTAACACTATTTAAATATAAAGATATGTCCCTATGTCTATAATTATTGTTTGTCTTGGTGAATAGAAGTATTTTATTTCTTTCTTTCGATATACATAACTTTACTGGGCATGATTTACACGGTTCCCAAACATGTTACAAAACTAGACATTACAAATTGTGGGGCAAGTTATTTTGGGCATATGTATTCGTTAGACTTACATTCAGCTACCCTGTGATACTCCTCATCAGGGATTTCCCGAAAGGCAATGGCCAGTGTCCTCAATCCCTTATTGGCGAAAATATTGATGTCTCTATTTGTATGTTCTACCATCGTGGTATTCTTGCAAAGCGGGAATACTGAACTTTCTGCGCCCTTACAGAATAGCAGTATCTGAAAATGTTCGAGTTTATAATAGACTTCTTTTTGTCCTGAGATTGAAGATTTCATTCCGCGAAGACCTCCGACATTTACTAAGCTGCATATGTGGTCTTATACACTTTGGATCAGTAATCCTTAAAGCCTTTTGAAGCCTTTGGATCACTAACCGGAAAACATTTTTTTATACTAGCTATCTTATTCTTCTTCCTGCCCTTATCCCACACTTGCTTAATATATATTCTATAATATATATATATATATATATATATAATATATAACACTAGCTATCTTATTGTAATATAAATAATGTTTACTTAGAGTAATATTTTATTTACACTATTGATTGACAGTTCAGATAAGATTAATAGCAATTTTAAACAAAGGAAACATCGGTTTTTACATTATGAATAAGTAACCATTCATAGTGCCGCGAATTCTGTGTCGCATTCCGATTATAATTGTAAATATTAATTACTAATCTGATATCCCGTTTATTTAATATGTAAATAAATAAGTGACTGATTAGAAAATCTAATAAATCGAGTTGGATACTTATTTTGGCTCTTATAAATTCTACCCTTATGGGTAGAACGCATTCTAGAACCAAAAATTGAATCACTTTATACATGAACAAATTCAGATTGGACTCCCACTGTAGAATATATCCTGTTCACTCTCACTTGTGGATAGTAGGCATGTGTCCCTGCAGTTACGCATAAGGGGCTGGTATGGATGGACTACATACTCACCCTCCCATCTTTATCTCTAACAATAACGGACATCCTCTTCCTCTCCGAAGTGAATTCGATCAACTGCAGCCTCTCATACATCTCCGTGTGGTCACCGATCCTCAGCAACAGATTATTCCCCTCATCACCCAAAAACGTAACTCCGATCCTGTCCGCCGCTTCAACCAAGGCTCTCTCGTCCGGACTACTCGCTTGGTAATCCATTTTACTGCCATTACTGTTAATAATGCTATTCCACGTAAGGTTATCTAAAACCCCTGTGTTGTTGTTGTTCGAAACGGGTGTTTTTATCTTTTTCCTTTTGAAAAAGTTCATCAGTTGCAAGTTCCCGTTGACGCTGAGACGCGCGCTCAGTTTCTTCATGTCTTCACTTGAGATTTGAACGGAGTGGCATAGAGCGAGGATCGTGAAGAAAAATTTGATGTCTGTCTGGAATATAAAGTATGTGTTAACCGTAAAACGTGACGGGTAAATGCTACGAAACTATAAATTGAATGTTAAGTGGTTATTGCCATCTTTTTTATGTATTAAAAAGTAACAGGATGATCTGAAAGGCCACCTGATGTTAAGTGGATATCTCCGCACAACAACAGCCATACAACTAAGGTCCTCCCGACCGAAGTATAAGAAGACCCAAGTCGCACCCCGTTGCGTCCGTCATCCAAGACGTGGATTAAGTTACGTCCCAATATGCTTGTGATTTCACCGGCACGCAATGTTTACTCCCAGTTAGCTACATTAATTCTATTATTGTTGGCTTCTCAATAGATACTATTTATCAGTTTGTTATCTGGAATGCCCAATGATCAATATTTTTTATGAATCACATAAAATATATTCAGAAGTTGTTTAGGTATATATGGGAAGATATCAACCGTTTACGTAAACTGCTGTATTAATAATGATATCGTATCATGTGATAGCAGAGAAGCGCTATTAGAATTATTTGCGAGCGTATATTGATTCTATGTATATCCTATTAATATTAAAAACGCGAAATCACGCCAAAACGGCTGAACGGACCTGGATGAAATTTGGCACAGAGACTACCTAGTCTGGAATAGCACATAGGCTACTTTTTATCCCGGTTGTATGTACGGTTCCCGTAGGAAGTCCAACCACGGGTAACACCGCGGGGCGCAGCTAGTAAGCTAGTATATAAAATAAGAAAGTTCCATAGCTTATTTAATCGCGATTTTTATATCCATGTATGGGACCAATCTGAAAGCATATCCTATCAAATAAAAAGAGTATTAACCAAATCGGTTGATAAATGACGGAGAAATGAGCTATTATAATATTTATTTAAAAAAAAAAAAACAGCCGTATTGATAACCTCCAAAAGTTGGTTGAAAACTGGTATCACTAAAATGATGAGATCACAATAGAAAATATGGAATGAAAAATTTAATCTTTTAACAATAACAATGTATACCACATTGTTGTTATTGTAAATTCAGTATTCAACGTTAAAGATAGCCGTTGTATATAGATATAAACTATCACTAACTTTTTTTTCTAGAATATAAGTAGCCTAAGTGAAAGCCCCATCAAAATCAGTAAAGCCGTTTTGTAGATTAGCCGGAACAAACAGAGCGACAGACAGAGAAAAAATTTTGAAAATTGTATATTTCTTATAAATTGAATTCAAATTAATATAGTAAAAAGCTACTGTTCAACTGTACTGACATTACAAACCGACACTTTAATTTTATTTATTTGGTGGTTAGTGGTAGAAGCGAGGGGTCCCGAGTTCGATTCCCAGCCGGCGTACACTTTGTGCGGTGAGCATGAAGTTTTTTCTCGGGTCTTGTGTGTTTGTCTTGTGTTTCTGTGTTTGGCCATGCCATCTGCGACACAGGGAATCCTATTGCAGAGGTGAGTGTGTAAACGTTTATTTATTTATTGTATTATTTAGATAAACACTGACCTGAAATATGTCCACCGGCTCATCGAACCGGTCCACATCGTACAAGCACGAGTCCCTCTCCTCGAACAGTTTTCCGTTTACGGAGCAATACTTGAAGACCATCAGGTTTTTGGTCAGCGTTCCGGTTTTGTCCGAGAACAGCACTTCAACCTGGCCGAGTTCCTCGTTGAGATCTGACGTGTTGGCTATGGCGGGCCGGCCTGTCTCGTCGCAGCGGAGGTCATCATCCCACCCGATGAATAAGGCACCTTGGAATTAAAAATATGGATATTTTTTTTCTTCTAAGGTGGTCCCATAGGATGAATAAGGCACCTTGGAATGGAATATGGATGTAAGGATTTTTTTCTTCTAACGTGGTCCCGTAGATAGTTTTAAAAGTCGTCTTTTTATCCGCTTTCCGGTTGTTTAATCGGTTGACTTCGGCTATATAATTTCGCAAATAATGCAATAAAAAATAAGTTTCTGTGACTTTAGTAGGTATGGCATATCTTTGGGTATCCGTTTTCTCAAGAATAATCCAGTCTTTTCAACAATGAAGTTGAAAAGAAAACATGAAAACTTATTACTTCGAAGCCAAGATATATTAAACTATGTTTGCTAAGCATGGACTTTGTTCTCGAATCGTGGGTGTTTCTGTTATGTTATTGTTTGCATTGTATTCATGCCACCTGCGACGCAGTGAATCTGAGTGTACAAGATTAGTTTTAGTGTGTAGGCGGTGGCAGCTTGAAGCACCCTAGTGGAGCTGAGGGGTCTTGTCTCAATAAAAACTGTAAAAACTGACGGCTCCGTGGCTTAGTTAGTAGTAGCTCTGCCTTCGAAGCTAGGGGTTCCGGTTTCGATTCCCGGCCGGGGCACACTTTGTGTGGTGAGCATGAAGTTTGCTCTCGGGTCCTGGGTGTTTGTCTTGTGTTTCTGTGTTTGTCCATGCCATCTGCGACACAAGGAATCCTAGTGCAGAGGTATGAGTGTGTAAACGTTTTTTTAATAATATAATTATTTTTAATAATAATAATACTCACCAATAAACTTGTAAAGTTCAATAGTGACGTAAAGCGACATCGGTATGATGTAGTAATACAGCAGCAGAAACGAGAACAGGTCTTGAAGAAGAGTCCCTATTGGCACAGGGTAAGAGGACCCTGGCCCCAAATACACGTCCCTCTCCCGGTTGTTCCGTTCAATGAGGATCTTTGCCGCAAGCGAAATGAAGATTTCGGCGATCAGCAGAAATATGAAGAATACTAAGAACCCATTGACGGCTAACTCGCACGATGAGAATTTGTTGCCGGAATACTTGGAGTTGAGAGCCAGTTTTGTTTCCTCGCCTGGAATAAAGACTTATATTAATAATTTTCTCTCGTGGTCCATGTTCCTCGGTTCACAAAAGTCCGTCAAACATATGGCACATTTTTTTTACATAAATTCAAAACCTTGACGCAACGCAAGTTGTAAGTTTGAAGCGTAGGTATAACTGTCTATGAACCTGCACATTAAACAGATGGTCCAAATTAAATGCGGTATTTTTCGTCACTTGAAAGCTAAATTAATTAAAACGGCAGCCATGTTTGATTGAAATTCAAAAAAGTTAAAAACTATTTTGCTTTGTTCGGTAGAAATCGGTCCGGTCCGCCCGCTTCCTGGGCAGATCTGAATGTCGAAGAGATTTTGAGATTTTGAGATCCTTCCAAATCTTCCACGATTTATGTTGTTTTTATAAACATCAGACCAATAATCGCTAAGAGCGTCACATAAAATTATTGACAGATAAGTAAATATTATCTTTCCATTCATCAACTGATAATGAGGTTTATATGAAGATCTAATGCCAATATTGAGACGGACATTTTGTTCATCCCTGATCCTTTCTTCGTGAGGATACATAACGGGACATATCATTCTTAAAATTTAATTTTACCCGTATAAATGGCGCATCCTATAGCCCACTCGGTGTTCTTGACTCTAGACCCCCTTAGCATCAGGTTGTCGGGGGTTAGCACCAGGCTGTCCAGGGTAGGGATCTCCAGGCGCCCGTAGAAGGTGTAGAGGTCGGCCACAGGGTTCGGTACTTCGATCCGCATGTGCTGAGGGAGGATATCTGATAAAAGTAAGAGGGAATTCAATGGGGATCTCTATATGGGAACTAGAACATAAACTGTGTTGGACTTGTTATAGAATATTTTTTTATGTGTCAAAATTGTCGGGACGTTTCGAAGGCCCGCCTGATGTAAAGTGGTTTCAGTACTTAATAATAGCTAAATATAATTAGTCAGCGCACGCGGATAAAGCAATATTTAAGGCTAAGAAACTTTGCGTAATGTTAGAATCGTCTTAAAACCTTCCTCATGAATGTGGCTATCATACCGGTAATTTTAGCGCGTTCAAACAAACAAAACTCATCAGCTTTATTATTACTGTACAGATTTATGTGCAGTTCATAGTAAATAGAGAAACACCGATTAGTGTATCGTATTGTTTTTGTGTTTGTAGCCATGGCAACTTCGATACAAGCAGAACGCCTAATCGTACAAACAGTCATTTTGTAAATATGTTCAGACATTTTTATACTTAAATATACTTGGCCCAATCATTATTTCGTACGCAGCATAAGTAGGTAAATAAGTTTGTGTAAACAAGAATATTGTGATGATATAAACTGTGCTATGTGCACAGTTTATATCATCACAATATAACGGTCATAATCTTATATCATCCAATTAGCGCTCGGGATATTTTCGACATGTAGCATCTTGCAATATTTGTTAATCGATCTTTCATTCAATAATAATTAGTTTCAATGTGACCACACAAAGTATGTCCCGGCCGGGAATCGAACCCGAGACACCTCGCCACGCTCATCAGAGTTTGTTTTGTTTGGTGTTTGTCTTGTATTTCTTTTTTTGTCCATGCTATCTGCGACACAGGGAAACCTAGTGTAGGGGTATGAGTGTGTAAAGGTTATTTAAAAAAGAAATAACTGGGGATCATACATTGAATTTAGTTTAAGCCAACTCAGAAAGTTTCATGTAATAGTGATGGTATGAAAAAATGTAAAGCTTTCTGTATTAAGTTATTACTTTCTTTATTTCACGATAAATATACTATTAGCGTATTTTTGTTGATTTAATGCAAATTGTGACGTCATCCGACCGACTTGTTTAAATACAGCCGCGCTGGCGCTCTCAAGCCATTTGCTCGGTGGACGTCGCACAGAAAGGTTGTCTGGTTTGTTGTCGGTGCAATTTGCAGTAAGTCAGATAATTATTTTCTTGTTATTGAGTGATTTATATTTGATAATAACGGTTGTTTGTTTCCTTTGTTATTTTGATAATTGGTTGAGTAAATTGATTTCTGATGTACATTTCTTTTTTTTTAATTAATTGCTGCCTCTGGTTCTAAAATCAGAAGTGGGATTGGCCTAAGCTCACATTCTCTTTGTTTTGTCTCGGTTAATCTCTTTTTTGAATTCAAAAACAAACAGCCGTTATTTCAAATCTGTGATGCCACGTTCATCGCGTTCACGAGAGAAGTCAGTCGAGTCGTCGCGCCATAGGGCAAGGCGTAGCCGTAGCAAATCGCGCCGACACGACCATCAACCTCGCTCGCGTTCTCGCCGTCGTGTGGCTCGTTCGCGTACGCGTCATAGGTCTATCAAACACGCACTAGGTTCGATTGTGGCTAGGTTAAATGCTATCGAAGAAAGCACCTCGAACATATCTCAATCCCCGTTGCATTCTAATTGTGTCAACACACCTCAACGTCCTGATGATGGGCAATCGGCGACACAAGCACTCACGGATGCAATTCTTGCAGTAAACAAAGTTAAATCACATAATTATTTTGTGTCTAACTTTGATCCCTCTGTCAATAACTTTGAAGTTTGGTGCGACGAAGTGGAACGTGCCAAATTAGCAAATCGTTGGGAGGACTTGGAGTGCTTGTCGCGCGTTGCCCATTGTCTTAAAGGAGATGCTAGGACATGGCTTAACGAGTGGACAACTAGCGATCGATCATGGTCTAACTTCACGAAAGAATTTAGGTCTCTTTGTCCGCAAAAAATTGACTATGCACAAACTTTTTTTGAGGTCATGAACACGACTTCGGATACGTTCCCCACTTACGCCGAATACGCACGCCGATCACTGCTGCGCCTGCGTATAGTTAAGGGCTTAAGTGAGGAACTGATGGTTCTGATAATAGTACGCGGCATCAATGATGCGCAGGTTAAAGCGGCAGCTACGAACGCCAACCTAACTATGGAAAATTTGGTTTCCTTTCTGGCTATGTATGTCAAGCCTGGTCGTAGCAAAGTCGATAACCGTTCATCATCTAGTTATGTCAATAAGAAACGAAATGCTGATAAATCTAATGGCAAATGCTTTACCTGCGACCAGACTGGACATATAAGCGTTAACTGTCCTAAAAAGCGTAAAATATCCGAGAATCATTAAAAAGTCACGTGTACATTTTGCAAAAAAGCCGGACATAAAGAAATCGATTGCTTTGCTAAAGCCCAATCTGAGGGTCGTAATATAGATCAACGGAAGGTGAACCTGTGTGACACACCCACAAAAGTCTCTGGCAACAGTGACATTATCACTGCTGTGATACAGGGGATACCTATAGACGTCCTCATAGATAGTGGCGCGCTTAACGTATCTCTCATTTCATCATCTGTCCTCAAATATTTTTCTTGTTCACGAGAGCAAACCCACTGTGTTTTAAAAGGAATAGGTGTCAATGAGATTGTTTCTCGCGAATACGTCACACTCACGATCGAGTTTAGTAATATTGCTCTTGATGTCGATTTTATCTTGCATGAATACACCTGTCATCATCGGTACAGATGTTTTAAATCGAGACGGTGTTACTTTTGTACGAACAAAAGATTCACAATTTTGACGCATACCCCAAAAATGGTGAATTCCGTGGTGACCGACGATCTCGACAAGATAAACACGCCTCTTAAAGGTGAAGAGAATGATTTGCTTATGAATGTGATTCGCGACTTCAAAACTTTTCTAATAACAGGTATCGCTACTTCCACGCTTAAGACAGGTAAAATGCACATCAACCTAACTTTGACGGCTCCGTGGCTTAGTTGGTAGTAGCCCTGCCTTCGAAGCGAGGGGTCCTGGGTTCGATTCCCGGCCGGGGCACACTTTGTGTGGTGAGCATGAAGTTTGTTCTCGGGTCTTGGCTGTTTGTCTTGTGTTTCTGTGTTTGTCCATGCCATCTGCGACACAGGGAATCCTGGTGCAGAGGTATGAGTGTGTAAACGTTTAACGTTTAAACGTTAGTGATGTGCCGGTGGCTTACCATCCGTACCGCCTGTCTTACCAAGAGAAGCTTAAGGTTCGCATGATAGTAAAAGACTTACTTGACAAGAAAATTATCAGGGAATCGGATTCCGAGTATGCAAGCCCAATCATCCTAGTTAAAAAGAAAGACGGTGAAGATAGGATGTGTGTGGATTTTTGAGCACTCAACCGCATCACCCTCAAGGATCGATATCCACTTCCGTTAATAGATGACCACATAGATCGCCTTGGATGCTCGAAATTCTTCACCAGCCTAGACATGGTGTCAGGTTTCCATCAAATACCGATTGATGAAGCCTCTATAGATCTCTCTCTCTTAAAGATGCAGGATTCTCGATCAACCTTCGAAAGTGTTCTTTCCTTGTTACCGAGGTGGAATACTTAGGTTGAGTTATCTGTCATGGGCAGGTTAGGCCGAGCCCTCGTAAAATAGAAGCGTTAGCAAATTCGCCCGTCCCAGCTAACGTAAAGCAGGTCCGTTAGTTCCTGGGCCTGGCAGGGTACTTCCGACGGTACATCGAAGGTTATGCGACGAAAACTGCAAGTATCTCACGACTTACAAAAAAAAAAAAAAAGATGTTAAATTCGAATGGGGATCTGAACAAGATCTGCAAAAACCTTATTAAGCAATTGACAAGTGAACTCATACTTGCAATTTTCGACCCAAACCTTCCTACCGAACTCCATTCAGATGCGAGCAGTGCCGGATACGGAGCTGTACTCATGCAAGTACACCCTGACGAAAGTAAGCGCGTGGTGGCCTATTACAGCAAGGTAACACAGGGAGCAGAAAGTAGGTACCACTCGTACGAGTTAGAGACGCTGGCGGTCGTTAGGGCATTGCAACACTTTAGACACTACTTGGCTGGCTTACTCTCTTAAAACTCGACTCTGGTATGAGAGGCCCGTACAGTGTTATTAAAGTTTTGCCAAGTGACCGTTATGAACTGAAACTGTTGAGTGGTGCGCGGGGTAAAACTACCCAAGCCGCAGCTCAGTACATGGTGCCTTGGAAGGGAGAATGGTGTCCCGAGAGTGGTGCCGCATTTGTCGAAAGTAAGTGATGTGTTTATCATATGTCTTATGTTACAGTTACTTGCTTGGATCACACACCCGTGACGTGCCATGAGTGTGTGTGTGTGTGTGCGTTGGGCGAGTGATTCGCTTCGCGAGTTGGAACGAGCATTGGAGGTGCAGGCGGCCTAGCCGCTTGGCACGTTGCTCCCCTAGGACGCACATTGAAGGCGCCGCGACGCCTTGCAGATGCATTTTTAATGCATAGGGGTCTTTGACCTTGCAGATGCATTTTTCAATGCATAGGGGTCTTTGACCTTGCAGATGCATTTTTAATGCATATGGGCTTTTGGCCTTGCAGATGCATTTTTAATGCATATGGGCTTTTGGCCTTGCAGATGCATTTTTCAATGCATAGGGGTCTTTGACCTTGCAGATGCATTTTTTAATGCATATGGGCTTTTGGCCTTGCAGACGTGTTCTTTTTGAACGCGTATTCGGACTCTTGTCCTGCAGACACGTGTGGGGGGTTTATTCGATCGATCTGTACTGTATGTACAGAAGCGAGAATGAATGGGTCTATGTGACACGTGTCAGATGATGTATGTTAATGTGAAGAGCGCTCGTGAAAGTAAACAATTTAGTAACTGAATCTGTGAAAGAGGGCCTTGTATGAGTGATGGATGAAAGAATAGGCAATTTCTGTTGATTTTGTGACTTAATTTGTCTCTTATCAACAGATACTGACAACGAAGATGACGATGATATAGCTGGGCCTTCATCTGGCTCCTGCTAAACACCAAGGGACTGCGTCTTCAGATGCGTCCGAGGACGGCGCATGATCAGGAGAGGCCGTATTAGCGTATTTTTGTTGATTTAATGCAAATTGTGACGTCATCCGACCGACTTGTTTAAATACAGCCGCGCTGGCGCTCTCAAGCCATTTGCTCGGTGGACGTCGCACAGAAAGGTTGTCTGGTTTGTTGTCGGTGCAATTTGCAGTAAGTCAGATAATTATTTTCTTGTTATTGAGTGATTTATATTTGATAATAACGGTTGTTTGTTTCCTTTGTTATTTTGATAATTGGTTGAGTAAATTGATTTCTGATGTACATTTCTTTTTTTTTAATTAATTGCTGCCTCTGGTTCTAAAAATACAAATAAAAAAATTAAAGTGTCTGTTTGTATGACAAACTAACAGCCTTTTTCTAAATGCATTTTAAAGTATAGACGGAAAGTACAAAAAAAATAATTTTTACATTTATTATCTCTCTGTATTTCTCTTTGTTCCAGCTAATCTCCGAAACAGCTGCACCGATTTAGACGAGACTTTCATTGAAAAGCTGATGTTATAAGCTTATAAGAAATAACTTTATTTACTTTACTTAACTATTTCTGTTATTGAAAAAATGGAATAAGAGCTGCTCGCAAAAAAAAAACCACACGCGGACGACGTCGCGGGGAACAGCTATTTAATAATAATTACAAGGAAATTAAAGTTATATTTAAGGTAACCTTAAATTTATCTTAAATATTAATTACCAAAAGTACCAATTGCAATCCATTTATAATTATCTCATTATCTTCGATACGTGTTTAATGTAATAGATATGACTCGGTATTATTTAATATATAATGGAAGTACTTAAACTAGCGCCAGATTAACATTCGTATGACACGATTTTTATAAATATAGCAAAGTAAATTTCGTTGTTCTTTTATGATTCACAAATGGTATAATGATTATATGTGCTATTAATTGGTTTTTGTGGTATCAATGATCTATGACATTTACAATGAGGCATCAACTTAGATTGTTTAAATAATATATATTATTAGACAATAAAACAGAGCTGAAAAGTGTACTGATAAACCAATTAAAAAAAAACGTTTACACACTCATACCCCTGCACTAGGATTCCCCGTGTCGCAGATGACATGGACAAACATTGAAACACCCAAGATCCGGGAACAACAGTTTCAGTGTTAATTTATCTTATTTGAAAATTACTCCTTTTCCAACCCGGTAATCTGTATTTACCTGGTAATCTGTTATCTGTATTTACCTGGTGTGTATCCCACAAGAGGGGGAGGAACCCTCAAGGTCTTCAGGTTGGTCTCCCCATCCAGGTTGGCGGTAGTGACGAAGCATTTCCCCTTCTCCCCTGCCGAGCAGAGCAGCACCAGATCCGCTGGCACTTCTCTGCCTCGCTTCACTCTGACCAGTGTGCCAGGCGCTATCGAAGAGTTCCTCACTTCCTTCATCACGCCTTTGTGGACGATCTCAACTGTACGGGGTAAATAAAAAAAAAACATTAGAAAAAAATATTAACTAAATAGGTTTTGGCACTTTAAAGGGTTTTTTAAGGTATTCAATAGTATGTATTACTAAGTATTGTACTATTTAAATTGAAATGTAAGGTTCATCCCGAGGAAAATATGATGAAATTATTCAAAAAGTGTGAATCTTTAAAGTCAGTATGACCAGTTTACTGCTGTTAAATATGTATTCCAAGCTTTAGAGCGTGAGAGTTTGCAAGTTGCGTTCCACTAGCGCATGTGGGTAGGCGTACCATATTTTATGCATGACCATAAAATGATATTCAGAACGAACCATTGAAACAAAACAAGTTATTTTACAAAGATACCTAAAGCCCCCGGCTAGTCATTGCTAGAATCTTCTTATACTAATCTTACTGTAATTCGAGTTTTAGAAGTAAGACAAATGTTTTAAGTATTAGGTACTTAAAATTCCTTCAAAAACTAGTGACCCTGGAAACGGCTTCGCGGATTTCCATCAAATCATCTTGTGAATAATAGCGATAAAACGAATAAAAATACCGCTTTAAATTATTTTCATATCACTATTATCACTTTATGAAATACGTTCCCATAGAACTTTGCCACAAGACCACAGACAGACATATAAAGCCGTCAAATTTAAAACACCCTTCGTTTTAGTCGTCGATTAAAAATAAACATATCATTCCAGTCATAAAAGCATGCTAGTTTTGTCAAATACATAGAACTTTTAACTTGCTACGATTCTATAATTTTTTTATATCATTCTTCACCAATGCGAACTAGTTCAGTCTTTAACGCCCATAGATACTCTAGATTCGGCCTTTTTCCACAATATAAGTGTTACATTTAAAGCGTAAAACCATACATGAATATTCGGTTCTTATCTGAGTTTCGCAAAGCAAGCAAATCATCATCATATATTGCGATAGGAAATCGTCATTTCCTATCGCAATATACCTTCGCAATAATATTTCACAATCAATGCCAAATAAGCGAACTATATATATATATATATATTATATTTTAAATAAATAGAAATACATAATTGAGTTAGAGAACAAAATTTCATAAAAACAAATGCATGAACACTTAATGTCACTTAACGGTAGCGTCCCCAAAATGCTAGCACCTTTGCCACGCTGGATGGTAATGCTTAACCTCTGCCCGAAATAAAATATGATAATTAACTATACTCCATTTTTAACATTAGCTATACAAATTAAATGGATTGATTATTCAATAAGAACTTCTTGACATTGGCCATAGAAAATTTTAATAGTTGGATATTCCGAACTATGAGTTTCACCACTCAAACCATTAGTAGTAAAACGCCTAAACAAGTTAAGTTATACCCAAATAATACACACTCCAAACTTCAGCGTGAGTCAGTTTTCAGTAAAATCACTATTGACTCAGAGGGCGTGGCGTATTGACAGGTCGTAGAAATGTGAAGGTTGTGAGATAACAACTATTTCATGGTTCAACGTTCACCTTGAAATGAAATCTTTAGTGTAGTTTCATTATTTTTAAGGGATCCGCCTCCAAATGTTAAAGTCCCTGTTACACCTACAACGTTTATCTGATTACGTTAATCTCTCATAGCTTTTGAGAGTTATTTTGTCTTGATAATAAAGTAATTCAATAGGAAGTGTAGTTAATGTATAGTTAGACTTTATTTTTATGTAAGTACTGGAGCGAGCTGAAGACCCACCTGGTGATAAATGGTTACCCCCGCCCATGACAACAGCAATCCAACTAAAAGACTTAGATCTTAAACTGAGTTGTTTATCCTGCTGCGTCCTTGACCCGAGACGAGGATTTAGTGTCTCATGCGCCAGTGATTTCACCGGCACCCACACCTTTCCAGCGGAACATAGTAATACGAGCACTGCTTGGCGGAAGATTCCAGGTTCTACTGCTACTTTTGGTTACACCTTTCGCACCAGTGTACACGTGTAGTAATTCTAAGGATCCTTTCGCACAAGTGCGGGCAACTTGGCCCTCCCAAAAACGTGAATATCTTACCAATCTGGTTGTTGACCTTGTTGTCGGCTTTGTGTCGGAGCCAGTCCTCGTAGCCTTGCTTCAAAGACGTCACCAGCACCATGAAACTTAGCGGAGCTATGCTGGTATACGGGGACACTGGACTGTCTGCGGGATATTGAAGATTTTTGTACTAAACCAGCCGTACAAATCCGTCTTGGACCTCGAGAGTTCAATACCACTAATTGTATGTTTTGATATTATTAAGGATATCCGCCGTAACAAGAAATATTCTATGAAAATTTCTGCGCTCTATGGGTTACGGTTCATAAGATACAAATCTATATTTACATTACATAGCTACTTTTCATAGTCGCTAGAATAAAAATAAAAATTCATGAACATTTCACACAGTGCCATCTTCAATCTAAGCATTGTACTGAAGCTGGATAACCAAAAGAAACTATTTATATATTTTTTAAATACATTTTTACACCCAGACTCAAAACAATCTATGTTTGTCACACGCTTGTGCTGAGTGGGAATCGAAGCTACGACCTACATCGCGGAGACGGCTCGGTAGGTATACAAAAATAAAACAGACAGAATCTAAAGTATGAACTGACATAATAAGTACATTAGAGTACCGAAACATCAATAATACCGAAACGTTATCGGCATTACAATCACGATAACGACTGGAGAATACAAAACTTTACTTTAGTATTGTTTTAGACAACAGTATTTTCATAGAAATTTAAAAGAAAGTTAATACGTAGATTAGTTAGATTGTGACGTAATAAGATTAGGTACTTAGTATGCGACCAATCAATAGTATCCAATCAATGTCTTTAAGCTTCGCTGCTATTAAATAGAATAGCAATTAATAATTAAAAGCGCTTGAGGAAATTTGTTTAAAGAAATCCATTTAGACTAGCTGGTCCAGGTGAGTGCGTCGGATAAGATTTTATCAAGCGCCAAAACTTAGCAATTAGAACGCGTGGATCTTGGTGATTTAAAACTAGCTGTTCCCGCGACTTCGTCCGAGAGGAATTTGACATTTATTTTGCGCGGAACCTTAATTCTTTTATTTTCTAAAATAAAAGTAGTAGCATAACGTCTGCCAGTGAAAGTCCTGTCAAAATCGGTTCAGACAGTTCGGAGATTAGCCGTTTAGTAACAAACAAATTGTTTTTTGTTTTATGTACCGTATATATATATACATATTCAAATGCTTATAGTAAAAAAATATTTTGACATTACAATCAGACATTTCAATTTTATTTATTTGGTATAGTAAAAGTTTCAATTTTAAGAACAATTCAAAAATTAATTCGGAACCTTGAGAAAAATGTCAAGACCTGGTAACAGATGCTACAGCCAAGCGTGGCGGAAGTACCTACTATGTTACTCCTATATATAAACTCTGAATCGCAAGTCTGGGGCAACATCTGCGATTTTTAGATAAAAAAATTGATAATGTCAATAGTAAAATATCGTCGTGATTCAAGGTTTACTTCTTGTTCATTTTGAGAAAAACCAACATAAATCTTGAACTATTAGGAGCTATTTAGGAACTGAAAAATTCTATTAATAAAGAAACGCGATATCCAGTATGGAATCGCCTGATCATTTGTATACTAATGTTGAAGAATCATAGAGGTGTAAGGTAAACTTGTAGGTACACTTATATTTAATAAAAGTGACGTTTACAAGTATCTATTTTTTAAGAATTCGAATGTAATAAAAATAAAAAAATAATTAATTCACAATAAATGTTCTGCGAATTCATATTGCAAAAGTATAAGTATGAAAGCATGATCAAACATAAAACGTAGTATTATACAATACATAACATTCAACCATTGCCTTAAATGGTGGAGATAATTGTTTATGGAATATTTAAGTAAGCCCTATGAAAAAATTAATGATTTATCTATGTTTCAGATCTCAATCTTCGTGTACTAGCATGATCCAGCAGTTTTCGTAAATGGGTAATAATTAACTTAATTTGTTTACAAGCTGTCGCACGTTATATAGCATGGATTATCTAATTTATGGCGTTGATAACACGGAGAATCTTGTTCCTTTAGCCACGGTTTTCATTGTTTTAGCTTTATATAATAATATAATTACTTATACTGTAAAACAAATTATTAGGTGTGACTATAGGTCAAACATTATTACTAGTTTCTTATGTAATACAGGTTGAATTCTTAAAGAATGACTTCGAAACGGCACTTTTTTAAAATAATTATATACCTACCTACAAGATCATGGGTTCTTGTTGCTAAGTTAAGCGCTTGTTCAAACTATCCGACCGTCAATGGAGAAGAATAAGCAAGAAACTCCTCAACAAGCAAGAAACCCATATAAAACCCTTATTTAACCAAAGGGTTTTCACAGGATTTTACCAAAAGAGGGGAGGATGACAAGAATTTTGAATTTCTTCCAAAGTTAACGTACTCACCAATTACGACAGCTATCACAGTGACGATCAAGAAGTAGAAGTTGACGACCCTCCGGAACTGTTCGGCGAGGTTCTTGGGTACGAACATGAGGAGCGTGTACTTGGACGTTTTGATCTTGTTGTGCTTCTTCTTGCTTCCTTCCTCCACTACTCCCACCTCGATCTGCCGCGTCTCCGATACTGATGAAACTTTGTTGCCCTATCAACATTTGAAAATTAAGTTATGATTGGATTTTTTAGGTAATCTATTATAATTATTTATTAATTTATCAACCAAAGTACAATAAAACGTTACATAAATAGTAGTGTTTATAAATCTGGGTTAGGTTTGACTGAATACTAGGTTATCAATAAATTTTATAAAAATAACAGAGCATTATACAAATTATAAATTATTAATTAAAAATAAAAATTTAGCAACACAAAACTACATCATAAAACAAAAGAAACATTTCTATACAAAATATAACAATTATTAAGCAAATAAATCGTACCCGTTCGAAAGGTCTATTCCCAGTTGCCACCACCATCTCCGCCACCACTGGTGGCAATTGAGAAAAAAATTCCCAGCTGCCACCAGTGGTGGCAATCAGAAGAAACACTTGGTGTGGTACGTAGTCGAATGTTTGTCGTAGAATTTAACTTTATACAAGTACAGTTTAAGTTATAGGTAGAAATCGATGCAATGATTTATTATAGGTTATACCAAAGATATTATATATTATACCTACAAGATAACATCAGCTACTCGTATCTGCTAGTGAAAGCCTTGTTATAATCGGTGCAGCCGTTTCGGATATTAGCCGGAACAGACAGATTGGTAGACAGACGGACAGACAGACTAAAATAGTTCGTTTTTGTATACATTTAGTATATATTTTGACATTACAAACAGACACTTCAATTTTATTTCTTTGTTTACGTTGTATCCCTTTGAAGATGGATGAATATTAAAGATGGTGAACCAGCATAAATGGCAGTGTATAAATTTAAGTTTTTAGAAATGGCGAAGCGGGTGGGCGTAAATAAAATATTCATAGAAAGCTTTAGGAGTAGAAAAGAATACTGTGAAACGAAGTGTGAAGTCAAGGTAAGAGATATATGCAATCGATAGTTGTTCGTTATTTACCTATCTTAACCCTACAATTCTGCCATCCTCAGCTAGATATGGTATGGTAAAGTTATAATAATTATACGTTTCATGTTCTTTAATAATAATCTATGCTGGAAAATATCGATACAAAAGACCTTGAAATAGCAAGCCATCCTTAAGGCTTCTAATGACAAGAAAATGATATGCCACCGACATACTATTCCCATGTGTACTACTATAGTATTATATTATCTGTGCCCATGTCAAATTAAACGCAGAATAGAAAATGGCTCTTTAATTTTTGACGTCTGACTCACGTTATTTTCAACCGATTTCCAACGGAATTTTCCTTTTTTACTATATTTTTTTAATTGTTACCTCAGAGCTGCGACATTTACCAACCGATTTGGAAAATAGTTTTATTTATTTGAAATAATATGTTTTTCGATTGCGTCCATAGAATTTTTACCAAAATTAGCTCAATAGCTTGGCTGTTCAATCAAAATAACTGGTAAAAATATGTCATCTATGTAAACGAAATTGCGTATTTTGTTTTCCTATGACTTTTTTCACCGCCCGTTACCATACCAATTTGGATATTTATTTTTTAAATGTGTAGCCACTGAGTGCGAGAAATAATGAATGAAAGGATTGAAGACGGTTTTTTTTTTTACTTTTTTAATCAGTCTTCTTATGTGAATCTGCATTGTGCGATAAACACCACACAAAGCTAGATGATATCTGAGCTAAGGCTGTCTTTCAGTAGAAAATATTGGATTCGGAGTTTAAAAAAAAATAACGCTTACACTCATACCCCCCCGCACTTGGTTTTTCTGTCTCGCTTGTAGCATGGACAAACACGGAAACACAAGACAAAAGACCTTCATGGTCACAACACAAAGTATGAAAGGGAATCGAACCCGGGACCGGGCACTGCCATCTGCACCCCACCCGCCTCATCGATATACGTCTTAATGGATTATATATATGGGAGGTTTTACAATTTTCCCGTGTCAAATCAAACGAATGGGTATCGCAAGACGTAGATCCGTTTCTTGTAACTACGGCGGACTGCTTTTCCTTTAGGGACATGAAAATAGATCCCCCCGCTACGGGACCACTGCACAGATAATAAAAAAAGGTGGAAATAAAATCGCCACATATAATCTTTGCCGCATACCATGCCCTACCTTGTCAATATAGGCGCGCCTATATTGACAAGGCATGTCCTGTCCAATTGGTGCGTCCGGCCAGCGGTCGCATGCGTCATCCCCAACTGACCCGTAGTCGTGAATGACGTGTCGTATGCGTATACGACACACAAATGCTTGTCCTTATTTATGTAACAAAAGTGACGAGCTGAAGGTCCACCTGATGATAAGTGATTATCTCCGCCCATAATAAAAGCAATACAACTTAGGTCCTCACCGACCGTAGCAAGAGAGACTCACCCGAAGCGAGGATTTTAAGTCTTCCACCGGAAAAATTGTTTGCTCTGTGTCTGGGTGTAAATATGTATTATATGAATGTATCTACAAAAATGGTACTAAATACCAGGTGGGGCCTCAGCTCGTTTTGTCATAAACTCACATAAAAAAAAAACACTTGGTGGCAAGAGGCGACCCCCGCCCATGACAACAGCAATGGGATTCACTATAAGATTTGAACATACATTGAGTCGCATTCATCCTGCTGCGTATCACCCGAGAAGGGGGATGATACGTCTCATGCGCATGTGATTTCACCAGCACCCATAACCTTCCACCGGAACACAGTAATGCTATCACTACTGCTTGGCGTGCGGTGGCAGTACCTTTCCGGACGAACCTGGCACAAGTTCTATTGCTACTTTTGGTTACTCCTATACCACCCAGGGAGTATCTGCATAACCAACTTCATTATTAGATTGGTTTCGTCTACTGGTTATACTCAGCATTCTATCTTGTATATACCTAATGACGAGTTTTATTGTTGCTGTAGCACATATCACATCACTATTGTTTCTAATCTTTTTTTTTTTCTTCTTTTATTTGGCCTCCATGGTGTTTCTAATCTTATTCTATACTCATTGTATATTGAATTGCTGTCAGATTGGTTTATTGAAAATTATATCGTTGCTACCATCCATTTATATTTTTTGGTGAATATGTGTATAAGTAGCAATTAATGAACATCTGTTGGTTGTACACCCAATCTTACACCAGCTTTTGAGTCAAAGTAGTCGTTAATGTGACAGTAAGCCGTGTCCGTTTTTATCCCGGGCGCAGTTCCCTTTTTCAACTGACTCAAAAAGGTACCCCCATTCGTCTGAATGTTTTTTTTTTGTTTTCTTTGCCTAGTTTGGACCGGGTTGGATGATACTTTTTCAATATTTTTCTAATAGAGTGTAACTTCGAGGTAATCCCATAAAAAAACGTGAATATTATGTCCTATTTATTTCCTATTTAAAAATCGAATACGACTTCATTAATTTCTAATGAAGTCGTATTCGATTTTTAAATAGGGCAATAATCGAACTGCTATTACGACAAAGCGTCAACAGGCACTATTTTGTGAAGCCCGCCGTTAACTTTACGCATTCATCCATATCCACTCATAGATTTAAAGGAAACGCATCCGTGTTTCCTGGAAATCTATAAAAGTATGTGCCTCGCATGTTTCGTCAGAACGATTGATTGCGCTGTTATCTATGACTATGATCTAAGTATGTCGAATAATTTAGTTTTTTTTGTGATATAATCATTTTGTATGATAATGTTAGAATTATAACTATTTATGTGACAATTTAAATTTAAACCTCACAGTTTTTCTGTAAGACTACTTGATTAAGCCTTAAAAAAAATCTTTGGATCTAAAAAAAAATGCATTCTTCGCGGGACGCCTGGTTGATGTAAAACATGACGATCTTTTGCCTTCACGGCATAGGTACGCGTCAATTTTACTGCTAAGGCGCGCAAATAGAGTATTCAAATCTAATCTAAATATCTATAAAATGCATTTTGCCAGTCGTTCAAGCTATTCCACCAATTTCAAGGCAATAATAAAACACAAACACACTGAAAACCATCCTACTATAGCAAACGCCATGGTAAACAATTGTGTTCACAGGAAAAATATTAATTGCTGTAAACAGTTAAAAAATTACAATTAAATTCAACATCTAACTATACTTTATCCTTTATGAAAAAGTGAGTTTGTTTGTTTGATGGGGATATTACGCACGCATGTCCGATAAGCATAACAACACATTGTGATCGCGTCCTACCAGTGCTGCACATGTAAAGTACCGTCATCTGATGCAAAACGTTAGGCGCCAAAACTAAACACCGAGTGGCTTCATGTTGCCGCGCCGGCCTCGGTCCCGCGAGGGGCAGGTGTCTGGCGACCGCTCCGGTGCCTTGGTGGTCAATGTCACGCTATTCATTGCAGGTCGTGGGAAATGGTGCAGCTGCCTTCCACTTACCCGAGGATTGCTTTCTAGTCACTCATACGACAACTGTTAGGGTTCTGCAACATCACGATGCGTTTTTTTTTATACTACTAAATTGACGGTACGAGCTGAAGGCCCACCTGATGGTAAGTGGTAACTCAGGTCCACCCCGGCCAAAGTATGAGAAGACCCAAGTCTATATATCCGTGTTGCAGAATAGGTTTTGCACCTGATACTAATAAATTGTGCATCCCTCTAGTTTAAAACGAATAAATGATTCAAGTGTTGAATTTCAGTGAACAAAAATAAAAAAGGTACTTAATAGATAGTGCATTTAAAATTATCGACGTAAAAAATGGTTCACAAAGAAAGCATGAGTGAGTACTTACGAAAGCTCCTATTTTACAGAATAACATTGAAATTCTGTTGTTACGTCTGATCCCTTACACCTGCCGGAGTTTAATATAAAGCAAGCTAGTTTAGTACGTGTTGTACGCCTACGCTACTTACTATGTTGCTACGAGGGAACACAGTAGACGGAATTTATTCCAAAATTTTATTAAATTGGCAGCAATTCCAAAATAATGTTCATCGTGCCACTTGTTGTTGTGTTGCCACGAAGGAATTATAATTTAAGCGTTTTTTTTATGTTTAACACAGAAATGAGACTCGTTCCATGGACACTCGAATAAGCCTGCTACGAAACCTCTACAGAGCTACGCCGTAGCCGCACTGATTGGTATAATGATAGTGCTAGAAAGGTATATGGCGTCGATATTTGATTTATCATAATAATTTCTAACAAAAAGCAGCAATACGAAGCATTTTTAAACGTATTTTCAAACAACAATTATTACAAACACGTTTCAGAACCTGATGTTATTTCTCAGGCCCAGCTTATATTAAATTTATTAACTGCTACTCGTAGTAGAAGTCTATGTTTTAATTAAGGAGTAACACACACAAACATACAAACTTTCGTCTTTATAATAATCGTGTGATTACCCGTATGTACAATGGCTGAATTATATGTAGGTATGTATATCTATATTTTAATATGTATAATAATTCTATTCTAATGTATATACTATGTATTTCTGTATCCATTTTTATATCGCGTATACTTGGTCAACGTTTAGCTATGGCGCTACGGCGTAGTATAATTGAGGGCATGATACCAGATCTATATGATAGTAGCCTATTATACAAAGAAAAACTGAAATCGCAACGATATGATGCAAAACTGATAATATTTTTATATGAAACCTACCTATCTTATCGTAAAAATGAAGGTTTTTGGCAAACCAACGCTACATCAAAAAAACCCTTTTGGAATACCTATCATATCTTAAATAAACTTCTTTGATAAATCATTAACATTGCTCAAAGCCTACGAGCTTTTACAAGGGAACATACAATAAAAAGTTCTAGGTTTTCGATAATTAGCCTCCTGGAGGATTGGATAGGCGCCAAACTAAGCACGTACCAAAATATCTACGCGTACGTAAGAAAATTTTAGAAATTGACATTTTCGAAATTTTGTCACAGGTAAAAAGGACGGCTACGTGGCTTAGGGTAGCTTTTGAAGCGAGAACTCCCGGGACACACTTTGTCCATACCATCTGCGACACATGGAATCCCTATTGCAAGCTCAATCATCTGATTTTTTGGGTTTGAAGTTATTTCAAAGCAAAAAACCACTTTGGATCTTATTAGTTTATATTACGCATTGCAACAGGCAATTCATAAAATATTCGGAGTGGATTCGCCAGAAGAGAAATGTGTTCTTGTGTAACTAAATACGAAACCCTTAGGTACCTACTATACTAGTCGTTAAGCCATTTCGGAGGCCTTCGTTCCGCTTGGAAACACCACAGTTGGACACTCACACGGAAGAAGAACAAAACCCTGGATTGTTTCATGGGAATGGAACATAACTAACACCAAGTATAATAATTTTTTTTTGCGTGGAACCCTAGTTGTTTTTTTCTTTTTCTGCCAGTGATGGTCACGGCAAAATTGGTCCAGCCGTTTCGGAGATTAGCCGTAAAATGTATTTTTTTGTTGTTAAATTACCGTATATACTTTCATATACATTTAGTAAAAAAGGTGTTATTTTGACATTACAAACAGACACATCAATTTTATTTATTCGTATATCAGTATCGTACGCTGCTGAGCTACGCAAGTATCAAGAAGATAAGAATATAGCGATATTTTATTGACTATTTACAAGCGTGATGTTTTAATTCATTTCTTACTAGCAACTCGCCCCAGTTTCGCAAACAGTAGTTTTTAACAGACCTAAAAAGAAACAGGAGGTTCTCAAATATTCGGCTGTAAGTCCTGTATGTTTGTTACGAAATATTTTCCACAAATTATTGATCAATTTAGTTGAATTTAGTCATGAATTGATGAATTCATGAAATTTCGAATAGTATAAAATTGACCAATTTTGTTAGTATTTCAGATTTCATGAAAAATTTCAAATAATTCGACATAAAGGCGAAAAATAAGGGAGGACATGTAAAATTCGGTTTATTCCATTTTTAAATAAGGAACCTGTTTAGTCATATCTTTTTTTACGCCAACCGACCTTTTTCTCGGCCTACCTCTTTTCTTTCATAATATTTGGTGCTCATGAATAAAGGGTAGACCTCAAAATTCTGTGGATATGTCTCCCTTCGAATGCTTATTCAAAAGATTGTTAATTTAAGGTTGTAGAAAAAGAGGGGTTTGACGTTAAACTACCCACTAGTGAGTGGCTTTGTATGAAACTTATCAATGGTTAGATATACTTAGTTGATATACTTATCTAATGTTCAGGAAATCGTAACAGGAACTCACGATACAGATTTATTTTAGTACCACGCTAAAATAAATCTGTGTCGTGAATAGGAATATGGAATGTCAATAAAATCATTATCGGTAAGTTATAACTAGACTAGCAAACCTTTATATTAGCTAGCTTTTTAAGCTTGTTTTTCGTCCCATATTGCATTACTTACTACTGGAACTAAATATTTTTATAGTACTGAGTAGGAGTCGCGCAGATAGATATTCTACAAAACAATAGATAACGGTTTTACAATTTTTAAATATCCATATTTGCAGATGTCTAAAGGAGTTTGATGTGACTTTAACGCCATAGATCCACGCAAGTGAAACCGCGTGACTACCTTCGGCTTATTTAAAATTTAAAACATGAGTGCTTATAAGAACGTATATCTAGGTAGCGTTTGGATAAACTTTTGCGGAAATATAGCTAATCCACATGTAATTGATAAGGTATCATATCATTTATCACATAATATACATGCATGGATTAGCAAATTTCTTAAGTTTTTGGACTATTATTAGGAGTACAAATAAGTTTCCGCCGTTTTTTAACACAAATTAAATATTTATTGTAGAAGAACGGTAATATAAATTTAATCAAAATATTGCCCATCACTTGCAACCACTTTTTCCCATCTCTCAGGCAGCATTCGAATCCCACGTCTGAAGAACTCCTTGTCTTTTGAGGTTATCCACGAATCAACCCAATTTTTGGTATCCTCATAAGATGTGAACCGCTGCGCCGTCAGAGCATGTGCTACGGACCGGAACAGGTGATAATCGGACGGTGCAATGTCTGGTGAATACGGCGGGTGGGGTAACACTTCCCAATCAAGTGTTTCCAAGTACAATACTTTTTCACGGGAGCCGCAACATGTGGACGAGCATTGTCATGCAGAAGAATAATTTTTTCGTGTCTAGAATAGTATTGAGGGCGTTTTTCCTTCAGAGCTCGGCTCAATCTCATCAATTGTGTTCGATAGAGGGCTCCAGTAATTGTTTCGCTCGGATTAAGCAACTCATAATACACTACACCTAGCTGATCCCACCAAATACACAGCATATCGTAAATTTTTGGCCTTCCACTGCGATCTTTGTCTTCTACGTCGAAATCACCGTTTTTAAACTTTTGAAACCACTCTCGACACGTTCTCTCACTCAAAGCAACCTCACCATATGCTTCTACGAGCAATCGATGCGCCTCAGCAGCAGATTTCTTTAAATTAAAGAAGTAAACTAATATTTCCCGCAAATGACGCTTACTTGGCTCAAATTTTGACATTTTCAACTTATAAAAATTATATTTTACCAATATAAAATCAATGATATTAATAGGTTATGTTGTTCTTGAATGTCCAAAATATTTTTTAAGCCGGTTATCATCTGCGAAAGCTAACCGAAACTCCGTGCCGCGCCATCTACAATAAAACGGCGGAAACTTATTTGTACTCCTAATATTTATCTCTCATTGATTAATATCAATTTAAAAAATCTATTTCTATCAAAAAGGGGGATTACCTAGGTACTATGCGGCTCGGGAGGTTTCGTGTGGTTAATGCCACGTATGCAAGTCGTTCAATTATTTGGTACAATTGAATGTTCCAATAAATAACCTTTTTTGAAACAAGTAAACCTCGTCTCAAACAAATGAGTATAATTCAAATATTAAAACAAGAATATTTAAAAGAAATAGATTAGGATTACCTACTACTCGGGCATTGCTATGACGCAAATATTGTAAGCAATAAAGGACCAATTATGAATCCCTTATGAACTCCAGAACATAGTCAAGATGTGCAATCTTGTATACAAGAGCCATCACAATAGGCGACGATTATGAAATAGGAATATGAACGGAACAATAAAGGTGTTTGTATGATCAGAATAGGTAGGTTTTATATTTTCACTTACATAGCAGCAGCAACACAACACCAACACACAAGATCGAACGCATTCGCGAAATCTCGCCGGCCAGTTGGCCATCCGCGAACCCTTGAAATATTGTTTCATTATAAACACATACACATTTTTCTGTATAACTCTTCGCTGTCTGAGCGTAAATACCACAATGGATCGCAATCGGTTGATAGCGAATTACTATCTTATCACATTCAATACATCGATAAAGTAATGCGGTGATCTGACGTCGGTCCTAGACCTTCCGAAATGTTGATATTAAAATATTATTGGACATCTCCAAATGTCGAATCTGTAGAGTTGTTATCATCTTATCTTTGCTATCTTAATGGCACTATTTCTGAAGAAATATATTACAGAGCTATATTCAAGACTCATGCTGATTTTGATTAGTTTTCCATGTTACTTATCACAGGTACCTAGATATATGGAGAAGTAGGACTAGTGACTGCCATTTCTTGACTAAATTTATTAAGTCAGTAATATTAAAAAACCGTTTTAAAATAAAAAACCTAATATAAATGAAAAGCCTGAAAAGTCAAAGTCAAAAATCTTTATTTCCGTTCAATTCTTAAAAATTACTTGGAAACGTCAATTTATTTTTTTAAATATTGTAAATTATTGTAGTAGGTACCTACGAGACCATGCGTTCTTCAAACTAAGTATAGCGCTTTAGTGTAACGTCACATAAAGCTTACGTGATTATTATTAAATTTATTTATTTTTTATGCCTAGCATCATCATGATAGCTTGTGTAGCTTGGCTTTGTCCAGCTAGGAAATAACTGCCACCATACTTATTATTCCCGCGGACGTCCTGGCCCGTGAGGCAATGTCGAATGGAACGGAAGTCTATATTAAACCAGAGTTTTGGGAATATTTTACAAAATACAAATCACATAGTAAAATTAAATGGAAGGAGTATTTCGATATTGCCTCTAGGGAGAAGGGCATCTGGTATCGTACCATGCAATGTGAGCCTCCTCATATTCCATGGTTTTCCAACATAAGGCTGTGTAGGAAATTGATTGTGGTTGCCCACAGGCTGCGCTCCGGTCACATGCCACTGAACAGTTTTAAGTTCCTTATGGGAAAGGTTAATAACCCAAATTGTGAGCAGTGTGGAACAAAGGAGGATGTATATCACTTTCTAGTGGAATGTGTCCGGAGCGGTCCTTTGAGACTTGACTTGTCCTCTAAGATTAATGTGAACCGGCTGGATGTGGGCCTGTTTCAGAGTTTGTTAGCTTCACAGACCTCTGATGAAGCTATCATGCTCTACAGGTCTGCTTCCAGACTGGTTCACAAAGATTGTTATAAATACTATATTAAGAATCCATCATGGGACTGACATGGTCTTCAAAAAGACCCAAAGTCACCAAAAAAAAAGACAAAATAAAAAAAAATAAAAAATAAGACTTATTATTCCCGCCAAGTGGTGCACTCGCATTCCTGCGCTCCGGTGGAAAGGTGTGGGTCAAATTACAGACACAATAGATATCTCTATTAAGATGCATGTCGCTAGTATCACAATGTGATTATAAATATGTGAATGTGTATATGTACATTGCTATTTAATCAGATTTTTAACTTATCAAATCTGTTCAAAGTTTTCCCCACCATTTAAGCAAAGTTTCATGAGTCTGAACCTAAAAAATACTACCTATCTACCTCAGACACCTCCACAGCCTGCTCGAATCCATCTTCCAGCAATGAAAAATATATGATTATGATTACTTTTAAAAATCTGTGTATTCCAGTATGAAACCAGTAATTTTAAATCTTTGATTTCCACAATGTACCCTTTCACTCAGATAACATCTGAGCCACATGCCATTTTACTTTATTGTAAGTAACACTGTCATCTTTATCTTCAACTCAGTCAGTCCAACTTTGACCTCGGCTTCACCTCATAGTGGTACAGTACCTATACTGGCTTCAGTTAGTGGGAAATTCTTTCAAGTACCATATTCCATAGGCAAGTCTATGGCAATGACTCCTTCAACTAATCCAATGAATGTAACTAAGATGTTGGTTGATGCTCCTTTGAAACAAGCCAGCACTTCTCCAGTTCGGCACGGGTGCACTATGAAGTATGGTCTGAACAGGATTGGGTGTTCCTGCTGTGTGATCACTGAGTACATGGTTTTATCATCACCGGAAAGCTCTCTGGAAATAAAAGAACATGAATAAGACTTAAAAGGTGATAGTTCTGTTCTCTATTTAAATTAATTTCTAAAAATTTAGTGTCAAATCCATACATTTATGGGCATAGATAGTGATTTAGCATAACAAGTGGTGTCTGACAGATGTACTGACAGACTGTGTCTCAGTTCAAACAATAAAAAAAAAGTAATTTAAATGAGTATAATTTAAATAATAGAACAAGTAAGAATACTAAAAAGAAATAGATTAGGATTACCTATACTACTCAGGGATTGCTATGACTTTAATCCTAGCAAGTAGACTGAATCCGAACAGTGAAAGAATTATAAGATGATATGATATTAATATTAACTACTATTTACAAAGCACTTTTGGTACCTTCAGAAGTATAACACTGTGATGCAGATAGCAATAGATAAGATTTACTTTATGAATAAATCTTAAAGAATTATAGAGAGACCATTAGTTTTTCATTCAATTTATAGTTATACTCAAATAGTTGAACTTACTTGACAAATGAGACTTGCTTTAACTCATCAATAGTAAGCAAAACTCCTGAAGAATTCCACACATTAAAACTGAACTGGGGCACTCCATAGCTCAAGCTGTAGAATAAAATGTACTCCGCCTTCAAAACTAAATCTTGAGAGTTGATAAAGCGTTCTTTTTTTATGTATGACTTGTATAGATCCTTATTTTCAATTAAATTCCACCCATCACACAACTTGTTCGAGATTTCAACGAATTCCTTCGCAGCATTAAGGAATTCTTCAACAGAGATGGTTGAATCCATGAAAACAGATTACCAGACGAAATTACATGCAAAATTCTTGTATATATTTCGAGCAGTCGATTTTATTCTAAGTAATTTATATATTTTTATGCGGGACAAATTCATAGACTACAATATTATGATCACAGACTACAGACTAGACGAAGATACTACTTATATTATACTGGGTCCGAGAACGTAAGCCTGTACAAATAGGGTATTCTACTATGTTTGTAATGTTGATTTTCTTAATAAAAAGCCACAAAAAATATATTTCAGCAAATTAAACATGCTTTCATTGCCATAAAATTAAATTAAATTTTAAACCTTTTTTATTCCAGCAAAAGCGCTGTCAGGCATTTTTGTGGAGTACTATTGGTAAAAACAACAGTCGTGTATGTATGACCGGCACTCATTCAATTTGACAGCTATAAATATTTGGTGATTTTGTTTTTAAAATAGTAATATCTATGTATATAATCCGTCTAGTCTAGTTAGTCTGTGCTGTGGGTGGAGGTGGTGCGTTGATTCGGTTAGTTTAGTTCCTGCTTGTTTTGTTTTAATATATCACTTCAGTCTATCTTGCTTCTATTATTAATCAGGTAATTATGGTTTTATGAGATAAAAGTTTGTTATCGCCGCCGTGCTAATAGACAAACTACAACAGAAAGAATAATACGTTTCTCCTTGTCAAATTCATCACGCACGATCATTATTTATGTACTCTTCAAGCGATATAATTCACTGATTATTTAAATCGAATTGGTGTATCATAAAATCAATTTATTGTATTCGTTCTCCAAATACTTACAACTCTGTCAAAGGCCAGTTAGATAAGTTCACAAGACTCCGACCGACCGTATCCTCGATCTGTCTTGATAATATTACGATACATCTTGTGGTAAGCACTTACTACAAGTAGTAAACACTACACGAACATAACCATCCATAACTTTTGAAAACCATGGATTTTTTTAATCATTATAATGGCTAGTGGTAATTTGTAAACTTAGTCTTGAAATAGTCATTACCATTTGTCAAATAGTTATATTAATTAGTCAATGCTAATCTAATTAATAAAATTTTGATTTTAACTTCACATTTGAAATTGTTATTTAATATTAATTAATTGATATAGTTGACTGACTTGTAATTATTAAATGACATGTGCATGAGATGCAACATCCCCATCTTGATAACGGGGATGTTATGTCTCATGCACATGTCTCTCCAATCCCCTGAGACGTGGCTTGGTTCTTCTCATATTTCGGTAAGTCCTAAGAAGGACCTAATTCGTATTGCAGTTTTTTATGGGTGGAGGTAACCGTATCAGGAGGGCCTTGAGCTCGTCCCATCACTTTTACATTAAATTTTTTATTACCAGTAAACTTGAATATGGTTAAGGAATGGTTTATAAAAGATGAAAATTATAGTTTCTGTAATATAAATAACTAAACCTACATTTTTGCAGCATTTGTAAACCATGGATCAGATAAAGAACAATTGGTTCACCGAGACATGTGAGATGTGGCCGGGCGGCACATTCTCCTTTGAAGTGAAGAAGGTGCTTCATTCCGAGAAGTCTCAGTACCAGGATATCCACGTATTTGATACCACCAGCCTTGGGAGAGTGCTAGTTCTGGATGGAATCATTCAGTGCTCCGAGAAAGATGAATTCTCTTATCAAGTGAGCAAACATTTTCAATAAGGTTTTAAACATCTTGGTTGTCATTTTTGATTGCTTCTCCACATTGGCAATAGATAACAAAGTATTATATAATGGTTTTAATAATGTGGAATTGTATTTATTAAGATAACTATATTCATAGTCTCTAATACTATGAAGCGTACAATTGCTTTACTTTCTTTTAATCATTCTTTCTTTGATTGACGAAGCAGTACATTTTTTTATAATAAATAGTATGGAATGCGATAAATATGATATTCGTATATTGTTAACATATTATTCAACACACCCCTGAATGAGACTTATGAGACACCTCTATACAATCATTTTTAATATATTTTAGGTACCCTAGGACTTTTGCCTTTGTGCCAGCCCCATTATAGCTTTATTTAAAATTAAGTTATATGTACTGATACTCTTAAAGACAAACTCCTAAGATCAGTTAATTTTTCAGGAGATGATTTCATTTCTGCCGCTGTGTTGCCACAAGAACCCTGAGAAGGTGCTCATAGTCGGCGGCGGAGACGGAGGAGTAGCAAGGGAAGTGGCTAAGCATCCGAAAGTCAAACAAATTGTACAGGTACGACTTCTGCTAAGGGATGGATTGGGCCAACTGCTCGTGTGATGCCACCCATAACCATAGCACAGACTTCTGACGAATCTATCATACTCTACGGGTCCGCTTCCAGACTGGTTCACGGAGGTATATAAGATATTAGATTGGATATAAAAATTAGTCCAAAAAAAAAATAGTGTAGCCAATACCTCCGTCACTCTGGGACAGTATGTAAGGCTACACTTCCGCTGGAAAAGTTTGGTGCCATAATCCTTACTACTCATAATATTATAAATGAGCATTGTGGGTAGCTAAGGTACTCCATAAAAGAGAGATCAATTTTATTTATTTGTATAAATCGGTACACCACTTGGTTATACCAATTATTATGCTATTATTTTACTTTTGTAAGGATTTAAGAAGTAAAACTACATTAGTGACGTGATAAGAGGTCATTAAGCCCTAGTTGATAAGGGAACTAAGCGATTGTTATCACTGTACACACACGCTAGGCCAAAGGTTACAGTTTTACTAGATATCGTGAGTGTTGAATGTCGCAATGACGATGCCATATTCGTTAATGTGGCAGCAGACGGCTCCGTGGCTTAGTTGGTAGTAGCCCTGCCTTCTAAGCAAGGTTCCCGGGTTTGATTCCCGGCCAGAGCACACTTTGTGTTAAAGTTTTTTTCGGGTTGTTTTTCTTGTGTTCCGTGTTAGTTCATGTCAATTGCTACACAGAAAATCCTAGTGCAGGGTATGAGTGTGTAAAATATAAAACGCTAAAAAAGATGATGAGGGTTACCGAAGAATATCGCTTGAACCTCTAGCTAGCATCGTTAAACCGACGTATATAGATGGTTGTAGATCAAAGCCCATTCAATCTCAATTATCGAGAGTAGGCCGGTGTCCCTGCAGTGGGAACATTAGAGGCTGGTATGATGATGATTGATGGATCCTTAGCTTGGTAGTAACATATGCTAAGTGACGAGTCCCGAGGATATATGGATATTACAAGTTTTAAAAATATTACAAGATTTAAAAATCGAAAAGAAACCGATTACTATACTTTCAAAGTAGCAAAATACGCAATTTTGTTTACTTGGATGACATTTTTTCCAGTTATTTTGATACAAATTCTATGGCCCAACTCTGAAATAATATTCCTTCAAATAAAAAAATAATTTTCAAAATCGGTTCGTAAACGACAGAGATCTGAGGTAACCAACATAAAAACAGTCGAATTGAGATCCTCCTCCTTCTTTGAAGTCGGTTGAAAGTTGTAGGCACAAATAAATATTGCTACATATATTTTTAGGTAGAAATCGACGCGAAAGTGATCGAAGTATCCAAGAAGTACCTGCCGTTCATGGCCGTTGGTTTCGAGAGCGACAAACTGACGCTACACGTCGGCGACGGGTTCGAGTTCATGAAGAACCACAGCCGAGAGTTCGACGTCATCATCACAGACAGCAGCGACCCCATAGGGCCAGCCGTCAGTCTCTTCCAGGAGAATTACTTCGCGCTGATGAAGAGTGCCCTCCGAGCGGGCGGCATCGTCTGCTCCCAAGCAGGCACCATCTGGAACGACATGGAACTGGTCACGAATACCCTCAACTTCTGTAGGAACCAGTTCCCCTCCGCCGCTTACGGGTATGCGGCTGTTCCTACCTATCCGTCCGGGCAGATCGGTTTCGTGATTGGCTCCCTGGAGGATGACAAAAAGTTTGATGTCCCCCAATTGACTTTTAGCAAGGAGGACGAGGAGAGAATGAAGCTCAGGTACTACAATACCGACATACATAAAGCAGCGTTTGTGCTTCCCACTTTTGTGAAGTATAGTCTAGCGTAAACTGTACTTAGTTAAATCAAGACGTTGTCCGTAATAAGCATAATGTTATTATATTGCTGGTGCATATTTTTTATAACAATTTGTTACTATTTTTGAAATCTCAGAACATATTATTATTGTTAAATAATCATAGGAATACATTTTTTGTATGTATAGTTATTTTATAATGCAATCTATTATGAATGTAACATTCCATTATATGCCTTCCAAATGTTTTGATAATATTTTTATGAGCTAGTGCCATTGTTGCTAGAAATTGAATACGTAATGTAACGTACTTATAATATTTTGTTAATAGTTAAATACTCTCATAATATGATGTGATAAAAGTAATATTTTGTACAATGATTTTTGTATGGTATTTACTAAAGGTAGCCTTTTTATCACTCAGGAAAGAACAATCGAAGGCGATTATTGAGTATTGAGTATTAATATCGACCCAGGTCCATACAGGACGACTCAAAGATTCATATTGGAATCTTGATGTATGCGTTGGTTTTTCAAAGTGACAAATTAATTATAGATTTATTATAGGTATTGTATATTAATAGTAAATCGGTAACGATATTCATTACCTGTAAGAACGGTATGAAAATACTCGATCAAAATATACAAATTATTTTTTCATTTATTATCATAATAAACATAAATACATTTTTTTTTATATTTTTACCTGCTTAACTTTGGCAGTGGTGGGACATGTGCTAAAATGGGGACCAATAAAACGAATATTTTATATAACCTTTTTTAATTTGTCTCTTTTCGTCGATAGGTAAGTTATAGTTTATTTTAAAACTATCATGGTTATGAACATTATTGTTCGTGTTACCGAGATATTTCCCATGATTTGTGAGTTTTGTTGACTCCCGATATTTCGACGCAGTTACATTATGGTCATGTCACGTCATGGTCCCGGGCAAACTGAAGTCTGCGAAGTGGAGTGTGCAAATAATTAGCAGACATATCGGTCTATCCTCTTGCGCACTCGTTTTGTACGTTCGACCGCGTCGCCGCTACCGGTGGTAGCGGTAGACTTCAGTTTGCCCGGGATGATGACGCATGTAACTGCGTCGAAATATCGGGCGTCAACAAAACTCACAAATCATGGTCAATATCTCGGTAACGAACAATAATATAGTTTATTTATTAACCTTAGGTACAAGATGAACATTTGTTAACGTCATGCATTCTAGCAGTATACATAAAAGATAAGAAATAACATAAAAGAAAGCAAAAACTTCTGTAGCAGCGAGAGACAGGACACATTCTCAGGATTAGGATAATTTTTCTTTTTGCCCCTTTCGCTTACACTGTCTACCAACGAGTACAAAAACAGCGATAGTTAACACCAAAACAGCAGTAATAGCGCCTATCACATCTAACAAGTACAGTTGGACCACGGTAAGTTTTCGCGCGTGTGAAGACATCTGCAGGCCTCCGTAGCGCGCTGTCTGCTCCACGTAGAAGACGGCTGTCTCCATCGGAGATAGCGGCCGGTCCCGCCATCTTTTACTCAGAAGCTTGGCTTGGTCACGCATTCTGAAAGTATAGAAAATATAGCTTACACTCGCACCCCTGTAATATGACTCTGGTGGGTTGGAGTGGAGACTACAATCCTTTGAGTGGCAACGGCTGATGTTATAAAATATATCCTACTCGTAAGTGATAGGAGGCATTTAGGTTAAATCCATTTGGGACGTTGGTGCACTATCACTGTAGATTTCTTAAAATTTGTAAAGACTAACTGCAAATTGCGTCGAATCGCTAGTTCTAATATTGAAATAATTAAAAATAAAAACATTTCGTACCGGGTGAAGAAGGCGCTAGGCGGCTCTTGGTCGCCTAGCACCGGTAGGGCCACATTCGCCACCCCTGAACATATTGTTTAGATACTACGAGGGGAGGTCAAAAAGTCCGCGGAATGGCAGGGAAAGGGGGCGCAATTAAATGAATTATTATTTTTCCTTTTCAATATATTCTCCCTTAAGCCTAATACACTTTTCAGATCTATCAAAAAGCTTGCTAATACCTCTGAAAAAAAATGTTTTGTCAAAGCCTTGAAAACAGTCTAAAATTGCCGACTTAACTTCTTCATCGTCAGTAAATTTCTTTTCACGAAGTTCTTTCTTCAATTTTGGAAACTAATAATAATCCGACGAAGATAGATCTGGACTATAACTAGGGTGGTTTAGTATTTCGTAGCCACATTTGTGCAAGGCAGCCATTGCAACATGGCTCTTGTGAACGGGTGCGTTGTCGTGCAAAAGCAGCACACTTCGAGTCCATTTTCCCCGTCTTTTTTCCATGATGGCATCTTTTAATTTTTTCAGTAGAGTGGCATACTATTCCCCTATGATATTCAATCCTTTTTTTTGTAGTCGATTAACAAAATCCCCTTTGAATCCCAAAACACAGTTGCCATGATCTTTCCGGCCGATTGTGACACCTTGAATTTCTTAGGGGGTGCTGCACCTTTTTTCAGCCACTGCATAGACTCCTGTTTCAATTCAGGCTCTTAAAGATGAACTCAAGTTTTGTCTCCAGTAACAATTCGGTTCAAAATTTCGTCTTTGTTCTCGCTACAGAGATCCAAAAACTCGCGTGAACACTCGACGCGCTGCTGTTTTTGAACCGCTGAGAGCATTCTCGGCACCCATCTTGCGGTGACCTTAGACATGCCAAGATGGTCGTGGAGGATATTCAAAATGGTTGTAGACGATACTCCAACTATTTCTGCAAGTTGTTTCTTCTTTAATCAAGCATCTTCAAGTACAAGTTTTTTGACTTTTTCGATGATGTCTGAGGTGTTGGCCTCGATCGGCCGGCCAGGGCGGTGGTCTTCTTCAATTGACTCTCTGCCTTGCTTGAATAAACCATGCCACTTATAAATCATTGTTTTTCCAGGGCAAGAGTCCCCCTAAACAGAAAACATTTCACCCAAAATAATTTGAGGTGTTTTTCCTTGCTTGGTAAGGAACTTTATAACGGCACAATACTCAATTTTATCCATGTTTGTCTTTTTTTTCCCGATTGAACTGCTAATGTAGTGATAACTAAAATGTTAATCACTCGATTTGTCTAAAATTTTGTATTTATACCTGTATTGAGTACCTGGAGAGTACCAGGTAAAAAATATTGTCCCTACTCCTTCCCAACCCTTCCATTCCGCGGACTTTTTGACCTCCCCTCGTATTTCCATAGATATTAAAATACTATACTAGTATCTAATACTTCAAACTTCGAACTCAGAGGTATAAAGTCACCGCTTCTATGAAGCTCCGCTCCGATTCTACTTATCTGCATTCCACGAACTGCATTTGCTCCACGCAGTATGTGACATGAATATCTGCCCATGCAATATTGGCATCACTAGAATGTTTTCGTTCATGAGTACAATTGTGCCGTTGTAGCTCGCTTCATCAACCTCATATAAGCAGCAGGTACACAAGTGAAAACCAGCCCGTGAAATAACACTTACTTTTTAGTGAGGATAGATTGCACGGCGTCACCGAAGCTCTTCTCATCGACCTCCCACAAAAGCAGCATACGTGAGGCGCCTGTTTTGTGCGCGTGCGCCGCATTGCCGAACTGGTCGCCTAGCACCGCCACTGCTACAGTGGGTACCCCGGCGGATACCGCTTCTGTCAAGCTCAGCAACCCCGCGTGAGTGACGAAGCCCACACAGTTTGGATGATCTGAAATTATCATTATTACATTAGGTACTTGTTTTTCATCCGGTTTGGGGTCCCATGAGATTGCTCATTCAATATTATCTAGAAAGTCTAGTAGAGGCTAGGCTAACGTCCATTCTGTTTCTAATAAATTTTCGTACTAAATGTCAACTCAAATGACAAGTGGTAATTAAAATTTATAAGATTTAAAATACTAATTATATTGTACATGTATTGTATGTTATGTTATTTATGTTAATGTCAAATTCAAATCACGCGGGTATTTAAATATGCTTCTTCACACGTCGAAAACAAAATCTCTGTGGTCGATAGCTTGGGGAATCCCTGATACCAAAATCTTAATCTTTTGTAATTTGTTTCACGACAAAAAGTTTCATGTTCAAAAAAAGTTTCATACAAAAAGTACGTACTAATGTGAAATTCTAGCCTAGCAACAAGGTATCAATAAACCCCAAACAACATATAAAAAGATATGGGATATGATGTTCTTGAGGATGGATGTTCACAGTTTGGGAAGCCCTGATATAGACCATTAAAAAAAAGCCTCGCCATTGATACGCCGCCCGCCGTCAATAACAGTCGTATTCTATTATTCATGAATTACAATGATCAACTAATTCGGTGATCAAATTACTTACGAAGCAAATCATACTGCGGTATCCACTTCATGATTTTAACGTTTGGTGGCAGATTCTCGATGTGGTCCGCTTCCCATTTCATAATCACGCGTTGGGTTATTCCCGCGAACACTTTCAGTATGGCTTTCAACCGTTTCTGTGGTAGCGTGGAGCCTTTGATCAGCGAGCCAAAACTGAAGATGATGAATCCATCTTTAGCTGAGGCCACCCAGTTTTCTAAGTCCTGTGAAAATCTTCATGAAATGATTTTTCTTATAATCACATTACGATTAATTTTGAAATAATTATTCATGGACGATGCCCCAAATCTAGTCCCAAACTGCGGTTGTTTGCCTACCCCATCAATGGGGTGGTTGGGAATTTAAACGACCTAGGGAATTTCATTTAGTAATACATACATCCACATTTCTAAATGAGATACTTAGTGCCCAGATGAGATAGTACCTAATTGTTTGCATTGCCCAAAGAAAAAAGAAAGTCTTACCCGCGGCAAGGGCTGAACGGTCCGATTATGAAGATGAATCCCCCCAACTTCCACAAATGCTGGTGGCATCACCCTCACCCCATTTAAGCTGTGATGTGTATTCACGAGGAACACACTCGCATTTTCGCCAACATCACTCAGCGGGGGTAGACTACGACCGAACCGCTTCTCCAAGAGTCTCTGCTCCTCCCATCGTATTGCTACTTCAAACCACAATTTATAAAACCAATTAATGAACGTATTCTGCAGGCGCTCAGTGAAAGTCATGTCTTCGGTGAACGGCAGCGTCATTCCAGGTACGTAGGCGGGGTTATCCGGGGCGCCGAGTCTTGACGGCGTCCAGGGGAGGAAAGCGCACGATGAGATGCCCACCGAAGGCAAACCGTAGTTGTGAATCAATCCGAGCATACAGTCGCTGTTGAAATGCTCCACGATTATAACGTCGTAATCTCCTTTCGCTTCGACAAATTCTTCAAAGACTTTGGAGTAGACCAGTTTCTCGCATAGCGCAAGATTTGTTTTAGCTAACTCAGTGACTATTGGAATGTGGGAAAAGAATCTCTCCAGTCCGTAAAATGTGTGATCGATGGTCGCTAAGTCGATTACTTCCACGTTGAGATCTGCGAGCCCTACGAGGCTGACGTCTCTCCGTCTGGGGTGCGGGTTCGGGGATGGAAAGAATGACACCGTAGTCACATTGTGACCACGTTGTGCTAGTTCTTGCAATAACGGCTCGAAGACCATGTGATGACTCTTACCGGTGTACGGCAGCAAGCACAGAATGTTGTAACATTCACTTGATGTTATAAACGAAAGAAATAATAATAACAAATGCATTATTATGCGTTCTAGTGTGATGTTGAAGATGAATAGCGCGCGACTATACTGGAGTTCCGTTTAGTAGCTAATAATAGCGTAATGGACTAGTCGCAGCGTCTCCGTACGTACAAGAAACAAAGAAATGCTATTTCTGTAGGAACAATGTTGTTTTGTAGGAAGCGTGGCAAGTGGGGGAACTGTCAACATTGTATACAAGCCTAGATTGCAGAATCTCTGATGATGAAAAGTCTGATGAAAAAAGAAGACGATTTTTACCAAACAAATGCTATCGACTGCAATAAAACAAGCGCTTTTTTAAAAAAACAAGGACATTATATCTTCTTGCCCCAAACTAAGTATAGCATATATATATGTACCATGGGCACTAGGTAACTGATAAATACATAAATAGTACTTTTTCGTAAATGCATACACATAACACATATTAACACCCAGACACCGAACAAACATCTATGTTCATAACACAAATTTTCGTCCTGGGTGGGAATCGAACCTACGACCTACAGCGCAGAAGGCAGAGCTACTACCGAGCTGTGAGGCCATTTTAAATAGGAACAACGCCTTCTGATTCACAAAATAAATGGACCAGACGCTAGCGTTCATCTTCAAATAGCCATATTTTAAATAGGAACAACGCCTTCTGATTCACAAAATAAATGGACCAGACGCTAGCGTTCATCTTCAAATAGCCATATTTTAAATAGGAACAACGCCTTCTGATTCACAAAATAAATGGACCAGACGCTAGCGTTCATCTTCAAATAGCCATATTTTAAATAGGAACAACGCCTTCTGATTCACAAAATAAATGGACCAGACGCTAGCGTTCATCTTCAAATAGCCATATTTTAAATAGGAACAACGCCTTCTGATTCACAAAATAAATGGACCAGACGCTAGCGTTCATCTTCAAATAGCCATATTTTAAATAGGAACAACGCCTTCTGATTCACAAAATAAATGGACCAGACGCTAGCGTTCATCTTCAAATAGCCATATTTTAAATAGGAACAACGCCTTCTGATTCACAAAATAAATGGACCAGACGCTAGCGTTCATCTTCAAATAGCCATATTTTAAATAGGAACAACGCCTTCTGATTCACAAAATAAATGGACCAGACGCTAGCGTTCATCTTCAAATAGCCATATTTTAAATAGGAACAACGCCTTCTGATTCACAAAATAAATGGACCAGACGCTAGCGTTCATCTTCAAATAGCCATATTTTAAATAGGAACAACGCCTTCTGATTCACAAAATAAATGGACCAGACGCTAGCGTTCATCTTCAAATAGCCATATTTTAAATAGGAACAACGCCTTCTGATTCACAAAATAAATGGACCAGACGCTAGCGTTCATCTTCAAATAGCCATATTTTAAATAGGAACAACGCCTTCTGATTCACAAAATAAATGGACCAGACGCTAGCGTTCATCTTCAAATAGCCATATTTTAAATAGGAACAACGCCTTCTGATTCACAAAATAAATGGACCAGACGCTAGCGTTCATCTTCAAATAGCCATATTTTAAATAGGAACAACGCCTTCTGATTCACAAAATAAATGGACCAGACGCTAGCGTTCATCTTCAAATAGCCATATTTTAAATAGGAACAACGCCTTCTGATTCACAAAATAAATGGACCAGACGCTAGCGTTCATCTTCAAATAGCCATATTTTAAATAGGAACAACGCCTTCTGATTCACAAAATAAATGGACCAGACGCTAGCGTTCATCTTCAAACAGCCATATTTTCATTTATTTTCGTATTAGATAAATGAGTAGGATAGAACACATTTAATCTCAATATATGTCTATTTCAGATTATTATCTTATCCATGAGCGTGAACCAAGGTCAAGTCCGCAATTATGTTATTAGTACTCGTCAATGATGACAATTACAAACAGCTACATATCAGTTTAACGAGACCACATCATTCACTTCGTCTACCTCCGCATTCGACAATATTAATCCTATATATTATAAACGCGAAAGTTTGTAAGCATGGATGGATGTTTGTTACTCAATCGCGCCAGAACGGCTGAACGGACCTTGATGAAATTTGGCACATAGAGAGATTAGTCTGACATAGGCTACTTTTTATCCCGGAAAAATGTACCTACGGTTCCCGTAGGAAGTCCAACCGCGGGTATCACCGCGGGGTGCGGCTAGTAAAATAATAAATTAACGTTTACACGCTCATAACCCTGCATTAGGGTTCCTTGCGTCGCAGCTGGCATGGACAAACAAGACACGAGAACAAACTTCATGTGCACCACACAGAATGTGTCCCGGCCGGGAATCGAACCCAGAAACCCTCGCTTCAAAGCCATAATTTATGTGCGCATACTACGTTCTCGAAACGGTGAAGGAAAACATCGTGAGGAAACCGGCATGTCATAGAGACAAAAATTTGAAGAAATGTGACAACTACTAATCGGGATTGGGCTCCCGTGGTAGGCATATCAAATCACTCTCAATTATCGAGAGTAGGCCAGTGTCCCTGCAGTGGGAACATTAAAGGCTGATATGGTGATGGTAGTGGTAGTAGCAATAGTATAAACTGTTTTGTGCACTGTTAAAGAAGAGTAGGTACATAAAACATACTCGCTTTTGCCGGCAAGCAGTACACTCATACTGATTTGTACCGGTTTCAACGGTGTGGATGCAATAAATTACAGGCAATAAACAACGCGTCTCAGGAAGATACGCGCAATGCGATGCGACTAGGTTTTTTCCATGCGACTGATTTAAAAATAGAAAAGAAAAAAACGACTTTCTGTTTGTTGGGGGTACACCCTACAATTTGAAAAAAGAAACATCCAAATCTGTATATAAGGGGGAAGAAATGTATCAGGAAAGCAAAATACGCAATGACAAATCAGTTGATAAATGAAGAACTGAGCCAACAAACATCGCAATTGGGGTAGGTAGTGGGTTCGATTCTCAGAACAACATTTATGTGGCGAACATTTCTTCTGTGACGGGACAAGCTGAAGGTCCACCTGATTGATTATCTTCAACCATAACAACAGCAATGCAACTTAAGAGCCTCCCCGATCGAAGTATGAGAATACCAAAGTCGCACCTCGTTGCGCCGGTCACCCGACACACATCCCGATGTTACGACTCATGCGCGTGTTGGAGTTAGATGGCACTATGTAAGTTGGTTTGACCCTATTAAGTGATTAAAACAACACGATATGCTTCTGAATATTTTCTTTATTTACAACAATAATTCCTTAATTCCTAATTTCATACCTTTCACTGAAACTTTAGCTAGCAACTAACTCTGCCGTGTTCGGTATCGTCGTCGGACGACAATAGACGCCTTGTGATTGGCTATCGGCCGACGACGCTGCCGAACAAGGCTGCCATTGATTGATGTTTATTTTATAATCTGTAGTGACGACTACTACTAGTAGAGCTCCGTAGTTATTTCAAAGAACCTCACAAGTTAAAGATTGTCACTCAACAGATTGTAGCGTCACCTAGCGCCCTGAAACATTCACCTACCTATACATTTATTTATAAATATTATAAAGAGGAAAGATTTGTACCTATGTTTGTATGTTTGTAATGAATAGGCTCAAAAAGTACAGGGCCGATTAAAAAAATTGTTTCACCAATAGAATGCTACATTCTTCCAATTTGACATAGGCTACATTTCATTTTAAAAAAAATTAGGGATCCTTGGTAAAATTTGAACAATGTAACCGAAGGTGTAGAAAAATGAGTCTTAAAATGTCTTTCGTCGAATGCGCTGCCGAAACTATTAGCGATAGAACAAAATAATGTACAACAATATTGAAGAACATCATAATTTCTACAAAGAACTCCGCGGTAGCATATGTCCAAGTATTGTAGTTATGTCACTACATGAAAAAAAGTTTTTTATATCCAAACCCCGTCTACCCCGTGCGTTATGTCTACCCCGTGCGAAGCCGGGACGGGCTGCTAGTTTATTTATATAACGGATCACCAAAGAAAGATACAAAAAAAATACAGATATTTATGCCAATGTACTATTCAATTGGAGGTGACCATACCATGCACTATTATAACACATTTTGCATGATACAATTGGATATGAATTACTAATATACCCTTATTAGACACTAGAAGACTGTATTAATTAATCAATGTCCCGTAGATTGGGGCGAATAGAGTGAAAGGCAGAGCCGGGAAAATATTTCAATGTTCAATATTAATAATAAATGTGTTAAAATTTTTTAATTGTTTAACTTCGGTTTTGTGAAATTCGTCTATTATAAGCATTCTCAAAATTTCCCGCGTGAGGTCGATTGCCCTAAGGCGTAATTGGAAGCGTATGGCTACGGTAAAGACAAGGTTGCAGCCCGGCCCGACCCCGACGTGAGAGGGGGGACGTATGTATGTAGTGCGTATATGTGTATTTCTGTGTGTGTGTGTGTGTGTGTATCTGTGTGTGTTGTGGCATCATAGCTCCTGAACGGATGAACCGATCTTAAAGCAGTTTTTCTATTTGAAACCTGACGTGATCAAGATGGTTTTTAGCTGTAATATATGTAGATCTGTTCACTCATTTCATGTTCATCAGTGCATTATCATTACCCTATGCCGTGGGTTTTTACATTCTCGTAATTCAAGGTAAGGTAGACACAGTTCCCCTCTACCGTTCAGGTGTGGAGCTTTTAACAGTGCGTAGTCCGAATACAATATTATAATTGCCTACGAAATTCATTGGCTTAAAACTACGTTTGTACTGCTATCGTTAATGCTACCTTTATCATTTTTCATTTTGTCTTTGATGATGTTTCCTTGGGTTTCGGCGTCTCTTATATGTGAAAAGATTGCGTTGGCGTTTACTTTCTTAAGTATTCTCTTGTCGTGGTGGGAATGTATATGCGCAGAAAATCTGAAAAACAAGAAAGATTAATTCATAGGATTCATAGGAGGATAATTCATATATAACAACAAATACTAAAAAAAAAAAATTAAGGGGGCTCTCATACAAAAAGTGATTTTATTTTATGTTCCTTTTTGCTCGATATAATAGATAATGGTATGGAATCCTTCATGCGCGAGTCCGACTCGCAATTGGCCAGTTTTTTGTAAATAAATTCATATATAACCCAGAGACAGAACAAATATTCATGTTCGTCACACAAATTGTATGTGCTGAATGAGAATCTAACCGACGACGTACAGCGCAGAAAGCAGAGCTATTACCAACTGAGCTATGAGGCCAGTTTTCGTCGAGATGGCCAAGATTCCTACTTAATATTATAACTGCGAAAGTTACTTTGCTACGCTTTCAATCCTCAACCACTGAACCGATTTTAAAAATTCTTTCACCAATGGAAAGCTATATTATCAGTGAGTAACATAGGCTATATTTTATCCCCATATTCCCACGGGGTCGGACACTACGCGGGTGAAACGCGGGGCGGCAGCTATATAAATATATACCTTTAAACAAGCAATTTTTGAATATATATATATCTATATCTCAGAAACGGCTCCAACGATTTGGATGAAATTTTGTGTTTCGATATTGTTTTGCTATATAAGTTTACCTGTTTAGTTATATTTCTTGTAAAAACGCATATTCTTATAAAAAAACGATTTTTAATAAAAAAAATTGATGTAGCGCCATCTCGTAAATTTTTGTGGTACTTAATTGGTACTGTTACGTGAAAAATTTAAAATTTCAGAACGAGCGAATTTTTTTAACCCTCAGTAAATTACATTAGAGATGGCCCACTAATGGTTCACTCAATTTTATATTTACCTTTGTTTAACGACATTGTTCATGGTCATGACGACGGCGGGACACTTCAGCTTGCTGAGGTAGTCCACGCACCGCCACTGTCGCGAGTTGTTCCTGTTGGAGTGCTTCAAGTAGTAGATGTAGCGGTTCAGAATCATTTGTAGCGAGCCTTGATTCGATACTGTGTATTGTATACTAGTGGGGATACCTGTACGCAATACAATACAAATAATTATTATACTCTATAAACTCCAGCTCATTCACTCTCAATTATCGAGAGTAGGCCGGTGTCCCTGCTGTGGGAACATTAGAGGTTGGTACATATAAACTCCAGGTGCTCGCGTCCGTAGGTGAGTACCCTTTGAATCCCTACACGTACCTACCCACTGGGTGGTGCTAAAGGAGCAACAATAAGTATTAGAACTTGTGCAAAAATCGCCCGGAGAAGTACTGGTACCGCCAAGCAGTGTTGCTCGCATTGCTGTGGTGGAAGGGTGTGGGTGCCGGTGAAATCTAGTGCGCATGGGACATCCCTGTGTCGGGTGACGGGCGCAACTTCGGTCGGTGAGGACCGTTGACCGTTGCTGTTGTTATGGGCGGAGGTAACCACTTAACATCAGGTCCTTCAGGTAGTGTCGTCACATTTTCACATTAAAAAAAATCTCGCATACCCGTACTGAGGCACCTTACTGCAAAGTTTGGTGTAGGTTCGAGTCTCAAAGCAATCCAAAACGACCAAATTTGTCGTATTGGAAGTTTAAATACTCACGTTTGCCAGCGTGTTCAGATATTTCAATGTTGTAATCCGCTTCAGAAACAGTTCTGCTCAGAGAGTCATCTTCTTGAAACGATACCTCTTCATAATGGTCCTCTACTTCATTTGTGTCTATTGATCTGGTTTCTTCTGATAGTCTGGAAATGAGATGAATATTTTTTTTTAAATCTCCTTTTACCTGATTGCGCCATAAGGAGGTTTATATTTGTATATTTCTTTGGCACGCTGTGCAGCTTAAAGGGCTTGATGGATTTTTTTGGTAGTGGGTCCCGGGTTCCATTTCCGGCTGGGACACACTTACAATAATTATGTAGGTCGGTACATCTTATAATTACAATAGGCAAGCATAGTCAAAGAATACCTAAAAATACTTCAATTATATTGTCACATTAAATTAAAATATAATTAAACAATAGCTGCTGTATAGTGGCATTGTTAAGTCGCATCCCGTTACGCCCATCACTGAGATGAAAAAAGAAGAAAAAGTTAAAACCGGCACCAACCTATCATCTAAAATAGTCGTTTTGTACTTGAGCTCTTGACTTGGTGAAGTCTCCTTGGTTATTTCAAAGTATACATCGTCTTCTACCTCATTATCATTCTCCGTTTGAATCTCATCATTTTGATATTGGTGGTTCATTGAATCTTGCAGTTTCTGGAAATAATAACATGTTCCTGCAACTTTGTCACATGAGAATAAAAAACTGAGATTCGAAATAGTTATAAATAAGGTATTTTATTTTCGACGACTCCCGTCCCTGCCGAGGCATACTTTGTGCGGTGAGCATAAAGTTTGTTCTCGGGTCTTGGGTGTTTGTCTTGTGTTTCTGTGTTTGTCCATGCATCTGCGACACAGGGAATCCTAGTGCAGAGGTATGAGTGTGTAAACGTGAGTGAGTGAGATTTACATAATTACGGTGTTTTATTAACAAGATAATTTGAAAGAATATACAGTACTTAAAACAAAATAACAATTTTTAAACTTTTGTCAGTCTTTTGATTAGGATGAACTTTCAAATGTCTGGACAATGTATCAGGAAACAGCTAGTAGTAAGTATAAAAGACAAGGCAAAGAAGCAGCCTACCATATCTTTTAATCCCTTGATGTGCAGTTCCCTGCCAGCTTGAAGCAGTTCCGAGAGGTTCTCAATCGATATGGAAACTTCCCCAGTGTATATGTACTCTAATATTGCAGTGAGAATAGAGTTTGAGATTTTCTGCAAATACAAAAACTTTTGAAGTATTACAGTAAACAGTTTTGGGAGCATGTCGTTTGCATATATAAGTGAGAGGCCTGTCTACCAGGTGATGCGCAAGGAGCATCATAGTGATAGTGTATATTTGTTCTCAAGAGTATGAATTTTTAAATGGGAGAATTTCGAATGTAAGACTTACATTGCAACATTGGTGTATTATAGAAGAGGCCGGTAAGACCCACTGCTGAGTTGCTGAGTATACTCAGCAGTGAGTGTTACGGGCTAATTAGATATATAGTCGACTTACATTTAGAAAAATTACAGGGTGTTTGCCTTCGGCCGATGATATAAGTTCTTTGAAGTAAGGGCTGGCGAGAGCCATTATAACTTGATGGACTTTGACAAAATGCCCGTCCGCTGCGAGTGTCATATCCACAAACTCTCCATTCTGAAAACATTACTCGTGAATTATCAGACGAATATAATGGACTCATAGTTTGTTTGTAATAAATTTACCTGTTGTAGAATACCAAGTCCATTACAAATATTATTGCGATGTGCCTCCCATGACAGAGAGAATGTTGATGTCGCCATACCGCCCTAATCTTTCACTTTAAGTATTTTAATCAATATTATCTGAAAACACTCCCGCAAATTAACAACGAAACAAATAGGTACCTAAATGTATTTCTGTAAAAAAATACAAACTAGTCAGATGCACAGACAACAAATCACAACAAATCTGTGGGAGAAGTTACATGTTTTGTTTACGTCAAAAATTACAGCTTTTACTATGTAGAAAAAAAAGTTATAATGTAGCAACGAATTGTCAAAGCCGACAGCTATGCTGTGTCCAAATGTTTGATAACTGTCTGGGTGTTGTTGCTGTTGCTGTTGCTGTTGGTGCTGTGGTGTTTAGGCCGTCTCGTCAAAGCGTGAAAAAAGTTTGAGTTTTCGGTTTGGTTAGAAAACTTAGAAAGCTACCTTTAATTTACTAAGGCTTCTACTAAAAGTAACCTTTATTATATGATAAGAAAATACATTTCCATAGCACTGTTGCATGGCTATTTCAAGAAAAAGTATAAATCGTCCACTATGAGTTCAGAGACCAACAGTGAGAATAACTGGCGAGGTGTGCCTATCACCGAGATTTACGGCTCCCAGTCCCCGTGGGGAGCTCCTGAGTTTCCTCTAGTATGTCCCGGACATAACCACGCTGTGCTATATCATGTACCAAGTTCTGGAAATCTTGTCGGGGACAGGCCCCCAAAGCCGCAAATTGGTAAAGATTTATGGGATAGTGAGCATGTTCGCCTTCCATATTCAAGTCACAGCCTCTATCCAGTAGAAGATGTGAGTATAACTATAATAAGTGTTTTTAACTAAAATCAAAGACAAAATCTATAATCATAAAAAAATACTTGGTATTGTCTCTTTGAAAATAATTGTGTATGCCTATGTTTATCCAAAAATGCCAATTTCATTTTAATTTTTTTTTTTAATTAATTTTTTGTGCTTCATTAATAAATAAAATATTATTTTCAGATCAACCATGAGACCCATTTGAAAAAGCGCTGGGAAATCATAGAGGAAGCTCTTTGGAAGCCAATTCGCAACAGTCAAGAGCTGGCCAGCACCATACTAAGTTACAACACCAAGTTCAAAACTGTGTGGAAATTTAGATCATTACATAAGCTTTTTGAAGAAGTAAGTTGTTGAATTCATTAATAGATTCATTATATAAACAAAATTCAAAAAAATTTATAGCAAAAAGTCATCCAAATATATTGCTATCCCAAGAATAATCCAAATATATTCATGGGATAGCAAGGTGGATACAATCTCAACACTTATCACACATTTGTGGCCCCGCAATAATTTGACCCACAGTCCAATAAGACTCATTGTGGGTCTGCCTACTCTATCAGGAATCTATAAAAGTATGTGTGGTGCAAGCTTGATGTAATAAATGTTCTTCTTTTAGTACTTAGATGAGGAGGAATCCCAGTACTTCTTTGATGTGACCCTGCCCGAAATCGCAAAGTTGGCACTGTCTCTGCCAAAATTGATTCAATCACCAATTCCATTGTTAAAGTAAGTATTTGAATTATAATTTTTCCACAATCTGTAACATTACAGAATGATATAACATTCCCATAGTGTTATAGCTCTGCTGGTCATGTCCCATGCACACCAATATGTTTACTTGTGCATGTTAATTTACTTACAAGTGAAGTATAAGGCCAGCCGTAACCCAAGTTATTAGATTTTATATTTATAGTTAATTTCCTGTCCTTTCCAACTCATTCACATCACATTGTATTGCTGTTGTTATGGGCAGAGGTAACCACTTAACATCCAATGGGACTCCAGCAGGTTCCATCATATTTGTCACATAAAGAAAAATATCAAATTATTTTAATAATTTATCAATTAAAAAATTATAATATTATTGAAATTGATATTATTTGTGATAATAACATCCTAGCAAAAATAGCCACAATTTGCAACATTGATAAAGCAGATAACAACAATTATCTGTTCTAAAGATTTACACACTCATACCCGTGACTAGGATTCCCTGTGTCCCTGGTGGCATGGACAAATACAGAAGCGAGAGCCCTCGCTTTGAAGGCAGGGCTACTACCAACTGAGCCATCAAACATGTGTCAAATTGTGAATGTCCATGCCACCTGCAACATAGAGAATCTCAAGGCAGGTGAAAGCGTTTATGTTTTAACCAGTAGTTTGTGATCACTGAGTATGTTTTCTATTTTATAATTTCAGGCAACACAAAAACCATTCGGTATCTTTGTCTCAGCAGCAAATATCTAGCTTATTGGCAAATGCATTCTTCTGCACATTCCCGAGGCGAAACACTGCAAAGAGAACATCAGAATATGCTAATTATCCACACATCAACTTTATCAGGTAACTTGACTAAGTTAATTCTCTTCTCTTGGCTATCCAGGCATCACCACACAAATGATAAATTCATTATCAAATGACAGTTAGCGACCAAGACAATAACAGCTCCCTATCCAGTGGTACTATAATAGAGATCAGTGTACAACCCCTTATATTTGTTTGTGTTGAATAAATTTATAAGCAAATCCAAGTTTTTTTTTTTTGCTTTTAGGCAAGTCTGATCTATAATATAATTAATTCATTTAACTAAGTTTGGTGCTTGTTTAATCCCCATCTGACCTGCTGAGAATATGGAGCAAAAATGGAGGATTAATTATTTTTTAACTAATAAAGTTATTATTTTGTTATTACTTTATTTACAGATTATATGAAATGGGTCCGTCGGATGATGTCATGGAGAAATTGAAATGTCTCTGCCACTATTTCCGAAGAGTTACTACAAAAGGTGATATCGAAAAATATTTAAGATTTTTCACAAATATTTCTATAAAAGAATGACTGCTCCGTAGCTTAGTTGTTAGTAATCCTGCATTCGAAGCGAGGTTTCTAATTGATGGATTTTAGCTTGAGAAGTGATTCGTCATAATTGGGAAAGTAACACCAGCAATATCAAAATTATGAAATTAGCTCTTAATACAGAGCCTTATAAATGGCTTAAGCTATCAGAATTAATCTCTCAAGCTAAAATCTAACAAGCCGTTTAGGCTGCAAAGCGTGCCAAAGACATATACATACATACAAACACTCGAAAAACATGACCAGTCCTTCTGGCGCAGTCGGTTAAAACATGTCAATCACACTTTTATTATAAAAGTGAAAATTTGTGTGATTGTGTGTGTGTATGTTTGTTCCTCCTTCACGTTCCAACGGTACAACGGAATGGGATGAAATTTGGTACCAACGTTACGTTAAAAAAAAAAACAACGTTAACACTCTCATACGTCCGCACTAGGATTTCCTGTGTCGCAGATGGCATGGACAAACACAGAAACACAAGACAAACACCCAAGACCCGAGAACAAACTTCATGCTTACCACACAAAGTGTGCCCCGGCCGGGAATCGAACCTGGGACCCCTCGCTTCGAATGCAGGGCTACTACCAACTAAGCCACAGAGCCGTCTATAACCTTATCTTATATCCTGGATTAAGACATAACACATCACCGCGGGGCGCTGCTAATGTAATTTCCACGGGTATTGGAACGTCCACGTTAAGTTCGATATGTGTGCAGTACAGCGCCGGTCGGCGTGTGCACGTTCTCGAGACGGTCGGTCCCGTTGCGCCGCTGCCCGCAATGGACGGCGTGCACTTCGCGACTGTCGCCACTGCCGCTGCACGTGGACTCGCTGCGCACCATAGAGGATGCCGATGGACTCATCCAAGTTGATTTTGCTAACAAGTGAGTGTACCTACTTGTATAGTATTAGCTGTGTTTGCAATTTCCATCCCTGCAGACTAACTATTTTCATCTATAAACTACGAGTAATATAATAAAGCTGAAGAGTTTGTTTGTTTGAAGGCATTAATTTTTAGAACTACCAGTCGGTATTGAAAGAATCTTTTTGAATATGATAGCTACATTCATGAGGAAGGCTAATAGGTTATCTAGAATTACACTGATTTTTTTTAATTTAGACTCGAGTGAAACCGCGAGCCACAGCTAGTTAAGAATAAAAAAACTAAATGAATATTTTTTTTGTTTTTAATGCTTATTTTTTAATAGCAGCGTTTTACCTACCAATAAAACGCATATTAATTTACTTACCTTTTTCGAAGCTTATTTAATTGAGAGATAGGCACTACGTTTCCCGCCTCAGTATTGCTGTCTCTTTCTTTCGTATACCGGTCCTTAACCATCCCCACCACCGGCAGTGGCGCGCGTTCTGAGTGTCGCCATTTTATTTTGTCATTGTGTCGAAAATTAACCAGGCAGAGTTTAAAGTATAAGCTTCGAAAAAGGTAAGTAAATTAATATGCGTTTTATTGGTAGGTAAAACGCTGCTATTAATTTGACTTGACCGTTTTTCGAAGCTTATTTAATTGAGAGATGTTTGTTATCGCCTGGTGGTGGAATGAGGACCGGACGCCAATGTGAAATAGTATGTTTTCTTTAGGTAAGCTTTTATGAAATGTGTTTTCCTGCAATCTATTCTAATCTGAGTCACAACGGTTTACTGTCGGTAACCCAATTGATAATAAATAAAAACATTTCATTTATAATTTATAAACAAAAATATAATTTCCATAATTATTCTGCATAATACAGGATAAAAGTAATACAATAAGATTATCTTAACAAATCAAAATCAGTCAACCGGGTTGAATAACATGGTTACGGAGGTTGTAGTTGGTGCGGGCAGAACTGGTCGCCTATAAAATTTTGAAAAGGTATTTTGTGACCGCCAATTTCCCCTGGACAGAATGTCTTCCATTGGGAAATTGTCGATCCAATTTTTAGACGCAACTGCAGATCGTATGCTTCCAGGCGTGGCAGTTATACCCGCATTTTTAAATAAAGTTTTGATCCACCCAGAAATAACAGTTTTTGAAGCGTTTTTTGCTTCACCTCTAATAGAAACAAGCAAATTTGTAGTTTTTGCAACATTTCTACGATCATTTAACAAATAAATTGTTCTATTAATCCAATAAACTGGATCCAAATTTTTATTATTAGAATTTCTAAATAATTGCCAACCTGATTGCCTATAATCTGAACAATCTGTTTTGGACCCGAAAGCGGGCCACAATGTTATACAATCATCAGTTTGTAAACAATGATCCTTATCTATCTTTAGTAAGGTTAAGTCATGAATTCTTCGACCCGAGCATAAAAGCAAAAGCGTTGCTGTATGCCTTTGCACTTGGAAACTATTATCGTGCTCGATATTGTAGCTGCCGAGATATGAGGCGAGACAGTCTATATTCCATACTGGAGGCTTGCTGTGACTTGGTTTTTCTAAGGCTATAGATTTTAAAACTTGCTTAATTAAGATATGTGAACTTATTTTTCCAGAAATATCTGGGCTGCAGAGAGTCGAAACTACGGATTTATGTAGTAAAATAGTACTATATGACAATTTGTTTACTAAGTGCAGATCCGATAAGAACCTAGCTACTTCTCCACCTTCTGGATTATTTGAGTTAATATTATGTTTTTCAGACCAAAGTAACCATCTTTTCCAAGCAGTGTCATAAGTCTTACGCGTAGAAGCACGCCATGCTTTCTTCAGGAGTGTAATTTGGCTGACATTCCAGTCTTTTAAATTTTCAGACCACCCCCACATTTCCACACCTCGAGAGTCATGTCTTGTAATTTCGGAGGTGGAAGACCCGTTGAGACATCGATCAGGACTTGGTCGAGATGTCGAATCGTGAAGGGGGCTGCCAATGCTCGAGATTTCAGGTCGGCTCGCCAAAATACTCGATTCCAACGTGGCACTACCAATAGGTATATCCCGTGAGCATTGTTTAGATGACTCAGTACTCTGGGTATCTGAAACGGAGGAGGAAATATCCACGCGATTGGATAGTTCCACTCTCGAGAGAACGCATCGTGGTATAGCGCTATGTGATCGTTCTGGTCTAGAGAAACATAATTCACCACCACGTGAGCGCGACTGGAGGCAAATAGGTCTATCACTGGCGTTCCCCATTTGGCGAATACTTTCTCTGTGCACTCGGCTACAAGATGCCACTCTGGATCGAGGCGAAGTCTCGACAAATGGTCGGCATGACTGTTGTATATTCCTGGTATGTGAAATATATTCAAGTGAATTTGATAATCGTCTAGTATTTGGAACACTTGATTGGTCAAGTCCATGAGCGGCGCAGATTTTGTACCGCCCTCGTGTCGGAGATATGAAATTACAGTTTTGTTGTCGCATTGAATTAAAACCGTGCTCTGACGCAGGAGCTGACAGTGACCTTGTAATACCTTGAGTATGGCTAACATTTCTTTCTGGTTGCAGTGCAAGTGTTTTTCTTGATCTGACCAACCCCCCGTTAGGCACTGTTGGTCTAGCCGTGCACCCCAAGCAATGTCCGAGGCATCGGTCGTAAGGTAATGAGACGGGGGAGGCATATGTATTGGTGACGGACACTTGTTGTTCCGTAGCCACCATTTTATGTTTTCTCTTGCTTGGAGAGGAATGGAATGCCATTTGTGATCTGACCCCAACATTTTGTTTAGTAGGTTCAATAGAGCCCGATAGTTTAGCCGGCCTTTTGGAACAGTAAAGCTTGCAAAATTGAGAAGACCCACCAAACTCTGAATTTCTTTGAGATTGGTACGTTTTTTGTGTAACATTCGAAAAAGTTTTGTCTCTAACCGAGACGTTTTTTCGTTTGGGAGATACTTCTGATTTGTCCAAGGATCCCATTGGACGCCTAGATAAACTAAGGTCCTCGATGGTATGAGTATAGACTTCTCGTAGTTGATTATCCACCCAAGTACTTCTAGAGTGTTGGTCACAATTTTTACGTGTTCCTTCAGGCATTCTTCTTGCTGGTGGGCGATCAAGTAGTCGTCCAGGTAGACCAGGATACGAATACCTCTTTCCCTGAGGGACTGAGCTATCCAGTTGGTCAATATTGCAAAGGTTTTGGGAGCTGTGCTGAGACCGAATGGTAAACAGGTCATCTGCCACAGTTCTTTTCGGTAAACGAGCCGTAGAAATCTTCTGTGGCTGCGTGCGACCGGTACATGGAAGTACGCTTGGGAGATATCTATTTTGCACAGCCAATCCTTTGGTTGCAGAAAGTCTGGTACCCGAAACATATTTAAAAGTTTGAATTTGTCGGTTATGACATAACGATTCAGGTTCCGTAGGTTGAAAATGGGGCGAGCAGAGCCGTCGCTCTTGGGCACTAAAAATATTTGCGATATGAAACTCGGGGACAAAACCCCTCGTTCGAGAACGCCCTGACCTCTCATCTTGTCCATGACGGCAGTCATTTCGACAGAGTGAGGGATCTCCATACCTCTTTTTATCATGTTTGGATAAATGAGGGGAGGCTTTCGACGAAAGGGTATGCGGTACCCAGATATGATCTTGATTATGAGATCGGGTGCTCCGAATCGTTTCCACTGGTCTATAAACTGAACGAGACGGCCTGCTCTGAAGTTCCTGTCAATACTTACGTTGTTTAGAGTCTCGTATGTTGCCTGCTGGTGAGGAAGCACGCTTTTTACCAGATCTTGTTTTATCTTGAGACCTTGGATATCCCCGGGATGATCCACGTCTGTGAAATGTACCACGATTATTCTGTGCGACTGAATGAGTGTAATGACCATGCCAGTGTGAATTATAACCACCCTGCGAGAGCGGCTCCGATTGATAGTGGCCGTGCATGTACTTCGATTTTGACCCTGGATTATGTTCAAAACCTTGCGAAGGTTTTTGAATAGTTGCACGCTCCTGCGAGGAGGTGCTTGGTTTCTTTGACTCTGCCTGCGAGGCGGAGGTATTGGGTTTCTTTAGGGGCCAGAAACATTTTCGGACTCCACCTGCCTTTTCAACTGCAGTGGTAAACTTATCCGCGTTGAACAGGTTCTTGCACGATGGCGGAATCTTTTGTAAGGTGGATTTAACCAGTGGGTCCTTAACTTGTTTGAGAATACAGTCCCGTCGCATCTCTAGTACTTCTGCACGATGGCCGCAAACAAGCTGTAACATATCTGAAGAGATCTTTTGGTAATCACCACAGGCAAAGAGTTCTGTAACTTTATTAATAATAGCACCGTTGTCAGACGCTTCGTCCTTGAGCCAGAGCGCAAAATCATGCAGTATCTTTTGAAGGCTATCATTTTGTTTTATTATACACAATGTCAAAGCCGCAAACGCTTTATCAGAGTGAATTAGATTACGAGGCGACTGGAAAGCCGCAACTTCGTCATTAATTTCGACATCAGTGAAGCCGGGCGTATAATTATACGCTTTTTGAGTTTCTGAGTACCGAATGTCTTTCCAATTAGAGGTATCTAAATGTTGAAGATCATTAAGGAGCTTCAAATGACTATCTGAAGTCTTGGGAACAGAAGGTTCTTTTAGTTTGGTCGCAATGTTAAAGGGTGTTTCTTTCACATGTGAAGAAACTAAATTCGAGCCAGGATCGCTCAACTCTTCGTAAAGATCACCCGAAACTACCGATATGGCATCGTAACAATCCACTTTATCATTATCTATTGTACTCACATTTTCTCGGGTAGATAAACACCTTCGAAGATCGCGTACCTCTTTATAAAGTTTGCTATACTTTCTCCTTTCACTGCGCCGTTTATGTTTGCCCCCCTTTTTCTTTTGGGTACGACGATGATGCTTAGGAGAGGGTGACGCACAGGAGCTGCTGCTTGATGACGCAGAACTGGAGCTTGAACTGGAGCTATCCGACCGTGGTCTGCGGGGAGCTGATGGTCCAGGCAATGAATCAATCACATTCATACCTTCAGTATTTTCGTCCATGCTAAAAATAGAATGTGTTAAAATATCTGCTAAATAAATTTGACACGAACGGTAAAACCGTTATAATGTATACTTATTGCCCGCAGATATGCAATAAAAACAATTTTTAAATATGCAAGTCGTTTAAATGATAAGAAAAAAGATTTAAAATTACTTACTTGTGGGTAGTTATAACTCACTTTAAATATTCAATATTTAAATATTTTCTCAGCCACTTGAAGTTTTCGAAAATTGCGGTAAGCTGTGAGCGCTATTGATAGCGAACACGACCGCTCTCGGCGGGAAACAAGACGCCAATGACAAAATAAAATGGCGACACTCAGAACGCGCGCCACTGCCGGTGGTGGGGATGGTTAAGGACCGGTATACGAAAGAAAGAGACAGCAATACTGAGGCGGGAAACGTAGTGCCTATCTCTCAATTAAATAAGCTTCGAAAAACGGTCAAGTCAAATTAATAACTAAACTAAAGCTAACGGAATGTAACTACAACTTATTCAACGCATAATATGGTCACTACAACTAACTAAAAGAAAATTGAACACTTTCATACAAATAAGGCTAATTATTTACAAGGAATACACCTAAAAAAATACAGAAGAAGTCAAGTAATATTTTTCATAGAACAATAATTTGATCCAGTGTCCTACCTCGTAGTATGAACTTTCAAGTTTCATTTATATTCAGTTAATACAGAAAGACAAAAATGAAAAAAAAACTCATTTTTCCTTCAGAGTCGATTATAGAACTACCTCCAAAAATAATTTTCAAAATATCTTTTACTGAATTGGATCTGTTACAGTTCTATTATAAATATAGATAGATTGGATTTACGTTCTGCTGATTTGTTTACTAAGGTTTTTATTTTGTTTTGGTTTCGTCTCGTTGCCAGGTATCTTGGCGGTGGTGTTCTAGGCCATGGCTGCGTGCAAGAAGAGATACGATTCGTAATATGCCCCGAGCTGATGGTATCCATGTTGTTCTGCGAAACGATGAGGCCCAACGAAGCCATCATGATGATTGGTAAGTTGTATGTTATTTTTCTAACTCGTTACTGAACCCCTAGTTTTCTTTATATATGATAAAAGTCATGGAGCCATGCTAGGCATCCACCTTATAGACCGAGTACCGAACGTTGAGATTCAACGTCGTACCAGAGTAGACGTAGGCATACGGATTGCAAAACTTAAGTGGAAATGGGCGGGACACTTGGCTAGGCGGGAAGATTTCCGATGGAGCAAGGCAGTGGCCGAATGTTAGCCAAGAGATATGCGTCGACCTCAAGGCAGACCACCAGCCCGATGGTCGGACGACATTATGAAGGCAGTAGGAATAAAATGGATTCGCCTTGCACAACCGGCAACAGTGGCGTGCTAGAGAAGAGGCCTGTACCTACTCAGCTGTGGTTGTTACCGGCTGATTAGATAGATAGATAGATAATAAAAGTGGTGGAAGAAGCTGTAGGCCCACCTAATGTTAAGTTGTTCTGATGTTAAGCTCAACCCGTCATTTTTGTAACATAAAAAAAATATAGTCAATGTGGGTAAATGTAAACAGGGATATTTTTATTATTTTTATTTTTAGTAGCTTTTTTTTGAAACGGTATAGTCTTTTATCTGTAGAGATTGAATAACAGTAGGCGAAGCAATCGCGTTGCAATCTAGCAGTTTTAACTGTGAACACAAGTCACGGCCACATCCCCTCATTGTAACCACGTTAGTTATAAGCTAGCGAAATTATAGATATGCTCTATTACATTTGTGTAAAAGACAATACATCCGTGAAAAGACAATACCTAGTTTTATAATAATGAATCCCACAATTCCGTACTTTAGACATTAGTGGTGAACAGTAAAATAAACAACCACTAAATATCTATGATGGCCAGTTTGAAATTTCAGTGTCAGAAGAAAAGAGATAAATTCTGTTCATGTATTTGATGTTCAACATTACCCCAAGTCCCCCACATTTTCGTAAACTGTACTGTACACAAAATTTACCCCACATTTTCGTAAACTGTACTGTACACAAAATTTACCCCACATTTTCGTAAACTGTACCTACTGTACACAAAATTTACCCCACATTTTCGTAAACTGAACTGGTATTATCTTGTTATGGTCAGGTTGCGAACGCTACAGTGTGTACTCCGGCTACGGGCACACGTTCCAATGGACGGGCGATTACCCCGACCGGACCCCGCTCGACTCTTCGCAGCGGCGGCGCGTCGCGGTGCTGGCTATAGACGCGTTGCCTTACTCCAGCGTACGGCAAGAGTACACCAAGGAAGCGGTTATAAGGGAACTCAATAAGGTATATTTAATACTAGCTACCCGCATTTTAAAAGTCAAAATGAGACTAATGGGGAAAAATTTGGAAAATATACTTTTTTAAGTAATAGCCTACTTATTATAATATATACTTGTCGCAAATGTAGTCGTGGCTGCCGCTCCCGAATAGGCCTTTTCAGCCACGAGAAAAAGTGCCTATAACATTTGACTAACGCCGTTTAAATCATCTTTGTTAGATGTAACGGCCAGATGATGATGATAATATTATATATAATATAATAGCCTACTGTTAGTCCAGGGCATGAGGTACATATATGGAATAATTTCTTAACAAAACACGAATTTCATATTTATCGCATTCCATACTATTTATTATAAAAACGTACTGCGTCGTCAATAAACAAAGAGAGAATGATTAAAATTGTACTCGTCAGAGTATTGGAGACTAGTCTTAACAAGTTACGACATTTTTAAATTGAGGCGTAGGAATTTTCACATATAAAAACCGACATTACTTATGAGACACCCTAATATGATATGACCTAATCATTATCATATTTCCAGGCATGGGTTGGCTTTTCATTCGGGACCGACCAAACCTCGAATAGTTTCCAATACCCCGGGGTGGCGACCGGGAATTGGGGATGTGGCGCCTTTGGAGGATCACCAGAGCTCAAATCGCTCATTCAGATGATGGCCTGCGCTGAGGCGAAGCGGCCGATGGCTTACTACACCTTCAAGGACAATGATATACGCGATGACGTCATCGGAGTTTATAATCTGCTGGCAAGATACAATGTAACTGTTGGTAAGGGAATTTAGAGCAGACAGATTTACCATGGTTTGTGAGTTTTGTTGACTCCCGATATTTCGACGCTGTTATATGCATCATGGTCATGATAAATATCTCGGTAACATGAATAATAATGTTCATAACCATGATAGTTTTAAAATTTAGACCCGTCTTTAGCCGACTTTCAAACAAGTTCCAGTTGCTCGCGTAGGTGTGTACGTGTGTGCTTGCTCCTTTAGCACCATCCAGGGGTACCCCCTGGATGGTGCTAAAGGAGCAAGCAAAAGTAGCAGTAGGACTTGTGTCAAGTTAGTGGTACTGCCAGCACATGCGAGCACTACTGATTGGCGGTAGATTCCATTACCTCCCAAAGCTCGTTCCGCATAGTATTCACATAAAAAATTTTGAGGTTATATTTAAATTCGGCTATATTATTTATATGTTTGTATGTTTGTTGCGCGATGTCATTTGTGGTTCAATTCACATGTTTCTTTTTTTTAATTTGATAGGGGTAATACTTCAGAGGTGGTCCCATAGAAACTTCATGATTAAATTCCACCTCTAAGGCATACTATAAGTAAATTAAAGTTATTGAAGTCGAACTATTCGATTTTCAAATCAGACAACCATTTTTATTTCTATTTACCCAATTTCAGGTCAGCTGTTCAAATACATAGTTCGTTTTTCGCAATCGGATGTGCGCAGCGGAGACCTGCACGCGTTCTTGCTGCAAGTGTTGCGCGACGAGGACAACCAAGATGAACCAGCGCCCAGAGAGTCTCCAGAACCGAGTACTCCAGATCTTCAAGACAAAATGGAAACTGTAAGTCTTCCTTGTTTGTGTGAACCAGTTGGTAATGAAACATTTCTATTTTTTTTTATGTGACAAAGTGACGGAACGAGCTGAGGACCCACCTGGTGGTAAGTGGCGACCCCCGCCCATAACAACAGTCCTATTGCACCACCCGGGGGACACGTGTGGGGACACTGAGGAACTCACCTACGGACTTGAGCAATATGGCTCCATTTCATTGTTGATAACATGCTTGTGTCAAATTGATAATATTAAAAAGTATTGACACGTCTAAGGATATTTGGATTGCATCAAATATTGTTCTTATCTTTCCAGAGTGTGTCATCGGAAACATCTATACTGGAGGTGTCTGCTTTACCAGATAGCAAAGACTCGCCAGACTTGTTCTCGCAACTCGAAATGGATGATTTGACAGAAGTCAAGGTCCACAAACCAAACAGTCCCGAACCAGCGGCAAGCAAGACAGAGAAACAACCACACAATTCGAGACTGTTCGAAGAAATGCAGAGGCTAGACGAACAAAGCGGTAGGTTGAATCTCTCTGTAGCCAATACATCGCCGCTTATACCTCCTACCAACGTGTCTGTAAGCAATACTGACACAGCATTGCACACCTCCGATGCACAACCCGACGTGTCAACAAAAAAGAAAATTAGGAGAATTACAGACTATTTCAGCATAAAGCCTCTGTGACGAAGTTGTACGCATATTTAATTGTTTTTATTTATAGCAACACTGTTGTAAACGGGATATTTTCATAAATAAAACACACAACTAATATAATTAAAATTATTTATTATCATTCCTCATAATTCTAGCATACTAAACGTAATAAGTGTATAATAATAATAAATAATTGAATAGTTATTTAGTTTGAAGTATTTCAGCAATATACATATTAATAACTCGATAATAGGTTCAAAAGTCATTTAACTAAACGGAGACATGCAAAATAGGCTTTCATTATTGTATTAGTTCCATAATAATGTGTTAACAACAAAGTCCACATTCGTCTAAGATCCGACAGGTTACGCTAAGTCTAAAAATTAATAAATATTATAACTAAAGAACAATATTAACCTAGCGACTCAAAAAGTGATGATAAATATATTTAGTATCTCTTCAACTTTGGCGAACGGTATAACAATAAATATTTCAATCGATGCTAGCTACTCTGCGCCGAAACAAACTCTTCTAGTCCGAACGAATACGCTAAACGAAACGAGACTGAACAACTGTACCAGCCATGGGCATAGGCCGAGGCCACAGAGCCGGGAACCCCGCTTGTTTCCTGCGCAAGCGTCCCAACGCACGCTTAACGTAATGGCAACACTGACGCTCGGCGCGTGACTAATTAGTCAAACAGTCACAGCAGTCTTCGACCGAACTGGTGGAGGTGGCGTGTCAGCCAGCACCTAGTTCAAGCGTGGCACCAAGCTAAGCTCTCGTCTATGTGGCCTCGAGCTTCAGGAAACAAAGTTGTGTACGAAGTGCGTGTCCGTTTGTAAACACTCCTACGTACACGTACACGGACCGGACAAAGCTTCATGAAACACGAAACAGATATATCTCTATTAAATGTCCATAACGTCATCTCAGTCATTAACCTAAAACATTTATCATAAATCTAAGTTGCGTTCCGTGCCCACGGCTGGACTCTTAGCGATTACAATCCTGTGAAGATCAAACGAATCGCTAATAGCTTACAAAATCTAGTCTATTTTGTATCTCTTACACATAATTGGGGCTGAGTGGTAGTTCATTTACACTGAGCCCGCAATGGACATTTTTGGTATAACTATGTACCGCAAACACGACGGATTTGAGAAAAATATCTATTACAAAGACAGCTCGAGATAACAGATGGAAGGAAAATGGAAATGAAAGAGAAGTCGATGCATTACTCATACCGTTACATATATAAAATACAATTACTCTGAATATTGACCTTTAAGTTTACAACATAAGTTCATAGTTTCGAATGGTATGGCATATACATAGGATTAATGGACGATCATTAAAAGCGTATCGCACCTAGGGCTTGCGGACTTTCGTCGAAAGAAGCCGTTTAGTGATCACGGTGTCACCACACATGAAACGGGGCAGAGCGAAATAAAACAAGTCGATTTTACTCATTACAATTCAACTTATTGGTTGTCAAGTTGGTTCAAATAATTTTGTTTGATTGTTAAGGTCACTTTGCCTCGTTTCTTGTTATTTGGACGTACGGCGTCTTTAGTTCATAACCAGATATGTATGCTGTGAAGTTTTGGCCATGACTGCATGCATCTACTGTATGGACAAAATTTCGCGGCATCATAAAATCTGCTCTCCTAACATAAGTTATCCAGAACAGTTCGTGCTTGGTCGACCAACACGCTTTCATGACGCACAGAAGGAAAATAGAAGGAAACTGAAGTCACAAATGGAATAATCGCATGCGGTCTTAAGATATCGTAATATACACTTGGTAGAAAAGTAGCAGAAACACTAGGAAGTCTACATTGTAAAAGTTAATATATCTTTTATTTAGATGACGAATGAAATAGGATGCTTTAAACAAATCGTGATAGAAGGAAGTCTTTAGAGGTTTAGAATCTTAATGGTTTATCATATCATTAGCACTAAATTTATTATATTTCATATTTACAGAAATGCTTATTATTATATTCATGATTATAATATAAATAAAACTTTGCAATTACCCTATTGATCTTGAGTTCAAGACTGGTTATCTAAGGAACAAGCAGAAAGTATCTACATATTAATTTATCTATGTTTCAATCCCACCCGCACTGAGTCCAATCTTCCAATTCACTTGGCATACAAGAGTGAAGAATTCACAAACGATCTCCAACCTTGGTTGTCTTTAGGTTCGTCAAAGGATGTTGACTCATGGTAGTCTGAGCCTTCGCCAGCCTAAGGTTGGTTATCATTACGAAATGTGACAATATCACGTTCCTCGAAGTGGAATTGGCCCTAGCTTGTCGCCATCACAAGGGCGTAAAAACGTGTAATGATTATGATTCCTCTTAGCATTAACAGCGACACCCTGTAACCGCCCGGGTGGACCCGGGACAAAAGGCTAGTAAGCTCTAAGGATATGACGTCATATGTACAAATTGCATTCCGTGGATGGAACTTCCGTTTACTTCGAGCTCTTGACTCTATCCAATAGTCTATGAGCGAGAGGTTTGTCTTTGATTTGTTGGCGCCGAGTTGGGCGTGCTGTAACGGGCAAGCGGCGTTTGTTTAAATCGCTCCGCTTGGCAGCCTTCTTCCATTACAAGGTGGGTTGACAAGATTGGAAACTTCTGAAGAAGCACCTATATTATTGAGAGTTTTATTTATTATAAACAACACCAATTCAACACTTACAATAATTATTTATCTATTATAATCCAAGAGCTCGTCGTAAAATCTCAATTAAAATAACTTGACGTCTGTATTATAATTATTTTAAATCGTTTGTCGGGTAGGAATCAATTGGATAAACTATTCAAGCGAATAAAACTCTGAACAGAATTATCAGTTATCGGACGGCCGTTTCTCTAATTTGACGATACACTGAGCCTATCAGAACGAATCTGTTCTTCTGTTCTGTGCTGAAATATAGCTTGCTTTGAAAGCAAGAAGTTGTAGAAACTGCACACTTTTCCAATGAGTATTTTTTCTGATTATTCTATGGTAAACAGGCTTAATATATCGTCAATAACATTAACAAACTTTAGCAGTACTATTTCAGTTACTTTCTCTATCTAAATCTCGCCAGTAACTTCCTCTAACATATGTTTATCCCTTACCTCACCTGCTTAGTCAACCCTACCATCCTAAACCGTTAAGAATTAATGGAAAATGCATTCGGTAACGGTAAGTATTCTGGATAACTTATAAAAACTCTTCAAGCGATATAATAGCAGAAATAACTATAAATATTTTTACTAAGAGGTAACCAGTAGGCATTTACTGTTACATAATTACACGGTTATTATAAACTTAGAAAGAAAACAAAACAATAGTTGTAGTAAATAATTAAGTACAGTAATAGAGTAGTGCTTGAAGCTAAACTATGCTAAGCGATAGATAAAATAAATAACGGAAAGAGATATGACTAGATTGTTAACTAGGACCTACAATTCATAAAGCACTATGCGCTCATCTCTCAATATCTTTATTATATAAATAGATATATGATTAGTTCCAAATTTTTAAGTTTGTTTTCTTGATTTAATAAATATTGGCAATCATCTTACGTACTAACCGGCGCCGGGCGGCGTGCGGCCGTCCGACGCCGCTACTCGTTCCCCAAGTACGTCCGCCTTCGCATACCGAATACTAACATCCCCGAGTGATCGTGTCCATACTAACCGACCGGTGCGCGCGTCACGCGACCCCTATAAATATTTTATAAAACTTCAGATTCAAATAGATTAAGAAATTCGTTCTCGTAATACTAATATTCGGATATCGCGACGAGGCGAGCTCCCGCCGCTGCCCCACGGTTCGAATTCACCTAGTTTACGTTTCTATCTAATTTTGTTAATGAGGGGCGGCGGTGGAACGCTCGCGGCGAGATGGCAGGTGAATGAGGATTAGTGTGACAACGCGCTGACCTGACCGAAGGGTCCGGTCCCGAACCGAGAGCGAAGTCGCGGAGATGAGAATGAGATCGGTTACACTACGATAGTTACAAGAAGTATAAAAAGTCGCGAGAGACTTGTGGACCCGAGTACGCTCTGCCGGGCGGCGCGGCTCTGCCGACAGGTGGCGACGTCTGCCCGCGGAAACATTAACTGCAAAGCATCATACCCTGTATCCTATAATCACTTTTGGGTAATCTCTGCGGAATATAGACGCGAATGGAAATTGAAATGTCGTCCGGCCGTGACATGCGCACTACGTTTGGTGAGGCGATATATTCGTTACGCTCAGTGCGAGAGTTCGGTTTGGCAACGTTGATCCGTTATCTAAGCGGGGGAACCCCCGGCCGCGTGCGCGGTCCGCTCGCTACCGTCAGCGCTGCGCCTGCGCTCCAATCACATTCGACTCGAGTTCGGCTTTGTGCGCACGGCAACCTCGTCCATCAGAATTATCCTATCTAAAGGTCCGCGTACACGCGCCGGCGCCGGGTTAAATACTAGAGTTATGCTCTATCTCTACTGGCGATCGAATGCACATAATAATTCCGTGCTTTAAAGCTGAAAGACAAAATGGGCCGCCGCGTGTACGCGCACTCGCGTTATTTACAATATTGTACGTAATGCCGTCTCCCGAGCCCGATCGCGAAACGAGACCTCGTCGACAGAAAACAAACAAAAAGTATCAACAAAAACAGTAGACAAAAAACGATTTAAAAAGCGTAACAATATTGCACGAGAGTTCGAGAGAAAAGAACTACGATACTTAAAACGACGGTAATTTCATTGATCTAAATCTGACTTACTCGTAAATTAAATGCCTAAAACTAGGATACTATATGAATATAATTTGTGTAAATATAAAATATTTTGTTAGATAGGGAAGTGAATATTTGACTAGAGTTGGCGCGGGCGGCGTTCTGCCGCGCGCGCGGCCTAGCGATGTCCACCTCTTGCCTTACATACGCGCGCGTCCGCAATGTACAACAAACATCTATACTGGGGAAGGAACTGCTTAACAATACCCGTGGAACACGTGACATTGTATACAGACAAGAGGGTAGTAACAGGTTCACATTTGCATCGGCGCGGCGCACGTCTGCTCGTAAGACAAGAGTTGTCGAGTGGCGAGGCGCTGGGAGTCGAAGGCGGCCTATTGACCGGATTCGCGATAAGTCGAGTAACGAAGCTACTCGACTCAAGTCCGCCGCCGACTCAGCACCCGGCACGGACGTAGTCAAAGCTCGTTCACATTTCAGTAATCATGGCACTTACGCTATTCTGCCTATATACATGTATAGATTTATATTTATTGGTACGTTTGATTATGAAACTATTTTGTTTGTTATGTATAGTAATTACGCTAAGTTTGTAGTTTCACGCGTTGTTTCCTGTTGCCTCCCCGCACTGGGTTAACAGTCACATTTATTGTATTTAACACCTTAACACGAATAGTTTTTATATGTATATGTATGTACATACACTGACACGTAAAACAAAGACAAAAGCGCGCTCTTAGGAATTGACGTCGCATATAGCGAGTTGGTATTGCCTCTCGTACACTGAAGCCCTGAAGGTGACTATCGGGGGGGTTTTGTACTTTGGGGCACTTTTGGACCGTTCCCCTAGTTGTACAAAAATAAATATTTTTAGCAGTTGAAAACGATCCAGTAGCGGCCCTGTTTCGATAATGTAATTTAGTGATTTGCACTTGAATTTTGCTAATACGTTGATAAGTTATTTGAGCTTTTTCTGGGGCTGCATAGCGCGCGAGAGGCGGAAGAGCGAAACACACAAATGCAATGATACAAACGGCCTGTACAAGATATTAATAATTTTATATCACAGCCCATATTGGAAATATACAACATATAATATTGATCTTTGAAACGAAGGCCTAAGTATGGTTTGATGAAGTGCACTTTGATTTGTACACAGCGTTAAATACAACATTAATTTTTCAACAACTTTCACTAACATAGGTTTTGCAGTACTGGGCGTACCGAGGACATTGCCTTAGAACACATCTAGAGGCCTAATTATATAATTGGTCTACAATAGCTCAGGAGTTATAGGACGAGAGCTGTTGATTCAACAAAACAAAATGTAATTTAAAGCTTCATACGATTGTTATGTTCATCTCGCTCTTTCACTCATGGCACATATTGGTGAAAGGGAGATGCAACGTGAAAGTGCCCTAAAAAGAAATTCTTGCTTTTGAAACATTGGGCCAATCGGAATTTGATGGGCATCGCGCTTGTGTGATTATGAGAAATGAGGAACAGCAACTCATCGAAAGATCATTTCAATCGTTTTCTCCAATCGGTTTATAGGAATGTTTGTTGAACATTATTCTCAGCGTATAGTCACAACATAACTGACTCTATATTTACATAACATATCATGGCACTACCCAGCGTAATACCTTACCGGAACACACAATGATAAACTTTAACAAAATATAGGATAATATAATTCTTTTAATAGTGCTATATCATCTTACATTAGTGTGAGTCAGTGGTCGGAGGCAACAGTTCGCGGCGCCGGCGCCGGCGCGGCTGCGGCATCTTGTCGCTTCACATTCTAACTAAACAAACAGAACACGCGGGAATTCCCTTCCGCCCACACGGGAAGTCCCGCAAGCTAGCGGAGCAGCGCCCTCTACCCCGCACCAACCAAACAAATTGACGCAAGATGCCCGCGCGCCCACGCTACACCAATTGCAATACACAATCATTAAAATACATTCTTCTTATATTTTCAACTTACTTAATAAATTCTGTTTCGCTTAATTCAAGCAAATAACTAGATATAATAAATTTATGTTAAAAGTTTTCAGTTAAACTTTACTTATAAGTAAGAAGATGTTTGAATGACAAAATTTTTATAACGTCATTTTTATAATAATAATAATTTAATCAAAGTTAATAAATTGTATATAATAATATAATAGATTCAATGATTACTCGATAATGATAGAATGAAGCATCTCTACGCATTGATCAATAAATTAATTAACTAATTTAGTATACTTCCCACTCGTAAGTAGTGATATTTGCTAACTCCACGTGGGCTTAAATTCCTTGGAATTGTGGGTAGTGCGCGAAGTTGCGCGCCTCGGGCCTTAGGTAGAATGTCGCTCGCTCCTGGTACTCCTGAAACCGACCAAAGGACCACAAACTATAGACGTCTGTATTGTTGCACCAAATACAATTGACATTAGGGGAACAGCGATCGATGTATTTCAATTTCGATCGATGTTTTTAATTGAAAACTAGTTTTATTTAAAAGTATGAATGGGGGAACATATTTTGCCGTGGTGCCTTTCCAATTGTGGCTGGGGTCCCACCAGCCCCCTTTCAGTTCAGGACGAGCAGTCAATCGGCTCAGTACCATCCCTACCTCGTCGAAATACCACCCATTCGTACGAAACGTCTCGCGTCTCCCTTCATAATACGAACAGTTAAGGAATGGCACACTTTGCCAAGGTTTTCTTCAAGTCATGGGTAATAGGTATCTTCTAGACTTCCGTGCTCCATGAGCACTCAACATCTGGTGAGATTGAGGTCAAGCGAAGGAATAAAAAGGTAACCACTTTTGTTCCATAAAAAAATCTTCTAACGTCACTGAATATAAATGGCCAGGTTTGTGGGCAGTGTGCACTTACAAGGGGCAGGTAGTAGGCGCGCGAGGACGGCATCGCGTGTTAGTAGGGCCGGTTGGCATCCTTCGGCCGTTTCAGCTGGACCTTCAGGCGTTTCATGCCGATCTGGAACCCGTTCATGGCCTGGATGGCGGCCTGGGCCGAAGTCGGGTTGTCGAACGATACGAAACCTGAAAACAGTTTCTTTTATGTATCACGGACCACTCAATGTTTACTTTCCTTAATATTTTTTTTATTGTATGGATAAAATAATTCTTCTATCCAGCAGCTTTATATTTTTTTTTATTTCTCATAAGAAGAACAATGACTTAAAAAACCACGTATAAAACATAGTTAGCTAACATAAAAATTACTTTATGTCTCCATATATAGCAACATCCTAAATAACTAAACTTACTTAACATATTAATTATGAACCTTAAAATTGTGCACTCGTTTTATTAATACGTAGATATTGGTTTTTAACACAAAAAAAGCAAAGTAGGTATTAAATTTTATTATTATACTCAGCTCGTAACTGCAATAAGACAAAACACCTACTTAAATCGTATATTGTTTCTATTTTTTTCCATAGTATTCTTTTCCCAGTACTACTAATACCAGTTTTGATCAATATACATCTGATGCTATGCGGCATGGTCCAGGCCCTTGAGAACAAATTTAATACTATGCATACGTAGCTCTTGTGCTAATGATTACCGTAAGATAGCAAATGGTATATTACGGCAATCGGTAATAGTATCTCGGTACGAAGTAGTTATCAAAATTGGCTGCTGTTTCAATAAATTGTGACAAACTTCCTAATACTCTTCTATCCTTTGTTACTAAATGAAACTAAACATATCCTTACCGAAGCATTTGCTCTGATTGGTGGCCCGATCAATGAAGACCTTGCTGCTGATTACGTTTCCGAACGGAAGAAACATCTGCATCAGTTCAGCGTCTCCGAACTCCTGGGGCAGGTGGTAGATGAACAGGTTGCATCCTTCGGGCCCTGAGATTGAGCAGCCTGGGAACATCAACATGTCTTTAAAGAACTCATGGATCTGTCTATCAACACCTGAACACAATGCCCCAGAAAGGTTAATTTGTGTTAGGTGCGCGAAAAACATTCCATGCATTTTCATGAAATCTCTCATTCTGTAACTCATAGAATTATAGAAAGATATATATTAGATCACTCTTAAAGCAATGTATTTACTTCCACATGCAATAGTGTCAAGATACAAGCGAAAGTTATGGTATTATGTCTATATTGCATAGACATGCTGTACTTAGAAAACAGTAGAGATTTTCATGGACTTATAAATGTATTAATAGCTTAAATTATTTCACACACAACAAAACTTATGAACATACTTACAAATATTTTTTACACGTGATTGCAAGACATGAAACCGAGCATAGTACAGCGACAGACATTGCAATGGTAGAAGCAGTGAGGGTTTGCGTAAAGGAGAAAAGCAATCACCTTTCATATTTGTGGAAATGAAAATGTAAGTGCTTACAGACATCAAATATCTTAACGGGTGCACGTAATGCATGTCTGTACAACACTTACAGATCCAACTGCTCAAATAATGGAGAAGGTGATTAGTTTTCCACTTTTCATTAAAACATCGAGGGGGTTGTTTGTCTCTGTACACATAATCTAACAGCATGTAAACTATGACATGTATACAGTTACATACATCAGACAGTTTTGCACATTTAGACAGTCAGTAAATGCATTGTACAACCATACACATTAAAATTATGATTAGCAGCTAACAAGTGTATTAGCTTTTCTTTCCACAGTAAAATATGGGAAGGAAAGACAACACTTATTAACTTACCTACTGATGTATTTCAGTTAAAATATTTCACTCTTCAAACATTCGTCGATTACTATTTTATCCACTGAACAAATTTCATTAAAAGTGTATTACAAATTTCAGAAATTGTCGTTGCTTATATACTAGACAAAATACTCAATCAAATAAATGGAAACGTCGATGAAACTTCCGGATTTATTTTTGCAATGCATCAGTCGATTATTCAATTAAACGATTAAAATGTACGTCCGTATGGGAGCCTATTCATCACGTACGATGACAGATTATAATGTGGTGAACACTAAAAGGTTTTGTTAGTTTGGTAAATCCGCATAACGAGATCTAGTGGCTAACTCCCGAATCCAGTTTTGTTGGAGTTGGTATCGAAGCGGCTTTTCATCGATCGACTTTGGAGGAGGTTATCAAATCGGCTGTATTTTTTAAAATGTTTGTTATCTCAAATCTCATTTATGAACCAATTATGGATCTGATTTCGGATTGGTCCCATAAAAAACATATTAAAATCTGGTTAAATATAATAGTTTCGTTGTTAAATTTTTTAAATATGCCACTTGTCTTTCCTCTATTTGGTAAGTTTATTAGAAAGAGATAAAATGGCGATCCTATCCAAAAACTGGTATCTCGAGTTATACACCTGATCGGTTAAGTTTAATCGATGTTTCTGAAGGAAGAGGAGTCGAAGAGTTGCGCCAGAGGTCTTCAGCTGATAGCATTAGTCTGACTGAAAATATCGGTAGATTAGTTTTGAAATTTTTTGTTCTTATAGCGGCTCTATATAGACAGTCTGCGGTAGCGTTCAGTTATAATTGCTAATACAAGTGATCTCGCTTTTTTGTGTAACCTTTTACTTCTTTCGTGTCAACATTCCAATCCTAAAATATGTATTTGTAAAATTTTTCAAAATTTGGCTTTTACTAAGATAATCAAGCTACAGTTTCGAAATTAATTGTAAATGATAAAAGACTGCGAAAATTAACGGGACGATGAGTCGCTAGCAATGACAGTCGGTGTGTAGACCTGGAAATTAGCAGTGAATAATAAATCACTGCTAATTCACGTACACACACCAACATTAACATTGCCAGCGAATCGTTCTCCAGTCGCTGAAGTCGCCCTGTGTATAACAAACCGCTTGAACTGAAGATCTTATAAAGATTATATACGGGGGTTAGTTGTAAACCCGGCTTCACTTACCATCTCTTTGCGCTGGCGCAATAGTCGGCATCGGAGCGGGTATGGGCTGAGGGAACTGCCCATAGACTGCGGGGTAAGCTGTCAAACAATTGTTGCAAATTTCACAATGAACACCTAATTCTCGCACACAATCATGCTATACGATATTAAGCATAATACATAATATTAGCAGAGATTCTGCGTGGCATTCTCAATTTTACGTGACGCGATAAGTTGAGAGCGGTATATAGAATGCACACATCATCTACTACCAGGCCCCCGAATTCGTTAAAGGACGCAAATCTAAACTTTAATATTTAAAATAATTCATTAAAAACATCTTCGGTTTTGCACGCGTCAAAAATAGTTACTCAAATTGAGTGATGTTTTTTAAAGTTTGGAATGCGTTCATTGAAAAGGTGGCCATAAAATATATTATAAACGTCTATGACATCATAACAATAGTTTGGGATTCAAAGCTTTCTGATTGCAACAATGTTGACATCAACTACTTGTGATCAGTCTCCAGTAGCGTGATGATTACAGTACACCAACATTACCGAACTTATGCACAAATATAGAAATAGTCATTCGATTAGCTGATCGACATTTATTAAATAGTTTTTTTATTCAATGTACTTTTTGATGATCAGTTAATCGATCGCACTATTTTATAACAAACAATCATACCACTACGAAACTAAATACAATGGTACATAATTATTAAATAACGTTGTGCATTATTTGCCACGATAATCGTCACAGGGACGAAAAGTGTTTTACCCTATGAATGGCTATCACTGCCTGTTTGCAGAAGACAACCATGGGGTAGCCATAGCTTTGCCATTGATCATGTAAAATAATTAAGGACGTCGCTATTACGAAGTTAGGAGTAAAGTTTGTGACATGTGACGCTTCGACGAAACCAAAACCAAATGTGATCTTAAGTTTTGTTCTTCAGCAAACACATACAGATAATGTTCTATGAATTTACTTCAAGTGGCTTCAAAATATTTGGAAACCTTGTTAGTTTCTGGTTAAGAGCAATGGTTGCATCCCTTCCTAGTCGAGAAACGGCAAGCACTTTCTACCAAGGCCACCGATGTATTGTACAGTAAACCCGGCGTATTTCCTCACGAGTACCAAGGCAATCAAAAGTATTTCAAACTTTATCTTCGTGTGGCAAAACCGAAGAGCGTACTACTGTAACCACTTCACCACAATCATAACTTTACCGAGAACTTGAAACGCCCATAACTTCCCAACATTTCCGCGATCTGTTTCTTAGATTGCACATTGAATTGCCCTGGTATTCAAAGGCGGATTTCTATTTCCGGCCGTTTGTAAAATATTTAAAAACTCCGTCACTGGAGCGCTTATTGCTTATGGCCAAGTCACAAAAACAGGAGTTTCACTTGGTGCTTAGAACAGTTACGTGCTATGATACACCAATGCATGGTTTAATGATCACACTGATGCTTGGATCCACGCGGTATACACTTGGCCACGCTGCGTTTGATTTTGGGAGCCATACCAATCGTAGCACCAACCGAAAGCTGCCTGTATGGCTTAGGCCTGACACTGAGGTTGATGCGTCACTCACCAACGCCTGGGAACGGCTGCATGCCAGAGTAAGCTGCGTGCTGCAGAGCCGCAGCTTCGCCATTCGGGAGCCCCTGGGCAGTCACTGGCACAGCTGGAAACAGAACTTCGTAAATAAGTAGAACCTTACATTAATTAAATTTATTTATTGTTAAAACTTACAGTTCTGACGACTTATTATTGGTTGACCAGAAATATATTTTGTCTCTTTCAATGTCTCATGCATGTAAGACAGCGTTTGAAGAGAAGAGCTTTTGTAGCCAACTTCAGGGTAGATATGATATCTACATAGCCTAGGGCGACTTCTGAACAAGTTTATTCTGTTTTCAGATATTGATTAGCAACATTTACATTTAATTGGTTTTTATTCATATCGTTTTAAAATATTTTTCTTTTCGGACTGCTATCTTACCTAACAGTGAGAAACGAAATTAACGTTTTGGTTATTTTGAAATATACAACAGACATGAGCTAACTCTCGGCTGGCCACTATTTTAAAACTTGCTTTGATTCTTGCTTAGATGAAAAACTACTTACGGCCAGTGAATGTCTGGTGGATCCCGTTGGTGTAGACAGCTTCTTGCGGTTGAGGCTGACCGTTGGCGGTCTGCGCAGCCATATTGAACCCTGGCATGGTCGGTGAGGGCAGCGACGGCAGAGCGCCGTTCAACGGCTGAGCCCCGCCCGTGCCTATCGCCAATCCGGAAAAGTTATCTGGAAGAATTGGAAGTGTCAGGTGATGAGAGTTTACATGTCTGAAATATTTTTTTATTCTTTAATGTAATTTTGATAGCTGATTGGCTGAGATCATACGCTTCAAATGCCTAGTTTTATCCACACTATCGTTTGAAGTTCCTCTTCAAAGTAAGCCGAGACCTTAGATTCTCACACTCACCCTGGCTAAAATTTAATTTAGTTTTGGTGGCTCTGGCACCATAACCAACGGAAATTGCCCGTAACCAGGTGAGGAGGCAAGTAGTGAACTATATCCTCGACTGACTTTGGGAAACATCGTAAGTTTTATATGAGTTGTCAAGAAACTTACCAGAAGCAGGTGGCACCACCGAGTTGGTCAGACCGTTGAGAGCATGGGACGTAAGCGCCGACATGGGGCTGATGTACCCTTGGGCAGTGGCCGCTACCATCAGCGCAGCTTGTTGCTGTTCATCAAACTACGCATCAATATAGCATCATTAGACAAGCGAAGAGGTTGGCGGGGAGACAATCGACATACCCTGGTGTTCACTTTTACCAACCAACCCATTAACTTATCCCCATAAACCTTGCAGAAAGGATTGAAGCTATGCATCTTCTCGAAGAATTTTTTTTCTCGGTTGCGAAGATGCATCATCACTCATTTGCATTGTCCAAATTAGTCTTAAAATCGTTGATAAAAGTGAAAAAAGACATGAGGCCTATTTTACCGAACTTGCTCTGTCACATAAAAAAATATAAGCCAGAAAAATGTAGTTTAGTAGCCAGAAAAAGGTAGTTTCAATCCCAACACTAATGCTTTTTTGTTTGAGCTAAGTCTAGAATATAGGCCTACAGATGTCAGGCCAGGGAATGTCTTGTCGCCCACGCTTTGAGTTAGTACGATAATGATGAACTGTGACAAAAAAATTAAATATTTATGCAGGATATGTTCACTCACTTAAGGGACTCTAGCCTGTTAATCAAGTCTATGAAACTATCTATAAATCCTTGGCAGGTTGAACGGCAAGTTAAATGTAGGCGTCCACCTATTGTGTTATGTTACATAATAAAATCTATATGACTCAGGTCTCACCCTGCCAAAGTATCAGAAGAACTAAAGCATTGGATTTCGCACATCACTTAAAAAATTTACCTACTAGCTTTTCCTGCAACCTTAATGTGAGGGCACCCTGTGTGTACTTCTCGTAATTTGTTCTCGTAATAAAATGGTTTTAGGGTTTAGTCAGAATACCAGCGCTGCACTGGTAGCCGTGCTGCTGATACACCCTTTTTGGACTAGAACCTAAGCTTTTTTTCTTGTATTTTTTCTTTTGTTTGTAATGTCAAAATATATGTCTTTTCTATTAGTATCTCAAACGTCTTCAAAGTAAATTTTGCTTATTTGCACTGTTTTTGATTTGAATTGTCGAGGGATTTGAAGGTCGAGGTCGAGGTGAGTCTTGTTAGGATTCACTTATATTTAGTCAGTGCGACACGATAGCTTCTCGTAAGCTACCAAATTGGACACAAATTGTTGTAAACTTAATGAATTCCCGAGTCACTAACTAAATTCAGCGTTAGATAGTTAAGAATATACTTGTGATATGTACTAGAATCTACATATGTTTAACGTTTACAAACGGAGCGGGCTCCGTATGGACCAAGTGTGCTTCAACTATGAGCTAGCGGAGTGGACAATGAAAACTAGCACATCACAGCGATGTCCGAGGCATAAGGCCCAGAATTCACCAAAGCTGAGACGAGGGGACAGAAGAAATTCAATGTTCAGTGTTGTTTACATTATTCACCTCTTTCTCAACCTCTTTTCCGCTTAACTTTAATGAAAACGATTTAGACGGAGAAGACAGGAAATGTCTCACATTGTCTAATTCAAAAATATAATAAACTGACGCCAATACTTTCATCCCTTTCATTCGCTCATATATGCGATGCAATTTTATATAGAAACAAAACGCGGGCACACCCTTTAAAATAAAAAAAAAAACATCAAAATCGGTCTAAAATTAGCGAAAACAACGCGTAATAAACATACAAAAAACATACAGCTGAATTGATAACGTCCTCTTTCTTTGAAGTCTTTAAGACTTTGAAGTTAAAATACTTCTCTCCTCCCCGCTTGAACAGTGTCTAGTGGTGTATAGTGGTGTAGTGGTGTCTAGTGTCTAGTGGTCTATTGGTGATTTACAAAATATCTCCGCTCCGCTTTGCTGAAAACCAGGTCTAAGAATTACATCTCCACCAACCACCGGTTTAGTGGATTCCGGGCCTAAAGGTGTTGATAGGGTAGGTAGAGTTATTGCCATAGCAAAGTCCGCGGGGGAAGTTTTGTAGCGCCGAGCGCAAGCGGTTGCAATATTACATGCCAAAGGTACAATAAATTCTCCATCCGGTCCAAAAGTGGAAACTTTTGACTATAGAATCTGTTCGTAATACTTTCTGCTTATTTTGTTCGCGAGAAATATTATACATGTCATGCATGTTCCATGTTACGTGGTGATGATGATGACGTCTGTTTACTGTCGTGGGATCAAATCCTATAGTGAGCTTTCGGTGAAGGAAAACGGAAAGTGATCGTGAAGTCATACAGTGTTAGGCTTGGAAGGACAGGGCAAATGCCCGGGAATGTAGCTACCACCACCAAGTGGAAAATCTGCTAAAACACCTACCTAGCAGCTTCCTATATTTCCAGTGAATGCAATCAGGGCGTTGCGAGGAACCACAATTGGTATTGGTGTTGGTACGCCTAATCGCCTAATAACATGACAAGCAGCCCAACGAAAAGCCTGTCAGCGATAAAAACCCTCTGCTGACAAGTATATCTAAATTTTATTCTATACATACAGCCCAATAAAAAAATAACTAACACGTAGAATAAAATAGTTGCGTAAATTACATTAAAAAACAAGCACGACGGAATCTGTGTTGGGTGGGCCAAAAGGCCTCAGCACAATTCTGCACCGAAAGATATATCAGTGCCGCGCTGGTTATCGAGTGTTTATCAGACAGGACCCGGAGGTGACGTCACGGAAACAGTCCCAAAATTTACACAAATAAGATAATATATATTTATAAATCATAAGAATGTATTTAAGGTTAAATCTGGTATTCGAAACCTCCAACTAATTTAGGTGGATAATTACAGTAAGGAATTGTGTACTGGCAGGGTTAGGTACCCACTTACCTACATACCTAAACTAACATTACATGCACGAAATAGTCGGTGGCTCTGTTCCAAACCTACTAAGTGGTCTGTATCCCCTAAGTTTCGGTTTATTCCCTGCCATTAGTTTGTCCATTTCACTCAGTTCCAGATAAGTTGGCAGTCTTGGCTTCGGTACGTCTAGCGGTGGTCTGACTTGTACAACTAGTTTGTGAGATCTTATCTTCTGAAACTGGTAGGTATTTGATTTGTTTTAAGCAAAATGCTTTTAAAATTGTGTTTTTGTTGCAAATGTAATGTATGATTGCTATCAAATCGTAGTAATATCAATGATCTGATTGCTTCATTGATGATTGCTATTTATGCCAAATATTATGAAGGAGTATACTTATCAAAACTAAGGACAAAGAAATCGCAAGCTTTATTTGTTTGCACATTACCTCGAAATTCATTTGATTAATCATATGTCTAATGAACAGCATACATACTCAAAAGAGAGTTATAAGTATGTTTATTCAGAAATTTGAGTCCAGTACGTATGTAACGCAACATACAAAATGCAGTGGTAAAATATCAACAGTTGTCGCGATAAATTTACCTGGTCCAGATTCGATTTGTATGGTACGACTAGATTTTCCGAAGTTATTAGGGATTCAGTGCCGACATTTCCTGACAACAGGGCTCTGTTGAAAATGTTTTATAGGTTAGGACGCCTCTTTGTATAGTAAAACGTATCAAATACATTAGCCCAGTTTTGTGTATACTTGTGTTATATAGTTGTGACTACCGCATCTGTTTGCATTTGCCAAACGTTTAATTATTCATCTGTTTGATCTGTGCCTCCAATCACGTTGTTGTTTTCTAGCAGATTTAAAATCCTGGTACATACCTGTTCCGTGATGACCTGCGCATACGCGCCGTAAGCGCCAAACTGGTTGAACACGAACGGATTGAGGAGGCTCATGTTGCCAGCCATCTGCTGCATCCGTCGAAGCTGCCGTTCCTTCTCCGTGTCAGCGAATTTAACCACAAGGCTCGAAGACGCTCCCTGAAACAAAAAAATCATAATATAGGAAGGGTGAAGAATACTACATTGTCGTTTAACTTTACGAGGAGAGTGTTTATTCCTAGTTTGCTAGGAAGTCTTGGAATCCATGTCAATGATAAATTGTTTTCGGATCTCTACGACCTTTCAAGATCAACGGTGCTTAAATTCAATTGGTACATAAATTTCTAGTCTGATATCGGGGATAAAATATTGATGAGCGGATTAACTGAGCCCTTTGTGGGATTTTCTATCCTCGAATGTACCTTTTCTGCTCTATATTCCGCACAAAACACCTGTGCCTTTACCTCAAAATAAGCCACCAGAAGCCATTTTCAAAGCTCTACGATTGATGAAAAAATAATAGTCCCAAAACAACACTCCCAAAGGACTCATGTATCAAACAAATCGCGGGTAGACTTTGATCTTAAACACACGCAAAACTTCGCGTTGTACGCGTTTGAGGCGAGAAAATAAAATGGCATGCAAATGGCAAGCGTTTCACGCAGAACCCTACTTAAAAATTTAACGTGTAAACCGCTCAGTGAATAGTGTAAACGGCTAAAGAACTCCCCCGTCGGCAATCCCACAAAGTGCGGCGCAACAAAACGTCCGACACAATGCCGAGAGAGCTAAACGTTCAACGTTCACATTCATTATGTATTTGCACTCAGGGTACTGGCAAAAATGGCTTGCCAGTAGGCAGTAGGCTTTCACGCGCAACAGGTTGGGCCCCGCTTCTGTTGCAACAAGTTATTTGGGCTCACATCCAAAAATGCATCGGCCGAGACGAAGAACTTTACCCTAGCGGAAAACTAGCTTCCTTCCTGGTGCAATAGTTTCTCGGACTAATTGAGCCTGAAGTGGGATCGTTGTTGATTGTGCTAGTTCTTAGTTGTTTGCTAGCTGTGCGTGCGGACGTGGCTACGCATTCGGTTGTTCAATTATGAGCATGGATTTATTCGATTCCAATGTTTGCGCTGCCCGATATTGAATTGGTATTGTGTAAACGGTGCGGTTTATGCTTGAAAGCTTTTCGTTTGTTTTAAATTGTGTAATCGAGAACATGATCATAAATGCAAGAGAGCTCAGTATTTTGCTAGTTGAATTTAGGGGACCGATTTTTATTTATATTGACGATTATGAATGTCCTGATGATTGGTATTTATTTATTGGGTGTGTGAATATGAATCCGCCCTTTCTCAACAGATGTCGTTTTTAGTATTGTTTACGTGTACTAATAAATGACCATACTTGTATTCGATAGTACTGAATGTCAGCTATCTAACGCATTTTATGATATTTGGTTGAAGTGTAAGCAACAATTGTTTTCACCTTTTCGAAAATGTCGGTTTTTATTCCAAATAAACGTCATTTGCGGGAAGTGTTATTACATTATTTTATTGCGAAGAAAACTGCAGCGGAAACTTATCGTTTGCTTGTGGAGATTTATGGTGAGCATGCTCCGTCTAATACAACTTGCAAGGAATGGTTTCGACGATTTCAAAATAACGATTTTAGTACTGAGGATAAAGAACATGGAAAACCACCAAAAAAATTTGAAGATGCTGAATTGGAAGCATTATTGGCGGAAGATTCTTGCCAAACTCAATCAGAATTAGCTGCAGCATTAAATGTTGATCGTTCAAATGTTGCAAAGCGTTTACAAATGATGGGAATGATTCAAAAAGCCGGTGACTGGGTTCCACATGATTTAAAAGAAAGAGACATGGAACGTCGGAAAACCATTTGTGAAATGCTGCTTCAAAGACAGCAAAGAAAAGGATTTTTGCATCGGATAGTCACAGGAGACGAAAAATGGATACACTACGAAAATCCTAAACGCAAAAAAGCTTGGGTGAAACCAGGCGAACCAGGCCCATCACAGCCAAAAATAAATATTCACTGTGCCAAGGTCATGCTCTGTATTTGGTGGGATCAGAAAGGTATTGTATATTATGAGTTGCTCAAACCCTCTGAAACTATTAATGGAGAAGTTTACCGACGACAACTAATGCGTTTGAAGCGAGCCATAGAAGAATAACGACCAGAATGGGTGAATAGACATAACAAATTAGTTCTTCAGCATGACAATGCCAAACCGCATACCGCAGAAGTCGTAAAAAGATATTTAGAGGGACAGGACTGGGAAGTGTTACCCCACCCGCCATATTCACCAGACATAGCTCCTTCGGATTACCACCTATTCCGGACGATGCAGACAGACCTTACTGGAGAAAAGTTTACTTCATGTGAAAGTATCAAAATTTGGATTGACAACTGGATAAGCTCAAAAGACCAGGACTTCTTCCAGCAAGGAATACGAAAACTACCTGAACGATGGGCGAAGGTTGTAGCTGCAGATGGAGCATACTTTCAATAATTTTTTTTTTAATTTTGTAAGCGAACAAATGTGTTTTATTTTGACAAAAAGGGGCGGAGTCATATTCACACATCCAATAATGAAACCATATCTCTCTCCGTGATTCTCATTTGTTAATGATTTGGTTAATGATACGTAAGATTATTAAGATAATATTAAGATCCCTTAAGTAACGGTACTAATTCTTTTGGAATCTAAATTAAGTATTTTTCTTTGAGAACGATTATTCAAAATAATTATGGTATAAAGTATAAGATTTATAAGTTTTCAGATAACACAGCGCAGCGTTGTACCAAACTTTGTAACTTAATGGAGTTTGTAAGTCATTAAATTAATTATTATTTATTAACTTCAGATTGATGATGGTAGGTATAATGGTAACTCCTTTCAAGTAATATTACTTATTACCCCTCGCAACTCTTGTCTCCAATTAGCCTCAAATATTGCGGAGAGTGCTGTAATACAGTGCAATTATTATTAAATAGTCAAAAATACGTTCCATTTATAGAAATTCTTACAAATGAGTTAATTTTTTAATTTACTTTGGTTACTTTCGATGAAAATCTGTTTTTTTTTCATGAAGATTAAGTCATCCGAATAAGTTTTTTTTAACAAGAATACAGAAATTATTAAGATGTATTATAAAATACTACAGTCAACTAAAATCCAAGACAGGACCCACGAAGACTCACTGTGTTTTCAACATTGATATTGTAAATTTTTCTTTATTTTTAATAATTATATTTTTGTAGTTAATATATAATTTTTAACTAGTGAAAGGCAAAAGAAATTGGAAAGCACAATAGACCACATCAGCTACAATCACATCGTCTCTATCCGAAGACTATCCGTAGAAGAATGGAGTGGTATCAAAAATATACGCAGAATTTTTTAAGTGTATAATTATTTTTTTTTTTTTTTTTAATGTGAATTCGTGACGGAACGAGCCGAGGGCCCACCTGATGGTAAGTGGTGACCCTCGCCCATGACAACAGTAACTCATACCTCTGCACTAGGATTCCCTGTGTCGCAGATCGCATGGATAAACACAGAAACACAAGACAAACACCCAAGACCCGAGAACAAACTTCATGATCACCACACAAAGTGTACCCCAGCCGGGAATCGAACCCGGGACCCCTCGCTTCGAAGGCAAGGCTACTACAAACTAAGCCAGGGAGCCGTCTCAGTGTGTAGCCGTCTCGTATATAGTAAGTGTGCCTTAAAAACACGTTGTATGCGAACGACTGTATCTTTTGGAGTGTCCAAGAATTGCTTCAGATTTAAAAGTGCTCATGGCAAAATTTGATTTGATGTTCTTTAAAGATCATCTAAGTTAAGCAACTTTCTACCCGGTCAGTACTTGGATGGATAACCATTGAATCCAAGTGTCATTTGAAGTGAGCGCTTCACATGTCTTCGAATTTTTGGTTTTAAGACATCCCATAAGAGGTTTTCTCACGATGTTATCCTTCACCGTTTGGAGAACGTGGTATCACGCACATAATTTTTTCAAGTGAAAATCTTATTGGTGCCCTTGTGGGTTTGAACCAGCGACGTTGAGAATGAAAGTCGGCGCCTGTGCCCCTGGGCCACCAAGCTCTCTGTTTACAAGTATAACTATTTCTAATTCTACCCGCTCCATGTAAATCCTGTTTTAAATATAATCCGAGATGCCTATTGCGAATTTCACGTTAATTAAGCAATCGCACCCTATAGGGTGTACGGTTCACCGCAATGTAATGAGAAAAGACGGAAACGCTTGGATATTTCGTAAAAAGTGTGACGACCTTTAAAATTACTTTTTAAATTGTGTAGACATAGTATATAGCTGTGCTACGACAAACGTAGCAGTACTACGAGATTCGTAGTTGTGCTACGACATACGTAGTGGCGGTACAGTATTAAGTTTGCTTGTTTACTATCTCACAAATATTAATTTATACACTTTTATAACTTTTACAAACATTTGTTTGTTTGTTACGCTTTGACGTCTAAACTGGTGAATCGATTATGGTGAATTGTGAACGGCTCAAATGATTACATTCATATGAGCCGTTGTATGCCTGTATGCCTTGACGGCAATTAGCAGGACGAGATAGAATTCTCTGAACGAACTTCTAAGTTCGGCATAAGTTCTACTGCTTCTTTGGGTTGCTTCTTTCGCACTCGGGAGTGCATGTAAGAGAGAGAGAAAAAGAAAACAAAAGAAAATGTTTCACTCAAAATCATAACTTAGCTAAATTAGTCACAATTAATAATTGCTACAAGAATCTTCAAATCGTCAATCTTCAAATCAATCAAAAAAGTAACAAGAAAGCGAAATACGCAATTTCTTTTACATGGATTACATATTTTTTACAATATTTTTGATTTAAAACCCAGATTATAAAACCGATGGTAAAATTTCCATGCGACCAATCTGAGACCAATCTTTTCAAGTATAAAAAAGAATATTCCAAATCGGTTGAGAAATGACGGAGTTCTGAGGTATGAAACAAACGAATTTCCGTTAGAAATCTGTTGAAAACGTGTAACGGCCGGATGCTCCGCGGAGGGCTTCCCCGACCCTAGCGCCGTCGCACCGGGGGCCATTCGTTACCATGTTTACTACAATTAACGAACGCATTATTACATTCTTAATTGTTGTTACCGAGTTAATAATTCACGTTCGCGTTCGTAATAGCTTTAGGCCGACGCCAAGTTTTCAAACTAGTAGGCATAATATTATCTTGTTAATTAAAGTAAAGTACGTGACGTCGCTGTTAGGATGAGGTTTATGGAGCAGCTCGCGCTTACGTGGGGGATGAAGCGTTTTATTTTAAACCTTTGCATCTGACAAGGTTAATATATTGGCACGATTCACAGAAGAAATTTCAAATGGAGTTGTTCTTTTCAACGTGTTATATAAGTAACGGAACGAGCGGATGGCCCACCTGATGTGAAGTTGTTACTGCTGCCCATAAACAACAGCTATACGACTCAGGTAAGTAAGAAGAACAAGTTACATGACGTTTCGATTGCTACATATAAACTGAGTTTTTAAATATCTTACACACTTGGGTCTTCTTACGCTTCAGTCGGGGAACCCCCACCTACTTACCACCAGGTGGGCCTTCAGCTTGTTCCGTCACTACTTCACATTAATAATAATAATAATAATGTGGTAGCAGTATTTCTCTGGCTGGACTTGGCACAAGTTCTATTGCTACTTTGGGTTGCTTCTTTGTATTATAGAATATGTGTAGTTACTCTGCTAGTACTCACGTCCGTGCGAACAATACGGTCCCCCAAAATATCAAAAAACGTTTCAAATATGTTAAGGTATTTTTTCAAGGTGTTGTGTTTTACAGCAATGTTCAACAACTATAGTGCGGTTACGAAAATTTTAATATTATTTATTAAGATATTGTGTTTAGAGGCCAGTAAGTTTTATTTTACTAGAGAATAATTTTATTTTGTAACTCAAGTCACTCCACTCCACTTCGAGTCTATTCCCAATTGCCACCATGACCCAAATTAATGAAGAAAAGCTAGCACAATGTGAGTTGTAGCACACTGCTAGTTGCTATATTTAAACTTGTACTCATAGCAACAAAGTATCATAAAATACTTATTGGTAAATATTTTTCGCATTCCATATCAGCCTGAAATGTTTCCACAGCAGGTATACCGATGTATTCATTGACAAGTGAGAGTAAATGGGCTTTGTTATCATGAAAGCCCAATCCGGATTGACAGGGGCTTTGTTCTACCTTGGTAGGTATCACGTCTTCGAGCTGATTCTAGGAACCGGTTATTCACGATGTATTCCTTGATCGTTATGAGCACGATGTATTGAGCAAACAAATTTGTTAAGTAAAATATTCGTTGCACTTCTAGATTGAAACCCTCGGACATTCGACTTGCAAGTTTAGTCCAGGCAAATTAGTCAAATTAGGGCAAGAATCTTTATGGAATATCTGTGGACGCGGACACCCTACGATAAGTAAGTTTTGAGACAAGTTTTAGGGTACAAAAATAAAGGTTTATACAAGTTTATAGCCGACTATCTCTCATTCCGAGGCCTTGGCGTCTGTACCTTTGGGCCATCACCCCTTTAACGCTTGTAATGATTTGTTCACAATATTATCTTACAAAGCCTTATATATAACCTTTTATTTCAAATTATAATTCTAAGTAAAACTATTTACCAAAACCATTTAAATGTGGCCAATGGTCAATACATAGGTAAAATAATTAATAATATCCACTTTTATAAATGATAAACTTATAGTGAGACCGAGTGATATTGAGATGGTTTAATAATGAATGAGTTTATTCTTGTCATCCGGTTGCGGCTCAAAGTACCGTCTCAAAATATTAGCGTCACGTGACCCTACAAAATGTGACGAAAGTGTCATTGCCACTATGAGTTTCACTTTGTCAGGCTGTCGCTAGATTTCCGTGCTTTTTTTTTTAAACACGGGCAATGTGCAATAACGAAAGATCCACAAGCCTACTACCAGTCACGAATAAATACATCGAAAAACAGACCAAGGCACAGGTTTACTTACCTTATTTAGAGTAGGTAGAACTGACGAGCCACTCTCATCACAATAAATAAATAAAACATCGAAATAAAAATAGTTTAACAAAACCCAATCGTTCAAAAGGCCCGTCCATTTCTAAATTAGAAACCTATCGCAACAACAATCGTGGCTTCACAATAACAATCTATTGTGGCTGAAACATAAATATATCCCATATTTCGTCCCTTGGACCGACGACCGCTCCGTCAACGGTGATTTATTTCCCTGTTTCGGACCCAAAAATACGTCGTCACAGTTGACCCTTTACCTAAACAAACATACCTATTGTATGTAGATGCGACAGATCTAGATCAACAGTAAATAACTGGCTGGAGACAGAGAGTTTCCTGTCAAAGTGACACTTAATAGTGTGTCGGCAGGGGTGGACCTAGGGCTAAGTTATTGTCTGTTTATCTAGGATATTCATGTTAAAAGGTCTGTGGTTGCTTACCCTTAACAGAAGTATATGATGGGGATGTTTTTAAAATACAAGTTTCCAAAAATCTGTCTTTTAGACCGTTTATATGGTTTAAGAGTACAGGGCAGTATTAACAGCACAACGGAACTTCGGAAAATAGTACTTTTCAAGCGAATACTCGGAAAGTTGTGACAATATCTCAGATTTTGATATACGAAATATTAGAATGCACATATCTTAAAATGAAACGCAAAGTTTTTTGCTAATCTTAGCTATCAATATAATAAAAATAATTAACGAGCTCCCCTAGCCTAGCTCTGTCGTCTCACATTAGTTGGCGTCCAAATGCAAAGGCTGGCCCAGTTATGGAATCGCACAAAGAATTAATTAGGTAGAACGGAAATGAATTCTGCTCGCGGCCTGGGCACAAACAGTCCGACCCTGGGAAGTCGAGCGGAAGCAACCGAACAGAGGCAGAGGCGGAAGCAATGGGAGGGGGTCATAATAGCCTCTGTGCATCGTGTCCATCTGCGTACGGGTTCCAGCTTACTAGATTACACCATTGATGAATATAATTAACGGGGTTCCTCGTGATAATAGTTGAGTTATTGAAACCCTTTGTGATGTCGATACTTCCGGGTAATGATACTATTATTGATTTCTTGTTTGTGACACTCAAAATGATAGGCGTCTCGTGTAAAATCTTAATCAAAAACGATGATGAAGCTACTACAATGTTATGCGTCTTCTTGTTCTTGTTGTTTCATTTCTTGTTATGTTTAATTTTGGTAAGTAAAGTAAATTGTATGGCGAAGTCATTTTGACGGAAAAAGAGGTCGTTTAGATTAAGCACTATATCTAATTTATTTGAATTAATAACAAAGCCACGTGCACGCGTTCTAAAACGCGTCGCAATTTCCACCATTGAAATCTAGAATTCCCGTCGATGCGTTTCATAACTTCCTATTAACGTTGCACGTCGGGTCCGGCGAACAGATAGCCTTGATACCCTGCATTACCAGCCGGCATTGTGTCCGTGCCGAGCCATTTCAGTCGCTGATTGTGCCATTGTGGACGGAGTCGACTCGCCGATGTTCGGATCCTTCATCTTTTCCAACTTTGGGAATGACACAATCAACTACGAGGGTTTGATTTCCATTTTCTGCGTTGATATGTTTTTGTGCGAATGTTTTGGGTTATATAATAACAAGGATGTCATGTTTTGGGTATGTAGGACAAATAATCAGGGTTTTCTCTTTGTTTATTCTTTGTTTCAAGGTTATTGAATACACATTTAATATTATTACTGCAGAGATACAGACTAATCGCCAAACTGTTATTCTACAATGATATAGGCCCAAGCATTTCACGTTTTCGGAGTTTTAGATACTAGGACAAGATATTTTACCGTTTTGAGAACATAGTATATTGCAAGGACTAAATATAGGTTTTTAACGGCGCTAACGAGTTATTTCCTTGAAAAATAATACGGCCCATTATGCAATATACAATGATGAGGAATACCGACAAAATGTCAAAACCTTCATCAAAATGCCTATTTAAACGGAGGGTTAATTATAAAAGGGCACTTAAATGAGTTTGTAGCAAAGGATATCCAAAACTAATCTAATACCAAATGAACAGGGCCCCTTTTCTCGGAGTTGTGTATATTTGAATAATTCGTATTAAGCATCGAATATTTAACTTTAAGCAACTTCAGTTTGGAGATAATTAATTTGTTTTTAACTTTCAGATCCACTTACTTTACGTTTTGATCAAATTGAAGTGAGAACCGTATTGTGATTGGGATAATTTGAACATTTCGTGTAAACAATGCTTTTTATTATTGTTCATTGAAATGGAACACTATTCTTGTCTAGTAATTTTGAGATGGTTTAATTTACAACCAGTTATCTATAACGAGATATCTAGAGATCACCATAGCAATGTTACTTATATAAAAATGTATTGAACCGCTGACTGATATTATGTTGTTTAAGTTATCTGTTATTTCTAAGTGATGTATTTTTTTTACCAACAAGGAAATAAAGTATGTTTTCTCCGGTAGCAGTGGGTTGGATTTAGGCGTACCTTTACGGAAGTCAAAATGACAAAGGGTAATATTTACCCAGTACACCACCAGTACCTGTGTCTTTACAGGTAGAAAAATGGTATACGGAGCTGTGTCCTTGGAAACCTCAAAAGCAGAAGTGTGTTAAATAACGATTTTCAGATCAAGTTATTTAAAAATTGGCTGTATGATTTCATGTCGCGTAGCCACTAGATGAGGAACCTTGTGTCAAATGTTTACTGATTCAATGTCTTTTTTTAAATGACATTAGTATTGCGTGCTTGATATAACGACCACTTACAGCGTGCATATTGATGGAAAAGTTGGTCCACATCCTAAACTTTGCTATGGGTGAAACGAATAACTTCAAGTATGGCAAATGCCTGGTTAGCTCTCCCTTAATTTAAAATCTGCCAAGCAGGTGTACCGGGACACACTGATAAGTGCTTGGTGGCATTTTCTCAGTTCATTCCAATGCGTGGCGTACAACGGGGACATACATTCAAACGCAACTTTGACGGCAGTTAAAATAAAGTATTACATACATAATACTTACACGAGGCTCAATATTTCTCGAGTAAGCTCTAAGTATTAAGCTTACAAGACAGCTTAAACTGACGTCTGATTATAATTCACATCCATAATTCCACTTACAGTCACACAATGCCATTACCAGCATTATCACGTACGTAATCTTCGGAAACCACCGAGTTTGGGTTTGCTTAATTGAAACACAAATAGCTAGGTGTGATTGGAGCTATGGCGGATTTAACTAGTTCAAACCGCTTTTAATCCCTCCTAAGAGCTGAGGGCGTGATGTTGAAAGGGTCTGGCCCTGGGCGTTTTTGCACTGAAACTATGCCGGCTCGCCTAATCGAATTATTAAAGGTATCTAACTATTGTTTGAGTTTATATTACTTACAAAACTGTTTCATAATGCTGTTAGTTAGGGTATTTTGCAAAAGTGAACATTTGCTTCATTAGTGATTATAAAAATAGTTATTTTTATGCAAATGGTGGCGTTTGAAATATTTCTTTTCAGTTTCTTCATAATCATTCTTTACTGACATAAATTAAATCTATGTATCTACTAACTTTCTGACTATACCTACCTACATATTATGTATTAAAACTGGTTATCTCTTCCAATAAGTAATTACACTATTATTTTTGGATCTGATTATATTTTCGTCATCGCCCCAATTTAATCTAGATGAGATAGACAATTGCAAATTGTTATTTCAGCCGAGAAAAATCAGTAGAAAAACGTTTGAACGAACTACTTTTACCAAAATATTTCATATACCAACACTATATATTTTTGTTCAAAATTGTGCCTGAAAGGAACGCAATTAAAACTATAATAATTTTTAAAAACTTCCATAATATTACAACCAATGCTTCTTTCTACACAAAAAGTGAATCATTCAAGACGATCATCCATCTATTATATAAATACTTGCACTATACCACCCATATAAAACAAGTCCACTAAGCACACGTAACTAATTTTAAGCCGTTTTGATTGAGCAATAAAGCATACCTAAGCTCTTAGCCCGAAAGTAGTGAGCTTTAACTTAAACCGCTCCAATATAAACGCGGCTTTACCCTTGTTTTATTAGACCGAGGTCCATAGATGGCCTCGAGTAATTCTCTTAGGAAGGCTCTGTGCATAGTGTGAGTAGATTTCAAAAGACTCCGTAGGATTTAGGAGAGGCTTTTGTTGTGATTTTGTGTTGGAAAGTAACCTACTGAAATAGGAACCTTGGTTTTACGAGTTACATGTTAAAATGTTTTAAGCATTAGCGTTTATGTATAGGTACTATTGATTAAAGTAAATTAGCAATCAATTAACCTATCTAATTAGGGTAAGGTGACAGGTATTTTTGAGTTTTTTCAAGGACAAGCCATGTCCGAGGCCTTCCGAAACTCCAACACCAGAGTTGGCCACTTACTCGCACGAAAGGAGAAGGATAAAGCAAAAATTTGTTGATCTTTCACAAACATGTCTGCATAAGGCATTTAATATAGAAACGTGAGTATTCATCACTGAAGTAACTATTTCACTTCTTACAGAAGTTTATTATTGCAATTGATTTTGCAAGTTGGCAAGACCGCAGCTGACAGAAGTATTGGTATTTGAGAGAGATGAAAGTATTTTCAATCTGCCACGTGATTAGATTGCTGTAATACGCGCCGTGGCAGACACATGCGCATGAGACGTATCATCCCCGTCTCGGGTGATGGACGCAGCAGAGTGAATGCGACTCAGTAAAGATTTGGATCTCATACTGAGTCGCATTACTGTTGTTATGGGCGAGGGTCACCACTTACCATCAGATGGGTCCTGATCTCGTTCCATCACTCAAAGAAATAAAAAAAAAGAGAAATGGAAGTATTTTCAATCAGCCACGTGATTAGATTGCTGTATTACGCGCCGTGGCAGCCTGCCTGCACTGCGCCTTACGTTCAGCTCCTCTCAGGCATTGTTCCATAAGAGGGTTGAGCTAAAAGCTCGCTACGCCTTCAACTTAATTGGAATCTTTTACAGTTTACTTGGGCAATAAAGGAGTCTGAATTACTTAAGTACAACGCTACGAAGGATTTACCTCCAATGCCTGTTACAGATGTAGGGATAAGTGCGCATGTTGTAAAATACGTGGGTCGAAATGTACGTACATATGTTTCCGGATAAAACTTCGATTGTATTTCCAGATTCATCAAGAATTTCTCGGATTTTTCAAACTTTCTTGATCATAAATTTCATGAAACATGGAAATACTCAAACTCATTCGTGAACACTTGGTTCAATACAATTTACAATTATTATTATTATTATTATCAGCCTACATCGTCCCACTGCAGGGCAAAAGCCTCCCTAATCCCCTTTCATTACTAAATTTACAATTACATTATATTATTGCAATAATTATGTAGGTAATATCTTATTATTTCGTACATATTTTTATAATTATTTTGAAGTAATTCAGTCATGACACAAATCACAATAAACAAAATTAGTGTCAAAGAAATACTTAAAATTATTTTTTTTAAATGTCACATTAAATTAAAATATAATTAAAGAATAGCTGATAATAATGTGTATGAGAAACAAAAATAACAACTTAGAACGTTGGAGAATTATAATATTTCTACATAATGAAGCGGTCTGTTGTTCAACAACAAGGCAGAGAGCGTGGACTGTGGATCTGTTTAATATCCTCAGTATCAACATACCTCAAGATACAAAATTGTGGAAAGAATTTCAACTGGCCCTTACGAGTTTCGGGCAATAACTGCCTTTTGTATTATTCATCGTCCAATTATTGTAAAAGGAGTTTTCTGTTTCCGGGACCATAATGCGCAGGTAGAGAGGCTTGTTTAGTTCCAACGATTGCCTCAATGCGGCCCCACTTGATCGTATTATCATTATTCAATATTATATCAAACGTCTCCAAGTGGAAAATCTTGTTTTTACTTGAGATGCTTCTTCGGAGTAATGTACCGGCGTTTGGCTTTTGAGTTTACTTCGTCACTTTGGGTATTTCGCTTTTGTATTTATTTATTGGATCTATTGTTTTGAAGTAAAATTTATTTGCAACTTTAGGAGCAAGTCTACACAGTACCAAAACCAAGATAACTAGTCATGATGAGGATTAATTTAAAAATAGTTTTTTTCTGTTTCAGGCCTAATAATTTTTCCATATACTTATCACTGCCACACGCTACCAAACAAAAAGAACGGCGATAAATAAAAATCCCCATATCTCTAAAACTATTCGATAAATGTATTGAATTTTAATCATAAGTGAAGTTTTTGGTTATGATTTATAATTTTAGAAGCGCAAATCTCACCTATTGAACTGCTAATAACTTAAAAAATCTATAAAATATTTTGAATACCAATACACCACGGACCTATGAGCGCAGAATTTCTATTTCATTAATGTCATGTCAATTTCTTGTTGAAATTTACTATTCCATTACATCCATTTACAGAACAAACCAACCATTCAATTTTGATGCACGTAAATTGATGTACGTACAGATGAACAATTGAAAACTTTAGGGTTTCATTTATGTTATTTGGCTGCGGGACCAAAATATAAGAATAATTGAATTTCGTTCACTATTAGCGAAGATAAAACAATCAATTTTGTTAGTCATTAAGAAGTAAGTAAACAAATAGTATGTAGTTGTTCAAAATGATATAACTACAAAACTAAGGTACATCATTACACCACTGAAGTTAACCACTGTTACTATAAAAAACATATTTCCTTCAGCATTTAAATCCGAAAATATTCTGCCTCACCAATTTACCGTAAGCCTAATTAAGTTTCAAAACCCGACATATTCTTTTGAACCGAAACACTGCGTACATAGCAAATTGTCATGTACCGTGTTTGGGATTAATTCAGCTTATTACATGGTCTCGAAAAAAGTAAACTAAGCCTCTAATCCTTGCTACGGCTGCAATATCGACAGCCGCAAATTAAACCGGTCTGTACAAGGCTTTATTTTCTACCGGTTTTTTCCTTATTCTAAGGGTGCGTTTCACTTGATTTGATGCTTCTGACTTATGACCTTGGTAATAAGTAACTTGTTTTTCATTAAACAACTTGTCAAATTAAGTTTGTTGTTTAAGAGACTTGACAATGAGAGTTTAAATCTAGGCTTTGTTTGGACCTAGGCTGTAATTTATTAAGTTAATTAGTCGGCGCAATACCTTTTTATAGCCAATTTGAATTTGACTGAGTCGACCGGTAACTGCCTTATGTCATAGCTGAGAATCAAACGCTGGTATACTCTGTATAAAACTTGGTACTGAAAATATATCATAAAGTATAGAATACAATAAAGATCAATATCTAACATTTCACGAGTTTTAACCATAAATTCGAAACGATTTCTTTGAAAAATACTGTGATTTAAATTGAATTTGATAAACTTTGGGAAGTTATATTTTATGTAACTTTCCATTACATGCAAGAGTTCCGTAGCCAAAGGTAAAGGAAACCGAAATATTATTATTACGTCTATCTGTCAATTTTTACGTTCAAAGAATATGTTTTACTATAGCGGATAACTCAATAATTAATTAAAAATACAACTGGTAATACGGAACCGTTGTGTGCATGTATAAAATTAAGCAAGACTAACTAGAGGATACTAAAACTCGGTACACCAGGTGCATGCCACCAGGATCTTTTCATGCCATCACTTTATTTAATTAAATAAACTAACCAGGTGAGGTTGGAATTCCACCACTCCCCGACCACATTGGTGGCCCGAACTGCACTTATCGGTTCTTTTTTGAGTTAATAGCAACAATCAGACATCGAATTGCTGCCTATTTATTTTGCAACATCCTTTTTTTTTCGCTTAGTTAATTTATTTATCATCTTTATTTAAAAATAGCACTATAATGTTTTCGATTGTTAAAGAATACGTCATCTCTTTATATATATCTTGTGTAACTAAATAATAAAACGTCAACGATGAAAACTGAGCCAAAGTCAAATAGCTTTATTTCCATTTGATTCTTTAAAAATACTTGGAAATATTACCTCTTATTAAATAAATTTATACCTACGAGATCATGGGTTAGTATTATGAGTACACATACAATTAAATAATTTGAACAAAATCGTTTTAAATTCGTACCAAAGCCACTTTATTTATTTGTCAGGCTATACAGGAGATATTTCTTTGTTCTGATCAATTCTATACAAATATTGGAGCACTCTGTGCTAGGTGTCTTCTCCTAAGCTGTCGCTACATTGGGTTAGGGTACGATCGTAAAGTTAGTGGTACCCTAATTTGGTTATATTGTCACTTTAATGTCTGGAAACATTTTGTCACTGTTTTGTGGTCTAATCTACCTTTATTTCGGGAGAGTAAACCGGTAAGCCAGATGTAATTCGGGAAAAAAGCCGATAATAAAATGTTTTATGATTTGAAATTGATGAGGAGATGCACTAATAAAAATACCAGAAGTACCGAAGGAATTAAGCGCATAAAAACAACATTAGGTTTGTGGCCTACAAAATACACTTCTGCGGAGTCAAACCCTCACTTGAAAAGTAGTGTAACTTGGCGGGTTATACCATCATGGGTACGTAGAGAACGTAGGTGGTGAGCTCAAAAAGCAAGATTCGGTCTTTGTATATCTATGTAATGTATATCTATCTATTATATCTATTATAAAATGTATAATACGAAGTTGTAGTGAATATTAGATGTAATTTTTGCTATGATTTGGCTCCAAAATATCAGATCAACTTTTGTAACACCTCGAGTAAGTTTACGAAACGTTTAAATGTCATATAATAAATCATTGAACTGTTACTTGCCCGCAGATGATCTTAAAGTAATTTATTGCGCAAATATAATCCAACACGCCGTATGGAAAAAAGTATTTTTTTTTTCAATTACAACGCAGCCCTTCGATCTGTATCAAATACGTCTCATGCTAATAAAAAGCCGTGCTAACAGTAAACTACCTAGATGATTGCAACCACCACCGTTAAAAGCGACATGATGCGCTTCAGACGGTCAAAACACTGCTCAATTCGTATTATTGCATAATATAAGTGATCGTATAAGGGCCGCCTTACTCCCATCAAAGGGCCTGCAGCCCGTAATCTCGCGGGATCTCATATCAAATAGTCCAAGTATTATACTCCGTGTCCCAAGTATTACATTCGCGGGCCAAGTATCATATGCGATGGCCCAAGTGGGACATTCCCTAAGATAGTCAGCTTATCTTCATGATTCTCGTCCTTAAATGTTTCCTTATACGGTTATTACTGTCAAAACTTTTGGAGGTTAACGCTTAGTTAAAATGTATATTGATTTCTGAGGAAACAGTTTATTGCATTAGTAAAATCTGTTATCATTATTATCGTTTAATTACCGCATGAGAACAATAATAATTTTTCGTAATTATTTTATTGTAACTTTTGTCTGGCAGGTGTACCTAATTCTTTGTTATTAAAATCTTTATTTTTGGGTTAACAGGGTTTACATGCGTAAATTAGTAATGGGTGTCGACAGCAAGTTTATGTAATAACATAAATGTAACATATCGTCTGAATAAATTAATATATGTGTATATTAATTAATGCAATGCTGAATAGTGAATAGAATACTATGGTGGTATGCTTGTGAAAAGAAAATAATCCATCAATTAGGGGTTTCTTGATTGTTTTTCCCCATGGAGAGTCAGATAGCGTTTGAACAAGTGCTAAACTTAGTATTAAAAATGTAAAATGTTCTTGTAGGTACATATTTATTAAAAAAAACGTGACTTTCCAAGTATTTTTTTAAGAATTCAACGGAATTAAAGTTTTTTTACTTTGACTTTTAAATATCCGAATTTAAACAGACGACCTTTGAATAGATAATGGAGAAATCCGTTGTGAAAGAGAGCACTCGACCACCTCACACTCCAAGATACGTTCTATAAAAAAAATATTTCAATGTTTACGTTTTCTTGTATCGTAATATTTTATCCTTATTTTTTCAGTATCGACAGGGCTCGCCATCTCAGTACAATTGAGTGGCCGCCGCATAAAATGCTCGGCTTGGCAGCCTCTTAAATTCCGCCTAATCTGGCCGTCTATTTATTTCGTGATCATTTGTTTAGACAACCGTTTTATTATCTGATGCGTGGTTCGCTTGCGCGCACTTCTCATCAACGTTGAAACCCTGTGGATCGGATGACTAGTTTCTGAATAACACAGTTCACTAATTTAATCATTATTTTCCCGACTATTTGTTTGAAACTCCATTTTTAATTAGGTACGAATACTAATGATATCTTTCCTTCTTGTGCTCAAGTCACCTGAAAGATTCCGATGTGGCTTATAGACTAGTACAGCCGATACCGACATCTTAACGTGCTTCTTGAAGCATGGGATCGCTCACTTCAAATGCTGCTAAACGGTTACCCATGAAATACTGACTGGGGAGAGAGTAACTTAACTTAACATTCTATGTTGTGCACAAGTGTTACAAATCGTGAACAGTAGGCAAATAGTGAAGTTGGACATTGATGCGGAAAACTCAAAGGGCATTTCGGCATCAAATTGAATAAGAAGAGGCTCTCCACTAAATTCTTATTCAACACAAATTTACGGTAGAAAGAAAACAGGCTTCATCGTATAAGTGGATTCGCGACAGATTACATTCCGAATAATATCGGCGAATGCCCTCGGCTCAGTAATATTGTAGTGATCGGTGACTGGTGAAGCGTAAAAGTCATGACAGAGATGAAAGAAACGAAATAAGGAACACATTACTTCCAGTGGGCCGGCAATCAGGGAGATATAATCTCAGGGCTCGTCAGACGAATGTGGCCAAATATGATTGTGGGCGTCTGCTATATCATTTTGGGAACAATATATTTTTGGGCTTATCTTCAACAAGTGGCGCCATCTAGTGTTAAGTTGGATTTCTTTTTGCGTCAGGAAATATACAATTATGACTAACCTGTTATGTCTTCCATTCATGTTTCTGTACTTTTAAAACCTGAAACTCTACTGCCATTTATTTTTTTATAACTTGGTGCAGCAATAATAGTTTAGAGACTTGTCTGTGTTATTTATGATAGAGCCTTCACTTCATGAACTTGAATTACAAAGAAATAGGCAGAAATCTGTGTATGTTTTGATTTTAAGCCCACTAACAGTTATCAATGGAACAACTGAAAGGTATGAGTGATAGAAAAGACAGCACGTTGGTTTTCATGAAATTTTACTCGGCATAAGCCTCATCTTGCGCTCGAGCTCGCAAATTGGATTCATTCAAGCAATCAATGCGGCAGATGTACCTACACCGAATCACTACGCTCTAATATATACCTGCCGAAGAAATTCTTTACCTTTACCGACGAGTCCGCTGAGGGAAATTGTGTTCCAACTTCATTAGCCCGACTTGCTAGGCGGGATTTAAAAAAAGTTTTTTTTTTCATAAGGCGTTTAGGCCCGAGTAAAGTTTTCCATCAACAAAATTAAAGTACCCGCTTTAGTATCAAAACTTTGGCTTAATGGATTTCAAAATTTTACATTTAATATACGGCGCTCCATTATAAAAGAATATTATCAATTTATAAGAGTACACGGCCGTTATGGGCTTTCTTTTTGCGGAAGGCTTAAAATGATTCATGCTTTCTATCCAGTTGAAAATATTGCGGCACATAAACATTATTTAGTAGCGTTAATTAAAATATTGTTTCAATTTATCTTCTATTAAAAACCGCTTTCTTCAGCATTAATTGGATTTGAAACGGCGTCTCAAATTGGAAGCCATGCACTTTAAATACCATCCATTTAACATTTACATTATCTCCAAACGACAAACGACTCCGTCCATTAATTCAGGACTTGGTGCACTGCTCTAAAAAAACTTAAAAAGAAGTTTTGTAAAAAGAATCAAATAGCATTAACCGCTTAAGTTTCGCCCGCGGCCGCGTCGTCTCACTCTTGGCTCATTAATTTTCATCTTTCGCTCGGCACCCAACATAATTCACCGTTGAACGCTTCCATATTACGTGATAAGCGTACTTTTATAAGCGGGCAACACTGCACTTTTATATTTCGCTTCGAGTCGGCGGAGTGTCGACTGCTGATAGCCGCGCAATTTTATTTATAAAAACAACAGTATTCCGCGCCGGGTGAATGCGTATTCTCTTTCCGTCCGCGCCTGTGGACATCTAATGCGTATTGTTTCCTCCTTTTCAAACTTACGGATGCGTTAAAAAGTGTCTGTTTTGTTCAAAAGGTAATGTTGATTTCGCGTCGCTCTCTCAGGAAGAGAGATCGTTAGGGGTGGACATTGTAGGGTTAATAAATCTTTCATTCATTCGTCCGTGAGTTATCCACTGAGGCTCTTTGCTTAGCGTTAATAATAAAATTTGAGATGAACTTTTAATGAAGAAGGAGCAGTTTGTTCAAGAAAATAATTAATTGGAAATGTTATCCTTTGCATTGGAGTGGAGTGAGCAAACACACTGAGCATATAGATTGTTGAACAGCGCAAGGGAACTTTATGCGAGCTAATAGCTTAAAGAACGATCTAGAATGATTCAACGTTTTCAAACCAATTTATTTAATTTCATTTCTGCCGAACAATGATACCTGGTCAAATTTTAAATAACTTCTGATTATCTGCGTTTCTTATCACTTTCTGATGATGACGGAAAGAAACAACTCACTTTCTATTAACTAACTATTTCACTTTCAATTGTCAATTATAAGCAGGACCGCAACTAGGTACAAGTTCATTAAACGGACTTGAACATTATTTTTGTATATGTAAATATACGCGTATCTGCTAAGTTTATATAGATATAAATTGATTTTATTTGGTACTTTCAGTTTATTACGTACTAAGGCTAATCCGTAGACACGGCGACACGGAGGTCGGCACATTGCTACATTTTACGGCCGTGCGATATAGCTGTGCGTATGTACCCCTTATCAATCAATGTTGCCGGTAGGTGTAGTTCGCGCAAATACTTTCCTATACTTACCTTCCACCCGTTACGGTCACTGAGTTCGGTACAAGTTTTTTAATCATACTTTCGTGAGATCGCGCCAACTTTCTTGGGCAACGTGATGATATTTTCTCAAAGGAATGGTAATAGTAAAAATAATAGAAGCGGAGATGATATTTATTCAGTGAAATATGATTTGAACGTAAAAAAGTTTCATCATAATGTTACTTCGTACAAAGTTCAGTTTGTGGTAAAAACACAAGTGCGTAAGGTTATCATAACAAAGCTTCCTGTTGTACTTTTGTTTAAAATTTAAATTCTGAATGTACAGCTCGTTTTACATAAATTTGCAAAAAGTAAACGTTCCACGTTTAAAATGTACAAAATACCTGAGTGCAAGCAATGATTGGGTCCAAATATCACGGGCCGAGATTCTGAGAGAGCTCTTTATTCCGGGCGCCGCAAGCATTCCCTTGTTATTCTATGCAAATTACAGACCCGGCCGAATGTAGACTAAACGGGCATTTCGCAGATTCGAGTTTTTATGCAAACAGACCTAAGTTATTCAAGTGCGCGCCTTTGCATGAAACTTGCATGCAGAAATGGTTGAATGCGCTAACGGTTATAAGCTTACCGTGCTTGGTGGGTTATATTCTACGAGAAATCACACTTATGCCCTGTATTTAAAGTACACTGATTTTCGTAAGATTTTTATTAAAACTCTTTGTGGAGTTTATTTAATTTTATTATATATTCTGAAATAATACAATTGCTATGTTCATTATTTGAATATTTATTTTCAATTATGATGATAATTGTAATATATTATATGTAAAGTGGTAATTTTGACATTGAACCTTATGAAAATATCACCACAGGCGTTCATAATTTTCAAAGTACAAAGTTTAGCATCTTCCATGTTCCGCTAAGATTGTTCCAAAACATCCGCTGACAGTTTAAATAACACAATTAGGTGAAGTTAAAAAACCTTTTAACCGTTATTAAACTGAAAAAGCTGAATTATTCTGAAAGTTTCGAAATTATGCAACGGCTGAGATGTTGTTTGAGGCCTAAGTAAATTAAAAGTAAACAGATCTTGTAGATAAAGAGAAACCCTAAATATTTGAGACAAAGTCTTGTTTGGATCAAAGGAACTGTTTATTTTGTTCTCTTGGCTGGCTTCTTAGGATTTTCACGAAGGGGTTATGCTAATCTGTTGTTATTGCAATTCTATAAATTCCGTTACACTCTAGCATTGAAACTGCAAACGAATACGCAATAATGAAGTTAATGTTTTTTTAGTTTTAGAGGTTTGACCTCACGAATTGCGTTAGAACTACCAATGCCACGTGGACAAAGAAGTTTCGATGACTCTTCAAAACTTCTTCATCGTCAACCCCGTCTTTGTACATCAGTATGTTTTAATTAATACCTTCTGAATTTGTTTTTCTTGGGGACATTAAAAAAATACAGAACCACATGCACTTTGATTCTATTTTGATAGTGAAAAAGTTAGATACTGTCTACGTAACTGTGACCGTGAAACCTTGTCATGTCTAACGACATACCATTTTGACAACAGATCAATAAACATGCTTGTTTGTAACTTGAGTCATTCGAAGCCAAGAACTTCCATGCATCCCCCTCTATAAACAATGTCCAAATTAGATTATAGTGCAAAACATTAAGTTTCCCCAAGGTTCACATACCTATACGAATTCCTAACGTGTCCTGGACCTTTGCCAATGGGTTGATCTTCTAATTTCTCTTATCTAACACTAGTGCTGGGCCGAATTGTCAAAACATAATAATTCGGAATATCTTTTTGACCAACAGAGATTAGGCAGGAGGCAGGCAATAAACAAAAAGGGTAAAACAATGTCGTCTGTTATCAAATTTCTATATCGTGTACTATGCACACATAGTAATACGGCTAAATGCCGTCTCTACGTATGAATCACAAAAAAAATCTAAGAGAATATAATAAGAACGCATAATATTGTGTTTATTATAAAAAATAGTGAAGTTTTCAAGTCATTTCGTAAGAGTTCAATGGAAATAAAGTACTTTGACTTAGACTTTTAAACAATTATATTTTCCTACAGTCTTGCAGTTTTAACTCTCATAGTAAAGTAGGTATATGATGATGAAAATAGTTAATTTGGATTTGTTTTCTACGCTATTTCTCGGTACATCACTAATGCCATGTACCTTGATTAATCTTGGACCGAACAAACAAAGCTAAGGGTTATAAAACTAGCTATGATTCACAGGGTGTTCACTTTTATCGCTGGTTGGATTTATCGGTCAGTTTTGGCAACAATGTTTTAACTTATGTGATTGAGTTGCTATTGATTCGGTAGAATTGTTTGCGATGGCGGATTATTTGTACCCTTAGAGCTTTATGGTGGTGAAACGAGATATTTTTCCATTGTATGTGATTATAGTGATAAAACGAGCTATCGGTCCAAAGGATATGTGGTCACAAATTCGTGACTTTCTTATGATATGTGATCGTCTTTAAGTTTTAAGAATTCAACGGAAATAAAGATTTTTGACTTTGACTTTGACATCACAGCCCATAAACAACAAAGTATTGGAAAATCCATGTTGCTTTGCGTTTCAATCGTTGCTCTCAGGGTATGAAATGTCTCTTTCGCCTGAAATATTGGGTGTGTGAATATGACTCCGCCCTTTCTCAACAGATGTCGTTTTTAGTATTGTTTACGTGTACTAATAAATGACCATACTTGTATTCGATAGTACTGAATGTCAGCTATCTAACGCATTTTATGATATTTGGTTGAAGTGTAAGCAACAATTGTTTTCACCTTTTCGAAAATGTCGGTTTTTATTCCAAATAAACGTCATTTGCGGGAAGTGTTATTACATTATTTTATTGCGAAGAAAACTGCAGCGGAAACTTATCGTTTGCTTGTGGAGATTTATGGTGAGCATGCTCCGTCTAATACAACTTGCAAGGAATGGTTTCGACGATTTCAAAATAACGATTTTAGTACTGAGGATAAAGAACATGGAAAACCACCAAAAAAATTTGAAGATGCTGAATTGGAAGCATTATTGGCGGAAGATTCTTGCCAAACTCAATCAGAATTAGCTGCAGCATTAAATGTTGATCGTTCAACTGTTGCAAAGCGTTTACAAATGATGGGAATGATTCAAAAAGCCGGTGACTGGGTTCCACATGATTTAAAAGAAAGAGACATGGAACGTCGGAAAACCATTTGTGAAATGCTGCTTCAAAGACAGCAAAGAAAAGGATTTTTGCATCGGATAGTCACAGGAGACGAAAAATGGATACACTACGAAAATCCTAAACGCAAAAAAGCTTGGGTGAAACCAGGCGAACCAGGCCCATCACAGCCAAAAATAAATATTCACTGTGCCAAGGTCATGCTCTGTATTTGGTGGGATCAGAAAGGTATTGTATATTATGAGTTGCTCAAACCCTCTGAAACTATTAATGGAGAAGTTTACCGACGACAACTAATGCGTTTGAAGCGAGCCATAGAAGAAAAACGACCAGAATGGGTGAATAGACATAACAAATTAGTTCTTCAGCATGACAATGCCAAACCGCATACCGCAGAAGTCGTAAAAAGATATTTAGAGGGACAGGACTGGGAAGTGTTACTCCACCCGCCATATTCACCAGACATAGCTCCTTCGGATTACCACCTATTCCGGACGATGCAGACAGACCTTACTGGAGAAAAGTTTACTTCATGTGAAAGTATCAAAATTTGGATTGACAACTGGATAAGCTCAAAAGACCAGGACTTCTTCCAGCAAGGAATACGAAAACTACCTGAACGATGGGCGAAGGTTGTAGCTGCAGATGGAGCATACTTTCAATAATTTTTTTTTTAATTTTGTAAGCGAACAAATGTGTTTTATTTTGACAAAAAGGGGCACGGACTTACTTCTACCGTCTAGCAGCAGTACTTCTCGGGACGAACTTGAATATACCTTTTATATTACTATAATACCTGCGCCCCCGCAGTGTTCCCGCAGTTTTCTGGGATCAAAAATAGCCTATGTATTAATCCAGGATATAAGCTATTCTGGTATCAAATTTCATAAAAATTCGTGGAGCCGTTTATGCTTGAAGGAGTAACAAACATACACATAGACACATAATATAAAAAAAATTGCCTTTTTAATATACGTGTCACTTGTGAAGTAGAACTTTTGTTTCTAAAAGATATTGCGGTATGGTGGACAAAATTAAAATTAGATGCCTGTAAATCGCCTGTGACATAAACACTAGTAGTTATTACTGTGAATTCGCAGGTTTTGTTTGATCAAGAATATTTAATTAAAATTATATTATAGTAGAAATATAAACCAGTTGCAAAGAATTAAAACCAGAATATGCATCGCATATTCTAAAAAATACTGCCGTTCAAAGCTTTAAATCATGAATTTTCTCCCGCGCACATTTTAAAATTGTGCATTTTAAAGAGCACAGTAAGGTAGCGCATAGATTGGTTCGCGCTAACTAGTGAATAATTACACAATGATCCCTATTACAAATGCAAAAATGAGGAGCTCCCGATGCATACGTAACGACCCCTTGTGGAGGGGTGCAAGGCAAAAGAAGCGGGTTGTTTTTGAAAAACGCAACGCCTCGGATTATGGACCCATAAATGTCGTTTGACGGTGAGACCATTTTTATGAAGATGGTTGGCTAGCAATTTATTATTATTAATTAATTGGTTAGTTGATTTAAAATTACTCCAAGCCAATAAAGTTTTGCTGAACTGATATTGCGCTTGAAAGGTACCCTATGATCGCTTTAAAGTAAAGTCAATCGCCCAGCGTATTGTATTTGATCGAAATCTAATTCTAATTTGTGTTGGGGCTGACAAGGTGGCAATAAAAACTTCTTTTATTCTAAAACTTTCCACCGAAACTCAGCATTTTAAGTGCACCGTTCCTTCCTGGCATAGATTTTAAAATTAGGCTATAGCCTAACATTAAAGATCGTGATCCTCTCCGCCTATTCATTTAAGCCCTGTCGTCTTATAAGGCAAGATATTCTTTCATACGCCTGAAATGCCGCGTCATATACACCTTGTATTGCACTGTTAGTGAGCGGCTATATAATAGAATATATTCAAAATTAGGCTGTACCCTAACATTAAGATTCGTGATCCTCTGCGCCTATGCACTTAAGCCCGTAGCCTGACGGCGGCGAGCGGCGTGCAAACATCCCGGCGGTAATGACTGGACAAACAGACATCTGCATGCGTCTGCACCGCACGACGCCCCACGACGCCGCACGACGCCGCATTTATAACGTGAGATCATTACGTTTTTTAGCTTATGTTATGTCGGATGCTCTTAACGAATACGGTAATTTTTTTTTAATTAGACTGTGTGGAAAGGTTTTAGGTTTTAGTTAATTTTAGTTCTTGCGTTATAATAAGGACCGTTGTACAAGTATGATCCAGTTAGATCACACTCGTGTCACTTATTAATAATTCATAAGTGACACAATCTGAATGATCATTAATGACACAAAATAATGTTCTCACGCTAATGTAACCTATAAGGAGGAGAGTAGTCCTTTGAAACTCTGCCTAACCCTTCGGGGAAGCATATGAATTTAAGCATGCATGTTCAAACATTCACAGACTATCATCTAAGTTGCATTTCGTAAAATCTTATTTGAATACCCACTAAACCAAACTCTAAGCGAGTTCAATGAAGTAATGCATTTATGTATTTGCCCGCTTAATTTATTTACAAGAGGGGTAGGCAGATAGAACTTTGCACCCAAAACTGATTTAATGTTCGTAGGTGGCATAAAGGCCCATTTAGATGGAGAGAGTTTATCCCACATTTCGTGACAAGTAATTGTGAGCTACTATCGCAAGTAATAATAAGTCGTTGAGTGGTTACCTCCGGTGATAACTTTTAGTCTTTATTATGTTCCTGACAAAGTCCCTTTACATCTGAAATTATCTCAAATGTGGAAATTGTACAATAAATGTTTATATTATTTTACTTGGGCGGTTTATGAAGTAAGAAAGAGTTAAAAGTGTTCCAAATTGTCGAAAAAAAAATACTTTAGAGAGAATATAAAAACAATAAGAGTGCACCACTGCTTGGTGGCAGATAACTAGATGTGAAGGTAGTACTTCTCTTGAGAAATTTAGCACAGTCATTCTGTTTACACGAGAGTGGCGAGGCCATTTTTGCCCATGTCAATGCTAAAGGGCGGCAAACGCAAATGTTTGTAAATACAACACGTGAATAAAGAAACATATTTGTTTTTGATTGTTTGCGAAGACGAAAACTCTCCCAGTGTAAATGTCCCTTATGATTATGCGGCGCGCGAGTACCCAGACTGAAACCTAATTAGCCTTTGTTATTTTATGTTAATAAAGGCTACAGCGCGATTACATAAAGCCCCGTACGTGGAAGTTCTTTGGCGAATTCACTTTACTTGAAATGAGCAGCAATCGCAAAATTACAAAATGATTGTAAATCTCATATGGGTTGTAGCGGGCATCCATATCATGTTTACTAACAATATTGTTTTATTGTTAGTAAACTTGATAATAATTGTTTTTACTCAAATATTGTTAGTAACAAATAACAAAAATTCAGTACAAATTATTATAATTAGAATAGAAGATAATTAGTATATTTTCCAATAAATGCTTAATATTGAAGGCTTAATATTGGTTGTGTTAAATTTTAAGAGATAGTTTAAGAATTTTCAAGGTTTATTTTGATATATTATGGGTATGGTCGTTTTTTTCTAAACATTTTTTTTTAACGGTATACCGTTCAAAGAGGAAAAAAAATGTTTTAGTTAACTGTTAAGTGAAAAATAATAGACAATAGAAAAAATTTCATAATCCAGTTACTGAACCTTCAATATTTTGTCTGTCGTACTGGTCAGTAAAAATATTATATGAATATGTGTTGTTGTGGCGGATGTATGGGCGAAAAAAAAACTAAATAGAACATGATATGTTGCGATTCTGAATCGCACTAAGCCAGTTAATGTTATTATGATTATTACATTGCAAAATTGTGATTGCAACAATAATATCGCCGATGCAGAAAACATTATAACACATAACGAATTCCCTCCCATGCGGATTGTATGCGATCCAAGATAAGATTCGAAATAGTCTTTCGAAAAACAAAATGTTATTCACCGAGTATTTGGAAAGCCAATTATAAACTAGATATCTGCGATGTTTAGGTGAGTTAGAAAACAAACGAAACATTTTCCAATATCCAATTCCAGTACTATCTGTAACTGTCTCAATAAACATTCTCTCTAATAACGTCGTTAGATATCATTTTAAATTCTATTTTGGACCTAGATTTAGACAACTGTTTCGGAACAAAAAGTACAGAAGAAACTAATAACTCTGCAGGTAAACTACTAAAAGTATGAAGCGCACAAATTAGGTCGTAACTCAGTGGAAACTGTATTAGAGACAAATGCTACGGTGCTACGGTGCTACGCGGCCTCTACGAGCCAAGTTCACTTTCGTAGCGTTGTAATTACACTTAGGTGTCTGTCTTTTCTTTGTCAAAGTTTCCTTGAGTCATATTACTTTGGTTTTAGTGTTACAATCCCCGCGGGCGTTTGACGTTCAGCTTCTGGAATTTATTAAAATTATGCTAATTAGCATTTTGATATTAGCCGTCTCACTCTGCACAGGGCTTGTGTTTTGCGATTTATTAAAATTCAAGTCTTCGTACATTGACTTGTGTGCTCTTTTCACTTGAGATATATGATTGAGAGACTGACAATTTTAAGCGAGATTTTGGTACAATTAACCAATATATCAACAACTATTAATCAATAAGTTTTTGGAATCTGCTCTTTGTATGTAATAAAAACAACATTAAGAACGTTTCTCAAACATAACACACTACTTTTCTAGAAATACGAGCCTAAAAGTATCGGTGAAATCTTATGTATCCTCCGGCATTCCGGCGCCTTATTGAAAACATTTACATATGTATGCGTATCACCGAGCGTGACATATTGTACACCGGGATACTGTCGGAGTTGTCGAAAATCACCGATTTACCCCCCGGTTTAAGGTAATGATGGAATATTCGATCGACTTACGCAAGAGCGCGGGTTATCACGAGTGCCATCATCGTTATGGCTCCCAGATGAGTGAAGCGCTGAGGCTGCGCTGTATTTTTGAGCTGCCGTTTAGCGGGGCTTCCCCTTACAGCGTCTTTGTCTAACCATTCATTCAGTTGAACTTTTGTTGGAACACGTTTCGTTTTGTTCGTAAGCAGTTTTGCCAGGGGTAATATTTTCTGTTTTAAATGGAGTTTACAATCTAGATTTGGAGTTTTCAGCCTGCATTACATTTAGAGAAGTAAATAAAACCTTACTTTTTAAATTCAAATTGATTATACAATATTATTGTTTATTCTGCCAACTATCCCAGAAAAAGGTAATGAAAATCTACCTACATCTTAGTATATTTATCTTCCGCCTGTATTTTACAAAGTAGTATGTATGAACGTATGATCATGGAGGTCATTTATAAAAAAAACTTCTACGGAAATAAAGATTTTCGACTTTGACTTTGAATATGTCATACTTGCATACGAAAATATTTATTTTGGATAAACGATAATGATAGTGCGAAAATAATAGTTTATTTGAACAACTAATGCGATAAAACAGAACGGTAATTTTGGTAACGTCTAAAATCAACATTATCCTAAATCTATGATGGCCAGGGATCCGTAAATCCACCTCACCACTCGCATAACCAGAGGGCTTTGGACTATTTACCGAGCAGACAGAACTTGCGCAAAATTAAGAGATTTTCCACACCGGTGTGAAATAACCATTATTAACCGTCCCCTCGTTTTAAAATGAAGACGTTGATAGCCACCATGTTTGTTTAGGCGAGTGACGTCACGTGAATTCAATGAATTATGTAGTTATTACATTTTTGTTTAAATCTATGTCGAATATGTATGATCTATATGAATACGATTAATTGTGGTTTTAGCGTAATTTTGGTATCTTGGCTTTATTTCACGGTTCGTTAAACGTGTGACAATAAAACACATTTAATTTAATCATAAGAAAATTATTAAACTTTTACACAAAGAAATTAGAACAATATTAAAAGTATAAGACGGACTCCAGATTTAAAAGACCAATTACAATTTATAATCATCAAAAAGCGCTCATAAAAACTAATTTATTGCCAGAAACACTTCTAAAAATTTTATAATTAATATAATTACTAAAATGATTGCTTTTTCAATATCAAACGAGTAACAAGGCTAGTGACAGATTTCATTAAAACTCACCAGAACAAACTAAGAGAGGGTCTCTTGGAAGACAAGTAATTTTTAGATATAGAACAAAAAACTAAGGTTTAAAGCTACCAAAATGTTAGAAGAATGAAACAGGTTACTTTACGAGTTTTGTTTCAACTTTTAACTGAATTTTGTTATTTATCGCTTTGGAACTCAATTATAAAGCAACTCGAAATAAACGAGTGTTCAAAAACAACAATAAGGGAGTACTCTACTCAAATACTGATCGCATTTTGTAAGTTTTAAAATAGTTGATAGTCAATAATTTATCAAGTAACTTCTAGACTTAAGATTCTTGGTTATGATGTTAGTATTCCGTTGCGAATAAAAAAATAAAAATGATGGGCCGTCTAAAACCAGTTAGGCAGAATCAATACAAATTAATAAAAATTAAGTGCTTGTTTGTAATGTTATAATAAAATTTCAGATTTTTACTTAATGCATTTGAAAGTCTTATGGCAACATTTAATTTTTTTTGGAATTTTTGGTTTCAAGAGCGTGTTATTGCGCACATAAACTCTTCAAGTCAAACACTCATTGGTACACGTGTGGGTTTGAACCAGCGACCTTTAGATTGATAGTCGGTCTCTATACTACGCTCTTATAGCATATTACCCAAGAAATATTTCTGTATTACGTAAAACCATCCAATCCCGGCGATGCATTGTTAAAGGCCCCGCGGAAGCACTTCAAATCTCCTGTTAATAAGGTCCACGAAAGGCTTCCCGGGCCTAAATAACGGGCCAATTATTAAAAACAACAGCGTTACGTGGCCTTTACACAGCCCGAATTTGTAATTGATTGTTGGGGGCCGTAACTCGCTGGTTTTGGCTACAAGCTCCTTTGATACTTTGCCCTTAAATTTCAACTGTACATTTTATTATTGGTAATTTAATTTGATACAAGATGCAACTTGCAAACAGCCTTCTGGCTATAGGGCTTCAAGTGCTCTACTTATATATACATAATAAAGAAATTGTTTGTTATTTACAACTTAAGTAATTAGTCTTATCAACTTAAAGCCAGTAATTAACATATTATGTAAGAATAGAGGCACCGATGAGTCTGAATGATTATTTTTGTTGTCAGCGGTAAATAGCCGAGGGATGTTTATTCAGTGGGATTACGGAGGGTGGCAAGCGAGAAATTAATTTATTCACCACCTACCTACTTTTTCAGTATTAAAATGTTGTCGGTTTGACTTCTTGAGTCTACGATTGTTACAAGCTACACTGACAAAATACAAAAGTCGAAACACTTTGTACTTGAAAATGGCAGAGCAAAAATTAAAATAAACGCCTGAAATGCTCGCAAAGGCATGTCTGCCGAGAGGACTTCTACACCACTTGAAATAAACTCAAACAGGGGTTACCATGTAGCCCGGACGTCAGACTATATTAAAAGTCACATGCACGACAAAACGTCCACTATAAGCAAAACGTTTGTCACAAAGCATCGCGAACATTCTCAACTCTCAACGGTACAGTCATACAGTCAATCAATATTTGAGCAGTGTTGGGACAAAAACGGTATTAGATTAAATTGGGGCAGAACTGGCGTTTGGGGCAATACAGCCCTGGGCCAAATCGGCAGGGGACGACCGAAGCTTTGTGTGAGCCTGTTGCAAAGGGAATTATTACAGAATTCCTCGAACTCTATTTAGCGATGGACCAATGCCTTTGTCCGGTACGAATTCTAGTTGATTAAGAATCTGTTTATTTACTAGACGAATCTTCATGTTAAATTGTAAAGTGAAGGATGACAAATGTGAAAATCATTTTTTGAAATTTTTGAAATGTATTCTGTGCTGTAAGTATGCTAATGGAATAAGAAATCAAAGTAAATAAAGAAAACATAAAAAAATGTTTTTATATACTTCGGTTGAAATTGTTGAGTGAATACATTATTATGTAAACCCGATAAATTGTGATTGTTGAGTTAAATCAAATGAATATCAGTATTATCTTTAAGAAATACCCGATATAACATAATGTCTTACTATTCGGTTATTGAAAAGTTGAGACATGCAACTTGTCACTTCACGTTTTGACGTTTATAATACCATTTTCTGTCATAACTGTCATTTAACTAAAAACTTCACAATCTGTCTCCATAAATCTGAATAAAACTTCTTTATCACCTTTAAACTAGTAACCAATTTATGAGTGCTAGCTCAGCATATTTTATCAGAGGCAGAAGGTTCATCGGAAATCTGTTAGCGAATGGCTTATTGAAGACTCGTTTTCCCCCCAATGACAGGATTACGTGAGATCCTATTGGAATAAGGAGATTACCGTCTGAAGGAAAGTTTGAGGCATAAAAGATTTATAATTAATATTACTTTGAGTTAGAAACTCGAATCAGACACTATCCATTTATTTATTTAGTATTTAATTTGATCTCTACCTCCACTAGTAGTATAAACATTGCGAACGGAAATAAATTATTAATAACAGGAAATAAAAGAGATAGCGCGTGCCATTGCCAATAATAAAAATGTACACTAACATCATTCGCAAATTGCCACACTGCATATTGCCATGTTATTGAAATGGAATTTACGAGTACATCCTAAACTGAACGTTCCAATTCACGCAGAAATTAAAAACGTTTCAGAAGCGCTAACAAATTGCATATGGAGTTGTAAATAGGGTGTTCAACTTTAGGCCGGCCGTGCGACTAAAAAGTGCTGAAATTGACTGTCCGATACAGAGCTAACTTTTAATTAGTGGTCACGTGGTGGAGCGAGCTACTTTGTTTACTATGACACATGCATGCTACAGTGTACACTAGCTACTTGCTTGGCGCTTGAAGAACTTTTAGCTCTCTTGCCTACATGTTATCTACAGATCATTTATGTTAAATTTATTGACTTTTGTAATGAAAATTTCCGCGCTTCGGATGTTGATGTTGGTCCCGGATACACTAGTAGTTAAGCTTGGCTAGTGGCCTTGAGTGAGTAAGTTTTCTTTATTCTATTCTGTTAAGCGACGTTATAGCACAGGATTGCAAAAATCCCATAGTTTTCATCTAAATTTCGGGGCATTTTTCCAGTATTTCTTTAATTAAAATCATTATCCAAACTATTACGAAGGTTACGAACGAAAAAATAAATTATCCATTATAAATTTTTCATTTATATGGATTAATCACAGAAATATTGCATACATTTAAAATGGCCAGAAATACGTGGATTTTTCATTTATATGGATTAATCACAGAAATATTGCATACATTTAAAATTGCCAGAAATACGTGGATTTTTCATTTATATGGATTAATCACAGAAATATTGCATACATTTAAAATGGCCAGAAATACGTGGATTTTTCATTTATATGGATTAATCACAGAAATATTGCATACATTTAAAATGGCCAGAAATACGTGGATTTTTCATTTATATGGATTAATCACAGAAATATTGCATACATTTAAAATGGCCAGAAATACGTGGATTTTTCATTTATATGGATTAATCACAGAAATATTGCATACATTTAGAATGGCCAGAAATACGTGGATTTTTCATTTATATGGATTAATCACAGAAATATTGCATACATTTAAAATGGCCAGAAATACGTGGATTTTTCATTTATATGGATTAATCACAGAAATATTGCATACATTTAAAATGGCCAGAAATACGTGGATTTTTCATTTATATGGATTAATCACAGAAATATTGCATACATTTAAAATGGCCAGAAAAACGTGGATTTTTCATTTATATGGATTAATCACAGAAATATTGCATACATTTAAAATGGCCAGAAATACGTGGATTTTTCATTTATATGGATTAATCACAGAAATATTGCATACATTTAAAATGGCCAGAAATACGTGGATTTTTTAAGAATTATAGATAAAGCTTTTTGTACAAATTATAGTTTGAGGTAGTGCTTTCATAATAGTGTAGAGACTGCTCCGTCTCAAAACACAGTTTACACGTTTCGCGTCGTCGAGACACTGAACAAACAACGTGCGAGCCGACTGACCGTCTGTTTGTAGTACTATCACAGACGTGCACACCATAACAAATGTTGTGTGACTTGTGGATGGGAAATCAATTCTGCACCTTTACCGTTTCAGAGAACAACATAGTTGGACATTTTAACCTAATATTAAATAAATTTGTGAAAAGTCTATTTTAACAATGCTCAGGTCATGAGCATCCAGGGCTACATACGTTCATAGAGTAGGGAGTTTATTGTTTTTCATAATTTTAGAAATCTGTTTTTGCTTTTGAAGTTTTACGTTTCTTTATTTTCTGTTACATTGATTTATTTCATTTTATACTCGTTGCTATTTCTCGTACGTCATTGTTGTCTGCTTAATACTTTTCAAAATGGATTTTATTGAGTGCACATAGGTTATGTTTCAAGCCAGATCAAAAATGTTATCTAGGTAAATTAGTTTTATGCTTGTCTTGTGTAATGCGTGCCTAAATAAATAAATATATGGTTATGCTTTATACAATTTTAACAGCTCCATTCACGTTGAACGGCTATGTGCAGCTTTGTGTAAGATCAAGTTTGCTCTTGAATATTGTTGTTGTTTGGTTTATTGGCTAGTAAGAAAATGGATGTACATTTAGGTGAACATGTGAATCCTGATAGTCCAATTTGTATAAATCCACGTGTGTAATATTCAGGTAGTTGAAATAGTGAACCAGCAAACAGTTTTGCTTGATTATATGCATTCCTATTACATAGATGATTGCACATGTATTTGTTTACATAGTCAAATGGACAAAAGAGCGTAAGTCACATTCAAATAAAAGAGCATAGTTTTCTTTTTTTTTCTCTGTATTTCCTTACTGATAAAGATGTACTTGTGTAGTTATTTTCACCTTATTAGTATATTAAATTGATACTTATTCAGTACAGTTTAGTAATAGTTTTATAAACTGCTAATAAAAATACTACTTTGTAGCATTAATTTATTAGCTACTTAGTAGCTGAGACGTCGAACAAAGAAACCGTAATCATTGATACCTTAAATGATAGATCCTTACACTAGTTCAAAGTTTTGCTAGTATTTTTAAGGAATGGAGTTTTAATAGAATCATAGCTGTAATTGAAATCCTCTAATACCAATTAATGAATTGAATGAATATTATCTGAGAATTCCGTATCAGCCTCTAATGTCCTAACTGCCACAGATATAATAATACTATTATATAATATAATAGTCACTGCATAAATATTGGTCATATGGTGATAAGTGAATGTGCTTTATTCTCCGACAGGATTTTATGCCCATGCGGATTTTATTATTATGTCATAAATTTTATCGAATTTATAGTTCTGAGGTTTCTTCCCGGTTTCCTCACAATGTTTTCCTTTACCGATGCGAACGTATTACATAAATAAATCTGCGGATTGCATACATGCAATTAAGATTTAAAATGTTGATATTGAAACTTTCAATCTGCATTGGATTTACGCAGAAATGTTGAGATAAATTCGTACAATATTTATGGGCCTTTCACATAAGGTATTTTGATGCTGATAATATGCTGATGCGTTGAATTTATGAGCAACCCCAAATTTATAACTTTTTGTCTCAAAAACGCTGTTACTGACCACTGAAAAAACCCTGATAAAAACAAATAATTCTCTTGAGCTGATTAGACCCCATTTGGGTACATTATAGTTAAGGACTGCATGTCAAAAATAAAGTTTCTGATCTTTAAATTTGTTGAATCACGTGCGTGCGCTGACAATTTATTCTAGAAGTGTAAAATCGCACTTCAGTAACTATTCTATGTAGATAAGCAAATAGCTCAATGTTTGCTGTCGTAGCGTGGCACAAGTCAAAAGAGGCGGGATGGTGATGAAATCATTACTATCCAGCTCATTCTTACGACGCTGTCTGGCCGCGCGACTTTTTGTAAATATAGATACGTGTCTGAAATTAATTTTGTAGCCTAAACAAAGGTATTTAGGGATAAAGCGCTTTTTCTCTTTTTTTCATTACATTTTTGCTTGATCACTTACAACTGAAACTAATGTTTTATTTTCACTCACAACACGTTTAATAACATAAAATATTTTCTTTTATATTCGAGTAACCTATAAATATAAAACCATCAAATTAGGTGCCATGACAACCGAGATTTTTAAATTACATTTAATGAAACGTAAGTCCTTTCCATTGCATCAATCAAAACCTTGTATTTAAGTCAGTTGCCCAATACTCGCTATCGCGAATAGTAACAGTAGTACCTATAACATGCTCTTCACAAGTATTTTAGTAATTTATATATTAAAATCTTATATCTTGTTCCATAGCAAATAACGGTAGCGTGCTTACCGGCATAGTCTGGCTTCCGTGTAGGCTGGTGATCGCTGCCTGCGCCTCCTGGTGTGAGCTGAACTTGACGAAGGCACACCCTGGAACAATAAAATTTGCATGAGACATAGTGATAGTAGTAATAGAGACATTACTGAGTACTGTTACGTTAAGATAGACGTGAAGTTGCTTTAATTAGCCTCTATGTCATAAAAGAATGTAATAACCTGATACACAGTTCAGGTTCTAACAAATAAATGCTTTTTATAAGAATAATTATATTACTATGGCAATAATTAATATTTTAACAAGCTTTTAGTTTAGAATTTCTATACAATCAATATTATAATTTGTGTTTTGATTGTGAGTTTATTAAGGTTTTCATTTTCGCTGGTTTTATGTGTTTGTATTGTGTAATTAACATTTACGGCACAGAGAATTCTAGTGTAGAGTTATGAGTATGTAGACATTAATTTGATTGAAAATCAAATAGTCATTACCAGTAAAGGGAGATTTACACGGAGAGAGTTTCACGGCCCAAAGGTACGATTATCGAAAGAATATTAAAAAAAACATATTAACAGAACTTAATCACTGAACTCGAATGGCAAATTTCATGTGTAAAACGATTCAAAACTAAATCACTAAAGGTTACAATAATGTAAATTTCATTCTAATTCGTAAATTAAATATAGTTATAAATTAACAGACGAAAGACAGCCTACTTTGCTGGCTCTTTTGAATAACAATAGGTCACTAAGCACCTGTAGTCCACTCGCAAGACTCTATGCAAAGTTTTAATTGGCATAAATAGTACGGATTTATTCATAGCTCACGGCTAATTCATATGCAAAGACCACAAACCAGACATAATTATTCTAAAACAACAACAGCATCTGAATCCTATTCGTCAAAACCCCCGTACAAATCCATTATTCGTATCCATTAACAGCAAAACCAAATGCGTAAAACCAAGCGGAAAATCTTTAAAACGAGGCACAGGTACCTAGAGAGGGATTATCGCTCAATTTTTCAATAACAGCCTGTCAGAATGGCGCGTATTCGCCACCCTATCAATCTTGGTCCACGCCGCGTTCCGCAGGTACGCCAGGATGCGCCTTCATGTTCCCTTAATGACGACTGATGGATCTTATAAGGATAGGATTACCCAAATCCGCCAACTTCGCTCCGCAACTAAATCAGTTACGTTCATCTCTAAGATATTGGGAGTGGCGGCGGTGTACCGAGAGAAATACACTGAGACGTTGCCGCTTTTATGAACAAAAAGGTAAAAAGCGACGTTCAAAATTATGTATTGTATGAATTGAATTTATTGTTCAGTAATGTCCATCGAAACTGTGCTTGATTCCGGGGCGGCGGGATTGTGTTATCCCGGGACCGGCTGCAGAGTAAACATTGTTGTTCTGCGCTCGGCGCACACAGGTGATTATGCAGCGAGCACCCCGACGCCAACGTCTCGGATGTTTTAAGACGAGCGGCGATGTTTCGCTGGAAATTGGTCCAACGGTTTCGAGGTAATCGAATATAAACAATCAACAAGCTCGTCTCGCTCCTAACGACCGTGTATATTATAGCCGTTCCTTTGTTCGAGATAGCTCTACATGTACTAAAGTGAGCTCGTAACTTCTTATTGAATCAGCTTTCGAATCCGGCAAAAAAACGCCGCGAGGTTCAAACTCCACGGGGAAAATTGCGGTGACTATTTTATCTTTCGCGAGCTCTCAGCGGCAAAAGTACGATTATGCTCCACTGGCTTTTATTCGTATTATCCTTTGTTCGACTGGATAAAGAGCATAGCCGAACCGTTTTCCGAAAAGGCGCCTCAAATAAATTAGGACGCACTTTTAAGCCGGCGCCGTGTTTACACGCCCGCCTCCTGCAAAAATAGAGACAACGTAAAATAACCAGACCGATACACAACGAGAAAAAAACAATTTGCACGACGATCGGCAAGCGAGAGCGACGGCGAACGTCGCATAAAAGAATAATAACGCGGATTGTGCGAGGAACACAATTTAAATGGCGACAATTGGAGGAGCAAATTGAGGAGCGGAGCGAGGCGGTCGGGCGGCGGCGCGCGGGCGGGCGGACGGGCGGACGGGCGCGACTACAATGGCGCTCCACCTCGAGAAACCCATTATGGGAACGTCACTCGCCAAGTGAGAAAGAAGTCAAAACTTCGCCGACAAACATGGAACTATTTACTGCTTCCACATTCGGCGACGTGCTGCGAACTTGGGCGCAATTTGTTAACCCTTTATCGCGGACGCAGAGCCGGCACGCAGGGTGCGTCTACCCGCGCCAGTACAGGTAACTTGGCGTTGCGCCAAAGATCTGTTTTCCTGTTGTTGGCGAACAAACTCACAGATCAGTTTTTATCGCGCGAAAGGCCTTTATAGCCGACCGATAGGGGGCGCCCCGACCGAAATGTTTTCGCGTCGCCGTCGAACACAAATATTATCGGATGGTTTTATGTATCGGAAGCATTATACGCTAAAAACTTTGGCACTCGACGTTCGTTATGGGCACACTTAAAAACTGTATATAATGTAAAACTGTCACTTATATCGGCGTGAAGTAATGGGTGAAGTTTCCTCTTTATCTGTGAATCGAAGTCGATCGGGAGAGTCTGGGACGGTGGAGGATGTTTGCTTGTCAGTTTAACGGGATAATTTGTCAAAGGTTCTTTTGAAGAGCATTTTTTGAGTGAGGAGGCACCTTTTGTACCTCTGACAGGCGTCACGTCGAGTAAACATGTGTCAGCGCATGTCGACATGAGGGCTGCTCAAAGGCCGTCCCTGTAGGCAGGAAATTGTTTGCAATGCTCAAACGTAGGCTTTTCTCTCATACCTGAATCAAATTGCAAGTAGTCAAACGCGGATCAAATAATAACTATCGATAAATCGGCCAAGTGAAGGACTCGCGAACCCGAGGGATTTGTACTAACAATTGTATAATTCTTATCTACAATATTATGAAAATTTTAGCCGGCTACCTATTACGGTAGCGATACAATCCTTTCAAAGATAGGAAATCTGTTCTATCTTTGAAAGTTCTGTCTAACCTCTTTGAGTACTGAATCCTAAAGTATGAAAAAAGACTATTTAAGAATCGTTACCTTTGCGGGGTTTTCCCCTCAAGTTAGAAAGATATTTTCCCTTATATCAATTTTATATCATCTTAACATGTTTTTCCATTCTTCGAAATAATATCAATAAATCGGCAAAAGTACTCGCATGACAAATATACTGGGAAGATATCAAAAGTTTCTTCGAGAGGGTGCCAAGAGGAACTTTGTAATCAATGCCCCACGGGCCAGGCAGGTACAGTTTATGTATTGAAAATATTCACGGTATTATATTTCGATGCAAAACTTCTAACGATTTTGTTTTGGTATAAAATTTTCTTTGCTTTTGTTTTGGTGAAATCCATTTCTCTTTTCATTCCTCTTACAACATTGTTGATTGATGTTTGTTATAAACATGTTTGTTTTTTAGAAAACATTTGAATACTAATTTCATTGGGCAGGAATATGAAAAAAATTTGGTATGCGTTGGGTAGGTTAAATAGCTTAAAAAAATTAAATACTATCGCAGTACCAAAGTATTCCTGGCCCATGATCATCATGCATCAAATCTTAACGTACTACTTCAATTATTTAAATGGTGTTGTTGTTAGGAATTACAATTACTGGTACTTCTATGATTGTCGTAAAAAATTGTATTTTTTTTTAAGAACAGGTTTATATACGATCCCTAATTTTACCTGGAATTTTAATTTTACCTGGAATAAAATTTTAAGTGACTTAATTGAGATGAATAGCCGGGAATGGGAATTGGCTCGCAATTTATGCTACTCAAATTCAATTCTTCGGTTATTTTCAACTAGAGAATAGTAAGCGGATGGTGGTTTATATCGTCATGGCTACGTATTTTTTTACAATATTTTTCCTCACTCACGCTAACACATGTTTTTATTTTATTGAATTTGAAACTACCTCTACATTATTTTTACTAAAGCTTCTTCGCAAATCCTATATGAATATTAAAGTATTTACAAACCAACTATATTCAACTACCAAGAAAGGAATATAACCACGTTCCATTAGATCTAACAGCCAAGTTTACTAACTCCAAACTCAATATTATTATTGTACATAGCATGCTCGGAATCTTTCATTTTAAAGTTGGCCGTGCGAGGAAGTTCTGCTCGAGATGAATTCTCTTGTGTAAACAACAGTCGATCCATCGCGTTCTGATCGTCTGTTTGGCAACTCTATGCACATAGCTTGTCAAATGTTGAACGAATGATATTGATGATGTTTGTACTCCTGACTTCAGAGTGCCGTGTAGCTTTCTTTACTTGTTGATTTATTTCCATTACTATTACATTATGAGTCATTTAAAACATTTGCAATTGTCGTTGGTAATTTTCAGCCAACAGTTTTTATTAAATTCATATACCTAGTCTAGATACCAAAATTGTAGTGAGAAATTCTCTAAATTGAAAGTGGAAAAGTCTTGTAAACTGGCTATTTACGGAAACTAAACTAAGTGGTATGAAAAAACTTTTGTTTTCTTTTTGAGGAGGGTTATTGAATAATATAAATAAAAGTTCTGCAAAGTACATAAAAAGTTTAATTATAGCCTATAATGATCGGACTCTTTGAAGTAAACTTTTAAATACCATGTTACCAAATTTAATTGAAAAATCAATATTTAACATTAATAAGGATAAAATAAAGTGGCAATGGGCAGGCCATATAGCTCGAAGAACCGAAAACTGCTGGGGAATGAAGGTTCTCGAGTGGCGACCACGAACCGGCAGACGCAGTGTAGGACGACCCCCCACCCGATGGAACGATGACATCAATAAGGTCGCGGGTAGACGGTGGATGGAGGTGGTTGACCGTTTAACCTGGAAAACTATGGGGGAGGACTATGTCCAACAATGGACGTCTGTCGGCTGAAATGATGATGATGAAAGATTCAGGAATAAATTGAATCCAATATATAATAAAATGAACCAGCAAAACAAATTTTTTCTAAAATTTTATTTCTTTAAAGTTGTTGCGTTGAATATAATCCCAAATAGCTAATGAAAATTATTTATGATTGGGTATATGATACGTGTATTGTATCATATAACCAGTATATACAATAATTATCTATCTATAAAAGTTACTATATTATTTTTGTGTTTTCAAAGCAAAGTTTTGATTTACATACGAGAATTGTTGAGATATTCAATATTTACTTTAGAGTAAATTACCAGAATACCAATTCGGCTTCGATCTTAGTGAGATTTACTTAAACATATTCAATACGGATCTGTTTGATGTCTCAAATATTGTGTATTTGTGAATTTTGTAAAATTGATACGTCACCGCAACTTGAATTGAACGTTTTGGAAATTGCGGAATTAGGATGCTGGTCACATACAGAGCGTGGTCGCGAACAGTTCTCGTAGAGAAATGAGTACAGTATCTACAAAATTTCGAAGAATGTATAGTGCTACAAATTTGTCTCTAATATAAATGAATTGCCGACATACGGCAAACGCAGTCACTCGCAATCTAACATGCCACTCGGGGCGAGTGCCGCTCGCATTAACCCACTCGCACGATCTCACTGCACAGTCGCTATTTTTCATTCGATCTCCATTGACCCGCGGCGCGAGTGGCGCCCCCTGCCGGCCGCCCGACCCAACTGATAACAACTCCAATGAAATACACCAACTCCCTGTGACGCGCTTATCTCTCGGGAATTTGTTCGCACTTTGAAAAATCGTCCAATTTTTTTGACATTCGAAAACATTCACCCGTGAAAATAAGGAAAACGGCCGGGAGCTCCCCTTAATTTGACGGCGTTATTGAATACATTAATTTTGGTTATTGAAGCCTTGATTGGAGTTCAAGATGGCGTGAGGATGGTCAGAATTTCATTTCGTTCATTACAAAGAGTTTGATTGCATAAAATTACTTGAATATTTGGGTGATTATTTCTGGCAATAAAAGTGATTGATTCATTAATTGAATATTCATCTGAATGCAAACTCTTGAATCAGATCACAATTGATTCTAATTATAATATAGGTAAAAAAAAAATTATACCTAAGTATAGTAAAATTTGGAAGTAGGGTGCGTATTTACTCGCTCTTTATAGAATTAATTATACATGCTTTATTTAGTGGCTAGAAATAGTTTTATAAGTGATATTGATTTTTTTGGTGGTTTTCCATGTTCTTTATCCTCAGTACTAAAATCGTTATTTTGAAATCGTCGAAACCATTCCTTGCAAGTTGTATTAGACGGAGCATGCTCACCATAAATCTCCACAAGCAAACGATAAGTTTCCGCTGCAGTTTTCTTCGCAATAAAATAATGTAATAACACTTCCCGCAAATGACGTTTATTTGGAATAAAAACCGACATTTTCGAAAAGGTGAAAACAATTGTTGCTTACACTTCAACCAAATATCATAAAATGCGTTAGATAGCTGACATTCAGTAATATCGAATACAAGTATGGTCATTTATTAGTACACGTAAACAATACTAAAAACGACATCTGTTGAGAAAGGGCGGAGTCATATTCACACACCCAATATATCATGTTCTTATCAGAATAAAGTTCTACAAAACGGTTCCTAATTTTTCTTCTGTGTATGAGTAGGTGGCCAAATCTGGTGTCGGAGTTCTCAAGTCACCCCCAGGCATTTTAACGTTCCCTCCAAAGCACGGAGATATTTATTCTCAAATATTTTCCAAATTTAGTACTTATCGCAAATTTTTATTTAAGATCACAATTGATTCTCAATTATTTTCAAATTTAGTATTTGTCACTTTGTTAAAATTAAAATTTAGGGGAAAACCGATATCAGTTAAACTTACATTATGATTCTAGTAAATGTTTGAATTACTCTAATAATTTTCGATAGATGTGAAAAAATACCACTAAAATATCTCTAAATTAACGTCTGCGATATGGCATCTGTTAGTTTGCGAAATATGAATTCAGTATGTCTATTTAAGGGAAAATAAACATATTTTCAACAAAGTCTTGTAACACTCATATTATTCCGCGCAAACTCCCAAGAGCAACTACGCCTACCATAAAAGCATCCATTTAATATTTAAAACATCGGCGTATCACTTAAAATAATAAGGATTTCGCTGCGGAGATTACCAAGTAACCCTCCAGAGCATAATTAATGTTATGCCGTGAATATTAGCTTTTCAATTAGCTGTTTTAAGTACCTCAAAATGGGTTCTCGAGTTACCGAGGGGAGAGATTCTTTACAGTGGCACTGGGAGTAGAAAGACTAGACTGGGAGCAAGGGGTTCAAGTAGCAAATATGGCTAAAATATGGCAACCATGCCCAGTCAATTGTTAGCGTCAGTTTTTAACATTTAATCTGAACGCTTTAGTACCCGTGCTTTGGAAGGCATGTTATGATATCGGCCCCGTCTAGTTAATAAGTAATGCTGCAGGCCTTCGGGTGTCTAAATCATCTAATACCGACCACAATCTTAGTTGCGAGAAAAGCTAATTGGCTTTATTTACAAATCCACAGAGAACGAATTGAGCTATCTCAATATCAAATTATCTATAGATGGCCCAACAGATTTACCTCACTACCAATTGGATTTATGCCCAAGACATTGGCAGTTTTGCTTCGTTGGATAGCAATGCTTTCTCTGAGCTGCCAGCATCCGCTTCGATCAGAACAAAATTTAGAAACAGTAAGAGCACTTTAAACTCCCCATGGAATTATTTGATAAAAAAATGTTTTAAACAAATTTCCCTACATAAAGGCACTTAGTATTTAACAAACGCTTATTTTTTCACCTGAAAATAGTTGCAAGGCGATAGCTAATTAAACCCGCACCCGGGGGACTCCGTAGTGGATATATTACATAAACGCGGGTAATTTCGTTGTGGAGCTTCCCGTAGATTGCGAAGAATTACAAGTGCCTCTTGGATCAGGCTTACTATAGTGTTGTTGGCTATAGTAATCTTATAGCGCCCATCTTTATACCGCCATATTTCGAGAAAAGCTACATCTGTGTGCGGACTTGTTGCAATGCGTGGAACAAAAACTAGATAAATAAGGTAATGCTTTTAAGGGTTCCGTACCCAAAAGGTAAAACGGGACCCTATTACTAAGACTCCGCTGTCCGTCTGTCTGTCTGTCTGTTCGTCTGGCTACATGAACCGTCATAGTTAGAGAGTTGAAATTTTCACAGATGGTGTATTCTGTTACCGCTATAACAACATCATCAGCCTAACTGTCCACTGTGGTCTTCGGCTCAAACAAACATTAAAAAACAGAATTAAATGAATATTTAAGAGAGACGTTTTTGTATAAGAGCCCTCATACAAAAAGTGATTTTTAGCATATGTTCATAGGTTCCATACGAAGAAACTTGATGGCGCTACTTGTATTTTATTATTTTAGACATTTGTACGGAACCCTTCGTGCGCGAGTCCGACTCACACTTGGCCGGTTTTTATTTCATGTGTTTTTATAACCTTTTATTTAACTTGCAATGTTTGTTTAGGCCAAAATTTGCAACTGAATATTGAATCAGTTCTCGGTACCCGAACAGGCTGAAATTTGATATTCATATATAAACTAGATGACAACGTAATATTAACGTGAGCTAGGCTTGATGCCACCCAACTCCTCAATAGCTTACAGCACCCATTTCGTGTATAGGTTTGTTAGACTTGTCTTGACATGTACTAGTTATTTTTGACACTAGGTGGTATCCTTTTCTTACTTTTAGAGCTTGTTTAAAAAAAATATTATTATTATTATTATTATTATTTTTTTTATACACACTCATACCTCTGCACTAGGATTCCCTGTGTCGCAGATGGCATGGACAAACACAGAAACACAAGACAAACACCCAAGACCCGAGAACAAACTTCAAGCTCACCACACCAAGTATGCCCCGGCCGGGAATCGAACCCGGGACCCCTCGCTTCGAAGGCAGGGCTACTACCAACTAAGCCACGGAGCCGTCTAATACTTTATTTTATTGATGAAGTAACGGAACGAGCTAAAAGCCAAAGATGGTCATTACCTATGAACACACACTGTGGCCTATGAACACAGCACAGCGGCACAACGGCAACAACACTGGCGACTAGTTTCTTTGGGATTTTTCATGCCGTCGGGATTTTTTTCAATAATTTCTTGTTTTCGCTTAAATATCACCTTAACTATGGATACTCGTATAATATTCTAATATAAGTGGCTAATTAATAAAATCGAAAAAGACCGATTTCAATACTTTCATCCTTTATTTCTGGCCTACCATTTTACAAAATAAACATCCAAATTGGTATACACTGGGCGAAGAAAACAGTCTCGGGGGATATTTTTTATATCAAAGTTGACAGGACAATCTGAAGGCCCACCACATGTCAAGTGGTTACCTCCGCTCATAACAACAGCAATACGACTCAGGTTCTCTCTGGCCAAAGTAGGAGAAGACCCAAGTCTTATTATTATAAAATGTATTGTGACCCTGGTAGCTGGGTATTATGGACCCTGACATTCCAAATTGCTGGTTCAAATCCAGGTTAAAAAAATAAGATTTTTCCATATGATTCTATTAGGTGTTGTAAAGGAAATAAAAAATATGAGTAAGTATAGCAAGCGTTAGCAATGTAACTTGCCATTTAAGTGCATGGTTCATACCTTAATAAGATCATATTATGGAACTAAAAAGTTCAATGGAGCGCACTGCTTTCTGTCAACCTGTCACACTCAAAACCCAATCGAGTATCGACTTAGACAATTTTAAACTGCACATTTCCAAACAAAAACGGCAAATCAAACCAAAAAATCCAGACAAACCGGCAATTGCGGAACACATTCTCAAAAAAGCTCCGTTCATAGTGGCATCTCGCCGTCATTCGACAGAGCGGGAACCTTCTTTGCAAAGACAAAAGACTGTCGCATTGCAAAAGTTTGTTAGGCGAGTTCAGCGCGGCTCTTTGTTTCACAATCAAGTTACATTAGAACAACGAGGCCATTTGGAAGTCTGAAACAATGGCCGTGGAAGTCGTTTTAAACATTCGTTCGAGTTAGCGTGTAGCTGTTTTACGCACGATTGGCGCCCATAAAGCGATAGACTGGCTCAGTGGGACGACGTCTTTATGCGTGTACGGCGCCCCTTATACGTTAAAGTTATCGAAAATTGCGAGGTAAGGTTTAACCGTGCCCTTTGTGCCGCTCGTATTTATGGAAGATGTCGGCAGTTCCGTTACGTTTAATGAGGTCGGTAGTGAGCTTTTTTTAGAACAACATAAATAGATGGAAGATACCGAAATTGTATTTCCAATGGAGCGGAAATCTTCGTGCAAGCTTTGTGTGTTACAAGACATTACTGTCTATGTCACCGAGCAGTAAATATTTTGATTATCTGACAGTTTAAAGTAAAGTATATTAGACGTATATTGGTGAAAGATCAGTTTATTAATATTTAGAGGTTTTCTAGATAGCATGTAGCCTATATATATAGACAATTTTAATTTCTTTATATCGTGTGTTCAAATGTTATTGTTTGCATATTTTTAACAATTATTGATTTATAAATTATATAATGAATCATGTAGGTAGTTATGTAATTACGTGAGAATGATTAGTTTTGTTTGCAGTTTCGTCGACTGGGACCACGGTCCTAGTTAATGGATCGATTTTATTTTATTATATAATATGTATCATGTATCAATGCTAATTATTTATTTCACTAATATTAGTAATAATATTTCAATATAAAATATAGATGGTTTTTGTATTCGACTGACATGCTGTAAATTATTATATTTATGTTTTTCTACTATTTCCAAGGTCTAATTTATTTAATTTTATTATTTTCACTGATTATTATAAAAGCAATAACTGAATTCATCTTCTAATCATTACTTAAAAACCAGTAGAAACCAATTATTATTCGTGTTACCGAGATATTTACCATGATTTGTGAGTTTTGTTTTGTTATACAGTAGAAACCAAATCTATAAAAATCGAATATACTGCCCCAATACGCTTCGTCTTCTATTTCTCACCTTGGGGATCGATTTTTGCCTCAGAAGTTCTATCATAATAACATGCCAACCAATTAGAATATTTTACATCACAATTGGCGAAGATATAAATCATTCGAATCGAGAACCAATCGTTTTTCACTCGGCAAACGATAAGCGGAGATAAATAAATCACGAAAAAATTAAAATACTGTACCGGTAGCCAAGATTCGATTTCGAATTAATCAAATTATACCTGTAACTTTCGAAAACAAAATTTCCTTGCGGCCGGAACTCGAATTATTCGTTAACGACCATAATTCAATTATTTCACATTTACGAAGATGAAACCAGCTGGTAATTTATATTAAAATTTAATTCTGTACCGTAATTGACGCGTGATTCGCGATGATGTATTTTTATTGTTTTTGTGAAATATTTCCAGTAGATTGCCGAGTCCGTGTTTCCCGCTAATTAAGTTATTGTAGATTATTCTTTTTAACACAAAAGACAAACAATACACTTGGATTAGGTACTTTTTAATGATATCAATTTTATTAAAAAGTTAGTGATGAAAATATTAAGTGGGCGTATTAAGTAAGTAAAAAATATTAAGTATTAAGTTAAGAGGGCGTACTATATTTTTAATAATTATATTAATGCTCCACGGCTTAGACCGCGTGGATTTTTTTAACAGCATCCTGTTTTTTTTTTATATAAAAGTTACTCTATATTACACGGGCTATCTGCCAGTGACAGTCCCGTTAAAATCAATCCAGCTGTTTTGGAGATTAGTTGAAACACAGACAAATATACAGATAGATAGCCGGACAGACAAAAACTTTAATATTTTTTTTTTATTTGTTTTTTGTACCGTATATACTTTCAAATGCATTTAGCATAAAGCTGTTATTATTCACATGAACAACTAAGGACATGTACGATAAGGTGCACCAATTTTCCTACTAACCACAGATAAAATTTAATATAGTATAAAAATACTTTCAGTAAACTTAAATAATGGCGAATGACAATAAATGAATGACTACTAAATAAGTAATATGCAATGAATACATGAACGGGCATACTGTAATATACCGCGGGATCCCAATCTGGAATGGTAGATAACTATTACTTAGCAACATTAAACTGAACTATGTTACAATGTCACCAGTGGCCGAACTTTACCGCATTAAATTTTATTATAATCCAAATAGCATTAGCTTGATTAGAATTTACTATGGCGCGCAGTTGGGGTCCGATAAATATGACTATACCGCCCTTATTTGTGCGTTTTGTTGTACTTTATTAACTATGTTCCGTTTACAACAACACTACGGAATAGTTTAGCTACACCCATATCGTTAATCTCATCTAATTATTGAGTTAGTTTAATTATAATCTTAGTTTTCTGCTGGACACAGGTATCTTCCAGCCAATGAACCCGATCTTCGGCTCCAATTTATTTATGCTCTAGAACTCGGTATGAATTAGTAAGAATATAATATTATATGTCGATATTTTTGATTCACCTCGGGATACTTGCGAAAACAATGTCTAAATGAACTGACTAGAAAAATGCCCCATTACTATATAATTGGATAAGATATCGCACTCGTAATTCTATTTATAAAATGAATTACATTCTTCACCGCGGGTTGATGGATAAAGGTGTCCGTGCAATAGGAAGACGATAACCTCGCGGTCACGCGAGCTCCGTAGCTTCGTAGCGTGTCGTAGACACTCGTACCGTAGCGTTCGTAGCGACGTAGCGCTTGGTTAATACAACTAGAACTTTATTGCGGTGCTTACTGTTAGGTGATTAGATGAATGTTAGGAGAAGCGACTCTATGTTGTTATAATGCAGCGATAATTCGGCAACGGGCGATACATGATGTGATGTGATGTATGTGGACACATTGAAATTAAAAAAAAAATTGATATTGCTGTTTGAAAATTGGTGCACTCCATATAAAAATCGCTTATTGAATAATTTTGACGGTGATTTGACTCATAGACCTTGATAAACCGGATAGAAAATTATGGCAACCGATGTTCTAATATTTCCATCACTGGACTCACTTATAATTAGTGACAAAACCAGCATGTCTGTGTCCATCACAATTATAAACCAATTAGGGTCTTCCCTTGAGTGCCAAAATACAACTGAAGGTGCAATTTACTAATGAAGACAATGAAATGTGCGCTCAGCAAAAAAATATTAAGTTTGATTTTTGTTTCATACAAACGAACAAAAAATTTATCAACGAAATCATTCGAGCCGTTCTTGAGAGATGCTCCGTCATGTTAATATATATATTTATAGAATGCTAGCTATGCCAATATATTTCCTGCTATTCCAAACTCCATCTCAGAATCTGTCATGGCCAAATTTAATCCAGATGCAACCGTCATATGGCGTGATTGCATAACAAACAATCCCAAAAATTTCGCATTTATAATAGAAGTAAGATGATACATGATCTTAAAATAATTTACTAGATTTGACCCATACATAAAATGGTAAGGTTAAACAAAGATTGCAAAAATTACGACATTCAGTTAGATAACTTTCTCGAGCCGTTTACTGAAACACTCAGCGCTGAGGAGCGATTCATAATTCAGTTTTACTTAAGTTTGATGAGCTTTTACGTTCATATTTTATTCACGAGGAAATTACGCGTATCACGGCCTATTTATGAATTACGAATCACGCGTGTTTATCAATATTTATGATGTAACAATTCGAAGTTTTAAACGTTTTTTTCTATTATCTTTGTCCGTAAAACTATAGAATATGATTCTGTTAATCACCCAACATAGAAATTGCATAGGGAATCTAAAGTTATGTTCAAACTGGATTAAAAGCAGCAAGGATAAGCGTGAAAAAAGTTCCACCTATTTTTTTAATAATGGAAACAAATACACTCATATAAAAAAGAATATCTCAAAGTACACTTTTAAATATCCAAAATTCATTCACAAAAAAGTTAAAATCTCAACGGCAACGAGGAAAAAAATAATAAAAACGAGGTGCAGTCAACGCGTCTATATTACTAGCGTATAAACTCGCAAAATCAACAAACAAGAACGAAAAATCGATTGCGACCTTAATCGCGATATTAAGCGGGGCATAAAGGATAAGGCGATCCACACACGTGCCTACACGTGAGCATCTTAGTGCCTTAAGGGGCTCTTTGGCCTCTTTATAACAAGTTTGCAACCGCGCGAGCACACACACCCGCCCTTAAGGAGGTAGTGAAAAGATATGGCGGCGCGAGGCGCACGGACAGAATACGAATGACAATCGAAGCGACTATTCGCTCGGACCGAGTTATAGCGAAACTCCAGCTTTTTAATATTGAGTGTTTTTATGGAAATTTTAGTGGGGTTTTACGATATGGCTGCGGTTGCGGGAATGTCGATGCTCTTTAAGGGCTATAAGGGCATTTGCGCCGACAGCACGTAGGGCAGCGGCATTATCGGTCGCGTTAAACCGGATTATTTATAAAAACGTCGTAGGTGGTTATTGTGGAGAATCCTTTCTAGGCTTAGTGTTAAGACATTGCGGTTATAAAAATATTTTTACAACTTTTATAACATTTTGTTCGGGTACACATAAAAGTATGCAATTAAAACGAGTATTCCATTTCTGCGGCAAAAACAACTCGATTTTGGATTGCTCGATAAAAACAGACAGTTACGAAAAAGTATCGATGATAAAATCCCTCTCTAATATCGATACGAGGCGTTAATAACGATAGGGCCGGCCACCGGGGCTAAGTTCGTATTAGAGGCCTGCACTGGTCGATAAGGCGGCTAATTGTCCCGAATAGATACGAGAACGAAGTGCGAAACTTTTGTTTTATTCGCCTTTTGTCGATTTATTTTATTTATATGCTTTCGCTGATAGGGATGTCAGTTACTTTGTTAAGCCAATTTTATTTCACTGTGAGTTAGTGCAGTTGGGTCGAGCGATTATACTGCTTTGTTTCAGGTAGTAAAAACTCGTTTGCCTAGAAGTGTTTTTATATTTATGTTTGCTGAAGTCTGTGGAGTGAAATGTATAATAATTATAATCTTTATTTTTGAGAGAAATACACTTACTTAGCACTCAAATTAACTATTATTATATAAATAGATATAGGTAAATATTAAGGAGGAACAAGTTAACCTGCTGCTTAAAATTAAGTGGTCAATATTGGCCCTAAACTAGGCACCAACCTGTATGATATGAAATGAGTCTTACGATATTCGTTCCTCGCAGGTATTATTTCACTTGTATTTAATTGTTATCATATATTTAAGGTAAATTTGAAAATTCTCTTTACAGTACAGGTCAGTTCATTACTTTTGTATTTTTATTTGGGGGGGTCCAGTTGCACGCGTCCGTAGGTGTGTACCCTTTGATTCCCTACACGCTAGCCAAACCTAGCTAACAATGTTGCTATGGTAATATATCTCCAGCCATCTGTTAGTAGATAGAGCATGATAAGAATTTTCGAAGCAGGGAGCATTTATACCCTTTTACATAAATAGAAAAAATATTTCATATTTCTTGTTTCTTTGTATGAGTAGATTTTTTTCGTCATATAGGTAGGTTAATAGACCAAGCTAGCAAAATTGCGATGGTGACTATAATAGTGATTTAATGTAATAGAAACAAGTACACCTTAGTATTAAGTTTGTTAACCTTGTGAGAGAAAATAAATCGTATTATTATATTATTATTCCTCATTATTCATTTTAATCCTCATTTATATACATTTTTCACTACAAAATAATACATTATTTATAAAATAAACAGTATAAAAACATTGTAGTAAAAAATATATAAAAACGGAGGACCACCGACTGCGGAGTAAGACCCAAGCAGTCGGTGGCTAGGGCTGCAGAGAGAGGAACCTCCTCTCTCTATTATTATATTATAGTGAATAGAAACTATAACTATAAATGTAAGAAAACTGACGATAAACATCAAGATGGGTATCACCCTTATAACGACAGTTTAATCGTTTATTTCAAATCTTTGAATAAACCTCCAACGTATTACGTAATGTTTACTCATCGCAAACTTACTCGCCTCTCCCTTTCTACCCCGAAGCTAATTACGAAAGCATCACTGCAAATAGATTGGAAGTCGCGTTACAACTCGAACACCGTTTAGATAGTGTTACGACGCACCACTGATAAAGAGCGCGCGTAGACTAAGCAGTTAATAGCTCTAGATAAATACTCAGGGGAGCAAGTTGCGAGCGGAAAGCGAGAAAGCAACTTTTAGATGGCTCCGTACCTTAGTAGGTCGAAGCGAGGGGTCCCTGGTTCGATTCCTGGCCGGGACTTTGTGTGATAAGCTTCAAGTTTGTTCTCCATATACTCAATAATTTATTGTATTCCACAATGTAAAAAACAGGTGTTATATAATAGTAATAGGTACAGATCGTTATGGACCCTGTTGGGCGGAACAATAATATAAAATACGAATAGAGAGGATCCTAGTGCAGGTGTGCGAGTGTATGAACGCAACGTTATTATTGTTACTTTATCGATTACGATGAAAGTAAAGTTGAAAGTACTTAAGTAACTAGTAATAAAGAAATGTTACTTTAAGCTATGTTCAGTGAAGTTATTGTGAGTGATTAAAAAATCATCGCTTCACTCCACTTAAAAGCTGATAAAACGACTTTTGTGTTTTAGATTTGCTTATGAGCGGTGAAATTAATTAAAAAAATGCGCTCAAGCATCATACTAATATTATAAATGTGAAAGTATGTATATGTATGTATGTATGTTTTTTTCCTTCACGGGTCCACGCCTAAACGGATTTGGATGAAATTTGTAATGAAAGTTAACACTTTCATAAAAACTTTTTTACTTTCTTTCTAATCCCAAAAAGTGATATTTTTCAAATTTTTTAGTGACTTGCAAAGAACACACATTCTGTCAATTTTCCCATTGCCTCATGTTGAATTTTTAATTACAGGTAGTTATAAGTGGAGTTAGTAATTTCATAAAAAAATCATTTTTTTTTTTTTTTTTTTTTTTTTTATTCGTTATTCATATAACACTTTCAATGAAATGTGCATTTTCACTCAATAAATCGCTAGCTCTCATACCTTGCGCCTCTTTTTGCGACGTTCGCACAGCACGCAACACACCAATTTTTTAGCTTCTCCCAGCGAACATTCACAATTGCTGCCTTAAATTTTGATAACAAAAATAAGAAACAATACTAAGCTCTGCAATTTAAGAGCGCTCTTGGGGGACGGTAGCGGTAAATTGTGACGTCTTGTTTCATTCTGTGCAGTTATTGTGCAGACGGAGTGAAGTGCTTCGAAGATTTACGCGTGCCATATGATTTTTTCACAACAGTGAAGGAAAACCTCGATTAAATGTGCCGTCTACTGGGACATACGTGGTAGATTTGAGTTCCCACTCTGGTCTCAGGGATACTAGACTACTCTCAAGAAGAGTAAGAGCATTGTACAAGTTATTTGGATGAAAAGTTACACACATTCTAATATAAATTGTTGTTTAATGCACTACATTAAACGATGCATTACATTCTAAGTTTTATTAAATATTATTATGTTAATTATTAATTTTTTTAGTTACTTAATAAGTGACTTACAAGTTGATGACGTAGTAAGTCCGTTTTAGTAATCTATATAATTAAAATCATTTGTCGATGAGAACGGTTCAAATGATTTGGCAGATTTTTTAATGTTATGTTCGTCTAGACAAGTTTTGTATGAAAACACACATACGAAATATTTTTGATGTGAAATATCTATTGGAGCGCCTTGAAAGTAATGACGTGCGGCAAAAGTTTAAGTTAAGTTATAAGTTCCTATTTTGTTTTAAATGTATTTTTTTTAATTTGTTTATTAGAACTGATCTCTGATCTCGCAGCTTTATTAATTATTTTCTAATATTATATATATGTATATTATATATATAATATTAGAATATATGTATTATATATATGTATAATAATATGTATTTTTTTTGTCATATGTAGGAGCATTTTCATATGTAAATATAGTTTATAAGTAGTTGAATTATTAAATAATTTTATATTTAACTACTGTTGTCACACGCACGTGCATACTATTGTACCACAGAAAACCAGCGCTGTATTAGCGACACCACAGATGCAACACACGCTGAGTAGCCTTTACGGTTACTAAACCACATTTAAAAATTTAAATCCCACCTGTGTACCTACCTACAATATATGTAACGAAAAAAGGTTTTTCTATTTCTATTTCTAAAATATAAAAATAATAATAGAGAAAACTCTCTTATGCCATCACGTTCACATCTCCTAAGCGCACTCCTTATTTTCTTTACTAGTGAATTTCGGTCGCTAGTAAGTTATAAATTAAGTTAAACTTTTACATTATTATTTCCACTAATCATTTCGATTTTCCAGGCTTTTCTGATCAATAAGTCAGTGATGCGCTGAAAACACAATGTACAAAATGTAATCCTAATCGGTTGAACAGTTTCGCGTTAAGTAACACACATCCAAACTTTCGCATTTATAATGTTAGTAGGAAACAGGATTAACTCAAAACTCAGCTGTACCTTTGTACCTATAAAAATGAAATTTGCGGTATTAAGTTGCACATATTGTGGCATCCTATTGTACCGAGTGAAAGCAAGATTTAACAACGTTACAATAATTAAAGTAACTCGTAAATTGTGACTGGCCTCATAGGTAGCTCATGGGTTCGATTCCCACCCAGTACAAGTATTTGTGTGAGGAAAATAGATGTTTGTTCTGTGCTTGGGTGTTAATATGAATTATAAGTATGTAATTTAACTAAAATAATTCTAATAAATATATTATTTATAATAATAAAACTTTACTATTTCTTTTTGTATATGCATTCTTCAGATCAAAAAAATTGCGTCAAACCTCAGCTAAAGTGACCTTGTGACCATTTTATGATGATTTTGTTATGCACTGTAATATATATATATTTATGTAACAAAAGTGACGGGTCAAACTGAAGACCCACCTGATGTTAAGTGGTAACCTCCGCCCGTAACAACAGTAATACGACGAGGATGAGAAGACACACCCCGTTACGCCCGTCAAATTATAGTTTTAAAAAACACGATAGTTATTAATGAATGTAAAATAATTTAATTTAACTAATAGACTTTTTAGCAGGAACACTGGCGATAAACGACGATGATGCACTGCCCATAATTTCCATATTATTGGAACAGTTAATAACAGACTCGACAGTTGGCAGATTAAACTAGATTCAAACTCAGCCCCTGAGCTCCATTAGGATTCACGTAACGCTGTGAATTTAATGTGGGCTTTTATATATCTAAACTATAATGTAAAGAGGTAAACTTTGTTGTTTGTATGGAGCAATCTGTGAAACAACTGATTCTAAAAATAGCTTCGCAAATATTGGGAGGAAGCTGCTTTATCCGTACAGAGTGTACGAGTATTTTATGTAATATGCCTAAGGAGCTCTTGTGTATACGCGTTAATGTACGAAATTTTACATGTGCGTGTAAATTTTGAAAATGTTCAAATGATGTTTTTGATATGTTACGGAATAATATGATGATTTTGTTATGCACTGTTATATATTGTATATCTTTTTAACAATTTGTACGGGTCAAGTTGGCGCCCCACCTGATGTTAAGTGGTAACCTCCGCCCGTAACATCAGTAATACGACGAGGATGCGAAGACACACCCTGTTGCACTCATCACTCGACACGATGTAACGTCTCATGCTGCTGTAATTTCACCGGCAACCATAATCTTCCACCGGAACACAGAAATGTGTGGTGGTGTGGAGGTAGTACTTCTCTGGACAAAATAGGCACCAGTTCTGCTTCTACCTTAGGTTGCTCCTCTAGAATAATAAATCTGGCACTTATAGTTATTTCATTATATTTAGCTACTAACAATATGAATAGTATCATTGCATAGGTCTGAATTTTCGATGAGGGTTCGTAAAACGTATCCTGACAGAAGGGTTAACTTTGAATAGGAAAATCACAGGAAAGTAAGGGTCAGTCGGCCGCGTAATAAAAGGGCTCTTGTTAACGTACTTTGAGATACCTTGTCTACCTTTAATGAGGGGAATCCCGATAATTCTGAATCAGTTTAGGTTACTTAATGAGGGTTAGAGGTCACGATGGTGGTCAGCTGTCTAGTCTTTGGTTAGCTTTGTTTGTAGGTTTTAATTAACAATGATAGAGAAACAAAATTAATTATTTTTAATTTTTATATGTTGTAATTTTTTTATTTTAAACTAAAACCCTAAATACAACAAATACCTGGTGAGAAATATAAAAATAAATAGTTACAGCTTTTTTCTATTATTTTAAAATTTTGATAATCACACTTATTATAAAGGCGAAAGTTTGTTTGTATGGATGTGTGTATATTTGTTCCTTCTTTACGCTCAAATCGCTCAACGGATTTGGATGAAATTTGGTACCATGATAGCTTATATCCTGGATTAATACATAGATTTTTGATCCCGGAAAACCGTGCACCGCGGGGAGCAGATAGTTAAAAATAAAACTAGAATATAAAATACTTGAGTCATAGTTTTTCACGCTATATATAGTACAACAATATATATAGTAAATAAAACACTCCGTAAATGTTAAATAATTGTTTGACTCGGCAACTACTGTACATAAGTTGTTGTACGGGAAAAACTTTTCTTCATTTCATATACTTGCCTAACTCTACATCAGATCAGGAATGCCAGCCTCACTGGTCTGGAGTTGAGGGGTATCGCCCGTGAAGGGGAAAAGGTTAAAGGAAGCCTATTACTAAGCCTACGACGTCGGTATATCCTACCTTTAATGTCCTTTTGAACCTTTACAGACAGCTAGATGAAATTTTCACAATATATTTTATATCTGGCCCGGTTCGTTGGTACAGGTAAATTAAGATAGGCAGATTTAACTAATTTTTTTATTTATTTTCTATTATTTTGCGTTTTGTTCGTTTAATTACTATATACAATTTCATGTGTATCTATAGGGTCTTGATCTGGGCTAAAATGATTTTTATTATTACTATAACCTACATAAATAAAAATATAGTGAGGAAGTAAGGGTTTTTTTTGCACTGTAGGTTCGATTCACATAAGACTAGTATTTGTGTGACGAACACAAATGTTTGTTCTGTCTACATAATAATGAATGAATAATAAAAATACAATATAAGTATTCTTTTAGTTACCTAGTTAGTTCCGTGGCTTAGTGGGTAGTAGCCCTGCCTTCGGAGCAAAGAGTCCCAGGTTCGATTCGTAAGAGCGGTGTATAAGGTCGAAGAATATTTATTTGTCTCGCAATTGGCCAGCTTGATTAACTTGATTCAAAATATAGCCTTTGCATTTCCTTCCCAGTAATTGGAAAGAAAATTTAGATATGCCAGTTTCTTGCTCTGCAATTTGTAGTGAGCAGCGTAGTACCTGTAGTTCTGCGCGATCGCAATGAGTGGTGGTCGGCGAGCGTGAAAATAATGGGTTGGAATCGGCCGAGCATCAGGCAACTGCGCCAAATGCCTGTACCTGTCATGTTAACCCGTAATGCTGGATTCCGTATTTTGGAGATGTATTTCCCGTACGGAAAAAGCAATTTTTTCGAACCTATAAATAAAGAAATTGGAAGACATTGATTTGCTTCCGTCAATATTATTCGAGATCCGTATCCGTACCAGCCTCTAATGTTCCCACTGCAGGGACATCGGACTACTCTCGATTATTGAAAGTGAATAGGCTTTGATCTACCACGGGAGCTCGATTGGTAGATGTCACATGTCTTCGAATTTATGGTTCTAAGACATGCCGGTTTCCTCACGATGTTTTTCGTCACCGTTTTGATATCGTGGTATTGCACACATAATTTTTTTAAGTGAAAAAACTCATTGGTGCACGTGTGGGTTTGAACCAGTGACCTTCAGATTGAAAGTTGGCGTCTATGCCCCTGGGCCACCACGCTATCACGAGATAATTTGACTTATATGCCTGTAATTTCACCCACATTTTATAGATATATCAATAAGGATGACTTTGAAAAGCTTTGTATTTATAATTTTGTAAGTATAAAAATCTAATAGACGCAAGTTACAACGACGTATGTAGTTAAAGTTTTTACTAAAATATCCTAATTCTAATTATAAATGTGAATATGAGTTTGTTTGTCTGTGTGTAACCTAATAAGTGTAAGGTTTTGTATCAATGTCAGCTACATTGGTGTTTTTGTTTAAATGTCAGAACGGGTTAGGACATCCGCCATACAAACATAAACTACATAATACTCTCTATTGTGTGCAAATGTCGGCCTCTTTCGGCTTATGGTTTAAATGATACAGCCCTGTAAAGGACATACAGATAGACAGACGTTGTGGACTTAGTACTAGTGATTTCTTAAAAGGTTTTCATAGTAAAAATGTTTAGAAAGTAATATTTTATTTTCAAGAAAGTTTCAGTCATTAACTTAAAAATATAAAGTCAAAGAATTCTGACTTTTGACATTTTCGTGGTCCAATTAACTTTGCATTGAACTTCCTGTATATACCTTTATTCGCAGTAAAAGGGTTTGGAATTTTAATCATAACCCTTTATTTACCCCTTCTGCGAAACCTTTTCGGATTATTTGACAGAAATATTTGGATGAAGTCTTAGAAATATTTGTTCTAAATTAATACCTTTGTTACTCGACTGATTTTAAAATTCACGAGAACGATTAATGGACATCAAATATTAAAACGTACGGCTTACGATTGTACTTCAAGTACTCATGATTGTTTAAATCAATACGTCCTTATAAAAACGTTTATTGAATATGGCGTGGCAGTGGCACGGACCTTTCATCAACAGCGGGTATCACCGCATACAAACATAAGGAGGTAAACGAGTCTCCCGAAAACGAGGTAAAACATTTTTCCATATACATTTTGGAACATATTCCGGCAAAAACGGTTTGAAGTGACGCAATATAGGCTGCCGAAACCCCTATGTTTAAATAAGCCAACATCAAAGGTACCACGAAATATTGGTTTCTATTGGACTCAATGAAACAATTTTTCCGTATTCGCTTTTATTTTCACCAAAAAAGAAATAGGCACAGTGACGCCATTTTGTAGTGATGTGTTTCATATCAATTTCAAATATATTAGCATTTTTACGCATCGATGAAACTCCAAATAATAACAATACTCGACTGGAGTACTATCACGGCGCGAAATAATCACGATTTAATCGCAACACAGCGACAGAATAAGTACTCAGAGGGTAAAATGTGCCCGATAAAATCTTTTCATCTGGCAAATGCAGCTATTCAAGCAAGGAGAGTGAGTACAGTCGTTTAAGCCAAAAAAAAAAACGCTTCAGTTGTGACTCAAATCACAAAGTGAGTTCGCGATGCTCGCTTTTTTAAGGCGTCGTTTTAAGCGATCGGCCCAGGTGAGGGGTATCGCGAATTGATAGCGTTTCATCTAATCTCGCCCCCAATCTTAGCTCGGATCGAATCACGGCGATCCCGTCTCCCGCTCCGAAATCGATAGCGACCCAAGTGCTATCATCATTAAAAAAAATACAGCTTCTAAAACAATGAAAGCAAACATGAAACTTCACTTTATTACTCCGCTTGCAACAGTCTTTAATTAATTAGTGTAAGTGCCGGTGAGTCTCGAGAGATTGGTCATTAATTAAACGGGTCTTTGGCTATCGATCTACAAACAATACACTTTATTACTTTTATTACCCATTTCATTCGCTGTCTGCCCCCTGCCACTCCGCTGTGGTTGCTTTTTACTATTAATGAGGTCCGAGCGCCGAACAGCTAATGAGGAGAATGTAGTTTTTTTATTTTAGATTATATGGTGCTCAATTTCGCAGAGGAATTGTCGAGTTTCGGTGAAAAGGAAAATTGTAGTCATTCATATTTATTTAATTTACAGGCGTCAAAGGGAAGCCCCCTTTCCGTTTTATCGATATCGATATTTTTATAGATACGTACACATCTACGTCATTATTTGACGTATCCATTTGTGCGGTAGAAATAAAATCATCGAGGTGAATTTTACGACTAGTAGACGCCTATAAAATGAAGACACTCTAAAAGAGGAACTCGTAAAAATTAATTTCGATCCATAATGAAATCTTATTCGTTCGAAATTCACAGATTCCAGTTGAAATTAAAATATTCCAAAATCAATGACAATAAGTAACGAGAGGGAAATTGTAAAACCAATAATATTCAGTAAACGGTATTCGTGGAATTAATTTTATATCATTTTAATTTAACGGCATTGAGTTTAAATATTCATTTGGTCGTTATAAGAATCCATTAAGGTAACGCGGCGTACCGTGGCCCGTAGCGGTGAAATTAAAAAATGGTACCTTATTAAGGCAAGCGAGCTAAGCGGGTAAAGCACGTTATTTCCTGGGACAGTTTAGCGTCTGTAATTTTATCGATATGGTTATGAACTTCACTACTTGGGCATAAGTACCTCTCGTTCCGATAAATGTTACTTTGGCAAAGTTTTGGTTGCTGATAATCTTAACAGGTATCAGTGAGAACAGAATTCTCAACTTAATTTAATTTATTCATTTATAAGTTGTTCAAGTATCATATTATAAAACAAGAAAAATCTTATATAATTATAATGTACAGCCGCTGATTAAATAATTCGACGCGTAAAATTAATAAGCAATAATTATCGGCAAACTGAACACAAGCTCAACTGCAATGTATCAAAAAGGTTTGTTAAATGCAAGTTTGATGAAACTTATAATATTATTATTATGCAGTATTGAAAGTCATAAACTGTAGAAGTGTCTATTCACGTCAGATATTCTTGGACCTGTACCAACGTTCGCTTGTTCGCAAGCTCCCTAAAAACGCTCATTAAGTGTAATGTTTTCCTGAGATCGCCACATCGTCCAACAATCCCAGCCGGACTTTGGCAGAGTGCCTGTTCCCTAAGTGAGAGTTCCGATTTTATTCCCCCAAATAAAACGGATATTTTGGGTCAATTGCACGGGAAAATCTTTTAAACGACGGCTCGTGTCGCGAAATACTTGCTTATTGGCGTTCCCGAAATGACAAGTAATATGTAATTTCCGAGGATATATAGACTGAATCCGGGGACACATTCAAAAGGGTTACAGACTCAATTCACGGTCCGGAGGAAATCCTGACCGTTTTATAATCTGACGAATGTTTCTTCCAAATGTGAGATATTTTGTTTAGATGCTGGGAGCGTATTTTCTGTTCGAAGTGGTGAAAAGCCTTAAAAGGCCGTATTGAAAGTAGGTTTGGCACGCCACTTGCGCCGGATCGCGACTCTCAACGATTACGGATGAGAAAGTGCCTTTTGTGTATAAATATTGCCTGGGATTTGAGGCTTTTACACTTTAGAATGCTAGATTTCAATTCTGAAATAAAACGGTTTTCTTTGTGAAGTTACGGTGACATAGAGAACCAATTTTTCCTTGCTTATTCAAGAAATTTTCATCTTCATGCACGGAAAATTAATTTAGAACAATATACTGAACTTAGGAATGGAATGAAAATACTTGGTTATAAACTAATAAGTGCAAGAACAAACAATGAAACGAGGACAATAAGGGTAGAAAAGCCTTCTGGTTTTATGATGATGAAACATACGTTTCAGTCAAATCATCCAAATTACAATTATATCATCGCGGAAAAGCAATCAGTCCATGCCAGAATAGTAATAGCTCATTTTACGTAAAACTAATTAAACTTTTTTTAAATGATATAATTAAAGATTCTAAAATTATTTTCAAAAGTAGACAACTTCTGCTCAATATTACTGAAATTTTTCGGTACAGATTTTAAATAAAACTTATCAAAATCTAAAACATGTTTAGAGCTTAAAAACAACTCCAAACCGAGAACGTTCTATACACCAATTACATAATATAACCACTTTAAAATCGGACCATCTATTTTAACACTGAGGTCACCAAATAATTACCCAATCACACTCAGCTACCGAAATGATAATCACCCCATGTTGCATCCTATAGCGCCCATCCAGAAAGGGATGGAACGTCTTATACGCTTGAGATTTCACCGGCACCTCACACCCTTCCACTGGAAGACAGCAAGCGCACCACTCCTTGACAGTAGATTACCAGGTTTTGGTTGCACTGTCTCACCTGTATATGGTGTCTTCCAGAATACTCGTACATACTCTAAAGGTTTCTAAGCCTCACTTACGGATGCAAGCAAGTGGTATGTAAGTACTCTGACATGTGGTATAATGTGTAAAATACTATTGATGCTTTAAATAGTAATATTCAGTTATCAGGTACGTGGCCAGGCGATACAGGTTCGGTTGGAGTGGTTTACCCGGATAATCCGGATCCAATGAGACGTGCGGACCTTACTCGGTTACCGGTTCCCCTATGCTGATCGATTGGGTGACGAAACGGTGTAACGAAGATTTATAGGCCGTGTTTATTTCTTTCCCGGGTGTGGAAATAACCGGGAATAAAATCTGGGATAAGAGCATTTTTGCCCTGTAGTACAATGCAATAAGGTAATATAGTTTGAGTGTACACTTGTGGCTAAGTGATACCGACGTTGACTTCCAATCCGTGAATGAATTTTATTATAAAAACGTATGATGCGCCTTATTTACTTTGTATAATATGTGCAGTCAGCAAAATTCATATGCTTGTGAAATCACCAGCATGTTTGTCAAATTGTATACAAAAACAAGGCATCGTATTGCAGCAAATTTAACCACCCAATTTCACTCCCAGGCAAACCCAGTATATTTGACGTACAAATTTTGCAAACAACATTTATCTTTGCAAGTCGTGAGCGGCTATACCAAGGGGATTAATAGCCTTTTTAATTTAACACACTTTTGTGAAAAAAGACATATTAATTGCTCACGACCACCGGAACACATTCACGGTTGGGTTTTAATTACAGAATATTATTAAGTCAGCCGACGAATGAAAACATTAGGGTATGGTAGCGGTTCACGAAATGAATTGATGCTATATTTCATACAAATGGATGCTATATTTGATAACATAGTAAAAGTCTAACAGAGTGCTAACAATGTCACCAGATGCGAACCTTTGTATGAAACCTTTGTATCTGTAATTGTTCATCAATTTTATGTAGTAACATTTAGTTTTAAAGCTTATTAGTATCTACTAAAAAGCTTTCATTTTTTGAGGCCGAAAATCTCGTCCTGTGTTTGTCTACTCATACTTCAGTAAGGAAAGACCCCAGTCGTATTTTTGTCGTGTATTAACACTTAACATCAGGTGTATGATCCGCTCGTCCAGTCAGATTATTTGCATAAAAAAAAAAACTTTCATTTCTATGGTATGGTAGAAAATATTCTCTGTTTATAAAAATTGTCCCATGGCCTAGTTGCGAAAAACAATCCACACTCAATAAGAATAGTTCTATTAAAATAATTAAATGTCAGCGAGAACGCTGACCCTCTCTGTGCCCAAATATCTTCAAAACACGCCACATTGTCTTCTTGCCTGCGAATGATGTGGTGATATAAATTTGCATGCACGATAAAAATACAATGTAGGTATATTATGTGTATGTTCTTTACTTTGATTTTATGCTGAAATTAGCTGTTTCCCGTGCCTGCGGGAAATATGAACTCTTATACTTTTTATTTTAAAATAATATTATAGTAGCCTAAGTTACTCTTTATGATATCAGCAATCTGCCATTAAAAGCCCCGTCAAATTCTGTCCAGCCATTTCAAAGATTAGCCGGAACGAATAGAAAGGCACATTTTTTTTGTTATAATTACTGTTTTTATTTCCAAATGCATTAGTAAAAAGCTGTTATAGCTATTACAAACAGACGTTTCAATTTTATTTATTTGTATAGATTATTACCATGAATTACTGACCAATAAATAACTCGATAAAAATATAATTGGACCACGGAAACATTTACTCATGTCGCCTTTCGTTGGTCGATAAAACCTTGAAATTTTGTCGTTGACTATTTTAAATTAATGTCGGCTGATGTCACACCGTGTCTGTCTGTATTTTCAATATCATTTGGGTCAAGACCGTGCATTCAAGACAGCGCTGAATAATTGAACTGTCACGATCACGCATGCTATTCGGAAGGGTGTAGCACGCAACTGCTTTCGAAACTTCAAAATGGGGGGTCCAGTTTCTCGCGTCCATATGTGAGTACCTTTTGAATCCCTACACGCGCCCAGAGGGTGAGAGCAACAAACAGTAGAGTAAAACTTGTGCAAAGTTCGCTAGAAGTACTGCCTACACACCTGGTTATCTACCAACGAGTGGTGCACTCGCATTACTGTGTTTCCGTTGGAAGGGTGTAGGTGCCGGTGAAATTACATGCGCATATAACAATCCCGTCTCGGGGATACTTGGGTACTGGGGTACTTGGGTCTTCTCATACATCGCTCTAAGTCGTATTGCTGTTATGTGCGGAGGCAACCATTTAACATGAGTTAGGCCTTTAATTAGTTCCGTCGCTTTTGAAACATTAAAAAAAAATGGCGCGTCCATTTATTCGTAAGGCGAGGACAAACCTGCGTCCGGCGTGGACAAAGGCTCAGATTTCCATACATAAAAAGCATAAATAATTTTGATTGTGGGTTACGTACATAAATAAGGTAGTAGGCTATGGCACCAGCACGTGTGCAAATACCCTTGAGCGGGCAAATAACGTGAGTGTGACATGAGTCCGAGGGATGTGAAGAGGGGGGGATGTTTCGGACGAAAAATAAATAGGTACACAATCTCGCCTCAAATACACACATTTCGACGCCGTAATGTGTTTGCGGTGACGCAGAGTTTTATTTCCATGTATCGAATGGGTGTCGACGGTAATTTGGGTACGAATCACCACAATTTGGGTACGAATCACCACAATTTGGGTACGAATCACCACAATTTGGGTACGAATCACCACAATTTGGGTACGAATCACCACAATTTGGGTACGAATCACCACAATTTGGGTACGAATCACCACAATTTGGGTACGAATCACCACAATTTGGGTACGAATCACCACAATTTGGGTACGAATCACCACAATTTGGGTACGAATCACCACAATTTGGGTACGAATCACCACAATTTGTCGCTGTAGGTCGTGAGTTCGATTCCTACCCAAGAGAAGCATTTATGTGATGAACATAGATGTTTGGGTGTTACTATGTATTATCTTATCCTACTATTATATTATTATCTTATCCTACTATTATAAAGGCGAAAGTTTGTAAGTATGGATGTATGGATGTATGGATGTTTGTTACTCTTTCACGTAAAAACTACTGAATGGATTTGAATGAAACTTTACCACAATATAGCTTATACATCAGAATAACATATAGGCTACAATTTTTGAGGTTTCTATAAAATCTATATATATAAAAGAAAGTCGTGTTTGTTACAACACTTATAACTCGAGAACGGCTGGACCGATTGCCATGGTTTTTGATTTGTTGGATTTGTTTCCGTCCCGAATAGCAGAATAACTATTAAAACATTGGAAAATTAACGAAAAAAATAAAATCAATTTATCCCCGTATTCTCCACGGGAACGGGAACTATGCGGGTGAAACCGCGGGGCGCAGCTAGTACTTAATATAATAAAGTTAGAGAGTTTGATAGTTTCAATGCGCTTATCTGTGGAACTAGCGGTCGGATTTGAAAAAAATATTTTTGTATATGATAGCCACTTTCATGAGGAAGGCTATAGGCAATCTAGCATTACGCTAAGGTTCTTGGTTAGCATTAAATATTTGTAAAGTAAGTCGGAAGAAGAAACGCTACCGAGCTGCTTTATCCGCGTGCGCTGGGGTAATGGCTAATTATACGTAAGTACCATGCACTACAACGATTATTAGTCTGATAGTAATTAGTGATTTAAGTTATACGCTGGTGAAACTTCGGGGCACAGCTAGTATGTATGTAATAAATAAATAAATAAATAAATGTTTACATACTCATACCTCTGCACTAGGATTCCCTGTGCCGGAGATGGCATGGACGAACACAGAAACACAAGACAAACACCCAAGACCCGAGAACAAACTTCATGCTCACCACACAAAGTATGCCCCGGCCGGGAATCGAACCCGGGGTCGCTCGCTTCGAAGGCAGGGCTACTATCAACTAAGCCACGGAGCCGTCAACAAAAATGACAAACAAAACTATATAATGTTCAGATAGTTATCTAGTTTCCATAATACAAGCTATGTTTAGTTTGGAGCTAGATGGCGCTGTGTGATATGTCCATGGACCTGGATGTCATATTTGCGATTGCATTAATCGATCATACGGCCTCCAACATGGCTTATCAACTAGTAAAGCGGGGACCGACATCCGTGCCTTCCGAAGCACGGATGCGCTTAGTTCAAATGCCACTTACTGGTCACCCATCCGAGTACCGGTGGGCGGAAACTTGCTTAACTTATATGATCTGTAAAGAATAACCAAGCAAGCATCGCTATAAGCGCTTCAAATTAGTAAAGTTTATTTAAACATGTCACAATATTTGATAAACCCAGTAGTTAGTGATGCGATCGAACAAATAAATACTGGAACCAACGAGAATAAATCTAATCGAGTAAGTCTTCAGAAGAACTCGTAAGTACATCGGAAATCAAAGCCTTCAACCGCTGAGGAAGCAGAGGAAATGACTATGAGTCTTGCGGCAAATCTCTGTAACTTTATTCTGAAGGTAAACTTGTGAGAAATTGCTCATTTCTGCTCTCGAAGTGTATTCAGCTTCAAAGGTATAAAAGGTTGACATAATTAGATATTTACGTAATTTTAACATTAAATTTCAATCGAAGATATTAACTTTAACATAAAGTGACTGGGAAAAGATTATGACGGTGAAAGGAAATCTTTGAAATCGTCAGATAAGAAAACGTGTGGATGTTTATGGACAGCAGCAACTATTTAACATCAGGTGCTTGTTCTTTGTTACTACATTATAAAACCGATCGCTGGAGGGGGAGAGAAATATTTTTGAATTCCAGTAATATTTTTTTCAATCAATCAAACAATTTTCATAAGTTTTTGAACAAACTGTATGAATGACGATATCGTCTGTAAATACATTGATTTACGATATTTATTTAATTAATTGATGTTCTAGAACCACTCATTATCGATTAATCGGAAAAGGGAGATAGTTTAACTCGATTACCATTAACCGATGAGGTAGTGTAATATCGATTAATCGAATAGGTATAGTGCATCATTATGTCACGCGACTGAGCCATTATAAAGACAGTTAATGCAACAGTAAATACTATCTTGAAGCTGAACACGGCTAGAAACTGCGAGTTAATTACCATTAACCGATTAGGTAGTGTAAAACCGATTAATCAAATAGGTATAGTGGATCCCTAAGTGATGCGAATGAGCCAGTATTAGACTAGAAAAGTGAATACTAACATGAAACTAAACACACGTAGAGCTTCGGCAAACATAAGTACCTTCTGGGGTATGTACTCTCAGGGTAAAGACATTACCCTGAGCATACAGTGAATAGGTAGATTTTCGCAAACGTCAAGTATGCACCTACTCGTCTTGCCAAAGGCTCCACAATTTACATAAGGGAAACCTCCAGAGTGGTGTTTGTTTTGACCGTACCAACCTACCGGATGTAATTAACTTAAAAGTTAAGTGTGCTTTGAGCCAAAACCGGTGGAAGTGCTTAAGTCAAAATAAACAGTTTGGGCAGCGCTTTAAATTGTAATTAGAAATGGATTGCATTTGGGTGATTTTTTTTTAAGTAAATGTATGTTTAAATTCGGTATTTTTATTAGAGAAGATAGGTAAATATCTTCGTATCATCAAAATGCGTCGGAGAGGCTCTAAATTAATATTTTTATGGGCGGAGGTCACAACTTAACTTCACGTGAATCTTCAGATGATTCAAATGCATCGATGATACTTTGAGTATGAATGACCAATTTTATAAAATACATTACATATATAAATGAATAAATAGGAAGTATTATGAGAGAATTATAAAACACATTTTAGAATTATATTTTTTTCTTTTTTTTTGCCTTTGCATGTTAAGTACAATATTTTTTCAAAAGGTCAGTTTTATCGAGCCCATATATTAATATTGAATGGACAAAGATCATGAAGAATCACAAAATTTGTATCGTCTGATTTTTCATATTACGTATCTATGTGACGACAGATAAAATACGATAGTAACTTCAAGAAATGTGACAAACGCAATACACAATATAAGCCATCCCGTTTATAACCGAAGCACCTTTACGCAGCCTATAACCCAACTTAATAAAGTGTCCCCACAATAACCCAGCTAAACAAAAAGGCGTTTATTCGCCTATAATCTAGGGTTGCCACTTGAATTGATAGAAGATCCAGAAACAGCTTGTCCTTTATTCATTGTAACTTAGAGATGTATATTAGAGATGTATATCATATTCTATTTTGATATTTTTCATCGATTGTTCGTATCTTGATTTTGGTATTACAATAATAGTTGTATAAGCCAAACGCGTTAATTTTCAAGTGAATGTAAAATCAATATTGTTTCTTTTGAAAAGTTTAACAAAACAAGTGCAACCGAGAGTTTTTACAAGCTTTTATGTTCGGGTCAAATCTTGCAACTGAATTTTAAGGCAGTTATCTTGAACCCATTGAGATAAAAAAATTAATATACCTACGTATCAGCTATACCTATACTTGTTTGTATATTGTCGTCACAAGTACAAAAGCCTGGCAACCCTACGTATATCTCATCGCGTTGGGCATATGGCAGGCACGACTTTATGACTGACATAAACCTAAACGTGGTATGGTACGTACCATTATATTGTAAGCAGGGAAAAATACTTAATCACTTTTGGAACGAGACGTCACGTGGTCAAAGTTATGCCTAAATAATTCCGCACCAAAAACTTATTAAAAACTCGGGCGGGGGTCGATTTTGATATCCAATTTCGGGAGATATTGCACATGGAATCTGGTAACATTGAGGTATTGATGGGAGCTCAATATTGATGAAAAATGCGATCACTGAGCGAGTGGTTAAATGAGAATAAAAATTGTAAAATAAATTTTGATAATACTCGATAATAATTGTATTTTATATGAAGCCTACCACACTTGAGCTATCAACAATGATTTAGGAAGACATTAAAAAATGAGCGTTAGTTGTACTTGGAACATTTTCTTCATAAATTTTGCCTGCGACGTGTCTATCAAAAGAAGAGGCGTATCTTCACACCTAGCATAATCTTTTCGAATACAAAGCTTATTAACAGTGACAGCCACGAATTACATTATTTACCACCATAACTTCTGTTTAGGCGCACCTTCACATTGTCACACGTGTCTGAGACTGCTATTGTATGGTTCTTTTATGAATCATGTAACGGAATGACAGTCGGCACACTTTGCACCGAGGTGTGGTCTTATTGTACATTAATTTTCGTAGGATTTTACTTATTATTAAGTGTGGTATTTGTTATTTTTCTATAAAGATTGCCAAAATCTCTCTCTATAACTATTTCAAAGTCTGATATCCATTAAAGCAATAATCTAGTGTCGATCAAAATCATTTTTTTATTTAATTAAGTTACTAGAAAACATTATTAGAAAGCATAAGATGATTTTTTCGCAAAGTGTTTGAAAGGAATAAGGTGACCGGCGCGGTTCTGTGAGTCACTCAGACTCAGATATTTAATCAAATCAGAGAGATATGTAATCAAACTCACGGTTAACTTAGAGCGACTCGCTATTATATATATCGCGTTTTCACTTCACTCCACTTTGTAATCCTACTAATATTATAAACGCGAAAGTTTGTATGTATGGATGGATGTTTGTTACACAATCATGTCAGAACGGCTGAACGGACTTGGATGAAATTTGGCACAGAGATAGATTATAGTCTGGAATAGCATATAGGCTACTTTTATCCCGGAAAAATGTACGATTCCCGTAGGAAGTCCAACCGCGGGTAACACCGCGGGGCGCAGCTAGTACCTTATAATAAGTTTTATAATTCATGGTTATGAACATTATTATTAGTGTTACCAAGATATTTACCATAATTTGTGAGTTTTGTTGACTGCCGATATTTCGACGCAGTTACATGCGTCATGGTCCCGGGCGAACTGACAACTGCAACTGATGAAAAATATCGGGAGTCAACAAAACTAACAAATCATGGTAAATATCTCGGTAACAGAGAGCGTGGTGGCCCAGGGGCACAGACGCCGACTTTCAATCTGAAGGTCGCTGGTTCAAACCCACACGTGCACCAATGATATTTTTCACTTGAAAAATTTATGTGCGCAATACCACGTTCTCGAAACGGTGACAGAAAACATCGTGAGGAAACCGGCATAGAACCAAAAATTCGACGACATGTGACATCTACCAATCCGGATTGGGCTCCCGTGGTAGATCAGAGCCCATTCACTCTCAATTATTGAGAGTAGGCCGGTGTCCCTGTAGTGGGAACATTAGAGGCTGGTACGTATCTCGGTAACACGAATAATAACCTTATAATAAGGTTCAAATCTATTGAACTTGGACAGGTTTCGAGTGAATTCTCCCTCTTAAGCGTCTCGTCAAATATGATCATAGTTCCACAAACACATTATTTCAGATTGAACGGCGCTCCTCGCAAGCCCCGCCAACTCCATCGTAAATATAATTCCCCATGTTTACATTGACTTTCGATTTCCATTCCACGAAACCAGCCTCCCCAAAGATCTTGTACAAAATTCATTGGACAATGTCTAAACTTTCACTGTTTGGCGGCCGGCCAGGCCGTGCTTTGCCAAATCTACGGTGACTTTCTCAGTAAAAACGATATAAAATAATATATTTGCGTGGTTTTTTGGCCGGCGGTGTCGATTTCGTTTGTCCTTAAACTGGTCGGGGAAATGATGCCTTTGTTTTCGCCGTTCGCTAAATAAATTTAAGTGTTTTGTAGATGAAATTTTATAGGTAATAACGAAAAGTAGGACAATTTTATATAAATTTCGTTTTATTACCGATGCTTGCTGAGATTCGATAAAAACGCACAATGTTAAAGAAAACCGATCTAAAACTTTTGGTTCCTTCGAAGTTAGTGTAATTGATACTAACGGACGTGGACTTTCAAAGTTTCAATGTAAACACATCGGTGTGGGAGCCGGTGGAAGGGTGTGGGAGCCGGTGAAATCACATGCGCTACGCGATACGAGTTAGTCATCTTATCCTTGCGTAGGGGAAGACCTAAGTCGTATTGCTGTTGTTATGGGCGAAGGTAACCACTTAACATCAGCTGGAGCTTCAGCTCGTCCCGTAACTTTTGAAACATAAAACAAAAAGAGGAATTACTATTTCTAAAATTTACAATACTAGTTAATACATTTTAGGACATATTTAATTTCCAAGATTAAATGTCGAATAAGACAAACAGACGACGATCAACATAGTTGTCTAGATGTCTAGAACTCTACATTCTGTAAAACGTGTAAGCGCTGAAAACACTTTATCCAATTCTCAAAGTTCAAAGTCCCATAATAAGTTAAAGTCGACGGTACGTACACGGTAAGAATTCTCACGTACTCAGTATATCTCTCTCGGTAGTTGGAATTACTTTATGGTATCCCTTGCTGGGGTAAACCAAGTGTATGAAGTTGCAGACGACGCGACTCAGCGTCTACTAAATGAACGAGCTAGAGATGTGACAATTCACGGTTGTAGGCATTTGCGACTCGAACTAATGGACGTCTAAATAATAGATGTTAGTGATGTAACAATACTTATTGATAGAATGTTGCATTATTCGATGCACATCATTATATAAAAAAACTTTTTTCGATCTGCGTTAGATAACTTTTAAACATAGGAGTGTAAGTGTATAAAAGTTCTTTCTGGGCAGTTTAAAGTTAACAGGGTTTCTTGTGTCGCATGTGATAACGACAAACACAGAAGCACAAGATACGCAAAATAAGCAAGCTTCACGCACTTCACGCAATGTATTAAATCAATTCTGTTTTTTTAATAAGATACAAAATATGCCTCATTAATCAATAAGTATTTATCTTATCAAAATAATTACACATCAATATTGTTATAAAATAATAACAAGAGTTAATAGGTACAAATATGTAACTAATCACAATATTAGATTCTCATAGTGCAAATTTATTTCTAAATAGCGAAGTTGGTTTACTTACATCATCAACAACCTGTTGGGTTCTTCCACATCATCGTTTCTCGTTGAGAAATAAAAATATTTGAGTTAGAGATGTGATGTGACGGTAGTTAAAGAAATTTGCGTCTTGAGCTACTCGTATATTGTGTCGATAATGTCACGTCAATTTGTGATGTAAAAATTTAAATCAGCTATCGCCATGTCACTATTTTTCATTGAAAATAGTTCAATGTCCTAGAATTCAATATTTGCAATATCGATATCGCATGTCATTGAAAATTTTCATTAAAAATCTCAAACAAAGAAGCCGATACAACGTTTGCTTGGCACGTTCGCCAAACTCCCCGCCTGTGTGTCCGCACGTTATTAGGTACGTGACGGCGCCTTATCGTGCGCTGCCGTGTTTGTTATTCGTTAGTCAATATTATTTGTTACTATTACTTTTCACTCTCGATGATTGAGAAAACGTTGGAGTCAAAAATAGAATAAAAAAAATATAAATTTATAGCGCGCTTTTTATGGCCCCTTTAAAACTGCTTATGCTCCCAGTATGTTTTAAATTTTAATACAGTCTTAAAGTACATAGGTACTTTAAAACGGCGATATTATCTCTGGAAATATCTCGAGCTCATTTTGTTATATCTTTTTGATCTAGTTAAATCTAGCTGAATATTGAATTACTAAAAAAAAATTGAAATAATTGTAACATTTATGTCTAATATCAAACTTTTACTTTTACTAATATTATTTTACAGGTATACATACGCCGATTTTATGTAAGAAATTTGTCCCAGAATTACAATTCCTGTGTATTGCAATTAATATTATTAGCCAATAATGATTACATAGTGAATTTAAAACAATTGTATAAACCTTTTTTCTTAGACTGTATGACGTAAACAAGAGTTCTTAAAGTTCTTAAAACTAGACAAATAATTGAATTTTCTGAAAACCTAATTTCTGGTCAAATTGATTTTTAATTACGAGTATTAAAACATGTTAACTTGTTATTAAAAACTTTCTTTTCCTTATAATCACCACTTTTGAAAGGTTAACAGTAAGCATTTGTTGCTAACTTCACGTCAGTGTGTCTGTGGGTTAATAGGGACGTGCCAGCGCCTTATCGTGAGCTACCGTGTTTGTTATTAAGGATTACTGTAATCAGATGTTCGCGTAACGCGTCGCCCGTGTGTGCTGAGTTTGTTTATATCAGTGGAGTGAAAGATAGGACAAGTTTGAGGTCGGTGGCTTTATGAAAGAGACGTGGGGAAAGCTTGATCCGCAATGTTGTACCTTGTAATGACAATGTCATGAAGTCTTCAATTCTAAACAACTTTTGGGACAAGTTTCAGTTCTCGGGGCTCACGTTCGTTTGTAATGGCCAGATTTTAGTAATCTTGAGTTATTTATTTTATTAAGCGTATAAATTGGTATTTATATAACCTTATACATTTAGTTTCAGGGCTGGGTTTTTAAAGAAAGTCTGAAGGTTGTTTCGCAGCGCTAATGCAATTGATATGTTCGAACGAGCGTCTACACAACCATGAAAGGCAGCAAATACTACGGTCTTGTATCTTATTGTAGTATTCTACGGTCTTGTATTCCGGTTCGATTGGCTCTAGTCGGTTGGTTGTGGCTCTTCTGCGCTAAAGGTCATGGGTTCGATTCCAACCAATATTTCTGGAACGAATAAAGATGTTTCTGACCTGTTAATTGACGTACGTATTTACAAAAAATTGTACTAGATAAGTATTGTATCAATAATTTGGTTCCCATAGTACCAGTCCTAAGCTATGTTTAGTTAGGGGTTAGTTGGCACTGCGTGAAATATCTATGAATATTAATTAAGTATTAAGTTTTATCTGTTTACAACATGTCTACAGATCTAATCTCAATTGGATACAATGTTGAACATTTACTAAAACAAATCTCCTTTTCAACCGTAACAACTTTTTGTTGCGGGCTTACTAATTACCGGTACATAACCCTTAAAATTCCATCCGATATCCCTACTTTACGAACACAATGATAAAGGGGAATACTTTGGTATGATAAAATTGAAACAGTACGGGACGTGGACAATAAAATTGCCGACAACACCTATGCGTATAACAATAACCGATGTGAGTTATTAGGTTGGCAACTCCGCGCCGTAACCCATAAAACGGGCTTCCTCACGACTTCCATATTATTTGTCATACATAGATATTAACTTATTATAAAGCCGGTGATAAAACGCACGCATTGCCGACGGTTATTATCTCGTACCTACTGCTTGTTAAGGAGACGCAAGTTATAATAATCTCATTTAAAAAAAATATCATTTGCGTTATTGAGATGGGTTTGGAATCTGTATTGTATTGCTGTTGTATATTGGCGATTGAACTATTTATTACAAGGTGAGCAGTGGGTTCGTTGATAGATTTAAAAATCGAATTAACTGACTTCAATTCTGTCATCCTGTTTTCGTTTTTAAAAACTATCCAAATCTTACTAAGGCAAAGTCAAAAATCTTTATATCTGTTGAATTCTTAAAAACTACTTGGAAACTTTAATTCCTTTTTTTATAAATAACCTACGTACCTACGAGAGGATGCGTTCTTAACACTAAGTATAGCGCTTGTAAGTGGGAGAATATGCCCATATGTTACTTGACATCTAAAGGAATAAATGAGTTTGACTTTGTCTTTGACTTTGACTTTGATTGGAGTTGTGGATTCTCGAATCACAGCAAGATGATTCTTGCCTTGCATAGCTTAACGTTTTGACGCTATCGAGCAGTCAAATCATTGTTAAACGTAAATGACACTAATTTATTCACTGCACGAATAGGCGGGGATCGGCCTCTTAAGACTCCCATTCACAGCGCGACACAAAGACAATACGCGTGAGACGATTGTCTCGTTAACGTCCTGTTTAAGACGCTAAAATCGTTAGTACTTTATTTGGCACTCAACTTCATTACCGCGTATTCGGTTGAGTGGGTAGCTTTTGTGGTGCTAATATAGGGAACAATTGGATTTGAGACGGTTATGTCATGATTCCAGGACTAGTTAGGTAAAATTTTTGCGATACTTTTATTTATAACTGTGTAATATTTTTTCAAACAAAATGTTGCTTGTTTTAATTAATTACACTTGTATTATAAAGGCGAAAGTTTGTATGTATGCGTGTTTATTTATTACTCCTGAACGCTCAAACGGCTTGACAGATTTGGATGAAATTTGTTACCAAGATAGCTTATATCCTGGATTAACATATAGGCTACTATTAGCGTAGCATGTTATTTGCATGAATACATAACCCCATACTAAATAGCTTGCATTATGGGAACCGGATCACAGATACAATACTGAAGTAAGACTTATTTTTGTAAGTACATAATAATAATACATATTGTATTACAAAAAAGTACTATATATATTTTATCAGTTATCTATGTAGTTCCCATATTACAAGCTATGCTTAGTTTGGGGCTAAATAGCGCTGTGTGAAACGGACATGAATATTATTAAGTATTTTAATTAAGCAGCAATAAAAAAGCAATGTTTATATTCCAGATTTTTCTATTAAAATTCTGATGTAATTGCATTTCAAATGAGCTTTGAATTTGAATAAAAAGAAACGACACATTAGAATTTCTAGCAAGAAATTCTTTGAACGTACATAATGATATTGAAATTATTTTTATGAAATTTGAGTAACACGTTTTGTCGTTCACCTCACCAGGTTACGACATCGGCAGAATACAAAATAGTGTGTTATCATTTTCCTAAAATGATTCTGTGTTCTGTGTTTTTTAGAAGGTAATATGATATTTTAATGTAATTTTTAGTTAATAAAACTGTTAAATGGTAATTTTCTCCAAAATATTGTTTCTCTTTAGAAAAAGGCTTTGACTGTTATCTATACAAATGAATAAAATAGAAATGTCGGTTTGTGATGTCAAAATAACAGTTTTTACTAAATGCACTTGAAAGTATTTATATTCAATAAATATTTTTTTGTCTATTTGAAACCGCTGGATCAGTGAGGGTGCCTCACAAATAATTATTAAATTCCACGCGGACCAAGTCGCGAGGAACAACTAGTAAAGAATAAACAAATTTTTATTGTACAATGTATATAAATAAACTAGCGACCCGCCCCGGCTTCGCACGGTTAGTAAAGCATCAGTGTCGTGTCGTCTACCCGTGCGAAGACGGGGTGTCTTGCTAGTGTATTATACATACAAACCTTCCTCTTGAATCACTCTATCTATTAAAAAAAACCGCATCAAAATCCGTTGCGTAGTTTTAAAGATTTAGGCATACATAGGGATATAGGGACAGAAAAAGCGACTTTGTTTTATACTATGTAGTGATTATGGACACAATGACAAAAACCTTTAACTCCACTTTTTTGGTATTCTCATTAGTAATTTCTGACCGATCTCGGCGTTATATTAACAATCAAGAAACTGTTTTCAATTTTTAAATAGTGATATGATTTTTTACTGCTTAATTTTCATTAATTTTCTGATTATTACGGTAATTAGACTATTTGGAACTCATAAAAATTATCCTTAACTAACTGATAAACTAATTAGCTATTATTTAATCAGTTGGTAGTAGCGTTGCTTCTGCGCAACTAATGCGTATTCGATTCATACATTTGTGAACGAACATTCGTGTGACTATTTTTTCTTTTTAATCAGACTTTTTTACGAACATACCTTCCTAAAATATTTGAATTAGTCTAGTCTAGTCAATTACAAAAACATGTTTAATATAATACATTTGGAATCCATCAGGACATTCATAAGGAAAAAGAAAATTTCATCCGTCACTTATAAATCGCTGACACAGCGTTCTGTTTTCGATCAAATTATACGCCGAGCCAAGAAATTTGCGTGATGAATGAAGAAAACGGGCACGAGGGCGAGATGGCGCTACGGAGAACCCCACCGGCGTGAAAGAGAGATGTGAAATTCCTTTCAGTCGGAATGTTAAGTGAGTTAAATCTCCAAAAGGTGGGTTGCGAAGTCAGCAGTCTTTGGCTGTCGCTACCATTACGTTGCAGTTATTTAGTTAGGCTTAGATATTGCCGACTGTTTGTATGGTAATGAAGTTGGTAGTGGTAAGAAAGTTTTTTGGAATTTGCGTAACATTTTCGACTAGATTCTATAATACAAGTTTTCTTCAAAAACCTGACTTTATTGAGTATTTTTAATACAATCTTTTTTTTGTCACTTACGAGTATATCAAATTTTCAGAACGCATTCAGTCGCCTTGAATAAAATAACGCTTACACACTCAAACCCATGCACGGGATTCCCTATGTCGCAGATGGCGTGGACAAACACAGAAAGATAAGACAAACACCCAAGACCCGAGAACAAACCGCTTGCTTCGAAGGCAGGGCTTCTACCAACTAAACCACGGAGCCATAGAATGATTTACATTTATCGATGGCTCTTGACAATACAAAGGACAACTCTATTCCCTACGACAAGACCCTTGCCTTTTACTATCAGCACGATGATCTGAACACAGGGACTGTGATTGCAGACACCCCAGGACACGCGATTGTATGCGATAACGGACGGACCGGCTGTGTTGGTTGGTGTACTTGAGAAGTTGAATTGTTTTGGGGGTAAGTTAACTTGAACAGACACAGGGATTCAGGGTTGACTATAAAAATATTACCGTTAAAATAACAAAACCAGTAAGGCCCACATAAAAAGTAAATTTTGACTGGACTAACTCAATCGTGTAGCGGATTTCCGGTAAAGGGTTTGGGTGCCGGTGAAATCACATGCGTATAAGAAGTAACATCTCCTTTTGTGCGACTCGGGTCTTCTAATACTTCGGTTGGGGAGGACCTAAATTGCTGTTGATATGGGTGGAGGTGACCACTTAATGTTATGGCGCCTTCAGCTCGTCCCGTCACTTTTGTAACATAAAAAAAATACTTAAGATCAAAAAGAATAAATAAGTTGGAGTTTGAATGACGTTTATTGTCGATTGTCAATGGATGTTACTCGTAATACGTCGGAATTTTTTTGGTTTTAATTGCTAACAACGCATTACATCGAAAAACTTTGGTTATAAATAACTAAAAGAAAAATGGTACTACGATTTGACTCCTGATTGACAGGTAACTACTTGTCTGCCTAAAGGCAGGATAGTTGGGAAGGAAGAAGTATCGAGCGTGTATCTTGTATATAGTTAAATAAAGAAACTGTGGCTGCAAAGGAAGTAGACCCTTAAAATCTTATGGATAAAGACTGGAATGGGGCTGGAAGTAGTGATAAAAAGGCTCATATCGCCGTTATGACGTAATTTAATCTCAGTGTGGAATCCACTTAACCCGAAAATAACTATTGGCTAGAAGTGGCGATGGGATTATTCTCATACTTTTGCCACTATTTTATACGTAATAGAAAGAGGGCTCGCATAACCACTTACGGAAATCCTCTATTCTGGGGTATGCGAAATCTCTCAATTTAGAGTAAATATTTCACCAGATTTTAGTAGAATTAGAATCCACAGCGGTAAGCTTAAGTTCGTTTTACGTGAACCCTTTTAGAATTGTAGAAAAACCATTGAAAGTGGTTCGGAGACAGTGTCCGGGCGCACGTTTAGGGTATTGATAGAAAATAATATTTTTTGTCTGCATTATTTCTAATGGTGTTTTTAAGCTTCTAACCCGTTAGTCAGACCATTTCTACGTTTCAATATTTATAAATGGAATGAAATTTATTTTAAGCAATCATGGCCCATGTAGTATTAATATCAAATTAACTTTAGACTTGTTTGCGCGGTTTGTTATGATAGTAATCTCCGAATATGGAAGAATCTTAACTACAAAATTTATACGATTAAATTTTAACCGCATGTAAGAAATAATTCTCAATGAATACCGATTTTGATGTACATTTCTTACGCTATTTCGTTGCCGTATGGACCGACTAGCGGATACCCGGCATTAGCTACCACGTTAAAAAAAAGAAAAACATTTTGTACCTAATGCATTGTTTCAGTGGTCTAAAACCACCTTCTAATTATTGTCCTAAATGAAACCGGTTTGGGGTACATCGGTTGGATGGTTTCAAAGTCTATAACGGACATAGGTATTATAGAATCAATTTTTGTGTTTTAAATATTAGGATTAAGATATTTTTTTTATTTCGTAGGCTACATATAGACCAATGAAGTCCATAAAAAAGTTCAATATATAATATAATATACTGTAGTATATGAATAGTATAGTATATTATTATATTAAACAGTAGTCGCCATGTTCTGGTAATTTAGTTGCGTTTGACTCGCTCGACGCGACGATCACTGTAAGTTGAAGACTAATTAAACCCCTGAGAATTACTAAGGGTAAAGTTTTGCGCGTGCCGTAAGGAGTAACAGTTTTGGTGGATATTACCTATCTGAATGCATTAATATATATTATCTTTCTTAGTGAATGAGTAGCCTGTGTATTAATCCAGAGCTACTTTTACAACAAATTATAATACATATTAATTCATTCAGCCGTTTATGCGTGAAGGAGTAACAAAAACATCGTATCAGCCTCTAATGTTCCCACTGCAGGGACACCAGCCTACTCTCGATAATTGAGAGTGAATCGGCTTTGATCTAGTACGGGAGCCCAATCCGGATTGGTAGACATGTCATCGAATTTTTGGTCTTAAGACGTGCCGGTTTCCTCACGATGTTTTCCTTCACCGTTTGGAAAGCGCACATAAATTTTTCAAAAACTCATTGTTGTATTTGTGGGTATGAACCAGCGACATCCAGATTGAAAGTCGACGTCTGTACCTCTGGGCCACCAAGCTCACACACGAACACAAAAATACAAACTTTCGCCTTTCCTAAGTATTATTGTGTGTGATAGTAAAAACACTGCGCTTAAATAAATCGTATTTTTGACGCAATAATATTTATATTAGCAACAATATCTACAACCATCTTCCATATTACATTCGAAGATACATCTTCATGTCGAACAAGCAAATTGTTTCCGAGCGACAATTTATGGAATGTGTAATGCCGGATTGATTCTGTGTTGAGCTGTCGTAATTTATGCTTATTGGGTATATTGATTTTACATATTTCGGTCTGGTTTGGGAATGTTTCTCTTAAATTGTTGATACTTACGTGTGTGGCGCACATACCTGGAAACAAAAACATCTTGTTAGTTAATTCACTTATATCACTAGGCATTATTTGCATTTAGTCTTAAAAAATATCCGAAAATCTACATAACAATACAGGTGAGACGTAGTGACAGGCGAAACGGATGCAACTTGGGTCTTCTCTTACTTGAGTCGGGAGGACCTGAGTCGTATAGCTATTGTTAGGGCGGAGGTTACCGCTTAATAACGGGTGAGCCTTCGGTTTAGTAGTATTAAAAATAACGTAAACATTAAAAAAATACTGTATTTTAATATATCTACTGTGATACGTTATACGTGTACTTGTGAGAGTAAATTTTGACGTGTCCAAAACGATTCCTGAAATTTAAAGGAATAAATTATCTAAGATAGAGTTTGCAATTCTAAAAAGGGGCTTTTTCATGAAATTTTAAAGGAGGTGAGAAAACTGCATCTAGTTGATACTCATTGTAAGGAATTTAAGTTTGAAAAAAAGATTAACCGCTATGCCCTCCCTCGCATTATGTGACTGTCAACTATGCAATAATTTAAAAAGCATAATATGTATGCACAATAAAAAAAATGAATACTTGATACTATTATATTTATATTCGTTGAACAATTATAATTCATCTCGCGCATCAGTTAGTTCGGAAACGCTCTACCGAAAAGTTGGCAAAAAATTTGCTACTCATCGGATCTCATCGACAAAATTAACTTTCCTCAGTTGTTCTTTTGCCTTTCGCTGACAGTCCTAAATAACCGTAAAGAGGAAATGATCCTTACATACAAAGAGAAATCCCTCGAAAGACGGCGAAGTATCACATCGAGGTCTTATTATGAGAGGTACCTCCAGCTATCTTATTTCAATTTCTTCGCTCCATTGATTGCAGATGCCTGGAGCGTTCGTTTGCAGTTTCACAGACAGAGACGGCTAGACACCACATAGCGAGGGCATGACCAGGACGGCCTCTATTTTTCTTAGCGAAGACGAAAATATCGAAAAAAGTTATCGCATCAAAGTCTCGGCGCCCGTAAAGGTCTCATTAAAAATGCTTTGTGGAATATTCGCTCCAATTTATAAGCCAGTCTCCGGATAGGTTGGAGTAAATAACTGTGCTTTATATTGTTTTAGCTAAAATATTATGATGTTAAGTGTATTAAGGGTTAATTTGTCAAGAGGAAATTATTGTTTTGCTTTCGTCTTGAAGGTTTCTTTTTTCTTGTGGAAGACTTATAAGACTTGAAAATAAGTGGCAATTCGACTGTTTTTTTTATGTTTGATACGCGATGTCAGTTGAAATTTGATTTGTGTGATTTCTTTTTAATTTTACATGACAAAACGAATAAATACTATTATAATAAAAAAAAAACATCGAAAAATTTACCCGCGTAGAATGAGAAATAGGTTATAAAAGTGTGGTAAGATTTAACTGTTTAATCTGTCACTTGTGGTCATGATATGTATTTATCACATAATCTCGTTTCTTTCAGGTGCCTTAGCTGTCAGCTATTCTAAAGTACGCGTGATTATTCACCATTGAACGGCGAGCCCGACTTCTCCAACTCCCAAAGCACCAGCTTAACTTTCCTTTGCAAATATGCTTTTTATTGGCTGCAAGTTGGAAAGTTGACAGTTTTACATTACCAGTACGTCGTTCGCAATTCCCGGGACCCGGTCACGTGTCAATAGCGGGATTTACTTTTAAAACATGTCATTATTTTTTTATATCACATGGTGCGCGCAAAAATGTACTTATTTCGCGCTCCGGTGATCTGAAAATGTGACGTCAGCGAAGACGTACCCCCACCGCGTGAGCCATGACGGGTATCGATGCTTAACTTCATTGACCTGAGTGTGCCGTATTGGGCTCCCTATACATTTGCTTCTTATTGAGTTTTAATCAACGCTGATGACGTCACAGATAGATAGAAAATTCTTTAATGTACATGTAGATACACAGTACACAGGTGAACGTCATGCTATGAAGCCTTCACTTGTAATTTAATAAAGTTTGTTTTGTATAATGAAAATTTAACTACAAAACTTTACGTAACGAGAATGTTTGTTTTTGGGAACATGCATTTTTATATTGTTTATCTGTGTTTATCAATATTCCAGATAATCCTGGGATGTTTTCTACCAACGTCTAATATTCCACTGTAGGGACACCGGCCTACTCTCGATAATTGGCTTTGATCTACCGCGGGATCCAAATTGGTAGATTTCACATGTATTCAAATTTTTGGTTCTAAGACATGCCGGTTTTCTTACAATGTTTTCCTTCACCGTTTCGAGAACGTGGTATTGCGCACATAAATTTTTCAAGTGAAAAACTCATTGGTGCACGTTTGGGTTTGAACCAGCGGCCTATAGTTTTTCGGGGTCTGTGGCCCTGGGCCACCAGGTTTTTCTAAGCGAGTGTCAAATCACCATCGAAACTTTTGACCCTGACGCTCCTAAACTTTATATCGATTCGCGTTTAATATCATCGATAATAAAGCGAGCAACCCTACTTTAGCGTGAGTTTTACGAGGTGGTTGTGATACAACACTCTATACCACGGCCTCTCCTGTTTACGGTGACTGGCTTTTATTCGGCTGTATCGGGATTGGGGATGAAATAAATAACATCCAATAGACATATCGCTACTGAAACAACGCTTCTAACCGTATAGCTCCTACAAGTCTTTAATATTTCCGCTGGGAATATAAGCCTACTCTCGATAAGTGATAGTTGGCTTTGATCACGTAGAGATCCCTATCCTGATTGCTAGATGTTTTCGAACTTTAGGTTCTAGATGATTCTAAGAAATACTACGCCAGTTGTGGGTTTGTAGACAACTTTTATAGAAGATTTTATAGAAGATATGTTCATCTATCTGCTTAGGAGACGCATAAAACGTGCTTGCGAGAAACCGGTTCAAGGGCAGTTATGATTTCCGCTAATGAACTCTATGAGGTCCAAATTATAGTTGTACTAGTTGCCGCCTCGCGTTGTTCCCCTTCCCGTGGGAATACGGAGATAAATTAAAGCCTATATTACTTGCTGATAATGTAGCTTTCCATTGGTGTAAGAATTTTTAAAATCTATTCAGTGATTAAGGCGTGAAAGCGTAACAAACAAACTCAATATTATAAATATAATATATATGTATGTTTCATTTTTGGTGCACCTCTAGATATCTATTGGGTCTGTTAGTAATGTCAAAAAAACAAATAAATTTGAAACGATATTCATAAGAAATAACATTTTTTTATTGTATGTTTTTGTCTGTCTGTCTATTTGATCCATCTGATATCGGAAACGGTTGGACCGATTTTGACGGGAGTAATTCTTTTTTTTGCTAATTATTTTTTTGTTATGTTTGCTAGGAAAATGTTCTTATGACATAGAAAATTAAGAAAGTTGCGCGGGACATTAGAAAATGTAAGAAAACTGAACGACCATATTAAGGTTTCTAATATAACCTTCTTAATGTTTTGACAATATAAACTTTTCTAATGTAACCTTATAGTGTTTGACATAACTGTCAGCGATTGACAGAATGCGCGCTGCAAATATCGTTTATCGTCGAAATTATTAAGACAGGACAGCGTCTGTCGGATCAGATAGTAAGAAATAAAAAACATCAAAATGTTCTCTTCAAATTCAAAAACAGTGTCTCGATATAAAATTGTAATTCGGGTATATCTAAACCGTGTGAATCGAACTGCAAAACAAATTCGCCGCCAAGCGCGCGCCGCGCGACCCGTGAAATTCCACGTCAGTCGGCGGCATAGTTAGGATTCATTGTGCTGTGGCACGGTGGCGCGGTGGTTAGAATTCATTGTGTCACCGGTATACAGGGTGTTCTATGTATACGGTCATGTTCTTACCCGACTGCTCTAGAAGGAGGGTTATGTTTTGGCATGTTCTGCTTGATGGATTTTAGCTTGTGTCCTTATATTCGTATTAGTTATAAGAGTGACATTAGTTATATCAAAATTATAAAAATTAAAATGAGAGTCAATTTTGAGCGAAATCTTTAAAATCATTTCCAAGAAACGTGAAATAAATACACAAGAATCGCTCCTTTAGTAACAAGATCGTACAACCATGCGCCTGCATATAATTTAAACTTACACTAATCTCTCACCCTCAAAGATTCCACAAATTAGAAATCCATAACATCACACGGGCTTTGTTTGATGATGAAGTAACATGATGTAACATGTTAATAAACCCGTCATCCCTTTAATCACGCACGTAGGCTTGTTATAATGACGGGACAACATTCTCGCGTTACTCGACTTAATGGCCTTTGACACCCGAGCTGCGCATGTCGCTTCACAATTATCTGGGGCCTACCATGGGCTGTATTGCGATACTTATTTTGATTTGCCGTAACACAGTTCAAACTAGCACGGGAGGTAATGTTTTTCTCGAACTATGTATGTACCTACCGTCATTTTTTTGTTTTCTTTTGTTTGACAACTTACTCTCTAACATGATTTTGCTTGGTATGTACAGATACATAAGAGACAACACGTTCGTGTTTTTTTTTAAGAATTTTATCGTACTGCTAATGGTAGGTTCCGCAGGTTGATAATTTAGGCTGTGTACCAGTTTGAACGGTAAACACTGGCCGAGCGTGATTGGCAGTGAACCTATTTCGACTAAAAGAATTACCTGTGAATGTTCCCGACTGTAAATATGTAGGTACTTCTGTTTATTTTATGTGACTTTTACACCCATCGTGGGTTTAAAAAAAGAATTATGGTTATATTTATTACAAATATTTTATGTTATAGACTCTCCATGATAACTTCTAGTTGAAGAACTGTTTGATGTGTGTAATTTTAAATAACTGAGAAAATAAATGTTTGTATAACATATATGGTATTATTATTCTGGGAATAAAGTCTAATTGGGAAGAGAAGTAAAGTCACACAGATTTTACAAATAAAATATCAACGATCAACGTACGGTACAGTGCCACAAGGATCTAATCATTATAATCTGGCTACTATGAAGTTAGCCGCAGAATGTTGTTGTCCCTTTCTTCATCAGAACAATGGAAAAAGACAGCAATAACTTTGGGCCACCGTCAGCTAACTTCAGGCTTGGCAAAATATGTTTGTCAAACTATAGCATGTGTCAGTCACAACTGACCAAGATATAATCAGAGGCGCATGAGACGATACATTCCCGCCTCGGGTGATGGACTCAACATGATGCGACTTGGGTTTTCATATATTTTATTTGATGATAATTTGTATTACAACCTGGGAGTTTTCAAGAGTAGAGTGAATAGGTTTCTCCTAGACAAGCGTGCTCCATCGTCGGCCGCATCTTCACTTTCCATCAGGTGAGATGACGGCCACACGCTTGGCTATACATCAATAAAAAAAAAATTAAAAAAATGTTGGAACCACTTAACATCAGTTTTGTTTCTAGTGCGATCCGTTACTTTAATTACATAATAAACTATTCTAAATTTAAACCAGTGACCTATAAACTGAAAGTCAGCGTCCGAACGGAACCATGCTCTCATTTTAATCATAGTGAAATTCAAGGAATATAATTTATTAGAATCTCAATCATAGTGGTTACCTGAGCTTAGGGTACATTTGACCCTAACCATTATGCACCCCGTACCCTTTACCCGAGCTTGTTGGGCGCCAAGTCGTGCGTGAAAGGTCAAGCCTTCGTAGCCTTGCAGGTTATATGATAGTGATGTTCTGCATTTGGGAATTTAAATTAAATTTTGACATTTAAACTCTCGAATTTACAAGGTCTGATTTTTAAATTACTTTTTAAAAGTCAAATAAACTGACTGAAATGCTTCTCTTTATTTCTTACTGAAGAAAAGCTTATCAAATAAAAAAATACCATTAAAATTGGGCCACAATAGGCGAAGTTATTGAATAGCAAATATACATGAAATAACATAAATATAATCAAATTGAAAACCTCTTTTTTGAAGTCGATTAATAAATAAAATTTGGTTTATTTCAGTAATATAAAAGATTTATGGAGCTAAAAAATTATTGTATTGAAAACGAACCAATTGTCTAACACTCAACGAGGTAAATGTTTACGTGCAAGTCAAATAAGTATCCAGTTATATATTTTTTTTATCAATTAGTTTTGTATTTTTTTTTATATGTACAAGCTACTTCCATAACAAATTTTATACAAATCCGTTCAGCCGTGAAGGAGTAACAAACATACATACGTATACTAACTTTCACCTTTCCCTACTGATGTCGTTTACTGTTTTATATTAGTGTGAAATTATGTCATAGCCTATCATAATTATTTAAACGTACTCGCCGATAAGAAGGGACCTAGAACTAACCGCGCGCTAATTGTTTTCAATCATACCTACATCAACGCTTTTGCTACTTCGATGTTTTGTTATGATATGTAAGGTAATTTATTTAAGTGATTATTAATACGTATTCAGAGGGATCTCTCAGGACTCAGGACAATACCGTTAGGGCTTTTTGCCTGTAATTTAGTTAAATGTAATTAGTAAAAGTCGTTTCACAAATTGAAATACACTATACTGACAATTTCAAACCCATACAATGTTAAGAAATTCTCTTTGTAATTTCTAGTTCTAATAATTAATACAAACATAAAAAAAAGTTAAAGGGCATCAAACTCTAACAACCCTAGTACACAACACACAACTCAGTTGTGTACCTTCTGTGTTGTAGGTCGAGGGTTTGACAAGCATTTATTTATTACACGTTTGTATTTAAAAATTTACAATTTATCTATGAGTATTCTATAAGTTAAGTCATCGTTTTCATATTACAAGTTTTAGTAGCCGTTATAAGGATGTAACATAAATTTTTATTTGAATTTTAGAGTCAGTCAATTAACTTGTTTTTTATTCGTAGGCTTTAATTTCTGTTTCTTTTGTACAGTTACTTTCGAAACAAAAAACAAAAATGCAAATATAAAAAAAAAATATCGTTTGCTAATTTAATATCTTGAATTACAACATCACTACAATACAGACGTCACACAAGATGCTTTATAAATAGAAATTCGACATACTCGCTTTCATCCGTTCCCATATATTTGAATGACTTCGGGAGGTTGTGACATTTGGAGCACTTTGAAAGTTGTGCGGGTCGACTACCTTTTTGGATGGGTGGACTATATCTGAGGGCTTCCTGCCTGAACTCATGTTGATTGTATGTTCTTGTGTATGGTTTCTGAGGAGCTTTTAGTGGAAGTGAGAAGAGCTCTTGGCGAAGCTTGCTTAGATATATCTATACTTATAATAAAACTGTAATAGGTCGAATTCATGGAAGATATTTTGCTGGCGTGTGTACCTTATCGTATGGACTAAATGGAAAGGTCTATTGTCAAAGTCAGACCACTCTAAAAGAGCCTGATATTGCCAACTCTTTATATTTCTTGGATGTAAATTGGATAGAAAGTTCTTTTCAGAACTATTAACTTAATTATTGTTCTTCTAAAAATATTGGTTTCTTTGTATTTTGTTAGGTTCTAGCGTAGGGTAGGGATTTATGTAATGTTCAATTTTATTTTAGTAAGTTGTAGTTACCATTGCCTGCATTTAATTAGTTTTAGCTAAATTATAATAGTTGGTTTTACATTTGTTATAAAAAAGCTATTATATCAAAATATAAAACGAGTAAATAAACCGTTAAAAGTATTTTTTCAATAACCTGTGGTTTACACCCTACCTGTGGTTATGTGGTTTTTTATTCTTGATGTGAATCGCATGTGAGTAGATGGCATATAAAAAAATTGAATTAGATAGCATCGCGGACGAAATTGTGTGTACAGCCAGAAAATAAATACAATAAACAGAACAAACATCTATGTTCGTGATACAAATGCTTTTTTCTGATTGGGAATTGAACCCATGACGAACAGCGCAGAAGGCAAAGCAGAGAGCACGAAAAGAAGAAGTGAAGAGTGAAGAGAAGAAGTGAAGAGTGAAGAGAAGAAGTGAAGAGTGAAGAGAAGAAGTGAAGAAGACGTCTGACTTGTATTTGTGTGACAAATAAAGTCATGGCATTGAGTATCTCACTTGTAAATGTAATTAATATATTTGCATTCATTCATTTCAAAATAGTCGCATTATAATTCTGTTCTGAATAAATTGGTATACAAAGGCATTACGGTTTGGTAGAGATAAGCTTGAATAAACAAGAACAGAACAAAATATTTGGAACGGCTCCGTAGTTAAGTTCGTAGTAAATCTGCCTTCGAAGCGAGGGGTCCCGGGTTCAATTTCCGGCCGAGTCAAACTTGATGCGATTAACATAAACTTTGTTCTCAGCTCTTAGGCTTTAACACAGAAACACAGGACTTCATGCTCACCACAAAAAGTGTGCCCCGGCCGGGAATCGAACCCGGGACCCCTCGCTTCGAAGGCAGTACCAACTACCATGCCACGGAGTTGTCACTGTGCAGGTGTAAAAAAGTAAAGCTTTAAAATGAAAATTACAAGCGACCTATGAGAAATTGATGTTGCCTTTGCAGTATTTTCTTTTTGAAGCGAATTTTATCCAACATCCTGTTTCCAAGGAGCCTACCTGTAGTTCCTATTCGCGTAATGTATTGAACTAGCGGCGCTGGTTGCAAATTGGCCCTTGGGATTCAGCCGAGCACTGCACTCGATGACGCCACTATGTCTTGCTTTTCAATCTCTTTAAGATCCTTTGCCTGGCCTCTTAGCTCAGTTGGTAGGAGATCTGCCTTGCGCTGTAAGTCTTGTGTTCGCTCCCACCCGGCACATGCATTTGTGTGCCGAACATAGAAGTTTGTTCGTTATCTGGGTTTTAGTATGAATTTACAAAAAAAAGTACTGCATAAGTATCAGTTACTTAATTCCCATAGTACAAGCTATGCATAGTTTGGGGCTAGAAAACGCTGTGCGAAATCTACATGAATATATATAATTTTATTACGAAATAAAAAAAAATGGTTGCATAATACAAAGAAACTAATTTAACCGTCTAAAAACCGATTCAACTTTCTGTAGATAGCTCAACGGCTCCGTAGCTTAGTTGATGAACGAGGGGTCCAGGGTTCAATTCCCGGCCGGGACATACTTTGTTTAATGAGCATGAAATTTATTTTAGGTTCTTGCGTGTTTGTCCTGTGTTTCTGTGTTTATCTATGCCATCTGCCATACAGGGAATCCAAGGGCAGGAGATATATCCAATCAGATAGATACAACTCGTTTCTAGAACAAGGAACCAGTCATTGTGCTGAAGTTACTGGCAGCATTCCCTCGCTGGATTGCTATGCTTAATCTGTGAGCCAAGAAGGTGCTATCTCTCGGTTCAAGTTATCATCTTTTACATAGTCTCCTTTTTGTTCGCATTATTCGAAGACTGACGATCTCGGCGCCGTTTTGGCATTAGAAACTGTTGGAAGAGAAATTTGTGCAGTTTTTAGTGTCCAGTAGAGTATCATCATCATACTATTTCTACCAGAAAGCGATTTATTCGTTCAAATAATCCGAAGCATTAATTCTGGATTGTTTCGTGTAAGATGACAAACTTAAGAACACGTAATTTTATAGGTTCCTGGATTATTTAGTGAGACTACTAGTAAAGCCTTGACTGACATCTTAACTATCCCTCTGAAGCACAGATAAAACTTGAATAATAGCACTTTATTATACGTAAAATATTGCACTGGACCACATTGCTGCTATGCAAATTGGTCTTCGGGACGTCAAGTACTAAATTCGATTATGTGAAAGTCTTTTACATAATAAGCTTTTTATTCTCATTGTTCGCGAAGAATGTTCTAGAATAGGTGAGGTCTCTTGGTATTGTGCTGAATGGTGCTTTATATCAGCGCCTAGTCAATGAGTATTGCTTGAGTATATTATAATATTTTGCTTAGAATTAAACCAGTTTATTTTGCGTATAAATGCTACAATATTAGTGGTGAATAGGAATCATACATACACCTATACTCACACGATAAACCCCCCCTAGTCCCTCCCCTATCCCCCCTCACCTAGAAAAAAAAACATCCAAATAGTTGGAATTTTTTTGAAGTCATTTAAAATTTACTTTACTCCAAAGAACACATTACAACCAGCACGTTGCTTTGCACCGTTATCACGTGATATAGACAGCAAATATTCGGAAGCCTATCACGATATCGATTATGGAAACGGCCTCGTGCACCAATCATACCCGCTCCGGTTCAAATAAGATAAATCAGACATGTAGATAATAATGTCTACAGCCGAATAAATTTCCGGCAACGAAAATAAAATCTATCGTCAAAAGCGAAAGTAAGATGGATCGCGCAAGTTCGAGTTCGTGTCTGTTCTTTCCCCTTTAGAGCTCACTGTTTGGTTTGGGGAAATGATACCTAGGATGTGGGTAAATTATTGACGAAAGGGCTGTTTGGTGAGTGAATGGGACTATTGGAAGAGGACCACTGAGGACCTCTGATAACGTATTCTGAGCAGATTGGAAAAGCTATTATATGTAGTGAGAAAAATATTGAGCAAGCTTGTAATAATTGTATAGTTAGTAGAAATTATAACGGTTAACATACTAGTATATGACATGGACGTACATAGAAACAAGACCAAAATCCAATATCCAATCCCAAGAATCATAAACAAACTTTATGCTCATCACACAAAGTGGTCCATCCTACCATTTTGAAAACGATACATCCAAATCAGTATGTAACGGGCGAAGAAAAAAGTCACAGGAAAACAAAATGTGCAAATATGTTTACTTGGATGACATAATTTTTCTAGTAATTTTAATTTAACAACCAAAGTATTTAACCAATTGTGATAAAAATTTAAATTACCTGAAAACATATTCTTTGAAATTAATAAATATTTTTTTTTAAAATCGTTTGATAATTAAAGTTCTAACAAATATAAACACAAAAAAAATATTTCGCTTGAAAAAGCGTAATGTCTGATATATAAGTAACTTTTGCTGGTAATTCAGGAAGAGAAGATATTACAGAGTAACTAATAAAATTACCCTGAAATCCTATTAATTAATATACAATAAAAAAGTAAAACTTATTCATGTCTCCGCTAGTGATCTACAATATGCATAGACAAATCTGGCAGCGGTGTATACTATACTCAGTTATATAATAATATAATGCTACACAAATTATTCAAACGGTTACCAAAGCTCGTAGATCCGACCATCTTTTTACCGACACCGAACAAATACCGCCTTATATAAATTCAGAATAACTCAGCATACATTCGGATCCTACGTAGATAGCTACTTATGTACCGTGTTACCATAATTTGCAGCCGAATTCGCATTTCACAGTTGGCGTCACAGCGACATATGTTATATAACTTTTTCCCTGAGAAGCCTCAACAGATGGATAAAGATTTCGAGAATATTTGAATCTTCCAAAACTGCTCTCCGTTATATTATATTCATAGAACTACCTAGTTGTGATATAACATTGAATTATAATTGTATTAGCTTTGCTAGCGGCTTCATTTGCGTTGATGAATGGTACCCTATTGCCTTTTCAGTAGTCTTGGCAATGTGTATGCAAAATTTCATGACGATCGGTTGAGTATGTAAGGCGTGATAGCGCAAGAAACAAGACAACTCACATTCACATTTACAATATAATATTAACGTTAGGATTAAGATTAATAAAGATATTTAATTAGACAAGACACATTGCATGAGAGCGTGTGGTGGTCAAGTGGTATCTAAACGTTTAATCCAAAGGTCATCAGTTTTAAAATACGGGCATTACCAGGTTCTGAAACGGCGAAAGAAAACTTTCAGAGGAAATCAGCATGCTTCCTTCTCAAGCAATTTTTTTTTTTCGTATTTTTAAGGTTTGGTTTATTATTTCAAATTGTGATGGGACTAATGTATTTTTCTTTCGATCTGTCAATTGAGATTGGGCCTCCACGGTGGATGCTATTGCTATGGTATTTATAGCATTCATTCTCTGTTCACAAGTATTTCCCTCAGACCTGCTTAACGAATTATTTGTTACAGAACACAGAGTGACAAAGAATTATGTTGAAAGACACAACAGTCTTACTATGAAAACGATGCAAGTTTCATCAATATCATCAAGTTTCGTGACAAGACAGAACATAATTAAAAACAAGATCATTTTATCGAGAATCTTATCAACGATTTCTTACAAGATGTAACGAAATTAAAAGTAAGAGGGAATGATCCGAACAATGTCGGGGCATCCCTAAAAGCGGGTGCCCGACGGCGGCAGATTGATATTTGATCCCAGGAGCTGCGATCGCTCGCGGCGTAATCCCCGACTATGAATGTTACCGAGGTAGATATTAAAAGTTCGGGAATTACCCGCTATTCGGAAATAAAAAGGGGTTGGATGCGAGTGATAAGAACGAATAGAGATGTCGCAATGCTTCAAATACATTATTTTCCTTTATACAATATTCTTTTTTAACAAAACTTCAGATAAATATGTTTAAGAAAATAATAAGGAAACGATCGAGTCTTTAACATAGAGACTTCAACTGTTCCTACCACTGCGGAAGATATTAATTTTGTCGAAGATGTTACATGGATAATTGTGCTGAAAAATGTTTGTGTTATCTATGTACATCGAATATTTATTCAATAACTAATTGGTTTTCTGTATTAGTTCCGGATTCAATTTCTGATATTCGGATTATAAATCCTTGCCCGCATCACCAGTCACCACGGTCAAGTTATTTATCAATGTCTTCCAAAACGACCGTACTCAAATCAACAAAAACATCAGTAACAATTTGATCACACAATATACTCGTACACAAACACCAAACACCGCTGAGGTACTGCAAATTGGACGAGCCAAATGTACTCCTTAAATTATTGGGGTTGGACAAACAGGGTGGCAAATATTGTCCGTTCGGACGGACAGACGGCTGGATACTATTCATTAACTTATACTGGACCGAACAAAAACTGGGCTTCGGTTCGAAGCTATGGGGGTTTGTTTGCTGGTTGAGACCTGGTTCACCTATTTCGAACTAGACTTACACAAAAAATTGCGTATTTCACGACGAGACAGGCATAGTCACTGCGAGCGTTCGCTTGCGTTTTTTTTGTGTTACGCTATCATGGAGACATAAGTATAAGTTAAGCTATGAGTTAGCCTGTAATTCTATAATACACCTGTATTATAGAGTAAATTGCATAGCAAGACTAAAGTAATCTGTCCTACACCAAAGAATAGAAGGCATTAAGTACGAAAAATATTTATATAATGTATTTATTAAATATATTTACCTACTGGCTTGGCTTGAGTTTGAGTTTGAGCTAGCTCCTGTTCGGAATGGTGGTACTGGTTTACGGTGGTATTTTTTTGGTCGTCCCATGTTCAAAATTTCTGCCACAAAGTCTCAATAGTTTAGACATGAAACAATTACAAAGACTCGATCAATTCTAAGACACATGATATGCTCGTATTTTTGATATAAGTGGGAGAAATACAATACTTTCGCGGGATTTTTCATCTAGAACATTCTGCTTATCACTCAAAGATATACGAAAAGACTATATTTCAGATATAAACTTGACCTTCCTGCCGTCGATGAGGGTCTACGCACTTCGATATTTACATAATTGTCTCAGAAGATCTGGGAGGGAAATATGGCCGATAACATTCGTGACAGTGTATAAATAGATTTTTCGCAAATAAAAGTGAATTTGTTCAAATATTTCGTGATTTAATCATAATATTCAGCCTTTTCTACACCACTGTCACTAATCTGGGTCTTTGGATTTCTACTTTAACTTTCGGTTAGCAGAAAGTTAAAATGATTTAAAGATCCAAATCTTATGCTGAGTCGCATAACTGTTGTAATGGGTGAGGGTCGCCACTTACCACCAGGTGGACCCTCAGCTCGCTCCATCACATTTTCACATAAAAAAAAGTGTAATACCCAGCCAGACAGAATAAACATGTATGTTCGCCTCAAAAATGTTTTCCTATATGGGAATCAAATCCACGACATCTAACTGACCTATGAAGCCAGACAAAGATGTAAAGGTATCTAAAATCCTTCTGCTTGATAATCCCGCGCTAGAATCAAAGACAACGCGATTTTATGCCAGATAATCTCCATTCGAATTGTATTTTGTTATATTCAATATTATTTAATTCGAGTTCAACGAGGGATTTTTTCGAAGGAATGTAGTTCTCAATTCAGCTATTTTTTATATGTTAAACGATGATTTCGCTTCCATTGCGATGACTTTTTTGTATTGATGGGAATTCCTTTTCATGTGTCTATGTGTCACAGAAGGTAGAAAAATCAAACCCTGGTAGCGAAAAACTAGAGAATAAAAACGTCGCTGTTTAGTTTCTTTTTATATTTCTCCCATAATTTTTTTTTTATGCTTGGTCGAAGGTAACCTTCCAGACGTCAATATATCCTTGCAGTGAGCACGTAGACCACATCCAGTCAAACACTACCAGCCGTTGAATCGGGCTAAATATTTACATTCGTGTTCGCGTTAAAATAAACAACGGATTTTAATTATGTTATGATCGGCTCAGTTCAAATGTTAGTTTAGGATCCAAGTAAAATCATTGTGTGCTTAAACTTGTTTAAGTTACGATATTACAAAAGACTGATTTAAAAATCGAATAAACAGAATTCAATACTTTCATTCCAAATTTTTCGCCTTTAGGGGTTTAAACTCTTTATGAATTGGCTGTCTCAATCGCATTTCACCGTATTATTTTATTCGTACAATATTTGTAAATCTCCCAACCACCGACGCCCCGACACGTAGCCCAGCAAATAAATCGCTGGGACCTAACAGATTATAAATAACATGTCATTAATCACGGGGGACTTGTTGCTCGACACTTGACGGGCGAAAACTATTAATATTTAACGACCACGTGAAAAATTCACCAAGTGGCAGGAAGGGGATTATGAGCACGAACTCTGATTAACTCAATTTGTTAAGCAAATGTTTCATGGTGTTAATGTAGTTTTTCAAACGACGTCAACAAAGGAACTTGTAAATATAACATTGAAAATTTTTTTGCTTGTCACTTTCGATAAATTTTCAATCTTTTAGAATATATTTGAATTGTTGTTTAGACGGCTCCGTGGCTTAGTTGGTAGTTGCCCTGCCTTCGAAACGAGGGGTCCCGGGTTCGACTCCTGGCCGGGGCACACTTTGTGTGGTGAGCACGAAGTTTGTTCTATGGTCTTGGGTGTTTGCCTTGTGTTTCTGTGTTTGTCCATGCCATCTGCGTCACAGGAAATCGTAGTGTTTAAAAAAAAAAAAAGTATACTTAACTGACTGGCCAGAGATTTGTGGATGAAAGACAGGAAGGTTTGTAAAGAAATATTTTAACAAATAAGCTATAACATGAAAACTGACTGTAATTTAACACATCTGTGTATGTAATGTGTCTAAGGAGCTTTTGTGAAACGTTATATACGCACAAATAATTACCCGTGTTAGCATTAGCCCTGCCTTCGAAGTGGTCCCAGGTTTGATTCCCGGCCGCGGCCCAGTTTGTGTGGTGAGCATAAAGTTTGATCTTGGCTTTTCGGTGTTTGTGTGTGTCCGTACGACACAAACATCCTAGTGCATGGTATGGGTGTGAGTGTGTAAGCTTTACTTGAGATATTGTAAAAATTCGTAACACATAGTAAATACTGCGAATGGAATCTCCACTATTATTACTAACTTCGTTTAGTAACTACAAGTTTCACAACTGAATAATAAATTTGAATTTGCAATTGAGTGTAATTTCATCGGCGCGTAGCCTTTCTTACCGATTACCTTTCCTTTACAGAATATCTCCAAAACCCACCAGCTATTATCAGATCTCTCATTAAGAGACACGATAAAGCCGCTATACAAGTGAATACGAAAGTGATGGTAACTATCCCCCCTGGGGGTAATCCAGATAATGACGTCGGGATGACAAAGTTATAATTACTTTTTATATTCCCCCGTCGACGCGAAATTAAGCGACATTTATTATTATGGAAGAGATGAAGGTAGATTAAGCCTTTGGTGCCAACCACCTGCCGGCTTCTTTGTCACTGCTGCCACTGATACAAAGGGTATCTAAACTAATAATAATCTAATATTTTTATGACTTTCAGTACTTGTAATAGGTCATATACCTTATATTTTGTAACATTACATTTGTATTAACATAACTTTGCACAAGTACTACAAATTCAGTTCGTTATTTCAGAGTATATGAAGTTACAGCGAGAAATAAAGACTATTGCCCACCATGTATTACGTATTGCGTTGTAAATTGAAATGAAACAATGCAACTGTTTATTGAAAAATCATTACCGTTACGCACTGAAATCGTTGTTCCCGAGGGCTTTACATAATTTGATCATCATTCCAACTGTTATGATGCTGATAAATTATGTGGTGAAGTGGTTTTATTGTTGATCGAAACAACAGAATATTGTAGAGTGAAAAATAAATGCTTTTTAATTGGGTAGTAATACGTACCGGGAATACATGGATCGAATTTATTAATTTTAAGCTCGCGGATAATGTTCAGTATTTAATTACTTTCATGGTATTTGAACCACTGAAAATAGCATAGTGACCACTTTGCTATTTTCAGTGGTAGTGAACACTTTTGCCTCTATCGCCGTTTCAGAGTAACAGGCGCAATTGTAACTTAGATATTCTAATTCAGTGGGGACCAAAGTCGTATTGCTTTTGTTTTGACAGCGGTAACCACTTAAAATTAGGTGGGATGTCAGCTCATCCTGTCATTATTACAGTTACGTAAGAAAAAAGATTTTGGTGGATAGTGAACTTTGATCATACCAAACACTAATATATTTTTAAATATTTATTAGGTTTTATGATATGTAATCCACTGCAAATGCAGCGCAGCGAATACCTTTTATTCCTCTATCTAATATAGCTATAAGTAACTTATACAATAGTATAAGTTGTTTTTAGTCAAAAACCTACGTAAGCGCATGTCAAGTTTCAAGCCGGCCAATTGCAAGTGATCAATTTTCTCACGGAACCCGATCCGTGAAAAAATTGTCTGAAAGAATGAATATTATAGATATAGATTTTAAATAGAAATTATTATAAAATCATATTTACAAAAATAAAACGTTATTTGCTTCTGTTTCAAAACCCACTCTGGACTGAGGATCAAAGACTGCAAATAAGTTTTCGTTTGCTATTAACTGCAAACACTTATCAAATTGAACTACAGTTAAAATACTTAAATTTGTGTCTTAAAATGGGTAAAACAGACGAAAACACTGTTAATGACGTCACCCGCCCACCGCAGATACTCAAAGCCGTAGTATAAAGTAAATACAAAGTGAAACTTGATTTCAGTGCAGTTAAAATGTTCAGTGGAACAATGTTGACAAAGGTATCAATCACCTAGCACGAACGCTAAGTACAGAAATTCATTAGAGCTTCTCTATTTACGTTCGGCCTAGGGCGGGGACAGGAAAATAAACTGTTTTGTTTATCGAAACCCGTTTTTCAGTCAAGGTTGCCGTTGAAATTGATAATCCAGCTAAATACGAGTAAGATTCTGGGAAATTGGTACAAGTTATTGCGTGGCCTGTACCCGTTTCTGGTATTATTTATATATTAAGTCTCTTTTCAGAGATTATAAGATCAGATTGGACCGAAAGCGAATTTAAGGAATATTAAGGAATATTAACTAGCTGCTCCCCGCGGTGTTACCCGCGGTTGGACTTTCTACGGGAATCGTACATTTTTCCGGGATAAAAAGTAGCTTATGTGCTATTCCAGACTATAATCTATCTCTGTGCCTAATTTCATCCAGGTCCGTTCAGCCGTTGAGGCGTGATTGAGTAACAAACATACAAACATTCACGTTTATAATATTAGTAGGATACGTAATATTTTGTATAATATTTTGCTTTAACTATATTACCACCAGTGGATATCGGCTATCCGAAACCAAACTCTAGGCGTGTCTGACTGGCACTGTCATTTGACTGGTCTTGCAGCTCTAGGTAGTGGCTCTGTAGGTCGTGCGTTCGATTCCCAAACATGACTTAAGTTTGTGAACATAGATGTATGCTCTATGTCTGGGTGAGATGATAGCCCACCTGTTTTTAAGTGATTACTGCCGTCTATAAATAATGGAAAAACCCAAGTCGTATCGCGTTGTTTGTAAAAGCTATGCTTAGTTAGAGCTAGATGACGCTGTACGAAATGTTCATTAGTATTTTGTAATATTTACGATTTTCCCTCACAAAAGGTCTTTCATAAGATTCAAGAACGCGTCGTTCTATCACTCCTAAATGACCGCTGAAATACAATACAGATTTAACTAATCTTTCTTTTATTTTTTAAACCATGCAGACCTTGCAGAAAAATACAGTTGTCTAGTCTATATTGGAATACAAATCACGTTTTCGAATGAATTGGAAAATATTAATTGGACAACAAAACTACATTGTGCTTCGTCTGCAATAAAGGCGACAGGTACGAGCTGTGCAAAGTGGATGGGTATATCGATCATCTAGTACACTAACGGTGTAAGTACAGAAATTCATTAAAACCGGCGCTATTTACGCGTCGCCCAGCGGGGCGTGGTCGGCGGACAGAGTAAACACAGTTTAATGATTATTGGGACCGTATAGTGAAATACTGAGCCAGGATTTTTTTCCTTTTGACTTCCGACCCAAAAAGAGTGGTGTTATTAGTTTGACTGCTATGTGTGTGTCTGCATATGTCAGCGTAGCTCTTAAACGGGTTAACAGATATGGGGCGGTTTTTTTTTAAAGTTTAAAACATATTTTTTTGTGGTGGATCTTAGACATTTTTTCTCAAAATCGGTTTATTTTCTCTACACTGGATCGGGGACTTTAACTTTTAACATTCGTAAAATTTACTCGTGTCTAAAAAGTCGGGGCCCACTCGATGTTCAGTGGTTACCATCTCCCATAAAAATATATAAAACTAGCGACCCGCCCCGGCTTTGCACGGTTAGTAAAGCATCAGTGTCGTATGAGTGACGGCCGCCCGCCGTCACCCAGCTCGAGTTACAGCCTTTCACCGCAGATGAAATATTTAAAATTGTGACTACACGTATACCTCCTAAGCGCTCCAAGGACATCTATGGACTCTCCATGGAACTACTTAGATGTGCGATATACACGTTAGCCCCAATTCTGACTCACCTATTTAACTCATGCCTTATAGAAGGTGTCTACCCTGAGGTTTTGAAGGTTAGTAAGGTGTCACCCATATATAAAGGTAAAGGGAAGCGCGAAGAATTGGATAGTTATAGGCCTGTTTCCATCATACCAGCGATTGCCAAAGTGCTGGAAAACGGCATTAGCTCTCGCCTGGTGGATTACTTGTCAACGTCAGACATTCTTTCCCCGCAACAGTACGCGTATCGTGCGGGGCGGTCGACGACGTCGCTGACCCGTGAACTGGTACGATGTGTGCTGGCCGCCCGCGAACGCAAGCTGCAGGTGGCTGTGCTGTGCTGCGACCTTTCCAAGGCCTTTGATGTCGCCGACCACGCCGTACTAGCCGCTAAATTGAGGCACTATGGAATAGATGGCGCATCATATGCTGTGCTGACGGATATGATGCGCGACCGATCCCAGATTGTATTATAGAAGGTGGGTCTGAAAGATCAGATCCTTTATGCCCAATGATGGGTGTGGCGCAGGGATCAGCAGTATCTAAAATTCTGTTCTCTATCCTTCTAAATGATCTCCCGGAGGCTGTACCGATGGCCAAAATACTTATGTATGCAGACGACGTGGCCGCAATTGTCACCGGGGATTCTTTGGATGACTTGGAGACCAGACTCAACGGGACAACCCACCATCTTGCGGGATGGTTCAAATTGAATGGTTTGGGACTTAACCTAAAAAAGACCCACTTCATTCATTTCCGCCTTACAGGACGATTGACGCGACCTCTTGCTGTTTGCGTCGAAGGGACGCCCATTAGTCATACCGAAACCACAACCTTTCTAGGTTTTGAAATTGACAGGGGGTTGACCTGGGCGTTTCAAATTGATAAACTGTGTGGCAGAATAGGTAGTGCTTGTTTCGCACTTGGACGGGTGGCTCGTGTGGTGCCAGCGGATGTAGCACGAACCTGCTACTTCGCGACAGTACACTCACTATTGCAGTACGGCGCTGAGCTATGGGGACGTGCTGCCGATTGGGAGCGCGTCTTTCGGATGCAAAAACGTGCCATTCGGGCACTAGTGAGGATACGTCGCGACGTCTCCGCCAGGCCCCACTTTAGAGAGCTAGGAATTCTTACACTGCCTTGCATTGTTATAATGCAAGTAGCAGTGTACACTAGATCGAACCTAAACCAGTTCACAAAACTCGGAGACATGCACTCGTACAACACTCGCAGTGTGCACAAGCTCGCAGCCGAGCCGCGCTCACTCGCGAAGTCCTCCAAGCTGAGTCACATCATGGGCCCGACTGTGTACAACAAGCTCCCCGCGAATATTTCATCCGCGGAGAGCTTGCCCGCATTTAAAATGAGACTAAAAAGGTGGCTAATCGAGCAGACATTTTATAGTTTTGACAAATTTGTATTAAAGAAGTGTTAAGAATTTAATTATTTCCTGATTTTGTTTGACAATTGAAATTGATTTATTATGTTATTATTATTATTATGTTACTTTATATTGTACATTGACATTTATTTTTGATTTTATGGACTATTTACCAGATTTTTATTTTTTTGTATACAATATGTATAAATTGACTTGTAAACATTCTTTACTAATAAATACTTATGACTTATGACTTATCAGAAACTACCCGTGCGAAGCCGGGGTGACTTGCTAGTGTATTATACATATAAACCTTCCTCTTGAATCACTCTATCTATTAAAAAATCCGCATCAAAATCCGTTGCGTAATTTTAAAGATTTAAGCATACATAGGGATATAGGGACAGAGAAAGCGACTCAAGGGAGGACTTGAGTCATTGTGACGATCCCAATAATCATTAAAACTTGTTTATTCTATCTACCAACCACGCCTCGCTATGCAAAGCGTAAATAGCGATAGTTTTAATGAATTCATGTACTCAACTTCTACTAATACTAAGGAGGTGTTCCAAGTCGTATTGCCTTGCGCCCATCTCGATGACGGGATGTAACGTCTAATGGGTCTGTAATTACCCTGGCATACTCTTCCACCGGAGCGTTGCGAGTGCACCACTTGTGTTGATATCCTCTTTTTGAAGTCGGTCGGTCGGAAAAAAGATGGCCAATTTTGTTGTTAACTTTTTCTGATCGTCTTTCGATGTCAGTTTTCTGTGACACAGTATCTAATTAATTAGTATGCGCGGGTACATTAGCATCAGCGGAGGGTTCTGTTTAATTAACTTTTTATGGCTATTTGAATGTAGCGTGTTGTTCGTCCGTACGTAACTCGAGTATAACAAGTGCCGCGCGATTAGGGCTGTCACTCAAATTATGTTTACACAAAATTGTCATAAATTTCAGCAACATCAGGATATCAGGACAATGACAGCGAAAATAACAGTTACCTACAACATTTTCTTTGAATTATTTACAGTTATGTTACAGTAGCGATATGTAAACATTTATTTGTTACTAGCGGATAGCGGAGTGCTATTACGCTAATAAAAGAAAGAAATTTTATGTCTACCTGTAAATTCTGTAATTCTGTGACACCTGTTTTGACTCTCCACGAGAAATCATCAGGAGATGATACGGTGTTGCCACGTTAACCCACAACGGAGGTGTACTATATACTATCACCATTTCAGATCATCTTAACACGATTCCGCAAAAAAAAAAAACTCCTGATTATTATCTGGCTACATTATGGGTTACCCTAGACATAGGGTTGTAACATTTATCACCAATTAACGATATGACGTTCGACACTCGCGTGTCGGTAGGTTTGTTCGTGCAAAATGATGGCCTCAGTAATTAGCAGACATGGGTTTTTATGTCCCACTCTTTGAGTGGCTCTTAATGAGTGGGACATTATCGTAAAACAGTGAAATGTGGCGGTTGTAGAACCGTAATGGTATTGAAAAAAGGTATGGAGTGTCGAAAGAAATTTAACGGTTAATGTATCCACTGAAGAAATAACAATAAGTAATCTTTTCTTTATTTATTAGGCTGAGTCCAGAATTTATATTTTGAAGCATATAAAAATATTGTCGTCTGAATGATTCCAATAATTCTTGTTATGTCTAGTATAACCGAGACAAACATCTAAACATACCTTCAGAAACATATTAACATTTAAAAATGTTTAATTTAAAAGTCTTTTTAATAAGAATTTTCTGCTTGCTCTGCCTTCGAAGGAGCCTTCGGGGTCGATTCCCGGCATCGGCATAAAGTTTGTCTTATTTCTTGGGTGTTTGTCTTGTATTTGTCCATACCATCTGCGATACAGGGAATCCTAGTGCAGGGGTATGAGTGCTCTATTACACAATTTCTCGTTAAAATATATTTTCGCGCATTCACAGGTACAAAATCAGCATTATTTGACTTGAACCTCGTTAGTAGAAAATTTATCCATCAAGTTGAGATTGTTATATTTAGACGCAGTCTCACACTTAAGGGAGGGCTTTATTAAAGGATTTCTCGACATAATGACAAGCCGTCTGGATTCAAGAAGGTCTACATCTACAGCTCCGTAGACAAGGAGTAATCTTTTCATCAAAGCGAGGAGATTTCGTTGATTCTTGTTCAAATCAAGAATCTTCGAATAGTAGAAGACCTTGGCTATTAAAATTTGATTTATTAAACCTGCAATTATCAACAGCGACGAGAAAGTGGAAATAGGCGGATCACATTTGCCGTATAGCTGATATAGATGGGGCTTTGGAGTAATCGAGTGGAGACCTAGAACTGGTCGCCGAAAAGTCGGTAGGCAGCGAACACGGTGGACCGACGATCTGGTCAAAATAGTGGGAACAAACTGGAAACAGAAAGCTCAGGACCGTAAGAAATGGTGTGCCATGAAAAAGATTTTCACTCAGTAGTGGATGGCATTAGGTTGAAGAAGAGAAGAGAGAGATTATCAACATGACCTTGTCATTGCTTATTTTAGTTCACCAGTAAGATCTACCGCTCCAATAAGTCCGATCTCCAAAATGACTGATGATTTCAATGACAATCTCTCGAATGTTTTCAAATGTTCTGGAAAGTTCTGGAATGTTGTGGAACATGCCCGAAGGTTCATCCTCTCGATATGAGGCCAATAAACAAGGCGAGAACATTAATCCGAATTAAATGAGCTGGCACTAGTTTGGCCACAGTTTATTGTGATGCGGTAGGAAAAGTTTATTTTATAGGCGGAAAAGTTTTACTGGTTTCGTTTTAAGTAGTTACTATAGGAACAACTAGTTTTTATCTACTTTTCATTCAATATTTATGTATTTATCTGCGGTTTTTTCATACTCTTCTTGGCGAATCCAATTGCAGCTTTAGTTAACGTTTCCACCCTGAGTCCCTATACATGTATCTTCCTGGTGGATGCGAAAGAAGCAACCTAAAGTAGAAGTTGGTTGGCATCTTGTCCCACAGTAAAAGTCACATAAAAATGAAAAAAATCTACAAACATATACAAAAACACGATTGAGTAATAGAAAACTCATGTTACCAGTTATCACTAAAAAAACTGCAGTTCGGACCAGAGTTTAAGACTGTGTATAATCTTTAAATCGTACAGTAAAGAATTGACATTCAATAAGATACAAAACATAAAAATATGCCATTGAAACATGGCCGGAGCAGTGTTACGAAGCTGCCCTCTAACTTGACCTCCTGACCTCATCCACCTGTGTCCCCATTCAGAAATATTAATCAGTCGCAGGCCCAAGTCGACTCCTTAGCTCGTAAAGTCTGAACTCGCCCCATCGTAGAATGGTGGCCCGTAGGGCTGTATTCTGTATGATGCCAATAATTTTTTTAAAGGTCAAACGGCAGCCTTAATTTTTTGGCATTTTTGTGACTTTAAGGTAATGTAGTTTTTGTGAAATATAATAAAAAAAAAAAAAAATGTTCGCCAACACAACAAGAGGAAAAATGGTTATTAACTCAGGCCTCACCTCTTAAATTAGGTGCATGCACTTAATTTATCTTCAGTTTTTACCGCCTTAGTAGTGAATGTGTAAGTGAACGTTAATCTGTATATCAATATCATTGTATAGGTAATTTGAATTACGGTAAAGTTAGAACTTGCCTCTTTTTTACTGATAATTCTTATTTATTTAAAGTAAGAATTACTAGATAATTCTTATCAACCTTACTTAATTATAACTATGATTTATTTGCACTATGTCATCTTTCCAGTGCAGTAATAAAATTAGCTACTGTGGTTTGGGCGGGGCTTTTGCCTTTAATATGCTTCTCACGCCTAGAGAATTAGAGCCCAAGGCGATGCGTCATACAAAATGAGGTGTTGACAGTAGGTGATGATTTCAGTGTAAATTGTGGGGTCGAAGTATTTTGAGAGATAACATTCCTACTTTGTTGTTGTATTTCTTACTAGCTCCTGTAGCCTGGTTTTACCCGGTTTGACGAAGTAATTAATTACCTATCAAATGCCTTAACAGAAAGAAGACTTAATAATTTTAATTAGTTCCCGCAGATTAAGAGTTTACTTTTTTGATACAAAAAAAATAAGTTTATCCTGGCTGTCGTATTATTAAAGAATGTTAACTTTTGTAAAGGAAAATATTAGGGTAAAGGCGGGATAGATACCCCAGTGGGATAGTTGCCTCATTTTCAATAAACCTAACTTCCCAAACACACGACTAAAAAAGAATAGTATACTAAGAGCAGCAGGCACCCCGCACCTCAATTATCCACAAAATGTCGTGCGGTGAGGACGTGTTTCGTTCGTGTGTGCATTCATCTCCGCGGCGAACTTTAAAAACACGTCAAAGTTTTAAAGGTTAGTATTTACTGTTGTATAACTTTATAAGTAGTCATTAATTCCGTTATATTATTTATTACGTCAATCAAGTGATTCATCAAGTATGCATCTAGATGTAAATAGTTGCTCATTTTGTTTTTTTTTATTAAAAAAATACTTGGGCATCTATCCCTATCAAAAAGGATAGTTGCCCTGATATTTCGAGGTATAGGTGCCCCTAGGAGCATATATCCCTCGATACACCATGTTTAACCATATGTGGTTTTGAACATATTTTTGTGTTCCGTTATATTTTTGATGTGTTTACATCTATTTGTATTTGGACTTTTTAGTGATTGCAGCAGAACCATGCCACGAAAATACAAAAGAAAGGAAGGAGTTAGAGCTCGAGTATGTTCTTGGACTACAGAACAATTGCAGTCAGCTTTCGATGAAATGGATAGAAAAACCATAGGGATAAACGAAATATCCCGACAGTTTGGGATTCCATCAAGAACATTGCGAAGACGTTATGCTGCTAAAAATACAACGAAACAGACACTGGGTATGTTCATGTTATACAAAATGAAGATCTTTATTATGTTATTTTAATTTACCTATAATTTTTATTTTTGTTGAACAAATGTTTTTAGAATTTAAGTATGATTATTTTATTTGATCTCAAATTATGTAGAATTATATGCTAACGATGACAATTGAAAAAAAAAATCTAAAAACTCCAAAATGCTTTTCATTATTATGCCCATGTTTATTGGAAACAATTTTTGTTTTAGAAGTAGCTTTCTACTGCTAAAACACCAATTGCCCTCAAAACCTCATAAAAGTTTGTTTGAGTTTTTCGTTTAGGTATAGGTACAGTATGAAGGGCATCTATCCCGCGCCAAAGGCATCTATCCTTCTTAGTATTTTCATGGTGGGGCAACTATCCATACGGGTAGGCATCTATCCCCAAAAAAGGAGTTCCACAAAAACCAAAAATTTGCAAAATCTGTAATTTGTAGGGCCAAAAATACAAATCACAGTTAAACATAAAAGATTAAACTAGCTAAATTCATAGAAATTTTTATATTAAATTGTTTTGTTTTTAAATTAGGAGGATATTTCAAAAAGTGGGGCATCTATCCCGCCTTTACCCTAGTCAATTTATGCGTGGGTTGCACTTATTTGAAAATCAATAAATCTCAACGTTGGTGTTCTCGTAACTATGTGATTAGGTACAGATTAAAAATCCCGCTTTTTACTTAGGCAGTGGTTTTTATTTTATTCTGCCAAATTTCTTATCTGTGGCGCAAAGATCTTAACCATACATTTTTAATTGAATGTGATGTAATAAATTATGTGCTTATTCTGGCTTAATAGTTTTTTCATTAAAACAGAAGCAAACCAACATTGTTTATATAAAGCCTTGTATAAGACTTAAAACAAAAATACCAAGATATTTTTAGCCAAACGCAAGCCTGTCAGATGAATAAAAAATTATAAGTATAGAAGTTAACTTTGTTCTATGAATGAGTGAACGTTTTTTAATGTATGATAAAAGTGACATAACCAAGTATTTTTTTTTAAATTCATTAGTAATAAAAATACTTACTTTGACTTTAGTATTATACATTATAGCTTACCCGAATAAATTCGGTCTGAAATAGCGTACCTAAAGTCAAGTTAACAACTAAATCACCGCTCCTTCAACTGACAACAGCAAACATTATCACGTTTTAGGGAACTTTTCAAACGCCTCGGAATGTAAACCCACAAAGGATATCACTTCAAACAAAATCTACTGCGTACATTCAACTACTGAAGTTTCCAGCTATGAAAATTTGTAATAATTGTTTGACTTAGATGTAGTGATATTAGTTATATTTCAATAGTAGATTTAGTTGCTGTCATATCTATTTAGTCTATTCAGATGGTCGCAAGTCTGTTGATTACCATTCGTAGTAGCTTGCATATGACAAGACAACTGTAACTTAAGTATAGCGTCTTTAACCTTAAAAAACTCCCTACGTCTAATCTACGACGTTTTCACACTTTTATATTACACCTCAATGGTTTTTAGGCCCGACTGATAGGCAGAAAAAACGCGCAAGTTACTCAAAAAATAAATCTTTTGTCAACGAGGCTCAAGAGTTATTATCCTATTGGATAACAGGAGTTTATCCTACGAACTAAATATAGGACGTGAGTGGTATTGACATCTGATATCCTAACATCCAAAGTAGAAACTTAAAATTGTGATTTACGAACAAAGCTACAGATGACATTAAAAACTTCTGTTTGCGAGCATACAGTATCACAATTGTTGGTTACATAAGTTTGCACATATTATTATTACGTGCTTAGTATGTTTGAATGTACAGTTTACAAATAGTGCTGTTCATATCTGTGGACTGAGCGATGGCAGGATATGGAAGGCTTACTTCACACACGCTCACATCCTCACACCCTCATACACATGCTTGAATGGGATTTACCCGGAATTCCTGCGCGTTCGTAACTAATTAGTGAGTAAGCTGCTTAGGTCGTTTGTATGGAGTTTGCATCTCTTATAATATTGCAGGAAATTTCCTATTTTAGACGTGAAAGTATGAAATTTGAAATCATTGTCACAAAGGTTTATGTATAAAGTGACAAAGTGGGTCAGAGTGACCCATATTAGATGTGCTATATACAGAACGTAAAAACATATTTTGTGAAAGAACCGTAGAATCACGAGCTACATATTTGAATTCGATTTTAGAAATTTTATACGGGTATGTCAGGGACCGAAGTTGTAAGTTAGTTATTACATGGTCTTATTATTTTTAGCTGTAGTTATTACTACTCGTAATTAGATAAATTTGGATGCATGAATTGCTATTAATGGTTGTATGTTTTCGCGTCCAAAAACTCAGCAAGATCAAAACTCGCAGGTGTGATAATGAAACACTATACTACACTACGACATTTCGTTTTAATAATTTATTTTTGTTTCGATAACAAAAACAAATGATAGATGAGCCCCGCCACGCTTTCAGTGTCTTCAAGCTCAAACCCTGAAGTGTATTACAGACCAGACAATCTACGTCTTGAGCTTCGAAACATAAGATTGTAGAATATATTTTCCGAGCTCGCGTCTGTTCGATATCTCCGGAGCTGCTTTTGGAGAAACAAAACGGATCGCCTGTATCTGGTGTTCCCAGCGAGCCTTCGGGGCTTTAGTGTTACTAGATACGACACTGAATTTGAATAAACGATTTGTTCGGAGTCGAATCTGGGCGCTGGAGTTTTGGGATCGCGAATAATGGGTTGTTTAAACTGGGCGAATTATACTTTTGTCTGCAAAGTGAACATGCTAATGTTTTAATGTTGGTTACTAGTAAACCTTGGTCTCCTTGCAGACAAAAGTAGGTATAATTCGCCCAGTTTAAACAACCTATTTATTATATTAGTTGCAAATGAACTTATTGGCGTCTTTTTATAAAATAATAATTTCATTACGATGACGTTTGCTATCTAAATTTATATGGCAAAAATCAATGAAAATATATTTACATATATGTGTGAGTACATTTTTTGAATAAATGATGGAATGATCTAAGGATCTAAACCGCCGCCCATGAACGTATGACTCAGGCCCAGAAGTATTACAAACTAAGAGAAGACCCAAGTTGCACATTACGCCCGTCAGTCTATAACGGGATTGTATCGTCTGATTTTCTTGTAATTTTTCCTCCCCCCCACCCTTCAACCGGTACACAGCGAGCACAGCATAATAATAATCAGGTTTAAGATGTTATTCAAACTTTGAGATTATTGTTTTGATTCTAAATTCTGAACTAAACATCTTAAGAACGTGAAACGTGTTGAGATAGTTTTAAACTCAATATCCCTGTATAAAATGCTAGTCTCATTTTCTAGCTACGGACGTTCCCCTAATCCATACCTACCCGTACCTACACCTAGCAGCTGTACCTCCTTGTAAAGAAGACGCGGCAGAGAGCGAGCGATACGAGAACCTTATTTTTCGCACATTACACTTTGAAATTGTTTGAAATATGTTATAGCCGTCATCGTCGGGGAAACTTGTTTAAAACATACGTGTTCTTTTACAAAATTCGCGGGCTGCGCTGTTCTGTGTTGATGAGCTATGATTTCAAGTTACGTGTGTTCTTTGCTTTGTTGCAAGTGACATGTGAAATTTTATCGAGCAAAGTTTTAGTTCGATAAAATTTCACATTGGTTTTATCAATAGGTTTTATAAGCCAATAGGCTTGATTATATCTTGTATGAAAATATGTACTGGTTTCTTATGCAATAAAAATTAATATAAATCAACGTATAGTTTGATATATATCTGTGTATAAATTACGAGTGGTTATTATTTATATTCATCAAATACACAATAAAAAAAAAATTAAACATTAAAATATACAGACTTTTTTTAATTATTTTGCTGTATTTTGCTGTGGTAACAAAAGATAGTTTTATTTTGTGATATTCTTTTTATTTCATAATATGGTATTATTGGTCGCTGCGAAATTGAATGGTAAAATTTTGTGTTAATGTTTGCGCGTTTTTTTCATAACATTTCTTTTACATTCAGATAGTTTTTAAAACCTATACAAAGTAATCGTGAAAATATCATATTTTACCAAATATATAAAATCGGTTACCAAATATATAACGTGAAAAAAGTAACGTATAACTTTTCTAAAGATTCTAAATACATTTGTCAAACAAAGACAAACTGGGGGAACACGAAATAAAACTCCCTAAAAGAGTTAACGCAAAATTCCTAATAAAGTTAAAAAATCCGGTCATCAGCGGTTCTGAAGTATTCCGGTAACAAAGATCTTGGATCCGATGAGTCGATGGAACATGGTAAGTCCTCACATCGGTTAGCAATCCACAAGTGACAGCGGATTTTTTGTACATCTCTTTTCAGCGGATTTTTGTACAATTTCCAATTGCGAGTTATTTCGTATGAGACACAAGTTTGAATAGATCGGAATTATTTATTATTTTAGTTCATAACTGTTTTATTCTCAACATTTTTGTGATTACTTAGCAATATGATGAAATATTTTTACGTTGACCCCTAATTAAGTTAAGTTAGTTCTTGAATGACTCACCGCGTGTTTTTGATGAAATTATGAAGAAATCAAGCTGTCAATTTACCTGAAACAATAAAAAATACTTTATTAACATTTGAACTACCACACGTAAAACTTATAAATTTAAACATATACATTCGTTAGTAAAAAAACGTGGATTGTTATTATTGATTTCACTGGTGGAAATGTATAGCAAGTTATTCGCGGGAAAATAATAGAAGCGTTGAGTTTACGACTCATAGCGTCTTGTTCCCATGATAGTGTAACAAGATAATAACACGGATTGTACTTGTAATCGGGAAAGATAAAAGTTCAAATCATATACATTAAATATTATGATAATGGGTTCGATTTCCACTCAGGACAAGCAATTGTAGGGCGAACATAGATGCTTGTTCTGTGTGTGGGTGTTTATTATGTACATATAATATGTATTTACAAAAAAGTACAACTTAAATATTATGTTACTTATCTAGTGCCTATAATATTGGGTGTGTGAATATGACTCCGCCCCTTTTTGTCAAAATAAAACACATTTGTTCGCTTACAAAATTAAAAAAAAAAATTATTGAAAGTATGCTCCATCTGCAGCTACAACCTTCGCCCATCGTTCAGGTAGTTTTCGTATTCCTTGCTGGAAGAAGTCCTGGTCTTTTGAGCTTATCCAGTTGTCAATCCAAATTTTGATACTTTCACATGAAGTAAACTTTTCTCCAGTAAGGTCTGTCTGCATCGTCCGGAATAGGTGGTAATCCGAAGGAGCTATGTCTGGTGAATAAGGCGGGTGGGGTAACACTTCCCAGTCCTGTCCCTCTAAATATCTTTTTACGACTTCTGCGGTATGCGGTTTGGCATTGTCATGCTGAAGAACTAATTTGTTATGTCTATTCACCCATTCTGGTCGTTTTTCTTCTATGGCTCGCTTCAAACGCATTAGTTGTCGTCGGTAAACTTCTCCATTAATAGTTTCAGAGGGTTTGAGCAACTCATAATATACAATACCTTTCTGATCCCACCAAATACAGAGCATGACCTTGGCACAGTGAATATTTATTTTTGGCTGTGATGGGCCTGGTTCGCCTGGTTTCACCCAAGCTTTTTTGCGTTTAGGATTTTCGTAGTGTATCCATTTTTCGTCTCCTGTGACTATCCGATGCAAAAATCCTTTTCTTTGCTGTCTTTGAAGCAGCATTTCACAAATGGTTTTCCGACGTTCCATGTCTCTTTCTTTTAAATCATGTGGAACCCAGTCACCGGCTTTTTGAATCATTCCCATCATTTGTAAACGCTTTGCAACAGTTGAACGATCAACATTTAATGCTGCAGCTAATTCTGATTGAGTTTGGCAAGAATCTTCCGCCAATAATGCTTCCAATTCAGCATCTTCAAATTTTTTTGGTGGTTTTCCATGTTCTTTATCCTCAGTACTAAAATCGTTATTTTGAAATCGTCGAAACCATTCCTTGCAAGTTGTATTAGACGGAGCATGCTCACCATAAATCTCCACAAGCAAACGATAAGTTTCCGCTGCAGTTTTCTTCGCAATAAAATAATGTACTAACACTTCCCGCAAATGACGTTTATTTGGAATAAAAACCGACATTTTCGAAAAGGTGAAAACAATTGTTGCTTACACTTCAACCAAATATCATAAAATGCGTTAGATAGCTGACATTCAGTACTATCGAATACAAGTATGGTCATTTATTAGTACACGTAAACAATACTAAAAACGACATCTGTTGAGAAAGGGCGGAGTCATATTCACACACACACATACAAGTTGTACTTAGTTTTGGGAAAGATGGCGATGTATGAATTATCCAAGAATTATTTATATAGAACTTACGTGAGCACAACTGTGTATTTGATACTGTTAAATTGTAATTACCAATTTTCATAAATAATTTTGATGTAACTTTGCTTATTTTAACCTATAATCAAGCTTGTAGAATCATTGGTTTGGTAGTAGTTCTGTAACATATCGGCAAGAATGCGAGTCATTTCATTTAATAACCATATTTTTAGCGTTCAAAAATGAATGAGGCAACGACTCGCAGTCATTTCATTTAATAGCCGTATTTTTAGCGTTCAAAAATCGCATCTGTTCCTCCCCGGGCGGCTAAATCGAAGCTGTCATTTTATTAAGTCTCTCTGAACCGAGATCGGATCGGAGACACGTGTCGTGGACGTGTCGAATTGTTCTGGATGCCGTGAAAAATATCTGTATTTGTAATACTGCGTTCGTGAGCTTAGGGTCGATGACTTTAGTGGCGTAGAAGTCGAGTAGACGACTAAAATTTGCGGATTAGATTCACGCATACAAATACTCCGTTAGCGTCCTTTCAAATACAAATGTACAAATACGTTTATTTCGATCAAAAAAATTAACTTTACGTTATTTTTTTCAATCAAAAATAAATTAAATTTAAACCCTAAGGAAATCTCGGAAGACATTTGCAATGCAAAAGTATATAACGGACGGTAATAGAAACAATTTTTGTGTTTTTTTTTAATAAGATAAATACTATATATTTATTATTTATTATAATAATCTCCCGAAAGAAAGCGTAGTAACGAGAGTAGATGGGCTTTAATCTAAATAGTATAGGTGCAATAAATTGCTAGATGCCTCTTCGAATTTTCGGCATGTCCTACATGCCAGGCGCGACGTTATCATTCATCATTTTTTGCCCAATCCCTAAATTGAACTAACGAACAGAGCCACACTGTTTCTTTTTTTTTCAATGCAACATTGTAGCAGTTTTAGTAAAGCCATCTACAAACATGATATTAGAAATAAGACACATGAAAGTGACTGTAATTTGACATATCTGTGTACATGTAATATGCTTAAGGATAAACATCCTTAAGCATATTATAGCATATATTGTATATTAAGCATATATTAAGCGTCCTGTGATAAACATATCACACAAATAAACATATTATTCGTTTATTGTCTAAAATTTGACGTGTCCAAATGATACTTGAGATCTAAAGGAATAAATGAGATTTGAGTTTGAGTTTATGTGCGTAAATTTGTAATGTATTTAAACAATAATTGAGATCTAAAGGAATAAATAAGTTTGAGTTTGAATTTAACTTTTCATAAAGACCATGTCAAAGTCAAAAATCTTCTTTTCCGTTAAATCTTAAAAAATCCGTGGAAAAGTCAGTTTTTAGAAGACAAATAGTTTACGAATCATGCGTTCTTAAAACCAAATTCAGCGTTTATTCAAACCATATCCAAACATCCATAGTATATTTTTTTTAATAAATATCTCTCTGTTGCTCGAATCGATCTTTGGATTAAAATTAGAGGTCCGTACCGCGCCAACGCTTAAACAACCTGCACCTGAAGTGCAATGTTGCCAGAACGAAAATAAATTGCTCATTTCCCGGCAAAACAGCTAACACAATCTGGGGTATTTAGTAACGCGATGAAGCGTCGCTGAGGGTACATTCGCCAGCTGAATACTAAGCAGCGAATCTTAACCCTCAATCTGGTGTTGAATGCGCCTGCCGATAACACTGAACGTACATTGATATATAAATGGATTTTCACTTCTCTCATTTATTATGCATCTTTGTAAATTATACATTTGTAGCCGATGGCAATTTTTACGGGGGCCATAGAATAAGCATTATAACATAATATTCGTTTATATTTTGTAATATTTATAGTTATACAATTATTTAGGTTCATATTGAATATTCATTGTGAAAATAATAAGTTGCTCGCGTCCGTAGGTGTGTACCCTTTGATTCCCTACACGTACCCCCTGGGTGGTGCTAAAGGAGCAACCAAAAGTAGCAGTAGAACTTATGCCCAGTTCGTCCGGAGAGGTACTGCCACCACATCTGGAATCTGCCGCCAAGCAGTAGTGTTTGTATTACTGTGTTCCGGCGGAAGGGTGTGGCTGCCGGTGAAATCACATGCAACATGAGACATATCATCCCCGTCTCGGGTGATGGACGCAGAAGGATGAATGCGACTCAGTAAAGATTTGGATCTCATACTGAGTCGCATGCATTACTGTTGTCATGGGCGAGGGTCACCACTTACCATCAGGTGGGCCCTCAGCTCGTACCGTCACTTAATCACATAAAAAAAAAAAAATCTTGTTTTGATATATTCTAATTATAATAACGTTCGTAAATGTTATATGAATCAAGTGATTGATTTCAAAAAAGCTCTATACGGATAATATAGAGCGCTGTGGTGACAAATTAGATGCCCGCGTAGCTCTGCTTTCGAAGCGAGGGACCTGGGTTCTATTCCCGGCCGGGAAAAAGTGTGTGATGAGCGTAAAGTTTGTGTTCTTGTTGTTCGTGCTAACTGCAACACAGCAAATCCTAGTCAAAGAGTTCGATGTGTGTAACTATGACATGGATATTATGTGTATTAAAATTAGCATTACTACCGCTTTAAGCGTATGCTTACATAATAAAGTCGTATGCTTGATAATAAAGGACTGAAACTGTAGAACGATTCCCGTTTTAGAAACGGGCGTAACACGATGTAAATAGATCAACTCATACTTCGATAGGGCAACTGAGTCGAATTACTGTAGTCATGGGTGCCGGTAATCACTTAATATGAGGTGGCTGATGCCACTATAATCAATATAACATCGTTCCATTACATTAGTTACATAAAATATATCGGTGGTTTATAAATCAATTCCATACATGGAATATCCAAACACATATTTTTAGAATATGATCCGAGTAAATATCAAAAACAAATTTTCAAAGGTCGGAGCGTTTTCCCATGTCACCCACCGATCCATCCCTCGCTGCCGAAAGGTATTGTACAATACATACGCACAAAGTACAAGATGGGCCCAAGTTTGTTTTGAACATCGCAAATAAAGCGAACTTTTTACATCAAAACTTTATTTTCTCGCGCTGATTCGTACGTGAGACCGACTATATTTCGCTGATTACTGTCTCAGCAGTGCTTTTTTGTGTTTTGACGTTAAGATTGGGACAGTGCGCAATCAGTGCTTTACGTAACATAATTCATGAATTCTGGATCACAATGTCCCAATCATCATGAAGCATCATTCGAGTCATCATGAAGACTAGGATAGTGCACATATGTAAAGCACTACTTTAGTTAAGATAATTCATGGATTTCAAACAGACTGTCCCAGTATTCATGGTGACTGGGACAGTACGCACATGTTAATCGATGCTTACATATGATAGTTCATGGATTCTGAAATACACTGTTCGAGTCATCATGAAGACTAGGATAGTGCACATATGTAAAGCACTACTTTAGTTAAGATAATTCATGGATTTCAAACAGACTGTCCCAGTATTCATGGTGACTGGGACAGTACGCACATCATGAATCATCATGAAGACTGGGATAGTGCACATATGTAAAGCACTACTTTAGTTAAGATAATTCATGGATTTCAAACAGACTGTCCCAGTATTCATGGTGACTGGGACAGTACGCACATGTTAATCGATGCTTACATATGATAGTTCATGGATTCTGGAATACACTGTTTAAGTCGTCATGAAGACGGGGATAATGCACATACGTTAATCAATACTTTACTTAAGATAATTAATGGATTTTGAACACATTCTCTCGGTCTTCACACGTAATAATAAAACTCATTATCAATGTGTGAATTCTGAGATTACATTTCACAAAAAACCTTGTTGGTGCCCGTGGATTGAAACTTGCAACGTTAGCAAGTCAGGATTACCTTTCAGCACCGTCTCCAGGGTTTCCTAGGGTCACCCAAGTCTCCATGATAGGGCTATCATCATCATCGTCATTACTATTGTTTCGCCGCTTACCTTCGCGCCAAACTTAGTGATAAAAAAAGGGAAATCAATTAGGCCCATATTTATTTAAAAATGTCACGTCTTATAGAATTATATTAAGAATTTAATGGAAATGATGACTTTTGACTTTGATTTTACCTTATCTTGTGTGTAAATTTAACTAAGATGTAAGATTATAAAAAAAAAATACTGCTTAACATCCAGGGTATGTCCGTCCTTTTCCATAACTTTCATGTCATAAAAATGCCGTTTATACACAGACATAAATGATTTAACATTTTAGTGAAATGTTGCTGACTAGCCAGTTACTATCCCCGTGTGAACACTGCATGCTCACACACTAGCCAGTAACTATCCCCGTGTGAACACCGCCTGCTCACACACTAGCCAGTAACTATCCCCGTGTGAACACCGCATGCTCACTCACGTATATAGCCGAGTTGCATTTTACGAGGTTACGTACGAAACGGTAACTGAGTTGAATGAAAATTGTTTTATAATTTTGTGACTTCATTTTCGGCGAATTCATAAAAATGAGCGCGAGTTTCACATTTTTCGTCCAGACGAAACATTCTGAATATTCCTAACACGTGTTTCGTGTTATTATTTAATTCACATCTCTAACAGTTACAGCTTTTATTTATTTATTTATAAGATCACCAACAAAGTGTATATACAACAAATTAATTATCATTCATTTGCATTGTAGAATTCGAATGCCACATTTACAGGTGACAACTAGAATTTGTATTATTACAATTTGTAGTATTGGGACGAGTATGCGAGTAACAGAAAAAATAATGAATTTTGTTAAAAAAAAGTAATAATATCATAATTATTAAAAACAATATAAGAAAATAACAATATAAAATAAATTGATCAGGAATGTAAATATTATTTAGCAAATTAATTTGAATTAATTTTTTCAGTGTAATCTTTAGATTTGGATGATAGAATTTAATACTGCATAGGATAGGGTTTGTGCAATCGCTAAACTTAGCAATAATACACGTGATTATGTACCTACATAGGTATATAATTTAAGTGACATACACAAGTATTTTTATGAATTCAATGGAAATGAAGAAATTAATTTGACTTAGATATTCAAGATAGCACAAAATTGTTAAGGCAAGCCCCAAAGCTAAAAGGCTATTAGCTGTTTGCGTTATAAAACTGCGTTTTCTTTGTTAAAAGTGCAAAATTACCATGAATCTTTCAACTTTCATCTTATGAATTCATGTTTTTAGTTCTGATTAAGTGTCGTAAATACATACATTTTTTGAGTAACCGAGACATTTACCATGATTAAGTTTTGTTGAATCAGGATATTTCGACGCAGTTTCATGGGTCATGGTCCCGGGTGAACTGAAGTCTTTGCGGGGTGGGATGTACACATCTTTGGCATACTTATCGGTCAACCCTCTTGCGCATTCATATTTTACATACGTGATTAATAAATTGTCATTCCTTGTTTCACCCCGCGGAATGTGGGGATAATTTATTATCAATATTAATTCAACGCCACTAAAAGATGCACACCCGTTCGATACAAAATAGGCCTAGTGGTCATACCGTCAGGATTTTCACTACATATTTTGGCTAAACTCCAAATGGTAACGTGAAAATATCACTATACAACTCATCTCATTAATCGACGAATAATAATCCAAACGTATTTCATACGAAAAACAATACAAATGTCTAACCGCATATGCGTTGCGGGTTCAGTATACTCTATCGAATATTTGGTTTAACAAAAGCTAGCATTGGACCGCGCATCAGCGTTCATTGTGTAAAAGTCACATCTAATGGATTAGTGGTGGGAATAACTACAATAGACAGTTTTTAGCATGGGAGCTGGTGATATTTTGTTGCGTCAAATTGCTGAAATACTAACGGTGATTCAATACGCATCAAACAAAAACTGTTCTTATTTAATGAAGTTACGACTAAAGAAATTGTTTTTTTTTAATTATATGACTGATATTTTTGGATTAACACCTGATGTTAAATGTTTACCGCCGTTCGTAGACCACAACAAATGACTCACGTTCTCCCCCACAGAGGTATAAAAAGACCCAAATCATACTACTAACCTTGATCTTACGATTTGACGTCGAGTGCATCATCATTTGATGGTATTAAAAGATCAAAAGCAATGATAGAAATTCACGATTTACTCCCGTGCTATGTTCTGACTACAGTAGGTACGACTGGTTGGGAGTATAGGATTATTTGGTACTGTGCTCATATTCCAAGCTAGAACTCGCTTACGAGATGTTAATGAATCTCGCATGATTAACACGACCTACAGGTTTAACATCAATTAAAATTAAATGGGCCAAACGCGATTCAAATGTTTTTTTTAGTTATTTCGTGGGATTCCAGCGGTAGTAATACATATTTTATGAAAGTATGAACCCGTCCAAAGTTCAAAGTATAACTTTAAATGTAGGAATGACATGTTTTTGCTTAGCCGCAACTAAGTTCCTGTAGTATAATAAAACTAAATTATTAATTTAAATATCTATCAAATAAAAAAGGCATAATTTTACACGTGTGAAATTTTATTCCGTACTAGCGGATATCCGGAGTGTGCTACTACGCTTAAAAAGATAAAAAATTTAGGCCTGATGAATTGTTTTAGTAGTTGAAAATCATCTTTGCATTATTGCCTTTCTAATTAAACTGGTTTGGAGCACATCGGTTGGATGGTTTCAAAGACTATAACATAGGTAGAAACAGTTTTTGGGTTTTATATTTTAGGATTGTAATGATGTTAAGCGATATTTTAACCGAGGGTTGCTTGCTTTGGGGAGGCATACAAGTTAGTCCATAATAGTATGCAAGTCATATTGGCTTTCAACACCTCAGTTGACTACTTCACCAGAAAGGAGAGAAGGGGTAAGATAACAAACAAACGACAATCGAAACAACTGTAATAATTCTCGTCCACTAGATTGCCAAGAGTAGTCCCTCTGCGGTTGGATTCCAGTGTATTGTAAGCCCGTCGAGTGCGGACAATTCCAGCGGACTCGGATCCTACCTGTGATTGGTTGAATGAGTTTTTGACAACGCGGCTGCGTTCGCTTTTCAAAATAAATTTAACTTTTTTTTTATAAACTTTTATTCGGCTTGCTCTGGTTGTATTCGTCCAGTCAGTTCATAATTTGTATCTTGATAGCGTTTGATATGGCTGTAATTTTTTAAACGTATCTAAAGTTATGCTCCAGCTGACAGTCCACCTGATGATAAGTGGTTACTGCCGCTCATAAACAACAGGAAATATACTTCTGTCTTCCCCCACCCGAGTATGAGAAGACTCATGTAGCATCAAGTTGCGCCCGTCACTCCGACATGGGGATGTAAAGTCTCAAAGTACTTCTCCGGACGAACTTTGCACAAACTCTACTGCTACTCTGGACTACCTTTGCTACCGTTGAATGAAAGATTGGGTTGTAAGTTAATATTTATCACTTTCTATAAGTCAAGTTAAAAATTAAAATTATCCACAACCCAAATAGTACAGGATAACATTATGATTATATAATTATTAATTTAATCCATAAAAATAAATAAAATTGATGCATCTGTTTGCAATGTCAAAATAACAGCTTTTTACTAAATGCATTAGAAGTTATATACGGTACGTATAACAAAAAGACAATTCAAAAAATTGTCTGTTTTTTTTTCGGGTAATCTCTGAAACGGCTAGACCAATTGTGACGGAGCTTTCACTGGATTTTAGTAAATTATTGGAACAAAATAAATGATAAATTCCACACAAGTCAATAAATAACTAGTGATAAATAAAACAGTTATTGCGCAAGCAAAATATGCTGTGCATACCTACAGGTAGCATAACTGGAATAACCTAACGAAAGCACCCGAAAAACTGAATTTATCCGTTGCATTATTACCCAGAAAATCGATGATGAATGCAGAAGGTATACCCACAGTTTGGCGAACTCAATAATTATATGAAATGATCTGCGATGGCCCGTTTTCAATTCAGAAATTCAATTACCTACATCCTGTGAAATTCCTCGTAATCACGAAACACGGATCAGGGAATACAATTTCAAACACTGGCAATGATTCTGTGTAGCAAACCGCTTATTTACATGCTTTGGGTCCGTGTTGTTTGCATTTGTAGGTACTTCTCTTGTGAGACCTAACAAAAATCTCAAGCTTTTATTTTATGCGGCGACCCCACTCAGTATGAGATTTGGATCTTACTGAGTTGCATTCATCCTGCTGCGTCCATCACCCGAGACGGGAATGATACGTCTCATGCGCATGTGATTTCACCGGCACCCACACCCTTCTACCGGAACACAACGGACCTACTTTGCTCTAGTACTGCTAATACTTTTTGTTGCTCCTTTAGCAACTAAACATCAGATGGGTCGCCAGCCCTCACTTTCAGCACACAAAATAACAACACGACGCGACTTAATAACTGAATTAAAAAGAACCGGCTAAGTGCAAATCGGACTCGCACATGAAGTGTTCCGTATTACTTATAATCTATAAAACAACCTATAAAACAAAAAAGAAAAATCACTTTTTTGTATGAGAGCCCCCTTAAATATTTATTTTATACTGTTTTTTAGTATTTTTTGTTATAACGGCAACAGAAATACATCATCTGTGAAAATTTCAACTCACGGTTACTATCATGGTCCATGAGATACAGCCTGGTGACAAACGGACAGCAGAGTCTTAGTAATAGGGTGCCTTTTTACCCTTTGGGTACGGAATCCTAAAAAATACTTTAAAGTAGTAAATACTGTCAGTTATTATGTCCATCAAATGAGTCCGATCAGCGCTAGTTCCATTTCCGCACCAATAAGCACTCAAATAAAAAGCATACATTGACAGCCGACGTGCGGTAATGATATGTTCGAACGGCCGACGTCAATGTTTGGACATGATAACAATGTAGGTCGAAAATAATGACAATGTAATATGCATTTCATTATTGTAACACTGTTTTAATTTATGTAACGTATAGCTGCCGCGGGGTGTTACTCGAGGTAAAAAACTCAGCAAGATTTTAGGAAAAAACTGACAAAAGTTGTGATTTTGAAAATCACTAAAAAGTATTTATTTTTTCGGTATAAAAAGTAGCTAATGTGTGTAACGGTATGAGCTACCTTCGTAATAAATTTCATGCAAATCCATTCACCCGTTGCGACGTGAAGGAGTAACGAACATACATACTAACTTTCGCATCCTTACATAGTATGAAACAAAGTCGCTCCCGCTGTTTGTACCCTTAGATCTTTTAAAATACGCAACGTATTTTAATGCAGTTTTCAGCAATTTATAGAGTGATTCAAGAAGAAGGTTTATATGCTGTATAAATGCATATTATAGGAGAGAAAAGCCGATAAATTTAAAGATTTGTAACGTGATGTCGTAACAAACAAATTTTTGTGCGCTTACATTACAAACGGAATTGTATATCTTAAAAAGACTAATCATAATTATTAATCACTTCACACTGCCCCGCATTAGTATCTACATTGCACCCGTGCAAAGCCGGGGCGGGCCGCTAGTTTATAATAAGTATTAGTATGATGATGTACCTACTGAGGTACACCGATCAACAATATGACAGTGATGCACTCACTGTCATATTGTTGATCGGTGATTCATGAAAAAAAAAATCAAAAATATGTCTGGTTAAAATCAGCCCAGTTAAAGGTCAAATTAACATCTCAGAGGAAGTAATGGCCACCAATTAGCTATAATTGCGAATAGTGGTAAACAAAGAACGCGTTGCAAATTGCAATTGACTTCAGAGAATGTATCTGAACGCTAGTTTCAAGTTGTTATAGACATTAGAAGACTGATAAATTAAAAATACATTAATGACAGCTAATAACTGAAAAAACATGCTAGTATCTTTACTATTTTGAAATTAAACTGCACAAACTCATGATAAATTAAACTCTCTTGCTGATAAATTAAAGATTTTTTAATCAGTGTTATTCTGTATTAATTAATAGATAGGCAGTGTAAGGCTTTATTTGGACAATAAAGTAAAAGGATATGCCCCAAGTTTACTTCGATCTTAAGCAACACCTTTACGTAAGTTCATTCCATTGCTTTCAAACTTGCTCAGTGCAAAGTACCAGCCTTTCTGTGAGATGCGTTCCCCCGCGAATTCTTCAAAGAACACATAATTTTAATTGAATTTCTGTGTTTATGCCGTTTGTTCACTTTGCGCGTGATTTATGACAGCTGTCAAACTTCACTAATTACTGTTATTTATTTTCTGCTTTTTAATGCGCGAACTTGAACCGAGTTGAATAATTTACGTCCATATGTGAAAAGTTATTTGGATATTTACATGAAGTTTGACTTTTACAGGTTGAAGAGTATTTTGACACGATACAAATGGCTTGAACTCAGATAATTTTTTACCCAGTTATTTGAGATAATTTTATAATTATTATTATCGCCCAGCTTTGTTGGCACATGAACATCACAGATTAAAAAATATATTAGGAGTACAAATAAGGTGTAGTGTATTATGAGTTGCTTAATTCGAGCGAAACAATTACTGGAGCCCTCTATCGAACACAATTGATGAGATTGAGCCGAGCTCTGAAGGAAAAACGCCCTCAATACTATTCTAGACACGAAAAAATTATTCTTCTGCATGACAATGCTCGTCCACATGTTGCGGCTCCCGTGAAAAAGTACTTGGAAACACTTGATTGGGAAGTGTTACCCCACCCGCCGTATTCACCAGACATTGCACCGTCCGATTATCACCTGTTCCGGTCCGTAGCACATGCTCTGACGGCGCAGCGGTTCACATCTTATGAGGATACCAAAAATTGGGTTGATTCGTGGATAACCTCAAAAGACAAGGAGTTCTTCAGACGTGGGATTCGAATGCTGCCTGAGAGATGGGAAAAAGTGGTTGCAAGTGATGGGCAATATTTTGAATAAATTTATATTACCGTTCTTCTACAATAAATATTTAATTTGTGTTAAAAAACGGCGGAAACTTATATGTACTCCTAATATATTTTATTGAATGAGAATTTACGTGACTTACTTGCGGGAATATAATTACATTGGCGATTATATACCTACTAAAATAAGGTCTTTTGTTATTTAATTAACGGCATAATTATACCTTTATGATATTTATTAATTTATCTTCATAAAATCCTTTCACATAATAACTGTTAAGAACTCATCTTCACTGAACCCGATGTTTATATAAGGTGTACCTATGAATAGCAATACCCTGGTAATGTGGTTTTTGGAACTATTCCGTCTAATAATTAAGTTAAACATGATCCAAACAAAATGAACACCACTCAAAGAAACGAAATGTATGACTTCAAAGACTAATGATGATTACATTTACCAAAACAGAGTATCCTAAAAAGGACTCTCACAATGTTTAGTGAGCCAAAAACTTAATTAACGCCAAAAAGCCTCTATCCAGTCTATGACACTACGTCATCTCTCGGGAATTTTGAGTAATTACACTTCTACCCTGTGATCATTCGCTCGTTCATCCGTTCATTCATTCATTTCGTTCGTTCGTCCCTCGCGCTCGTAAGAAACTTTTGCCAATTAAGAAAGGTCTCGAATAGCAACGTTCAAACTTCCTTTTGGACTTTGTTCGTCAACTAATCGTGACATAATATATAAAATATATATTTTTATTTTCCTTGTTCTTTTATGTGGAGACGCGAAATGAATACAAATAACTTTTGCTGTAGAAAAATGAATACAAAGCGGTTCTGGAAGTGTGAGGAACGTGTTTGGGCGTGTTTTAGTTTAGTAATAGTACGTAATAGAGCGTTTATCCTTATTTCGGCAGCGACTATTCGAGTTGAGGTACTTAACTTAATATATTTTTTATTCAGGATTTATCAAAATTCAAAACATTCCAAATAATTCTGATAATGTTAAGTGTGCGTGGTTTTTCACGAAAATTACTTATTTAGTTGTAATTAGTTTATTTCTGTAAGATTCTTTCATTTGTTCCTTTTTATCATCTTACAAAGCAAGCGACACCTCCATACTGTACAAATCATTATATTACATTTAAAAATTGTTTTAAATTCTTTCACTTAATTAATACATATCATAACCCATGTTTGAGACCTCGCTCTTCCGTATTAAAGTAACATTATCTATGGATTAAGTTAACAGAGTAACATAATATTGGTGTAACCGTTTTGTTAATTTGTTAACTATACTATATAAAATATATGAAGACAAAGAGAAAACAAAAACCACTTTTGAGTAGAAAAGAGAATAAATAGAGCTAATTATTTTCTTAAAATTATATTAATGATTTATGATTGGAAGAAGTACTTAACCTAAGACTTTAATAAGAAAATGACAAAAATAAAATTGCTAAATAAGGTATAAAATTGAATTAGCAGCTTTCATAAGAGGCACCAGCACCAGTTTTGCAGATATACGCATTAAAAATTCCTAACAATGATATGGCCAACGACGTTAATGAGTTTTTTATATCCCTCATAACCAGCGGCCAGGCATTCCACTCAGTCACCACGTAATAAAAGATATGCTACAAAATATGCCCTGCAAAATGGACGTCACATCTCGACAGAAAGACGTACACTTGCTCTCATTACCCTCTAATTACCGGGGACGGGCGCTCCCGACCGCGCCCAAGAGCGGAAATTCAAATTTTCGTACGTTTGTCGCTCGCAAATTACAATTTTTCCCACCGCCCGCCAATAAAAATGGCAATACCGATGCAAAAAAAGGTTTTTGTTTCTTTTTTATGTTGATGACGCATTGAACCGGGTGTTCGACATTTAAACGACAAGATTGAGTCACAGTTATTGTTCGCTTTATTTACGTGCCTAATTGAGCTACAAAGGATGCTAAAATACATTTTTCTCATTACGTTGTAGGCGCTTTTTAATAAAAATAATCCCTCTCGACGAAGCACTTCATTAAGAAACTCAAAGAGGCTCGGGGCTGATTATCTACAACGACAACGTTCGGTCGACACCATATTATTTTTTTTCAGCTCAACTGAATGCGAAGCCTTCTCGTAAAATAATTAACATTTTGTGTTATTGTTCAAAAAGCCTTAGGATTTAAAGATAACCATTAATGTGATTACATGTAATAATAAGTCATATACAGACATCGTCTTACTCTCGATAAGTGAGAGTGATGGGCTTTGATCTGGTTATATTTCTATATAAATGTATGATTTGATTTTGTAAGTCTATTACAAGGTGTTTTCCCAGGAAGTCTAATTCAGATTGGTAGATGTTACATGTCTTCGATTTTTTGTTTCTAAGCATTCCGTTTTCCTTCTTCATTTCGAGAACGTAGTATTACGCACATAATAGTTTCAAGTGAAAAATTTCAACGAACCTAATTCTAAGTTGGAGTCTGTAACTCTGGGCTACCACGCTCTTCGCACACTACAGTTTAATTAATTAATCCATACATTTAATTATTTTAAAATTACAGTTTACTATGTCCGTAACAATTTCCACCTACCAACACGTTATTTTGCTTTCTTGCATTACTTACTCCCTAATCATAACCAAATTAATATTATAATTGATAAATTAATATTATAATTGATAATTAATTGATTAATTTATTTATATTACGTTTCCATTCGTAAACTGATTTTGATTTACCAATTTTAAAGAATTTTGGTAAATAGGTAGAGGGGACCTTAGAAAAAGACATGGCTACTTTTTGTCGCGAAATGAAACTTGAAGAAATAGGGGATGAAATTTTGTATGAGGAACTTGGCAAGAGAACTTGACTTTTGTACTGTATATGACTAAAAGATGAGTAGATAGTGCAATTTGGAACCAAAACCCTGAGCTCACCCTCTAAAATGGAAAATTTTGATAAAGCACAAAAATATACCTCTATTCTGCTCTGCCTAGCCAATCTTCGCCAGAGCGGCCATTAAAAAACATTTTACCGAAAGCCCGGACAAAGCTCAAAGGGCATATCGTTTGTTTATAAAAGCAGTGTGTAAAAGTGGGTACAAAATAGGGGGGGAGGGGGTTGGTGTATGTGCAAAAAGTGTTTTAAAATGACGGTCGGCTAGCTGCATCACGCATGACAGCGCGCCCGAGCGCGCGGAACTTTTTAATGTTCCGTGTAGTACTGTCTTTATCTATCCTTTTCATACCTGCTGACGTTAAAACGCAGCTTGCGATAAAAAAACACTAGCTTGGTTTGCGGCTTTGCTCGCGTTAATGTAGATGTTGCCAATTTATTTATTTCGGGATGAAACTCCTTCAAGGTCAAACGTCTCCACAGATTTGGATTGGAATTTGGTAGCAGGATAGCTTTTATCCTGGATTAACATATAGGCTACTTTTGATACCGAAACAGTGCATCCCTTAGGATGGCTGAGTGAGAGTAATACCGGCGGTCTTATCACAAAACGTCGACTAAACATTTAACTAGGATTAATCCATGATAAATTAGTGGTTTAAACCAATTTTACATGGATATTGTTGGTTTAAAGTGAGTCCACGTTTTGTAATAAAAACGCTGGTGTTCTTTTAAGCCATCCTAACTGGTTTAAAAGTACTTCTTTTTAAAAATGATATGCCACAATCTCGTCACAAATTTAGTAAGAAATTTTTCTTTTTAATTTAGTAGCAAGTATATTTTATACACCGACCTGACCTGTAATTTTCCCGTAATATGCAAAGCCCTGATTACACCGGTCGAATGTTGAATTCCAGTCATAACTTCAACCAGGCGCCCCCGAGACCGAATTAGTACGCAACGTGACCAAACTGAAGATTTTTTGTCATTCCCTCTTCGAATATTATGCTGAGTTTGAACTGAGCAAGTTGGAGGACAAGTTGAAGTAGCGGCGACCAAAAGAATTTGTTCATATTGCCGCGTTTTCCAAACGTCTTTCTTAATGGATTTAATGGGTTGGAACAGACGTAAACTTTAAAAATAGCTTAAACATAAAAACTTAGTGTAATTTGACATATCTGTGTGCATGTAACGTGCATAAGGAGCTCCTGTGACACGTTATGTGCTCATGAATGTGTTTACTTGTGAGTTAAATTTCACGTGTCCAAACGATACTTGAGATCTAAAGGATTAAACAAGTTTGAGTTTTGAGTTTTGATGTTACCACTTGACGTCAGAAGGGCTAAAGTTACTTTCAATAAAAAAAATACTGCATTGATAATGCGATAAGAAGCTTCAAAACGGTATAGAAGAATACTCGATTATTTGACTTCAAGTAATGAAAAGTTGACATTACTAGTGATATTTTTTTTCTATTTAATTATTTTTATCAAGATGTTTCTTACACATAAACAATATTGTAATGATAAACTGCTAACGCTTATACGTTCTGTGACACGTTATATGCGCACGAATTTATTTACTTATGCGTATAAATTTTTACTTGCCCAAAATATGCTTGAGATCTAAACGAATAAAGTTCAAGTTTCATAATACAATAAACAATTTTGGCACACAAAATTAGGTCTAGTTACTAATACGCTTGCAAGTGATACAAACAACGTTCCCCATCATGTAACTCAGCCTTTATTTACTTCGCCAAGGGGCCTGTTTTTACAATGGCCCAAGTTGAATGTTATCGACTTTTGTTGACTTTTAACGACGATTTTATACAACAATATGATAATTAAGGAAGCGCTGTGTCTCCAAATGTAGGTGTCGACGAATAAAGGCGTTTAACTTAAGAACTCTTTGCTTTTATGTCCATAATTTTGGACACTTTTGTGCAGCTGTTCACGTTTCTAGATGTTTTCGTATTTATTGGAATGTCTGGCAAACGTTGGTGTTTTTTGAGGTCAATTACATTGATATATTTTTCAGCCTTTTTCTTTTCTTCGCTTGGCACTAGTTTTCATTTTAAACTATCATCTATAAGCTGTTTTTTTAATGTAGATTTAAATATTATTAAATACTAGCTGCACCCCGCGGTTTTAGCCGCGTAGTTCCTGTTCCGTTGGGTATGGAACCCTTAGGTGCCCAAAGCTATATGCACTTTAAAATCCATATCATCCTCCCGGTTACCGTTCTCAGGTTTGCGTTGTGACGTCATTAGTCATGGTTGTGACGTCTTCATTAATTAACGACCCTACCCGTCACTGTCGACGTGTTTCATGCGACTAGTTTGTCATGTTCATATTGTAGTTAGTCGGGTTCATATTTCAATAGTTTGCACACCGCAGGAAGGAAAAATATTGTACAGAAAAAGATGTTTTAGTCATCTTTAGAGCTAAAGGAACGAGTGGTGAAGTTATGGGGGGATGGAAGCGTGGTTGCGAGAATTGTTTGTTCAAATCCATATACAATATGAGTTTTTCGCTGTTATCAAAGTGGAGGAGAACATTGTTGTGCACTTTTGAAAATTTAGTGCACATCAATGTTTTCTTTCTTCGCACATTATGGAGATTGCCCTGGATTTAAACCAGGAACCATATTGAAAGTCAGCATATGTACAGTCGACAAATAGTGTACCAGTCTTGGCAAAAGTTTCTATGTAATAGCGGTTATATCTAACTATAACCAATCAAGTACCACAAAAATTGACGAGATGGCGCTGTATTAAATTTTCAGTTTTACTATAATATATAAAACGTTTTTTTTTAGTAAAAATAGGCGTTTTTACAAGAAATACAATTAAACATGTAAAATTATAGTAAAACCCTATCTAAACACAAAATTTCATCTAAATCGTTGGAGCATACAGATATATATTTACAAGAATTGTTCGTTTAAAGTAATAAGATACACGTACCCCGAGCATTTTCCATGATAATAAAGAATTAATCAAGGTATCGTCCGCCGATCTGATAAATGCGGTTTATTATTTGTGCTAATATATCAAACCCATAGAATATAATGTTTTCACAAAAATGATAGTTTATCAGCGCCATGAAAACAAACCGAGGGTAGTCCGACCTAATTAATTTCATCTACCTTCCGTGCTCGTTCGCGATGAGAATTATAAACATGGCCAACTATGGGAACACGTACCCTATTTATATTAGGAAAATTGATTGCCTCTTTGGTGGATGGTTTGCAAACAATCAATGTTTATTTATAATATAATATCTATACAAATAAATAAATTTAATGTGTCTTTCTGTAATGTTAAAATAACAGCTTATTACTAATAATATGCATTTGAAAGTATATACGGTAATTACAAGAAAAATACTGTTTAAAATTACAGTTTAAAAAAGTAGTTGTTCCACACGAACGAAGTCGCGGGGAACAACTATTTTATAATAAAATATATTATGATGCAATAAGACTAGCTGTGTCACAGTTGGCATGGAAAAATACAGAAACATAAGACAAACATTCAAGACCTGAGAACAAACTTCACGCTCACAAAGTGATGCAAAGTTGCATCTTATTGCGCTCGTCATAGATGAGGATGCAACGTAAATTTATTTCAATATTAAAGACTTGAGTAACAAAAACAGATACTTTTATCACTGCCTTCCGCCCGTTGGGAGGCTTTCACCTAAAATATACATCTAAAAGTGGACATAGATATTTTCGCATCCCCCGAGGTTATTTGGGACGCGTTGACGAAAAACTCTTATATAATTTTTTTTATTGGTTCATGTTGTAGCTTTTCGTTATACCTTCGGAAGAGAGTTTTTTGCGTATGTTCTCGAAACGTTGACGGAAACCATCTTGCGGAAAACAGGCAAATCCTAGAATCAAAAATTTAAAAAAATAGGAGTAGAATATTTTTATCATATTTATTGTTAAATCAAAATTACGGGACAAATGTCATCCAACGAAATTGCATATTTTGTTTCCTTGTGACTATAATCTTCGCCCGTTGTATACCGATTCGAATGTATCTTTTTTAAATGACCCACTCTTTAAAATAGGGATAAATGTACCCCTTAGAGCGAGAAATAAGGGATGAAAGTATGGAAATATTTATTTTTTTTTATTCAAATCAATTACTTCTTATTAATTAAAATAAATCTATGTACCTTATTCTATTAACAATCTGCGAGTCTTTGACTTATAAAAGGCGGTCTCCTGCCCTGCGAGCCGGTATCAACTCACCCCTCCCATCAATGTTTACGTGACCCTGTTTTATTAAAATTCCTACTTTATCCCCGTCTACTTTATCGTTGCCTTTTCCCACTGTTCAAGGGTAAGAACTGTTGACAGATGGAACCTAAGATTTTGTATTGAGTTGTGGTTTGCAGATAATGTAGGTGTTCGCTGTGGTTTTAAATTAAATTATATAATATAAAATTTTAAATTATATTATATATATCATTTAAAACCATATTATATATTTATATAACTTAAAACCACAGCGAACCACGTCGATTAGACCTACATTATCTGCAAATTAATAAGTGTTTATACTGTAATCATAAATGTCCTATTGTACCTAGGGTAGGTATAAATATGTACATGTATGTATGTATGTATGTACACATATAAGTATGAAATAAAAAGTCTTGCAATTTTAGAACCGGTAGACATTTTATTCCATACTTATTTATAATATGCTTAGGTCAGGGAGAACCTTAGTCGTATTGACATAGGTTCTCTCTAAGTATAAGAAGACCAAAGTCGCATTTGATTGAAGACCACGTGATTTCATCAGCCCCTATACCCTTTCACCGGAACACAACTAAGCGTGTGTACCGCTGCTTGGCGGCAGATTGCCAGGTGTGGTCGCAGTACTTCTCCGAACGAACTTACAGATACTTTACAGTCCAGTTTCAGAGTGACGGGCGCAACTTGGTGCGACTAGAGTTTCGTCATACTTGGGTTGGGGAGGACCGGGGTCATTTTGCTGTAGTTTACAGGCGGCGGTAACCACTTAACACCAGGTGAGCTGCCAGATCGTCCGGCACTTCGACATTAAAAAAAAAAACATAATTTACATGGAATTAAACGTTCAATAGCATCTAGAGCTATTGAACCCAATAGCTCTGCTAAATCGTTAAAGAAACTCGGCAATTTCAATAGATAGCCTCTAAATCGCATCGATTAACTTGAAAAATGTTACCCGTGTTTAATAAGAGCCCTCATTTAGTTAAGAGAGGTATTCTCCCGGCAGGTGTAATTACGATACAGAGTGTCACCTCACCGCATCGTGTAGGCCTGGCGGTCGTGTAAATTATTATGCAGTAGGTGAACTCATGATATCTTTGCTAGGTTTTGGAATGATCGTGGTGGAGGGTTATGGTTTTCGAGTGTGTGTATGTATGTATATTTTTTTGTATATATATAAACGGTTTGATGGGTTTCGGCTTTTCAAAAGTAATTTCAAAGTACACACTACTACATTTCAAAATGGTAAGGCTCTCGGGGTAGATAACTCTCACTTGTCGAGAGTTTGCCTGAATACATCCAGTAAGAAGTCTGTCTGAAAGCCAAAGTTAAACTACTTTATTTAAGATGAATTTAAAAAAAAAATCTTTTAAATAAATGTATGTACAAAATCATGACTTCTTATTACTAAGTGCTTATCTTAGTAATAAGAAGTTATGATGTACCTACGTACAGAAATTTATTTCAACCCCTTGTTCAAACCTTGTTTATTAGAACCCTGGACGAAGCACATTTTTTTTTATCCACTTGTATCATTATTTTAACTAGGCTATTTATTATGTTTCTATAAATATTTGCCTTACTGGCGTAATCTACACTGTCTCATTCCACACAGTAATCAAAATATCTCGTTACCTCTCATTGAAGCCATTATGTTGTGAGCTGCTATTAAATTATATTCCCCGAGGTTCCAACTCCAACTTAAACGACAATTCATTACAAAAACGCAAGTCAAAGGAATAATGAGTAGCTTTTGAATGTAGCGCGTAAATTATTTGGATTTTGAGGGCCGCTTGAGATGTATAATTATTTTATAGAAACAGTTTAATTTGTAATAAGATCCTGGTCGTTTATTTAGGTTTAAATGCAAATTTCCAGCGTTTCGAATTGACGACGCTAATTAAATGAACTAGTTGAATCTGCCTCTCTGTGCTTAATTTAATTTGAATATTACTTATTAATCAAAATGTTTACTTGTTAAAAAGAACTCGAGATATCAAAAATAAGTTAATAGGAATGATTTGCTAATGTCTATTGGGAAATTGCGATCATTATACCCATATTAAATTCCAAGTGATTTTTTTATTAGCTATAATACCACTGTTATCGGAGTTTTCATTCCACCAAAGGCCTCTGATATGGCTTATCGACTAGTAATTTTAACGTGCACATCTAAACGGTCACCCATCCAACTATTGACCGGGCGGACGGATTATTTTAATGACAGATAGGGTTTTTTGTGATTATTGAAACTTTTTACACAATGCTTTGATATTATTTTCACATGTTTGAATTTACGCCAATAAAATTAAAGTTATTTATTTATCATACTATTTATTTCTGTATACTTTACGTGGCATAGCAACGCATGCCGGGTACAGCTAGTAATATATAGTAAACACCCAGATACAGAACAAACATCTATGTTCGTGACAAAAACGCTACTCAGCGGGGATCGGATCCACGACCAACACGAAGGCAGATCTACAACTGATCTGTGTCCAGTCATTAGATGAAGCCTGCTTTCAGAAATAGAGTTGTCACTCACAACTCCACTTCCACATATATCGCAATAGTGCCGTGTCTAGTTTGGCACGTATCCCGATTCGATACATAATCGCTCGCAATGGGCACGAAGTCTGTCTTTATGACGTCTTCTGTGAGGCAAACGAGGTTACGCTACCTTTGTGACACGAGCTTATGACGTGGGAGAATGGAGCTATTTTTGTGGTCGAATGTTCGGTAGAGAACCAAGTTAACGATCACGGCGAAATATTTTATTTGAATTGCGCTAAAGAAAACAGATATATATAAATATTTCAAACTGCGCCGTCTAGCCATACCAAACGAGATATGAATATTATTTAAATATATATATATATAAATATTAGTCTATGATATATAAATCGTATTAGTATGTAAATGTATAGGTATATGCAATTTTGTTTTATTTTATAATTTCGGATATATATGCACTACCTGTGAAATAACTATTCCACAATACCCAAAGGTTCAACTGGAAGAGAATCAATTACGGAATAGTGTAGAACGTCGATTACTAATATATATTGGTCGTCCCTAGCTAATAGACTTAGGTCTCTAAGCCAGTACAAGACCTGTAGTAAAATCCCATGTTTTTTTTCAGCATCAACAAGTCAGTTTATAAAGCTTTCATTCAAGAAGACTTTGCATTTTTTAAGCCGATTTCACTTCAAGATGTCCATGGTAATAAAGCTTAGCCTCTCAGCTAACATTAGGGCCGTTACATAAGCATATTTTTTTTTCTTACTTTTTATACAAATCTTGTATAAAAAGTAAGAAAAAAAATTATGCTCTTGTACTATACCTGTGTCACAGATACACAATATCAAAATTATATTAGATACTAGATATTTGCCGTAGCGCGGAATCGAACGTGAGACTCGCCAGTTTGTAAACTTAGAAATGTAGTCATACAATAACCTGATTGTATTTCAATTCAGAATTGAAATCATATTATTCTCGTAATAAAACATGAGATGAGAATATTGCTTAAATTGCGATATCTGAGCATTTTAGCAATAAAGTGAATACCAATTTGTATTGGTCTCGATTCCTCAGCCCTCAATTGGAAAATTTTAGCTATCTATAGGTATCCATTTTTAGACAACATTATTAAATATTATTCGTGTTACCGAGATATTTACCATGATTTCTGAGTTTTGTTGACTGTGTCCTATGAGTAACATTTTCTCTTCTCATGAAGATTCCAATTTTTTATAGTTAAGAAATGACGGAACGTCTTAATAATAAGTTTTCGTGCTTTAATAGTATATTATGCAATTAGTGAATAATTACGGATTTAAAGCGAGAGTTATAGATGAATACTGAGCGACGCGAGTGATTCATGACCCTCGATATAAATCCGTTTTATGCAAGAATTGCATCCTATAGTTTACATTATGACTAGGAGAAAAAAAAGATTTAAGCTAAAATAGTCAAGGAGTTTGTATAGAATATTTTTTGCGTAAGGAGGTTGTATAGGATTGAGATGGAGGTCGAATATATTGGTATGTTCCAAATTCAAACAACAAAGTTTCCAAATTAAAATGCGTTTTTTTCACTGTTTTCAGTGAATACAATAAGCTTTTCATAGGGGGAATGATATAAAGTAGTTTTTCGTGCCCTAAGAAGTCACTACGTACTGTGAACAAGCCCTATAGACCGCGTAACATATGCAAAGCCAAAAAGCCGAATATGTGGAGTGGTAAAATTGAAATCTCATTCGTCGGGACAAGGGTCCGTGACGCGGCAATTCTCAGTATTTATGGGTGATACCTTCTCGTGTTTTATATATTTATTGAGTGGACTCAAGTGATCCTTTAGTCGTAAAGTCGTTTTTTATTGCCGATGTCGAATGATTCCGTCGATTTATTCTCTTGGATTATCATGCTTGTGATAAGTGACTGTTGAAATTTTATCCTTTTTCTGTCAATAGCCCGCTCGCAAATGATTGTCAAGAACCGATTGCCCGATTCTAACCAATTGGATCTATATCATATCAGGGTCTTTAGTTAAGTAAGTAGTTATTGTCATTCTTCAAAATTAATTGTTTTACTTATATATTATGCGACATTATTTAATTTATTATGTTTTAAAAAAATAATAAAATAAATGTACTTTAAATAAATATTGTTGTATTATATAATATTATAATAATTAGCGATATAAAGTCAGACAGTAGTTATATACAAAAGCTACAGTAAGTCGATGTGTTGATTTGTCTTTCTGAGTTAAATATTTCTAGGAATATTTTGGAGTTTTTGGAAACGGGGTTCATCGAGGCACTCACAAACAATATAACAGTAATCATAAAAATAAAAATTACACATTAATGAAAACAATGTGCGGTCTTATAGCTTTAGAGCGATCTCTTACAGACAACCTTGGATGGACAAGAAGTAACGGATTTTACAAGGGGCATTTGGTGTGTCTAAGAAATCTTTCGCATCTTAGTACCTTACACTTAATAGATTTAGACTCAAAACTATTCAAGAGGCTTTAGGCATGAAAACAATATTTCAAGTTCCAGCCATTCATCGCAAAACTTTACCCTACTTATCTTCTCACACAACATAAATGAAGCCCTCACACGTTCAACACGGCCACGTCAAAGTCGAACTCATTATGGCTAGTCTAAGAGCTGGCGGTGACTTTCTTACATAACTGTGAAGGTTCAAACGAAGTTAGCTATAGTAATGTTGCTTTAGCGGAGGCACAACGCTCACCCAATGAAAAAAAAAATTAGATTAAATGATGGAAATTACTACATGTTTTAGAATTTATCGTCATTTGATATAAACTTTTGGAATTTAATAAACTGATAACAAGACATGTTGTTTTTGCCGCTCATAAATATAACAGCTAAAAAACTGCAATCTTCTCGTTCAGAAGCATGAAAATACTCTGAGGCATTACTCTGAGTGGGAGATGTAACGATTTCGCGTGACCCTAAAATCACTGATTCGAACAACTATGAAGATTTATGCCTGGACTTGTTGGGTTACTAAAGAATGATAGACTGGAAGGTGTTTCTGAATTTTTCATGGTAAAAAGGTGGAGCTTGGCCATTATAAGGCTCTGTCTTCTCCGGGGATATAGGCTATGAATGAAAAAGAAAAGTTTTTTTTTATCTGTTGAATGACGTAAGAAAAAGACCGCGTTCTCCTGATCTAAGTGGGAATACAATTCCGCAGCTGTCACGGCGCGTAGCCGCAACGTGTCCGTCGCGCGCCCGTCAGCCGCACGCCCCCGCGCGCCCTCGCACCACCCCCGCACCACCTCCGCACCACCCCCGCACGCAGGCCGCACGTCTCCCGCACGACGACCGCAGCGAAATGACGTGCCGTGGTTTGCACTCGCCGTGTGAATTGAGATTGAATGAATTAAAATGGATTTACAGAACACGTTGTCATGTCAACATGTTTTTGGGGTTTTGAGGCTTCTATTTTTAAATACACACTGGGTTCTTAACTTTTAATTTATCACACAAATCTAATATGTATATGTGTGTGTTTCTTATTAATTATTGTTCACGCTTCGGAGCTTTCAAGCCCGAACACACCTCATGTAACATGCTCGCTGCAAATAAATTCTTTCCTTCTTTATAAATACCTGTTTACACTCAAACTGTTAATTATTTCAACCTGTAACTTTCTCATACGGTATCTTAGACTAGGTCCGTAACATAAAGCATTTGCCGCGGGCGAGGAAACAGCCCGACTATTTGAAAAAAATAATTTTGCGCTTCATGCGCCCGTTTCAGATATGAAATACGAATTTAATTAAGCTTTACGGTAGGGATGCGAAATGAAACGATAAAATTAGTTAAACGTTGCCATCCGCACTCGTATGTTGGTTTTTGCGTATTATTAGGAATTTCGTGCACTGTAAGTCAGCCGGCAGCGATATTACTATTCTGATTTCAGCTTTAAAGTGCTAATAGCCTTTTTTGCAATTTTTTATGTACATTTTTAAGAGCTAATTGCAAGGCACACCCGTTTTTGTGGCTTTTGCGTATTATTAGGAATTTTGTGCACCATAAATCAACTGGCGGCGATACAATTATGATTTAAGATTCTTTAACGTGTTAATAGGACTATTATGCAGCGACTTTTTTAACGTATGTTATATATATATATATATAACAAAGAAATATATATATTTCGTTATATATACTTTATATTTATATTTATATTTATATTTACTTTATATTTATATATATATATATATATATATATATCCTATAAGAGGTAAACGCCAGGGTGTATTCGTAGGTTGTATTTTGCGTGTTGGTATGAATTTTGTGTAGTCAGTCGATAACGATAGGATTTTGGCTTTTAGCTTCTTTTAACATGCTAAAAAGCGCTATAAAACATTTATATCTGTTTGACAGAGCTTTTTTTAACTTGTCTCACTCTTTAAGTTAGTTATGACAACCACCAATTTTGATTATCAATAACACACGTTTGGATTTAATTTGATAGATCCTGTATTTTTATACATATATATATTTTTGAATACGGAATCCTTGAAATAAGCATTAGAATTTACAAACCTAATGAACCAGCGAAAAAGTCATCACAAGAATACGACCAAAAAACATTTTATCTTTACATGTTCCTGTTATTAAATTTCTCGTAGCTCATAATGACAACATACTGTACATTTTGTTTTACCTGGTTTTTATTTTACTATAAACATTTTTTTATACATAGCTTATTACACAGAACGCATTACGTTACCTACCTAACCTGGGCCTGATGTTAAGCATAGAAAAATTCACTCATTCATTAGTTATTTTTAATGAATCACACTTGTATTATTAACTGGTGACAAGAGTTATAGATTTAGGTAGTAAAATATTAAATTCTTCTCATAATGTAGTTAAGTTTATTGCTTTCACTTTTTTATCTTAGTATTTATGAACATTGTACGTAGCTGAAGCGAAAAAAAAAAAAACATTCATTTGCCTTGACTACGAAGTTAATGCGACATTTTCTAAGTTGTAACTCCACTCACGGAGAGAGGTTCCGAGAATCGGAAACAGAATTACTTGTCTGACTCAGTGAAATAACAAAAATTATACATTTAGTTAATATAAATTCTGTTTAAATTGTAAATGTCCATTGTAGTATAATTAAAATGTACCTTATACTTTGAAATAGTAAAAGTTTTTACGAAACAGTCAAAGGAGACAGACTGAAGTCTAAAAATTATTATTCGTGTTACCGAGATATTTACTATGATTTGTGAGTTTTGTTGACTCCCGATATTTATTGCAAACTGAAGTCTTTGCGAAGTGGAGTGTGCAAATCATCGGCAGACATATCGGTCTACCAGATATGTCTCTAATTAAAAATTTGAAGCCTAAAAACACTCGAGAAGGCATTAACTCGTTTGCCACCAAGGTAATGATATTATTTAATGCATTTGGCGTATATAATAGGTAAAGAATTAATATTATATATTATATGTTTAACCATAGTTCAAACGAAGAAGCGAGCATAGAGTACATCTAGCACACTCTCCCCCTAATAGATGGCTTAATTAGGCACTTAATAGAAAAACCCTGGCTAGAACAATAGCCCGCTAGCGGACGAAGCGGACAATGATGTAGCAACACTGGAGTAGCGAGAATTAAAAACTTTTTCAAAAGGAATTAGCTCCATTTACCATCTAGCTTTTTTTCTGTTTTTGACAGAAGCTTATTCGTTAAAACTTTCAGCTTGTACGAAAGTTGCCAGTCTTTGCTTAATAAAGCTGGTTGATAAATCAAGACTATTGGGGATTTCATTTTAAATTGTTTGATCCGAAGGTTTTTCAAGATTGGTGTGATAATTTTTAAATAAACTTCTCCCGGGACTTCTTTCCGGCGATTATTTATTTTAGGCACGTACATTTTGTTTGACAAGTGTCACTATTGTGCAATTTATGATGCCCTGTGATGGTTTTATTTTTCTTTATTGAAAATACTAACAGCTACAAAGGTGTATCTTAAAAAAATACACTTCTCATAAAATATTACAGCCACTTAAAAGTCTCTCTATATGAGTTTAATGAGCGTTACCAACAAATACAGCTGAAGTAAAGAAATTGTCCCATGTTCACTGATGCAGTAAGTCATACAAATAAAATTAAAGACAAAATATTATTAAACGTGGAATGTATTCTATGGTGGATGATTAAATAGCATTACAAGGCTCACTTGCAAGGTGCAAGATCACACAAAACAAACACTCAAGACCCGAGAACAAACTTCTTGCACGGCTATGGAGCCGTCAAATTATACAAAGCGCAAATGACTCGACCGTTGTGTTTTTTTTTGTTCTTTTTCTGATCGGGAGTGGTGTAAAAAATCTAAATTGATAATTTTTTATGGGTTATCCAATCAAATCAATTTTAGGTGGTACGAAGTAGTATTCGTCAGTATAAGTAATAATAACTAATATTGTATTTTCTTACATTGTTTTGTAATTTGTGTTTTTTTTTTTGCTGCATTCATAATATTTTCTGTTCCTTCGCTAAAAGTCCTAATACTCGCAGTCTTCACCTATAGTGGCATTAATTTCAAAAATGTCATTGTATTAATGTACACTATGTTGGTGAATAAAAAAATAAAAAAAGTCATACTCCCGCACAAGTGTCACTGTACTTATATTACAGACTACTGTGGCATTTGTCTTTATAGTTGACAGCGCAATTTCATTGCTAGTACAATATTGCATCGTAAACCTTACGCCTATTCTAGATTAAGTCTGTCTTAGATTAAATCATTCCCTGGGGGCAGGTAACATGTTTAATATTTATAACGTTGTTTGAACGTGTAGTATCATGCATTGACGAATCACAATATGAATTTTTATGAACTGTATGGAATATCGAATCAATGGAATCCATGTTGATATTGTATAAACTGTGACTCAAACTCAATAACTGAAATATTTCTCTGTCTCCAGTTAATAAGTGTACAATCGATTGAGTAAAAAGACCGTGTGATTTAATATACCGAAAAAACCGATTTCGATAGACTTATTTCTTTTTAAAACAAAAACATCCAAATCAGTATACGACGGGGCGATGGAAAAACACACAAAAAAGGAAGGTAAAATACGCAATTTAGTTTACTTGGATGACATATTTTGGATGGAAAAAACCTCTCTGCCTCTCTATTGCTTGTTCCGCGCTCTCGCTTGCACGCTCGGCTCAGGCGAAAAGTGACAATGAGTCATGTTTTTTCGTGCGTGCAGCCTGCGTGCATCGATTTATAAGACGTTATCACGTCAACAACCGAATTGATAACCTCCTGACAAAATATGAGTAGACTATAGAAAGGTTGTTATATTTATCATCAATGATTTCAATTTGCTCAAGTAAGTGGATTTGTAGTTATACCTGTAGAGAAAGCATCAAAACTTCAACTACAGTCAACCAGTCAGTCAGTCAGTACAGTCAACGACAACAACAGAAATGACAGTTTCATAAATAACATCTATTTTGTAATTTAATTAAGGAAACAAGTTTCGCATTGGCCCGGTAACCCGCCGAAGTGTCTGGCGTTCGAAAGTTTTTACTCAAGTCTAATTGTATTTATGTTTACTTACGACGTTTTGAATGTGATCAGAGTTTTAACGTGATGAAATTAATCCCCGAATATAAACGAATTGGAAAAGTTTAAGGGGTTTATAATGAGTTAAGTTGGCAAGTGGGGAGATCGGCTTGATGGCTGTTTGGCGGGAAAATATTAAATTCTCTGTAACCTTGAAATGTATGCCATTGAATATCAAACCAGGTGGTAGTAATTTACAATACTATGGATTATAATAAAAGTGTACACTTTTGATGACAAAAAAGTAATTATTCTGAGGTACTTAATTGCTCAAAATGTATGAATTTTAAATGTTTGCGTAAGCTTTGTAGAAAGATCTGTTGAAGATTATACCTCGTAATGAAACAAAGTTTTTGAAGCCGACTCAATGAAACCCGACGTAGAGGACATAATTTAACCTTTAATTTTATTACTATATGCAAATACAGAAATTACAAAACAAATTGTCAGTAATTCTCGTTGTTAGTTTTTTCTTGAATATTGGATTATTCCAACGAAAGTGTATGAGTACGATGGTTCCAGTATTACACAACCCGAAAAGGTTTCTGTGAACTAAAAGAAGAGTTAACCGTGGAAAACAATGGTGGAGATATGATCCCACTTGTTACGTCTATAGATTAAAAAACTGTACAACATTATGTAAAAAGGGATCTATTGAGGCTCTGTCTAACTCTTATGTAAACATATTACAAGTATAACGATATTACTTTTAAAATATAAATAATCTTTATGTTCCATTCACTTCTCGTTAGAAACAATTTGTATATAAAAGAAACATTTCAAGCCCATTGAAACCTAATACAACATAAATGACGGCCCTCAAGCGCCCGTGAAACGAATAGCGCGATTAATTCATGTCGCGGTACCGCTGCGTCACCGTGACGCGGTGTGAAAGTCATTTTATAAGGCAGTTGGACGCAAATGCCGATATATTAATATCGATGAGTTTGTAGTGATGTGGGCGAAATGAATGGGATTATTATGGAGATGCGGGACATGGCATCTGTGCGAAATGTGCGAGTTCCTTGAAGTCTGGTGTATTGATGAACCCTTTGGAGGGTCGGTTAGGGTTTGAACAATCACCCAAAATTAGTAATATAAACGTGTGACCTTGTATGTATATATTTATTAAAAAAAAGAAAAGATTTCATGTATTTTTTAAGATATTCAACGCTTAAAAAAGTATGGTTATAAAGGTTATTGACTTTTTTTTATGTAATTGAAGTGACAGGACGAGCTGGAGGCCCATCTGATGTTAAGTAATTACCTCCACCCATAACAATGGTAATGCAACTTAGGTCTTCCCTGACCGAAGTATGAGAATACCGAAGTCGCACCCCGCTGCGCCCATCACCCGAGACGGAGATATTACGTATCATGTGCATGTAATTTCACCGACACCCACACATTTCCACCGGAACACAGCAATGCGAGCATTACTGCTTGACTGTAACTTATTGTATGACTTGACTATTCTATGACCCATTTTTATCCCCGGACTAAATAAATTAATATTAATTTATATTTCACAAAGCGTCACTAGCGCCAAACTAAGCATAACTTGTAATATGGAAACCGGATCACTAGAATTAAGTTATTTTATTGTAAATCCTTTTAATACATAATGGCACCCAGATACAGAAAAAAAATTCAAGATTTCCTGTGTGGGATTATATGACAATATCCTGTGTCGAAAATGAACCCATGACCTACAACGCAGAAGGGAGTGCAACTACCAACTGAGCTATGAGGCCAGTTTAAAAAACTGACTTGAAAAAGGTGTTGAATTAAGGAGTAAGTTTGACGGCTTAATACTTCTTATGTATCTGAGATAAATTCTATTATCAAAAAATACAAAAAAAAATATATAATTTTAAAGCTTTTTTTTATCAGAGCAGGTGTATTTAAGATGGTTGATGTTAATAACGTAATACATATACCGTCCTGCGATATTATAATTTTCACGGTAAAAGTTACTCTCCTCTACAGGAGAAATATATAAATTTTTGGGACTAGACTCATAAATGATTGACGTGAGTGTATTTTAACGTAAAAATGAGTAAGTGAAGATGCATTTTATTTTACTATGGCAACTTTCCACAACACTATTTTCCAGTAAATTTATGAGGATAATGATACGTTTGGGTATAAGGTACAGAGTTTTGCACTAGAGCGGCCATTTTAGTGAAGTCTGTCTCGCAAAAATACTTTGGAAAATAGTGAATTATGTAATATTATGGTGGTAAAAGCTTTTCAGTGATACTGAATTTATCTACTTTCGAATCGTTACATAAATTATTTAATATAATTAGTTGTAAAATTTGTCTTCACCATCTTGTTAAAAGGTACCTACACCGTAAAGTTAAAAACTAGAGGACTCTACTGACGTTATTGTTATGTTTAGCTTAGTGGGTTAGTTGGTAGTAGCCCTGCCTTCGAAGCGAGGGGTCCCGGATTCAATACCCGGCCGGGAACAATTTGTTTGGTGAGCATGAAGTTTGTTCTCGGGTCTTGGGTGTTTGTCTTGTGTTTCTGTTTTTGTCCATGCCATCTGCACAGGGAATAAGTCTTCCAAGTAAGCAACAATGAGCCCAATATTCGTTTTTCAATATCCACTGTTTGATTAAATCAGATTATATAAGATCTGACTTAAATTTAATATTAAAACCCTACTCCCATAGGTAGGTACTATTCTGTCATTTCAGAGTACACCGAGTATCAATGCCCACCGTATTTCACGTCTCAATGTCTTTGCACAAAACACAAGACACTAGCTTAACCAATTAAAGCCTTATCCCTTTGATTTAAGGTCCAAGTAGAGCTGCTCGGCGAACGGCATTGTATTTGTTTCAAACAGCGCAAAATAGGATTACTTGTTTTGGAGTGTTTGGAGAAATTTTGTTACTAAAGCGAAAAGGTTCGCCTGGAATTACGAGATTATTGTATTTCGTCTTGTTAATAACGAACTCGGGTGTTCGATTGCAAGAATAAGTAGGATTACTGCCAATAAAAATGTATAACAAAGCCGCCAAGTCGATGGATTTGTAAATGCTTTGTTAGGGCTCGAGGAAGTTGGGAAGTTGTACGCATTTTGTTAGGCTTCTGCAAGAAATGTTTCGGTTGTATTGGACACATTTACTAACTTACCATTTTGCTCTTGAGCTTGACTAGAGGTAGTATTACTGACTGGTTTTAGAAACAGCAGTTTCTAGGCATCACACATACCATATTAAGTTGTGAATTCTAATAAACAGAGTTCTTGCAATCAAAATAAATTCGCTGTTTTCAATTCTATTAAATTAAATCAATCTTAATAATGTTTGTCATTGGAATTTCTAGCGTACGGTTCTAGCGTAATGTTTTGTTGCAAATAGTTTCGATATCTTCAAACTTAATTAAGATCTTAGTTCAACGTTCAAAAGCAGGATTAAAGCACTATATTACTATTCAAGTCCCCACGGTCTGAACACCGGGTATCCCAACGAACACAGAATGCCAAGCGACCATTTTTCAAAATATAAATTGATTAAGAAATGCGCGGAACGCCACCCACCATCTACATAAGAAGGAATTTATATTGAACCGGCAAAGAAGTTCGAAATATAGGAAAAATATCCGCAGTATACCTACAGAGGCTCTATACGTATTGTGTCCAACAGTTTTGTTTTCTTGTAAGGTAATACAAAGAGTTAAAAGGATTCTTTTTAAATTTTTGGATATGGTTCCGCCCGTGCTTATAGAAAATGCTTCAAGTTATTGTATAATATATAAGTTTAGACATTTATATTGCCATCTCTCTCTGTTTTAACTAGAACTCGAAAATCCTCTCATTTTTTTTTCTCTTTATACTCTAGTTCTTTACTTTACTCTCAAATAACTTTCATATTATAGTCGATTGTCTAACATTTTCGCTATTCAAAATACTGGATAAAAACTTACTTTTTGAGGCTTCTAAAGCAAATAACGAAAAAAGAGCATTTTCTCCCTGTTTTTCTTAGAATTATCCTATTTGGGGCTAACGTATTGATCTCACGATAGCCATAAAGGGCTATCTGGCCGGTAAGTAGTAGTTTGTATGACTGCGATCGCTTTACGTCCAGTTTTATGATGTTGTTAGAGATTGTAACGTCAGATGTCATTGACCTTTGTAAGCTTACAAAGGGACTTCCCCAGGAAGAACATTTACGGATTAACATTACAATATCTTGCGCCGTTACATCTGGAAATGCGTGATTTGTAAATTTTACGTTTTTTTATGACTTTAAGGTTTATGACTATAATACATATTAAAATTTAATTATAACGATATTTTGACCAGTGTATTTTTAATTCAAATTGTGACTAATTAATATATATATATAATCCTTGTTACCTGAAACCTAAACATCCATTTTTATTTGGCTAAATAAATGAAATATGAAACATTAAGAATATGATGATTTGAATCGCCAAAGAGACACAACTTGTTAAACATCATACTCATCACAAAAGTGTTTGCGCTGGCTGGAAATTAAACCTAGGACCCCTCGCTGCGAAGCCAGGATTATCACCAACTTAACAACCGATTATCCCTGGCTTGGACAAACATTTTGATTGTGATGATGGCATGGCGCTATTTTCAGTTCTTGGTTATGTGTGTTTATGTCACCTAGTGCAAGGGTAAACAAAATAACGTAGCCATTTGAACTTTTTTTAAATATAAATGTATTTACGAGATCATGTTACTATGCTTGGCGCTTGTGTAGTTATATCGTTAAAAGTATCAAAAAATAGGACAAACAGCTTAAAAAAAAACTAATTTTCCATCTTGTAAAACCGTGTACAGACAGCCGTTAAAGTCGAATCACTTTTGGTCGAGTAACAAAATGTAGTAATGGTCAATAAACGTCGTTTTAATTTGCAATTCGCGGCGTTATCTGGTCGTCTCACGTCAGCCGCGGCGGTATTACGGACAGATCGATATCGGAGCTTAAAACGACCTGATTGAAAGACTCAAGACATCTTTTTTATAGGTTCCTGTTTTGCTCAAATATTTAAGTTGAGGTTGCAAACCCTACTCTGCATTGTCATTGTGCATAGTCCCATATTGACGAGAGATACTGTCAGCTTCTCATATCCAGAATACAGAGACACGTAGAAACAAGGGGTTTCCCATTAGGAGTTTCATGATTGTTCTGCCCCATGGAGGGTCTAATAGGGTTTGACTCGTTACACTTAGTAATCTTGCAGGTGTATTTGAAACCGACGTTGTCCACTATTTTTGAAAGAATTGTATGAAAACAGAGATTTTTTTGGGAAGACACACATATATGTGAATATGATAGAACTCTTAGATGTGAAAGTTTAACAACACATCTTACGCCACGCAAACCGCAAAATAAGAACAAATCAAACGATTTTTATCTATTCTGAGGCGAGGATTTACTGTTAAAGCGAGTCAGTTAATTCCGTCTCTTTCGTTGTATATGGCTACAGTCAATTAATGTGATGGTAACGTATAAACAGTAAGGAAACAGGCAAAAACAGCAAATTTTCTACCGGACGTATTATAAACGAACCAAGCTGCATAGCACTGCGCCTCATACTATGAGACTTGAAAATGACTTGAAACCAGAACGCAAAATGTACTAGTACTTCTCCCGAAAGACCTTACGCATAGTTCTAGAGATATTTTTATATGAGAATCTATTCAACACAATTCAAATTTCAGTGGATAAGTAGGTAAACGATAGGCAAAACGTAATAAGAGCGCAGGTCACAAGGAATTCACCGTAAAGGCGCTTTACTGCCGCGGTAATGACCCGCTCGTAAAATATCGCCAATTTAGTTCGCACTTAGACGCGCCGCGTTTATTGTCTGCGGTGTGCACGTGCCCTTAGTAGCTGCTAAAAGAATAGACTAATGCAGATACCGGGTAAGGCGATAGATGGATGGCACTGAGGTAGAATGGTTTCGATAAAGCAGGTATGGATACCATACCATTATAATATCTCTTTATTTTGTGAAGTAACCACTCACCTGCTGGTAAAAAAGAAATTCGAACTAGATCTTCCTACCCAAGTCACATCCCGTTGCTCCCGTCACCCGAAATGGGGATGTGTGATTTCACCGGCACCCACACCCTTCCATCGGAACACAGCAATAGGAGTGCATCACTCCCTGGCGGCAGATTACTTCTTCACGACGAACGAACTTCACACAAGTTCTATTGCTACTTTTATTTGTTGCTATTTGGGGGTACGTGTATACCAGAGGGTTTTCATCTATGGACGTGAGCGCAACTGAACCTAAACTGAACTGAACTGAAACTGAATATCAATTATTTTTTTTAATGTTTGTAAACATCACATTTTTTATGTAAATGTAGGGTGGAGTATTAAGGAATGAACGTATTAAAGTCGGTATTTTTTTAAATCTGTTTATACTCAATTCATTTTTCATACTTGCTATAGTATTGCTAAGTTTGACGCTTGTGAAAAACCTTTCCAACCCTAAAATGATAGAATAGAGAACAAGATTATATTAGTTGGACCTCAATTGGAGTCTGAATATGATCTTGCTTAGACAAATCTACTCTCAATAAACATGAGTAATTGGAGATTAATGGGCCGTAATGGGCTTCTATCGGGATTGGCAGCTATTTTTATTTTATATAAAAAATATTGTTCTGGTCGTAGCAGTGTCGGTTTTCTAAGGGTAGTACTTATAACATATTCAGAACAAAAGTTTTCATGCCAGGACTTTCCTTATCACATAATTCAGTTTGAGTTCAGTCAACTCCAAGAACCAGTTTTTCAATCCGCCTAACTTGTACTTAAAACATTCTTATCCCTGCCATTTGAATTTCCGAATTTGAGGTCCCTTTTTTTAAATAAAAATTACGGTTTTGAAAGATATCTACCTCAATTTTTCAATTATGAAGTAAACATTCTTATATTTGGAAAACTTTTTTTAAAACAGCCGTTGTCAGGGTAGATTTTGTAATGACATTTCACAGAATATTTGGATATAGTAACAGCTAATAAAACGTACAGTCTAGAGAACGGAAACCTTAGAAAAGAGCCCGACTCACCCTCAGCCAGTTTATTCCTCCTATACACATAAATATTAATCAGAGACCAGCAATGAAATGTGTAATTTCCTTTCAAAATTATTCCACAAAATATTGTATACGGAAGCGCGTAGCGATTAATACAGCATCTTTTAATTTACAAGGAGAAAACATTAACGATAATGTTCTCTCTCTCGTAAAAGAATACTTTATCGTTGTAGAAGAGCCTTAAGTAATTAAGGCGCATTATGTTCGGTTGTTCGGTACATCTGCACTCTGTTGTAACGATTTATAATGACGATGTGTTGCGGACTTGTTGGTAATTTCGTTGGCAAAAGTTTTGGCCCGGCTCTCGGTTTATTATGTGATAATTTATTTCGCTATAGGTTAGTTTTAGCGGAGTTTTGTGGGCGATGAAATAATATTTATCAAGTATAATTCTCCGCGATAGTTTCTTACAAGGTAAAAAGAGTACGTGATATATTGTTTATTTTTTCCCCAAAGGGAATCGAAGCATAATTGTATTTATCTCTGTATAAAATGCATGCATTTTTAAATCGTAAATTATTTTTTAGAATTTTTTTATTATATTTGTTTTGGAGACATTACTTAGTTCCTTGTTTTATTTTAATTGGATGTTATTTTAATATTGTATTGTGTAACACAAACCTTAGCGCCATGATCAAGGCGCTAAGGTTTGTGTTAAGAAATACATTAAAAAATAAACGTACTTGTAACTTTCGATATCTAGACGGGGTATCTATCTGGGAGCCTTTTTATAGAATGTATAATAATAAAACATTTCATTATTATTTCTTACATAATGCGTTGTAAAATGAACGAGATTTTTCTGTACAAAAACGTTTAATTAGCCCACTATCAAAGCTAAGTCAAAAATATGAGTAAAAGTAAGTCACAGTCAGCGGCAGACTCAGCGTTTCCCAACTTTATGACCGGCGTCAGATCTCAATTAAAATCCAACCATTTCAGCCCCATTTCTGTACAATTTCGGTGTACGAAATGGAATTAAAGTTGGGTAACACCGGCGCAGATTACTTTATAGTCTGTGGAGCTGTCGTGTTCTCATAATGTTACTTATTACAGAATTTGGGTGGCTGTTATTATTGTTTAAAGGGTGTTTTAGCGTGAACTCATTTAAGAATATATTTCTTTCTGTAGAATATTTTTATTCTGGAATCAAAATTTCTTGAGTGTTTGTGGAAAGCATTTCATCCATACCCGAGAAATGGGGAAATCCGTGTTCAAAGTTGGAGCTAATTTGTTAGTTATACCTATTAAATATATGAATGTATATTTATGGACATTCCACAGAGCGCTATCAAGCTAGATAGCTGACAGAAAACTTATAAAGTACTTACTTTTTTGTAAGTACCATATAATACATTTTAACACCCAGACACATAATGATCGTCGCACAAATGCTTGTCCTGAGTGGAAATCGAACGTAAGCGCGCAGAATTCGGAGCTACTGCTAACAATTGAGACCGTTTGCTCTAAAATAAGAACGTATGTTTTAAAGTCCGGTTCACATTGTCTATTGTTATTATTACAACAAATAAAATATACCAATTCCTCTCCAATAGTAAATTCTTTTTTTATTGTACAAACTTCTTTAGGTAATGATCAACAGTTTTAAAAATTAACACGTTAATATTAGTTTTCATCCAATAATCAACGTTAATTTTAAAAAAAAGTTATTTTAAAACCTATTAGTTGCAATACGAGTGTTGACAACGTGTTTGTACCTGCAATATATAATACCGCAATTTATCTATACTTACGAAACTTTCGTATTTTCCGCATCCAATGTACATCCAATTCTTCAAACGGCCCGACGAAACTTTTCTCATTGTAAAACATGGGTTACAAATTCTCCGTCATGAATAAATCATGATAATCCCAAAATAACAATCACCTCAAAACAACGCCCAAATTATGCGAGGTATCCGTAACTAATAAACGGAGCTTTAAAAAAAGCAATTCATTATACGGTGGAAAAAGTTTCCAATCCTGTGTTTTGAATCGTATTTCTGTGGAGTATAACCGGGTACGCAAATCTTTACACCCAAAGTTATGTTTTTGTAAATGTATCAACCGTCCGTGTTGCACAAATTACTTCTCAAATATAGAAATATAAATAAAAATTGATGGGTCTAATTGTAATGTCAAAATAACGGCTTTTTACTAAATGTATTTGAAAGTTTACAGCAAAACGACTCCAGCCTAACCGTATGAGAAGACCCAAGTCACATCGCGTTGCACCTGTCAGTCTCAGACGGAAATGTAACGAAACATGCATATTTGACGTGAAAAAAATTTCAAACTTTTTAACAGGAAATGAATAATGAAAAAAACTTCATCATGGGCTGATTTTTTCAGAGAATATGTGTAGTGGATATCTTGACAAATAAATAGAAAAAAAGAGACAGTTAGTACGAAACACTCAATGTGGTATTACAAATTGTACGATGTCGGTTATTTCTTTTGCAGTTATCCCGACGAACCGCTCCGAATTTTGACTCTGTGTAGTGGGACCCTCAAGAAACCTATCCAACGAAGGACGGAGGTAAACAAATCGTAAATAATTCATTGGATACCCGCATTCATTATAACTATCACGGCTACGGGCTGTTTGATAGCTCTCTATGTAATGAGACGTGAAAATGGGCAGCGATGCGCACAGATTACTTAGAAAATGCACAGAACCCAATTAAAACAATTTAAAAAAAAAACTTGTATTTGTCCGTGCTGGACTTTTATTTATTTACTACAGTTCGAATTGTGTGATCATGTCTAAGGACACACAATCACACAACAAAATAACCAAGAATTGAGAACCAACTTCATGCCCATCTCGCGAATTTTGGCCCCATCCAGGGTTTGAACCCGGGCCGCTTAACGTAGGCTACCAACATAGTTATTAATCCCATGAATTATTGGTAAGGATACACATTTTCTTTGAAACGTTAATTTCGGAATTCCCTGGTACCAGAGAAAATTTTAATTATACGAAATATAATGTATAGGGAGCCGCATTTTATGCGTACGCGCATAGTTAAACCGTTTGAGTTGAAACTTAATACAGGTTGTTTCTGACACTTATGTAAAATGTCTGCCGACCTGGTACAATACGGATAATATTGATAATAAATAAAGCTAGTATTTCATATTTTAAATCTCAACTTTCTCGAGTTATTTTTATAATTAAAATTATTTTTAAGTTCCATGTGTCGTGCCATATTTTAAACAACAAACATAAGGTAATAATAAAAAAATATGTTCATTAAAATACCAAAATTAAGCGTTTATCCGTTATAGAAATTTATAAGCGTGGTATATAGTAACAAGGTAGGAGTAGCCGTGGGCGGGCGGCTTTGTGGGCGGGCGGAAACTGTAGTGCCTACTCTTGTATACCTACAGAATAAGAGAGTGGGTCAGTCGTGATCTCATTAGAGTTATTGACGGGGTTTGCGACTCCTTTGTCTCGCAAAAGAAAGTTTTTTCACAAAACCAGTAACTACTAGCTGTTGACTCGCGTGATCTCAAGCTGTGTCCTTGTGTCCTTATGTAACAATAGCGATATGTAACTGCTTAGCGTAAATATAAATTGATTTATTATGTTCATTAAATTTATCATGAAGATGCATAGCATCAAAATCATAAGCCTGAAATTTAATAGTTCAAGCTTAGCTTTGCTTTCGGAACGTTTCGCAATTTTGGCGTAGTTTTATAAACTTTATACAATTTTGTATTAACATTTGCCACAAAAATGAAAAAAAAAAAAAAAATGTTTGTAATTTTAAAAATCTGTGGGCGATTATACATATTTTTAATTTTATCATATTCATCGTTAAATCCATAGTATGATTAAAAAAATTTAGTTCAATTCAGGAACTAAAAAAAATATTCAATTGAGAAATCTTTTCGTAGAATCGAGTCACAGGGCTAAACGACTTGAATAAATTAACTCATACAAAATTCCAATTTTATCGTTGCCAGAAAGGAATCAATTTAGAAAATATAGAGAATTTTTTTGAAAATCGTTAACAAAAAAAAATTTTTAGAAGGAACACTTACCTTTACTTGCACCGTCCGGCCCGCGCAGTATCGAGCACTCTTCTATAGTGCCAAACGGTGTAAACAACTGGCGCACATCCTCCTCGCTCTGTTGTTTACTCAGCATGCCCACAAACAGCTTCCGATCTGCAAAGAACACTGGATTAGACATTTGATGAGCAGAGATCAGCGACAGAGCGTTCCGTTTCTAGCGTGCGTTGTTGCGAACCTGACGTAGCGTTAGCGTTTTCGCGCATTTGACGTAGCGCTTGCGATTTTGGCGTAGCAACATCTTGTTAATAGAATTATCTTGAGCTAAATTTATTTTTGCAAATATAATCAGGTTCTTGTTTCGTATGATATAAAAATTATTAAACATTTATTAAAATTAGGATAACTCCATCGTTTAGTTGAGTGTGACCGCACAGCTAGCAACGGAACGCGGACGATTGTCACAGCCACACCACATCAAGCCTAGCAGTGGTGCCTGAGCAACTGGAGCTGGCCTTCAGTGCAGTACCCACAGAAACTTCGAAAGTGGTGATGTATTGTAAAATGACCAGCGCTAAATGACAATTTTGAAAACAAAGAGCACGGTACGCAGCGTATTGTGTTAGCGATTAAAGTTGCGTGACATTGACAACGAGCTAAGATTTGGTTATATTTTCGAACTTATATTTTACATCTAATGCTATTTCTACAGCACCACAATCTAGCTGTAGTTCTCAAACACCAAGTAAAATGAATTTTTGGATACACTTTTTAGGAATACTATTCATTATTTCACTATTAAAATAAGCAACTCTTATTTTATGTACAATATCCAAAAACATTTTGTGTTACATAAATAATCAGAACCGCTCATATTTTATTCAATATACCATTTAAATTGTTATTTTATATATACAAATCAGCGTTTATATATTTATTTAGTTTAGAAAAAGATTTCAAGGTTAAAATATGTGCGATCTTGATGTTTTGTAGCGCAGTGTGCGCGCAGACTAAGTTGCTACTGTTGTCAATGTTGAATCAAAAAGGGACAGCCTATAATCGTGTATTCAGAAACAAAAAAAAAAAAAAACACTAAAATACCAGCCAAATCAGCACATTTTTCTGAATACACTGCATCGTCAGTACATCATTAACCCTGAAGCCCTCACTAACCACCAATACAAGGGTGGACAACAACCATAGCTCGCTAGGTATAGACACATAACACACAGTTTTAGTTAATTTTACAACGGTAACGCACAAAATTCAAACCCAGGTAAGAAACACATAAAAAAATTAGCCACATTACACTAAAATGTTGCATGATTGAGGGTTCCGTAGAGACTACGGAACCCTCTAAAGTCACTTGTCCAGATTTCTGCTGAGCACCCGACGGTTATCACAAAACCGCGGCTCGTTACAGAAATCGATGTTTCGAATGGAAATAACATAAATTCACACTAATACGCTTTTAAATGAATACGAAAACAAAATATGTTTACAGCACGACGATTACTAATGTGCAGTGAGTGTACGTCCGCTTCACGTCGAATCATCGATCAAGTACCACAGGGAAGGAGGAAATATTTCATAAGGATTCACACAAAAGAACAAAATAAACTCAAAATTTTAACAACTCTTTTAACTGAAGAATAGGGGAAAAAGAAAGACGCAGTATCCATTTTATTTGGCTTCACCGCTTTGTTACCGATTTCAATAAGAAAATGTAATGGAAATATTTAAAAGCAATACAATTTTAACTTAAGATTAAAAATATGAAAGTATTGAAACATCACGAACAAACCGAGGGCTGCGTATGAAATAAACTTAACAATCGGTTATAACTTTTAACTCTTTATAATAAATATTAGTTATAAGTTTTAAGAAACAGAAACAGAAATAACACTGCCTTATTTATTGATCAATATTATGACTTTTTTATGATTATTAAAGTATTGCAATATAATTTTGACATGTCTAATTACTTTTTCATGACATTATACAATATGTTTTTATTTTTGTGTATTAATTGTTTTGTTATATTTAGCATTTAGGCGATCTGGTTTCACTGTGTATTTTTTGTAAACAAATAAATAAATAAAACCATAGACAATAAGAGATATAGAAGTGGCACTCGATTCGACGTGTAGCTACCTCACTACGCGCTATCCACAAACAGTGACAACAGTATAGTCTATTGCACGCACAACAAACGCTACCTGAGTCTTCTACGCGCGCCGTCTGCTCGCGCCCCCTGGAACACAAGAATACGCTACACACTGAAAACTCTACTGAAAATGTATGGCAGTGGTGCGAAGCTCGATTCTCTTGTCTGTGGTTATCCCGAGCGAAGCTGTTTCGTTAACAGGGGATTCCCTAAAGTGCGTTACGTTTGGTACATCCTGTAACCCAAAAACAATTTACACTCCATTCTGTAATAAAAATATAAGGTTGTGGTTCGAAGATATTTTTTTTAGAGATTCTCTTTGCGAATCTTGTTTATTTATCAGGGGATTCCCCAATACATTATGTTTAGTAAATATAATTCTATTCCATGAAATCGTGAATACGTTAGTGTAATTTCGTATGCATACATAAGGTATGCTTATATCGTTTAGTAAACAGGGGATTCCCCAAAGTGCGTTACGTCTCGTACACTCTGAAATCTAATAACGAACTGTACCGCTTATTTTGGAGAAAATGAATTATATTTTGGTAATGCTGCAAAGTTTACTTTGTTAACTAGGTATTCCCCAAAGTACATTATGTTTAGTAAATATGTATAATTCCATTTCAAGTAATCGTGAATACGTTAGTGTAATTTCTTATGCATACATTAGGTATGCGTATACCGGTTTGTCGATGCTTACGCCTATTTTGTAATAATAGAATATTATTGAATTATAAATAACTTGGATAACTGAGGTTTATGTATTTATATATTTTTATTTTGGTTTTTCTTTAAGGTGTTATTGAAACATTAAGGAATAACTGAATTTCATGGATTTAAAAAGCACGAATGAAAAAACATTGACAAAAATGTTAATACTGATCTTTTAAAATGCATAGGTATATTTCTATTTACCAAAGTTCTTCAGCTTTAAAGTGAACTTTGCAAAATCTCAAAAATAAAATTCGTTTACGAGTCCCACAAGAATAAACTTTGTGTCGTACACTTTACAAAATTTAACAATTTGTCCACTGGGCCCTACTAAAGCACGAAATTGGTAATTTTTGCCTCCTTTATGTCCCAATTGGTAATTTTTACCCCGTTTACAAAATAACGGGCTTATCCGGGAATTAAATGTAAACATCCCGAAACGGGACAATTGTCCCGATAACGACACGAGATTAAATAAACAATGAATGGCGGGGTTGCGACGAGATCTTAGTTAAAATTCTGTTTTATTATCCAGGGTTGTTGATGGCTTTATAGTTCAGTTGCTAGGTCATGTTACCTTCAGAGTGAGAAACCTTGAGATCTGGTACTGGTACCATAGATCCAGTCAGGGCAAAATTTGTATTATAGGCTCAATATTGAGCTACGTACCCATCACTACATAGTATAAAACAAAGTTGCTTTCTCTGTCCCTATATCCCTATGTATGCTTAAATCTTTAAAACTACGCAACGGATTCTGATGCGGTTTTTTAGTAGATAGAGTGATTCAAGAGGAAGGTTTATATGTATAATAACATCCATTAAATAGTGAAGAAATAATGTTATTTCTCTAAATTTAACGCGTGCGGGCCACGGGCAGTAATGTATAAATTAAAACTACTGGATCGATGTTAATAATTTTTTCAGTGAATGATATAGGCTATATATTTTATACCCGTGCGAAGCCGAAGCGGGCTGCTAGTATAAAATAAATAGTAGGAACTTTAGCCAACCTGCATTTCAATAAAAAAATAACTAAACTATTTAAGAATACATTTTCACTCGACGGATTCTAGTTTACAAATGCAAAATCGGTATTTTTAGCGGTATGTAAGGGTCATAAGGTTACGTATACATGTCGTAACGCGATTATGGTTGCCAAAAATATTTTTGTCTGTTACGTACAACGCAGTTCTGCAACTTACTCCAGGGCTGCCAAGTAATGATTTTAGCACTGTAATTTCAGAAATTGAACATTGTCAGTTCTTATTACAATCATTAATTTAGACTTTCTTTTAATTAGGTACCGAAAAGTCCAGTGGCTCGTTCATATATAACCTGTAAATATAATCGCGGCCTTATTACCAACTCGCTGTGAAATTATCTCAATTTAGATGGTCATTAGCACAGTCGCATGGGAGAGATATCCGACTGTCCGGGCATAAATCTGAATTTAATGACCAACCCTAGCTGGTTCTAATATTTCCGAACAATGTTGTGGCAGCCCTGTGTAACTTGCACGGCTAAATGTAATTTGAACTTTCTTGTGTCGGTGTTGGTTTGAAAATCGCTGGCCTGAACAACCAAAGGACGGAGATGTCATGTCCTGGAAAAATGAATATGAACCGTCATGCATATACTTTAGAAGCATTATTGCGTGCGTACTTTCTATAAAGGCTTGTTATATGACCGTCAAAGTGATGATTCTCATATATGTTCTACATCATATTCTGTGCCAGTGAGGTCATTGCGTCCCTTGTACTTGTTAAGTGGACGTAAACTTTTATAAGTAGGACTTTTTTGCCTTTGGAATTTGAGAGTGGTATTTTTACGTTTATTTAAATATCATGTTACAATGTTTCGGTTTTATTTTACAAGTTAAAATGATGCGTGTTTGAAAATAATTGTTTTATAACAAACATTTACGTTGAATAGTTTTATATCGAAAAAAGTTAATATTCTGGCTAATATGATTTTGATTAATTAATTAAGCCAGTAAAATTAAATTTAATAGGGTCGTTTGGAAATAATAAGGTATAGGCAGTAAAGTAGTACCTTAAACTAAAGTTTAATTGATATAATATAATATATTAAATCTGCTCATCAGGTCACGTAAGTCAAAAAAATAATACAAGCGGCATTTTAATTAATATAACCATAATGATTATCATCTCCTTATTTACTGTTTAATGAAGCCAAAAATAACCACGCTACTACATTATACTGATAACTGTTATTGTTATTACTTATTAACTAGAGTCAATAGAAAATGATTTTGACAGGTGCTGTCTAATTTTTAAAGTCATTATCAAATTGTTATCTATAAGCAAAATCTGTTGATCAGCTTGATCTTGGCATCAGAGTACTATTATTCAAGCAACTTAAAACTCGGACGGGATGCGTTCCTATACAAACCCGCACTCATCCCGCGTGCGTTCCGTCACGCCACATTTCTCATTATGCGCTAATGCGACAGGACCGTTAAATAAACTAATTACACAGCGGTTAGACTTCAATTCCTCGATACTAATTGAGTGGTAACCCGATACCGGTTATGGTAATTACCGATTTAAAACTGTTTTTCAATTGATCCAAGTGGTTAAAAGATTTTTTAATTGTCCGACAGTGTTACTTGATGTGAAGTGTTTAAGTTTATTAAGAATTGTATGAGTTAGTATTTAACCAACTAGATCCTAACGTGAAACTGTTGTAATTATTTTATTTTATTAATATGAATCGAATTAAATTAATAGGTATTAAAATGATTTGATAAACAAGTACTTTCTTAAAATTGTTGTTCATACAAATAAAGCAGTTTACAGCATGCCATAAATTAATGATTCGGTGTCTACGCCGTAGATGCTTCTGCTACGCCTTTGTACTACGATTTACTATGCCGATGGCGCTACGAGTTGCTACGCCGTAGACAGCACAACGACGTAACTGACCATTAAATACGCAAATTGTTTTATAAAGGTTCAATTTATTCTCAATTCAGATCTCGTCCAGGGTTAATATTTCACGAAAAACACAACAGGAAGCGACGGTCCACCAATCAGCGCTAATGTTGCATGAAACCTATCAATAATATCCGCGCACCCTCATAAATATACGTTACATCGGAAAATCGCCTTGCAGGAACAATATGTTGCCATGATTGATCGGGGACTCCGTAATGTGCAGGTACTTTTATGCAAGTTGGCAACTTTTTAGGGTTCTCCAGCCACGTAATATTAGATTTGAACGGGGTATAAAATTCTCATACGGGAAAAAATATTAGGAATATTCTGGTTATATATATTTTGCAATGTCATTGATTATTGTTAGATAATGGTACTTTGTAAATTGACTGGCGACACAGTTTAGTTTATAGGCTATGAAAGTTCAGGGTTCCATTCCTACCCAGCACAAATATTAATTGTGTGACGAACATAGTTATATTCTGGATATTAACATGTAGTACTGTACTGTATGTATTTTATGGTTGGAATAAGTTTCATTTAGTTTGGAGCTAGAAAGCGCTGCGTAGTAAGTCCCAAAAGATAAATTAACGGCAAAAAACAGTCCTTTTGACACATCAATTGACAATCATGACATAGTATAATATTTTGACTCTGCCTTATCAGTGAGTAAATAACAATAGCAGTCAAAATTGTGACTTTTCTTACATAGAATACCACATTCAGCCTGTTGCAATACCTAAACTTTAACGGGAACTGTCAATGTAGGTTTACAACATACAGTATTGTTGTAAACTAAACTACAATAAGGTATAAATTCTCTGCATAGATAAGATTTCAGTACAGAGTTTGAGGAGCTTCTGTTCTAATGCAGCATTTCGGAAATGTGGTTTGGTCTGAACGTTGTAACTAGATACTGCAGGCTTATTATATTAAGATACCTTATTCTATACTTATAGTAGTTGCATAGATAAATACCATGTAGGTATTTAATTTAATTTAGAGATTGTTAATGTTTTGTTTTGAGGGCCATGACACTTATTTCCAAGAGAGTACATACCTCTAACTAAGTCAAATTTCAAACATTCTGCAGATCAAGAACATCTAAAAAGATAAGGATGAATATAGTGCTATCTTTTTAGATAGTTTTTAATAAATTAATATAAGACCATCAAAGACTTACGCAATTTTTTAAATTTGTTATTAGTCTGCCTAGTTATCTTGTAATGTATTTAAAAAAATACTGTGCAGTGCGCACTCACATCCTCAGGGTTTCTGTCATCCGCCATGACATCCTGACTAATATAAATGCGAAAGTGAGTTTATTTGTGAGTGGTTTAAGCGTGAAAGTGTAATTTCACGTCTCAACCACTGAACAGATTTAAAAATTCTTTCACCTATTGATACCTTCATTATCAGCGACGCTTGGGCTATATTTTATCAAAGTATTATATTTCCACCGAAACGGAAACTACGTGAGTGAAACCGCGGGGCCACAGCTAGTAATGTAAATTTTGTGCAAATATCATATCACTACGGTTTATGTTTAAATATAAGCTTGCAAAGGCAGGTCCAGCAGACAGACAGACGTTGTAAGTTAAGCACTAGTGTTATTTATTTTTTAAGTACAGTGCCATTGAAACTTCATTATCAAAACTTAAGTTAACAAAACAATGATTTATACGGATACACTTAACATTGAAATATTAATTTTTTAAACATGTTATTATATAAAAATAATAATAATAATAATATAATAATAATACGATTTATTTTTCTCTCACAAGGTCAAACTTAATACTAATGTTCACTTATTTGTATTACATTAAATTTTATAACCACATTTGTGAGAGACTGGTGCCAGAGATAGGTTAAAACCTGTAGTACTGGTCACTGATTCCAAATAGTTTATTTTTTTTTCGGGAAAACAAACGGCTACGTAATGTATATTGACACAACAATGCTTATAAATAGATTTTGGTAATAATGTAGCCCACTGCGTTATCCACATAGTTTATGTTATTGCTCACGGAACCATGGTTTGAGCTCAAACTTGGCACAATATATTTTTAATGGACAAAATTAGGAAACGATGTATCGTTCAAAGGTTATACCGAAGCGATAGTGCCTCTGGCTTCGGTGAATAGTGCTTTGTAAATGCACAATAGAGTACCCCGTGTCCAATTTAATATGGCGTTAGTAGGTCAGATGGTTAATGGTAAAGAATACATACTGTACTAAGTTTATTTTTATATTTTTATGTCTGAAAGTTCCTATATGTATATTATATGTATGTATTAAAAAAAACGACTATATTAGTATATTGATCCAGTTATCTGGGCCGCTTAGTCTTTTGTGTTTAATTGGGGCTAAATGTCCATGAATATAAAAAAAAAGCTTAGTACGTTTTTATTGCGTTCTTGTATTAAGCATACACTTCTAAGATCCGAAACAAATATAGTTCATTAGTAGTATTTCTTTATAGGTATGGTAGCAGTAAATAGGATTTTAGTACTATAAACTTATTTAATCTTTCAACATATTTTATTTCTGTGAAATACCGTAATCACTTCAATTCTTATGCTTAAGTCGGAAAACTTATACTTCATAGTTTATGGGGATATTATAGGAATGACTGTCCGAATTTTGTGCTCATATTTATATATCGTAAAAACCTTTCTCATAAAAATAATATATATAAAATGATTTTATGGCATTATTAAAACATTTTATTTGTATAATGTAAAATATTTTAATAAAGATTGTTAACAACATTAACAAAATATATTTTCTTTTTCAAGTTCAAAAATCTTTATTTCCGTTAAATTCCACTTGGAAACGTTAATTTTTTTGTTAAAATAAATAAGTACCTGCATGCGTTCTTAAAACTAAGTTTAGCGCTTGTTCTAACCCGACTTTCCATGGGAAGCACAAGCAAGAAACATTATGGATGTATTTCATGGTAGATCTATATACTGGTATGTAAATTTATCAGCATTACAATGAATGGTCCCAAACCAGACATTACCATCCTAAAAAAAATTCAAGAACATTTACTCTTTTTTAAAGTTTTCATCTTTATGGCACATTAATTGCCGAAAGGGGTGATGCCTCTCTAAAGCTAAGAGCTTGCTGAAATTAATTTTACACCTCCATTGGCCTGATACTTTCCGTATAACAACTTTGTAATTATTTATCTCCCTTAGCAGCCATCAAACCCCTTATTATCTACGACGGGCCACCGTTTTTACGTAATCAAGCCAAGGTCGCGGCGTCTTTGCTTCAGCAATTAAGGCTCGCCCTTTCAGTTTTAACATAAATTCGTTTCTAAATTGCTCTGTAGGTGCTCGAGGCTGTTGGAGCGAAAATTTCAATGTTCAGCTGATTCCATTAATTAGGTATGCTGCGTTCGCCCCATCGCGCCAACTTGAATGGCCAATTACATTGATAATTGGTCGCGCAGGTGTCTTGGGGAATAAGAAGGGTGCGGAGCAATATACTAGTGCAAGCGGAGAATGCACTGTAAGAATATAGAACCTTATAGAAACTATAACCTTTTAATTATATTTTTAGATTTTTTTTTCATTTTCGCTTAATCTTTATCATCTTTCTGATGAATGAGTGGTCAGCTCTGAATGCAGATGGCAAACATCCTCAAGGCATCAGATGGTTAATTGACTCGCAAAGTGCCCTAAGGCACGGAAGCGTTCAAATGCCACTCATCCAAGTACTCGGTCACTCATCCAAGTACTGACCGGACGGAAAGTTGCTTGACTAAGGGATTTCGAATAACATGTAAGGAAGCTGTGCCACGAGCGATCCTTCTTTCTTTTTGTATATTGAGTAATACCAAATAAAAGAAAACTTACGTGAGAATATTATTTTTAGGTTATCATCAGTAATACATAATTGATCCATTTAAAAATCATATAAATCGATTTCAATGCTTCAATTTGTTTATATTACGCGCTTAGGGTAGAATTTATTCATGTCATATTTATGCGACTTCTTCTATTTGTTACCCAAATACACAATTAGTGAAAACAACGCGTTAGAAACATAAAAAATTAAAAAAATAAACTATTTTAGAACATGCAGCCGAATTAAAAACATACTCCTATGTTTGAAGGCAGGCAAAAAACGGTAAGTGTCTTCGCTATGCTGAGGTTGCAAAATCATATGCAGTAATTTTAAATCAAACTAATATTATTGCGAAAGTGAGTTTGTTTGCTACGCATCCACGCCTAATTCGCTAAACTAATTTTAAAAATTTTTTCACCAATGGAAAGCTACATTATCATCGAGTAACATAGGCTATACTTTATCCCTGTATTTTTACGGGAACGGAAACTACGCGGGTAAAAACGCGGGGTGGCAGCTAGTTAATATTATAAATGCGAAAGGAGTTTGTTTGTAACGATGAATTTTGTTATAGATATAGATGAGACCCAGGAAACGCTACTTTTCCTGGCAAAAAATTTATAGGGGATGAGGTGAAGGGGAGGGGCAAACTTTGTATGAAACATTAACGCGAGCGAAGCAGCTGGTAAATGCTATTATTATATTATATTATAGTTTTACTGTAAAACTTTATTTAAGCATCTTAACAGGGTATTAAAAATAGATATTAGTTTGTGAATCAAAATTATTCTACAATAAGGTCACTAATTGAATGCTACTGAACGGGTTTTGCACCAAAGCCCAAAATAATCTGATTACTCGAAATTATAGTGGTGTAAATTTGGGGAAATGATTTACCGGAGGTCCAATTGTAAGTGATTAGAATAGGGGTACTTAATATGCGAATTATGAATTGCGGTAATAATTATACCAGGGGTATGTACGCGGGAAGTGTGGTTATTTTAATGGCCTCAATTACTTAGTGGGTTTACATCGACTTATAGTGTGGCGATCATGATTTCAATTGGACAAAAAATGCGTTACAAACTCCTGCGATGACGACTATTTTTTTGATTTATGTTAGGACATTTGCCACACTAATTCTGGGACAAGTACGGTGAAAATTTCCTGCTCCTTGAACGTAACACATAGATAAACAGACAGACATGCAAACAAGAAGTCGTTGTAATTAGTTTCTATGTACTTTTTTGAAAAAATTATTAAGTAATATACATCTGAAGTGACGAGACGAGTTGAAGGCCCACCTGATTTTAATTGGTTACCTCTACTAATAACAATAATAATATGTTGGTGTAAAAGTATGAGCCCACCTGAGATGGGTAAGAATTGTCTCATGCACATTTGACATAACACATTGTCAAATCGTAAACCTGGTGACCCAAATAAAATATTTTTCCTGCTTTCTTCATTCTTTGTAATATAAAAAAAAAACAATATTCGTAATAACATTACTGAAATTATTATTAGCAAACTTTAACAAACCCAGACATATATAATCCTACATCTATAAAACAAAAATACCGAATTTCTTATCTTTGGAAACAGATTCATAGTATTTTACGATCATAACAATATGGATTAACAGAACAACTCGAATATAAAAGTATGTATTACAGGCGTTTTATCAACAAACCCTTTTCGTTAATCGCTTCCCATAAAAACTTTTTCATGGCACATGCCATTATGTTTACAACGTTTGTTTTAACTGATTGTGATAAATATTATTTGTAATTGTACCTACAAAATATTTTTATAAGTCAGAGATATGCTTAAAAGAGCTGTTTTAAACTTTCTAAATATTCATAACTAAATATATATTCTTAAATCTTAAATATCAGCACTGAAACACTGTAGAAGTACTGAAAATTATTTTCACCAGTATAAAATATAGCCTCAGGTGTTTTTAAATTACTTTCTTGAATAATTATAAATTTACCTAATACTTAATTTCGAAATCTCAGTTTCTAGATGCTTTCGAATATTATGCCTTCGAAATACGGTTAATTATCCGGAAAAATAAGTAATTTTTCCTTTTACCTTTTTTGAAATATCAGTTTTAAGATTCAATAGAAAAAAACCGGCCAAGTGCGAGTTAGACTTCCAAGGGTTCCACACAATCTTGAGGGTAAACGAGTAAATTTTAAATGTATAATACTTTAAATTAACTCGTTAACCATTGAAAAATTTAAATTTCACGTGTGGGTTTGAAACAGCGACCATTAGATTGAAAGTTGGCGTGTGCGCCCCTAAGCTACCACGCTCTCAGATGTAATACCTGTAAACCTAGCCAAATGTATTACGCAATGTCGATGTTATTTTACACCCCCTACCCTGTATAATTGCTATCATCCATCCATCTATCATCATTAATCATAGCCACACGGACTGCCACCAGTGACAATAACAATACCAAAAACACCCTAAGTAATTAAACAGTAGTTTGGATGAGCCCTGTAAATGCACCGGTAGATAAATAGCACTATCCCCGTAAACAATGACATATAGCTGTCACCATAAGGGTGCTTTTCCACAATAGGTGTGTTAAACTACTTTTTTATGATATAGGATTTTTTATGATATCAACCAATAGAATAGTTTGACTTTCACAGCTTAGCCTAGCTGGTAAAATAGCATTTGATATTAAGTTTTTAAATGTCCTCACAGCTCGGTTATTCGTAGCTTTTTTTTTTTTCGTGGGGAAATGCACTCGCATACCGCCCTGCCACGGGGAGACAGAGCGGTTATGTGGGACTAGACCCACTAAAACCCCACGGTGTCCTCCTCTGCCGCTTAGTGGCGGGAACACGGGAACGTTAACACACACATTCGCGAACCCGCCACGGCTGTCCGTCTCCGGACCCCTCTCTTTTTGGCACCGAATGCCACGCCTTAGTTAGCGACACGCCAGAACACATAGCGTGTCGCAACCACCTCGGGGACCTGGCCAGCGAAAGGGCGTTAGATGACCCCGTATCTAAACGCCCTAGGTCCCCATGCGACGGGTCAGATATGTGGCCCCGTCGCCTGCCACTACGGCCGCAGAGGATAGGGAGAGTGGCGCCTCTCAATACCAACACTCCTCTTCCCCTGCGGCCCCACCGCGTCCGCCATCTAGCGGTGGCGACCCCGCCGTGGCCGCGGAAGGTAGGGCGGCGCACCGCTATACCGGCACTCCTCTCCCGCCGCGGCCCCTAACCCTCAGCTGCGGTGCCGCCCATACGACACCGCAGCCCGCCTCAGTTGCGGTGCCCCCCATAAGGCACCGCCACCTACTGTGGCCGCTCCTAGTCGGCTTGGAGGCAAAGCCTAAAGGAGCAGCCCCTCCCGGGTTCCTCTTGGCTTCACCGTGGGCAGCCCAACCACGGTTACTAAGCCCCCCCGCCCCGACAAGGCGGGAACCCGCGGGGGGGTCGGTTATTCGTAGCTCTGCCTACTGTATTGTAGTTCGTAGGTTTTGTTGAACCCAGAACAAAAAATTGTGTTACTGCGCCCCGCGGCGTTTATTATCCGCGGTTTTCTGTGCAACATTCTTAATTTTTTAAAACCTTCTCTCCAGAAGGTTTTAAATACTACGAAAAAAGAATTATCAAAATTGTTTTGATTCACGCGTCCACGCGTGGTGCCGTGTTCAAGGGAAATAGGGATTCTTTTTTATATACAGGTACTCGTATGATATGCATGTTTTAACAAACATATCAGTAATTTGGTCCATATAGTATACAAAGTACAGTAAAATGTCTACGAATAAGCAAAATAAGGCTGTAAGGCGTACAGCTATAAAAGCAGAGCTAAGAAGACGACGTAAACACGTAAAGTGCATCATTATAGCATATCTTACCCACTCAGCTACAGTTTTGGTAAAAACATACACGCTTCGTAGTTTAGGTTAACCTTGCTCACCGCTCGCAAATCTCTAGTGGAATGTCACCTTAAATATAGAGGCGCTAGAATCTATAGTGTCCGTTTAATTCAATCAGGTTATGGTGTTGCGTTGGACAATAGACGGATCGGCTATTGTGTAGTACGCACGAGAGCGAGAAATTGGGCTGCATTCAGCCTTAAAGCTCTTCCTAGGCGCACTGGTCAAGCGCTTATAGAAGATCGCGTTAGTACCTACCACTGAAGATTCGAAGACGGGGTTTGATATGAGAGTTTAGTTGACTAGGTACAATTTATCCGCCCGATGTTTGGTGATTTAATCGGGGCTGTCTTACTCTTTGCGACTTTTAAGATGAGAAAGATCTTACGGAAAAATGACCACTCAACATTTAAAAGCGTAAAAAAAACTTAATATTTTATTATTATCTTAATTTATTGATAATATTTTTTATTTAGTAATAAAATAGTTTTATAAAACATGTCAAACAGCAACGTATAGCTATCAGCCTGTAAGCCTATCTAGCTATCGCCTTTGGAAGATCTTCAAAAGGAAATTATTAGAACTTTAATAGCTAGATGGAATTTTCTCAAAATATATGTGATTATGGCGAATATAAAATTCTGTGTGACACGCAAGCCTCGGTATACGAGTCTAAAACATACTCAACCGGTATTTTTTTACAATTGCACGAGCAATCATAAGTTAATTGCTGCATTGTTGCAAACCCACATAAAACATATGCTATCCAAATTTCCCTCCCTAACTAGACAGCCCTGCACACGGCAGTCAAACGCTGACTGCATCGCGGTAACATTTAATAGTCATAATTGCCCATGTCCGGTTTGAGGCGGTTTGATCCAGTCCGAAACTAAATTGGACCAATGCAATTAATTCACCCAAAATGGTGGCTTGCGAACGATATTAATATGGAAATGTGAAGGTTTACTGGATGATGCAAGTGTGGCGGGTAATTTATCGCCTACTCTGCTTAATTTGAGCATATGTTATATCACTCAATCTAACACATTACTTAATTTTAAAGTCATAAAAATCCGTTTTGTTTAGTTTTTCTAACAGGTATTTTAAATTTTAAATTAAATACCTGTAACAAACACTAACACTAATACACTAACACTAAAGTATTTTAATTTTCGAAACCGATATTCTGTGCTATTGTGAACATATTAGTAGCTGTATGGCTAGTGCAAAAACCATCCAGAAAAGTACTGCTCCACACCTGGTAATTTGCTACCGGAGTGCGTGCCAGTGAAATTACAGGCGCGTGAGGTATCATACCCCTTCTTGGAGTACGGAGGCGACTTGGGATCTAAATTGGTTTTGGTTACGCGATTAAAATCTGATATGACGACTCGGAAAGTGAATGAATGTGGAGCTTCGAAGATCGGGCTCAAAGTCACAGGCAGCAGCCTGTGACCAGATTGTAATGGAATAGAATACTGGCTTTGTTTTTCATGTTTGTTACGCGATTTCTTCGCCAATTGGGGGTGATTTGGATGATTTGATATTAATCATAATCATCATCATTTATTTCATAATACATACGTCAACATGGTAATAATTAAAAAAAAAAATGATATGGAATCATGCAATTGATTAAAATCAATAATTAATTAAAATTAGAACAAATTGGTATAATAAAAACAAATAACTAAATAACGTTTTGTTTACGTTATTATATTGAGGTATAATAGTTGCATAGAAATTCCCAAATAATTCGGTATATTCCAATTATTATGTAATAGACTTCGTTTGCGTGAAATTAGTTTTTTTTTTACGAAGCTCTATTTATTTTTTCGAAAATAAAATTATCCTAAGTTATGACAAAAAGTTACTCTTTATATCTGCCAGTGAAAGTCTCGTCAAACCCATCTTGCCGTTTAAAGATGGAAAGACAGAGAGACAAATATAAAAAAAAATATTATTTTAATAAAATACTTTCAAATGCAAAAGTGAAAAGCTGTTTTGACATTACAAACAGCCACTTAAATTTTATTAGATGTATAATATAATTATTTATTTTAATGATGGGCGATAGAATCTTTGTTTCTCTTTTACTTCGTATAATTTAATCAAGTTGAAGAACCCAAGTTTCAATCAGCTAATCAATGCAGCGAGTCATTAGTTCAAGATGTCCCTAAACTATCGGGGTGAGCTCAAAGTTGGGCCCAACAGGCGTGTCCGGACCAAAGTCCGCACATTAATGAGACGACAATGATTCCGGGTTCTGGGAAAGTACCGGGTTGTACCGAATTTGCTACAGCACAGTTCTGGTGTACTTGGCTCTGAACTGGCTTTTGGAAGTATGCAGTTTGCATCTTAATGTTGCCGATAGGACCGATGGATAATCTACTAAAAGTTCTGTGCTCAAAGGTTAACAGAGACTGTTAATAGACAAGCATTAATAGACGCTTATTTCATTTTTTCAGTATATTAAATTGTTTTATTTATATTATTGAAACACATACCAGTTTTTTATGTGAGTAAGTGACGGAACGAGCCGATGGCCCACCTGGTGGTAAGTGGCGACCCCCGCCCATGACAACAGTAATGCACTCAGTATAAGATTTGGATCTTATCTAATCTTATCTTGATCTTACTCAAATTATAAAGTTTAGAAAAGACAACGACAAAGTTCTATCTTAGTTCTAAAAGTCTATGATATTGCGTATATCCCTAAAATGACCCACTGTATTGATTTGTGTTGTATATTGGTATCTGTGGATGTCATTTGACTATAGAGGATCATGTTCCGTCAGAAAGACAGTTTTTAGTTATTATATTTTTTTTTTGTTTTGTTTCCTACAATGAAAGTATGCTCGATTATTAATTAATTACTTCACATTAAAAATACAACAATTCTTGTCTTGACTTGGATATTCTCATACTTAGTAGGGAAAGAACTGAGTCATGTTTTTGTTGCTTATGGCTTACGGTAACCACTTAAAATCAGGTGGGATGTCTGCTCGTCCCATTATATGAGTCATACTGAGTATTACTGAGTCAATAACTCAGTTTGAAGTCATCTTTGAATAAATTAATCTAAACAATATAACTAATATTTTTGTCACAACGATTATCCATAATAGTTCTGGAGCTGTGGCAATTCTCATCTATCCGTCATTAAGGAGTAAAGTTTGGAGCCGCTTATCCCAAGCTCAGGGTTTGTCCCATCTGATTAATTTACGCGGGAGAATGCTTGCAGATGACATTGTCACCAGAAACAGTATGTTTTATAGATATGTCTTAAATGGTAGAAGGTATTAAGAATGTTTAGAGCGGACATGTTAAACAGTTTGGTTAATCTTTTTATGGTATTAAAAACAACTTAAAGTCCTTGATCAGACTCGTTGGTGTAAGTTTTATTCTGGCTATCGGTTTAGTTAAGATTATTTTACTGAAGTATCTGTTAGCTGAGTTATTTATGTTACAGATTTTAACCAGCGAATGCTCAGGCATTCTCTATTCGATTTAATTTTCCTTATCGCCCGAGACTCGCTATGGAAGGGGCTTGTTCCGCCAGGTGTCGCTGTCAGCTATACAGCCAGAACAACATCATTCGTCACGGCCGCCTCTATATTCGGATGCTCAATTTATTGGGCTTTTTTTTTTTTTTTTTTTTTTTTATTCGTTATAGGCCATCGTTTGACCGCTATCTCACCTGATGGTAAGTGATGATGCGGTCGAAGATGTAACACGCTGGCCTAGAAAGTACCTATTCACTCTACTCTTAAACAAACCCAAATTGTACTGCTCGGGAAAAAGACACGCAGGCATCCATCCATTTTTTTTTTTTTTTATCCAGTGTTTCGGGTTGTCGGTTTGACGGATACCGATAGATCGATGGTGGTATGTATCTGTGGTTTGTGATACAAGTAACTGATTTAAAAATCGATTCCAATATTCCTTAGTTATATCGCTTTTAAAAACCAACTCGATCACGGGCTACGATCAACTAAGACAGTGCTTAAAAAGTAATGAAACAATGACTCATAAATTCCAACACTGCAGGATGTGGTATGCAATGCAAGATCAGCGAAAGCTGCGCGACCATAACAAAGTCATAAATTTGTCGCTCTTATATCAATACAATCTTGTTTGCACCTGTTTTGACTGGCGTAACAGCTCAGTGCCTTCTGCACTGCAGGTCGTGGGTTTGAATTCGATCTCCACTTAGGCAAGCATTTGTATGGCGAACATAGATGTCTATTATTACTTTAAGGTATGCTTTACATTTTGGTATCAAATTTCTATGGGTCAGGTACAGGGTGTAAGATATAAAACAATCATTAAAATCGATACAATTGGTGAAGAAGACATACAAAAAAAAACATGCAGCCTAATTGTGAAACTGCTCTTTTTTTGAAGTAGGTTAAGTCTAAGTACGACACATGAAAATGCAATACTTTGTAATAATTATCAAAATTCTAGTAAATAAATCGACAGCTCATGCATCAATTTAATTAATTATAATATATATTTTCAATTTGACTTCTTACTTTATGATGGAAAGTTAATCGGAATTATCAGTTACTATTTATGGTAAATTATATTTGTATAAATGATTAAGGGAAATAGGAAACGAACAACACTACGTTAGTTCATTAGTCCACCACCATTACTCAGATTAATAAAGTTAATCCGAAAATGGTTATACAATTTACATCTATAAGGGATTACTTACTATAGATACATTATATCATTACATGATACGTCTCACTTAGCTCAATAGGTACTGAAAAAGTCACAACATTTACACTATAACTCTTTATAAGCCACTCACGCCTACGCCCATAAAAGTCTATTATAACCATTCCATTTGTCAAAGTATCATGATCGTTTTGCTTATTACGTCGTTTCAGGTCCGAGCCTAGATCTAGGAGGCGTATAAAAAGTGGTGTTTTAGTGATAAAATGCTTAAGACTAAATTGCAAATGGTCTAGTGTCTGGTATTTTTATAGGCGTCCAAATAATTATATATAAAATTCTAGTGGCGGTAGCAAATTCTATGAACCTATTTTATTATTCGTCAATCGGGTGTTGGTGGCCAACTTTGTTATAGTTATAAACCATCCGAAGGCTTCCCACATGGTTTATCGACTGGGAAAACTCGATCATATCATTATCATTGAATTGGATTTCAAATTATTAGTCATCATTTTATCATATGATTAGACCATCAGCTAACCAATGATTATGGGGACTTTCACATTTTGCGTAAAATGTACTTGTATTGACTAAAAAGAATGGGCAGAGTTAAAACATACTAAAAATTAAGGCCGTGATTAAGCGCGCTACTCTTGGCAATAGGCGAGAGTAGCCCACCCTTCACACAGCCCCTCGTAAAGGGTAGGGGTTTGACTAATCCCGCAGTAATCCACACGCGGACCGTAATCCGGCGTGCGGGTGCACTGGATTGTTGAATGTGGAACTTCGGAATTTTCGGCCAAAGCAGATTCTAGCCGTTTGAATTGCGTCCTATTCAGTCGCGTAAACTTGTTACATTTGTAGACGAATCACAATTTTATTTTGTTTTACAAAAATGTTTGTTCCACAACAAACAACAAGTAAGTAATTCTCACCTTAGAAAAATAAAGAAATGAACCTTCTAGATGTGAACACTGCATGCTATAGTATGACGATGCTCCCGAAAATACTTCTGTACCTGCCTCTAATGTTCCAGGGACACCGGCCTACTCTCGATAATTGAGAGTGAATGGGCTCTGATCTACCACGGGAGCCCAATCTGGATTGGTAGATGTCACATGTCGAATTTTTGGTTCTAAGACATGCCGGTTTCCTGACGATGTTTTCCGTCACCGTTTTGAGTACGTGGTACACTGATGCACGTGTGGGTTTGAACCAGCAACCTTCAGATTGAAAGTCGGCGTCTATGCCGCTGGGCCACCACGCTCTCCCGAAAATACTTGATTTACTTAAATCTATTGTAATTACGATGATATAAACAGTGTCTACTTAGTTAAAAGTATGTCAGTTTCTTGAAGGAGGAAATAGATGAGAAAAAAATATCAATATCCTAGCATATCTTGGCCACATTGGTATCATTTCTATCATCTCTCTGCCTTTATTACACACTAAGTGGGGTCGGCGTAACATTTAGTACACCTGGTAATCTGCCAAACAGTGGTGCACTCGCATTGCCATGTTTCAGTGGAAGGGTGTGGGCGCCGGTGACATCGCAGGCGTATGAGACGTTAGATCCCCGTTACAGAGTGACGGGCGCAACGCGATGCGACTTTGGTCTTTTTATACTTCGGTAGGGGAAGACCGAAGTCCTTTTGCTGTTACATCAGATGGGCTGTCAGATTTTACCATAATTGCAGTGACACTCAAAAAAATCTAACTATAAGATCACGCGGTATTATTGTTAAATAAAGCAACGATAAAATCTAATGATATCTCTAGAAACATTTTGAATGTTGACCAGTCAGCGTTCCTGAAAGGATTTTTTTATTTAATCTATCTTTCGTAATCTGGTCTAAGTGAAATCACTTTGGATTACAAGTAGTTTAATGTAGTAACCTAAGTAAATATTTATGGTTTCACGCCGCGCCATTTAACCCCAAATTAAGCATAGTTTGTACTATGGGAACCAGATTACGGATAGAATACATGTACAATATATAGATAGTACTTTATTTGAAAATGATGAGAAAATTTTTGGCATCGGCAATCATTAATTTGATTGATGGATTTTTCTTTTACATTTTAATAAAATTATGGTTTTTATTTCACCAATACTTACATAAATTTTATTTGACATAAATGATTTGACGAAGTTATTTTACAGCTGAATTTTTTTGATGTTAACTTAGTTTTAATCATATTTGTAGCTATATCTAGCTGTTTTCCATTCGACAATGAAATTTAACAATGTATTTGCGCGTATGTATGAAACGTTATAATGAGTATATCGTTTTTATTTTTTTCTAAAATAAATATCAAGTATCTGCCAGTGAAAGGCTCTTCAAAATCGGTTTAGCAGTTTCGGAGATCAGCCGGAACAAACAGACACACAGACTTTGAAATGAACTTAACAAAAGCTGTTATTTTGACATTACAAAGAGACACTTTAATATTATTTATTTGTATAGACAAAAGTATACCTGTCTGTTTATCTACGTAAACTAAACAAAAATGTTTAGATTGATATTTACAAACATTATGACGTGGTAGTTGTTCCGTTAAATAAATTGAAACGTAAACTTACATATTAACACGCTAACACTGAACAAATATCTATGTTCGACACACAAGTAATCATTTTAAGTGGGAATCGATTACATTCAGCGCAGAAGGCAGACCAACTAAGCTGTAAAACCAGTCAAAAACAGACGTTTATTTCGAGATCTATCGTATATCTGTAATTACTCGAGCAACAACCATATTACCATCTTGAATTACATGCTGCCTGGCATGAACATGAACTGTCACGTTAATTGAGAACTAATTACAGGCCCCGATACGCCTTGCGCAATTATGTCCTCAGCTTTGGTAGGCATAGGGATATTGGTCACACTCGTATGTATCTCATTACGAAACTGTATTTCTTACAATCAGTTTCGAAAAATATTATACTTCTTTCTCTTGTCACACCGTGAGCAGTGGCTAATAATTTATTTTTATTTTTTGCGGGAAATGGATCCCAGTATCGGTGGAAACAAACCCTACAATTGTATGTTATCTGTTTTACCTTTTAAGATGTTATATGTATCTTACGAAAAGTAACGCTTAGCGGGAAGTATGACATTTTTTGTGAAGTCAAGGTATTAAGTGGTTGCTGCTGTTTATAAAAAATAAAATAAAGCTTAGGTATTTCCCTATTAAAGTATGGGGAGACCCAAGTCATATTGCGTTGCGCCTATCACTCTGAGACAAGGATGTGATACCACAAGTGCCTGTAAGTTCACCAGCACCTATACTTTCGTCAGAACACAGCAACGCAAGTGCACCACCGCTAGGCGGCAGATTACTAGGTGTGGAGGCAGTTTTTCTCTGGACGAACTTGGCACATATTGCCAAGTTACTTTTAGTTGCTCCTTTGGCACCAGTCAGGGGATACGTGGACGTATGTCCACAGAAGTAATACCTGCTGGTAATCTGCAAGTGATGCATTTGTATTGCTGTATTCTGGTGGAAGAGTGTCGGTACCGGTTAAATTACAGGTGCAAGAGACATAACATCATCTGGGGTGAAGGACGCAACGGGATGCAACTTGGGTCTCATACTTCGGGAAGACCTAAGTGGTATTACTGGACGACGTATTAAAAGGTACTTCAATACAATGTTGCAAATGTAACCTCCACAATCGGAACTCATTTCTGTATTGCTTTACAATTCAAATCCGCAAATAAAGCAATAACGTTCAACTTCACGAAGATAGTATCTGTGTCATTAAACAATCAATGGCTCAGTGCGGGTCTGACCCGGGTCGGTCCGGGCCGGTCGTTATTGGGACGTTGCGGGTTCTCACTTGGACGACTTTGTCATTAAACTGGGACGTAAATTGAGGAATTTAATAATGTAGATTGTTATCGACATGTTGCGGTGCTTATTATTGAATGTGAAAGTTGCTTGATGACGCCTGCTTGAAATGGTTTAGAAATTGTTTTGTAAATTTTCTGTTTGACAAAATGATGGCTTACAACTTTTGTTTTATGCATATCTGAATATCAAATATTAGAAAATTAGAAAAAGGAAACAAAAAACATTGTTGTACTTATAACTTGTATGCAATATGTAAACCAATAGACTTTTTTTTTACTTATTTCTAATATCTTTTGACATTTTAAGTTAGTGATGAAATTATGTAAGGGGAATATGGTTCGTTCCCTAAATTATGGGAAGATCCAATTTAATCACACTGCTAGTATATTTGATAAAAGATTATAAATTAATGTTCCTATCAATCCACTGGTACCCGCTCCCACACTCTTCTTCACACTACAACTACCCTACGTGTAGGGTACACAGGAAGAACTAACATAATTATGTAGTAAGACATGTTGAAGGCAACATGAAAAAATGCGTTCATTGAATCAAGAAGTTATTAATAAAAACAAAAAACGTGACTAAGTGAAAAATTCTAAATTTCATTTTATCATACAATTTTTGGAAGCCCTGTATTTTGATACCACACTCGATAAGTTTTGAGGGAAAAAAAATATTTTGAAGACCATTTTCATTTTTATAATTTTTAATTAGTGTGCCACTCTCAGAATTAAGACGAATCTAACGACACCTATCCATTTTACAGAGCCTGTTAAAGAAATATTCATACATATACTCGAGAAACAGTACCCTCCTGGCGCAGTCGGTTAAAAATAGGTAGCGATACCTAAAAGACTTCTTACTTCTAAATGTCTTCGCCTCTGTGCTGAAATAAAACCAATTATTCGCCTCTTCGGTCTTAAGAAACGTGCGAGCTCTAGATAATGAATGAAGGCCCAAACACCCGAATAGCCAACCCATATTAAATCGTTACGTGTAATACAGCCTACGTGTCGGTTAGTGGAAAGTTTTATCACTAATTCAGGGGATGATCGATGGTGGGTTCGTAACCTACACCAATAATAAATACGCTTTGACCTTATCAAATGTGAAGCATGAGTGGTCGTACGTATGAGTTATCAATACGAGTTATGTCAGAAGTTTTCTAGACTACATTTATGTCAGGCAAACCACTTGATCTAAAGTTACAAAATTTTGAGAGTGTACTACTACCTTTAACATGTATTTCTCAACAAAAGATTTTTGGGAGTTTATCTCCAAGGTATTGAGTATTATTGGAAAATAAACTCAAACTCAAATTCCTTTAGATCTCAAGTATCGTTTGGAAATGTCAAATTTGACACACACAAGTAAACATATTCATGATCATATAATGTGTCACAAAAAATCTATATAACGGAGACCGTTGGGAGGCTCAAGAAGTTTTAATGTGAAGTTTATTTTTTTCCGTTGAATTCATGATTTTAAGGATTTCATATAAAATTGATTGATGGTTTCTTTCTTATTTTGTCTGCAATTTTTCATGGTGCTGGTACTAAATATTTTGAGGACCTAAAGCTATAGATTGATCAAAAAGCCTAAAAAAAATGTGCATTGACATTCAAAAAGTCTTAAAAATAAGACTTATGTTTTTAATAAAATCTTAATAGTAAAAATCTTCCAAAGATTAAACAAACTCTTTGGGCACGGAATCCTAAATAATTTTATATGTCTGCTGTTTTATTACAGGTTTCGGAAAATAGTTTTTGAATGAGCGCGCTGAATGCAGGCTTTTAGGCTGAATTAATGAGGTTGTATTCAATGGACCCGCTCGGGCGTCCATCGACGGAGAATAAGTTTCCAACCGGTTTGTTGTTTAAGATTCTCTCGTTAGCTCGATTATTGGAACGTTCCTGGGAGTTTATTGAACGGAATGAAAAATAAAACTCAAGACCATGCTGTGTTTACTGGACGGGTATTTACTTGGTGATAGCAAGCGTATGTGATGAGGAAGGAGGTTTTGGTCGGGTCTTAAGCATTTGTGTTGTGGGACCTTGTTTATGATGCCTGTGACCTCATAAAATATAATTCAACGTTTGTTTCTCAAGTCTTAAAGAAGTCGTGGGAGGTCCTTATGTACCCCTTGGGTCGTACTAAAAACCAACAAAAAACATAAGTAGAGCATGTGCAAAGTACGGAGAAGTATTGCCTCCACACCTAGTAGTCTGCCACCAAACAGTGGTGCACTGACAATGCTGTGTTCCGGTGGAAGGGTGTGCGTGCTGGTGAAATCGCATGTACCTGAGAGTAATATTCCCGTCTCGGGTGACGGGCGCAAAGTGGTACGACGAAATTGCATTATTTAAATAATATTACAAACTGAAAATACTTTCATTCCAAATTTTTAACATTTAAATTAGACATTATATTTTCCGAAACCATTTTGAAGGTTTACCCTATGAAATAAAAAAAATAATCTTCCAAATTCGTCCTTAACTGGCGAAGATATTACGTGACAAACATACAAATAAACCGTTTCGATTGAAATGTATCACTTACAGATTGCATTCATCTGAGCACCCGTTCAAATTGAAATATTCCCAACGATCTGATATTAAAATGTTATCGACAATAAAGGCGGTTATTATTTGAATGTTAATAGCTACAATAAATTGAGAATAACAACGTTTGCGTCGCGGTAATAAGGAGCTGGTTGTACAAGATGTAAAGTTCGGTATAAAGTGAGAAATCAAATGGTTAATGTGCCTGTTAAATTTGGTATACTAGACAAAATGGATCTTAAAATATTTTGTGAGAATATTTCACGATTGAAAATAATTTTTAGGTATTTTACGAGTTGTACGTAAAATTCAAGTAATCGTTTATTACGAAAATGCGTTTGATGTGATTTATGTTGCGCGTGCATATAATCTAAAACGTATTTGCTGATTGTCGGCTTTTACGAACCGTCGATGGGGTAACAGAGTCCACGACTAAAACCATATCTCATTTTTTACAGTCAAAATAGTATTAACTCGTTATATAGGATAATCTTGAACCTGACTTGGTAGGCAGTACGCAAAATTGCTACCGTTTTACAGGGATCCATCCATGGTGATAAATACAAAGGAAAACAACCTGACACTCCCTATGGTCTGATTTGATCACATGCACGCGCTCCTTCAAACATACTTATTGTAGAATACAACCCAAGTTTCGAAACTTGTATTAGCATGACATTTCTATACTGAATGACCATCATAAAACACTTAACCCATAAAGTTTTCAATAAAGATGTCTATGACATAGTTTTCTAGATAATACCGCGCAAAATATGTGACCTAGTAAGCTGAAGATCGTAACTAAAGTCGTTCACTGCATAGATTACAAGTTTATTAGCTATGACGTCATCTTATATCGGCTTTAAGGCCTTTGTGACATCATATATTGCATCATAGACGCATATTAGCATTAGTGATAGCGATGATATGGAAAAATGGTAGTATCGCTGTGGGAAGTAATGTTTAAAAGCTCTGCAAAATAATTCTCTGTATTGCAGGTGGCGTAAAATCACAGCACAACCCGACGACGCCTGCATGCTTCTACATGCTCACAGAACTATTTTCTATGATCTGTGGTCTCATTTATTTTGTGCTAATCTATAAAATCTGACCTTTGGAACACCTGTCCAAATTTGCAATCACACTTTTTTAGTATTGCACCTGTATTTTTCTGTACAAAATATTCCTTGTAACCACATTGTCTGCTCTGAGTAACGATTACTAAGCCAACACATGCCGTGAGAAGGCCTCATCACGCCGGTATGCCGCTTATTATTTATTAACAGGTCATAAGTGCTGAAATGTGTACAATTCATAAGTCCAAGACCACCACAACGTGTGTTGCCAGCTCTTATAAATAATTCAGAGTATCTGGGTGCTCCGCCGAAGGCATTCGATACCTCAGGGGCGATACGTCTTTTAGTTTTATATATATTTTCGCCGAACTCGGGCAAATCTTATTTCGTAGAGTTTTCAGTCGATAGACGAAATGTAATTGTACGTTATTTGAGACAGGTGTGGAATAAAATATCATAAAATTTTGAGTAGCGGTAGAAAACTCAGAGGGTTAAGGAGGACGGCGAGGAGTGCTTTCCACGCGAAGTGAAAAAAATGGCTTGTACTCTTGGACGTAAATCGAAAAGGAATGCTATTTGCCTTGAAAAGAATAACCGAGAGTTGTTATAAGAATGACGTAATATAAAATTCATCCATTCATACTTCTGGAGCCAAAACATTTGATAATTTTGTTTGTGTTAGCCATAATGAAATCAAGACGCCTATTAATCCCCATGTCGCCATAAACGTGACAAGGTAACCGCAAATTGAATTTAGCGTACACAACCAACCACATAAATAAAACTTTTAGGCTTAGGGTCCCAAAATGGCAACTAAAAAGCTTTAAGGGCCCAGCGAAATTGAATTGGGCAAATCCTTTTTTGTTAAGTTATTTGCGAGTGGCCAACAAGAACTCACGGAAATCATAATTGGGCAATAGACGAGTTGGGATCACAGAATCTGGATGCTGTTACGTTTCACGGGTCGGTTGGTATGTCCTCTCGCGTGTTGAGAGATAAATGGAAATAGGACGAATAGGGTATTTGATAGGTTGAGAAAATTGATGAGGTAATTCGTTGGTGCGCAATGAACAAGCCGATTGCCTATCTGTGTCTATGTTTACACGTATAACATACATTAAACATTGAATAATCAAACAACTTTAAACATTTCATTTAGTTTAGTTTGCTTTGTAGTAATTAATTTACTCACCTACTTTAATTTTTAATTAGTTTAGTTGGATGGCGCATTTTGAGCTACATGATATTATCTCTCGTGACTCTCTATTAAATATAGTGGTTTTACCACTATATTTAATTCATTTTTAATGATATTCCAATGAAAATTTGATATTAAAGGACCTCCGGCTTCGTGGCTTAGTTGGTAGTAGCCCTGCCTTCGAAGGGAGGGGCCCCGGGTTGGATTACACACTTTGTGTGGCGAGCACGAAGTTTGTTCTCGGGTCTTGGGTGTTTGTCTTGTGTTTCTGTGTTCTGCAACACAGAGAATCGTAGTGCAGAGCTATGAGTGTGTAAACGTTTATTATAATTATAATAAAGGACCTCTTAATATCACCATCACACGTTTAACATCACAATCCATTGGTAAACTGGAAACTGGTAAATTTTTAGCATCGCAACTTCACGGTCGATTTAAGCCCTGACCAGAGCTGGGGGCACAAACAATGAGTCATCGAACAAAAAGACGACGGCGCAGGCCGTGTCCGATTTCATCCTACAGATGAAATGCATCGGAAAACAAACATTGGGGAACTCCGGGGAACTTTATATTTCCGCTTTTCTGTTTCGACAGGGTTATTTCGAAGTCCGAACTGAGCTTCGGAGTCTGAAAGTGTTGCGACTTGCTGCGGGGCTTGCGACGTCGTATGTAAATTGTTTAAGCACACTTTGTAGACTGCGACATATCAATATCAAACATAGACGGGTTTGTAGTAACCATGCTTTCGAAGCTAACGGTCTGAGGTTTGATCCCTGGTTGGGGCAAAATTCATGTGATGAGTTTTGTCTATGGTTAATACTATTGATGATTAAAGTAAAATTGGTTTAATAACCAACTAAGTTAACGGTACTGATCATTATGAAATTTGGCAATAGAAAAATCTTCACAAAAGTCAATTGAGTTACCAACAGTGTAGAAAACCGTATCATAATTACATAATTACTACCCTTAAGACTTTTTTATTTTAATGCGACTGAAATGACGGGACGAGCACGCGGTCTACATGAAATTAAGTAGTTACGGCCGCCCGTAAACAACAAAATACGCAGGTGTTCCCCTACTAAAATATATTAGAAGACCTAAGTCGCATCGCGTTGTACTCATTACGCCTCGATAGCCTGTAATTTCACCGGCACTTTCCACCGGAACAAAACGATGCAAATACTTCTGCAGACGAACTTGGTACAAGTTATAATACAATAATAAAAAGTTAGTGATAAATGTTACCCAAATAGTAGCGATAAAAAAAAATGTGAATTTTCTGAGTGGCACGTCGCAGTCGTGTATAAGCACTGTAACCGTTTGTCACTTTTCCTTCAGCAGCAACTTTAAAATATTTACGAGTGGAAGTTTGCAAGGAATTCTTCTCGCGTGGCGAAATATACTTCGCAATGGAGTGTAGAAGTTTCGTATTAGAGATAGATTATCTTAGTTTTGTCATTTGTGGATTTATTTTTGTTGGCAGTTCGTGTGTGTTGTGATATTTTGGGAACTTTATTGATGTTGTCGTACAAATTTTAGGTATATTTTGTTAGTTTTGTTTATTTTAAGAGTATACTTGATACAATAAATCCAAGCTAATAAGCTAATATACATTACATTAACTGAGAATGAATGGGCTCTGATCTACAACGGGAGCTCAATCCAGATTGGTAGATGTCACATTTCGTCGAATTTTTGCTTCTAAGACATGCCGGTTTCCTCATGATGGATTTTCCGTCACCGAGAACGTGGTATTGCGCACATAAATTTTTCAAGTGAAAAGACTCATTGGTGCACGTTTGGGTCTGAACCAGCGACCTTCAGATTGAAAGTCAGCGTCTGTGCCCCTGGGCCACCACGCTCTAACTTATTATTAAATATATAAAAATATAAATTGAATTGGACCCTGTAAATTACAATTGGCGTCTAATTTAGTAACTTTGAGCAACATCTGCAACGAAATAATTTGTTTCAGTAAATCATAACATTTACCATTCTAACGCTACATTCAGCCAGGCCTACTCCGGATAGTGGAGTATGTTCATTTAAATGGGTATCCCGCTGGTTTGATAGATGCCATATTTTATCATTGCTCGCGGTGTCGACTGTCGGTTGATGCTACTCGGGACATAGACAAATCGTTTGAGGGGTGGGGGTGGGCGGCCGAAATTATATTGATATTGTTTTGGTCGGAACCTAATCAAATCATCTACTGCTCTCGAATATATTCTTATAATATATTTTTTTATTGTGTCATAATAAGCTTTATAATTTTTTTTAGCATTTTATGAGAAGGCTTTAATTCTTTTTAATCGACTTAAAAAAGGAGGAGGTTCTATTATCCACTGTGCATATATTTTTTTATGTATGTCCACCAATTTTCACCTTGGTCCCATATAATTTTTATCAAAATCGGTTCAATAGTTTGGCTGTCATCGAAGTAAACGAAATTGCATATTTTGCTACTTTGAAAGTTGTATAGTTGGTTCTTTTTTCGATTTCCAAATCAGTTACTTATTGATGTTAAACGATTTAAAACGAGATGCTTCATAACATGGGCTTATGTTACCGAAAAAAAAAAAAATCATGCCCATCCATATACAATAATTATTATATATAATACCTTCTTATTCTTTTTGTTTCGTTCTCTTTCTTTTCAATCATTTAAACTGTCAAACAAACTTCTATAAATTCTCTAATGAGTATAACACATATTTGGATCCTAATCTACGTAATTTAATTAACTAACACGTTTCACTGTTAATTTTACTATGAATAGCTAATTGATGTCGACACTCACGATTGCGCCGTAAATATAACTCGCACGCAACGCTGGCCGATATTTATGAATGAGGCAGTGATGCTATTAGGGGGACTATGTTGCTCGCGTCAGTAAATTAACCCGCAGAACCCCTACACGTATCCCCTGAGTAGGGCGAAAGGAGCAATCCAAAGTAGCAGTAAAACTTGTGTCGGGTCCGAGTTAGTAATCTACCGCCAAGCAGTGACACACTTTCGTTGTTCTGTTCTGGTGTAAAGGTGTGGGTGCCGATAAAAGCACAAACTTTTGAGACGTTACATCCCCTTCTCGGGTCAAAGGCGCAATGGAATGCGACTAAAGTCTTCTCATACTTTGATCGGGGAGGAACGTAGCCTATAGATATCAACAACACCCGAAGCACTGCTTTTATGTTGCCTACCCTGTAGAGATCTATTTCTTGTTAAAAGAAGTTTCTAGTTCGTTCTGGTTAAAAGTTCCGTTCTTAAAAGGTCTTAATAAAGGGAATCCTATTAATAAATCGACAACGTGTATTTAACAATAATATTGTTGAGCCCTTATCCTAATATATATTGTTTCTACCTATGTCCGATATAGCGGCCTCAGTTGACTAAAGAGCCCGATATAGACTGTGAAACCATCCAACCGATGTGCCCCAAACCCATTTCATTAGAAAGGCAATAATGCGAAGATGATTGAAGACAGCTAAACCAATGCATTGGCGCAATTTATTTTTCTTTTTTTGGTACAATTATTGCTTCATATGTTGTTAAAAAACTGTTTTCTTTTAATGTTATCAAACAGGACCTTGCTGCGGCTCGTCTCCACGCGGTTATAATTAGGATGATTAGGAATTTAATAAATATCCGATGCACGTATGATCCTTTAGCAACATTTTAATTTAAATTCAGCACACAGACTGATAGTTGGATCAGAGGTACTCTATTATTAATCGACTTCTAAAAAGGAGGGGTAATCCAGTCAGCTGTATTTTTTTTAATGTTTATTACCTCAGTTATACGTCAATTGTCAACCTATTTGGTTTTTTTTGTAAGGATATGCTTTCAGATTGGTCCCATATTTTTTATTACATGTTCAATAGTTTGGTAGTTAAATCAAAATAACTAGAAAAAAATATATCATTCAAGTAAGCGAAATTAATGTTTTGTTGTCCTATGACTTTTTTCTTTGCTCGTTGTGGATGTCACTTTTTTAAATGGCAGGGTTTACCCTCTAACGCCGAGTTTTTAATCAATCACTTGTTATTCTCAGATTTTTGATAATGACGTCACACGCAAGATTGATTCGATTCCATATTCATTCTATCGTCAGGGTTACCATGCGGGCTCTGTTTGATTTTTCATAAAAATAGACATTTTATCAATCGACAATCCCTTTGAAATTTGTTTATATTTTCCACAATTTGAGTTATCCAATTTCATTTGAAATTACTTTTACCGAGTGGATTCTGAGTTTCTATTTGACCTAGTTTACGATTCTAATAAATAATATACAGGCTGTTGAAATTGCAGGGTCTATCTGGGTGGGGCTTTATTTAAAGTTCCAACAATCTGCACTGGGATGTGCTGTGTTGCAGGTGTAATTATGTAGGAGACAAGATAAATAATGCCTGTCTCAAAAACGATTACTTTCATTGCGAATGAAACACGGGACTCTCTTCGCAGGCAGTGTGACTCTCTTGATACCAACTTATCTAGGGAGTCGTGAAGAAAAAAAAAGTTATTAAATGTTTGTTTTTATGAAATAAATGTGTACAAATTAGAATTAATCCTAATTACAATTGATAACAGATATGGGTCAACAATAAGTTCTACACGTCAAAGAGTTCCTTGTATTTATGAACTGTAAACGTTCCTTTAATATTTATTTAAGGGTCTCATAAACTTCTATAAACGTATTCACAGGAACAACACGTGAAAAATTACGATTTTTTTCAAGAAGCACTGTCTTGTAGGCTCTATGTATTTATCTTGTTTTTGTGAACACTTATTTGCGATTCATCACGAAAATCAAGATTCAGTTCATGGTGTGAAATATTTTTATTTTCTTTGTACATTTATTTATATTGGTGTGCAATAATCTATGTTTGTATTGTATTGGGTGTGTGAATATGACTCCGCCCTTTCTCAACAGATGTCGTTTTTAGTATTGTTTACGTGTACTAATAAATGACCATACTTGTATTCGATAGTACTGAATGTCAGCTATCTAACGCATTTTATGATATTTGGTTGAAGTGTAAGCAACAATTGTTTTCACCTTTTCGAAAATGTCGGTTTTTATTCCAAATAAACGTCATTTGCGGGAAGTGTTATTACATTATTTTATTGCGAAGAAAACTGCAGCGGAAACTTATCGTTTGCTTGTGGAGATTTATGGTGAGCATGCTCCGTCTAATACAACTTGCAAGGAATGGTTTCGACGATTTCAAAATAACGATTTTAGTACTGAGGATAAAGAACATGGAAAACCACCAAAAAAATTTGAAGATGCTGAATTGGAAGCATTATTGGCGGAAGATTCTTGCCAAACTCAATCAGAATTAGCTGCAGCATTAAATGTTGATCGTTCAACTGTTGCAAAGCGTTTACAAATGATGGGAATGATTCAAAAAGCCGGTGACTGGGTTCCACATGATTTAAAAGAAAGAGACATGGAACGTCGGAAAACCATTTGTGAAATGCTGCTTCAAAGACAGCAAAGAAAAGGATTTTTGCATCGGATAGTCACAGGAGACGAAAAATGGATACACTACGAAAATCCTAAACGCAAAAAAGCTTGGGTGAAACCAGGCGAACCAGGCCCATCACAGCCAAAAATAAATATTCACTGTGCCAAGGTCATGCTCTGTATTTGGTGGGATCAGAAAGGTATTGTATATTATGAGTTGCTCAAACCCTCTGAAACTATTAATGGAGAAGTTTACCGACGACAACTAATGCGTTTGAAGCGAGCCATAGAAGAAAAACGACCAGAATGGGTGAATAGACATAACAAATTAGTTCTTCAGCATGACAATGCCAAACCGCATACCGCAGAAGTCGTAAAAAGATATTTAGAGGGACAGGACTGGGAAGTGTTACCCCACCCGCCATATTCACCAGACATAGCTCCTTCGGATTACCACCTATTCCGGACGATGCAGACAGACCTTACTGGAGAAAAGTTTACTTCATGTGAAAGTATCAAAATTTGGATTGACAACTGGATAAGCTCAAAAGACCAGGACTTCTTCCAGCAAGGAATACGAAAACTACCTGAACGATGGGCGAAGGTTGTAGCTGCAGATGGAGCATACTTTCAATAATTTTTTTTTTAATTTTGTAAGCGAACAAATGTGTTTTATTTTGACAAAAAGGGGCGGAGTCATATTCACACACCTATTATTCTACAATATAATTTATGACGGACGGTGTGAACAAGCCGCAAAGCTTTGAAAACTCAGCAGTTCACATAATAAATAACACCCTTATCACCATTACCTAAGATTCAAAGGGCAATAAAATGAACAAGACATTGCATTATGGGGTTAGTCACGCGATATCATTATTACGTCATTTGTAAGGATGCGCCGTGATTTATTCAGAAGTTACTATTTGAAGGGGGGTTCATTCATTTAAATTATTGACATCGTTCAAGGCTTGGTCACATCAGTAGACCTGATGCACATTATAACGTGTTTGTATTGTTACACACATATCTTTGTGCGCATCATATGCCGCCCAAAAATTGGTGTGTGGCGTTACATCTGACGTTTTACCCATAGTTTTTATGCTGATGTTTATGAGCGGCAGTCACTACTTAATAACGTATTGATTGTCAGCTCATTTTATAACTTTAGCAATGTCGTTTTTAATTTGTACCATGTCATTCGGTTTTTGTTCCAAAAAAACATTATTATTGTTAAAAACACATTGTTATATAAAAGAACATTCGTACAAAATGAAGATCTTGATATTTTTTCAAAGAACGAGATTGTTTAACTGTTATCTTAGTTAGTTCGTAGTAAGTGGTAAAATTATCAACAATTTTTATAAAATCCTTAATTTGATTAATGTTGAATTCACTTGAATGTATATCCAAACTATCACACTTATATTAAAAAACGATTGTTTGTATGTATTTGTGTATGTTTGTTACTTCACGCTAGAAAGTTAAATACAGTAACAGTGTCGCGAGTCCAATAGTTTTTTTCCAAAAAAGATCAAAAAATTATGACCAATACGCCCAAAAAAATTTTTACTTCAAAATCTTTATTGTTATAAAATAAGATACTGGCAGGTACAAATAATATTTTGAAACCTTTGACTTCCAAATCAGTTGAAAACTGTATTTCGGAAGCCAGGGTCTTCTACCAACGGTGTGTATCAAAACACATATTTAATAACACTTATAGCATATAGATTTTTAATATAATGAGATGTAATTAATATGCATTGTATGTTGTTGGTGTTTTTTTTTATGTTATTTGAACTTTTGTGTTATATTTTGTTAAATTCTGTTGTTTATTTTTTGTAAAATGTTATTATAATGTGTGCTATTTTAGCAAATAAATAAATGTCTATGCCTATGTCTATGTCACTTGTCACGTGGTCTCGAGTCAAGCGCCAGTGTAAATTGTCCTAAGAATTTTATATTTATTCAGATTCATTTCATCATACATTTATTATATGAGCTATCCTTGAAGTTCTGTCTCCATGTTTAAGTTCCAATAATTTCCTCCGGGAACCAGTAATTTGACGATGAATTGTTAATGTCCCCTCTCTACGGGTCATTTCAACCCCAAATTGAATTAGTGACAGTATAAGGTAAAATTAAAATTTACAAGACTTAATGGAATTTTAAATTGACATTGCAACCCACGACACGTCAAAAGCTCATACATAATAATGCTAAATATATTGATAAGCAGATGATCGACGAGGATGTATGAAATATATCTAAGAGAAATTATACTTCATTTCATGTTGTTTGAGTTATTGAAAACAGGAACATTTTTAAGATAATTATAATGGTAATTTAGAAGAAAAGACCTAAAAGTGTGGACTAATTGATAATATAATATTCTGTTGAACACTCAAAGTTAGAGAGCTGTAGCTCTATTTTTAATATGGGTCATTTCGATTATGCTACTAGTCACGGGCAGCTGGACTGACATTTTCCATTGAGCGAGTCAGTGGAAAATGGGTCTACGCTGTTTCGTAGCAATTCGTAGCAAATGCGTAGAGGTTTTGTAGATGGTCTACGCAACTACTACGTTTACTAAATAAAACCAAGCGTAATTAAAACTTGTATATTGGTTGTCAACGTTGATTTTATTGTAAGGTTTCGTAGGAAACCTAAATTATTATTATGAAATAAATGGAATCCTGATATGCTTTAAGTAAGTTTTAAGAAAGTCTTTATAATACATTCAATTTTAATATACGTAATGCACTTTGGTATTATTGAAATAATGGAATTATTATGCAACAAATAACATGGTTTATGTCTTCAAGGTAATTTGAACAGCTCTATGAGAAAACCTCTAGATGGGTATTGGATTTCATAAACAACTTCAAACTTGGACGCGTAGACTCTTGGCAGTAAATCGCATCGCATTTCTGAACAAAACCAAGTTATGATACCTACCTATAGCTTATGGATAACTAAAACTTATTGACAACTTCTTTAAAACTTAACACAGACTTCAGGTACAGCTTGCAGAGAATAGGGTCCATATTCTAATAAATCCCATCTGCGAGATATCGTCACATCTCGAATAGCATCCGTCTTGTATTCTATTTCTCATATTTGTTTGCAAAGTGCAAAATAGATTATTTTATCCTGTAACCAAACTAGGAACTTACACGGGTTTTAATGTTTGACGGTTTTAATTCGTATGTGGGATAGATTGCTGGGTCATTTTTTGTTTGGAGTTCTTTATACCTGTTTAATAGTAGATCTGAAAAGGAAATTATGTGTTGCGCATCTTTAAGAGTATTTACGTGTGATTGTGCTTTGTCGAAAGCTGTATATAAAATATTGAGAAGCGAAATAGTGTCGAATCTATTGTTGAGTATTGCCTAATTAGTTATCATGAACTATAACTGCCCCCTATGATTTAGTTCTTACGGAAGAAAACGGTGAATGGAGCAATGTTTTTGTAAAATTTCTTTATTTCAAGTTTACTCGTAGTGGAGGAGTACTAAATAATAACACTCTTTTTAGGCCATCCTAATAAAAGAGTTAAATATTAACTTAGTGATTATAAATTTTATAAAACAGTTTTAGATTATAAAAACCACTACGGAAAATACATCTCAGTGTACCAACGCAGCTACTAAGCACTTTGAGGAATTAAGTTTGCTTTTAACGATGTTATTAGTAACTCAAATTTCATAAAGAATGATTAAGATTCCTGGTCCAGAAATATAAATGATAACATTTATTGAAATGATCTCGATGTGTCTATGAATAACCCTCTTTTGTTAAGCTAACAGACCTCGCCACTTGCTGCTGCGAATTTTGAGAGCGGTGATGTTACATGTCGTGGTTCCGGGAATATGCATTTGCTTTGTGTAGAGACACGTATTACATACCCACGTATTGTTACGTTGCAGTGCGAAATTTTGAGCGCACCGCCGCGACGTGCGACTCCGTGTGTTATCCGCCTTAATTTAAACATGATCAAGATAATAAAAATTTGGCGTTAGCTTACCTCCTCTATTTTCGCTATCTGCTGGTTTCACTTGTATTGCCCGGTTCATCTGTGAACAAGATATACAAAAACGTTAATATTTTTTTTTTCCAAACTAAAACCTATTTATTTTTAATATTGAAAGACTTTTTAATATTAATATAAAGGCATCCAAAATTGCATGGATAGAAGTTGAAGCAAGCGCAGCCTAAATTTATCCGTTAAAGTATCGTTTTATCACTTTAAATAAAATTATTAACAATCCGCACTCCGTAATAAACCGTAAAAATAAATAGAAAATTTTATTTGGCCATGATTATAACTTCAGGTTTCTTGAATATTCCGACACCAGAGATGGCCACTTATTACCATGAAAAGATTAGAAAGAAAACGTAATTCTCAGTAATTTTTAATATTATTCTTACGCCATTCACAGAATAGTTTTGTCAAACACAATACACAGAATTTATATAAATTGAAAGCCGCCCAACATAATTTGTGTAAAATGTCCTTTACACTAAAATTCTGCATAGCAAATTAACAATAACAGATTATTGAAGCGTTCTCTAACACTAATGAGATATAGAATAATTTCTGTCAAAATTAGCCCTATTGTGTTTTACCGGTAAATTTTGAATAATGTATTCTAACTGCGGTAGTTGGCCGAGCTAATTGGCTAGTTAATGCAACCACAATTGTACAAATCAAACAAGCAAGATCTATAAGACCCGCCAAACCGTTATAGATTTAAAAAAGTACGCCGTCCCGGTGAAATTAACAACGCTTGAGGCATGACATCCTCAGAGTGACGGGTGTAACGCAATGTGACTTGGGTCTTCTCATGCTTTGGAAGGGGAAGAGAGTAAAATTTTTTGGTATTGGTAACCATTTAACACCAAGTGGGGCTCGTGCCGTCACTTTAATCGCAGAAGGCGTACATTGAACGTGCACGAACCAATAAATAATTGGACGCTTTGAACAATGAACGGTTTCAAGAGGTTTTCAGAAAATATTATTGTTCTTATCACAAATTTGTATAAGAATCCTCAGTAGTTATTTAACTAAAAGAAAATTATAGCTTTGAAGTCTAGATTCTTTTAACTTTTTGTTTTCAGATTTTATGCTTCATTTGTATAACGGTTGAAGTAAACTCGTTTACTTTGTCAGTCGCAGTTACTAATTAAGTTTGGTAACTTCGGATTTTCTTGCTTTTGTTACTAAATTTCGGAGTTGTTTGTATATTTTAATCTCAAGAGAGAGCTTAGTCAATGCAAGTTGCTCGCATTTAGAACGTGGCGACAAAATTCTACGACAGACATTTTTATTTAAGCACTATAATTGACCGACTTGAAAAAAGGACATTTGTGTTTAGAAAACGTTTTACCTGTGAAAAAAAAAACTTTTTTACAATCGATTACGCTGAAAATTTTATATAGCGCTATGTCGTAAATTCTTGTGGTACTTGATTGGTAATAGATGCCCTATGTTACATTATCCAAGTATGAATATGTTTGGCTCACATCCAACAGTAACAATGTAATTGTTGTATTAATCAAGTAATTCGTATATTACCGATAAAAACGATTTTACAAAAGAAAAATCTAACGTATAAAATTAATATTCAAAACAAATACAGTATGCACTTTAGACGTGGGTAAGTTCGTGCTCCCGTTGAATATTCGCATGTAAACCTAACTAGGTGACCACAATGTTCCGAATGGTCGCTATGGTAGCGTTTCCTGTTTTGTAAGGCGCGAATTGAACTCGTCCACATTCTGACTGAGGATGAATGTTGAAAGCTGCAGCCAACTTTAATTACAATTGTAAATGGTATTGTGGTTATTTTGTGAATGAAAACTTCAAGGAACGTGCGAAATATTGTATTTTGCGCGAGGCCTTTGAGATTTTAATTCATAATACTTGGACAGAGTTGTTTTTATGTGACAAAGGACGAGATGATGTCACCCACCTTATATTGGGTGGTTATCTCCGCCCATATTGACAACAATATTACTTAGGTCAGAAACATAAGATCCAAGTCACTCTTCGTTGCGCCCGCCACAAAGTTACGTCTCATGCGCATGTGACAGGCATAAATTAGCTTATTCAAAAATTAGCAAGTTATAAATTAGCTTTTTGAATATTAATAACTTTTTCATTAAATTTCTTTTAAGTAATAATATTTTATATAATATATTATCTTTACCATTTAAAAAGAAATATACCATATATGGCGTGTGTAAAAAAAATGCCAAAATTATCAGAAATCCGCGAAAATATCACAAAACAACAAAAAAAAAAACCAAATACCAAATAAAAGTATAGTCGAATTAAATACGCTTCGCAAATTCACTTTAATAAAGACTCGAAGCTATGTAACAAAAATACGGTTAAGTTTTCTCTGAGACTTTAGTCCCCAGTTAGCAATTACATGTTGCCAACAACCTCGTTACAGCAATTTCAAGGTACAGGTGACCTTTACTTTTTTAAGTATTAAAGTGACGGGACAAGCTGACAGCCCACCTGATGTTAAGTAGTTACCACCGCCCATAAAAAACCGAAATACTACTCAAGTCTTCCCAAAAGAAAAAAAATACCCGAGTAGTCTCGCGCTGTGCCCGTAACTCTGAGACGGGGATGTTAACCTGTGTACCAAGTGGCATACATATACTATACAAGAAGATGCAAAACACAAAACAGTCGCGCAAAGGTTATTGTATTTCTAGAGCCAATCGTAGTCATAAAAAAACCAACATCAATACTTTCTCGCCCTCCAGTTATCTCACCGGTTGAGATAACCGGAAGTTGACGCGGTAACAATTTAAGAACATAGTTTATAAAGGGACAGACTAAGATATTTGAAAAATTAATGTATACCTCACGGTAGGTAACTTGCTTAATTCGAAAGTATCAAGCCAACATAGCAGTAGAACGTACCAATTCAATTCAATTCAATTTATTTTATTTCATACAATTTATGGTACATATGTTACATTTTAACAATAATAATAGAAAAAATTATTTAACGGAAATAAATTCCTGCATTGTTCACCCTCTGCACAAGACACTCCCATAGCGGAGAAGTTAAACTCTTCGACACTGTCAGAAGGATGTTATTGCGATTGCCATAGCATCCTTCTGACCAAATTCACCTGAAAAAGTACTGCCACCACGCCTGGTGAACCCTCACCTGGTGAAAATACAGGCCCGTGAAATCATAAATCCAAAGTCTCTGAGTGACGGGCGCAACGCAACGCAGCGCAACTTGGGACTTCGTAATAATGTGAAGAATACATCATAATAATGTGAAGAAAAAAACACATATTTTTTGTGTAAATTTTAGCTACCTAAACGATACTTATGATTTGATGGGCTATATACGTTTAAGTTTGACATATCACATACAAAGTAAAATAAAACTACGTTCTTTTATATACTTTAATCTATAATCATTTACTTTAGCGGTTTTATTGATATTAGCAAAGTTAAACGTAGCGAGAGAGAGACAGATGTATATGCAATGGGCGGAGTCGGAATGATAGGTAGTGTATCGTTTTTCTTTGAAGCCTACTGCAAGAAGGCTTTGACCAATGAGCTGTGAGAGTGTTCGGAAAATGAACAGAAACATATTCGAAACTGCGGAAAGTAATGAGTGGAAAGCCTTAGAACAGTTCTTATAAAATCAATGAAGCTTTGAAAGTTTAACTAACTCATTTTAAACTCTTTCGCTTCTCCTCTATTTTAACAAATTCTCATATAACTCATATAATACCCATGAATTGAATTAATTTACATAATTCAATTCATGGGTATTTCACACAGCCCCAAACTAAGCTTGTACTATCGGAACCAAATGACTAATAGAATATGAATTTAGTATTTTAATTTGTAAATACATTTTTATAGTATAAAGTAACTTCCAGACCCAGAGCAAAAACATAAATTTATCAAACAAATATAATATTTATGACTTAAGAAAGCATGACCTCGTAGGAAAATATTTATTAAAAAAAAAGTTCCCACTTATTTTTAAAAAATAACTAAATTTAACTATATAATTTAATTTTTGACTTTGAATTCACTTTATCGCATAGAAGGCAAAGCTACTACCAACTGAGCTGTGAAGCCAGTTAGTAGTAGCATTTAATAAAACCTATTTCACTTTGCTAAACAAACGAACATTAAAATACAGACTAATTAAGGGAAATGGTTACACCGTTAGCAGTGTTCACTATAATTTAGGGTTCAGTAAAGTAATGACGCAAAAGATACCATCTATTATGCAGCGTGCTTTCAAAGCATCGTCTATGTTAATCGACTTTTAAAAATAGCTTCACGTATTAAATGGACACGATGACCATCATTCAACAACATAAACACATACCAGTATTTTTCTATTATATAATGTAAGTTATCATATTTTTATGTTTAATAGAAATAGGGTTATGAGTTAAAATTCTCAAAACTCAATACTCAATACATTTATTGTTTCTCATAATGGTGCAAGGTAATATTTTTGGTTTACATTATGATTATGGACCCTTGCATACCCCAAGTATTGCAGTATTAACGGAGGCAGTCTGCAGTTTTCTAGATATCGACTAGATCAGATCAGACTAGATAGATTTAGACCAACCTATACGCTATAGGTTGGTCTAAACTACCTACACGCTATAGTAAATTTTATACCTTTATATTGTATGTTTTATTTGTATGTTTAATAAATTTCAAACGATTTCATATCAAATTTTTTTTTTAATTTATTTTCTAATTTATAGTCAATTGGATTATTATTTTTATTATAAAGCATTTTAAGTATGTTCGTAGTAGCAAAAGAAATTATCAGATTTCAAAGCGGTTTTTTATATTTTTGACAGTGATTAGTTTTAGCTACATTTACATGTTTTGTATAAATAGCTCGAACCGTTTATATGATCATCAACTTTGAATCATTATCGTTAATATATTGAGGGATTTTGACATTTTGTGCAGCTAAAAACATGACTTTTTTATATCAATTATTACACTAGATTTCATGAAAAATCATTGAAATGGAATCAGTACATATTATTTACTGTTTGAAATAACACGTCTGTGGAACACGACAAAAACACACATTTCTACTGTCAAAGCTGTCAGCTTAAATAAACGTGGAACGCCCAAACTGTCAATGGATGGTCACTAGATTACTGTGCGATGTCATCGTAACCAAGCAACCGAGCCGACAACAAATTTAAATAAATTGGACGGTATTTTCGGACGACGAGAGACAAACAGAAAAATAAAAGCCCTATTTCATTAATGAACGCTCGTTAATTTCAACTGACAGTGACAGTTGGTAATCTAGATTGAAAATTTAATTAAAAATATTTCAATTAAGTTTTTCACCAACGCTTGACTTTATATTGATATACTCGTATATGTAAAGGACTTTATTTGAAACTATTTTGAATGGTAATAAGTTTCACAAAACCACTCCAAGATAATTTTGATTAATTATATCTGAGAAACTATTTAATGTACGAGTATCAGAAATATATTAACTTGAAATTAGACCAACATTTTATGAACCACAACAGCTGATTCCCGAAACTTAGTAACATAAATTAAATTCTAAAACCAAAAGTCAATGTCCAACAAGAAATTCCTAACAAAATTGTGTGCTTTTGTTGCAAAGTAAAACCGATCATAAATTAAGAATCCGTTATCCAATCCCGAAACTTACACAGAATTTATTAAGTAGGTAATTCAATAGAGGTCGAAAGCTCTCAATTTTTACATTATTTCTAAGAGCACGTTTTATAGACCCACTTTTAAAACTCTAACAGCTTTAATGGAATATCTCGCAAAGTTTGCCAAATTGAATCTTGCTAAATGTTTTTATTTTCTTCGAGTAACTTTTACAAATGCTCGATTGAATGTACTTTTATGCTATCCAAGTTATTTGTGTAAGAGTATTTTGAGATATTTCTTGATTGGATTTGTCTGAGTCATCAGCTTATTTGACAATAAACGTAGGCAACAAATACGATTGGGATGTGAAATAAAACGGTAAAATTTTGTGTATATGTTTCACGGTGTTGGGTGAATTAGATGAGGCTAATAATTATATTATTAGGAGTACAAATAAGATTCCGCCGTTTTATTGTAGATGGCACGGCACGGAGTTTCGGTTAGCTTTCGCAGATGATAACCGGCTTAAAAAATAGTTTGGACATTCAAGAACAACATAACCTATTAATATCATTGATTTTATATTGGTAAAATATAATTTTTATAAGTTGAAAATGTCAAAATTTGAGCCAAGTAAACGTCATTTGCGGGAAATATTAGTTTACTTCTTTAATTTAAAGAAATCTGCTGCTGAGGCGCATCGATTGCTCGTAGAAGCATATGGTGAGGTTGCTTTGAGTGAAGAACGTGTCGAGAGTGGTTTCAAAAGTTTAAAAATGGTGATTTCGACGTAGAAGACAAAGATCGCAGTGGAAGGCCAAAAATTTACGAGGATGCAGAATTGGAGGAATTATTGGAGGAAGATTCATCTCAAACACAAAAAGAACTTGCTCTAACATTAGAAGTCACTCAGCAAGCAGTCTCACATCGTTTAAAATCATTAGGAATGATTCATAAACAAGGAAATTATAATATTATATTAAATAATAATTATACATATTCACGGACATTATACACAGTGCCGTCTAGCTTCAAACTATGAGAACAAACAAGCATGACTTGTACTATGGGAACTAGGTAACTGATATAATACTTAATAGTATTTTTTTGTAAATACATTGATTGTTAATTAATAACGATAAAATTTAATCAATATGTAATTGACATGCCTCTATACTTTATGAATTGTTGAAATTATAATGTATCTATTTCTTGACAATGCCACTATACAGTAGCTATTGTTTATTAATTATAATTGTATTAATTTTAAGTATTTCTTTGAAGCTACAATGCTTGTCTATTAATTATAAGACCTCTACATAATTATTGCAATAATATAATGTAAGAAGAGTATGTAACACTCAGACAGATAGCAATCATCTATGGTCGTCGCCTAAATGTTTGTCTTGAGTGGGAATATAATTCGCGAACTATACCGCATATAACAGAAGGCAGAGCAACCAACTGAACTGTGAGGTCCGTCGAGGAATCTAAAATACAAGTAAAATATAACTTTTGCCTCAAAACTTAGACACTTGATTAATTCCTGTGGAAATTTAAGCGTCCACAAATTATTGTAATGCTGGACCAACAGTTTACCCAAAAGTTGTGGAAGAAATGGTAGTCAACCCAACTATCCGACATTGACATAACCGAGGAGGTAATGGGGCGTGGAGAGAATATTCTTTTACAAGTTTCGGCCTTAGAGGGCCATGATAAAACTTTTTATGTTCTACTTATATGAGATAGGACAGTTTTGGAATCCATAACGCACCGCCGTTAGTATATGGCTTGGGTGAAATCGGCTGTGAACTTGTGAGACGCTTGTATCGGCGATGTCGTCATTTTATATTTGGTTGTAACTTATTAGTTAAATTAAATTTTAACCTATTAGTTAATTCTTTACATGTGTAGAAAATAAAGTGTTTAAGGCGCAACACAATGCAACTTGGGTCTTCTCATATATTAATAGGGGAAGACCTGAGTCGTTTTTTGGTTGTTTATGAGCGGTGGTAACCACTTTACCATACATTAAAAATATAATTTAAAAATCCAAAAGTAATTAAGTTTTTGGTCTTTAAATTTTTACGTTAAAGTTCCGTTTGATACTCATTCATTAAATTAAATATCAAACTGTGAATACTATTATTTTTCATTACGAAGCATTATATTTATAAAACGCAAAATTTCTAAAGCAAAAACTAAAGAAGCTTCAAAACGCCCTACCTAGTCGGATTATGAATAAGAGCAAAATGGGTTTCTTTAACAAGACTGAAAGAAAATTAGCTTTGCATAATGCTTTGGCATAACCGGTGAGGCTAATACCGTACCGGAGAATTTTCCGAATACTTTTACATTTAATCAGATTTCTGTACAAAGGACAGACGTCCATCTTACTTTTTTATCTTGTTACTTAATGCCACGAGTACTTTGAACTCTAAAACTGAAAGTAAAGAGAAAATCATTTATTTAAATAAAAAAAAATAATAATAAGCAAAAAGCTGACATTGAATCAAGTTGCGTGGGCAATCAAGCGTCTATGAGGTCGTAAGCAAAACAAACAATAACAAAGCTACGGGTAACTAAGCACTAATTTGCATAAAATATTTATAATTATAACCAAACGTTTTCTATAACCTGAAAATAAAAAAATAAAAATTAACGATAAATAAAAAAAAGTGTGAAAAACTTTACGAAAAGTCAAAAACTATTCAAAAGTTCACTTACAATAATAGGTGGAGGAGGGTATTCGACGTTCGCAGAACGCAAAATATCTACTAGATGAACCATATGGACTGTTATGATAATTCTCAGGTTGATAAAGAAACTTCAAACTGGGTTTACTGATAAGAGGGAGCGAGACGCGACCGTTGCGATCGTATGTCAGTTGAGGAGCGACGCAACACAACCGAGCGGCACGGAGTACGGACGTCGACTGACTGAGCGGGCCAAGCCGTACGCACGCGGGGAGGTCGGAGGTACGCACTCACGCAGCCGTGACAGCCAATCGCGTGCGTGCGCCGCGCGCACCCCCGCGCACCGCACCCGCCCCTCGCCCGCCCGTCACCTCACAATCGATGCCCTATATTGCATTAATTATTTGGGAAACACGCAATAAGATAACGCGAGGTGGCAGAGGCAGATAAGGGATCTCTGAGTAACTTTAAATAAATCATCGTGTCTTCGTCCATCAGACGCGGTCGCGAAGGAGCGCTGCTTCGCGTGCTGCCAGGCTTCTGTTACTGATAACGCGTTATTTACTCCGGTCCGGCGTATATCTTTGTTTTTATCTGTCAGGTTATTTATAGACAAAATATAATAGAGGAAAAAGGCTGCGTTCATTCATCAAGTCGTGGAATTTGTTTAGTTGGATAAACCCTATTCCACCTCGAGCCAGGTTTGTTTGCGTGGTGTGGAGAACGAAAACAAACGATATAAATATATTTTTTGGAAGGTTGTCAACTTGTCGTTTGCCAATATTAATATATACGAGGATAACGGGGATTTTACGATAGGATTTATTTCGTGTTTTGTTGGGGCCACGGCGATTATCGAATATGGTTATCGTTGTAGATTGAATTAATTTTCAGAATATTCTTAATCAAAGAAATGTAATATAATTTCCTGAAAACTATAGTGTTATCTGTATAACTTATTTTTCTGATGTAAATGTAACATCAATCAAAAACATTTTTAGTTTGAATAATATCTTAAGAACAAATCAAAAGTGATATTTCTTTCGTTCTCTCCCCCATAAAGGGTCAGACAGAGTTTGAGCAATCGCTAAACTTAGTAATAAAAAGCGTGATCTCGTTCGTCCTTTTTAATTAAAAAAAATGATTATTAATTACTCGGAAATTTAATATTTTGAATACTATAATTATAATCTTCGATATCTCTTGATAATTTAAATTTAATTATAAAAATCCGTTTTTTGTTTCATAACTTTTATATATGTTTGTGATAACTCCTCGTTATATTATAAAAAGTCGTAAGAAGTATCACGACATGGCACAATCTTTACAGCGTGCAGAACGTAAAATTAAACTTTTTTTTTAATTGAATTTTATCCTTCTAAAAACATACACCCTATTTTTTTTATGATCTTAAACGTAATTTTACCCTAACAATCTATACTTCAATATTTTAATTTCTCATATTTCAACCACAGGAACAAACTTTTGAGTTGAATTCTATCCATATTTCATTTCTATGGGGCAAAAATCATCCAAATAGATCCTTAAAAAAGCCTAGCAAACATACAAAAAGCGAAACCTACAACCGTATTTTGGACCTCCTTTTTGTAGTCGATTAAAAACGGAGAACCACCGCCCGCGGAGTAATATTATGATTATCACTATCACTGAATCGCTTATGAATAAGGCAGTATACATTTGAGCCTTAGACTCGGAGCCACGACCCTAATATCAATCTCCATCAGAATTCAAGACGGCACGAGTTGGTCACCTGCTGCTGGACGTGAGAGGAATCTGCGTTATGGAATAATTAGCACTATTGTTTACCACTTGGCTGGCATAAGGGTCAAATTCGGTCAACTCTATTACTCATACTTTGGAAGTGGAATGGTTTTTAAACTTCCGTAGGAAGTTATCAGTTAGGTTTTATTTTTAACCGATTGCGCCAGAAGGGTTGTTTTTTGAGTGTACGTATGTTTATTTTTATGTATATTTGCTTGGCACACTCTGTAGCCTCGATGGATTTCCGCTTGAGAGGTATCGTTAGATTTGTCTTAATTGTGAAGGTGAGTGGATACTAATAATTTGAGATTTTTCACGCAGGCGGGTTTTTTGTATTTTGGAATAATTTGCTTTTTTTCTTATTGGTCCATGGATATTTAATCTAAATCGATTCAATAGTTTGGTTTTTAAATCAAAATAACTGGAAAAAATATGTCTTCCGGGTAAATGAAATTGCGTATGGGCTAAGAAAATGCTGACTAGGTACTAGGGCAAGGCTTTTTAATAATATATGTTTAATATATTATATATGTAATACGTGCCTTTTTTGTAAAAAAATTTTATTAAAATAAGAATTCGTACCAGGAATGTGAATAGAGTTTATTAATATAAATATCAAGTAATTGTTCCAGAATACAATGGAAATAAAGTTTTGACTATAAATTTGGCTTACAAGAGAAAAGTTAAATGTTTACGCTTCATATTGGAGGGGGTAAATTAAAGTTCATAATAAATTGTGAATTTTAAAAATTGTATTATTAAATTGTAATTGTATTTGAAAAATTATCAAAACAATTTAAAAAAAAATCCTTGTAGATGTACGTAGGCTTAGTACCCTTTGGGTGCCGAAAAAAGGTTAATTTTAGTGAGCTTAATTATACATTTTGTATATTCGTAAAATATTTAAAATTCTTGCAAAACAAATACAAAAGGTTGGATAGATAAATGTTTGTTACTCAATCACGACAGAACAGCTGAAATGATCTGGATCAAATTTGGCACAGAAATAGATTAGTGTGGATAGCACATAGGTATTATAACTATAACTTTACATTCCGAAAAAAAAATCACTCTTAGAATGGCCGACGACGGATGCAGCTAGTAAGTATAAAATGTACTACTTAGTATAAATGCGTAAAGAAGAAGCCACTCATACAATAATAAACCCAAAGTTTTTCAACTTCGCCCAATCAGGTAAAATAAGCGGCTTCGATTTTAATTCTCAAGGTGATACGGATCGAGTTTCGGAATCTGAACTTGTTTATAATTGACTGAATTTGAATAATTCATAATCTCTTCTGTAGCCGAATCGTAGCGAGATTAGCCGTGAATTTATCGAGTTTTCATGAGACTTGCCTACCCATTAGTTATGAAATATGGTGAGCTTCTAAAGTAGAGATGTTTAATTGCTTTAGAGAATCAATAATTTAAACTGTAGACCTTACTAGACACGAGCTTTGTGCCCGGAAAAGGTCGGCAGACTCAAATATATGCAAATTAAGATGGGGTCATGGGAGATGCACGCGGGTCGCTGTTTTTTTATAAAAACGTCAACGCAGTGACTCCTAAATCACTCTACTGCTCTTGAAGATTTACCATCAATACTGTCAAGCAAAGCTATAATTGATTTTTATAAGTCTATTTAATTAAAAAAAACAACGTTAACACACTCATACCTCTGCACTAGGATTCCCTGTGTCGCAGATGGCATGGACAAACACAGAAACACAAGACAAACACCCAAGACCCGAGAACAAACTTCATGCTCACCACACAAAGTTTGCCCCGGCCGGGAATCGAACCCGGGACCCCTTGCTTCGAAGGCAGGGCTACTACCAACTAAGCCACGGAGCCGTCGTATAAAAATGAAATGATCAACATTATTCATAAACGTATATTAATGTAACTAAACTTCTTGTAGCTGTACATCGTAACATGAAGTTTTGAATCATTACAAATGCATGCATCTCTAAAGTTCTTTAAAATAAGTGTATGAAGAAAATTTACATTTATAGAAGGTATTTATAGAATTTTTTTCCACATCTATAATAAAGTTTTAAATTATCTATTACAATATTATCATAACTAATATTACCTAATATTTACTCATGATTATGTAAATATAATTTCAACAGTTGAATTTGCACGCTAGTGTTTTTATTATATATATTTATAAAACTGATTTATCAATCCGCCAACTAAAATTCTATTGAAAGGTGTACCTTCTTGAAATCATTTATTTAGGCGAAATTCAATTACGACACAGTAATGGTGGCTGACCGATTTTTCCACCTCCATCTTGTCTTTGACACATGTCAAATTGGTTTAAAATAGGTTTGACGAGGGCCTAAAATTAGCAGAAGTAGTTTAGGATCAAAGCTCACCAAGATATTTATGACCCGAAATTGAAATGCTGAAGAAAGCAAGTATTATAGTTGTGACGGAAATTAATAAATAAATATTCGTGGACATTTCATATAGCACCGTCTAGCCCCAAACTAAGCTTAATAGCTTGTGCTATGGGAATTAGATTATGAATAGAATTCTAATACAGTATTTTTTAGTAACACCCAGAGAGTGGACACAATCGAAATAGGACTCAGGTTCTCCCTATCCCTACGTTTGAGGAGACTTAAGTCGCAATCCATTTCGCCCGTCCGGAGATATAACGCCTCAAGTGCCTGTTATTTCACCGGCACCTACACCCGGCACGGTTGCTTGCTTCCGTACGTGAGTACCCTCGGAGCCTACACGTGTCTCCAGGGTAGCATAATAGGAACAACCAAAGTAGCAGTAGGACTTCTACCAAGTTCATCCGGAGGTGGATAGCCACCACACCTTGCTAAACTGCCGCCAAGCAGTGATGACCTCGCATGGGTGTGTTCCGGTGATAGGGTATTCATTAAATTGCTGATTAAATTATAACCGCATGAGATGGTAGATCACGTCGACTTAAGCCTTCTCATACTTTGGTAGGTGAGAACTTGAGTCGCGTTGTTGCTTTCAGCTCGTCCCCTTACTTTAATTACATAAAAAAAGTCGTTATTGCTTGCCGAAATTGGAAAATCAACTTAGGATCCAATGTGAACAGGCAGCGTGAACATAACACTCCTTTTTTTAGTCAGGTGTTAACTATAGAAGAACACGCAGCTGTCCTTAAGACAACCACACGATCTTCTGTATTTTTATTCGCGAGAGCGATCTGGTAATTGTGTTTTATAGCTGGTCTACTGAATCTTCACGCTATGAGTTTATGGTGCCGTTAAATCCGCAGGTTTATGGTGAGGGTAGCTCGAATGGGCTCGTGATAAGAGGTTAGTGGGTACCTGGTGTTGGAAGAACTATTAAATTAGTACGCAGAGATGTCTGAGCCGGCTTAGAATGAATATTAAATGTTTTTCCTTGGGAAGCATTTAAGTACCAAATTACTTTACACGCTGATGTATGTCTTATAGAGTGTTTAGTGTTTGCTTTAACGAGACTAAAGCTATCAAAAAATGTATACAAAAAATAATTAGAGAAATAATTAGACTGATCTTTAGCTCGATTGTAGTCTGCCTTCTGTAGAGGGTTCGATTCCCACCCAGAACAAGCATTTATGTAACGAACATAAATGTTTTTTCAGTGTCTGCGTGTTAATATGTATTAGATGTTTGTAAATATTTAAAAAGTAAGTACTATATAAGTATTCTATCAGTTATCTAGTTCCCATATTAGGCTATACTCGTATTTAGTTTTGGCGCTGTGTTAAATGTTCATAAATATTTTTTGCCGGTGAAATCGTGACGCAATGTTACATATTTCTTCTAAAACCTTAGTAGGGGAGGACCTGAGCTGTGATACGTGTAAAGTTGCGGTAACCATTTAACATCTAGTGAGCCGTCAGCTCATTATGATTGCATTAAAAATAGAATCAATTAATTTGGCATAATAAAAATTCGGAACTAATGAGGTTTTTTAAGTAAAAAATAAGGTTGCCTGGAATATAGTAAATTTTTTTAAGGCAAAAAAACAGGGTTCTATTTACTTTATTCTGTTTATGGATGGCAGTAATCACTTACCATCAGGAGGTCTGTCTGGTTGTCATGTAAGTAGTCAATAATTAAATTAAAAAATATTAAAAGTTCAAGAAAGTTAACTTCGCTCAAATCTGCCATCTCAAACTCATTTATTCCTTTAGATCTCATATTTGAACTCGTCAAATTTTACACTCACGAGTCAACATATTCGTGAGCGTATAACGTGTCACAGAAGCTATCACATCGCTAAGCTTTCTCAAGGATTGGCCGCGTGCAGTGTCATCTGGCAAAATAAAATGTGCTTTTACCCATAAATGATGGCCTCGCATCTGGCAACACTTCCAGTTACAGATGTGTAGTGTTTTGATGATAATAAATAAGTAACTATACTATACTATATAAGAGCGTGCTGGCCCAGGGGCATAGACGCCGACTTTCAATCTGAAGGTCGCTGGTTCAAACACACACTTGCACCTATGAGTTTTTTCACTTGAAAAATTTATGTGCGCAATACCACGTTCCCGAAACGGTGACGAAAAACATCGTAAGGAAACCGGCATGTCTTAGAAACGTAAATTCGAAGACATGTAACATCTACCAATCCGGATTGGGCTCCCGTGGTAGATCAAAGCCCATTTACTCTCAATTATCGAGAGTAGGCCGGTGCCCCAGCAATGGGAACATTAGAGGCTGGTACGGACTATACTTTACCGTCATATAAATAATACTTTTGTTTTTCTAATTATTCTAACTCATTATAAGTATTTCTTGTTTTTAAGATGGCTTCATAGCATAGTTGGCAGTACCAGGGCTAGTGTCAATTAAGCTTCAAACTGCCTTCAAAGTGAAGGAACCTAACCTGGGACGATTTAGATCTCGACCGGGTCACACTTTCTGTGGTCAGCATGAAGTTTGTTCTCGGATCTTGGGATTTTAACAGAGTGCTGTGTAATTCTTAAAATATTCGAAGGTGCACGACCAGCTTGCAATGGCAAAACGTTGTCCTAGTCGGAAAGCAAGTATCTGAACGCCATATACAATATATTATGTATATGGCGTTCTTGCTTGAGGAGCAATTTTGTGAGCTCACGTTTAAAGTTACTTCACATGTACCAACACTTTGTGTGAGGCTATATTAAAATGGGAAATGAAACTGTCAGCGGAGTCAGTGAGTAACAGTGGATAGGGGTCTTTATTCTGTACGAGACGCGACCTTACCCTTGACTGGGAAAGGGGTGTTGCAAGTTTGACGGCTGGGTATGTCAATTCCTTCCTGAATTCGAAGTTGGAACAGACGTAAATTTAACAAATAAGATAGATAGATAAACTCTTTTTTGCTAACACCAGAAGTAACAGAATAGAAAAAAATAAATACGATAACGTATCTATAATTGGTGGCAAATTGGGCGGCCTTACCGCTAAAAGCGATCTCTTCCAGAAAACCTTTGGATGGACACGATTTTAAGCACGTGTCATAATAATGAAATTAATTGTAGAATCAATAATTTTAGAAATTTAAAATTTAAAAGTTAATTTTCAAAACTATTCTTCTATAATATAATTATTAACTTGAATAAAAAATACGATGTTCACATACATAAGATTAACTAAAATATGAATACTGACTCTAATTTGACATATACGTGCATGTTATTTACCTAAGACACGTTATATTAGCTCACAAAAATGTTTACTTATGTGTGTAAAAAGTCACGTGTCCAAACCATACTTTAGATCTAAAGGAGTAAATGACTTTGAGGTTGAGTGAGTTCGAGTTTGCTTCGAAAAGGAGGGCCAGTTTTTAATATTATGGACGATAATTTTTTTACACTTGTTAAAACCCTATCTGACCCTCTATAGGAAGATCAAGCAAGAAACCCCTGATGGAAGCATCACTTTCTATTCGGGACCATGATCCTGTTCACAAACAATTCCTTTCCAATTCCTTAAGTATACATCTCGTCAGTCAATATTGAAATGTTGCATTGATATAACAAGTTATTTTACGTATCGTGAAGCATAGCGACAGCAGGCCATGGCGTTTTCAAAGGCCGTATTAAAAAACTCCCGCTTTAGGTTATTACAGACAAAGTCGCAGGATAAACTAGTGTTGGATAAAACGAACGATGAGCTAAATAAGCTGACGAGTTAATGAGATTGAATCCGCTCCATTCTACTGGAGCTTAAGGCTTTACGGGTGTAATTTGGTCCGGCTTGCAGGGTTACATCGCTCTAAGGACCCAAGTTCCCAAAACCGGTAATACTTGCCCTTGTTCGACCGTACGTACTGACTTTTTGGAATATCCATGATTGTTCTACGTTTGTGGTTATCCAAATGATTGTCTTTGTGTGCGCTTAACATATAAAGGTAGTAGACATAATCGCAACGCTGGGCAGATGTGTACAAAGCAAGTACTTTATAGTAGATTTTATAAGATCTCATAACATGAAATAACACCTCATGCCAGTACCCATGAAAAAATACTCTCACAAATTTTGTTGGGTCCGGATATCGAACCTGAAATCCTTCCTTTAAGCTGCCAAAACATGCCGTAAAAAGTATTACGGCGCAGTAGATACACTTTAATCATACTCAATCTACAAAACCAACCATAACTTAAATCCAATCACAGAATGTCAATTTTATCCAAGTTTTATCGCGAAATCTTTCTGAAATTCAAGTTCACCATCTCGTTAAACGAAAAAATCTTCACCCTTCGATCATGTGGCTTGTTAAAAACTTCCACGCACCAGATCGAAAAAAGTTTTAATGATCTGCAGAAGGTAAACACGATCAAAGAAATGTGTATCTATAATATTTACTCGGTGAAAGTTAAAGGTAAGTTGGATGTTATTAAAGAAAATATATGGAAATAGGTCTTTGTAGAGATTGGAAATTGGGTCTTGCAGATACTTTAATAGATAGTTTCTGGAGAACTGAATAAGTCTTGGAAATATTCATTTTCTTATGATCATTATATTTATATCCGACTAGCGGAACGGCGTGTGCTACTACGCTAAAAAAAGAAATACATTTTGTACCTATTGCATTGTTTTAGTGGTCTAAAACCATTTAATGAAACCGGTTTGAAACCGGTTGGATGGTTTCAAAGTTTATAACGTTAATAAATTGACTTTGAACATATAACTCGGAAAATGTTACATCTCATTTGCCTACAATTTTATCGACATGGTGCATACCGGTGGAAGGTGGAAGGGTGCTGGTGAAAGTACAGGCACTTGAGGCATAATATTACCGTGTCAGAGTGACGGGAGCAGCGCGACGCAGCTTCAGTTACATTAGACTTCGGTTTCCTACCGAAGTATGAAAAAACTCAGCGACCCGCGTCGTTTTATTGTTGTTTATGTGCAGCGGTAACCATTTAACATCAGGTGGGCTGCCCGCCAGTTCCGTCACTTAACTCACATAATAAAAGAAGGCGTAAGTACGGTGTGGAATTGTGAAGCCACCCAGAAGTGATGATCATGACTCTGTGAAGAGTGAAACGAGAAAGAAGATGATGCAATATAGCACATCAATAATTAAGGTTCATCTCTCTCATAAATGTATTAGACATGACAGTGACCTCATCAGTCGCTTCCCAATTTAATTGACCCAGAAACCCCGAGATGGCCGATTAATAACAAACGAAAATGTTGCCAATTATTGACATGAACCTCAGTAATAAAGGAATAATAAATGGATCACGATGAATGGATTACGTTTTCTTTGGTTTTCGTGGCGAAGCTTGCTTAGTTGTTCGTTACAGATCATTGAAGTTAAGCGACTCTCGGCCCGATCAGTAGTTGGATGGATGTCCAAACATTTGTGTGATGGATATAAATATTTATTGTTTATCTGAATTTTAAGATAAATGTCATTAAATAAAAGTACTGTATCTGGTTTGTAACTGAGGTCTGTTCAGAGAGTAGATTGGGCTATGTGAAATATCCATGACAATGTATTTATTTATGTATAAAGACGCCATTGTCCCCGTGCGCTATGCATTTATCACTGCCATAAATCTACAGCAGTCAGGTAACAAAGTGCAAAACAAGATTGGAGCTAGCAAGATTCACACCTCATACGAAGTTACATAAAGCCCATTAAAAGTTACCGTATGCAGCCCAGCTTCCTGTGACACAGTATACAATCAAACAGCTTGTAATCTAGTTTGAACTGGTTATAGCAATGATACTTAGCTACGTAACTTTGAGTGGTCTCACAGCTCAGTTCTGTCTTCTGCGCTGTAGGTTGTGGATTTGCATTTCATCCTCGGCCAACCATTTGTGCAGCGAATATACAGGTTCGTTTTGTGTTAATATGCGTCATAATTATGCATTGTTTATAAAAAAACTATTTGGTTCTTATAATACAAGCTGTTTAGTTTGGGGCTAGATGGCGCTGTGTGAAATTTCCATGAATATTTGTTTAATTTGTTCATAAAATATTCATGAAAATAAAACAAAATTTAATTCAAAATGTATGGTTTCTGTGCCCAAATTTCGCAATCTCTCCAAATCTAGTAAGTTTTTAAAATATTAACAAACGGTAGGTGGTAGTAGGTACGTTTGATCGTGTGGCAGCAACTGTAACGATGCTCCTCTCAAAATACCCTATGACGTCACTAACCGAGACACTAAGCAGGCTTTCATTATGTATTTTGCTTTTTTAGTTCCTTCAATTATTTATTTAATTTTTTTTTATTTCTTATCTGGAAAGCCAACGCCGAAAATTTATATTTCAATTTAACTCTTAAAAAATGAATTGGATACGTCACTTTTTAAATTAATATATAACTACTGGAGGTGGCGCTGTATCAAATTAACATCAATTAAAAAAAAAACTTTAGGTATTCTAAACAGCTTATAAGGATCAGAATATATTATAATTTTAACGGCCATTGTTATTGAGATCATGAGCCGTTTTCATACTAAGCTGTAATTGTCTACTCCGGAATTGCCCAGCTTAGTTAAAATCGTGAAAGAATGTTGCAAGATAATTTTTTACTCATAAAATGGAATATTATTCCACTGTATAATTTTCATCGTGTACATTATTCATCGTTACTTTGGCTGAGAATTTTTATTTTTATTACCTACATACCTAAGTAAGTTTGAAAGTAGCACCAGTGACAGAAAAGTTGAATGTTTTGAAGAAAGAATCGCTTAGGTTTGTATAGGCATGGAAAGAGGAAATGAAAAACATGTAAACAAAAAGTCATGAATATGAATGTTGTTGGATGGAAAGGTAGAGAAAGACCAGAAAAACTGACTTTGACTTAGACTAAAAAAATATTAAGTATGTTATAATTACTGTTCGAAAGTGATAATCTTTCATACATGCGACAATTGATTTTTATTTAGTGTTTTATGAATTACATCGAGTTTTATTAAGGGTAGCGTTATAGTACTACAATAGGGTTTAGAGGCATTCTCTTAACGTGTGTTCAGTATCATTTTAATTTGTAAAATCCTTTTCAGCATCTGAAAATATGAAAATAGTTAACTAAATACATCTCTATTTGCCAATAATATGCATCAAATTTTACAAAACATTTCATAGTTGCTCTGCCTAAAGTAATATAACATGATTGTTCTATTAGTTTTAAACAGTCATAGTACAGATCTCCTTGTGTACCCGTTCCGATCCGAACGGTGCAAACATCTCCACCCAGGGGCTTAAGGGATCAATCGGTTCAACTGTTTTCTCATCAATGACTCCAGTCCTTTGACATACGTCTGCGACTTAGGTGCTGCAGAGTCCATAGTCGGCCCAGTTTCCAATTTACCAACTCATCAAACTTTCACTAATAACCTTTAGAGACCAATCGTATCTATATTGCCGTAGCAGCTTTAAACTGGTTCGTAGCGGGAATATAACTCTTATTGACGCAAAAATTATATTCGTATTTTATCTCAGAGGTGGAAGATGATAAACAGTAATATTAATAAACTTAGATGGTAGTAGCTCTGTCTTCTACACTGTAGGTTGTGGGTTCAATTCTTGCCCATGGCTAGCATTTTTGTGACGAACATAGATGTATAAACAAAAATACTGTATACCTAGGTATTGTATCTGTAATCTGGTTCCTGTAGTAGTACAAGCTAGCTTATTTTGGGGCGAGATGTGATAAATTTAAATATATGTAAAGAAAATACACTGCTGTATTTTCAATATTTGAATTTACCACGCATAGCGCTACTGTTCTTTTTGAAATTAGTCTATGGTTTGATGGCATCAGTCTATGGTTCAAAAGAGATTTTTGGTTATGATGATTAGTAATTTAAAACGTATTCTTTAAAATATAAAACCTGATAAAATAAATTAAAAGGAAAACAAAAGTAATTGTGAAGGAACGAAGGATAAACATAAATGTCGTTTCTTTGTTTACAGGTGTGTATTTTGGATAATGGATTAGTTATGTACTATAGGTTATAGGTTAGTGTTAACAATTAAAACTTTGTTTACAGAGCAACGCATGTTTATTTCGTCGAATTACTTCACAAAAGTCACTTAGACTTATATATATTATATATGTATACTAGCTGACCGGGCCACGCGTTGCTGTGGCTAACGTTTTTGTCATATGATATTATAATTTGCAATAAATAAAAATTGCGACTATAATTTGAGATTTAAACTATCCTATCTCTCAAGTTGGATCGAACTGCACATGGTGTGCGAATTTTATTATAATCGGTTAAGTGGTTTAGGAGTCCATTGAGGACAAACATTGTGACACGAGATTTATATATGTATATGTATGTATATTACTTACACTCAGATGAAAATCAAAAACGGCATCGTGTAAAAGCTACCCCTAAATTTTAACAACGACTACTCAAAGCTCAGTGATCGCTCTTCAATTATTCCACAATGCGCGGCTAATTGGATTAGGATGAGTTCAGGTTCGGATCCCGGGCCTTTGAGCCAGTTTACCACTTGAGTCGCGGAGACGGTCACATACCTACATGCAAACCAGATTGTTAATATACATATTGAATAGCCAAAACTGGATGAATTACAGTTAAACGGTCGTGTTTTCTGGGATTATTAAGTTCGTATGAAAATGTTTGTATAATTTCACAATTAATTTATAAGATAAGATAAGAAAATACTTGATTGCACAAATATGAATTTACAAAGGCGAAATTAATATTAAAGAAGATTTTATTAGATAGATTTTAACTAGCTAACTTTTTCGTATTGTGGAAAAATTAAGTATCGTTAGAGCACAAAATGAAACCAGACATAAAAAAGGGAACAGAATAATAAAAATTATGTACCTATAAACAATTATGATACACAAATACATATAAGTGGTGACCCCCGCCCATGACAACAGTAATGCGACTCGATTTGGATCTTACACTGAGTAGCATTTATCCTGCAGCGTCCATCACCCGAGACGGGGATGATACGTCTTATGCGCTTGTGATTTCACCGGCACACACACCCTTCCACCGGAACACAGATTTCAGGTGTGGCAGTACCTTTCCGGACGAACTTGACACAAGTTCTGTTGCAAGCCACGCTGTTTGGTTCTAGCTATGCTAACTAAGCGTGGCAACGAACAAACTTTCTGCCTAAGTCGATTACACCTCACAGCAATTACACGTTTCATGTTTAGCGTTACAAAGCCACAAACGCCCTTATTACAAATATGTTTTTCCACGGGAAAAAGTTCACACCAACATAATAGCCGCAAAAATTCTCATTACACAATAAATGAAAAACGTTGCAAAAAATTATCCTTCAACGAAACCACTTCATTTCTGAGGGTCATTAGAGCGAAGTGAAAAGCGAATTAAGGCCTTATTACATGCGAACAGGGTTCGTTATTGGCACTTCATACCTGGCTTAGCAGGAGTTAGGAGTCGGAGGTCCAGTGTCATAGTGGACTGGACCTGTTCACTCGAAAATGAAACCAATTATGAGTTTGGTCTAAGGTATAAGTTTAAACGACAATAAAGATTCATTTGATTTTTTTTTCACTTTTAAATTGTTGAAAAAGTTTGATATTAATCATTTATTTTCAACAATTGGGTACATTAATTATGAGGCCAGACATAGAAGAAGAAAATGACTTTTTCCCGAGCAGTACAGTTTGGGAATCTTCAAGAAAACAGTGAATCTAGTTAATGGTATCTAGACCAGCGTGTTATATCTTCGAGCGCATCATCACTTACCATCAGGTGAGATAGCGGTCAAACGCTGCCATATAATGTATAAAAAAAAATACAATAAGTATGGACTAAGACTATTTATGTTGAGTAGATAACCTCTAAAATATATAATAATATTGTTAACAGCCGTGCAAGAAAAGATTAGGGTTGTAAAGCCAAAATAAATGTAATTTCGTAATGTAATTTGAATCTGAAGAAGATTCAAGCCGAAATTACATTTATTTTGACTTTCTTTCGGCACTATGGTATGGCACCGAAAAGCTTAGCTGGCGTTTTTTTCCCGTAAATATAAATCTCTAACTATTTATATTTTTCAAAGATGCTATTGGAATCAAATTAGTTTCAGATCTGCCAAAGGAGTTTTTAGTTCAATGCAAAGTCTTTATATCTATTTAATTCTTAAAAAAAACACACTTTACTCAAATATGCACGCATCACGTACAAGATCACGCGTTCTTATTCCTAAGTTTGTTTAAGCCCTATCCGGGAGATAAAAATCGCCAAAAATGTAATATTAGTTCTGTTCAATGGTAGCAGAATCGATGCTTAGATATCAGGTTCAGATATAATAGGTTACAATTTCAAATCTCTATAAGTTTATAGCTTCATCCGCGCGCTCCCGTGCCAACGCTGAATGTCCGCTGTCGATTTTAACAAGTCCTACATTTCGGGACATTAGTGTCGTATTATGGTCACTGTCATAATTTTGCTAACCTGAAAAATGAACGTAACCGGTTAGTAATAGTTTATAATAGTTTTTATTTCATGTGAGCGACTGGCCAACACTAGTGTAGGCGTTGTGCCTTAACGACTAGCGGTTGGAATACGTTGATAAAATACAGTCTATCTTAGTCCCTGAAAGAATATTTAAAATTAGTGTAGTGGTTAGGCGTGAAAACGTAACAAACAAATAAACAAACAAACAAACAGTATTTTTTGGTGAATCTATTTACCAATTTTAATAGTAATTAATAAATTAAACTTTATATTCTTCCCGTAAGATGTTATAGTAGTTGAGTGTATAATATAATCATAGAAATTAACAAAATATTAACGTAAGGTTATGAAAATAAAATTATTCGCCATAAATTTGGAGTAAAGTACACAAATAAAGTGTATTGGAGTTTCACATGTTTTAAAAGGTCACCATTAATACATATCGGCGCGAACACGATTCAATGAACTGATTCAATGTTTTATAGTCTGTTATCAGAATTGCGAGTAACCTGGAATTGACCGACGAACATAATAATAAAATGAAATGTTTTCTGAGTAGTCAAGTACCTATAGAATAACAGATTACTTATCTCCAAGAGCACTTTATGACTCTCACAACATTGAATTTGAAAGAAGAAATCAGACTATAGCAGACATCAAGCAACAAAATTCGTACTTCAAGAGATGTAGGCAAATAAAAAAGTTTCTTACGTCACCAAAGTCTCAAGTGACTCTACAAAAATAAACGAATGTGGACTTTATACGAGTGAATTAAAGTTTTTTATTGGTCGTTCGGGATATCATAAAAGGTGAATTCAATTAACCTGGCCTGTAAAACATGGGACACAGGAATGCCGTAAAAAGTTAAGGAACGGACAATTCATTCCGACATCTGGAACTTAAGAGGAGGAATGCCACTGGGTGATAAATTTTCACTATATACTCTGAATAAAATAATCTGGAATCTGCCGCCAAGCAGTGGTGCTCGCATTGCTGTGTTCTGGTGGAAGGGGGTGCCGGTGAAATCATATGCGCATGACACGTATAATCCCCGTCTCGGCTGATAGACGCAGCAGGATGAATGCGACTCAGTGTAAGATCCAAATCTTATACTGAGTCGTATTACTGTTGTCATGGGTGGGGGTCACCCCTTACTACCAGGTGGGCCCTCCGCTCAGTTCCGTCACTAACTCACATAAAAAAAAAAAAAAAATGAAACCACAGAAACAAAAATTGTTTTCAGTTCCCGAACCGTATTTACTTTACAATATAATTCTGATTCAATTCAATTAAAATATATTTATTCCATTTACATACTCCATTACTACTCTTGAAAATGTCAGAATAAATAATAAATAATTAACGCAAAACTAAAGAATAAAATTAAACCAAAACAGTAGTACAATACTTTGTAAAAAATACAGCCAAATTGTAAAGTCATCAGCAAAAGCTTCGTCAAGTGAATTAAAAGATTTTTTCATCAATTAATTTCTTATTAATAATTTAAAATTGTGTACTTCCATACTCTGCAATGTATGGTCGAGTTTGTTATATTTTTACACTTACACATAAAAAGCTTTTGCCAACTATAGTTAATCTATGTTTTGGTACAATATCCAGTTATAGAATTTCATGAAGCACAATAAAAAACTTATGTTTCTGAAAGAACAACTGATTCTTGTCTTTTCCTTGAGTAGATCCGCGTAATTTATTAGTTACCATGGAAATTTATGTTGTGTGATTGTGTGACGATGCCACTTGCGACATAGGGAATACTAGCGCAGAATATAAGTGGATGAAGAGCGGAAGGATTTGTTTGTTCCGCACAATTGTTGTCTGAATAACCACATACAGTCTTTTTCACTAAAAATATTATGAAAACAATGCCGTAATCAGGGTGAGGTTTTTCGCAAAAAGATTAGATTTGTTGAATAAAGCATTGTTGCGCGAGTGTATAAAAAAGCGAGTCTCAAAATTTGATTTCAATTTGTGCCTTTTGAAACATGTTTGTGCCTCGAATATTGCTCCACTCGACGATAAAATATTATTACTAGTTTTACAAAAGTAAGTACTAAATTAAACATACTAATATTAAGAATACGAATGTTTGTCGGTATGTATGTTTGTTACTCCTTCAAGCCTCAACAGCTAAACGGCTTTGGGTGATATATATTATAAAGATAGCTCATACTCTGGATTTACACATAGGCTACTTTCTATCCCGAAAAAGTTAATTAAATTTTAGTGACATGCAAAAGCACAACTTCTATGATTTTTCATAATCTCACGTTGAGTTTTCGAGCGCGATTTCACACAAGCCACTAAAGTATTTAAACTCTTGCTAAAACTTGCGTTTAAAACAGAATCCAGTGTTGTTATATCCAATATTCCCAAAGAGTGTCTATATTTCATGGTAATCTCTTACAGCCAAACCCTATAATCAACTAACAGCTGGACTGGAAATACTGTAATTAGTAATATGGTACATATTATTAATTATAATAATATAATACAGTACTTGTTAACTGTTAAAATATATATGGACCTTTTTGACAAATAACAATGTTGTTTAATAAAAAATATCTCCAGCAATCTACAACGAAATATAGATATTATACTGACACACTGTTTGGGAATATCAGATGAAAACAACATTGGATTCTGTTTGTAAACGCAAGCGCGAAAGGATTTAAAAGTAAAAAAATAACTGTTTGTTGTACCAAGTAAACAAATTCTCATATCGCTATATGAGAGTGGGTAAGAGCTGCCAATATAATGGAGTGGTTGTTTTTACGATTGACGAATTGATATCGATGCCCTAAAATCAACTACAGAGAAAATGATTAGAAGTATCGTGTGTGGTATTCCCGCAAAAATGGGGTAAGGTATCATGAGAGAAAGTTTAACTCTTATACGATTTTTTGTATTTAATACTTTCTTGGCCTTTATTCTTGATATTGCAACAGTATTTTTTTTTGTATCAGAAGTGACTGGCCGAGCTGGAGGCCCACCTGATGTTATAATAAGTAGTTACCTCCGCCCTTAACAGTAATGCAATTTAGGTCCTCCCTGACCGAAGTATGAGAAGACCCAAGTCGTACCCCGCTGCGCCCGTAACCGGAGACGGGGATATTACGTCTCATGTGCCTGTAATTTCGTAATTTCACCAGCATCCATACCCTTGCACCGGAACGCAGCAGTGCGAGTGTACCAGTGCTTGGCGGATTAGCAGGTGTGGAGGCAGTATTTCTCCGTGCGAACTTTGCACAAGTTCTTCTAGACTAATTCATTGTTCAATAATTATGAAAATACTCATGACCGATCAAAAAGCACTGAAAGGTCCCCTAAAGTAAGAAAAATTACGAATTCATTAAAAAGTTATATCAAAGAAAAACTTTCTAACTGTACGGATGAGGTACTAATTATTAAAACAATTATGCTGCCGACTTTAGGTCGGCAACTTATTTTTCGCTTCTTTATTTTCTCTGTACTTTTGTCTCATTTGACGAGAAAAGCCAAAATGTATTATACTCGAACTGAGATAACGAATGCCTTTCAACTTTTGCACAACAATGTTTTTTTCTTTGATGAAAATAAGAATTTGTGTTTAAAATTCGGGAGTGTTTCCTTTCTCAAGTTTATGAGCGAGTTAAAATTCTAGCACCTAATTAAAGAATGGAAAGGGTGGGTGCTTAGGGCGAGTACAGAGCCGCTCGTGATTGTGATAGAAATGTGTAATTAAGCTCGATTATATTGTAATTAAATACATCTTTAACCGACTTTAAAAGGAGGTTATTAATGTGACATGTATCTAATTATACTATTGGAACTGCAATTTTTTTTCATATCAATTAAGGCTTCTATACGTACAAAATTTTATAGGTGAATATGTTTGCTTGTCCACGAATTTCTCGAAATTGGAAAAAAAATACATAACATATAGAATATTTTTTATATATACTTACATAATATAATACACAGATACAGAAGAAATATTGCTTGTCCTGAGTGGAAATCTAACTCACGACCTACAGCACAAAAGTCAGAGCTACTACCAAATTGAATAGTGAGGCAAGTAATTTATTTTACATCTAATTATTATATTGTAATTGATGATAAAAAAAAAAACAATTATGTTAAGATTGATGTATTATCTTCTATCCAATAACTAAAATCCAAATCTGTTCTATCTGCAATGTGTTCTAAAACAAAACTTCCCGCCCCACCGACTTCATCCCTTATCAAAACTCTAAGGTGTCGCCAAACTTGGCCGCTAAATCGCCCACGTTACTTCACAGCAAGTGTTATTCAGTAAATACACTAAATAAAAAAAAACTAAACGAAAATCGGTTCATCCTTTTGGGAGCTACGATACCACAAACAGATACACAGACAGACACGTTAAACTTATACTACCCCTCTCTTTTTGCGTCGGGGTTACAAAGAATAGTACCAAAAGTCCGAATTAAATTAAGTATTACTTTGTTAAATAAATATAAATAAATAATATTAATGATTGTTATTTAGTGACCTAATTATTAATATTGTAACTTGCAACGAGGCGAAAGAAAATGAAAGAAATAAAGAAATAATTTTCTATTTAGATGCATATTGCAAGGATCAGGTAAAATTAATTATATTATTACACACATGTTCAATAGACAATAATTTATAATAATTAAAAATCCAGTTGTCTTTTTCATATATTGTATTAAAATAAATGTATAAAACGTCATACCAAAAATTGTCTTGATTTACTTCATATTAACTATTATTCTATAAAAAATTATCTAACAGTCGATAGACACACAGAAAAAGACGTTGTAATGAGCTCAAACGATACTTGAGATTTTCCGAAGTCATGTTAAGCTGTCGTTCTCGACTATACTAGTCAATAAGCCTTGTTGGAGCCCTTCGGCTCGAAAAACTAACAACAGAATCGATAAGTTAAACGAAAACTTAAACGAAGTAGAAAACTTAAAATCCAAAGGTATAAATACGTTTGAGTTTGAAGCGTCATCACTGCGCGAAAAAATACTGTGACACACAAACCTATTTCCCAGTGTCAAAGGACATAAATAAAGTTGGACAAGAAAGTGCGGCCAGTAAAGGCCAGTAAGTAATGAGGGAAAACCCAGCGCAAACATATAGTGTAACTGAGGTGGGGCGCTAATTGATTGCTTGCCGTGCCTCGACAAATGAGGCTATTGTGGTTTTAAGGCGCACTGTGCGAGGAAAAATAGGTGACTCGATCACACATTCAATGTAATAATGCTTTATGGAACAATGTTTTGGTGTCTAGTATCTGAAATAACAATGCTATTAACCCAGAAGTTAGTACTATCCAACACAATAATTCACGCCTTTTCCATCGAATGCTTAGGCAGAACCTCAATGGATCACTTTTCACTTTCCACTATCGTGGAAATGCATATGTATGACGAGTGGTCAGCTTATTGCTCACATTTTCCAGTTAATTATTCAGCCACACTTAAGCAAAATATACATTCATTGTTATAATAATAACTTATTAAAATTATTTATTTATTAGTCAAACAGTAAAATCTAACAAGAGACGATTTAATCATCTATAAAAGCCAAAACAATATATTATTATCCTTTCTTTTTGACTTAAGGTTGATATTTATTTCATAAAAAATCTATGAAACCAACGCCGGAACACATTGTCTCCTTACACGATATAAAGACACGTGTGTAGCCAGGCTGTCAGTCTACTCTCGTATAAGTAAGTCCATATCTTGAAAACTACTGAACCAATTTTTAAACTTGCACTATTCCCTAAACTGAAGTAAATGTAAGCCAATAGAAAAATAAAAGTCAAAATCCGATTAATAGTTTCGTAAAAATGCAAGGATTTTACAAATACATACATACATATTAAACGAATATCGGGGGAGCTTGGGAAGGTTTGAAAAGCGAGAGTATCATAATAAATTTTTAAAAGTGTCTTTTTTATATACTGTCATTGAAAAATTTAATATTAAAATTTTTTCCGTTGTATTAAAAAACTGTCCTTACCATAAACAAACGCCTACATTCTACACAATCTAAATATTTTAGGCACGAAAGGTGTTCACGCGGCTATATTTCATCACAAGAGCCGCCGTGTGTTTGACGCGAGCCGACAAGGGCTGCGCAAACGGCCGGTGACGAGAGCAACTCGAATGCACCCCTAGATAAAATGCACTTGCAGTAAAGGCAGTGAACACATTTATAATATGGGATCAGATTACAGATACTGTTTTAAATACAAACATAGTTATAACTGGTTTTATAGCTCAGTGACTGAACTCACAGCTTAGTTGGTAGGTTGGTAGTATAGCTTAGTATATTCAATTCCCACCCAGGACAAGCAATTGTGTGACGAAGATTTTTGTTCTGTGTATGTATTATATTTATTAATTATATACAAGCTATGCTTAGTTTGGGACTTGTTGGTACTCCTTGAAATGTTCATGTATATTTATTTTTTACCAGCGGATATCCGGCGTGTGCTACTACTATAAAAAAAGTAATATATTTTGTAATTGTTTAATTGTTTTAGCCTTCTAAAACCTTCGCACTATTGCTTTTTTAATGAAACGAATTTGGGGCTCATCGGTTGGATGGTTTCAAAGTCTATCTTGTGTTGTTCAAAGTGATCCTTTAAGGGTTCCGTTTTTACTTTTGAGACACGAAACCTTAAAAGGAATTTTTAAATCAGTTCATAAATGGCGGAGGTCTGAGGTGTCGAACAAAAAAATATACAACTGATAACCTCCTTTACAATTTATAACCTCCTTTGGAAGTTGGTTCAAGATGCGGTCAAGTATCCAAGTATTCCATCAGCGAACCCAATCAGTTGTTATGGGCAGTGAATACACCACCTTTTAAAACACGTGCCATCACTTGTGAACGAGTTTTGGGCTTAGTCGGCTGAAAATAATCCGATATAATTACTGAAAGTCTACTCATAGCCAAGTTTGCTAATAAAGTGGATGGTTAAGTTCCCTACAAGCTGAGCTTTGGATAAAGATGCATGCACACCAGAACACTAAAGTTTTGAGGCTTATAGTTACAATGAGCAAGTCGTGTGAGCTGAAACTGTTATCATTAGACTACTTAAACCACTCTTTAAGTGACAATAATTAGATTGTAAATTTAAAGCGATAATTTTTACTCATTACAACAGTAACTAGGTGGGCCCCGCGGTGTTACCCGTGGTTTTTGATCTAAAAAGACTATGTATTCATTCAGGGTTTAAACTATCCTAGTACCAAATTTCTTTTAAATCCGTCAAGTTATTTGAGCATGTAGGAGTAAAAACATACACACAGACAAACATTTTGGCTGTATAATATAAGTGTGATAAGACTCTGGTCCTCCGTTATTTAGATAAGGGACTAGGAGGATAATTAGACAATCCTTGGGACAACATGTTTCCCTTATCAATCAGACATGAAAATGGAGGGACTGGAAGTCTCACGTGACTGTAATTTCATCCTCTAGACTCCCTTTAAACCGTGGCACAACACAAACACAATATATTTATGTTCTGTGTCAGTATGCTGACAGTGTATCTACTATATACTGGTAAAATTGCCACAAGTTCGATTGCTTCTAAAAGTATTCGCCGCTAAAAATACATTACTTAACTTTGTGAAACATTTCATTCATTCTTCATTCGTTCTTTAACGAGTCAAAGTCACCGACAAAACCTTTATTTCCGTTGAAATCTTAATATTACTTGGAATCGGCACTAGCCTCAGTGTACCCGCGTCTCACGAAAGTAAAGATCGAACTAAAACTTCTGAAATTGATCCGAAGTGTAGCAAGAGTTTCGTTCGTCTGTCGGCAGCGTTCTCACTCGTATTTTACGTAACGTACCTACGTGGAAGATCATTTACAGAGATAGTGATTTTGCTGTATCTATTACAACAATTCTGCCAGTTTCAGATTGAACTGAAAATCAGCCCGTCGTTTAATTAATTTTGAATTCATTCCTATTAGTGTCATTCTAGTTATACTATTATGTTTTCAGTTTCGTCTGTTAGGATTTATTACGAGCTTTCTCGACCAGGATCTAGGAATAAATTGATTGAGGTAGATTATTTCATTGGCTCCAAAACATATTGGAATCCTAATTATATTTTTTTGTAATATTATAATATAAATGTGTATTTAGGGTTATTTGTTTGTTACGCTTTCATGCCATAGCTACTCAAACGATTGTGATAAAATTTTGCAAACACGTTGGTAGGGGTATATAAAAGAAACTAGGGTACATTAACAAAGCCACGGGCAAAATCTAATCAGGAATAAAGAAGTAAAGGCGTTTGACGAATTATTTGTTAAAGAAATTATAATTTTCAATCTTGTAGCAAAAATATTACCGGTCTGTGACGAAAATGTCTAATAAAATTAATTTTGATGTGCGGTTTAATAACAAACTGGCGACCCGCCCCGGCTGCGTACGGGCAGTGTTGAATTTTTTGGCTTTTCTCTACTATAATATATAAAACTCTATCTATTGCTGAAAACTGCATTAAAATACGTTGCGTAGTTTAGATATAAGCGGACAAATAGCGGGAGCAACTTTCTTTTATACTATGTAAGGATGTATCAAATCAGTGCAAAAGCTCCCAAAGACTATATTTTTTGACGTGCAATTTCAGAAAGATCAGTACCTAAATTGCGTAACGTCTGGCACAAATACAAAACTCATTTGCATACCGCTTTGATGTCAAAAATTTCAGCATTAAATCAAAAGATTCATTTCTACTTAAACCAAATGGTTTTCTGCCGGTGTTTTGACAGGGGACCCTAATCCCGGCGCACCGCGGGGCGTCAGTGTTCCAGACATTTTTCAATTATAACCAGTCAAGTTGTAACACTTTTGGAGACCAGTGGAACTAACACATTGTCCCGTGTCGTTTGTTTTGTAAATAGGGATTCGGTTAAGGTTTTCGTTTTGGGAATAAAGTTGGACGAGGAAATGTATCAGCAACTTTTGATTGGATGGACAGTTCGATAAAATTACACATGGATTATATAGATCATTTTTTCCAACTTATTTTCCAACTATTCTATTGAAATTTGTAAATTGACAAAACTGTTAAACATATGCTCTTCGGTTTACTGATATTATAAAAAAATTAAACGCGGTAGTCAATGGTACCTAATTAAAAAAAGTGTCAGTTTCTGGTGACGGGTACAACGGGATGCAACTTAGGTCGGCTAGGTGGAGGTAACCACTTAATATCAGGTGGGCCTTCAGCTAGTCCCGTAACTTTTGTTACTTAATGAATTATTTCACTCATAGAATCATAAATTAAAGAAGCCCAGACAGCCAATACAAACTCTGCAAATAAAATTTTCAATTAGAAGCGAATCGCTTACAAAAAATGCAGTCCCAACTTCAAGTAATAAACAATCGGGGCGAAGCGTGTAATAGTCCTTGCTATTTCTTTATTATTTCCTGGGCCGAGGGGTCACTGACATTGACGTTACATGGAAGCGATTCAATTTGTTAATTCTCCGGAAGAACTTTATTTTAGGATGTGGCAACACTATCATACGCTTTTTTATTATTGAATACCTCAATGGTACAATAATTATCAGTAGGTTATAAGTGACGGACCGAACTGAAGGCCCATTTGGTGGTAAGTTGCGCCACCTATGAAAACAGTAATGCAATTCAGTATAAGATTTCGATGTTTCACTGAGTCGCGTTCATCCTGCAGCGTCCATCACCCGAGACGGGGATGCTAAAATACTGTTATTATATAAATGTATTAATATTCATAGACATTTTATAGAATGCAAACTAGTCCCAAACTAAGCATAACTATGGGAACCAGTTCGCTGATTCAATATTTGTAGTTGCTTGATTTTTTTTTGGTCATTTACTTGTAATAACGTGCACACACAGCTTCGCTCGTAGTAAAGCGTCTTGGAAGCACAAACAATTTCTTCAGGCGTAAGTAACAAATAACACGACACAGTTTCACTTCTACATTTGCAATAGAACTTCTCAGTCGAGTCTTTAACAAGCAATAATTGTTTCAGACCTGTTATAAGGGGTGGGTAATGATTTTGATTTACAATGTGCGTAGAATGTTCAGTCGCCCATTTGGAATCAAGTACATAAACTCTCTTGTAATATCTCTAATAAACTGACCTCAAAATAAAAAGGAGGATTTGTTACGCGTTCTCTATTCTTTTTTAATTTGTGTCCCGGATTTGGTCGCATAGAATCCTCATAATAATAATAAAACATTTCTTTATTTCTGTAACATTTTTGTAGAATTTCATAGAGGTTGAGACCTTCTTTAAGGCATAAAAAAACTTGAGTCTGAAGGTCACGCTCTTCCGTAGCCAACTTATACATAATTACAGATAGGTATTTACAGCAAGTTGTATGTATAGTTGATTTTGACGATACATAAAGTTCGAACCATATAATAAATAAATTATATAAAACAAAATATCAATGAGTAATACTTATTTCTCTCTCTTCGCGTTTCGTGTGCACCTGTGTGAGTGAGTGTGTGTGTGTTTACTGTTGTGTATTATATTAGTAATAGCTTCTCCCGATAGATTCAGCTTCTAATGAACAAGGAGTAGACTAACATGTGAGATTGTGTGTGTAAACTGTGCAAATAAACTCACACATATTCCATACGTACACACACATCTATACATAGTTTAAAACAAAGTCTCTCCCGCTGTTTGTGAACTACGCAACGTAATTTAATGAAGTTTTCAGCAATAGAGTGATTCAAAATGAAGGTTTGTTCTTATTAAGTATGAACCTTCAAGTATTATTGTAGTACTAGCAACTCACCCCGTCTTCGAATGGGTACTTTCTGACACGACACTGATAGTTAGTATAGTAATCTATACATATAATAAAACTGTAGACTTGCCGTGTCTGTACATTAAAGATTTTTGCAAAATAATAACTGGGAGACGTTAGGAATAAGTAATAAAACGTAAAAAAGCAATTTTTGTAATTTTTGTCTGTTTGTCTGTTTGTCTGTATGTTTGTGCGCACTTTACGCAAAAACTATAGATAGTTATAAAAATCTAGGTACTAACAAATGTTAAGCTGAGTCTCGAATAGTGAATAGGGTATATTTTATCAAAATCGATTAACAAAATAAAAAGTTATTCAATGTTTTATTCAAAAATGATTGTGCGCACTTTACGCAAAAACCATAGATAGTTATCAAAATCAAATTACTAACAAATATTAAGCTGAGTCTCGACTAATGAATACCGTTTATTTTATCAAAATCAACTCGCAAAATCAAAAGTTATTCAATGTTTTATTCGAAATTTAATATGGTTTCACGCCCCTGCCGAATCCTTCATGCTTGACTCGGTGTGGTGGGCCGGTGTATTGCAGCATGAATACGAGCAGGCGCTTGAAGGCAGATGACACGTTTAGTCGTAGTTTGGGTACTAACCCAAACTACGACTAAACGTGTCATTAACTATAATTAGGCAATTAGTTTAAAGGCAGTTTAGTTTTTCTTCGTTCTTTGAACTGCGAAAGGTTGATTAAGTTTGATTACGAGTTAAGCTGCCTGTCAAACGAGTCATTTACTTGATGGAGACCTACATTAAATTCTGCCGGGGCTACGGAAGAGTTCGAAAGCGTTCCCGCGGTCCTCGGCAACTAAAGACATTGAACAGTGTCCCAGGGAATGGCATTGAACACCATTCAACGCCATTAACAGAGTAGTGGAACAATAAGACGATTTTTTTTGTCAATGGGTATATACTTTGCGTATACCATGGGGAGGCGTGGGGTTATGTGTGACTCACCCCCAACACTACTCAGAAATAGCAGTACTGGGGAAATACACACTAAACCCCCTTGGTGTTCCTGCACTACACCTTCACGCTTGGGCTACGGGTACCTTAGCGGCCCCAGCGGCGTTGGTCCACGTGTATCGGGACCCCAACACGATGTGTAACTCCCTGTGGTGGCGTGCCCGAAACACGAAGCACGCTATCCTCCGGTGGGGACCTCATCCGTCGGACGGCTGATTCCCGGGATCTACCGTCCGGAGGTTCCCGTTAGGGTGGCAGGCGGCGCTCATGCGCCTGCCTACGCTGACCTAATCCCCTACGTCAACCAGGGTGAGGAGATTCTTCCTGCCTCACCCTCTCGGCTGCTTCCTTCTGCGAGATTACATCCTTGCAGAAGGACTGAGCTGCCAAACAAGATCTCCTGCTGTCTATCATGGATGAGACCATAGTTGACAGCGAAAGGTTTCTGCCTATAGCCGCGGTCAGGAGGGAACAATAAGATCCTACCAACTATCCCATTGAATGTTTAAATTTCTAGAGTGCATCTGGACTCCCATCACACAATATATTAAACTAAATATCGGAGTGCCCATTGCTCTTTCATAAATTTAAGTCTTCCTAAAATATAATATGTTACGGCACCAAATTGAAAGTCAAGAGTTTAGAGAATTCCTCTCATTCCTATCAACTGTCCATTTAGTTTTAAACGTATTCAGTCTCCGGTGAGCCTATGTTCCGCAGTGATCAGACGTAGTCCTTATATTGAGTTGCTTTCTGCACAGTCCGCCTTAGCAATTCAAATATTTTTTATGCGCACGTTCCTGAAATATCCTGCAAATACGACTTCTATAGTATAGTTTACAGAGAAGCATTATTGTAAAATATACATTTGCAATGGTTGCAGTTTCACTTACGTAGTTCATCATGCAATCAAGTCTTTAATCTTCCCAGTTAACAAAACCTAAGTAATATGGTAGGAATCCAACGGGAATAAAGTATTTTGAGATTTAATCATAACATAATTGTAATATAATAGTAACGAACAGACATAATAAGCATCTCATTATATTTCTATCCTCTAGGCTGGGATAGATCTAAGTCCACGCGGACGAAGTCGCGGGCACAGCTAGTATAATAATAATGACTTTTGAAAACCTCACGAAGAAATTCAAATGCCGTAAAATATGTGATGAAAGTATTGATAGCGCTATGTGATTTTGAAATTCAAGTATTATTTTAGTTCATATTCACGAAAAAATTGGAGGAAGACAAGTTACATACTTTGTTTTGTAGTAACATAGACTCGTTTTTGATGTGAAACATCTATATGCCGTGACGGCACTCAGCATGCCGTATTTTAATCCTAAACTTGTAGGTATTGGGGGAAAAAAGTGTGGACATATGGCGCCAAAACTGGCCATTTTAGTTTTTATAATTTTAATTTAGCCAGTTTCACTCTCAGAATGAAGAAAAATCTAACAACACCACTCAAGCTAAAATCCATCAAGGCATTTAGGCCACAGAGCGTGCCAAAGAAATATACATACATGGGAGGGAAGGTGGTTTATGTTTTTTGAGTGTACGAAAAACAGCACAGTCGGGAAAAAAACTATTTAAGTTATGGAAACGAAAATCGAAAAATATAGCCTTTTAACGAGAAAAAGATATACAAATAGCATTGCAAACTGCACAGTATCGACACGATGCGTGCTAAGAAAGTGCGCGCGTGTTTCTCCAACGTGACTGCCCGCTGCTCGCTAGGATTATTGAAGGTCTGAGGGTCCACAGCAACCGTGGAAACTGTTCCCCTTGAACTGTGCAACTGCGTTTCTATTCTTGGCATGCTATAAATAGAGTGGTCTCTACAGATTAAAGGGCAGCTGAGTGTTTTCGAAATCGCTAATGGAGGTTGATATTTGATATACATATACATAAATAACTTATGCCTGTTTCCCAGATGAAAAGCAGGAAGAAAAAAATCTTATGGTTTTCTTGCTCCCGTCTCTCGAGAAGGGGATGCAACGTCTCATGAGCCTGTGATTCCCTTCCACCGGAACACAGCAATGAGGCGGCAGATTATCAGGTGTGGAGGCAGACGAAATTTGCGTAAATTATACTGTTATTAAATCTTAGAGGCTGATACTAATATACCAGGCTGGCTAGAAAGTGACGCAGTAGAATTGCAACGCAAGCAGATCGGCGTGTGCTAAGATCACGGTTCTGTTGATACAACGTGACTGCGCGGCACGCCCGGGGATTAGAGGCTCCAGCGCTCGGATGCTGCGCTACAAGCGATCTGTTCCAATTAATTGTGAAATACCAGTGTCTGATTTTACAATGCCTATTTTTATTTGAAAGAATTACTACAAAAATAATTTGTCTTCCTCTTGGGTGAGTTTGAAGCACTAGCATTTTGAATTTGCTTAATCAACATAGAACTTAAAACTAAGAGAGATTTTGAACGTAATTACACTCACTGATAAGTAAAATGTTAATATTTGTTTGCTAGTATGACGTAAGCTAATAATAATAATAATAATTGTTTAGTTCAGACCATTTAAAAAAATATCCAAATCCATAATAAAAATATCCAAATAAATAAAGTCAACTATTGAATCCCTTTTACAAGGATTGAGTTTTAGGCGGAAGCCAATTTCTAAAGTAATGTCTGAAGAAAAAACGGCTATCAAATTCAGGCCCCTGTATTAAAAAAAAGAAACAAACAGTTCAAAAATTTAAAATCCGAAAGGAAACCTGTGTGCTTTGTATTTTTTTTGTTGTACCTAGCAACAAAGCCGTCAAGTGAAAAAGAAATATGAACGTCTAAATAAGACAAACGTACAAAGGAGCTGGTAAGCACTTTAATAAAGCCAGAGCAAAATGAACGTCATAGAACGCGGAATCCTCTAAGTTCCGGGACGATTTGCATTGAATACAAAAGAGCAGCTTCAATACGGCTCCAAATGCTGTCCGTCGGATTACCAAATAATGCAGCGGCCATGAGCCCCGTACACTCAGTCACGTAATCATAAATACAGCTGAGTAATCTTGCACGAAGAGATTTTCTTCTTAGTTTAACATTAATGCTATCAATGCAATGACTATCATCTTAGAAGAAACTCCTTGCTTATCGCGTTTTGTTAATGTTTACCGTGACCAGGTATCAATTTTGGAACTTTGCGCTTCAAAGGTCTAATTAAGAGTAGCTTTGGAGATGAATAATGTTATAAGTTCAATGAAGAGCCTAAATCTTACACTTAAAATAATAGTCAAATAAGGAAAACGGTGTAGAACATCTCTTAGCTCATTGGCGCTTTCAAAAATAGGCTAAATATACAGAACCAATCCATATACATTTTGATATCGAGAGGAATGTTTGAAAGTATCCGATGGAATCAAAAATAAAATCGCAAATTGAGTTCTCGAGCGTGAAAAGCACGTGGAAAGCAACCCCTTCTCAAATTTCAAAATCTTATTTGTACTCCTAATAAAAATACCTAAACAAAATTCCGGGCACTTTGACCGTGTCTAAGTCAATAAATTCATCTTATTTAATCAGGCGAAAGCACTTCAGTGGGATAGAGGGAAATTTTACAAGTATCCTAATAAAAGTTGGGAGTTTTGAAGGCAGCAACTTGGTGTGCTAACGGTCGAATTATTCAACAAATTCAATACTTACGAGTGAGCACGGATACAACGTTTAAGTATTTTCGAGGAGCCGAGTTACAAAGTGATAAGATTGTTATATAAGAATAAAAAACCTTTTATACCGGAGATTATTTACCATGGAAACCTGTCGTTAAAAACATAATCGCTGTCGCACGTTGTGTATTAGAGGTAAACTTGTAATCGAGTTCTTATTTCAAAAATATAGTGTTATGTTTATCTGTGATGATTCATTTGATTTTTTTATTTTGAAAGAAAGGGCTGCTCACTGAGAAATTAAAAATCATCATCAGGTGGGTCTTCAACTTGTATTTTCATATGTCACATTAAAAAAAATCATGTTATGTCGTAGTAAATAACGCTATAAATAAACTTTAAGAGCTTACTGGACTACCAACATTGATTTCATATGTAAATTTAATTAAATTATATTTAAATTTAATTAAATTATTGTATATTTAAATTTAATTCACGCAGTTGATTGTAGCTCTGCCTTCTGCGCTGTAAGTCGCGGGTTTGATTCCCACTCAGGTTAAGTTGTGAAGCGAACATACATGTTTGAACATACATGTGTCTTAATAAGTATTATATGTACGTATTTACAAAATAAAAAGTAGCCTCGTTGGTTCTTAGTTCCTATACAATCTAAGTTTAGTTTGGGTATAATAGTTGTGTATAATGTCCATAAATATTTATCTATTTATTTACTATTTGTGACAACTAAATGCTTTTAGGCATGTTTGATTTTCAATAAGTGATTAAAACAAATTGTACAAAAAAGAAATAATTCTAATCTCATTTCATATGGATTTAACGAGATACGAATTCATTATTGAGAGACAGAAATCATTTTAGACCTGTCAAAATCAATTACAGTTTAGTTCGCACACAGAGTCAACACTATTATCGAGCTGAATTCTCCATTTGCAAACAAGGACACGTGCTGATGGCCGCAAGATGGCCTAGATGGCTGAGATGGCTAATAACAGACGCAATGCCCGGCCGGAAATTGTCTCTCCACGGCATGTGACCTCCTCTAGACCACCTATTGCAAGATGTCGCCGGGAATTGAGTTGTACACTATTATAGGATCTAATCATTAATGACAGTGCTGAGAATGAGAATGCTGAGTTAATTAGTACCAAGTATATAGGTTCGATTACGATCTCGATTTCATCCCGATACGTCACTCACATAAACAATGTTGGTTAATCATATTGGTGACCCATAGGAGAGCGTGACGGCGTGAATTTAAATCTGAAGGTCGCTGGTTCAAACCCACAGGTGCATCAATAAGTTTTTTACTTAAAAAACTTATCTATTGTACGTCTATGTTCGATACACAATTGCTTGTCCTGAGTGGAAATCAAACCCACGACAGCGCAAAAGGAACTACAATTGAGCTGAGGCGAGTCGATAATAATTTATTTCACAGTTTATTTTTTAACATAAATTAAACCAGCGACCGTTGGATTGAAATTTGGCACCAGTACACCACTATGTCACTATGCCCTAACTACACTTTGTTAACCATTTAATTAAGTAGTTTTTAATAATTTACCTAGATTAGTTCAAATGAATGCAACATTCATCCACACTAATATTTATACAATCTATATTCACTGTGATCCGTCAATAGTTTTAGATACAAAGTCTCGTTATTTTGTCAATATAAATGAAATATTTTGCATTTACAGAGCAACCGCATCATTTGATTCGCAAATGTTTATCGTTCCGCCTCAATCCATTACCAATATCAATCCATTTTCAATAACATTAATGAATTTTCCATGGCAAAGCTGTCCAATTTATATTATTGTTTCACTGCTTGACAATATTAAAATTAACGAAGTTAAGTTATCCAAATGTTTTGACAAATCAGCCTGCATAGTTTGATTTGACTGGATTTTTTGTTTAAAAGCTACTTCATCCACACATTTTGCCAGATTAAGAAGCATCTTTATTTTATGCCAAAATAAGATACAAGCAACCAATTTTTATTAACAAAGCAATATAAAAACAAAACGAGGGTCATTCAGTCGTTCAAAAGCCAATCGCACTCAAAGCGAAGACCCTTTCGACCCAGGGACTCTCATATCAAAGTCACAAAATTAGGTAAAGGACCCGTACATCCTATAGTCCCGGCCGAATCGAAAAAAGGGCGAAAGAGCCACTTTCCGCACCAATTAATAGCCACAAGCATTTAGCCCTATGAAAGTAGAAACACGCAAATTGAATTTGACCACCATACTGGGCCTTTGAGCGGCGCACACTCACAATTTGACATTACGAGCTTCTACAATAAGTAACTCGATTACGCGCCGATTTCATAGAAATTTCCTGTCTGCTAACTTTGTTCGAGAGTGAAATGTGGCCTTTTTTAGCGCTGGAATTTTACTCGCTAAATGATTTTGTGCGATGGCAGGCTGTGGCGGCGTTTGTAGAGAACGAGAGAGATGATCTGGACATAGACATAGAGATCGACATAGAGATTTGGGGAGAGGCTTTTGCCCAGTAGTAAGATACAATAGGTCAAAAAAACCTTTGCCAGCATATTATACTATATTTGTGTTGCAGCAGAGAACTAGCGTTGATGTGTGAGATATTGATAACGTTGAAAATATGGGCATACCAGAAGTTAAATATAAATAGATAAATTTAATTTGTATTTATGACAGGGGATAATGCTTCCCCCCCTCGAGGGTTCCTGCCCACCCACCCCCTGTGAAGCCAAGAGGAACCCGAGAAGGGCCGCTCCTTTAGGCTTTGCGAGTGCATTTCATCACGGGAAAAAAAAGTGGATGATACTTAAAATCAGTGACAAAACAAAACTACAAAATAATTCTAATAAAATCAGAGTCTATATCTATTCTAAGGCTGTTTGAATTCCTTTCAAGCTCCAATGAGTATCAGAATCTCAAATTAATTAAAGCTACTGAATTTTCTTCTCTTGCTTATAAAATATGTGTTTGTCTGTAGAAATCTACGAATTATATGAAATGTCTCAGATGAAACGTCTAATATCTAGTTTTTAGTTGTCAATTACAAAACTATGAGCGGAAAAAATAAGAACAGAAACGCAAAAAAAAAAATCTTAAAAATGACAATTGTGACTAAATATTACAAACACCGAACTTTATATATAAAGGGCGTAAAATAAACACAAAGTTTTATTCAAGGATAAGTCAAGTCAAGTACCAATAATAAAATAATTGTACATATTCTACTTTGTAATGATAAAATTAATTTAGCCGAACAATAAACAAATAACATAACGTCATCAATAAAATTTACACTCTCATATCCTTGTACTTTTATTCTTTGTGTTACAGGTGGCATTCACAAACATAGACACACAAAAACACCCAAGACCCGAGAACAAAGTTTACGCTCACATAATTGGTCCCGGCCGGTGATAATCGAACCCGGGACCCCTCGCTTCTACCCACTATGATACTGCCCACAGCTTAATGACCCAAGTAGAATTACAATACGTAACACTGAGACGACCGTAGCAAGTGCAGCATAAAATGGATAATTGCAAGGATTTTTTTGAATAGACTCAGCACGAGCCAAGTAATTTCACCTCACAGGAATTCCACCCAAAGTCGCAGGCTTTAGCTAGTAGATCCATGAATTTGAATCAAAGTTGAATAAGCCGCGCAGCCGAGCGTACCGGAATAATATGAAGTAGACAAACAAACTGAGTCTTTATTGAAATCATCTTGTTCGCAAGTACAACAGAGGGGGAAATTAAAAGTTTGCTCCCTTGCCCCAATAGAGAGTTTTCGTAGTAAATTAAAATAATTCCGATGATAATTTATCGCTTTGAAATTATATTTTTAGGTTATGGTTAAATTGCGATAGTCGACAGCAACTGTCAATGTCAAACTTGACATTTGTGAGTGGCAAGTTTTTGAGAATCTGTTTGTTGTTGTTAAATGTACTTTTTTTTCATGGTGTCTTTTGGACTGAGGGTGTTATCCAAGTGTCTTGCGTTTATGTGGTCGCCAGATAAGATACAGCTGTTAGTAGATTTGATGTTTTACGTCATCTGTCAAATTTGACATTATTAAAGTTAAAGTTATATTTTTTATAATTTCCCAGCAATGGTAGCATTAGGGGCTGATACGTAATTTTTGCCCTAATCTCACACTAAGTGGGGTCAGCACAACATGTATTTTTCTTCCATTTCCCTCTGTCAGACGTCATATCAGTACTCACTCCTTTCTTACGCATATCATCTCTCACACAATCCATCCATCTTTGCGTTGGCCTACTTCTTGTCTTATATCCTTCCACATCCATATTTTGATACGTATCAAACAATAACAGAGCAGCGTCTTAAAGAAATATCATCGCGATAAAGTGTACAAACCATCTCTGCAGCGCGGATTAAAAGCGCTTGCTTGACTTAGCGGAAAGAAGCAGCGGGTGATGTTTGTGCACGGCTTAGTGAATGTTACGTAGATCCCAACTACGTGACGTAATTACGTTACAGCACCATTCAGGCTTAGGCCGCTTAAGGGGAAGAAGCCGGGTCGAATATGAGAAGGTTCTTACAGGGTAGCTTATCTGGTTCATCGAAACTGATCTATTACCGCACCCGCCTCTGGTGGGCCCATCGGAAAGCCAAGCTCTTAAAAACCAAGTGTATATTACATTTTATCTACCACGAAAGCCCAACCCGAATTGGCATATTTCAGGTGTTTATAATTGTTTTTTTATCTGTGATTACCATACGAATATCCATCATAATTAAAACAGATCGAAAGCATAAAGAAGTTTGCCTTTTGCTTTTTCATTGTTTCGTTTTTTACTTTCTATATGCGTTAGCCCCGTTAAATGGAGCCAGTGATTGTCGCTATCTGAGTCCTTGTGTAGTTACTGCCGTATAAATCGCCCTTGTCGATCGCCAAGACTTCCGACAGATGGCCAATCGCGTGGCCTTCTGTTCAGCAATTACCTGCCATACTCATTTAGCGGTTAATGATTGAGAATTTCGATGTACTTTAGTGAGCTTTGATGGTCAATATGGAATCAATTGATATACGTATATGCTCCGAACTGAGACAATGTAGTGATTAGCATTCGTGCTATATATTCAAGATGCAATCTGTTCATCTGTCATTGTTTCCTATACATAGCCTTAGAAATATGTCCCACTAGGAGATCTAACACAGAGCAAATTTCTAATCTAAGTGGCCCTAGCAGCAGAATAATTATATTTATTTAAAAGCCACTACAAACTTTCCACTGGTCATTTCTAGTGGTATTATAATAAATAGAAACTTCCATTTTTAAAACCATGGAAATATTTTTCAAAGCAATTGAATAACGGTCTGTCGTTTGGTGCAATTTCTTTAGTTTTTTGACGTCAAGCTATGCAATATAATGAAATTTGATGACACTTCCTTTTTTAAATTTAGCCGTTAAACATAAATTGTTCTTCAGCCATTGGCTATTGGACCAGGGTGACCTGTGGTATCCAAGAGCTCGCAAGCCAAAGGTTCATTAGACAGCGTGGGCATGTCGCTTCGTCCCCAGAGTCTACCCAATAGTTAACCTCTGCTTAGTTTAAATAGACCGTTAACGTCCCAAAGGCAAACATTTCAAATTACAGATGTGATTTAGTAATTGACTTGGTCTCCCGTTGCTTTTAATTGGAGATAGATGAAAAGGGATTAATAGTTATGACGATGTAAGTTGCATCATCTTGAAGTTAAAAAGAAAAACTTACATGTCTTAGACTCTCAAATAAATCTATATATATAAAAGAAAGTCGTGTTTGTTACAACACTTATAACTCGAGAACGGCTGGACCGATTGCCATGGTTTTTGATTTGTTGGATTTGTTTCCGTCCCGAATAGCAGAATAACTATTAAAAACATTGGAAAATTAACGAAAAAATAAAATCAATTTATCCCCGTATTCTCCACGGGAACGGGAACTATGCGGGTGAAACCGCGGGGCGCAGCTAGTAATATATAAATGTTAACCTTAACTAAGTATAGATTACTATAGGGACCAGAAAACCGATAGACTACTTATGTATTACTTTTTTTGTACAATATTATATTTTTGTATGTTCACAATATTAGTACATATTAATACCGAGATACAAAAGAAACATCCATATTTGTCACATAAATATTCTATCAAGAACACATGTGCAATACTTGTCGCGCTCAATACCTGTCACGTCTATATTCTCACTGCAATTACCACGGGGTAAAAATTCACTTTATTATTATAGATAACATTTAGTTATGATCCAAAGTAACATATCTAATTGTCTCAAAATAAACTGACAGTAATGGTTTATTAAAAAGAAAGTTTCAATTTTATTACTTAGAATACAACGTGCTGGAAAATATTCTTGTGTCGCAATGAAAAACTTAATACGACTCCCGTCATAAAGAGAACACAATAGAGCCAGTCGTGATCCACCCAACTGTTTTTGGTTCCTACGGTTTTATAATTCTAAGATTTTGTATTGCAAAAATAATGTTTATTTTTTGGTAATGTGCTTTTATATTATAAATTAGCCGTCAGTTGATGGTAGCGTGCCCAAAATGCTGGCTGCATTGCCACCTCTGGCCAAAATAAAGCCCAGTTTTTTGGTCGCACGTTGCTTTTTGATATACATATTTTACTGGTACTTTGTACTTTATGTTAATGTATTCTAAAATAAAAATCTATAGTTAAAGTGAAAGCCATCCTAAAGGTTCTGCTAAAAAAAGGATATGAGATTTTTTTTAAATAAATCGGTACCTACAGTAAAGTTAAAAAAAAAGTTTATAAAAATGTTTTATTTCCCTTTTTATACCAGCACCAATATTATTTATAAGAATGCGTTTATTAGCATGAATGAATTTATTTTGAGAAAGTGACGTTTCCTAGTTAGTTTTTTTAAGAATTTAACGGAAAGATAGATTTTTAACATTGACTCGATTAGACATTTTAATCAGAACGAGTTCGAAATTTGTCTCAAAACACGATTTGTATAGTTCCTTTACATAAAAAATGTTTCTGACATTCTGCTTTTATGCAAACAGCTGTGGTGCCTTCAACCCACAACAACAGAAGTAAGACTTAGGTCCTCCTAAGGAACCCTAAGACTATTAGATACTAAAACCGCACACCCTTCTGCATCTCCACAGCATAAACATGAAGTGAACGTAATGTAAATATTCTGCATGTAATATCTGCAAAGCTTTCACCTGATTGGGTATTATTTTAAACTGTTACTCACTTAGAATAACAATACGAGCTATGAATAGAGGCAGGATGTATTACTAAAGGAAAAGGCGATAAATGTTAAGTGTAGTTTTTTTTTACACATCAATATTTTTTACTGTGGGGAATTGTGTTCGATCTGGAATTGCACTATCGATGCTTGTGCTTGTAATACACAGAATCTTTTTTGCCAAGCAATTAGGTAAAGGTAAGTGGTGTATGTTATATCTGTATTTTGGATACAATGCAAAATTTGCCTTTACGATTTTGACTATCGGAATTTTAGTTTTTATTATTATATCAAAACCAATTACTGATTAACTTCAATTTTGAATCAATCAATGAAACAAATTATTAAAGTTTAAATTATAATAATCATATTAAGAGAAGTATAATAATTACATTATAAGCTCAAATTATCGTAACATATTCCTTTGCTGCAACGCAGGAAACAGGGCTATAGAATACCTGTACTATATTATTTTACTGTATCTTATATTTTTGACAGTAAATGATTTGTGTTTATATATTGTACCAGCTATATGCACAGCGATATATATATTTACCCTCTTATGCCTCTACACTAAGTTTTCCTGTATCCAAGATGAAAAAACACTAGACAAAAACCCAAGAACTGAGAAAAAACTTGATGCCCTACACAAAGTTTGCCCGGGAATCGTATCCGGGAAAACAGAAAATGTGTTATTGAAAAATAATCAGCCTAGAAGCAACAGCAATGAAGCGGATTCCATTCAGATACTTTAATTCGTATTCTTACTACATGCTTCTTAAGTTCTGAACCGTCGTAGGATAAAAAGACACATCAATCTAGAACATCTGCTCCCTACGTAACCCATATTGCTGGCTGAGTGTCCATCCGACCTAAATCTAAAGAAGTGGTGCATTATGGTCCCAAAAGATTTACTTTATTTTGCACTCTGTTGCAAACCTCACAATGGCTGTCACTGGCTATGATTGTTAAGAGGACTTTGTCCTGTCAACCCGGGTATGTTACGGGTTGTGCTCGCTCGTTTCATGTTGCATGAGATTTAAGGATGAAACTTGCCGTAAAAAGCAACGGAAACTGGAATTTGTCATTTTGCGTTCTTATATAGTTTGAGTAATTCATTTTATACGTATTCTTAATATCTCTGTCTTAAAGTGCTGGCACCTAAACACTTATGCAGGTAGAGAGCAAAGGTTTGTACCAGTAAATGCGTTTAGTGAATAAAAGGTGGCACTTTATTCTACCCACATATTTTATTCAAAACGTCGTGAGTGCGACCAACGAACGAGTCCTAATGAATTTCGTGAAAGTGGCGCCCCAATTGGGACGGCTTTTACGTATTCTAATGGTTCGCTGATTTGCGTTTTCTGTTTGTTTTGATAAAGTATAGGTCAAGAATTTTTTATATCCCGACACAATTTGTAGCAAATTTCCTCCAAGCAAAGCAGAAACTTAACTTTGTTAAATTGGCGCCCTAACTGGGGCTACAGCATAAATAAAATTTTAACGCACGCATTTCTAAATTGCAGTGTTATAATATTAAATAATATAGAGATAATATTGATATCTTAAACATTTGGAAAAATAAAAAAAATACTATTATATTATATCTTGTCTTACATTTAAATACATATTTTGTTAAATAATAACGCTCCTGTATACGATATAACGATATTATTTTTCAAATCTTTGTTATTCTATTTAATATTTTCGCAGAAAATAAATTCACACAAGCGTTACGATCATAAAATACAAAAGATCTTTTTTAAAAATACCACAACAAACCAACAAAAAGACTGCAAATTCTTTACTCCAAGTACTCTCAACCCTCATTCTGAGAAGCCTCTCACCGAAGGAACGAAGTCGAAAACATCACTAGGAACAGACGTCCACGGTAAAGGTAAAAAGACTCATTCTTTTGACAAACGCGGGGGAACGGTTGCTGGGATACAATTTGCGCTAAAGGTGGCGTGGTTTCTTTCCAACGTGACGAGGGTAAAGGTGGAGTAAGACTTACAGCGACAAATACTTTATTATTTTATCTCTTGTCAAACGCGGGGTAATGCTTGCTGGGATGCTATTTTCACTAGTGGCGTGGTTTTTAAATCAGAGTCAAATTAAAAAAAGTAAATAAAGTAAAATACTATAATATATTTATTTTGTCTTTTGAAGAATATGGGGTAACGTTTGCTGGGATACAATTCGCGCTAAAGGTAGCGTGGTTTCCTTCCAACGTGACCATGGTAAAGGTGGAGCAAAAGTTACAGCGAATACAAAAAAAAAAATTGTTTATCTTTTTTCACTGACTAGTCTCACAGCTCAGTTGCCGTGCTTTCTGCGTTGTATTTGCATTGGACAACGTATCAAAAATTATTATATAACCAAATTATAATAACCAATTACCTTTTAAAGGTACAAATTTTGGATGGCGTCTGAAAACCTTTAAGTGTTACATAAAAAAAAAACTTTTCTAAAAATGAGTTGCACATGCAGTATATCCGAAAAAGTCGCAAAAAATTTGATAAAAATAATTCACCCGTATAAATTAATTATATAATACATAAATAAACTTACATAAAATTCAATTTAGGAAAACTACTCTCAATTTCCAGTCAAGTCAAGCATTTATTTCATTTTCATGTGTGGTAAATTTTCTACAAAAAAAGCCTTTGATAAAGTATATTCAATTTATTTCTACAACCTGACAATTAGGTTAATGAGTAATTAATATTTCAATGATTCTTAGCAAGAATAAGGTTAATTTAACGACACGGAGGTCTAAAGATCCATCTTTAATAATAAATATTTCCATCTTCGCTAGACACGAATTCACTTATTAGCTTCATAAGCGATACTTATTAAATCATAGCTTATAAAATAATTAGATTTTTTTTTCTTTGAAAATACTATAAGGGATCATTTAATTTCTGCTATATATAATGTTCAAACTTTTATCCGCGGCTTTGTTCGCATCAATGTAAATTTCGTCAATTAAATTTCTGATTGAAAGGTATGTCTTTTTCTTGCCACGTGTATGCAAATTTCATGATTATCAGTTGAGTCAGTAAGGCGTGAAACCAATGGTTAATCTTCTGCCCATTTAAAATTAATTATAATATATAGTATTAACTAATATTTTAAATGAGCATATACTCATTTCGATTTCACCAGTTTCAATTATAAATATTTGAGATTATAAATTTACTATCTGAAACTATTAATTTTTTCACATCCCCACTGTTCCATGTTACTTTAATTATAATAATATTCCTTGCAGAATTTATGAAACAAAAGTCTTAAGGCAATTTTTTATGAATTGTGAAATAAGCAAGAAAATTAAAAAAAAATCCTGTTCTATTCTTTATTAGTTTAATGCAGACGCAGTTGTCAATATATTAATACCACGCTTGATTATTAAAAACCTATTCACTCAGCTTAAGCGTAAGATACTTTGTTGATTTATTTAAAAAAGTTTTGCTGCCACCTATTTTTTTCAAGAACTCAACAGAAAATAAAGTATTTTGACTTTGACATCAAACTAGTCTCAATTTGTCCTCAAAAAGTTCCTCAGAATGCGGTTACAAAAACATATAGCGTAATTTTAATTAACCTTTGGTATCAAAGTATCTTTAGGAAGACGCTTAAGCTCTCAAACGAACCACACGGAATCTGAGCGCTGCGGTAAGGAACTGAGCATTTCTAATGCAAATGTGGATACGTGGTTCATTATGTTCTGATTTTAGAGCGTTTAGTGAGCGGGATTTCTTCGCGTTTCTTTGTCGTTTCTTTGTGACTCCGTGTCGTTTGCGTGGAAATGGCGACGTAAAGTAAGCATAAAGTGTGGTGGAGTGGTTCCGGAATCAAATTTCACCTTTCTTAAGATAGGGTCATAGATTTTATTTTTTGATACAATATAAGTGTACTAATTGATTTTTCAAAGATTGTATGTACATGTATTTTTCGATAATCGTCCCGAAAACGATGACAATTATTTATACAGAACACGTTCGCGAAGATAGTCATACATAATATTTTTTTTAACCGACTTTGAAAAGGAGGAGGTTATCGATTCGGATGTTTTTTCATTCCTTAATTTTTTATAGATATGTTCGGGCGTAACTCCGTTATTTATTAACCGATTTGAAAAATTATTATTATTTGAAAGTATAAGCTTTCGGATTGCACCAATCAGTTTTTTCACTTGAAAAATTCATGTGTGCAATACTACTTTCTCGAAACGGTGACTGAAAACAACGTGGGGAAACCGGCATGTTTTAGAATCATAAATTCGAAGACATGTGACATCTACCAATCTACATTGGGCTCGAGTGGTAGATCAAAGCCCGTCCACTCTCAATTATCGAGAATAAGCCGGTGACCCTACTTTTTCTATTTATGCTGTAAATAGAAAAGTTGAAAATCGAATACTAACAGCCAATTTAGCTACAGTAACAAATGGTTACGTAAATAGAATCTTACTTTTTACGTTTCATTTTTCCAAAATACGCGTGCGTTCCAAATTTAAAAAAAAAACTCAAAAGAATCTATATACAAACTCTGATCCCCTTATAATTGCTCGACGTCACTATTCTGTAAGACGTTTTTGCCGAGCGAGCGCCCCTAGACCGCAAGTAATTCAAAACATTAATTTTCCTAATGGGGAAAAGCTCCGCTAAGCCCGACGACAGAAAACGAATGTCGGGCGAAGTCAGTAGGTGTCTCCGTGCGTAAACACCGACTGTTGCGCTTCCCCCTACCCCCCTACCAGTATTAATTAATTAAAATGCAAACCGCTGACTGTAGTGAGTTATTCATCTCGCATTACAATTGCTACTTTGATTTACGGAATAAGACTGTTGTTTCTTGAGTTTTCAGAATCGTATTATACAATAACATTTGAATATGGAACGCGGATACATTAAATTTTAATCTAATATAAAAATATTATGTTATTTAAACATAATATTTTTGTACTAGCTGTTCCAATTTTTTTATGCGTAAACTAACTAACCCTAATTATTTTTTCTTTTTATAAAATAAAAGTAGTTTAATTTACATACGTTATCTGACAGTGAGAGTGCCGTCAAAATTGGTATAGCCGTTTCGGAGATACCAGAAGAAACGAACAAAAATTCTAAAACATGTTTTCTTTTTGTGATAAGTACCGTATATACATCCAAATGCATCAAGTCAAAAGCTGTATTTTTGACATCACAAACAGACACTTAAATTTTCTTTATTTGGATAGATTTGACTGGCCTCACAATTCAGTTGGAGGAGTTACAAACATACACAGACAAACTTTCGCATTTATAATAAGTATTACGTACTACAGATAGAAAGTATCTAGTATTGTACAGTGTAACACGTCTGGAGCTACCATCAGGCTACCACGTATTCGCATTCGGTCGACGCGGCTCCATTTCCTCTCAGTGATGGATGACTGTGTATCTTCAATGAGATTTATAATGGCGTGTCACATTCCACGCGTGACGCCGCCAGATTGATGCTCAGATCGTGGGTGATTCCAAATTCAAAATTTGCATAATTCTATCGAATTAATCCTATGCCATAGCCGAATAAATTAAAAAAAAAAAAAGTTTGGCTGTGGCGAGATTTTATGAACAATGCAGATTATGTTTACTGTTAATTCTACTGCTACTAGACAACAAGAAATTTATATAATTTATTAGCTACGCCCCGCGGCGTTACCCCTGATGGTTGGCCATCTAAGGTGCTATCATACTGCACTTTAACGTGATCAAAAGTAGCCTATGTCTTAATACAGAATAATGCTATCCAGGTACCAAATTTCATCCAAATCCGTTGAGCCGTTTGAGCGTGAAGGCGTAACGAAACTTTCAGAATTTTTCATAAAATTTCTATGAGTCCATCTTGAACGTACCCTCTATGAGTATAAAAGAAATAATCATTGAAATCGGTTTCTAATTAGGAAAGAAATCACGTAATTACCTTGAACTCGGATAAAATGCAACTAAATATTACCTAGATGGTTCAAAGAAATTTTTAACATATTAATAGAGCTAATAATTAGACATTTGAAACCTGCAAATTAGCTAACTGTAACCCAATTTATTAATTCGGATTACCACTACTCACTAACAGAATACAATACACAGATAATAGCAGGATGTTGAAAACCCTCCTAAGGAGGAAAATTTTCTTAAAAGGTTGTCCATAGACGGCACGCGACCATTATTTATGCATTACCTGACCAAAGCGGTCCCTCAGGTACCACTGCCTCATGATTTCATTCCTTTCTTGGCCTATTCCTTTTTAACCGACTTCAAAGTAGGAGGTTTATGTTCCACTGTATATTTTATTTTGTTTTATGCACGTTCGCCGATTCCTCCACCATTTATCAATCGATTTGGAAAAACCTTTATTTTATTATGCTCGCGTAGAATTTGTAAAATATCGGTTCAATAGTTTGGTTGTAAAATCAAAATAACTGGAAATAAACGAAATTGCGTAATTTGCTTTTTGGATTGCATTTGTTCATGTTATTTTGATTTAACAACCAAACTATTGAACTAATTTTGGTAAAAATTCTATGGAACCAAACTAAAAGCATATACACAAAAATAAAAAATATTATATAGATTTATTACTCCGCCATATATATTATACTAATGGGGTGACAAAAAAATCGAAGGCTGTACTTAGTTACTTACTTACATGAACTTCCGCAAAGAAAATTCATCAATTATTAGATATAATTTTCTTCAGCTTATAGCAGGATAAAAAAGTCAAACCTTAATAGGTAAAACCACATATTTTTCATCATATTTTTGCTGTTTATAGGTAGCGGTAACTACTTGACATGAAATTAATACTATACTGCACGTTTGCTTCATGGTTTTTCTAAAACACATTAATATATTAATATAAAAAGTTTTTTTTTTTAACAATACTGTGAATCGATGTCTCAAAAAATCAGCGTCTAGACCTGGTTAGATAGAAATCTACGGTTGAAATTTAGGACTAATTTTGAGTAAGGAACGTATAAGAGTGCAATATCACGTTTTCAAAAAGGAAATCATGGTACAGGCATTTCTAAGAACCACAAAGCTATGATGCCACAGACACATTGACACACAGAAACAAACACATACGATAAAAGATACAAAACCCTTTGCCTGAAGAATATGAATCAGCAGCCAGTTATTTGTTCTGGTTTCCTACCATCGTTATTATCGTTCCAACTCTACGACCCCAAAAACCAGTTTTAATAAAATAATAATCAATACAATTATCTCTGACTCATCGCATATTGCCTCTTAAAGGAAGCTCCATACTATTCGTAACCTAATTCCGTTTTATTAAATCATACACTATACATAACTGGGTAATAATGTTGTCGTAAAGACACGTTATGATATAACTCGAAACAAGTGTGGGGATACATGCAATAATCCCGTATTATCTATTTCTTGGCGTTCTCCACTTCACTCACTATTGAGAGAGTGACTTATGATGTAGTAAAACAAGCCAGGAAAAGATTTGTGTTGACCAAGTTATTTAATAAAATGTAAAAACCCCCGAATTTGTGTAACATTATCATAACAGCTGATTATTTTAAAAAGCCTGAACAGATCTTTTTTTTTTATGTGAATTAGTGTCGGAACGAGCTGAGGGCCCACCTGATGGTAAGTGGTGACCCTCGCCCATGACAACCGTAATGCGTGCGACTCAGTATGAGATCCAGATCTTTACTGAGTGGCATTCCTCCTGCTGCGTCCATCATCCGAGACGGGAATGATATGTCTCATGCGCATGTGATTTAACCGACAGACACACTCTTCCACCGGAACACAATAATGCAACCACTACTGCTTGGCGGCAGATTCCAGATGTGGTGGCAATTCGGACCGGACGACGGACGACGAACTTGGCACTAGTTCTACTGCTACTTTTGGTTGCTCCTTAAGCACCACCCTGGGGGTACGTGTAGGAATCAAAGGGTACACACTTACTGATGCGAGCAACTGGACGATATGTGTAACATTATCATTACAGCTGATTATCTTAAAAAGCCTGAACAGATCTTCGTAAATGTAGCGAAGAATCAGTTATCGCAGCGTTTATTGACATCATTTTTAGATTTAAATCACTTTTATATTGATACTTAAAATAAAAAAGTGGTAAACTTGACCAATATCATGACCTATTTTATGATTTTAGCTAGTAATTATATTAAAAAAACAATTTCGATTAAAAACTGGATGAATATAATAATCTTGCAGCCGGATTTCGGGCTATATCAAAGCATAGACAAGGCATAGACAAACAAGACTGAAGACGAAACAAATGTTGATGATGCCCAATTTGTTGGGTGAGATTTCTCTAACTCGCCCGGCATTGCAAGACATTAGGCGAGTCGTGGAAAGTTCTAGCAAATTAATTTTTATTTTAATTAGCACTCCGTATTTTTAATAAAGTAAGTGTAAGTATTTTACTTTAGTGGTTACAGATATCCACAGCAATACGAGTATGATCCTCGCCTAATTACCGGTAGCACCACACGAGTACACTACGCAAACACCAAGAAAAGAAAACGAGATCATCACAATAAAATACCCTGAATGGTAATCCGATACTTCTCGTATTGATCGCAAAAGTCACTATAAACTTAAGGAACCGCCAATTCATAAAATATTGCTTCCTGTGTGATCATCTCAAACAGTAATGTAATCATAGTGGGAACCGGAACATGTTGTACTCCTTTTTTCATTTAATGTCGTCCGCAACTCCTTGTATATTTCATTTCCGGTACGCTTGTAAGATCTCTATTGGAGGAGCGATCTATTTGTATTTCAGAACAGGATACATTGATACGAAAATTGTATTGACTTCGAATACGTTTTATGATTTATTTTCGTTTTTGAGAACGATGTATGGTAACTAAGATTCAAAGCTCTTGATTCTTGTGAAACCGTAAGCAAAGGTTTTGTAGGATTTGCGACTTATTGTACCATCGATTATCATTTTTTCGTTCTTACTCAAAAGTTTAAAGGCCATTAGCCTGTGTCTGTTGGTAGTAACGCAGCAGATGCAAATTAGTAAGAGATATGTTAGATTGTTAGATCAAAAGGCCTGTTAGATGGGTAGATTATAAAAGGCCTATTAGATTAGATAGTTGCTCGAAATTTTCAGCAAATGTGTCTATTTTCACTGTTTCAATGTTAAGGCGGCTGCTTTTACTATTTCGCGATTAGGTGTGAGACATTTGTGACATATTATAATCAAAATGAATTGAGTTGAGACGGCTTATTCCCATTGTACACCAAAAATATTTCCCAAACTCGTCCACGACAATGTGGGTTGCAACTTAAATGGAATATTTTTAAATAAGAAATTTATAATATTTTATTCCTTTGAGTAGTTTGAGAATCAATGTATGGAATCTTATCTTTTTAGAACAAAATGGAGTATTTTGAGAATTACCCGCTGACACAGTGGTGAGAAGATTAGCCAGCTGAAATTACCGAAATTGCTAAATACTGGTGCATGCTAACATAAGCACAGTAATAGTTAGTCAAGACTAGATCCAATAAAAGAAGATAAAAAAAAAGTTTTGTGCAAACCGTTACACCCTGTCATTAATTTTTGTGTATGCAAATTATTTTGAAGTAAATTAATAATAACAATAATAAGAATTTATTTTTAAACCAATAAGTACACTGTAAACACACATTTATAATAGATGATTTTTACATAAGCATGAGGGCCTGCACTAAGTTCTAGACATGTGTTGCAGGCAAAGCGTTACCTTCCGTGAATTTAAAATAAATCTTTGTTAAAAAATCTAAAATATAAAATTACACAAATTACACTCTTATTTTCTTTATAATATCGACACCCATTTCCAAAATTAAATTAACTTAAACTTAACTTAAACATACACTGTTAGTTCCTCATGATCTCGATATCTAGAATTTTGGTGAGCCACAATAATACCAAAATGGTGCCCGTTTGATAAATGAACCAATAGGCACCTAACTAACCACCGCCGTTTCAGCAACCCAAAACAATAAAAATATCACCTAAACAACCTTTATATTATGAACTGGCAATAACCAGCCGCACGAAGGTCAAGAGTTATTGCGATTGCCTCCAGGTTAGCCAGTGGACTGGTTATAGGTTAGGAAGATATATATACCAAGATACTCGATGAAAAATCTCGTAAGTTGATAACAGGATACGTGGCTTCCACTCCTCAATTATAGAAATCGTCTCCCGAAATATATTAAAACTGGCTGAGTCCCGCAGTTTCACACGCGTAGTTCTCATTCCCGTAAGAATACGGGGACAAAATATAGCCCATGTTACTTGCTGATAATGCAGCATTCCATTGGTGAAAGAATTTTTAAAATCGGTTTATTAGTTTAGGCGTGAAAGCGTAACAAACAAACAAAGTCACTTTCGCATTTATAATATTAGCTATGATAGTAATATAGGATGACATAGGCTATATCTTATCCCCATACTCTCATGGGAACAGGGGGTGAAACCGCGGGGCGTAGCTAGTATATTTAAATAATCATTATTATTTTGTAGATAATATCAATATTCATACAAACGAATGCAAAGAGTAGTAGGTCTGTTTTGGCCTTTACAACATGCTCTTATATATAAAATGGTGTAATACATATTCTGTACAATTCAGACATAATTTAAAATGCATCTGATATCACAACCTACGCCATGTTGCTGGCATATTTCTTTGACGTAGAGGAAATCGTCTTTTCGTACTCTTTTCGTTCAATATTATTGACTTGTGTACGTTTACATATTTCAATAAAATATGACACGTATGATTGGAGTTTCTACCTTTCCAAAGCACTTTATAAGTACGCAAGTAAATAATTCCGTGCTACGGAAGGCCGGCTGTTGTTAAGCCGCAAACGAGATCATTTTTTTTAATACTTTTGATTTGATAGGACGATCTGAAGGCCCACTTCATGTTAAATGGTTACCATAAAAATAACAGCAATACGACATCACCGCAGTGTGAGAAGAACCAAGTCGCTTCTGTTGCGCCCATCACCCGAGACGGGGATGTATTTCACCTGTGATTTCACCGGCACCCACTCCTTTCCACCGGAAAACACCAATACAGGTGCAACACTGCTTGGCGGTAGATTACTAGGTGTGGAGTTAGTACTTCTCAAAGGTTTCCTGGAAGAGATCACTTCCAGGAATCCTAGTGTAGGGGTATGTTTGTCTAAACGTTTAGTTAAAAAATATAACCGTATTGATTCCTTTGGCAGTCTGTGGAAAAATAATAAGGAGTTTTAACAGCACCCACGGATAAAGCAGTGGGCACAATGCTGAGTCGAAGACTGTTTGTTGCTGTACGACACATCATTAAAAGCATCTATTCTTCTTTTCTTTATGAATGTTTTATATTGTCTCGTTTTATGCAAAAATGTTACCGACTACAAAAAAGGAGGAGGTTCTATGTTCCACTGTATATATAATTTTGTTTTATGTATGTTCACCGATTTCTTCGATATTAATCAACCGATTCGGAAAAATCGCTTTTATTTGAAAGGATATGATTTCAGATTGGTCCCATAGAATTTTTTTACCGAAATCGGTTAAATTGTTTGGTTGATAAATCAAAATAACTGGAAAAAATATTTTATCAAAGCAAACGAAATTGCATATTTTGCTACTTTGAATATATTACAGTTGGTTCTTTTTTCGATTTTCAAATCAGTTACTTGTATAATGTTACAATACTTATTTTTTCCTTTTTAATTTTATAAAATATTTTTGTTTGTAATTTTCATACAATGTTATGTTATGTGTGCTACTCTAGTAAATAAATAAACAAAATTGATTGGTTATTTATTTATATCTTGTTCTGTTTTTTTTTTTTAATTTTGCGTTCTTATTTATTGACATGATGATGATGTGTAATGTATTATAATATTTATATTTTAATTTTGTGGTAGTACAAGAATTGTATAGCCCTAATTTTGTCTTTTTATTAATATTAATTTATATTGAATTGAATTGTATTTTTGACCTGTAACCATATTTGTTATCAATAAATGAACTATGAACTATGAACTCTGTCTCGTCTATGTTTATGTCTATATCCATAAAATTTTGTATCTGACGTACAAAGATGCGTCAGGAAATGGTCTCCACAGGTATCGTCGTTTGGCTCATCCGTGCCATCTTAGAGATCAGTGAGATAGGGGATCAGACCACCCACTCGGGCAATTATGTCGAAAACGCTTCGCAACTGCGATTTTATCAGATTGATGAAGATGACATTTTTATTAAACTGTATTTCGAATGACAAACAGCGGTTCCCATCACCCCACTGGGAGACAATGGTACTGTTTCTCAAATGTGTTTTTCAAGCAGTGAAACTTGCAATGGGAACTCCGCCCTTTCTCAACAGATGTCGTTTTTAGTACAATATTGTTTACGTGTACTAATAAATGACCATACTTGTATTCGATAGTACTGAATGTCAGCTATCTAACGCATTTTATGATATTTGGTTGAAGTGTAAGCAACAATTGTTTTCACCTTTTCGAAAATGTCGGTTTTTATTCCAAATAAACGTCATTTGCGGGAAGTGTTATTACATTATTTTATTGCGAAGAAAACTGCAGCGGAAACTTATCGTTTGCTTGTGGAGATTTATGGTGAGCATGCTCCGTCTAATACAACTTGCAAGGAATGGTTTCGACGATTTCAAAATAACGATTTTAGTACTGAGGATAAAGAACATGGAAAACCACCAAAAAAATTTGAAGATGCTGAATTGGAAGCATTATTGGCGGAAGATTCTTGCCAAACTCAATCAGAATTAGCTGCAGCATTAAATGTTGATCGTTCAACTGTTGCAAAGCGTTTACAAATGATGGGAATGATTCAAAAAGCCGGTTACTGGGTTCCACATGATTTAAAAGAAAGAGACATGGAACGTCGGAAAACCATTTGTGAAATGCTGCTTCAAAGACAGCAAAGAAAAGGATTTTTGCATCGGATAGTCACAGGAGACGAAAAATGGATACACTACGAAAATCCTAAACGCAAAAAAGCTTGGGTGAAACCAGGCGAACCAGGCCCATCACAGCCAAAAATAAATATTCACTGTGCCAAGGTCATGCTCTGTATTTGGTGGGATCAGAAAGGTATTGTATATTATGAGTTGCTCAAACCCTCTGAAACTATTAATGGAGAAGTTTACCGACGACAACTAATGCGTTTGAAGCGAGCCATAGAAGAAAAACGACCAGAATGGGTGAATAGACATAACAAATTAGTTCTTCAGCATGACAATGCCAAACCGCATACCGCAGAAGTCGTAAAAAGATATTTAGAGGGACAGGACTGGGAAGTGTTACCCCACCCGCCATATTCACCAGACATAGCTCCTTCGGATTACCACCTATTCCGGACGATGCAGACAGACCTTACTGGAGAAAAGTTTACTTCATGTGAAAGTATCAAAATTTGGATTGACAACTGGATAAGCTCAAAAGACCAGGACTTCTTCCAGCAAGGAATACGAAAACTACCTGAACGATGGGCGAAGGTTGTAGCTGCAGATGGAGCATACTTTCAATAATTTTTTTTTTAATTTTGTAAGCGAACAAATGTGTTTTATTTTGACAAAAAGGGGCGGAGTCATATTCACACACCCAATATCATTCTAAACATTGGAGCTGATGATTTAATCTAATTATTAAATAGGTGGCTATACGTATTTATAATCCAAAAATACTTATAAAAGTGTTCTTTATTACCCAACTGCGCCAGAAAGAGGATTACGTTTTTCGAGTGTATGTACTTAAACTCTGTAGCGTAAACCGCTAGATGTGATGGGTTTCAGCTTGAAAGCTGTCGTGAGACTTTTTTTAATTATGAGAGACATTGGTTATATTAAGATTATGAAAAAAAAAACGAAAATAAAAAAAAAACATTGGCAAACAAAATAAAAAAAAATAAAATTCTACACCATTCGTGTGATTGTATTAAAACACAGGCTTACAAAAAAATACAACTTATATGTTTGAATGTAATATGAAATTTTTTAGGCACTTGGATTTTCTTATTTTTTTTGTTATTATCCAATAGTAAACCCTTAGTGACCTCAAGTTGTTTTGTTTCTGTACCATTTACGGGACAGGATGAGCAGTCGGCCCATTTGGTGTAAAAAATACGACTTGCGTCTTTCCAGACCAAAGTATGAGAAGACTCAAGTCATTGCGCCCGTCACTCTTAGTCGAGGATGTCACATCTCAAGTGCCTATAATTTCAACGGCATCCACACGTTTCCACCGGAACACAGCAATGCTAGTGCACCACGGTGAATTACCAGGTGTGGAAGCAGTACTTCTCAAGAAGAACTAGGCACAAGTTCCACTTCTACTTAGGATAGGACTCTGAGGTTCACTTTCTGACGCCAGCAACATGGTGCTCTAAAAGAACGCGATGCGAAGAAGTCTAATATAAAAAAATATATATATAAAAATATAACTGTTGGTATGAAATAGAGAAAAATCTTATTTTTCATTCCACTAATAGCTACATTTTTGGTGTAAATTTCGTAATAACGTAAAAATGTTGTCGTTATAACGATATTACGGAAAAATGTTGTAAAATAAAACATTTCGCTCACTACTCAAGTAAGTAGTTATTACATCAACCCTCCCGACTGCACTTTATTAACCCTAAAATGTTTACGTCGAAAATTATTTTACGACTGAAAAGGGTGTTTAAAAAGCTGTCAATTTGGAGACGGATTGCGTGACTAAGGTTCCGTAGTATAAAAACTACATAAATTAATACCCAACACACAACAGCTACAGTTATTAGTATAAATAATGATCTAATTATCTACTTACAAGTCAGTTAAATTCGTATTTTTTATAGTGTTCCGTGATCTATATGGCACATTAAGATGTCGGTCACGGTTTTACGAGTCGCTTTGCCGTGTCAGAGGCCTTCGGGAAGCTTTAAAACTCCGACACAAGAGTTAACCAGTTACTTAAATATTCACACGAAATGAGAAGAAAATTCTTAATTTGTATTTTGTAACTGAGAGCTATCGTTTTTTTTTTGAATGGACTATATTTTGTTCACCGTATAACTGGACAACTATACCCGAGCTTTTAAGTGCTTTCGTGCTTCGTGGGGCACATTAATATGTCGTGGCTTTAATTGTCGGATGCATTGAGGTGGTTTGAAAACTCCTACGAAAGAACCACTGGCATGTAAGAAATTTAAAAATTAGAAAAAAAAATATCGACAATATATTTGTATTACCAATTATCAGAGCTATATCCATTTAGTTTTAGAATAAAAAGTCGCTCGTATTTCTAACTCTATGAAATGTATCACATTAAACCTTCACGCTTTTAAGCAATGCAAAAGTTATATGTACATTTTAAAAACCCATTCAAATTCAAATAAGGAAGCGACGTTCCAAAGAGTTTCCTCATTATCACTGTAAAACAGAAAAGCGCAGACGACTGCGACAACAGTAAACAGATTCTTCACAAAAAGCGTATCCCACTTTTTTTAATTTCGACCTGAAGTTTTTCAGTGCCCGGTCTTTTTCCTTTTGCGGTGCGGATCCCTAAAACCGGCAAAAACACGTCTCGTAGACAGATAACCAGAAATAAAAAAGTCGTCAACCTGAACCAGTAGGTGTATTCTCGGAAAAATCTCAGCAGGTATAAGTAACAACAAGCCAGTTTAGATTTCTTTTTGAAGTAACTTCATCGTCATTGAACATAGTGATAAGAATAAATATTCATGGACATTTCACACCGCGTTATCAAGCCCCAAACTAAGCATAGTACTATGAGAACTAGACAATTGATAGAATAGAATTCTTTATTTGTAAATTCATACATGTTAACACCCAGACCGAGAACAATTTATGTACGTCTTATAAAGTTAGCTGAGAATCAAACCCATGACCTACAGCGCAGAAGGCAGAGCTACTACCAACTGAACAAAATATTATATAAAGTAAGATTAATAAAGTATTTACAGAGGTACACCGCCGACCAATCTAGCTTACTTTAAAATTCCTCTCCATCCAAAGGTTGCCTGGAAGAGATCGCTTCTTAGCGATAAGGCCGCCCATTGTACATTAACTTGTCTTAAAGTAAGTTATTTATATTTGTTCATAAAGTGTGGTGTACAATAAAGTATTTTTGTATTGTATTGTATTGTATTGTATATGTATCCTACAAATAGTAAATAGACAGTACATACACAAATAAATAATATATGTAGACATATAGTTATAATAAGAAGATAAGAATAAACATGAATAATTAGTCGTTAATTAGTCGTTAATGATGATCGTTCGTCATTAACGACTAATTATAGTTCGTCTCAAAACATTTTACATATTCTGCTGATATGTAAAATGCTTTGAGACGAACTTTAAAAGTAGTGGTGTAGCTTTTCTTATGGAGACGCGTTCCATTAACGGACAGTTTGAACCGTAATCTCGCACACGAAAAATTTCCCGCGAATAAGTGCCCGGAAGGCTAATAAAGATGCGAGAATCAAGAAGCGAGAATTGGAAGAATGCTTTTATTATTATGTTCGTAATGTAACTCGTATATTGCATTTTTTCTTTATGAACTCATGCGAGCGTTATTGTTTTTGTCGTTTGAACGTAAAGACAGTTTTTTAACAACGGCGTACCTACCTACTGTTTTATTTTATGCGACGAACAAACACAAGCGTATTTGTTCGTCGCTTTTGTTTGAAGTTCTATTCAGGAGGAAAGTGTTTTTGGATTACTTCAGGGCAGAAGTGTCACCGGATGTGCTTAGATGTGTGCAGTTGCTCGCGTCCGTAGGTGTGTACCCTTTGATTCCCTACACGTATCCCTTGGGTGGTGCTAAAGGAGCAACCAAAAGTAGCAGTAGAACTTGTGCCAAGTTCGTCCGGAGAGGTACTGCCACCACACGTGGAATCTGCCGCCAAGCAGTGGTGCTCGCACTGCTGTTCCGAAACGGCTGGACTGATTTTGATGTAACTTTCACTGGCAGATAGCTGATGTTATAAAGAGTAACTTAAGCGGCTTCTATTTCAGAAAAAAAAATGAGTTCCCCGTAAAAAATCACATGGACGAAGTCGCGGGGAACCGCTAGTATATATATAACATCTAACCAAGCTTCAAAATTAATTGTGCGGTTACTATATATATAATTAAATGAGTTTCAACCAATCCGGATTGGCCTCCCGTGGTAGATCAGAGCCCATTCACTCTCAATTATTGAGAGTAGGCCGGTGTTCCTGCAGTGGGAACATTAGCTGGTATGGTAAATGAGTTTCAACAAAATATCACAGTGAACCAAAGTGTTGTCGCAATAAAACTTTACAACGAAACAAGTTAAAAAAAGAAAAAGAGTTGAAACTGCTAATTAAGTTAGCTGCGAAATGTTTTGCGACTCTCTTAACCAACACGACACGAGTTGCCAACTCGCTGGCTTACTGTATACTTTGTAGGCTTTTAGTTAAAGTTTAAGATTATATAATAAACTAGTTCTTTCCCGCAACTGTCCTCGTGAGTTTATCGGAACCCTCAAAAATTATTATTTTTCTAAAATAAAAGTTTTACTTAAAAAAACTGTTTACTCTTTATAACATTTATCTGATAGTGAAAGTCTCGTAAAAATTGGTCCAGCCGTTTTAGATCAACTGAAACCCACAGACAGACAGAAAAACGGACAGAAATCATAAAATTTTAATACTTTGAAATGCATTTCGTAAAATGCTGTAAATAACAGTAAAAATTATGTCAACTTTATACAATTGTGTAGATTTTAACTTATAATTAAACTGTATTTTAAGCTGAAATGTTCATAAAATACTGGCGGATTATTGGTAAGTTTGGAAGCCAATAATTCGCCAAAGATAGAGGTCATAATCACACGAAACCTTTTTGAAATATCCGATTGTTCTTAATTCGAAATCTCTGATGCAAAATGAAAAACTGTGGTAATAATTTTAAAGTAATTCCAAAACGATTGCGGCCTCAAGTGGCAGTCCTATAATAAGCGCCTATAACAATTTAACATAAAGTAAGACGTTTATGATGGCAATGAAACTCCCAAAGATTTTACTTTACGGCCCAATCCGACCGGGCTCCAGGTGAAACGGAAATAGGCGTTTGGGAATTATGTTCAAATGACAATGACAATTATATTTTCACGCTCTCAGCAGATGTGAGCGTTGGAGGATCCGGGTCGTATCTAATATTTTAATGAAACTAATTTAACGCAAGTAACGTTTTTTGGACATTTATGATGCAGATCAAGAGGGTACAACTCAAATGAGACGTCACCAGGATGTTTCCAAAAAACACTTAGGTGCTTTATGATAGAAAACTTGCGTCAGCTTGCGAGACCGTGGTGGCCCAGGGGCACAGACGCCGACTTCCAATCTGAAGGTCGCTGGTTCAAACCCACACGTGCATCAATGAGTTTTTTCACTCAAAAAAAAGAAGATATTCACTATGTTATGACGTTATTTTTAATCGTCGTAATCCATTATATTGTATAAAAGCTGTTTCATGGCTTTTAAGTTTAAGTTTCTGTCTGATTTCTGCTTATTGGTTTTCTTAATTTTTTAGGTAAGATTAGTACATTTTTTGTTATTTTGAATATATGTTTGCATCGGCCGGGAATCACTCTATTTGAAGGCAGAGATTACCAACCAAGCTATTAAGCTTAGTAATAAAACTGCTTACTTAATAAAAAGCTCTGTTCTAAGATAGCCCAATAAGGGTACCGTTGAATCCACTACGGCGGGATCACCATAATTGATATTAATGTACTCGGAAAGGTTTAATTACAGGACAAAGTAAGTCGATGGCTCGTATATTCCACCGGCACTATTTCGGCCGTCTCCTGGTTCCCTGGTCTCCAATTGCTTTTATTAGTTTTTATTTCACTCGTGCTTGTGGTTTTTACACTGTTTCTAAACCATAGAGTGAATTGTACTCAAAGCAACATGGCGACGTGGAAGCGAATGAGATGGCAGGACGAATTTGGACGCACATTTTCCATTTCCAATAAAATAATATTAAATAGAGGCTTCTATTTAATATTATTTTATTGTAATTCAAGTTTGAATAGCGTACATAAGTGTGCACAACATAAAGTATATATAAATATTCATGGAAACCATAGGTACTAGCCCCAAACTAAGCATATCTTCTAAATAATATTGGGAACCAGATAACGGATAGAGAATTTTTGATTTAAATACGTACATATATCACATAATAACACTCAGATACAGAACAAAAATATATGTTCGCTACGCAAATGTTTGCCCTAAGCGGAAATCGATCCCACGGAGAAGATAGAGCTACACCAAAGAGCTGTGAGGTCTGTCATAATGTTTTCTATTTCAGAATGTCAGTTTGTATTGTACAGATACAACATATCCAGTTCACTAACAAGTAAAAAATTACTAACCTTGAAATATTGTCGCCTCCGAAATCAAATTTACTCAGACGTAAGTTTTTTCTCGTCTCCACTGAACTCTCAATCTCTAGGGTAAATGTGAAGTTAATGTTTCAGAAAAGGGAATGAACATAGTGGAATTACTCAATTTTCAATCTAGAGAACGTTTTCCTCAGTTGATTTACTAACTTTAATAAACCATTGTAGAAGCTTTGATCAAAAACATGCCCTTTTTTAACCTGTAGTATCCACCGTACCAGCCTCCAATGTTCCCACTGCAGGGACACCGGCCTACTTTCGATAATTGAGAGTGAATGGGCTCTGATCTACAACGGGAGCCCACTCCGGATCGGTAGATGTAACATGTCGTCGAATTTTTGGTTCTAAGACATGTCGGTTTCCTCACGATGTTTTCCGTTTGGAGAACGTGGTATTGCGTGTTATAAATTTTTCAAGTGAACTTACTCATGCACGTGTGTTTGAACCAGCGAATTTCAGATTGAAATTCGGCGTCTGTGCCCCTGGGCCACCACGCTCTCTTATATAGTGTCCAACTGCTGTGCAAATGTCTCCACTGTGGTCCTCAGGGAATGGTTGCCATTATCTGTATTCTAGTAGGAACAAGTACGAAGTGCTTGTGGCGAAGCTAGCCTAGATATTCTTTACAGATTATTAAGTTAAGCAACTCTCCGCTCGGTCGGTAGTTGGATATGTGAACGCTTAGCGCTTAACTGAGTGCTTTCGTGCTTCGTGGCACGTTATTATGTCGGTGTCGGATTTAGACAACAATCCGTGTCGGAGACCTTCAGGTGGTTTGAAAATTCAGACATCACAGTGTACCACTTAGGTACTCATATGAAAATTGGAAGTATAATTAAAACTCATTTCAATAACAGTTCTTTACCAAATGAATTCTCGTTATAAAGTTCACAACGTGATAATAAAAAAATATACGTACCCGATGCTTTAAAATAGTGTAAAAACATCATTTACAAAGGCTTTGGAACATGAAAATAAATCCAGCTATCAGTACACATCAATATTATCATGTGAGCGTTCGTGCCTGGCGTCCGGTTGGAAGATTTAATTGTTGCAAACGTACGTGACGATATCCGGGTACGTGGTGGACAAAAACTGCAACCGTGATATCCGGTTTTACCGGCGGGAATTTCGAGAATTCAAGCTTGCCGAGAGAAAGGCCTTTTTAAACACATTGCTGGAATCGTAGCCGATTCATGGAGACATTTTTTAGACTATTTTCATGGCGTATAACACATTTTTATTGACGAAATAAATAGACAGATTGGTCGATGACGTATTATCGATCGACTGCGCATACTAAATGAACCAAACATTGTTTTGAAATAAGTAAATATGATAAAAAAAATTAATCCATCTCGGAAAACTACAACTAAAACTCTATTTGTTTAAATCAAATAATATTGGTGTACAATAAAAAGATTTTATTCATTATAATTTAAATTAAACAATTATAATTCGTTTCTGCAATTAAAATTGAATATAAATCGTGAAACGTATTATCAATCTTTTCTATTGCCAATAAAATGCAAGCTGCTTCGATTAAAATACCATTAAATATACACGGCCATAACCTATAAACTAAATACTGAACATTTCCGATATTCCGTTAAAAGAAACGTAAAACCGAATCATTATTATGTTAATCTACATAATTTTCGTTCTTAATCACCTCGTTAACTAACAGGGCTCGTTAAAAAAAAGGAATTAAAAAGGTTCGTTCAGACCAGGCGAGTGGCGATTGGATTTGCGGCGTGAGATTACATTAACAAGTAGTAAGGAACGTTTCCGGATAGAACCGGTCTTAACATGTTTAGTATGTAGGGTTGGTGTTAGCTATTCAATAGATGTGTATATTGTATATTGTTACTGAAAGTAATTATATACGCTACAAAATATGATTAACTAAATTTATGTTAGCCTGAAATCTATACAAATACCTAAAATTGAAGTTTCTGTTTGTAATGTCAAAATAACAGTTATTTCTTAATGCATTTTAAAATATGTAAGGCACATTTAACATTTTTTTTTTTTTTATGTGATACGGGGCAGACGAGCTTGCGGGCCACCTGATGGAAAGTGGTCACCGCCGCCCATGGACATGTGCAATACCGGGGGCACTGCCGATGCGCTGCCGGCCTTTCAGGTGATTAACCCGCCTCTTGAAGGACCCCATATTATACTCCAGTGGGAAAACCGCAGCAGGAAGTTCATTCCACAACCGACAAGTGACAAGTGACAAATCTTCAAAACAGCTGCATTAATTTTAACGGAACTTTAACTGGCAGATAGCTGATCTTATAAATGGTAATTTATACTACGTTTATTTAAGAAAAAAAAAAAGCGTTCTGCGCACAAAAATGTAAACGCGGGGAATAGTTCGCCTAAAATACAACATAGAATTTTTTTTTTCTAAAATCGTATTGGTTAAATGTTTTTTTTTCTCGGGTGGTGTCTTTAATAACGGTCTATTAGTAATTGAGGTGTACAAAAAATATATATATGTATTCAAAACAACAAGTAATTATTTTGAATTCAAAGTGAAGTTGAAATCGATGTAGGAAATTTATAATCTTTAAGACTTAACTGTGCCTTAAAGATTCATACGACCAAAATGCTGGTTCATATTTTATTTGGCCAAAGCTCATAATTGATGGATTCAGGCATTACCTGTCATTAAGTAAGTCCTTATTAAGATTATCTGAAAAGCGGTAATATTTTGTAGAAATAAAACGCTAAACTTCTTATTGATGAGTTAAATGAGTTAAGCTCAACAATAGAATTGAGACGTGTTTCGCCTCTCCACGTGGTATTAGAAGCGTTGACTCAAGATGTGGCAATATTAAAGGCTGCACCTAAAGACAGTATCGAAACAGCCTTTCACCTTTCATATCATAAGACTTCATGAAAAATAATCACCTGAAACGTGTAAAGACCCTTCTCAATATGATCTAACTTTGCAAATAACGAATGAAACTACGAGAACTGAAGTTTGGCAGCCCTAAACCGGACGTAGCCGGTTCAAGTCGGTATAGTTTGTTGTAATAGTGTTGTATAGAAGTGGACTTAATCGTGTTCCGTGGTTTTCGAATGTGCACCGGAACGTGCCGGCGTGAGGTGGGAAATTAGTTAAGGGTTGGGGATGGGAATTTTCGGGAATCGTCGTAGCTCCAAATGCCAAGAGCAGCTGATGCATTCCACAATCAAAAATATTGTATTGCAACCTTTAAACCAAATAACATCAAAAAAGGTTCCCAATTCGTTTTTCGATTATTATTTTATTTTTTATATTTCTTCTTATGAAACGATTTTGATATTTTTTAAAAAGAAAAATAAAAAGTTCTACTATTTACGAAATGGGCTTCCATTTCCTAGATCTTTTTCTTAGCAAGTATCGGAATTAAAACTAAATCTTTGTACAAGTGTACCAGCTGTTTTATGCATTCTATGAGTTGTGCTGTAAACTGAGCGAGCCGAAGTTGAAGCCCCAATTCACGTAGTTTTAATATTAGTTCCGGGAATTATTGGTATCTCTAATGGAAGGTAGATGGATTATTTATTATGCCTCATCACCTGTGTAGGATTTAAATAGAACATGGTAGCAGAGTAAAAGTAGACTTAAACGTAAACGAAGTCAAAACTCATTGATGCACGCTTACATTAGAACCAGCGGCCTTTGGATTGGAAGTCAGCGTATGTAACTCTGGGCCATGCTTTGAAACCTCGGACTTAAAAATTGCGTCAAGGAAAAATGTTGATGAATGAATAGTTTATTAATTAATCAATTGCATAAGGAATTCGTAGGTACCGGAAAAGCGTTCACGATAACAATTACATCTTACCAAACTTTAAATCACTATTAAAAAGATTATCCTTACGAATCGTAAATTCTTCGAAATTGCAGTGATAAAATATTATCTCAACCAAAGTCATACAAGCTGAAGCACTTTTTGGAATTATAATAATAATAATCATTTAATTCAAACATAGTAATGCATGGTGGAATTTACAATATCATATGCGTGATAAATTAATCCATGAAATAAAATGAAATTAATAAATAAAAAATATCATTAGAAAAATCGACGATACGATCAGAACACGACCGAAGGATTGCATGATCGATGAATCATATTTCTCCGCTTTCAGAAAGTTGCCAGTTTCGACCAGTGCGACTAGTTTGATAAACGCTACGACGATCCAAAAACTTGATCATGGCAACGAAAGTCAATTTCAGATTTCCTGCGGGCAGTGCAGACGTAGTAATGAAGGCCAACGCAGTTAGTTGGTCCGCTGAGCAGAACAATCACATCTTCCTCGGACGTCGGATCATACGCCAAGTTTCAAGCTATATCATCGTAGCCATGTAACCGATACGGCTAACGGAAAATGTATTTTAGGTCCAGGGGTTAGAGCGGCAAATGCAATGATAAACATAAAATTTTTGCTCAAGTATTTGCAAAACACTGTATTTGTTCAAAAAATGATTATTTTCGCCGCGCATATACTGTATCTTTGTTTATAGGACGAGATGAATAATAATATATTTATTAAGAAGAATGTTACCTACATTCTTGTAAATAAATTATACTCTTATGGTTATAAATTTATTTTAATATCTTCTCATAATCAGATGTTAGATGTTTTAAGTGAGCACATACATTCTGCCTGCCCGACTGCGCAACGCAAATGAGGGTGATATGTTTATTGTCTATATTTTTGCTATATCTGGTGGTCTAATTGAGTTAAGAAACAAAAGAAAAATATATATTATTAACAAAAAATATATATTAAAAAAAAAAATATATATATATATATATTAAAAAAAAATATATAGAAAAATATATATTAAAAACAAAGTCTGTGGTATAGAACTCTCGATGTTAAGTTTTAATTACACCTAGATGTTTTTTTTTACTGTTGTTATACTTTGAGTTTTGAAAACAGAAAACAACATTTTTCTTTAAGCCAACAATTTCCTTTGCATTCTTAAAAAATAACTTGATATAGAAACGTTTTTAAATAAATATGATCCTACAAGATCATTCGTTTTAAATACCTACTAATTTCGGGTCTTGTTAAAACCTCACCAGACCCTCCATGGGAGAGAGAGACAGACACAGGCAGAGATTATGTTACAGTAGTACCGTTAGCAAAAAGTGGAAAAAATTCAGTTACAATTTCGCTGACTAGGTTGTACTTTAGTGAACCACCTATTTCCTCGAAGCTGGTTTATTATTTCTATGAAATTTAAAGCTTACGCGCAGAACTGGCTGTAATGGGGTTTTAGTGTTCGTATTACATTTCTTCTTCCACTTTTAATTCTGCATTGAGCCGTTTTTACTCTAGATTAGTATTATTCAAGAGCTGATAATATAGTTAATTTCTGAAAGTGAATTTTAGCATTCCATACTCAAATTTAGTGGCAGTATTTCTACTGCTCCTGGTAATATTACTTATGTATTAGAATTATAATAATATATATATATTATAATAATGTTATTTTAATAAAATAATATTAAGAGAGAAGGAATACCTAAAAGTAATAGAAATATTAGATCTAAGAAGAAATTAACTTAACAAACTCATACCTCTGCGCTAAAATTCTGTGTTGCAGGTGGCATGAACAAAAACAGAAACACAAGACAAGCACCCAAGACCCGTGAACAAACCGCCGGAAACCGAACCTAGGACCCCTCGCTGCAAAGGCATGGCTACTACATACAAAAGTACGGAGCCAAAAAAATGAATGCCAATTAATACAGAATATGAATTACATTGTTTTTTAACTGCGAGGTCCGGTTAAGTCTCAAGAGCACGAACTAACGATCCCAGTTTACATTTTCAGTCAATGTTTTACAAGTACAGCAAAAATACTTTTAAAAATAGAACACATACTGGTAGATAAATATAGAAATGCGTAAAAGTGTGTGATACATTCCCATACCAGTATCAGCTATCACTTTCAATGCAAACAAACCGAAGCCATCCAAAATAAGGAGTAGAGTTCCACTCCAATATAACTTCGTGACGTCAGCTAAATCTGAGGCATAAGGCCATTTCTTTGTTCAAATATAATAACAGAATGACTCGTATTATATACCGGGAGCTGAAGACTTTCTTCCTACTATTATAAATGGATGGATGTTACTCAATCACCGTGGATGGCTCCGTGGCTTAGTTGGTAGTAGCCCTGCCTTCGAAGCGTGGGGTCCCGGGTTCGATTCCCGGCCGGGGCACACTTTGTGTGGTGAGCATGAAGTTTGTTCTCGGGTCTTGGGTGTTTGTCTTGTGTTTCTGTGTTTGTCCATGCCATCTGCGACACAGGGAATCCTAGTGCAGAGGTATGAGTGTGTAAAGGTTTAAGGTAAAATAAAAAAAATAAAAAATCACGCCAGTACGGATGTTCGGATTTTGATGAAATTTGGCACAAATAGATTTATAGTCTGGAATACAAATACTTTTTATCCCGGAAAATTCCCAGGTATTAGGCTTGTTTCTATATCTTCTACACTGACGCATGTGTCAGCGTTAATATTTTTTTTTTTTTTACTATCTGAACAGTGACTATTTTATTATTAGTTTTATATATAAGGAATGCTTCTGTAGCAAATGCTGAGTGGCGGGCGAAATTGTAATCGAAACTGAAATAGTAAATTCAGTAGTAGAGATTTTACCCTATTTGCGGTTACTTGACCTGACCACATAAATTTTTTTATTTCCTATTTGTGTATGTCACGCAAAAAAAAATGTGTTTCTATTTCTATTATATTATATTAATTTTAATGGTTTTACGATAACATTTCAGTGATGCGTTGATCGCATGACCGATTTTCGTTTAGTGTAATCTTAAAATGTTAAAATAAGTCAAGTATCGTTTAGGGGGGTCCAGTTGCTCGCGTCCGTAGGTGTATATCCTTTGATTCCCTACACGTACCCCCTGGGTGGTGCTAAAGGAGCAACCAAAAGTAGCAGTAGAACTTGTGCCAAGTTCGTCCGGAGAGGTACTGCCACCACATCTGGAATCTGCCGCCAAGCAGTAGAGGTTGCATTACTGTGTTCCGGTGGAAGGGTATGGTTGCCGGTGAAATCACATGCGCATGAGACGTATCATCCCCGTCTCGGGTGATGGACGCAGCAGGATGAATGCGACTCAGTAAAGATTTGGATCTCATACTGAGTCGCGCGCATTACTGTTGTCATGGGCGAGGGTCGCCACTTACCATCAGGTGGGACCTCAGCTCGTTCCGTCACGAATTCACATAAAAAAAAAAAAAAAAAAACTTTATTATGAAGTTAAATTTTATGTCCAATTCAAAGATATTGATTTCAAAATTTGTTACGTAAAAATAACACGTTTTTATAACATAAAATATTAGAATACAATTTTTTGAAATAATTAAAGATAATCATAAGGTTCATTATCATTAATATTAATATCGGTGCATTTGAGGCCTGTCAATGTTATTTATAAGGAAAGTGCCACTGGCTTCCGGCCTAAATTAACGGAATGACTCGCATTATCCACGAATGAGATGTGAAGTAGACGCGAAGCAAACGCGAAGTGAGAGCAATCCCATTCGGAATTGTGCTTTTAGTAGGCCTAGAGCTGGGATTAGTATTATGTATATATCGATAGCGGCAACCCATGATTACGTTATAGTAAAACTAATTCTGTATTTGAAAAAAGTTAGTAAGTCAATAAATTTAAACCTTTTCTATCTATATATAATAAATAAAAATCAATTGTACGGCTGCGCGTATTTGGTTAATAATTATTTTTTTTCTAATTGTCAGGACAAGGTTATTATGAAAGTTGAAAATTTTTGAGAAGCTCGCGTGAAAGTTCGAAATTTCGGAAAACTCAAATCATATTTTTCTACGGAGTTTTTGTCACTACGTCGTTTGACAGTCAATTCTCAAATATTGAACCAAGACATTAAAACATCTAGTTGGGTCGCTAGTAATTAATAATTTTAACAGTTTTAAGGATGTATTTTTATAATATAAGCTATAAAACAGACGGATAGGTAGACAAACTGTATTTATATGACCTGTTACCGCAATTAGGCTACGGAACCCAAAAAAGGCAACGGCAAATTCCGAGATTATTATCTTGTAAATTTTTAAGTTCTGGTGAAAATAATAGATGTTTACGTTGGTTTGTATATTATAAACTAACAGCCCCTAATATGTATTGCCTCCTTCATCTTTTTAAATTACGAAAATTATACAAATACATTTTAAAAATACTATAGTGTTTTTACATTTAATACAAAAGATTTTAAAAATAATAAAATCTAAAAGCAAAAGTTTCAACAAATTAAAACTGCAATTCAGAATCTCGGTATCTGCAAACTGCTCTCGTAAATTTCGTCGATTTGAAATATCAGCTCAATCGATATAGAATCGAATCACGTCACTAAAAGATTGGTCTCGAGTTGAACGTCAAGTGATACATTACAGGGATAAAAATATTTCACTCGTTCTAGTACCTGTTGCGTGATATGAGCAAGTAGGATAAAGCTAGTGGCACACTGAGCATTTGCATTAATATTATTAGTTTTACTCTACGCCCAGGTCAGTTTTTAAATGGGTGACCATTTAGTGGCATTTGAAATGCACGGAAGCTGCTTCAAAATAATTTATGAGCTTTTTTGACTCAATATTTCGACACAGGTTCACGCGCCATAAACCTAACATTATAAATGCGAAAATGAGTTTGTTTGTTACGCTTTCACGCCTAAACCGCTGAATTGATTACGATAAATTTTGATATACCTTGAAGATGTAGGCTACTTTTACTCGGTAAAATTAAAGAGAAAAAGTGAGAGGGGTAAACTTTGTATGAATCAACCGGAATTGGTTGACAAAATGAACATTAACGCGAGCGAAGCCGCGGGTAAAAGCTAGGTTTTCAACAAAAATAAATAATTGTAGCCTAATAGTTCTCCTCAGTGTAGTTCAACCTAATATTATGGTGAGTAAGCTATCTCGATCGATCGAGATCCTATCGCGTAATGGTTAGCCCGTAAGTCAGCAGTCGAGATGTGTTGATTTATATCACCGTTCGCGTGACTGTTTGAGCATGCGTGAAACATAGATTGTAATTATGATTCCTTTGTGATTTGTTAGCTTGCGATAAAATCATAAACAGGATTAATTTTTCCTATTACAAAAAGCTTTAGAATATTAGTACGTCGAATGGTGGAGCTAATGCTAACTCGCTTTGCCCATTACTAGGCTCCATAAGGTTAGCAATTCTTTTAAAGGTTAATTCGTGCGTTTTTGAACAAAATCCCGAGAATTTTTTTATTACTGTTAATAAATAAATTTATACTTATATCATACGTTAACTTGTTTCAAAAGCATACTATAAAATATCAGATTACCTAGACAACAAAAAAGCTTAGGAATGAATTTGCTCCACTCTAGACGCAGGGCGATATTTACGAATATCTAATACTATCTCCGATTTTTCGTCTGTTTCTTCCCCTCGAGTTGGTCGGTTGGGGAACAGACAATTATCTTAATAAATAATACTATCAAAAACATGAAACAGAGTGTAATTTGACATATTTGTGTGCATGTAATGTGCTGAAGGAGCTTCCGTCAATGTTAGATGCTCAAAAATATGTTTATTTGTGTGCGTAAAATTTTACGTGTCCACATGATATTTGAGATGAGGAACAAATGAGTTTGAGTTAGATATGATTTACCGTAGAAGCCAAATTCAAATTGTTAGATTTTCTGTAAAAACAGACTTAACTCTGCATCATATTTCTACTCAATAAAGGCAAATTGCTTGGTAATTATTAATATTAGTATTAAAGATGAAGAAAAATATTGACAGGAATTCGAAAGACTTCGAATCAAAACTTGTAGGTAAGATGGCTGCCTACTAATTCGTTTCGTGCTCCTGTGATAATTTACCATTTACGAGCTGACTCTGCAGTTAAAATCATAGAAGCATCGTAATGTAAGCACTCAATACTTCTGGTGCCTGGTCATTGGGATACTAGAGTCTTGAGACTTACCTGAAACAAAGAAGATGACAACAATTAATATTATATATTAATAATTAAAATATAGCTTTATTACCAGATGTGACTAAAACTAGATGTGTAATTTAAGAATAAGAATAAGAATAAATTTATTCACTTATAATAGTTAGTTACTAACATAGGTCATTTTTAAGATTACTGCCCTTAGGGGGATATTGTAGTAAACCTTGTATTAACTATGACAATAGGTAGGCCGAAATATGTTAAATTCCGTAAGTAACATTTTTAGAGTACCATCAAAAAAACCATGCTAGGAATAAACCTGTGTTATGGTATCTGACGCTTCCCCTTGAATGATAACAAAAGAATATAGTCGGCAGCCTTCATCATTTAAAATCAAACAATGTGGGCTACTAACTAGAACGCAGGTAATTTTAACCGTAATTATACTAACCTACTATGCATATTTCTATAATAAGTTACTATTATTTAGCGGAGACATGTTTATTTATTAAGCAATTTGGACTTGCTGCATATTGCTCGCGTCCCCTGGATGATGCGCAAGAAGCAAACCAAAGTAGCAGTAGAACTTGTGCCAAGTTTTTTCAGAGAAGTACTACCACCTCACCTAGTAATCCATTGCCAAGCAGTGGTGCACTCGCATTGCTGTGTTCCGGTGGAAGGGTCCTCGCATACGGATGTATGAGAAAACCCGAGTCGTATCGCGTTGCGCCCATCACGTTGAGACGGGGATTAAACGTTTCATGCACTTTTATTTCACCAGCATCTCCACCTTTTCACTGGAACACAGCCATGCGAGTGCACCACTGTTTGGCGGTGGGTTACTAGGTGTGGTGGCAGTTCTTCTCTTGACGAACTTGGAACAAGTTCTACTGCTGGGTTATTTATTTCGCACCACCTTGGGGACATGTGTAGGGACTCTGACCTACAAAAACCAGGGGGGTACCTCAGGGGGGTAGGAGACCGTGGATTTTTGAACCACCAAAATAATCAGCGTATATATGCCCATTTTTATTTGTAACATAATCTGTGTGTGTAATATTTCATTCAGTACTCCATGTACTCAAAATAAAGCACGTTACATAATAAACCTTCATTATTCTATGTACTCAAAATAAAAGACGTTAGAGAACACAACTTCCAATAGAAGTATATACGTCAGGAAACAAGAAACGTGGCAATTTGCTAGTCTACGCCGAGGTGCGCGGCTACTGCGAAACTGAAGCACAATACTTGAAAAATTATAATTCAATTATTGCCATGTTTGATACAAGGAACTTGCATGGTGTAATTTCACACATCTACTAACTTAAACCAGTTATACGCACGTGTATTCACTTGCGTCAAATCCATAATACTGGTAATGCATTATGGATTTGACGCAAATAATCAGTCACACTGGGAAAATCTCTAAATAGTATTAAGTCAAGTCGCTGTTTTCGTCTGTCTGTTTCTCCACTAACTTCTTCCAAGCCACGAAACGGGTTTTGATACGGTTTTCACAAATAGTTCATACAGTTTTCACTAATAGTTCGTAATAACGGGTTTTGATACGGTTTCACATTTCTTCTAAAAGGTTTATACGTTAATAAATGCATATTTTTGTAGAAAAAAGGCGAGAATTTCAATGATTTATAATGATATCTTAAAACATATTTTGTTAAAACATAATTGTAAAAAACTCTGTAAGACCGTACGAAGCCAGTGCAGGTCGCTGTAATTAAATATATTTTTTTAATTTATTTAGTGTTTAGTCTTAAAATATTTAGTACGTAAGTACTAAATAATTGTAAAATATGTAAAATAAAATATGATATTGGTATTTTTTTTACAATAAGTTATTATACTTGGTTTTTAAAATAAGAATATGCGTAGTTTCTAATTAAAACATGACAAATATTTTTTTATTGGATTTTAACAGACATAAATCAAATCAGATGTAAAAAAAAATAATCATAAGGGAATCAAGTTTCACATTACCTCACCTGACCGTGATAAACGCTCGCAAGTTTGTTCATCGGAATACCTGGTACAGGATGTTAATTTATTTTATGCAATAAGGAAGGATGCAAAAGAGCAGGCGAAGTTGCGTCGGAAGCACCCTGTAACTTATGGCAGGTAAACAGGAGGTGACAGGCGGAACAACTTGTACTTACGGGGATGAATGGAAAACAAGTTATTATGTACGTTTTTGCTTGGTTAGCATGCTAGTCCACTATGCTAGTGTAGTCTCAGCGGCAATATGAATGAGGTTGTGAGTCTTAGAAGAAAAAGCGAGTAAGCTTGAAAAAACAGTATGAGAAATTGAGAACACAGCAGAGTTTTAATCGAACGTAAACATGCTGGAGTTTTGTTCAGTTTTACGTGAGTTATGCCTGGTCAGCTAAGGTGGTATTAGCTCTGTCTTCTACGCTGCAGGACTTGAATTCGATTCCCGAGTATTGGAGTAATTTCGTTCATAGTCTCTGCTAGTTTAAAGCTAGAAGGCACTGTGAGAAATGTATACGAATAAACATTATTATATACATCTTAACGATAATTGTTGTGAAACTTGGTTATTTTTATTTGATTTATAAAATGTTAAAAACAATATTAATCTAAATATTAAAAATAAACACTACAACAGCTGTTTGATGCTGCGAATCCTCAGCTCATTTAAATTTATAAATAAATATTCATGGACATGCCCCAAACTAAGCAAAGCTTGTATTATGGGAACTAGATAACTAATAGATCTTTTTTGTAAATACAATTAATACTTATAATACATATTTAACACTCAAACACAGAACAAACACATAAATGATTGTTCTGGGTGTGAATTGAACCCACGACCCACAGTGCAGAAGGCAGAGCAACCATCAACTGAGATGAGGCCAGTCACACAAAGTACAGTTTGGGTCTGAAAAATATTTTTAAACGGTAAAGACTATACTTTCTTGTAACTGTTATAATTAAACATATTATATTGTATTTTAGTATAATAAATCAATAACGGCAGAAATCTCTAAATTAACCATGCATATAAAAATTAAAATCTGGCAACAGTGGTTAAAGGCAATTAGTGAATCAACCTCTACCTTTTTATGAAGTAAGGCATATTTTCTGAATCTTATTAACATGTTAAATAACACCATTTTTTTGTGTCAGTTTCGACTTTCAGCAATTAAAATATCATATTATTGCAATTTAGATGCAATAATTAAACATTTATTATTTTGTGAAAGACAGGTCATAGTGAAGAGTTTCAGAAACTGCTAAAGTATGTTAATTTAAAGTGTACTGTTCAAACTTTGTATCAGCTAAAATGAGTTCCCCTGAAATGTATTGTACTACCCGGATTCTACCCACGGACATTAAAACCAGACATCATCCCGCAAACGTAAGCAGGCATAACCGTTGCGAGTCGACAATCGATTCATGTCAAGCCGGGTGTGGCAGGTGAAATCAGAATATACGCTGCAGGCGGCGTAATCCTATCGCACCATGGCCGCCGCAAACATTAAAAAAAAAAAAACAAAATGACATTTCCAATTTTCTACTGTTGCTCGCGGCCAAATTCATTTTATTTCGAAGCCTCGGATTTCGCCGTCACCCCAATCGGTACCTAGGCAATATTTTACCCCCATCAAAGGAATTCACGCCACGCTACTTTATTAACGAATAATTTGGACTTCCGTAGTGAAAACGGAATTTTCTTAGGAAAATTAAAGAATTTACCGCCCGCTTTTTGATTCCCTTTTTACAGCAAATAAAAGTAAATGAGTTGAGTGCGACGCGACGCGAGTACGCACTGTTCTAACTGGCGGGAAATTTTCATATTTTTGCGAGATTTTGATGAATACGTTGCTCTGTTTATTAAGAACTTCTTAAAATCTTTTGTATTGTAAAATATTGCGATAATCTTGCGCTCACTGCTGGGCAAAGCCTTATCTATCTCGATGTCCTATCAGTAATATTATATCGTAATAATTATCATAGCTCAGTTACAACATCATCATTTAAATCGTAAAGAATATAGACTATTCAATAAGCAAAGTGTCTAAGCAATTATTAAAATTGTAACATCATGAGGAAAAGATTTAAAGGTGAAAAGAATTAACATAATTTCTTTCAAACAATATTCAGGATACTGGACTCCACCAATTTCCACCAAACATGTCTATGACCTAGCCGAAAAACGCTTTTAAAAGTGACCATCGTTTTTGGAGTTATGTGACCCAAAAGTCCACCCGTCAAACTCATATAAAATGGCGGTTAAAATAATCAAGACACGGCCTAATGTGCCCGTCATATCATACAAAAGTGAACGTATTTGACAACCCCGTGGCTTAGTTGGTAGTAGCCCTGCCTTTGGAGCGAGGGTTCTCGGGTTCGATACCCGGCCGGGGCACAAGTTGTGTGGTGAGCATGAAGTTTGTTCTCGGGTCTTTGTCTTGTGTTTCTGTGTTTGTCCATGCCATCTGTGACACAGGGAATCCTAGTGCAGAGGTATGAGTGTGTAAACGTTTAAATACCCTATCCTTTCGGTTTGGTAGCAAGTACCAACTTACATAAGAAGCCGTCTTATATTGCATCGCAAAATCACATCCATCCATATTTTCATTCGATTTCTTCAATATTAGTTCAACAATAGCTGCTTTAAAATATCGAGCCAGTCTCAAGACTCAAATGAGCTTATGAAACGAAATAATGTTGAAAAATGGCCGAGTATCAGCATAACTCATCCGAACAAAGGCGGATAGAAAAACGAGAGTGCAAGCGAGATGGACATAATTATGAGAAAGATGGATGCAGCGTTAGTAATCACTTGAAGATATTATGCATTGGTCGTTAGCATAGTGCTTACGAGTGAGATGTAATATTCAGATTTTATTAATGTTATTTAGGGCAATGCTTGCCATAACAAAAATTGAAATACAAACACTTACACTTACAATCTTTAGGTAATTACAAAAAAAAAAATTAAGTGTTTGTAATAACAGCTTTTTACTAAATGCATTTAAACGACTATACGGTACTTATAAGAATAAAGTTTTGAAAATGTTTGTCTGTTTGTTCCAGCTAATCTCCAAATCGGCTGGGGCGACTTTGACAGGGCTTTCACTGTCAGATTTCAGTTATTATATGGATTACACAGAATACTTTTATTTATGAAAAATAAAAAATATATAAAGTCACACTTATAGCAAATACAGACGACAGGTAACGATTAAAAATATACGAAAATTAAAACTAAGTTACAAATTAAATACGAAATGATAAAAAAAAAGATAAAAAAAAATCACGAATATGCATATATTCATGCATGCATATTTAAGATTTATATCATGTTTTATAATTGCTAATGTAGTCACAAAACATCTAAATCTGTAACATCTTTGCACGTTGCAGTGTATGATAGAATATTAATAACATATTCTAAGGGGAGCATCGAGGCCGGGATATGTGCGAGAGTATAGAATATAGAAAATTTGGTTTACTGGTTTGGTTGTAAATTGTAGGGACAGTTAGAAATTTTATATATTTATCAAATTACTGCAGTAAAGCTTTTTAATATTTTATAGAGAAAATCTTAGTCGTGATAGTTGTTGGTGGCGCATTAGTGTTCTTATCAAAGTTCCATTTTTTAGGGCTGCAGGAAAGGAGCGTGTTTGCGGTGTATCTGGTTATATCTAGATCACGGTATCATAATGCTCTAGGCTAAGTAATTGTTTAGCCATGGTATAATTTGGCCATATTTCTGGAGTATACTTCATATACTAGTTCTAGGCTATATTTCTGGAGGATAAATTGACTCGATTACCTGCTAAAAATAGATAACTCCCCGTACCAGCCTCTAATGTTGCCACTGCAGGGACACCGGCCTACTCTCGATGATTGAGAGTGAATGGGCTCTGATCTGCCACGGGAGCCCAATCCGGGATTGGTAGATGTCACATGTCATCGAATTTTTGGTTCTAAGACATGCCGGTTTCCTCACTATGTTTTCCGTCGCCGTTTTGAGAACGTGGTATTGCGCACATAAATTTGGTGCACGTGTGGGTTTGAACCAGCGGCCTTCAGATTGAAAGTCGGCATCTGTGCCCCTGGGCCACCACGCTTAGATAGATAACTATTGACACTATATTATAAAACGACATTTGATGACTGAAGCATAAATATAATACAATAGTAGCAAAAATATCGCAGAAAAAATACTCTCAGGTTCTACGAATTCCAAGTAACTTTCACAATACTGCCCCTAAATCGCAAACGTTCAGAAAAATATATCTCAGTTGTACCGACTGTTCTCAAATATTATGCTTACCAACGAATAGCATAAAATTTTAATTATAATACAGATTATAAAGATATATTGTAACTTAAACTGATTCAGTCGCCAGACGCGTAACATGATTAGACGTGGGTAATTCTATAGAGAATTCTCGCCGTGAGGTGAAATTGGGATTGCCATGAATATAACATGAATCTCGCGACAAGATTCGTCATTCATTTTCGCCAGACGATAACACAGTTTAGTATCATACAGTAGGACAGTGATAAGGCAGAAATAATAAAACTACTTACAAACTCTTTAAAAATGTCTTAGGAGACGTCGCCAGTTTATTTTGAGGTTATGTTAGAATCTGGGCGACCGAGTTTTTGGTGTAAAACGATTTTTTGAAAAAAAAAAAAAAATACATTTGGCAATTTTTAATACAAATTATTATCTATACTAATATTATAAAGCTGCAGTGTTTGTTTGTTTATTTGAACGCGCGAATCTCTGGAACTACATGTCCGATTTGAATGATTCTTTCAGTGTTGGGTAGTCCATTTATTGAGGAAGGCAATAGGCTTGTTTTTTTTTCAAAATTAGGGATGCGTAATAAAATTGCTATTTACAAAATAATAACACAAGGTGTAAAATCGAAAACCTATTTTTGCGTGCGCTGTTTCCACGGAAACGAGAAAAACGCGGGTGAAACGCGGCTAGTTAGAAATACAAATTAAAAATTATACAGGTAAATTTAACAACCAAAACCGTATCTAAATGCTAAATTTCATCCAAATCGTTAGAGATATGGCCACTCTAGCGTATGTCGGATATGGATCCGACATACGCTAGAGTGGGGCTACTGTTTGGTACTTGATTGTGGGGTAGTAAAACTTGTTTACTTCAACTGTTCGGAGGTATGCAGTTTTTGAAGACGCGCAAACAACTTCTGTGTTTTGTTCAAAATAATCAATAACTTCGTAGCAAATAAAAAAAAAATATTTCATTACTAATATCTAATGCAGAACCATAGAGTTTTGGTGTCCATTTATTTCACGCTGTTCAATATTATTATGTTGGGGGAGTCACTCGCTTCAGTGGAATAATTACGCGGGCAGTGCGAAAGGAGAAATTAAAAGTATTAGTATATACTGTATCCGAATAAATACTTCCTTCATACCTGGTAATGATCATACCTTCATACGCCGACTTTCAATCTGAAGGTCGCTGGTTCAAACCCACACGTGCATCAATGAATTTTTTCACTAGAATGTGCAATATCACGTTCTCAAAAACATCGTGAGGAAACCGGCATGTCTCAGAACCAAAAATTCGACGACACGTGACAATCCGGATTGGGCTCCCGTGGTAGATCAGAGCCCATTCACTCTCAATTATCGAGAGTAGGCCGGTGTCCCTGCAGTGGGAACATTAGAGGCAGGTACGTACGTACCTCGTAATGTGGAGCCAAGCAGTGGTGCACTCGTATCTACAAGCACGAACTGGTCAAGGCACATAAGACAGACTCTAGTATCAGGTATGCGACTTAGGATTTATACTCTGGTTGGGGAGGACCTAAGTTTTGTTGTGGGCAGAGGAACAACTCAACATCAGGTAGGATTTATACCCGTGACTGTGCTGTATATTAAAAAAACCGAATTATTAAAAAATTAGCAGACTTTAATAAAACATGACCTAAAAATGATTGTATTCAATAGAACTGCAGACGTGGAATTAATCCATATACTATTGTATGTGAAAACATTTTCACCTTTTTCACCGTATTTCATTTTGAATAGCTCTGGAAATAAGCTTGTATTGTTAAGAGTTCCAGTGGCACCTACCATTCGTAACATCGAAATATTTAAACAATGCCTCGGCGATCCGCTTATGTCCTATATTCAGGAACAATACGGCTCTGCACGCAAAAGTTCCATACCATTGGACGGCTCCGTACTGTAAGGGTACTATGACATCAAACAAGAGGCTGATTAAAAAAATATATATTTTTAGAAAAAGACTTCAATTCTTCCCTCCCTTGTTTCTCGCGCTTAGAATTGATTGATTTTTAATTGATTGAATTGACTGTTTTTTTTTTCAAAATCGATATACAATTGGTGAAGAAAAAAATTCACAGGAAGGCAAAACTTGCAAATTCGTTTACTTGGATGACATAAGGAAATTGAATAATAGTGGTGGCAGGTATTATAGGAATCCTCAAAATAAACATGTCAAAAGATTCTAAATTTAAATATATTTATTCCATTCAGATACAATCGTACACTTGGAAAAGTCATTAGTACACTATATGTTACACAAAACAATAAAAATACATAAAACAGAGTACAAATCTTTGTAATAAAAAATACAGTCAGCAAATGCTTCGTCAAATCAATAAAAAAAAGACAATGTTAACACACTAAGCACTAAGATTCTTTGTGTCATGTACGAACACAGAAACACAAGACAAACATCCAAGACCCGAGAACAAACTTCACGCTCACCACACAAATTGTGCCCCGGCCGGGAATCGACCTCTCGCTTCCAAGGCAGGGCTACTATCAACTAAGCGACAGAACCGTCTAAGATAATAAGATTTTCATTCCTAACTTCCGTTACGGTTTCCCGTGATAATATTGTTTATCCACGTTACAATGTGTTGGGTCCTCGTAATAATTTTGATTGTCATAACGACGTGCGTGAGAATCGCACCGGACGCCTCATTGTTATTAACGAGGGCTACCATGATCGATAAGGTGACAATTCCAGCTTCTATTATGTCTATCTTTTTATTTGAGGCACAGTTATCGAAATCGTGGCCCTCCGGGACGAACCCCATGTGAAGGCATTTCGTATTGAGTTCTTTTTGAAGTGACTAATTGACTAGCAGAACCAATTCAGTGTCCATAGCAAAAATATGACGCCGGTCTACCCCTGTTAAAGTATTAAAAGACCCATTGCTTTTCGCCCGTCACTCTGATACGGGGATGTTACGCCTCAAGTGGCTGTAATTTTATCAGCACCCACACTCTTCCACCGGAACACAGCAATGCGAGTGCACTGCTTGGTAGCGGATTACCAGGTGTGGAGGTAGTACTTCTCCTCCTCAAGTTCTATTGCTACTTTGAGTTGCTCCTTTTGCATCCTCGAGGAACACGTGTAACATTTCTGAGGACCTGAGGACACGCGCTAAATGGTCTTAGAACAAGTTCACTTTACGCAAAGGAATAACCTCTGACTTGGTGAATGGTAATGAGCTGATGATCATGCGTTCTTATTACTAACTTTAGCACTTGTTCAAACCCTATCCGACCCTCGATGAGGAAGAACAGGTGAGCTTTTCTTTCCGCGAGCATGATCCAGTTCACAAACAATATAACGTTCCTTATGTCTACGTACTTATAGATCTTATTAATGAATACTGAATGGTATTATAATTTATTTTGCATGTCGTGGAGCACAGCAAAAACAAGACATGTCGTCATATCTATACATATAATAAAACTGTAGACTTGCCGTGTCTGTACATTAAAGATTTTTGCAAAATAATAACTGGGAGACGTTAGGAATAAGTAATAGAACGTAAAAAAGTATTTTTTGAAATTTTTGTCTGTTTGTCTGTATGTTTGTGCGCACTTTACGCAAAAACCATAGATAGTTATCAAAATCTAGGTACTAACAAATGTTAAGCGGAGTCTCGAATAATGAATAGGGTTTATTTTATCAAAATCGACTTACAAAATAAAAAGTTATTCAATGTTTTATTCAAAAATGTTTGTGCGCACTTTACGCAAAAACCATAGATAGTTATCAAAATCTAATTACTAACATATATTAAGCTGAGTCTCGACTAATGAATACCGTTTATTTTATCAAAATCGACTCGCAAAATCAAAAGTTATTCATTCAATGTTTTATTCAAAATTTTAACGCGCCTGCCGAATCCTGCATGCTTGACTCGGTGTAGCGAGCCGGTGTATTGCAGCATGAATACGAGCAGGCGCTTGAAGGCAGATGACACGTTTAGTCGTAGTTTGGGTTAGTTAATTAGGCAATTAATTTAAAGGCAGTTTAGTTTTTCTTTGTACTTTGAACTGCGAAAGGTTGATTAAGTTTGATTACGAGTTAAGCTGCCTGTCAAACGAGTCATTTACTTGATCTAGGAGACCTACATTACACTGGAGTAACGCCATGGCTGTATATCCGGCCGAAAATGGCCGCATAGGTAAATCATCATCAGGGTACATCATCATCATCATCATCAGGGGCGAAAGTACATAACCCTTGCGACATTTGTTATCGATTTTGCTGATATTATCTGGACATTCAGATGCAGCACATATATTGAAAATGTATCAATATAAATTAGCGGAAGTCTGTCAAAGAATATGCAGCTCAACAATGATAACGAAACATAAATCGATGCTTGCTAGCTATCTTTTTTTTCTGAGTTAGTTACGTATCGAGCTGAGGGCCCACCTGGTGGTAAGTGGCGACCCACACCCATCACAACAGTAATGCGACTCAGTATAAGATTTGGATCTTAGACTGAGTAGCACTCATCTTGCTGCGACCATCACCCGAGACGGGGATGATACGTCTCATGCGAATGTAATGCAAGCACTACTGCTTGTGTCATTCCCGGTGTGGTTGCAGTACCTCGCCGGACGAACTTCGCACAAGTTGTACTGTTACTTTTTGGTTGCTGCTCTAGCACCACCCAGGTACGTGTAGGGAATCAAAGGATACACACCTGCGGACGCGAGCAACTAGATCCAATAAATTGGTACGGGAGACTTATTTCTCACCAAAGCCGTCTTGACCCAAATACGCAACCGAAATAAAATTGCTCCCTCTGTTTCCTAATTGGGTAAAACAGCTATACACATAGTTACATGAAACTAAAACCGCCAACAAAATGTTTAAAATCCCAAAAACTTGGAAGTCTTTGAATCTGGAACTTGGAACTTGAAGACCTGTTTGCAACATTTCTAGAAATAGCGACAAAGCAAAGGTTCTACGTGATTGTGCTTAGTAGTATGGGATCAGTGCACAATGGCAACCCGTAAAACAGTTAAAGCGATGGACCGAACTCACTGCGATATATTAGATCCGCCTATAGATATCACCATGCTCTTATGTGGTGTTTATAAATGGAGATACTAAGGTTGATGAAATTAACGCATGTCTTAATGTTCGAGTCTGTGGGACAACGTTATACCAATGCATTGAACACTAAACATGCGGCCACACACCTCCTATGTATTTTGTGTATGATGATCTAACAACACTGATACAACATTGAGCAGTGTCCCAGGGAATGGCATTGAACACCATTCAACATCATTAACAGAGTAGTGGAACAATAAGACGATTTTTTTTGTCAATGGGTAAATACTTTGCGTATACCTTGGGGAGGCGTGAGGTTATGTGTGACTCACCCCCAACACTACTCAGAAATAGCAGTACTGGGGAAATACACATTAAACCCCCTTGGTGTTCCTGCACTATGCCTTCACGCTTGGGGTACGGGTACGGTAGCGGCCCCAGCAGCGTTGGTCTACGCGTATCGGGACCCCAACACGATGTCTAACTCCCTGTGGTGGCGTGCCCGAAACACGAAGCACGCCATCCTCCTGTGGGGACCTCATCCGTCGGACGGCAGATTCCCCGGATCTACCACCAGGAGGTTCCCGTTAGGGTGACAGGCGGCGCTCATGCGCCTGCCTTCGCCGACCCACTCTCCTGCGTCTACCAGGGTGAGGAGATTCTTCCTCCCTCACCCTCGCGGCTGCTTCTTTCTGGGAGGTTACTTCCTTGCAGAAAGACTGAGCTGCCACCCAAGATCTCCCGCTGTCAATCATGGATAAGACCATATTTGACAGCAAAAAGTTTCTGCCTATAGCTGCGGTCAGGCGGGAACAATAAGACCCTACCATCTATCCCATCGAATGTTTAAATTTCTAGAGTGGATCTGGACTCTCATCACACAATATATTAAACTAAATGTCGGAGTGCCCATTGCTCTTTTATAAATTTATGTCTTCCTAAATTATGTTACAGCACCAAATTGAAAGTCAAGAGTTTAGAGAATTCCTCTCATTCCTATCAACTGTCCATTTAGTTTTAAACGCATTCAGTCTCTGGTGAGCCTATGTTCCGCAGTGATCAGACGTAGTCCTTATATTGAGTTGCTTTTTGCACAGTCCGCCTTAGCAATTCAAATATTTTTTATGCGCACGTTCCCGAAATATCCTGAAAAAACGACTTCTATAGTATAGTTTACAGAGAAGCATTATTGTAAAATATACATTTGCAATGGTTGCAGTTTCACTTACGTAGTTCATCATCCAATCAAGTCTTTAATCTTCCCAGTTAACAAAACCTAAGTAATACGGTAAGAATCCAACGGAAATAAAGTATTTTGAGATTTAATCATAACATAATTTTAATACAATAGTAACGACCAGACATAATAAGCATCTCATTATATTTCTATCCTGTAGGCTGGGATAGATCTAAGTCCACGCGGACGAAGTCGCGGGCACAGCTAGTCACTAATATAACTATTGACAATGTCGTACGCCTTCTTATAATATAATAACTAAAACATATATATAATAGTGAGTATTAAAATCCATCTTTTGTATGCGTAAAAGTCTTTGTTTGTCATTCAATTATTCCGGACGATGCATTTCAAACAATAATCTATTGAAATATTCGAAATATCGGATGTTTACTGAATAATAACAGGCTGTATGAATCAGAATTTATTGAAAGCAATGTAAAGTACTATTGTTAATATAAGTCCCATAGAAAATGTCCTATTCATATTGGCTCGGAACTTGTATTTTCATACAAAAGTATGCTGTAATCCGATTCGTTTGTTGGAATACCCACGTGATTGTTTACCGAGCGGACGGTTCGCGTGAACTTTCGATACAATTATTTGTGTTTTGTTTGTCAATTATTCACGCGGCTTTAAATATTATTTTGAGGGAAAATTTCGTATGAAAATGAATCAGAGGTGAAAAACTTTGTAAAAAATTATGTAAATAAAGTATCAGAAATTTAGAGAACATTTTAAAGCGCATTTCTCCATTTCGACTCTTTTCAAAAAGAAGGGGACTAAGTTTTTTTTTTTTTGTAAACATAAAATTTGAATAGGAGCATGGCACATGAGATAAACATTCCCATTTTTACCTAAAACCATAAAGACATAATGATATTTTAACAGAAAGAAGCAAATTAGAGTAACTTAAAATATTAAAAATGTATGATTTCTATTACAGCATAAAATGTGTTAGTATATTTGTATAATATCCTTTTTTGTGACTCATAGGCACAGGCCAGCAATAAAATGCATCTAATTTGCATAAGCTATAAAGGGAAATCTGTAATATTTATGTATTATATATTCATATCATAGTGAATTTAAAAACCATAAAGATTCCCTAACAGTAAAGTTATTTTCGCAAATCATAAATATAATATGAACAAATTTTAGCTTCCGGACAACCCTAAATAATATTGTTACAGACGAAGGAAGGCACGCTTGATTGGCGACGGTAGGGCTGCCCCCTGTCGGCGTCGGCAAATTAACCGCCGAGGCGAGGTGAGGCATGGAAGCAATTGAATTTGCATCCACGGACTCACAATTAGGATGTGATGGTATGTCGACTTAATGTATTAATTTTAGAGGTTTTAGTCTGATGTTATGTTGAGTCAATACTCGTGATCGTGGATGTTGATTTTGTGGATTATGTGAGATACTAGCCAACTGCCCTGGTGCGTGCGGTTAGCGTGAGAGTATTTTGTAATATAATTCTGTAGTACATGATGTTGATCTATCTTGTAAGATTAAGCGCCCAAAAAATATGTTCTCTTACGATATCATTACAAATTATTGAAATTGTCTACTTTATCTGCCTCGACTATAAATTTTAATCTTAGAACCAAAAATTCAACATGTGACATCTAACAATCCCGACTAATCTCCCATGGTAGATTCAAAGCCCATTCGCTCTCAATTATCGAGAGTAGGCCGGTCTCTGCAGTGGGAACAGTGGAGGCTGATAAGGAAACGGTGACGGACGGTCTGTGAATATAGTCTGTGTATATTGTATAGTCTGTGTATTACAGGCGAGCTACAATGTTCATGTCAGTTATATAATGTTGCTATATGTGGCTTACTCAAATTTTATAGATGGTACGTAATTCTACGAATGCCAAACACCAGCCCCACTGAAGCACTACAATATAGTGAGAACTGTATCAAAACAAAATTTCCAAACGAAGCATAGTAATGAGATCTGATCCTAGTACAGGGGTCGTGTCTTAATAATTTTGATCGATGCATCTGTTAAACGATATTTGCAACGTGTATTCTGTCAATCGCTGACAGTTATGTCAAATAACTGACATTTATGTCAAACGCATAAATGTCAGTTATTTGACATAACATTTAGGTTACATTAGAAAAGTTTATATTGTCAAAAGCACTAAGAAAGTTACATTATAAAAGTTAATATGGTCGTTAAGTAATGACATCTAATATTTTATGTAATCAATATATAGAAAAAATGGCGTATACATTGGATATATATTTAAGAGAATAAACTATAATAATATATAATATGTCATACCAAAAACAAGTAATAATAGGTGTGTGAATATGACTCCGCCCCTTTTTGTCAAAATAAAACACATTTGTTCGCTTACAAAATTAAAAAAAAAATTATTGAAAGTATGCTCCATCTGCAGCTACAACCTTCGCCCATCGTTCAGGTAGTTTTCGTATTCCTTGCTGGAAGAAGTCCTGGTCTTTTGAGCTTATCCAGTTGTCAATCCAAATTTTGATACTTTCACATGAAGTAAACTTTTCTCCAGTAAGGTCTGTCTGCATCGTCCGGAATAGGTGGTAATCCGAAGGAGCTATGTCTGGTGAATATGGCGGGTGGGGTAACACTTCCCAGTCCTGTCCCTCTAAATATCTTTTTACGACTTCTGCGGTATGCGGTTTGGCATTGTCATGCTGAAGAACTAATTTGTTATGTCTATTCACCCATTCTGGTCGTTTTTCTTCTATGGCTCGCTTCAAACGCATTAGTTGTCGTCGGTAAACTTCTCCATTAATAGTTTCAGAGGGTTTGAGCAACTCATAATATACAATACCTTTCTGATCCCACCAAATACAGAGCATGACCTTGGCACAGTGAATATTTATTTTTGGCTGTGATGGGCCTGGTTCGCCTGGTTTCACCCAAGCTTTTTTGCGTTTAGGATTTTCGTAGTGTATCCATTTTTCGTCTCCTGTGACTATCCGATGCAAAAATCCTTTTCTTTGCTGTCTTTGAAGCAGCATTTCACAAATGGTTTTCCGACGTTCCATGTCTCTTTCTTTTAAATCATGTGGAACCCAGTAACCGGCTTTTTGAATCATTCCCATCATTTGTAAACGCTTTGCAACAGTTGAACGATCAACATTTAATGCTGCAGCTAATTCTGATTGAGTTTGGCAAGAATCTTCCGCCAATAATGCTTCCAATTCAGCATCTTCAAATTTTTTTGGTGGTTTTCCATGTTCTTTATCCTCAGTACTAAAATCGTTATTTTGAAATCGTCGAAACCATTCCTTGCAAGTTGTATTAGACGGAGCATGCTCACCATAAATCTCCACAAGCAAACGATAAGTTTCCGCTGCAGTTTTCTTCGCAATAAAATAATGTAATAACACTTCCCGCAAATGACGTTTATTTGGAATAAAAACCGACATTTTCGAAAAGGTGAAAACAATTGTTGCTTACACTTCAACCAAATATCATAAAATGCGTTAGATAGCTGACATTCAGTACTATCGAATACAAGTATGGTCATTTATTAGTACACGTAAACAATACTAAAAACGACATCTGTTGAGAAAGGGCGGAGTCATATTCACACACCACACAATATTACCAAATTAATTACAACACCTTGACAATGCTCTTTTAAAGCAGCACAACTTGTTATAAATTTTATATTTATATATTGTGTTTGTTTCTGGCATAACAATGTAACAGAGAAAGAAATTGTAAAAAAAAAAAATTGACATTACCAAGTGTTCCTATGGTAAAAATAAATAATTAAATAAATATTTAATTTGTGTTAAAAAACGGCGGAAACTTATTTGTACTCCTAATATAATTACTAAGTTGTTTGTTTATTAAAACACAATGACTCAGAATGTCTTTAGCATAAGTACAGGTATTTATTTTTTCTTTTTTCTTTTTTTTTCTGTTGTTCGATAAATAATTATAACCTCGCACGTTATTCCTCCCGAAATAATTTATTTGGTAATTTTAGTTTCGGATACCCGCAACGCAGGCTAGCCCTATTGCGGGATCCAATATTACAATGTGTTGTAAAAATAATATTATGTTTATAATAAAGATATTAAAATTTGTATCTGTGTCTTAGTTAGAGATTCATACAGTCTGTATTTCAGAGTAAATTGCCCCAGTGCTCCACTAGCAGACCCCACCCCTGTTTGTCGTACGTCGAAACATCGTAATTTGCACATAAAGGTCACAGCTAATTGGCAATTAATTACAAGTCAGCCAGCTCGTAATAATGATGCATTCACAAGGTAATTATCTGTATAATTGTATAGTAAGACTGTTTGATTGGCTGTAGAGTTTTGGGTGACACTGGGAAATGCAGTGTCAATAAGAAAGAAGAAATGTATTATCACATTTTTTTTTATTTAATGAAAGTAATGAAAGGGACGTGGTGAAGGCTTTTTACTTTTTTGGAAATATAATACATATATACATATAATAACAAATAATATACATATAATATAATAAGAACAAACCTATATGTTTGTTAACTCAATACTTCGTCATTTTATCAATTAATTAGGATTTTTTTAAAGGAAATGCTTCTAGATTGTTCATATAGACATTGTATCAAAATTGGTTGAATAGTTTGGTTGTTAAATCAAAATAACTGGAAAAAATATATCATAAAATGAAATGAAATTGCGTATTTTCTTCGTCCGTTGTATACCAAGTCGGTTCTATATCGATTTTTGAATTAGTCTATATTGTATATAATGAATGTGCCTCAGAGGTGGCTTTTGAAAAAAACTTTCCTCAACACTATGGACTATTGACTATCCTTGTCATTAGTAGAAAGTAAAATTCAATAGAATAATCACTTCATTAAATAGCCTCCAATATCGCCTGCTTATCAATCTAACAACGCAGTGAGCCGTACCTCCAATACTATAGATTATAATTATTGCGCCCTAATTGATTTGCTTTGTATATGGATTACCAATTAATTAGCGTGTAATGTCCGACAAGGGCGCTTCGTAGTGCACGTACAGATTTAGAGGCTACGGTTTGTAGCAACAGTAGGAGCACTCGCGTTGATGTGAATCGATTAGGTTAAGCAATGTTCAGGGCAGTTGTCGTTTGGATGGGTGACCATTAACTTTGTCTAGCAAAAAATAAATTTTACTCAGCTAAAGCCCTGGTATAGTTCTTGACAGATCGTTTAGGTTAATGGAGGTTGTCGTTAAGATGGGTACCTATTCTAATGCTACTTTGCAATTTATTAATCATGTAGATGTCACATGTCGTCGAATTTGGTTCTAAGACATGCCGGTTTCCTCACGATGTTTTCCGTCACCGTTTCGAGAACGTGGTATTGTGCACATACATTTTTCAAGTGAAAAACTCATTGGTGCACGTGTGGGTTTGATCCAGCGTCCTTCAGATTGAAAGTCGGTGTCTGTGCCCCTGGTCCACCACGCTCTCCTGGGCCACCACGCTAAATCAAAAATAAAAAAAAAACAATCGCCTATTTATTTTATTTAATATAGTGCATATTAAATTTATTTTCCCAAAAATATATACAACTTTTTGAAAAAATAAACATAGTAAAATATATAAAAATAATAAACAAAAATATATACAACTTAGAATACGCCTTTATAATTTCGGTTAACATATTTGAAAAGCGAAAAATTATCAGAGTTGATATACATTGTAGGTCAAGTTGCAAATTTAGAGTGGATATAAAGATTTTGCATAATGCTGTGAGGGTCGCAAGACGAGAACCGGGTCAGTTGTTTATGTGTGTTTACACGATGCAAGTTAACTTGAAACGAAACTTATAATTATTTCAACCATAGGATCAATCGCAATCACTTCCGTATCAGCCTCTAATGTAATATTGAAAGGTCACGGTCACGCAAAAAGAACAATTTATCTTCGTCGCACAAATGCTTGTCCTGTGTAAGAATCAAACCCACGAAGAAGGCAGAACTATTAGCCGAGTCAACATTAAAATACAGCATAAAGATATATTATTCTCAGATTAATATTATATGTAAAATTTACATATTTCATGAACCCTGGGATGCTAATAAATATAATATAGGTAATCACTTCCCCATTTACCCATATTCATAACGCATAAGGCATAAATATGTGATGGACCAAAAAATATTAAGTAAGAAAAAAATCGTGAGTCGCATCGTAAAAACAATGTACAGACGAAAATTCGCTAATGTACGGAGTATTATCATGAATAATAAAAAAGTACAGTCAGTGACAAAGTATACTGGAATGGTGTCTCTTAGTGTTTATTGTGTGGATTTTACGGGATATCGTGCAGGATACCCATTTTTTATTGTTTTACACACACACACCCACACCTCTGCTATAGGATTTTAAGTGGTGCGAGTGGTGTGGAAATACACAAAAAATAAGATAATTATCCAAGGCTCTTGAACAAACTTTACGCTCATCTCACAAAGTGGAATCAGGAATCGAATCTGGAAGTGGCTAGACTTGGAAATAGATAACAGATAAACTCTTTATTATACACTAGCTGACCGGGCCACGCGTTGCTGTGGCTAACGTTTTTGTCATACGATATTATACAATAATTTGCAATAAAATAATATTGCAATGCGAGCTATCCTATCAAGTTGGATCATCCGGATTGGGCTCCCGTGGTAGATCAGAGCCCATTCACTCTCAATTATCGAGAGTAGGCCGGTGTATCTGCAGTGGGAACATTAGAGGCTGGTACGGTAAACAAATTTGGCTACATAAGACTTAAAAAAAAGATATGTACAATCAATGTTTGTCTTGTGCCTCTGTGTTTGTGCATGCCACCTGCGACACAAACCCCTAATGCAGGGGGCATGAATGTATAAACGTTATTTTACATTTAGAATTTCTCTAACCTGAGTTAATTTGATATAATGGGGAAAAGCCTCAAAAAGAATGGATTTTCAAGGTAGGAAAATGTACGCATAATTTTCCGTTTGATCTGCTCTGACCCTTAACCTATAATGTCGCCGACTGTACCGACAGTATCATAAAGTGATGTTATAGAAGTAATGGTGGGAAATGGGCGCCCCTTGGGGCGCCCATGCATATGCCCGATATAAAGATGGAGATTTAAAATAATTTTGGCTGGATGTAACATCAATATTAATAAATATTAAACGCTGTTCGTTGGTAATCGCATGGGTGGTGTGCAAGTAGCAACCCAAAGTAGCAGTAGAAGTTGCTTAAAGCTTATCCAGATTAATACTGCCTCCACATTTGGTAATCCACCGCCAAGCAGTCGTGCTGTGTTCCGGTGGAATGGTGTGGGTGACGGTAAAATTACAAGCGCATGAGACCTAACATCCCCGTATCAGCTGACAGGCGCAACGCGATGCGACTTGGATCTCTTCATTCTTGCTTTGGGGAAGTCAATACGACTTAGGTCTTATAACATTATTGTTGTCTACGGAGTCGTCAGATTTGACATTTACTTGATTTTTTAATCACATTTGTATTAAACTATATATTGCTAGCAATAAGCCCCATGGTTTCACCATCATAGCTCCCGTTCCCATGGGAATACGAGGATAAATATAACCTATGTTACTTGCCGATAATGCAGCTTTCCATTGGTGAAAGAATTTTAAAATAGGTTCAGTAATTTAGGCGTGAAAGCGGAACAAACAAAGACACTTTCGCGTTTAAATATTAGATAGGATATATTAACTATACAATAGACTGTGTGTCCGTACTTGTACTAGAACACTGTAACGCGAGTACACTGCTTAGCGGCAGATTATCAAGAGTGGTGGCAGTACTTCTCCGGACGAGTTTGACATAAATTCTACTTATAAGAGTGACATTAACAGAACAAAGTGTTGTTTTTATGCTACCTTTAACACATACTTGTAGGAGTAACACATATTTTTGCTCCCGTCCGTATGTACCTTTTATTTCCTACATATACCCCCAGGGTAGTGTTAAAAGAGCAACAAAAAGTAGCAGTTGAACTTGTGCAAATTTCGCCCGGTAATGCCTCCACACCTAGAAATGCTGTGTTCCAGTGGAATCAGATGCGTGTGACGTAACATCCCCGTCTCGGGTGACGAGCGCAACAGGGTGCAACATAAGTCTTCTTATACTGTAGCTTTCAGCAAGTTCCGCCACTTTTGTTAGATAAAAAATGTTATCTTAACTACCTCTATTCAATATATGTAGGTTTCTGAATGAAATATTTCCAGCGTACTACCTCCTTGCATCTCCCTAAGGTACAGGTTAAATTCAATCCGTGGGCCACACTCCCAAATCACCTGAACACTTTCCATGTGTATTAGGTTTGAGCATAAATCTAATTTGGATACATTTTCTATACCTTCAAAAGTTACGTCTACTTTTAGGACACTTTTTGATGTAAAGCAGATTTAGATTTGAGAGGTATGTAAGCTGATTTCATATTATTACAATAATATTTAGGCAATGATTTTTATTTTCGTAGCTTTAAGTAAATTGGTAGTATCTCTGCCTTGAAATCAGCAGTAAAATTTGACAAATCAAGTTGTGTGGTGTAGTTATAAGTGATCAACGTATTTGAAAAAAATGAATGGTTCCTCGATAAATAGCGGAGAAATCAGTGAACATACATAAAAAAATCTACAAACATCCGAATAGATAACCTTCTGTTAGAAGTCTGTAAAAAATTCCATCCTATTCTCAAGAAACTTGTCCCCAACCGAGTCCACTGGCAGTTATGGCAGCAATAAGTATTTCTTGAGTCAAAGCCAAAATCAAACTGCAAAATACAGCACCTCATATAGCCACAATATGTCTTGTTTTGTCCCGTTCGTATTGGTGTGTAAAAGAAACGGGGTTGGCATACTGATAGGTTTCTTTTAAATTTATTACGCTATGGCTACGCGGTTGGCCAACTTTCTGCTATAAAGTACACAGAGTAAACATGGGGAGAAGGTCTATCCTTTTATTTATAGGACTTCATTCAAGGCCAACCCTGGTGTCGGAGTTTGAAGACACCTGAAGGCCTCGGACATAGCTTATCAACTAAAATAGCCGAGAGCTTAACGTAAGAGCTAAGATAAGATGCCACTTAACGGTATTTGTAGCTATGATTATACTAGTTGATTATTATATAGTTGATTAATTTTTTTGAAGCTATGACAATAAAGTTGTTAATTAACTTTTTAAAGTTTAATTATTTTTTTATACCATAGAAATCAAAAACCATTTTTTTTAAATGTCTAAACCATTTTTACCATGTTTTGGAACGGAGTTTGCGTTAGTTAATCACTCAACACTTTTCTACGATTTCTTTTTATACATACGCTAAAGAACTGAACGAGCAACGAGTCAGCTGGTCATATAGCCAGCGCCTAACTTTATGCTGCAAGTCTAGCCAGTCGTTACTTTATCGATAAATCAGTATTAATACAATGGATGTGGTCTCGGCTATAAATCGAAATGTTACAGTTATACTTGTAACCAGTGGATAGTTTAAAAAAAGCTACTTAGCTAATGCTGCTAGTAAAATCTTAGAGTTTAACGATATCGGATGAGCAAAGCCTTTAAAGACCAATTCAATTTGTACTTACTGTAAATTATGGTAATTAATTAGCTATATATACCTAAGTAGGTATAATTTGTTGTTTGATTCGTAATCATTTTGATTTCTGATAGTTTTTCCTAATTAGATTTCAATTCTGAACATAGAGTTGCGTTACTGGCGTAGCTGCTAATAGACATGAGTTTTGTAAGTAAGACTTCATCTACAATGGTTTTTTTGATTAGAAAACCGAAGAAAAAAAGCAAGGCCTCTATTAGATACACTAATAAAGAAAAACATTGTATAAAAATGTTTAATGTGTGTGCTATGAACGGACGATTAAAATATCAAAAATAAATAAAAAAATAATTTAAATTCATCTACATAAATTCTAAAATTAATTTAAGTTGTAGGTTCTAAGGGAACAAAAAAATACTTTTAGTAACATATCACATTACATCACCGATTTGAAAAATTGAATGAACCAACTATTTTTTCCCCCTATTTTTCACCCCTTCATTAATTAGGAGCCGAATTTTGAAATTTGTAAGAATATTATGTAGTCAACAAATAAATACTTTTATACAAATTAGAAGCCTGTCCGTAAGAAAGAACAAATCTATTCACAATTGGTAATGGTATTTCGAAAATAGCTTACAATGAAAACAAACAGTTCACAAACATCCTCATTTTTAAGTTCATTATGTAAGTTGGATAAATCATTTAATGTTTTTTTTTTTATTCATGGAATTTTAACTTATTTCGTCAAAATGACACAACCAACATCCTTACTGCCTATTTACCCGAAAACCCCTTTCATAGATAACTCGAACAGCTCGAATGCACCAACTGCTGAATGAGAAGTAATGAGTTTTCTTACATCCCGCCACCTGACTTCTAGCTACCCGACGCTTCGTAGACTTACTAAACAAGATTAAAATCCTTTTTTTCTTATTTCTATTCATCGGTAGACGTCTGCTTTGGTAATGTAAGCTTTTGAAGCCTTTGGTAGCGTTCATTTGAAAAGGAAGTCCGTGGCAAGAAAGTTGAAATCCCGTTTTCTTTTTAATTCTCTGGAGCGGAAAAAATGGTATTACCCTTAATACAAAGTGCGGAAAATGTATTTATGTCACCACTTCAATAGGTATATGGATTTTGACGAACATATTAGAAACAAAAGAAAAAAACATTTTTTTGAAAATAATGAGGCAGCTTATAATAATCCGCTTATTATAAGCTTTCAGACGACTAAAGTCCTGAAATTAATCAAAGAAAATCTAAAAGTCATATTTATTATTATGTTCTAGGTATATAGATTTTAATTTAAGCATTTCTTTGCCGAATATACTCCTAGATGTTTGTTCTGTGTGTGGGTGTGAGTATGAATAATACGAAGGTATGTTATTACAAAAAAAAAAATAAAAAAAAACTATATAAGTTTTCAGAGCTTCGTTGGTACTAGTCCTGCCTTCAGGGATATTTTGTGTGGTGAAGTTTATTATCAGGTCTTGGGTGTTTTTCTTCTCATAGTATACAAGCTATGTAAAAAGCTATGTTGTGTGAAATATCCATGAATTTTTTTAAAATATATTATTATTAGTTCTTAAATAAATTATAATATATAATATTTGACATTATAGGTGGAATTACTAAAAGTTTCTATACTTTACTATAATTTTAGAATTGTATTGTAGTACTTGTAGATAGGTATTTTATATGTAAACCTAATTAACAAAATCAGTTTCAGATCGATCACAAATTTTGATTAAAGTACCAACTTGATTTACAAATAAATAACTATTGTAGCAAATTACTCTAAAACAAAAAACCCCGAATCGTGAAAATAAAATAAAAACGAGTTGTTTCCAATGAATTATCTCTAATCGTAACTCATGATTGAATCAGCGCATTAGAAATTCTCAACAACCCTTATAGATTCAATTTACAGACGCAAGGAAACGAACAAAGAGTCACTAATTTCACTTAGCCCATAGCGTTGCGTCTTCACGACAATATGCCATTTGTAAACTATTTGTATGCGGGGGAGTGTTCCGAACCCACTTTTCTTACTTCCCTTGACGAGTGACTTCGATGCTATCTTTTCACGCTTCTGCGACGATGTACCACGTTGGGAGCCAACTGCATAATTTTCCATTTTATTTCAGTTCTTTATTTTGTTCTGAAATATTGGCTTAATTCATGACGAGAATATGTAGTATCATTAATAGTATGAAAACATGGTTTTTGGTCATGATTCGTAGGTACACTACGGTACACACTATAATACGGATATCTTTAATTATATCGGTATAAACCAAAATCAGATGCCGAATGTATGTAAGTAAATCACTTCAGAACGACTGCACTTATTTGCTAATTCTTTTCTTTTTCTCAGGACAAAGCTTGTATGAAAGAAAATATTTGGGAAATCCGCGTGAAATATAGGAAATTTGAGAAAAAGATTAATTGCATTTTTCTATAAGATTTTGCAGCTACAATGGTTGATGTCCGATTGCCAAATTGTGAATCAAGAAAGGAAAAACTTCTGTCAGCTAGTTTATATTATTTTTCTTATTTAATTTAATGTTAATCCTCATTAAAAGAATAATTTTGATTTGCTCCACTGTTAGGATGTTTCGTTATTTCTTAAAAGACATTACCAAATTTTTTAAGTATTTGTTTTCCACTCTCTGACATTGATTCATGATGAACAATCAATTATAATATAGAATTATATAAAAAGATTCTCGTGCATTTCTTCACCTGTAGATTTTATGCTGTAAAATATCGTGAAACGTTGCACCACGTTGGGCGCCAAGAGAATAAAGTTGGCGCCCAAACCGGGACGTCGGAGAATATAAACTGCAGTGCCGATTCTCTTCATTGGCATTGGTATTTATTTGCAGTACGAATGCTCTCTGTTCGTGAGATCCCACTTGATACGTTGATTGAAAGGTATTTCTGGTACGTGTCTTGGAGTTTAGCTCTATCTGTTTCTCGGATGTCAGTTCAAGTTTGGTATCGAGTGAGCGGTTTCAAGTTATGATGCCAGTTGATACTCGAATAAATACGGGCAAATTTATACTCTAAAGCAAAAACCTGCCTGAAATTGAAATTATACATTAACGTTTAGAAATAAGTAAATAAATAGCAATTTTTTTTAGTTGTGGAGCTATTAACTTGTGAAGGATTATTTTCTTAATATTGAAAATAACATTTCACACAGCCCTAAATTAAGTAATACTTGTGCATGTTAATGAACTTTCTCTTTTGTGTGAGTTGAGTTTGGTTATTATTTATACTCAAAGATTTTTTTTTATAAAGTAATATTGTTGATTCAATGGAAAGTCTATTTGGTAGTTATCTTGCCTTTGCAATGAAGGGTCCCGGGTCTCGGGTTTAATTCCAACTCGGGACAAACTGTGAACGATCAGAGTAAAGTTTATAAATCCTACTGCAGAGCAAACAGTAAAGATTTTTTTTGTTGTGTGTTGCTACGCTAAAAAAGAAATACATTTTGTGCCTAATGCATTGTTTTAATGGTCTTAAACTATCATCGCATTGTTGCCTTTCTAATGAAATCAGGTTTGGGAACATCAGTTGGATGGTTTCAAAGTCTCTAAAGAACATATTATAGGTAAAAACATTTATTGTGTTTTATATATTAAGATTATACATTTAATCTGCGCCAATTACTTTGAGAACAATACCTATCCGTGGATTGTTTCACGGAACTCCAGTTAAGCGGCTTACTACCGGCATTGTTTTGATTTGGAATATTTGTGTAAGTGCCCCTTAGACGGGGGGACTGGCCTCCACGTAGATCCCCTTCGGATCTACGTAGCCACGGATTAGGCCACGGAGGCCTTCAGGTGACTATAAAACTCCGACAGCAGTGTTGGCCACTTATACCAAAAGAAGAATACAAAAATAACAAAAAAAAGCTATCTAATATTTAACGTTTATACACTCATACCTCTGCACTAGGATTCGCTGTGTCACAGATATCATATAACACAGAAACACAAGACATACACCCAAGATCCGAGAACAAAATTCATGCTCACCACACAAAGTGTTTCCTGGCCTTGACTCGAACCCGAGACTATTCGCTTCGAAGACAGGGCAAACCAACTACCAACTAAGCTAAGGAGCCGTCTATTTTCGCCCAATCTCTACTAATGCTTAGATACTAGTATATAAGCCTTCAATTCTAAAGTATTATCTTTGGGACAAAAGAAATATTTTGGTAACAAACAAACAAACTTTATGGTTTATGTAGATAAAGCCCTGGCCGGGAATCGAAGTAGGATTCTCACGCCTTGAAACCATGCTCATGCTAATAATAAGAACCAGTTTTTACGAGCGTCGCACATAATGCAAATTAACTGTTTATTTAGAATGTATCATTCAAACTATCACATACGAATTGTTCGAAAATAAATACAAGGAAGAAAATTACGATAGTGGAAATCGTAGACGCCATGTCATATTTTTACTATTCTAGATAAAATTTTACAGTCCTGTTTGTAACGCTACGGCGAGTTTGTGGCGTAGTAATGCACGGTTTGAGAGTTTTACGAGAATGCAGGGACATTATGAGTAAAATATCTGATATCATCGTAGAGGAATGACAAAAAACTACGTACAGTCGCACAACGAGGCTACCGTACAACCTATTGTAATTTTATTGATAGTTGAGACATAGGTACATAATAGTAGCCTTGCCTTCATAATAAGGGGTACCAGGTTAAGTTCCCGGAACACTTAGTGTGGTGAGCATGAAGTTTGTTCTCGGGTCGGGGACTGTTTTTCCATGCCATCTAAGATACAGGAAATCCTAAATGGTTCATATATCTTTGAGTATGCATGTGCTACAAAAAACATAGTGACCATATGAAAGGCCAGACGGAAATGACAATATGAGTAAGATATCTGAAACAGATTGACAGTCAAAAGACTGCCACTAAATAGTCCAAAAATAGTGATTTTTATAATAGAAAAACGAAATATGCAGTGAGGAAATACTTACATACATATATACTACATTTGACGGCTCCGTGGCTTAGTTGGTAGTAGCCTTGCCTTCGAAGCGAGGGGTCCCGGGTTCGATTCCCGGCCGGGGCACCCTTTGTGTGGTGAGCATGAAGTTTGTTCTCGGGTCTTGGGTGTTTGTCTTGTGTTTCTGTGTTTGTCCATGCCATCTGCGACACAGGGAATCCTAGTGCAGAGGTATGAGTGTGTAAACGTTTATAAATACATACTAATAATAATATTAAGTCACGAGTTATTATGTTTAATATTCTGTTTAAATTTGAGTTATTCATAAACGGCGATTAAAATGTATAGCTTTGTTATAAAATTGTTTGAAACAGATTACTCAGAGATTACACGACTAAAGCTTCGAAATATTGAGCCAAAAGACAAATTATGCTAAATGTTTCTGTAATAATAAATATAGTATCAATTTATACGTGATCTTGCAAATCTAAATATAATACTTTTTTGTACACTTTTAAGTTATACTATAATTAAGTTTTATATTCGTCTAGATTGGCTCTTTTGTCAAAAGCGAGTTTAATTTAGTTTCATTCACAAATAATTTCACAATTGTATCGGAAACAGTTACATAAACGTTGACAAAAAACATGCAAGCATCATTAAATCAATGTCAACATCGAATCAAACCAAGTCAAAATAAAAAGGTGAATCATGATTATAATAATGAAATGTTTCTTATTATCAAGCAAAATACGAAATGCATTGCAAATTTTAAACTGTAATATCGAAATCGCTCTCAAATAAAGTTGTTTTAATAGTGCGTATGCAAACAGAAAAATAGTTTTGTTTCCGCAACGCCCAGAGGGGTTTGGTATACTCGTGTCAGATAGGACCGTGTAAAGTCACAAGCGATTAAACATTTTGGAAATCCTGGAAATTAATCAACCTCTGCACAAACCATTAATGTAATTTGTAATTTAAATTTTAAGGCTAATTTTATATTACAATTAATTTGATAAAAATCCAGACAACGATAAATCTTACTTCTCGTAATCCGTAATTTTTTTTTTATTTTTATTAATAAGTGGTTAACAATTTATTGGTGTGCGTTGACTACACACATCTTCGAAAATTCCTTTAAAGCAACCTGTTTAAGAGTTGCAGTTCGATTTTAGAGTGTTTTTATATCAACGCTGGTATGAATTGAATATGGTTTGGATGGAATTGGTTGAGCCATTTCTAGAACCATCTACTTTGAATACTTTATTTGACAATGATTGTTACTGTCACATGAAATAGTTTCAATTCCAAAATAAAATTGTAATACTTCTAAAATGGCTGATGTCGTCGAAAAACTCGAGTAGGATCTTGCCTTTAACAGTACCACACAAAAACAGTATTGTAAATTGTATTATAGGGTATAGGCAAGATCCAATGATTCATGATGCAACCGCGTTCCTGTGTTCCGGTAAAAAGATGTAAGTGCAAGTGAAATTACAGGCACTTGAGGCCTTACACCCGCTCCTCAGAGTAATGCAATGCAACTCGACTTAATTTCTTCATGCTTCGGTAGGGGACATCAGGTGGGCCGTCAGATCATTCCGTCACTTTTGTCGCGTAAAAAACGGTAATGAAAATTTTGCAATCAACTTTTCTACATAGCGTAATATGTATATACGTTTTGAGTATACATTTTTGAAATCTCGAATCTCTCATGACTTCGACGATCGCCTGTCATAAGTGATAGCCGATACGCAGAAAATCAGAAACTCAACAATTTTATGCAAAATGTTTAAATCCATTTGAACAAGCGGTCGAGGGGCGTTCTGAAAGCTACCTGATTCTGTTGTGATATGTTCGTACATGGAATGTCAGTAAAATATAAGATATTCATTGAAATAATTCAGATTGTTGGCATATTTTATTTTGTATCGCGAATCTTGGTAAACTTTTTCAGATTTATTTCAAGTAAATGTTGTTTAATAATTCAAAAATAAAAAAAAGATTTCGACGTTATAAGCATTTACAAAATAAACTTTAAAGATAATTTTCCTTCTCACTAGTAAAATAATATTTGACCCTCTAATGATTGACTAGAAATATATTCTTAATTTCAAAGACGGTACTTAGACAACGGCACTAATTGAATTCTCCTCAGGCATCCAAGACCATCACATAATGGCGGGAAGACCACCGCGAGGGCTCTTGCACTAACTTGTGCAAATGTTTGCTTTTGATAGGTTGGCCACGATATCCGAATAAAATCAGAATGGACACGCCAACAATCGGCTGAGAGCGGTTCAAACTTGCAAACTCAGAGTTCCAAACTAATTGTATTTCTTTATTACTTAAAAGATCTTCAAATTTTACGAATGAGTGCAACTGTTAAGTGTTACCTTTTCACAATAAGAAAGACATTCGTTTTAGCATTAGTAATAGGGTTTCCTATATCCGTTACCGTTAAAGGCACCTCTGTATCTGTAGTGTAGTCTGCTTTGTTTTCACTTCTGTCTTTCCCGAAGTGCAACTGTTTTTCTTTTACTTAACATTATAATGGTTTCCCAAAATGTTATTGGGAAACACATAATAATTTTTTATATTATATATTTTTTTATATTTTTAACGAAATTGATAAAGTTAAAGTCAAAGTCAAAGTCAAATTCATTTATTCCTTTAGATCTCAAGTATCATTTGGACACGTCAAATTTTACACATGCATGTACACATATTCGTGAGCATATAACGTGTCACAGGAACTCCCAGGCACATTACATGCACACAGATATGTCAAATTACAGTCAGTTTTCATGTTTAAGCTTATCTTATTTGTTAAGTTTACGTCTGTTCCAACCCTAACCGACCAACCCGAGGGGAAGAAACAGACAAGAAACCCCTCGGAGACAGTATTACATATTCGCGAATATGGTCCTGCGTCTAGAGTGAAATATCCTCTTATCATCAATTATTGTGATGATAAGAGGATTTATCCACGAGTGTAAAATACCATGGTCACACGACAGCATCAAATGCTCAGAAAGTTCAACGAAGCAGTAGTCTGACGGTAATCAAAGTGAGAGCCCCGCTGCTTTTTCACTTTGCACTGTGGATACTTAAATTTATCAGCCTCTTTTAAGTATTTATTTTTCTATGTGAAAATGTGACGGAACGAGCTTAGGGCCCACTTGGTGGTAAGTGGCGACCCCCGTCCATGACAACAGTAATACGACTCGGTATAACATTTGGGTCGTACACTGAGTCGCATTCATCCTGCTGCGTCCATCACCCGAGACGAGGACGATACGTCTCATGCGCATGTGATTTCACCGGCACCCACACCTTTCCACCGGAACACAATGCGAGCACTATTGCTTGGCGGACGAGCTTGGCACAGGTTCTACTGTTAGTTTTGGTTGCTCTTTTAGCACCACCCAAGTATCTTTTGCATTGGTGTTTCTTCGGTGTAAAGGTATTTCTATTAATTATATCCTTCCAACTTTGAATATGTGTTTTTTTTTTAATTCACAGCGCCATTTTGCCCCAATCTAAGCATAGTTTATATTATGGGAACAAGTTAGATGTTAGAATACTTATATAGTCACATAAAAAAAACATACATAAACATTTTAACACCCAGACACAGATAAAATATGTTCGTCATGAAAATGATTGTCCTGAGTGGGAATCTAACCCACAACCTGGCGCAGAAAGCATAGTTAAAGCACTAGAAAGTGAGCTGTAACCCAGTCTAATATGTTTGAACATGTTTTTATAAATAAGGCATAACAATTTTTTTAAATCCCATTCCAAATTTTTTTTTTCTTTATTCCTTATTACAACGTTCGACGGCTCCGTGGCTAAGTTGGTAGTAGCCCTGCCTTCGAAGCGAGGGGTCCCGGGTTCGATTCCCGGCCGGGGCACACTTTGTGTGGTGAGCATGAAGTTTGTTCTCGGGTCTTGGGTGTTTGTCTTGTGTTTCTGTGTTTGTCCATGCCATCTGCGACACAGGGAATCCTAGTGCAGAGGTATGTGTGTGTTAACTAACTTAACTTAAGAAGTTATTTTTAATGACTTTAGAAATACATATCTCAATCAATTGATTTTATCTTAACTAATATTATAAATGTGAAATTTTTAGCTCCATGCATGAAGCAAAATAAATACTCCCATTGGGTTCGTGGCCGCTGCCCGGAATGAATCGAACCGCTGAATCGAGGGTAAATTAATAATTACATTACTTTTTCAGTGGAATGTATATATTTATGAGTGCGTTTGTTGACTACTGATACTATTCTTTAAAATAAATAATACAAATTGCAACAATTGTTTAGTCAATTTGAACTATCTCTTGAGTCAGCCCACTCTAATTTAAAATTGTTAAGTCACTTTTAAGAGGAGGATATTTGGCTGTGTTCTTTACATAATTTATTATTATTTTTACTTTTGATATCCATCATTCATCGATTTATCAATTTGGAAAATTCTTTTTTACTTGAAAGTATATGGATTCAGATTGATCCCATATTTGTTAATCAAAATCGTTTTAATAATTTAGTTGTTAAATCAAAACAATTGGAAAAAATATGTCACGTAATTATATATTTTGCTTTTCTGTGGCTTTTATTCGCCCGTTGCATACCAAGGGCGAGAAATAAGTCGGTTTTCTTCGAATTTAAATCAGTCATTTATTTGAAACTACATACGTCCATTACGTCCAATTTATGTTAATTGTTTTCATTTAATAATATGTGATCCAAAGATGGTTGAATAAAAAAAAATAACGTATTAGACCTACATTCAGAACAAATATCTATGTTCGTCATAGAAATTCTTGTCCTGAGTCGGAATCGAACCGGTAACATACATCACAAAATGCAAAGCTACCAGCTGAGCTGTGACGGCTCCGTGGCTTAGTTGGTAGTAGCCCTGCCTTCGAAGCGAGGGGTCCCGGGTTCGATTCCCGGCCGGGGCACACTTTGTGTGGTGAGCATGAAGTTTGTTCTCGGGTCTTGGGTGTTTGTCTTGTGTTTCTGTATTTGTCCATGCCATCTGCGACACAGGGAATCCTAGTGCAGAGGTATGAGTGTGTAAACGTTTATTTATTTATTTAATGATATAATAATTGTATGTTTCTCTGTAGTTTTGAAATAACCTCTAAATGAGTTAAGATTGTCGTGAACAAGAAGGTAAGCAATATCAATTAGTAAGCATTTAAAACCATGCTTCCGTGATTATGGTTACAAACATTTCGCCAAATTAAATACCTTCTCAAAGAAAAAAGCATTACTTGGGCTCATTCTAATTGAATGTCGCGCGCACAAAACATGAAATTATATTTACAATAACAGACATTAGCCGACAGAAGCGAATATTCCAGTAAAAACGTAATAATCTTGAACTGTCATGAAATATTGTAAACGGTGTTTAAGGTAAATTATTGAAGAAGATAACCCACCAGATCTTAAAAAGTAAAAATAAATATACAATTTATGTATTCTGCTGCTTTTCTTAAGTTTTTTAAATAACCGAGTAATTTTATTTCAGTTTTAGATCGTACGCCGCAATCCTGTTTTTACATTACAGTACATCCTTTCTAGATAATTCAAGATGGAATAACAAAAAGTAACGCCTGAATACATCAATTATTATGATATACTATCTGCGCCCCACGGTGTTATCCTCAGGTTACTGGGATCAAAATTAGCCTGTGTTAATCCAGGATATGAGCTGTCCTGGTATAAAATTTTATCCAAATCCGTTGACACGTTTGAGCGTGAATGAGTAACAAACATACACAGTGAACTGTGTATGCAATATGCAAACAAACTACAATATCACAGTAATGTACAAATACAGGGCCCATAGAATATATACCTTAAACTTAAAATATATATAATAATATAAAACACTAAAACTAAGCACGTATTGATAAGAAGACATTCTCTTCCAAAGTTCTATCTCTTCTAACTGAACGGCATAGCACACGGTTCCACTGGAACAGAATTTACTTTGATGTATCAAAAGCTGTGTAAATGTGTATCGCATTCTATATATCGTTTGTATACCGTTCTGTATCGCATAATATTCCCCATTCAATTCCTCGTAGATTTTGCAAATAAATGTTGGTGGAGCCGAGTTTTCGAGTATCACAGAATAAACCTCGCGTCTGATTCGTGAATGGTTCTGGTTGTTGTTGCTTCTGGAACGGGAGGTAACTGATTACGGCGCAAATAAATATTTTGTTTCGGATATCATAGCTGCGTAAACAGTTTTGTTTCCCAGTGTCATGATTTTTGTACAAAATTATGATAATTGTTTTATTAATCGAATTAAAATGGTAATTCACAGCGCGACCACTACTCATACAGAAGATAATTTTCCATAACATATAAATGCTCCTAGGTTTTTTACTGGAAGCTCTACTTTTTTGATTGGAATTTTAAGTTCAGCCGTACCTACGACTAAACTACCAATATCAAAATACCTTGAAAATAATATCTTGAAAAAATTTTCAGTGCTAGCAGAGAATATTAGAAAATAACATGCGCGACTTGAACCTCGTCGTTTCTTGTCGGTTAGAATAAAACGAATCGTTAATTATGTTAAACATACAATAAATACACAGCCCCAAAAAAAAAAAGAAAAAAATACACAACAGGCCCATCTAGCCCCAAACTAAGCATAAATTGTAGTTTGGGAACTAGATAACTGATAGAATACTTGTATAATAACATGTATATTCGTTACACAAATGCTTGTGAGAATCAAGTCTACGACCTATTTATGTCAGAGCTACTACCAACTCAGCTGAGGGCAGTAAATACAAAAACATACATTGAAAATGTAAATTCTTTTTTTTTTTTTTTTTTTTTTTTGTGAATGAGTGACGGAACGAGCTGAGGGCCCACCTGATGGTAAGTGGTGACCCTCGCCCATGACAACAGTAATGCGTGCGACTCAGTATGAGAAACAAATCTTTACTGAGTCGCATTCATCCTGCTGCGTCCATCACCCGAGACGGGGATGATACGTCTCATGCGCATGTGATTTCACCGGCAGCCACACCCTTCCACCGGAACACAGTAATGGAACCACTACTGCTTGGCGGCAGATTCCAGATGTGGTGGCAGTACCTCTCCGGACGAACTTGGCACAAGTTCTACTGCTACTTTTCGTTACTCCTTTAGCACCACCCAGGGGGTACGTGTAGGGAATCAAAGGGTATACACCTACGGACGCGAGCAACTGGACCCCCTAAAATTCTATTATGGCGGTTCTATTCCAAGTACCCACTTCTCTCAACTGCTGTAAAATTTATAAAATCTAAACCCGTTTCGTGATTCCTCGGAATAAAAACACGACAATATCTTCGGATGGTCTCATTACGACTGTAGTGTTTGTAGACGTTTCAATCCAACGAGGTTTGTTTAGCTGACTGTTTGTTTTGTACGGCCATGAAATATGCGATTAAATATAACTACAATATAATCTATATAAATCAAGGTCAATTGACGCATTTATGAAAGACTATCGCTGATGGTATTTGGATGAATTTTTTGTTGGATGACATATTTTTTCGATTTTGAATCAATATAATTAGAAAATATATGTCATCCAAGTAAACGAAATAGCGTATTTTGCTCCTTTAAATGTATTAAAGTCGGTTTTTTTTTTCAATTTTTAAATCGGTTACTTGTTTTATTTGTAAGGATATATTACAAGTACCCGATTTAAAAATCTATAATTCTGTTAGTGAATGTTTTAGCCCAGACTGAAATATTCTAGGACAGACCTGGATTGGGCGTCCAGGTCTGTCCTGGAATATTTCAGTTTGCTAAGTACACGGGATTAAAACTAAGGATAAACTAATAAGTTACACACGATTTAAAATCGAAAAATCCGTGCTGAGTAGTTTCATGCGTTGGAACAGACTAAGACTAGTTAAAACATGGAAACTGACTGTAATTTGTAATATTTTATATGTGTGCATTTAATGTGCCTAAAGAGCTTCTAAGACATGTTATACCTATGGTCACGAATATGTTTACTTGTGTGTGTAAAATTTTACGTGTCTAAATGAGTTTAAATTTAGTTGATCTCCTATTGTACCGAGGGTTAGAATTACTCTTAATTTTTTTTAATACATCTCTGGAAGAACATTCTAAAAAAATATCTTAAAAATCAGTTGAGACTAGAAACTGGCTGAGAGCGTACTCCTTATTTGCAGTCGGTCGATATGTTGAAATTTTGCGATTTCCCTCGAATGGACGGAGTGAATCATGGACAGCACGTGATCTTATAGCCACGTTCAGTCTATCAAAAGTAGCTTTATAATGCTACCTTCATCATAGACGTCTATAGAGGCACGCTGGCTGTTCCCCGCATGGACCTAAACACTTTACGGCGCGAAATCATAATTCTTTTTCTAAAATATAAGTAGCGTAAGAGCGTGGTGGTGGCTTAGGGGCACAAACGCCTTTCTATCTGAAGGTCGCTGGTTCAAACCCACACGTGCGCCAATAAGTTTTTTCACTTGAAAAATTTATATGCGCAATACCACATTCTCGAAACGGTGACGGAAAACATCGTGAGGAAACCGGCATGTCTTAGAACCTAAAATTCGACGACATGTGACATCTACCAATCTGGATTGGGATTATTTTTACCCCCTTTAGTAGTTACTTCAGTCGACATCCTCAGTTTTGAAGACCTAGAACCTCCAAGTACAGTACTAAGCAGAATAGGTATTTAGCACTCATAGCAGCACAAAATATGAATAGAATAGAGCAATTATTTATTGTCTGAACTTCATAAAAAATACACTTTTTAAAAAAGATATAGTATATTATATATAATCAGAATCTCAGCAAGTTAAAATGTTTAAAACTAGTCTTAAAATTACCAAACTGTTTTTTTTTTCCAAATTATACTGCTTACTTTACAATGTAATAATTGGTTTGATAAAAAGAGTAAAATTAACAGTTATTAAAATTAACCCGCGGTTGGCCATCCTAAGAAAATAAAAAGTAACCTAAATATTAATTCAAGATATAACCTATCCTGATACCAAATTTCATCCAAATCCGTTGAGCCGTTTGAGCGTAAAGGAGTATCAAACACACACGCACACATACGAACTTTCGCCTTTATAATATCAGCGTGATAGTGTGATAACCGTTTACTTGAAACACATCAGTTTCCGAATATTTCCTCACTGGAGCACATTGGAAGCAAGTTGGGCACGCGACGGCCACTCATTGGTATTCACCTCACATTTCATAGCTCCAACGTGGAAGGCTGCGCCTCGCCACGATATTTGTTTAATATTTTCATGAAAGGGCACGCGGCGCTCATACATATTAGATAATAGTTGTCTTCGCGTCGTGTTCCTCATCCATTTGTGGTTTTATATAATGTGTGTTCTGTTTAAACTATGACATCCTTGACCATGTTTTGGGTTACAAAAATACTGGTATTCAGTGACTAAACTCTGACATATTTAAGTACTAGCTGACCCGGCCACGCGTTGCTGTGGCTAACGTTTTTGTAATTGTGACTGTCAAATAATAGACAAATAATTTGCAATAAAATAATATTGCGATCATAAATTGAGATGTGGGCTATCCTATCTTTCAAGTTGGATCAAACTGCACACGGTGTACAAATTTGATTAAAATCGGTTTAGTAGTTTTAGGAGCCCATCGCGGACAAACATCGTGACACGTAATTTATATATATTAAGATTTTATATGGTAATGATAAGGTGCTCAAGCTAATGGTTCACCAAGCATTTAAGGTGCCAACGCAGAGACTATCAGACAAAAAAAAATTAAGTCTCATTTGATAACTCTTTAACACTCAATACTTCTGCTAGGATTCCTTGTGTCAGATGGCATGAAAAAACACAGAAACAAGAAAACACACAAGACCCAAAACACTTTTCGTTTAACATTTATACCACTACTGTGTTAATATATAGAGGTATTTATTTCATAAATATTTATTATAATAGTTTATTATATATATTTATTAAACTATCAGTTTACATCCCTTCTACTATTGTCACCTCTCACTAACCTCAAAAGTTTGCTTGAAGAGAACTCTTATTAGGGTTAAGCTCAACTTTGTACAATAACTTGTTTTATAACTTATTTTTGTTTTATTTTTCGTGGGTATAATGAATAATTACAGAATTCTTATGGTCCCAAACATTCGTCTCAGTACAACGTTACTTATCAGTTCAACACGTGCCAACCTTTACTTTTATTTAATGAAAAGCATTACTCTTATAAAAGATACGAAACATTCAAAGATAGGACGAGATCTTCGTAAATAATCTTGGACTTTGACCTATTTTTGTCGCATATTTTATACGCTTTTGAAGATGAAAGCGTGAATCAAATTCAACGACATTAATACACATTTTACATCGGCTTAGTGATTGTCACTTAGTTGCTTGCTTATTACTAAAAAGAGGCTTTTATTCACTTCCACTGGCACTTACAGTAATAGAACGTAAGCTCGAACCAAGCATTTTTTAAGGTGCAATTTAATTAGTTAGGTGTAATCACGAAAGATTGTTACTCCTTTACGCTCAAACAGCTCATCAGATTTGGATGAAATTTGTAACTAAGATAGTTTATGACCTGGATTTACATATAGGCAACTTTTGATGTCGGTAACCAGCGGGTAACCCCGCGGCGCGCAGCTAGTGTTATACCAATGTCATCATCTTACGATTCCAACCGTGTTTTGACTGACTAATTAGAACAAAACGATGCTTTTTGTGACTTTTGTTCAACGTTTAGAACTTTTGTTGGACGTTTAGAACTTGTGATGTGAGTAATGATAAATACCATAAACATGAATTGGTGAATTAGTGAAATAAATTTTAAAATCAGTTATATAGTTTTGAATTAGTTTTATTGCGTAGATTATTGTGTACATAATTATCATTAATTTGGTTTCCGTACATGCTATACTTAATTTGGGGTAGATAGCGATGGGGAAAAAGTCCATGAATAATTTATTTAAGGAAAATTAGTACAGTAATATTACATATAGCAGAAATTGAAAATGGACAATACCCAATAAAATAAGCTGCAATTTACCTACATATAAAACCAAAGCAGAGTGACACAAAGTAAGCAAACCGCAGCATAATAACTCGCTTAAAAGCTTCACAAAACGTTTTAAAACTTCGATATTAACTTCCATTAAAGCGACCTGCATGCATTTCCGACAACTCAACTAAATAACACGGAATGCTCGTGTTCCTGGGCACGTGTGTGGCACGAGTGAACGTGTAGAACAGGATCCTGGCACGGGATTTGCAACGCACGGAATTTTATTCTATTAAAACTTTATTTCATTAATTAGAACGATATTTACACCAATTATACTAAAAAAATTGTCATAATAATAATAAAAATTAGAACATTAAACATCATTCAACTAATAAAAAAATCATTATCATTAAAATTAAAAGTAACTACTTGAATAGTTATAATAATACTTGAATAGTTTAAACTCCGCGTGTTTCAATTACCATCAAGATTCTTCAAGATTCAAGATTCTTGATGGTAATTGAATTAATATCTATGGTAATGGTAATTAATATCTATGACAGCAATGGATATAGTTTAAATATAGTTTAATATAGTAGTTGGAAACAAGAAAGCAATAACCTTTATGTTGTAAAGGAACATAAAATACTTAGGTACCTACCGCTCAGAACTTATGAATGCCTATAAACTCCCGTAGACTCATATGAGGACAAACAAAAGGTACAGAGACAACTTTAGTGACTGAACAAGCTGATGGCCCACCAGACGGGGGGACCCCCAGACTTAAGAATAAGGACCCAAATCAAATCCCGTTTCGCCTGTCCCCCGAGACGGGGAGGTCTCAAATGCCTGTCATTTCACCGGCACCCACACCCTTCTACATCAACGCCATTGCTTGGCGGCGGTAGCAGTACTTCTCCGGATGAACTAGGCACATGTTTTTCTGCTACTGTGGGTTGCTGCTTTCGAACCGGGAATACGTGTAGGGACATTGAGGTTATTTACCTACGGACGCGAGCGACACGGTCCACCAAGAGTTTAAGAGTTATCACTATCAGATGATGAAGCTCATTCGGGAAAATTTAGCGTTCAGGAACTTACTCTACTCACATCGTAACTACATCGTACGATACTCAAACTCAATAAAGTTTTAACTCTCATCCGACGCGCTATGAGGAAACTTTGATTACACACTACAGTTAATACTGGTCAGCAGATTTCGACTTCACTGACCACTGGGAGATGGCGCCTGGAGCAATGTAATATCACTTTTACTGTACATTACGATCGAACATACTTATATTTAGGCAAACACAGAAACTATATATATATTTTCATAGATATTTTCACGAGTTTAAAAATAGAGGTAGCCTTTTTTAAACTCGGGAAATAATTTGACTACAAAATCACAAACAGATAAACACAACCATCCTTTTTTTAATCGAAGCCTGAAATGAAACAAAGTCAATCTGCAACAGAGTGAACTACACGGATGATTTTCATTAAAACCCCATTTATAGGGTGAGTCGGGTGTTTTGATGCTGTTAAAAATTCATGAATTGGTCCACTGAATGTGCCCGTGGGAATAATTTTGCCCCTCTCATGGGCCGTCACCTCTGTGTGGCTTTGGTATGAATAACTAAACAATTATGCCGTGTGGTGGCCCGAAAGTCATCCACTTTCAATCGTACGGCGGTTAGTTCAAAGTCAAAGTCGAAATACTTTATTCCCGTACAAATATGTATTTTCTTGTATTAATATTAAGTTAAGCACTTGTTCAAACCCTATCAACGATGGGAAGAACAAGCCAGAAACCCCTAATGATGATCTACTCCCAGTTGCCACCAGCTTTGCCACCACTGGTTGATCCTTTCATTAGTTTTTTTCGCGAGCATGATCCTGTTCACAAATAATATTAAATTTTCCTTATGTCTATGCACCCCATAATGTTAATGAATATTAAATTTGATATTACAATTTATTTTGCATGTCGTGGAGCCGAGGTCGTGGCGTTTTATCATTAATATAATCAATGGCTGTGCAGTGCGCTCTCTTAATTTAAATCTCCGGGTCGAAAGCTTTGTAACACTATCCAGAAGTGTATTATAGAAACGTACACAATTGCCCATAAAAGATCCGTTGACCTTTTGGGATCTAAATCTTGGGATGCACAAATTGTTATTGTTTCTAGTGTTTATAGTATAAATCTTTTTTTTTTTTCTTGGAATATTTTTGTGTACTTAAAATATTTTTTTATAAATTTACTGAGACGATACTGTAAGAACATAGATTTCTAGAATAAAGGTCGAACGAAGAAATTAATAAAATAAACGCTTTCACTAGGATTCCCCGTGTCGTAGGTGGCAAGGACAAACGTCCAAAACCCAACAACTGTCTTCATGCTCATCACACAAATTGTGCCTCGGCCGGGAGTCGAACCCGGGCCCGACTTGTTGGAAGGCAGGCCCAGCAATGGACCTAAAATCCCATCCACTTTTCGTACAAATTAAGAGAGATAGATTTGGATACTTTCATAGCTATAAGCGGAGGCCTGTTTATTGCTCATTGAAAATTTAGGTGTAAGGTTTTATCTCGGAATTTGATTATGTCGTGATACAATTCGATTTTCGCGGGTTTTATTGGTTACTGACTTCACGGTACAGCCATGGATGTGACCTATAACGTTCAAAGATTAATTTGCAGTTATTAATAATAAATAAATACTCAAGGACATTTTGCATGGTGTTATCTATCCCCAAACTAAGCATAGCCTATGGGAACTAGATGACTGATAAAATAAACTTTATAACTATTATGATTATGGTTATGAGTCATCAAAACTCAAAAGTCATGGCAAACATCTCGAAAAATCGGTATCTCGAAAAATAAGAATACTTGTCTTTTTTTGTAAATACAAAAATCTGTTGTCACATAAATGCTTGTCCTACGTGGGAATCGAATTCATGACCTGGCGCAGAAAGTAAACCTACTACCAAATTAACTGTAAAGCTAGTCAATCAAACACTATCCTTACCTCATTGTATGTAGTAACAACAACATCATCAATCAGCAGTTCTTAATCCACTGGAGATAGACCAGCAGTCCCCCCTGAGCCCAAACTTCGTCTCCATTTTCTCCTTATACAACCAAAAGAATGTAAAATAACAACAGTAGCGCGAGAAGTGAGAAGTGAGTGCGTAGTGAGAAACCACAAGATTCAGAATAATTACATCGAAACGGCTTTTATTTCATTAATTTTTAACTAACTACAGGAAAAAAGGAGGTTTTTATAGTCATTTGATGGGTAAAAATCAAAGTCAAAATACTTTATTTCCTTTAAATTCTAAAAAATATTTGGAAATGTCACTTTTTAAATAAATCGTTCTTATTAGGTACTAAGTTTAGCGCCTGTTCAAACCTTATCCGACCCCTCATAGGGAAGAACTAGCAAGAAGTAAAGGCTGAAAATAAAAGATAAAAGAATTGAAGTCTGTTTAAACGAATATGCACAAGTAACAGATTGAGAAATCGAATAAATAATATTATACAAGACAGCTCCGTGGCTTAGTTGGTAGTAGCCCTGCCTTCGCAGCGAGGGAAACCGAATGAATGAATTAATAACCGAAATGAAATAAACAGTCATTTAAGTTCTATCAAAATGCCCCATTCGTGTACGCAAACATACATACATTCTTCTGAGTGCAAAATTTCGGCAAACGTTTGCATTAGACTCGCGGGATCAGGCAGGTTGGAAATCCGCGCGCTTCATGCAAGATCACGCGCCGCTGCGTGACGCCGGCAACGAGCGGGACGGGGGCGGGGCGGGTTCGGTCCGGACGTGCCAAACGGTGTTTTATAGAGCATACACTTTAAGTAGCAATTTTTTGGATTGTTTGCTGTTCTTGCCGCAGCTTGGTACAAGCCATTGGCGATATAACTATTTCACAGCTCAGCAGCGAGCCTAGGTATCCGTATCTAAGTGGTCCCTTTGGTTTGCTGTTATATTAAAAGTAGTTTAATCATTCTGACGATAGGTCTTATAGTTATACCGAGTCGTATTACTGTTGTCATGGGCGGGGGTCACCACTTACCACCAGGTGGGCCCTCAGCTCGTTCCATCATTCAGATAAAAAAGCAAAGATGGTGAGAATAGCGCAATATTCTGCGAAAAATAATTTCGCTCTACCCACTCAACATCAAATCACCAGAACGAGTTTAACGATAATTTTTATATTACTATTACGACCGAAATATGGATTTACGGTTTCAAAAATACCGAGTGACCCCTTGAACAGGCGCGATTACGTCGTCGTAAAATTTTTATCGACTTTCTTTTGGAGGTCGGCAAAGAATGTCTTTGTTACAATTTTCGATAAGAATTTCTAAACATTTTTTTGATCTTGATATCTAAGAGACATCTCGAATTTCTCAGGAATTATAATCGCAACTTGTATCTTTTTAAAATGTGAGTATGTATGGGGGATGGGGGAAAATTGTAAGGTAGGAGATTTTTATTTTTTTATTTACATTTAACTTTTGCTCGGTAGGAACTCTACTAGTTAAGCAATTTCTTGGATTTCAATGGTTAGTGTTTCTAATGAGTAACAATTTGTTCTTAGATCCATATGACCTATGAGATCACGCGTTCTCATTACTAAGTTCAGCGCTTGTTTATACCCTACCCGACCCTCCATAGGAAGAACCAGCAAGAAACACCTGATGAAAATGGTAGCAACCTATCAAACCGTCCGATATTGAGCCTATATTGAATGATTACGTGTCCCGCTTATCAAAACAAACAGACGACATAGCTCAGTACATACAATATTTGCGCGATCTATCGACAATGCCTGCAGATATTAAATGTTTACCAGTAGCAGGTGAACGTTCAGTGTAAACAACGGAGGCATGAATTTCGGACTACAATGTATTTTATGTCAATGTGTATCCAACATACTGGTTGAAGGAGCAAGGAACTTTGCTCGTTGTTTAAAACTACTACTGTTGCAATGACCACGCGGCCACACGTTGGTGCCATGCTGACTTAATGGTTAGATTGAAAGACCGTATTACTAGGATAATCTCTAAATATTCGTAGTATAAAGCTGAGTCGCTGTTTTCGTCTGTCTTCTTCTAAGCCACGCAACGGATTGTGATACGATTTTCACTATCATGTTTTAAAAAAAATCCGGAAGGTTTACATGTATATTACATACATATTATAGTAGAGAAAAGTTGATAATTTATATAAAAGAAAGTTGTACTAATAGAATAAAATATTATTTTATCCAAGATAACTTTATAGGGAGTACCAAAAATAAAAAATTTAAGCATTTTTAATTAAAATCTTCCAAAATTAAGATGAAGGAATCTCAAACCCAACCTAGAAATTTATACAGTATGTTAATCAAACGATACTAACTCTGGTAGTAGAAGTTAAGATCTCTCAATATTATCTATGGCTTCAATAGAGGTTCGTATAATAGCTACCGTGCGAGTTACTGTCATCAATTTGACCAACTTTGTATAATACTGTCCTGTTTAATAAATGATGTAAGAGGATCAAGACAAACATTTGTCTGACGAACATAATTGTTTATGCTGCTTCTGGGTGTGTGGTATCATGTATGTGTTTACAAAGTTTTATTTAGTTTGTATATCAGTACTCTAGTTCAGTTTGTATATAGTACAAGCTGTTAAGGTTGAGTTATAAAATTTATTTGTTGCTTAAATCATACATTGCATTGTTTATTTAATAAGTGTTTCGAAAATTAAGACGAATGATACACATTCATCACTAATTAGTGTAAACATAGGAATTGATTCCTATGTTTACACTATAAGAGTAACAGCATTGATGAAAAAAAAAAGCTTGAAAAAAAAATGTTTGTTGCAACTTAAACTACTAGAAGTAATGCAAAACGAATAATATCATTGTACAAGTCTAAGTAGGGAGTTTTGCAAGAAAAAAAAATAACAATGATTCCCACACTAGGCTAAGCCTGTATCGTGGGAACCAACTTACGATTACCAGATTAATAATATAAAACTTGCTTACTTGTTTGATATAACTTTACATCATGTATTTTAGGAACATGATTCTTTGGATTAATTTTTAGGAAAGTATACTGTGAATTCACATGAATTACAAGATGGATGAAACACAAATGTATTTTAATTACAACATTTTATTACTAAAGGTTTGCTTGCTAAAAGATGTTTTTTTTTTTTTCATCTTTTTTCGCCAGTCACCTCGCAATTAGCAAGTAAGCGACTCGCATTGGGTCAACGAGCATCAACAGTGCGTATCAAAGTCATATTTGTTTTGCATAAGTTTAATTTAGTAGAAACGCTAAGTTTCTTGTATGTTAATCAAGTATCTAGGTACTTATTTGAACGCGTGCGAACGGAGGATATTTGGGTTATGAATATTCGAGGTAGGGTTGTATGTTTTGATGGAACTTGTGATTTTGACATGATTTGCTGTAACTTGAGTGGAAAGTGATAGTTGATCTAGAGTAACTATCTCGTATTATTTTACCTTATTATTTGATTATTTGGGGAAAAAGATTTTGACTTAAAGTTGTCCTCTTGTATAATATAAACCATAAAAGTTACAACAAAGTTGAAAAAAATTGGTTATTTTACGAAAAAAAAAATGTTTTATTGTTTTTGACATAGTACAAAAAGGTTACATGCGAGTCGGTTTCGCATATTTCATAAACACTTCACAATGAAATATTCAGTCCGCTACGGCTTATGACTAAAATAGATATAGCCCTTGCATGGTAAGACAGACATATTGTAGCTTTTCTATGACTTCTGTATGTAGAACAAAAATAAAGTTATTGGAAAAAAAATTGCCATGTTTTTGGAGCAACCCGTAGTTTTGTTCTAGTAAAACGCAACCATCCAGACTCAGGAATAAACAAAGTACACTCTAAAGATCAATATCTCGGGGCTCCCTCGATAAACCACAATTTTCGGCATCACTAAACATTGATAATTGACGGATCCTCGATTAATATTGACTCGAGGACTTGCAAAATGTCGGCATTAATGTTACTGAAAGTTTGTATTTACCAGCCTATACAATCAGGCCCTTCTGTTCCATTATCATGTGGTGGACGGTTTGAGTATCTTTGCAATTTTATTGGATTAGTTTTAAAGTTATTTGAGGGGTCCAATTGCTCTCGTCCGTGGAAGAACCCTCTAGTATCCATACACGTACCCTCTGGGTGGAGCCAAAGGAGCAACAAATTTTGAAACAAAATTTTTAAATTTTTTTTTGCTACTGAAGTGACAGGACGAGCTAAATGCATACCTGATGGGCTGGTAAATGATTACCTCCGCCTATAAGAACAGAAATTTCTACCCAAGTCGCATCCGGTTGCACCCGTCACCCGATAAGGGGGTGTTACGTCTCATACAACTGTGATTTCACCGGCATCAGAGATGTACGAGTGTATCACTGCCAGATTACCAGTAGTGGGGGCGATACTTCTCCAGACGAATCTGTCACAAGTTCTACTGCTACTTTAGTTTACTCATTTTGCGCCACCAAGACACATGTAAGGACTATATAGGGATTCACCTAAGGACGCGAGCATCATGATAAAATATGTCTGCGTTGCTTCAGCTTGTACCCATAATATTGTGACGCTAAGGAAAGAAATTTGAAAAATGCAGTAATGAGAGCGAAGACATAAATTGCACGAAAGGTTATTACAAATTCTTAGCCAAGAAGGTATTCGATTAGTTAACAGTGACTAAATTCAAAGAGCCTTACTGCTTCACGGGTACTCGTTCCGGAAAATTCGACTCGGTATAACGTTGTCTCCTTGTGTTTTGAATCAAGACATGGGCGATGGCGGTTTTTTTTATGTAACAAATGTGACGGGACGATCTGTACCTCCGCCCATAACAGCAATACGACTTAGATCCTCCCCGACCGAAGTATGCGAAGACCTAAGTGCGCCCGACACTCGAGACAGGGATGTTCGCTTCTCCTTACTTTAACTTCTGTATGTTTAGTGGACAAAACTGTTAGATACCGTTTTATGATTAAATATTAGCTAATGTATTAAACACATTTTTGAGAAATTTTGCAGTAAATTTTGACTATTAACTTCCGTACCAGCCTCTAATGTTCCCACTGCACCGGCCGGCCTATTCTTGATAATTGAGAGTGAACTATTAACTTAATGAAACAATATTAAAAAAAAAATTCAAGCTGCACAAAATTAATTTACAGTTCTCGTTTTATTAGTATAAAATTATTATTTTTACTCATTTTGTTGTTATCGCTGTTATCTAAGTATACCTATCTATTTCATATAAGTATTATTTGTTGAGGCAGTAAGTTGATCCCTTACACCACCTCCAATACTATTGTGCAACTGAATGCATCCGAGGTCAATGGGGACGTCGACTCTCCGCGACATGAAACCTGCCGTCTCCTTTATGTCTTGCTTTCTCTAGCATTGCCGTCCAAATAGCCAAAACTTTGTACCGTTCAACTAAGGTTGGAAAGATTTTTACTATTGCAGTGATTACAATAATTAAGGAAAATACAATCTCATGACTATCTCTCTGGCAAAGTCTTCTTATATATTTTTTTCTTTTTCCAGTAGTATTTTGTCTAAACCTCTAGTTAATAAATAATTGTAATTGCGAAATTGTAGCTCGGTTCATGAGTTTACTTGAGTGAACAAGCAACAAAGCTCGATATACAATATTTGAAACGAATTTGTAAAAATATACAGAAGCGTAATTATAACAATTAAATTTGAATTCGGATTAGATTAGCCTATAATAGCGCTTTATATAATATCCTAACCAACGTAATCAGATATGAGTGAACTCAATTTTATACACTATTACTCCCTCGAACGAGTAAAAGTCTAATAATGTCGCAGGGAAGGAAAATAGCTCTATTTGTTTTTTTTCCTTATCACCAAGACAGATGATCTTTGCTTAGACATTTAAACCGACGAGCCAAACGGCTTGAACCCTCGGACGTCGATTGAGATTAACGGTTAATCGATACGGAACCCTAATTGAGACAAAAAACTGTCTTAATCCTCGCTTCGGTGCTGACTTTGCAGTAAATTAAATGGTCCATTTTGTCGAATTTAAAGTGTTGGTCATGTTGCGTCTTTTAATTTTCTTTTAGCTATTAGACCTACTGCAAAATGTTTGTGCTCTACATCACCCGACTAAGAGCATAGTGGCCCAGAGATATAGACGTGGACTTTTAATATGAAAGTCAGTAGTTCAAATCCAGATGTACACCAATGACTTTGATTAGGAATTGTGTACGATTCTATAATAAACTTGTAGAAAGTGCTACCAAGCTATTATATGTCTTGTTAATGCTTTATTGGTTCTTGCTTCTTGTTGAGTTCATAGTTTGGCTGGATAAATTACTTCAATAGTAGCGTGTGTACCGCTGCTTGGCGGCAGAAATAAAGTTTCTGCCGTTCTAACGTTTCTTCACACGCATTGCTGTGTTCCAGTGATATTACAGGCGTATGAAACGATATGCCTGTCTCGGGTGACGAGCGCAACGGGGTAAGACTTGGTTGTTCTCAGACTTACCTCGGGGAGGACCTACGTCATGTTATTGTTGTCTACCGGTGGCGGTGAATGTATAATATGAGCTCGTTCCGTCAACTTTATCGCATAAAAAAATCTAATCATTTTCTTCAGAACTTTACGTAAACTTCTAGCATGTTTACATAATCTAGATTTGAATACTTTGAGATCGATACTCTGTGGTATGTACAATCTGCTACGCCCTGCCTATTTGAACTTTACACATGTACCAATAAAATACACTTTCCTATGTGCCGGTACAATAATACATCCCTTCGTAGGTAGCAATGGCGCTGTTATTATGTTTACAACTTTTTTATAGCTTTAATTGAAGTTGACGCCAGTTTATGTGTTTTTACCGACGTTCTTTATTTTGTTTTTCACCCCAATGAATTAAAAAACTGCTATTTTGTTCACCATAATTCTTCCGGGCAGATAGCATGCCGTGTGTATAATTTTCGAACATAAAAATTGTACTGCGTTTGTTTGAAGGGGTTATTGGTATTGTTGTGTTGGAAATTTATTATTGATTAAGCGCTTGTAGCGAAGCTTGTCTGGTTGGTTGAGCAACCCGGTATGTACTGGCCTTACAGCTCAGTTGGTAGTAGCTCTGTCTTCTGCGCTGAATGTCGTGGGTTCGATTCCCGCCCAGTACAAACATTTCTATGATGAACATAGATGTTTGTTCTGTGTCTGGGTGCTGATATGTTAAAAAGTAGTATTCTATCAGTTATCTAGTTCCCACAGTATATGGCGCTGAGTAAAATGCCTATGAATATTTATAAACAAAAATCGACTGCCGAATCTATTATATGATAGCGCATAATTTCAAAACGGTTGCACCTATTTAGGTAAGTTAAGATGTAGATGGAAATGGCGACGAATATGAAAGCGTGCCAAAGTGATGATGACCATGACAACTCATCATCATCATCAAAGTGATGATGACCATGACAACTCTGTCAAGAGTAAAACGAAAAAAAAGAAGAATGATGTGTGTTCTGACGTATCAAGTCGATAAAATACATTGGAGGTCATTGGAGGTAGTTTGAAAACTCCGATACAAAGGTTGGGCATTTACTAATTACTTACTGTTACGAAAGCAGAAAGGAATTATCAGCCAAATTGTTCACATATTGTATTTTCTGCAATGTTCAACAGTTATATTTTTTTCCGTTGTAACGCGAAATGGTAAATAAAATGTTATAAAAATGAAGCCAACCTCGCTTTGCGGATCCATAAAGCAAAAACTTTGGTTGCCAGTAAAAAAATCCGTGGCATGAATTGATGGGCCGGAACAAACAGCAGCCACAGGCAACACCGTCAAACATGTTCAAAAAGGATTGCATTGGGCTATTTTTATTTTAATTTAAAAAGATAACGTAGAATTCCTTTTTATGGCATTGTTCTGTACCTGCCACGCGTAGGTTAAAAATATCACGTATGCCTATATCATTATCATTATAATATGGGAATCATATCACATCATCTATGCTAGGGATCTTTTATTGGACTTTTTACAACTCATGACAACTCATGAGGTTCTGAATTCAGGTGCATTTTTTTTTTTATTTCTTCGTCAATTGCAGACCAATTTGGTACAGTTATCCCACCTCTTATGGTGTAAAATATAATATTATAGATTAAATTAATGTAATTTAATCTATACTTTCATCAATTATAATTAATTAATTTTTAATTAAATGAGTAAAATTTATATTATTATAATTTTAAACTTATATTGCAATGAAACAAGCCGCTACGTTGCGTCCATCCTATCATTTAACAATACAGTCAGCCTATCCGTTTGTACGTGTCAATGTGTACAAGTTTATATTTGGGAACGCATGCGACGTTTGCCGCTCCGGCCTATTTCCAATTTGCGCCTATCAATCAACACCAATCCCACTGAGTGGATTACGGCCGACTCGCATTTGCATAGGCACCCGTTCGCACTGTATCCGATATTTATGGCTACAGTGTCAGCCATCGGTGATTTTGATGAGAAAAAGCACAATTACTTATTGTTCTGTATTTTCTCATCAAAATATATGCTTGATACTACACAACTTAAAAGGTTTCTCAAAAATTTTCTTTATAGTTTTGATGCAATATAAAAAAGTTTTGATGATTACATTACTAGACCCCACACTAAGATTTCCTGTGTTGTAGGTGGCTAGTCCGTTCCAAAAGTAACAAAATATACTATACATTTTGCCAAGCAAGTTAAAAAAATCATCAGATACAATTTTTTTTTCCTTAAATACTGGATTTAAAGAAAAACATTAAAATTTGAAACCTGATTTTATCGCATGAAATTTTATGAATTTTAACCGTAATTAGAGACAAATCTGCTACGACTAAACTACGCAAAATCTATATCTTTCTATGCCGGGGTTAACTTTGTGAGATGTGGCGTACCAATTTTTTTATTTGCTACGTACGTACGCTTTTTTTAGTCACGTAAAAAAAGAGTATGACGCTTGTGTTTGACATTTGTGTTTGCTAAGAAACTTTTCAAACAAATACCTACTTTGTATCTCAAACGATTAGTTGATATGAATGTTAACCATTATATACACAAATTAAAGCGTCATCCAAAACCATTTTCAATTAGAAAGCTACTTAAATTATTTCTTACATTCCTTTAGAAATGGCTTGAATAAACAGATGGTCCAAAATTTATAGAAGAGTCAATACGAAAAGTATTTGATGAGATCCGTCTCAAACAACAAACTTAAATTGTGCTGGGATATTTAGGCAGGGTTTATAATGAATACAACTTGGAGTAAATAGTGATAAGGCTTTAAACAGGTTTGTTTACGTAAAATTTTTATCTGTTTTTGACATGAATTTTTATGATCCATGTTGCTTGTTCCCGTGAGTCTTAAGTGTGGTGCGTAAGGAGCAACTTTGTAGCAGTGGAACATGTACAATATCAGGTTAGTCCGGAGTAGTACTGGGACTGGGCTAGTGAAGGGCGTGACATGGGTTTTCTCATTCTTCGGTTGCTATTTTTATGGGTGGCGGTAACCAGTTTATTTCAGGTGGGCGGTCAGCCTAGTCCTATGCTAAGGAACTACAGTGAATGACGAAAATTAAAAAGAATTTTTTTTTTTCAAATAATTTTCATTCATCGGTTACATTAGTATAGTAAAAGGCAACATCAATTGCTGGTCATAAATAAAATTTAATAATAATTTATTAGGGTAGATTATCAAAAAAAAACACAACGGTGATTCCAAACGTACGAACAATTGTACCTACTTAACCATTCAGGAATATCTGTAATTTAAATAAGTGATATTGTTTTAATATGCAGTTATTTCAATTAATTAGTGTTATCGACAAAACGTATTGAGAATCTGAAAATAATGATAATAATATAATTATTATAGATCATTATAAATAACATAGATCTATAATTCCAGAGGTTTTGGATAAGTGACTTTTCAAAAATAGCAAGAACTCTGAAATCGAAACTGATAAAGGTTTTCTAGTCGACTGAAACCATTCACCACCGGAACACATGCGACCACAATATCAGCCAGTCTCCATAATCGATACGAAATTCAACGTTTAAACGCCCTTCAAACTACAGAATATAACATCAGTTACCCTGAAACATAGTTGAACCGTGTACTACGCCCGCCAAATACTCAATTATGTTTTTAATTGAGCAAGCGGTGGGTTTGACGCGGTGCCATTTTAATTATACTACGTTAATACAATGTTGGCCACTGATTTTGGATGTCAATAGCATTTATAACGAGAAGTGTTCTTTGGAACAATTAACATGCCTATTATATAATGTAATAGTAGATTGTTTGACGAGAGTGATGAATTATAGTATGCAGCGTTGATGTAAAATGTCGAACTATGCACCAAAGCGCTGGAGGGACGAGTCAAACTTATGAACAAGGGTAAAAAAAAACTTTCACCGTCACTGATTGTACTAGGTATTTATATATTTTATTCAATTAAATGTCGAAATTCAAAAGTGCATTAAGTGCGGGCGCTATTAAGTTACATCGGTAACGGGAATAATGCCGAAACTTAAAAGAAAGGTTTAAGAGATAATTAGCTCTCATAATTATAACTCACTTGAATTGCTTGAAGAAATTTGTATGGATTAACTGATTATATGGATTAACTGATTATTGAAATTTGGGTCGCAATTAGTGTTTATGCTTTTGATACCAAATGATACTTGAGATCTAAAGGAATAAATGAGTTTGACTTTGACTTTACTTTTGATCTATGATATTTATCTATTGTAAAGCAAAGCCAACGCATTGATGTCGGGTCTTTTAATAACAACCATAAGCTACTTCCCGCGACAAAGCTACTTCACCTCGATATATACATGCCTAAAAGAACAAAATATAAAAAAAAAAATATTTTTTGGCTGCAGATGGTCTTGACAACTTCGGGCTTTTGATTAGAGCCGAAGTCTTTCTACCGACATAAAACTTGTTTTATAGAATATTCTACCATAGAAATGTCAAGGTCCTTAAAACCTTAAAATCTAATGAACTGACTTTGATATCTATAAAGAAACTATTAAATTCGGTTTGTTCGACTTTCGAACCGACTTTTGGAGGAGGTTATCGATTTGTTTTTCTTTTTTTTTTATTTGTTACCTCGATCCTCCGTCATTTGTCAACCAATGTGATTTTTTTTTTAAATTTCAAAGTTTAAGCTTTCAGATTGGTCACAAAGAATTTTTATATAAACCAGTTCAATAGTTTGTTTGTTAAACCAACTGGAAAAAATATGTCATACTAATAAATAATTTTCTTCGCCCATAACCTAATTTTAGTTTTATTTTTAAAATGGTACTTTCGCCCTATTGGTGGAAAATAAGGAATGAAAATACTGAAGCCGGTGTTTTTAGATTTTCAATTAGTCACTTGTAATTTTACCATTAATACAAACAACATTGTACATCTCAAGCGCATTGGCCCAGCAATTGCACCAGCGTGTACGCCATCACTTGGCAGTGATAGTTGTCTGAGAATACGATAGAAGGAAAACAGGTGTCAATCGGCAGTCACCCGGAACGGAGCACATCGGTATAAACGGGGGTGCTTTATTTTTATTATGGGACCCTTTTTAGTGGGATTGAAAATGTCAAACAATGTAGGTTGACGAAAAATATCTTTGGGTTGTATACCTAAGGTTAAAAGACCACTATTTATAAGCCTACAAAGTGTATCTGTTGTGCATTTGAATATTTTTTGAGGCATAATTAGCGGATTGAAATATTTAAAGAATACGAAACTATCTGGCGGGTATACCGATTTTTTAAATTGATGTTATTCATCTATTGGCTCGTCTTGGCATTAAAGCTGACTCGTATGCCGTGACGGCAACGGCATGACGCTCTATTATGCTACCATAATGTTTAACATCTGTCAGGCGTCCCGTGACGGCAAACTTTTTATAAGACGGGATCTTGGGTCCAATAGTACCATAATTTATTTCTGTGTGTCTTGTTGTTTTTTTGATATTTCCGAGAGTCATCACTCATCACTTATGAAAATCTCATCGTATTGCGTCACTTTGAGACGGTGAGGCAATGTCTCATGCACTTATGATTTCACCGGCACCCGCACCCTTCCACCAAACACTGCATTGCAAGTGCACTACTACTTGGTAGCGGATTACCAAACAGTACTTCTCCAGACGGACTTTTCATAAGCACTGCTTCATTGGGTTCAAAAAAGAAAAAAAAAATTGGGTTAAAATGAACTGACTATGTATATGAACTGACTATGTATATTTCATTTCAATCTATCATGATATCAAATGGCAATAAATATCAAAGGCAAATAATTGAAAATATACATCTTATGAAGGTGAAAGTTTGTATGTATGTGTATCCACGCTTCACGCTCAACGGATTTGGATGAAATTTGGTACAAGGATAGCTTATATCCTGGCCTACTTTTTATCCCAGAATATCGCGGGTAATAACGCGGGGCGTAGCTAGTATTATATTAACCCAGATAAGCCTACTGTCCTATATTTAGGACAGTAGAAATAAAAAAAAATATCAGAATACCCTCTTTATCTTAGATTATTTAGTCTTATGATTTGCAGTAAGAAACGTGTCAGCTTTATTAGAAAAAATAAAAAGACAGTTATTTTAACAGTTTTTACCTTATATTTTACCTTATAAGTGTGTAATAAAAGTGCGTTGCAGACATGGCAAATGACATGTATGTATAAAAAGTTATATTTTACTCGTGAGTTGTTTTTTTCTGTGTTAATATCTAGTTGATAACCTTAACTTTTGTACTAAATAAATATTCTAGCAAAATAATATAAATAAATTACGTATAACTTGTTACAAATACTAGCGTACTATATATAGGACAGTAGGATAATATACATGATTTTAGTACAATAATACAACTTTTTCTTTACAGACCGTTAGCTGCGCATGAAATTTTAGATGCTTTAGAAAATGTTTCTGATAATGAAGAAGATCATAGAGAACAACTGATATGTATTCTACCTCCTCCTGTTGATCCTGACTGTCTCACTGACGAAGATTCGGGTAAAGAAGATAATGTAACTTTGAATAATTTGCCACGAAACATTCTGCTTCAACCGGCTGAAAACAGCACATAAAAGGTAAACCTATTAGGTACGGGTTCAAAGCTTGGGTTGGTGCTACACGGTTAGGGTATGTTTTATGGATGGAACCATACCAAGGTGCTACAACTATGTGCAATCCAATATATAAAGAATTGGGGCTGGGTGCAAGCGTTGTTCTCACTTTTTGCGATGTGCTGATTTCACGTGGCTTCGACCTTCCTTACCACGTAGTTTTTGATATTTTTTTTACTGGGACGCCCTTGCTGGAAGAGATAACAAAGAAAGGCCTTCGTTGCACTGGGACAGTTCGAGAAAACAGGACATCTAGTTGTCCTCTGATTACATCGAAGTTACTGAAAAAAAAGGAACGTGGCGCTGTCGATTACAGAACGACACATGACAACACGTTCATTATTGCTAAATGGCATGACAATAATATATTCAGTATTGCTTCTAATGCTGTAGGAAAAAATCCTAAACAATCTGCCAAACGCTTCTCACAAAGTGAAAAGAGAAACATTGTCATAGAAGAACCACATATGGTGTCCATCTATAACAAATATATGGGAGGAGTGGATCGGTCTGATGAAAATATTTCACATTACCGAATTGGTATACGAGGTAAGAAATGGTACATGCCGTTGATACTCACACACATGATTGATCTTGCCGAACATAATGCATGGCAGTTATATAAAATACAATAAATCATGGAAAACTGGATCATCTTGGCTTTCGCAGAAGGGTAGCAATTGCTTTGATTGAATCAAACAGAAAAAATGCCAAAAGAGGGCCTAGCCGACCCTCCCATCATGAACATGCTGATAGTCGTAAAGACCAAATGAATCATCTGGTTATTCCTCAATCGAAGCAAACACACTGTCGTCAATGTCACAAAAAATGTTTGACACGTTGCAAGAAATGTGATGTTGGAGTGTGTGTCAAGTGTTTTGAAACATATCATTCATAAATAGTGTTAATCTAGTAAATTACATATAACAATGGGTAATATAATCAATAGTTATCTAATAAACTACACTTTTTGTTTACATTCTGTTTTGTCATAAATGGTCTTTTATTTCCTCTTATTATCCTACTGTCCTACATATAGGACGGCTGTTTCCCTGAAAGCCTTACACTTAATATTTTTTTCATAATTTTTTTTATGTTGCATAAGATCTAATAAACTAAATAATGTAACTTTTTTCAAAATTTTCAGAAAATTTTAGTTTCAGGCTTATCTGGGTTAAAATATACTAAAAATGTCAAAGTGTCATAAATCACACGCATGATGAAATGCAGCGCAAGTGAATAAGGAAGTATTATGCAGCAACTGCATTGTGTTTCAGTAAGAATTTGACTACAATGTTCTTTGTACTACAAGACTGAAATGTAGACAGTATTTAAATTGAAAACTAGACTGACTCGGGAGATGCTAAAGTTAATAGTGAAGTTCAAAGTTTAAAATGGTATGTTTGATATAAATTTATCCAAATGTTTCGTAACTGAAATATTAGAACGACTTAAAAATTGAGGGTTATCGATATAACGGTATGTTTGTTTGTGTGTACATTCATCAACTGAAGACAACAATCGCGTAAAACGCGATATCTTCAATTGTGAACCGACTTGCATGGCATTTTTTATATGATAAAGCATCCAGGTTTCCATAGAAATTTCATGGAAAATTTCCTCCCCTTAGAGCAGAAACCAGGGGGTGAAATCAGTCACTTTTTATGTAAAAGGTAATATGTTGTATTTAAATTAATTGTAAGAATTTGTATAAGAATGCAGTAGGAATTTGTTTGAGAGTCCAAATTTATTTTTACAGTTGAGCAAAGGTTTTTCTAAAAAATCTCTAATCAGTTAGCAGTTAAATATTATAAACTAGCTATAACACTATAAACCCCGTGGAACTGAGCTTTTTTTTTTATTAAACAAAAGTAGCTAAGCATAAGTTACTCCTTTACATCAACTATATATAGTTAATAGTTGTTTATGTTACAAGTGCCGTATATACTTTCAAATGTAAATGGTAAAATGCTGATATTTTAGCATTATGAACAGACACTTCAATTTTATTTATTTGTGTATACCTATATATATGTCTATTTGAAGTTAAGACTGCAGATATAATATGATTAAAATTATAAAAAGCTATATTAAGCTATATAACCGCTATTGTTATAAAAGCTATTATATTATAATGTCATAATAATGGCATATTGTGTTTTAATGATGGTATTTATAGTTTTATGTTATAATAATAGTTATGGATTGTATGATCTGATATATTGGGTGTGTGAATATGACTCCGCCCTTTCTCAACAGATGTCGTTTTTAGTATTGTTTACGTGTACTAATAAATGACCATACTTGTATTCGATAGTACTGAATGTCAGCTATCTAACGCATTTTATGATATTTGGTTGAAGTGTAAGCAACAATTGTTTTCACCTTTTCGAAAATGTCGGTTTTTATTCCAAATAAACGTCATTTGCGGGAAGTGTTATTACATTATTTTATTGCGAAGAAAACTGCAGCGGAAACTTATCGTTTGCTTGTGGAGATTTATGGTGAGCATGCTCCGTCTAATACAACTTGCAAGGAATGGTTTCGACGATTTCAAAATAACGATTTTAGTACTGAGGATAAAGAACATGGAAAACCACCAAAAAAATTTGAAGATGCTGAATTGGAAGCATTATTGGCGGAAGATTCTTGCCAAACTCAATCAGAATTAGCTGCAGCATTAAATGTTAATCGTTCAACTGTTGCAAAGCGTTTACAAATGATGGGAATGATTCAAAAAGCCGGTGACTGGGTTCCACATGATTTAAAAGAAAGAGACATGGAACGTCGGAAAACCATTTGTGAAATGCTGCTTCAAAGACAGCAAAGAAAAGGATTTTTGCATCGGATAGTCACAGGAGACGAAAAATGGATACACTACGAAAATCCTAAACGCAAAAAAGCTTGGGTGAAACCAGGCGAACCAGGCCCATCACAGCCAAAAATAAATATTCACTGTGCCAAGGTCATGCTCTGTATTTGGTGGGATCAGAAAGGTATTGTATATTATGAGTTGCTCAAACCCTCTGAAACTATTAATGGAGAAGTTTACCGACGACAACTAATGCGTTTGAAGCGAGCCATAGAAGAAAAACGACCAGAATGGGTGAATAGACATAACAAATTAGTTCTTCAGCATGACAATGCCAAACCGCATACCGCAGAAGTCGTAAAAAGATATTTAGAGGGACAGGACTGGGAAGTGTTACCCCACCCGCCATATTCACCAGACATAGCTCCTTCGGATTACCACCTATTCCGGACGATGCAGACAGACCTTACTGGAGAAAAGTTTACTTCATGTGAAAGTATCAAAATTTGGATTGACAACTGGATAAGCTCAAAAGACCAGGACTTCTTCCAGCAAGGAATACGAAAACTACCTGAACGATGGGCGAAGGTTGTAGCTGCAGATGGAGCATACTTTCAATAATTTTTTTTTTAATTTTGTAAGCGAACAAATGTGTTTTATTTTGACAAAAAGGGGCGGAGTCATATTCACACACCTAATAAATAATAATAAATCTTTATTTACATATATCTTGTAGGCTTTAATTTGTTGGCAACATAACCACAAAAATATTTACAGACGCCATTTTGCTCACGAATCCATCCCACCGAGATGATGAAATCGAGATTTGCGAAAATCAGAAAACTTTCCTTCAAGAAGAAAATATTCATTATAACTTCGGTATACGACACTCATACTAATTCTCTGAGGATATATGGCACGGGTCTGAGCAATGCCGACGCAAAAGCAATTTTCTATGTTATTATAGCAGTCTTACTTCATTTTGCACCTGAGTTGACATCAAACTCAGTTACAGGGTGTCCCAAGAAATAGTGTCTAGCGGAACTAAGTTTCGAGAGCCTTAGGAGTAACAGAAGCAATGTCTCTTCGGCTTTTTTATTTCCAACTGTGTTAAAAAGTTTAATGCCTTTGCCTATGTTTACATAGGCATTAAAAAATGCTAAAACACCACAATATATATACTATACGTACTAGTACTTACGATACTATTAGTTTAGTTGATCTAAAAAAATATCTGTAGTCAGTATAGTAGCTATGAATATGTATATTTTCATATTGCTGTTCTGTTTATTACTCTTGGCATCCACGTATCCCAATTTCTCGGAACACCTTGTATAAGGTAATTACTTCTGTAATTTTGTTTTAATAATAATTTGAGATCTCTTTGAGTAAAATTATCGTTGGAAATGATTTAACCGCTAAATACGAATACATAAAATGCTCTTTTGACATTTATTCAAAGAGATGAACCCATACATTTACTGATAGAGAATTAATTAAGCTACAAACATTTTCAATAAATTTTGAGAATATTTTGTGATGATGAATTCAAAAGCAAAAGTAGATACCGTGTTTTTGTTGATTGATATTGTAAATTTTCCTCTATATATTTAAACATAATGAGTTTTCAGAAAAAAGAAATGTTTATTGTGTTATATATTATGTTATGTATTTTATTATACTATGTTATTATATATTATGTTATTAATAAATGTTTATCGTTTTATGTTATATTTACAAATCGTTTACACAGTTATACCCCTGCACTAGGATTCATTGTGTCGCAGAACAGAAACAAAATACCCGAGAAAAGACTTCATGCTCACCCCACATGGTCTCTCATTGTCCAGGTTTTTTTTTTTTTTTTAACTTGACTCATGGTCTAAGCCGTTGTAATTTTTTCACCATTATAAAATTTTATCATGCTAATGATTAATTATTATACTAATTTAAAATGGAATAAACAGACTTTTTAATTTAATCACTTATTATTACCCTTAGGGGTGGTATAGGTTTGCATGATGAGCATGAAGTTTGTTCTCGGCACCTAGCCCTTTGTGTTCACCTGTGACAAAGGAAATCCTAGTGCCGGGTATGAGTTTGTGAGCGCTTTTTTCTTTTATTCAGGGTCGTGTGTAGTCTTTTTTCGCGACTAAAAATAAAACCTAGATTTTCGCCTGCATTCTCTTTGTCTCCCGACACTGAAAGGTCGACACTATCAATCGCAGTGAACGTTTTGTCCGAACCGAGCCCGCCCCGGCCCAGTCATTCTGAACATTTTTAATCCGCCAATGGATTTAAGGCACTGCTTTGTCATATTTTTTTATGTAAAAGTGACGGGACCAGCTGAAAGACCTGATTTTGAGTGGTTACCTATGCCTATAATAACAGTAATAAGACTCAGGTCCTTTTCGACCGAGAGAAGACTTAAGTAATACGCCGTTGCGCCCGTCACTCAAGACGGGGATGCTACGTCTCATGCGCATACTGTGATTTCAGCAGCACCCGCGCCCTTCCACCGGAACTCAGCAATTGAGCAGGTACAACTCTGCGTGGCGGCAGATATCCAGATGTGAAATTGGTGCCTTTTAGGAATAATCTAGTTATATTTACAATATGTTGTAAGTATTTGGTAAGTAGATATATTTTTATAGCATTTTTATATGGGAATATCTGTTTGAAACGTACGAAATCGTAAGAAATATTAATAAATCTCCAATTCGAAATGGAAAACTGCAAATAATGACTCGATGTAAATGACAGCCATTTCAATGCTATGCAACTTTTGAACTACTGGTTTATTTTCATGAAATGTACAGTATTTAATGCAAACAGTTTTAAAGTATCATGTCTGAATACGAAGTAATCATTTCTGAATATGATATTTTTATTTAATAAAAACAAACTTCCTACGTTTAACTACATTTTGTTTCGTGGACTAGCAAACGTTACTATACTCAATACTCAATACATTTATTGCTTCTCATAATGGTATATTGTTGGTTTACATTCTGAATTTCACATTATGGACCCTTGTTCGGGTATTACAATATTAATGGAGGCAGTCCGAGGTTTTCTAGATAGCATGTAGGTAGGTCTAAACTACCTACGCGCTATAGTCAATTTTATACTTAATATAATATAATTTAACATTGATTATCCGAATAAACTATGAATATTTTTATGTCAAATTATTTTTTTATTTATTTGTTTCCTAGTTAATTTATTTATTATTATGTATTATTGTCAAGCATTAGTTTTTTTCATCTAATTCTTTTATGTCATAGTAGCATTTTTCCACGAGAAAAGATTTTAATAATAACTAATTATCTTCATTATTTTTTATGTTTGTAGATGTCTTGCTTACCTGTAACAAAATAAAAAAAATAGTCAGTATTACATAATTACGTAATTATGATAGAATAATTAATATGATATTTTACCAAAATTGGATAGGTTTTTAACAGATGTCAAACTTAGCAGTTAAACTTTAGACGTACTTATAGTAAAGAGTAAAAGAGATTTTTTCCGAATTAAAGAATTTCGTCGTCGTTGACATGATCATCTTTAAGTTTAACTATTTCATAAAAAACCGGCTATATCATTTTATGGGGCAAATATATGGTCTATAGATTGTTGATGATTGTTTTTTTATAGTTCACAATATAGTATGAATAGGTATTTGTTTCTAAATTTAAATAAGTATCGTACTGCTATCTATTGTATGAACTCTCGATCCTATCCATCTATAGGTTGCATGGAGGAGATCACTTTTAGGAATAATCCCGCCCATTGTGCGTCTACCTACCTTTTATTTACTTTTGTTTTATGTATACAATAAACTGTTTATCTATATATCTTAAGTTTCGCAGACCAATAGCTTGGCCATAATATATTCATTTACAGTTTGTGTGTGTTGTTATAAAACATTTTCTTAACGGAACAAATTAGAGATAAAGCAAAAAGAATTTGTCTAGACTTTGCTTGAATTAAACTTACTGGATCAAAAACACTTTTTTCATACAAGATTTACGTTTCCAGGACCAAAAAATCATTCAATTGTAAATCTCACAACCTTTTAGAGTTCCGTAAATATCTCAATCAAAGCCAATCCATCAAGATGTCATCTTACACAGAAACACTTTTCAGCGTGCGACTGCGAAGTTACCTTAATGCTTCAGTTAATGTTAGTTCATACGAGGCAAGTTACTTTTTGTGCTTGATTTTTTACTTGAGTGACGAGCACTATGCGATGCGAGTTGGGTCTTCTCATGCATCAGTAGCGATGAACCTGAGTGGTACTGTTATTTATGGACGATGGTAACCACTTAACACAAAGTGGCCCTTCAGTTCATTCCGCCATTTAAGCTGCATAATAAAAACTTCATAATGTCAACAAAATAGTAATATTAACAAAAATCAAAAAAGAGTTTGTTATTAAGATTGGTTTGTAGCTTAAGTTACATTTGGATGGTTAAATTAATGATTAAACGCCATGGCCTTGTCGCTCGCTCCCGCGAAATGCAAAATAATCTTGAAACATATTGATATTGACAAACAAGATGTATATACGCAGACTTACTCAAAATTATATTGTTTGTAAACAGGATTATGCTCGCAGAAGGAATGTTATCCTCCCATTAGGGGTTTCTTGCTAGTTCTTGCTAGTACGTTTTCAAGCACTTTCATTGCTGTGTTCTTTGGAAGGGTGTGGGTACCGGTGAAATCACATGCGCACGGGACGTAACATCCCTTTCTCGTGTGACTTGGGTCTTCTCATAGTTCGGTCGGGTAGGACTCAAGTCGTATAGCTATTTTTATGAGCGGAGGTAACCACTTAAGTACTGCCAGTACACCTGAATATCTTACAAAGTGACGAGAGATGCGATGCGAGATGGGTCTTCTCATGCATCAGTAGAGAAGAACCTGAGCCGTACTGTTGTTTACGGGCGGTGGTAAACACTTAACATCAAGTGGCCCTTAAGTCTGTTCCGCCATTTAAGCTGTATTATCAACAAATATCAAAAAAGATTACGTAACTAAGATTAGTTTGTAGATTCACCGTGTAAAGCCAAGCTTTAACAGTAAAACAAAATAATATAGAAAAAAAAACTTTCCTCGTCTGAACCACCCTCGACTCGACATGAAGAAAACAAAAGGAAACGGAATGGGTCTCCATTTTGCAATCGTTCATTTGGACCTGCCAAAACCACATTCACGTGGATTACTTGTATTTTGCAATAATATTCTTGAAATTACAAAATTATTACATCACACTTATAAAGGTGAAAGTTGGTATGTATGTTTGTTCCTCCTTCACGCTCAAACAGCTCGACGGATTTGGATTAAATTTGATACCAGTATTGGTTATATCTTGGACTAGCTGTGTTCCGCGGTTTCACCCGCGTTTTTCTCGTTTCCGTGGAAACAGCGCACGCCAAAATAGGTTTAAATTTTACACCTTGTGTTACAAAATAGCAATTTTATTACGGATCCCTAATTTTGCCTATAGCCTTCCTCGATAAATGGACTACCCAACACTGAAAGAATCATTCAAATCGGACCAGTAGTTCCAGAGATTAGCGCGTTCAAACAAACAAACACTGCAGCTTTATAATATTAGTATAGATTATCACATACTAGACTAAATTTGATCCCGGTAACACCGCGGGGCGCCACTAGTAAAGGTATTTTTTGAAAAAGCGCTTACCTTAATAAGTGCTTGTGAGTATAAGTGCTCGAATGTGGAAGGAATTTTATTCTAGTATTCAACGTAAATAGAGATATCTTTGACTCTTTGAGACAATAATAATATAAAGTACCTTATTTTAATATTTTCAGTAAAAGCTTACAGCCCATCTGATTTAAAGTGGTTACTGCCACTTATAAACAAAATAATAAGACTTAATAAAACAGTTTCATTTTCTGAAGAGTTCAGATTTTATTATTACAAACTGAGACCTTTATGTAACAGCATAAAAATTGTAAGAATCAAGAAACCTTACCAGTGCTTGAGAAATAAGAATGAATTTATGCATAAGAAAATGTTAACGGCATATTTAATAGAAAATAAATCCATGTTTCAATATTTAGAAAATCATTTTACGTTCAGCGAACATCTGAAATACGTTAAAGAACCGGTCACTACATGTATGCTCACGGACGATTTCATACGATATTTTAAAAGGAATTTACTGAGCACCGACAGAAATTCAAATACACCGTCGATAGATCCGCGGACGGATAATGCATCACAAGCGTTCAGTAAGAAATACTTTATGTTAAGCATATTACATGTTAAAACTAAGGTCCGTTGACAATTTGCAACTTTTGTCGTTTTAAGACAACAGATATCGCTTTAATCTGGTATTTGTTAGTCAAATATATATTTATTATTTAGTTATGTATGTGTGTATGTGAGTATATATATCTATATAAGTTTATGGTTGGTATTTTTTATGTATTGGTAATATGTATTTATAGATATGTTAAAGTTAGTTATTATTGTATATAATATATTGTCTAACTTTTCCTCTTTTTATCTGTGTACACAGTCTACCTCTTTAATCAACTCTCTCTTTCCTCAAAGGTTTGCTGGAAGAAAACTCTTTATAGGGTTAAGTTCGCTTTTGTACATAATTTTTTTTAATACCCAGTATATTATAAATGTGTTTTTTTGTGTACAATAAAGAATTACAGAATTACAGATATGCTATTATTTAGGTATTGTTTCTCTGATATTCAACACGAGATATTTTAATTGTTATTTTCTTGTTAATAAAAGTTCTTTGTAATATAAAAACGGTATTATTGTAAAATTACAATTGAAACACTTTTGTGAGAACCTGTTTGTAAAATAGGGTAAAACCTGTATTTCTAGAAAGATATTATTGCAAACCTGACAGCGTTAAAAATTTCAAATTATATGTAAACACAACTTTTATCTATTTTTATAAGCCCTGTCTATTGATACGTATCTCCATACGTTTTGAGAAAAAAAATCACCCAAGATCGGGCATTTTTTTTATATATCCATTATGCTATATATCCAGTATCACTTTCACAGTAGCAGTAGTCTCATCTTTAGTAGCAGTAGAACTTGTGCCAAGTTTGTCCGAAGAGGTACTGCCACCACATCTGAAATTCTGCCGCCAAGCAGTAGTGGTTGCATTACTGTGTTCCGGTGGAAGGGTGTGGTTGCCGGTGAAATCACATGCGCATGAGACGTATCATCCCCGTCTCGGGTGATGGACGCAGCAGGATGAATGTGACTCAGTAAAGATTTGGATCATATATACTGAGTCGCACGCATTATTGTTGTCATGGGCGAGGGTCACCACTTATCATCAGGTGGGCCCCTCAGCTAAGTCCGTCAAGCATTCACATAAAAAAAAAACTAAACTAAAATCCATCAACAAAAATATACATACATACATTCGAAAATAACGTTTCTTCTGGCTCAGTCGGGTAATAATATGATTTTAATTTATCTAAAGCTTATTTCAACTGATTGTTACATAATGATTTGACGCGAAACAACTCAAAATGTTGTGTTGCAAGCCAACACAAACAGCAGTTACTGAACTAATAAAGCTTAGTTCAGTCAATATTAATCTACGCGGAAAGTGTAAAGTACCAAGTAACAGGGCTGTGTTACACGAGCAACAATTAGTTGACGACTCACCATTACAGCAACATTAAACTGGCCTCATAGCAATTGATAGTAGCTCTGCCTTCTGCGCTGCAGGGCGTGGGTTTATTTATTTATGTATCTAGTTCCCATTACTATACTTAGTTTGGGGCGAGATGACGCCGTGTAAAATATCCATGGTTATTTATTTTATTCAATTTACGTTAGATTTTCTTATTTGTAAACAAATAATTTTTTTTTTTGTTTAACTGACATGTAAAAAAATAGTATGTTTTTATTTCGGAAGTAGGTTTTTTGTAAGTTTGCTTGTTCAATTAAGTATGCTTGTTGATCGATTGACATATACTCGCAGAAGTTAGAAAATTCTATTCAATAATTTAACTTCTGAGAGCGAACAATTCAACGACATATGTTAGCATTGTTAGCATGTTTAACGATACCAATGTTCATTAATGTATCAAAGGTAAACTAATAAGCTAAAATAATGCGTTTGGGGGGTCCATTTGCTCGCGTCCTTACAATACTACAGCCAATGCCGATGCGCTACCAGCCTTAAAGAGTACAATAATAGTTTCTCGTGTATGCGGGCCTTAAGCCAGCCTCAGTTAGTTCCTGTTTTCTAACTTACTGAGGAAATTTGATCAGTCTGTGATTAAAGCTGGAGATTTTGTAAGATACTTTCACGGACAATGGATTACTTGGGGTGGTTTTGTCTTGTTTTTAATCTGTGGAATGGAATCTGTAAGATGACAATAAGTGGTAAATAGAGGCGTAAATTGGGACGTATCTGAACGATACTTGATATCTAAAGAAATAACCTATTGAGTACAAAAATATCCTATAATTTTATATGATTCCTATAAGGTTCGTTTGCAAGAATTGTCATTGAACAGAATTACATTTTGTTTGAAGATTAAGCCTTCTAATATTCAAACCAGAACGCCCACGTGAGTAAGTCGTGACGTCAGATAATGATGGAAGATACCGAGGGTAACCTACAGCCTCAGTTATATATAATATAAAAACAAATCCAATGCATATTCAATCCAGTTATATTCAAACAAATCTATAAAGCGCGTATCACCCTGTTTACTTAAGTCTGTGTACATATTGTATCGGGTTGGAGGGAGTTCGCGAAATTCCAGCCGCGCAAGCTATGTCGCACCTAACTTAATTAAATTCTATTATACTGTAGCTAAGATAAATAACTCCCGCCCGTTAGACGTTCGCCTGAGAAGTTGAAATTTAGAAAGAATGAAGCAATTTCTTTTGTGGAGCCTTGAACGCAAAGCGTAATTGTTTGCAAGTTGGGGTGTTTTGGACGAGGTCGCGCGGAACATCCTCGTGTTTACGGGTAACAATTAATGTTTAAAGTTTGTACGTGTATATAAAAATCAATTGATGTTCGCTAGTCTCGTTAGAAATCGAAAATGGCTGGGCAGATTTGGCTGATTTCTATTTCGTTGTTTGTTATAGTCAGTACACGGGTTTTATATCATTTTAGTGGGAAATTTACTGGAGAAATCGGAAATTGGGAATAACTAAAAGTGCATTTTTCTATGGGAGTATTGTCAACATGTCATATGACAGCCGATTGTCAAATTGTGATTGTATTGTATTTTTTTATATTTGTTGCCTCTCTTCTCTGGCATTGATCAACCGATATGAAATATTTTTTTGTTTCAATGGTTATGCTTTCAGATTAGTGCCATAGATTTTTTCATCAAAATTGGTTCAGAAGTTTGGTAGTTAAATCAAAATAACTAGATAAAAATATGGTATTCTTTGCACGATAATGCATGTTTTGCGTTCCTGTGACTTTCTTCTTCACTTGCATACCGATTTGGAAGTTTCGTTCGGGATGAAAGAAGTCAGTTGTTTTTTCAGTTTTAAATCAGTCAAAAATTTAATTAAAAAATAATAATACGGTTGAGGCATGTCAAATTCCTCATAGCAATGCGATGAATGAATGTTTATGATATACTAGCTCCGCCCCGCGGTGTTACCCGCAGTTTTCCGGGATCAAAAATAGCCTATATATTAATCCAGGATTTATGCTATCTTGGTACCAAATTTCATCCAAATCCGTTGAGCCGTTTGAGCGTGAAGGTGGTGCAAACCTACAAACACATACATACAAACTTTCGCCTTTATTATTATATATATATATATATAAGATAACGATGTTGACAAAATAATGGAAATGTAATGAGAAAAAAAGTTTGTTCTTGGGTATATGTTGTTTATCTTTGTCATACATAATGACATGTTTGTCTCTATTGAACGAGTTTGTTTATTTTGTATATACTTATTATTAATACTGGACACTTGGTTTCTAAGAAATAAAGCAATGTCCGATACAATTTTTCTCAACAACAACAAGTTTAATAAAATGTTTACGAAGAATAAGAAATCGCTACTTCTAAGCATATTGGAGTCGGTTCCGGCCAGACAGGATCCGTTCAAAATAAAATTCTACGGCCAAGGATCTCATTGAGTGGCTAAATGACCTCTGACAAGTTGTAACGGTCACGTGTTTCTGATACCAATGTAGAAAATATGCAGAGAGACAACTAAGATATATGTTTTTATCATACTAATATTAATAATGCGAAAGATTGTCTTTATTTATGTTGTTGAACGGCTAAAAGGATTTACCAATCTGGATTTGGCACCCGTGGTAGATCAAAGCTCATTCACTCTCAATTATTGAGAGTAGGCCGATGTCCCTGCAGTGGGAACATTAGAGGCTGGTACGGTAAAAGGATTTGGCTGATATTTGTCATGAAAGTAGCCCTGGATTAACACATAGGCTATCTTTTTATCCCCGATTATTATGAAAATACTTACATTTTTCTGGACTACTTTTTGTATAATTCAGAGAAATTATTTATTTCCAATAATATTAACGCGTAGTTCTTGTCATGTTGTCATTGTCATGTAGTTCCCGTCATGTACTCGTAATAAGTTAAAGTAAAAATTGATCCCGTGCGCGGATAATAAAAAAATAGATTTAAGCAGTTACTGTGTTGTGTTGCATATTTTATAAATTACGTGTGAAATTTTCGAAATGCTTTCGAAAGAATTTTTACTTTGTTGTTGGAATGAGAACCACGTAATACTTGGTTGTAAAATTACTGCTCAAAAATCCAAGCCATGAAATATTTGAAGATACAGCACTGTTTTAGAAATGTACAATGCACAAATCTTTGAGCATTTAGCTTGGAAAAGATATTGTTTCCAAGCACCAGTGTCCCTTCCTTCCACCCGTCACGAACATTTAACAATGACTTTCAGACAGTTATGTATAGAATAGATGTATATAGAATGGAATTGAGTAAGTCTCTCGCCTTTTAAATGGAATGGGCATACGAAATATGTGTACCCTATTTGGACGGGATTGGAAAAGGTACATGATACGCTGACGATAGTTTTGGACTTGCTTTATTCATCCCTACAAATACATACGAGTATAATATAAGAGTCTGTAATGTCAAAATAACAGCTACAAAGCTGCTACTCTTTGTTGTTCCTTTAGCACCACCAGTGAATACCCTGAGTAGTGCGTACTACAGACGCGAGCAACTGGATCCCCCAATTTTTTTATATGAATAGGCATTTGAAACTATACACGGTACTTATAACAAAAAATATTTTTTGTTTGTCTGTTTGCACTGGCTAATTTTGGAAACGGCTGAACTGATTTTGACGAGATTTTCACTGGCAGATAGCTAACGTTTTAAGGAGCAACCTAAGGTACTTGTTTTTTCGAAAAAGATAAAAAAATTTGAGATCCGCTCAAAAAAATAACGAATTCCACGCGGACTCAGTCACGGCAAAGTTAGAAATGTTGGTATCTTGCAAACTACAACAATTCATAAACTACTAGTCAATAGATTTTTTCATTGTTAATAGATCTCATTAACTACTAGTTAATAGATTTTTTTTTAACTAGCTTCGCCCAGCTGTTACTCCCCGGAAACCGTACATTTTTCCATAATAAAAAGTAACTGATGTGCTATTTTGAACTATAATCTATCTCTGTAACAAATTTCAGCCAGATCCGTTAAGCCTTACACACTGCACTAGGATTCCTTGTGTCAAAGGTGGCATAAACCAACACACAAGACAAACGTATTCCATTGGGAGGGTGTGGGTTCCGGTGTAATTTTATAGACGTATGAGATCCCCGTCCCAAAGTGACAAACGCAACGTGACGTAATTTAGGTGGTTTCCCATACTTTTTTAGGGAATTATTAGGAGTATTCCATTTATTTATGGGCGTCGGTAACCACTTAAAATCATCTCGTAACAAATTTAAATTAAGAAAGGACCTACGGAAAGTCGGTTGTAATTATTATGTTACAGATAATAACAAGAGAGAGCCGCGTGCATTCCTAACTTAATTAGTTATTGATAATAATTAATATTTATTGAAATTACAATAATAATACGTACATGGGTATATATACCCAGAATCATTTGAATCATACATCAATGATTCGAATGATTCTACCATTTTAAGTTACACAGGGGTCACTCATGCTAATTATAAATTAATTATAAATGAGCACCTATAATACGAGGATTAATAATCGAACAAAAACTAATTAACTCAGCTCAATTAGTCTTTTAGTAGTTGTACACAATTCTTTGTAAATTTTGCGAATAACAGATAAACAAGAATCACCCAATTAAATTAATCCCAATAAAAATCTTTCCAAGATCTAAGAAAACAGAACTATAGTATGTTCAGCTGCTTCGTTCGCAAAATTCCCTTATAAATATTAGATTGGATGCTCTTTGTAATATTGAGATTCATAATTTGACCCCTAAACTTTGAGAGTCACTTAACTTTAGGTCAAAGTCATAGGCAAGGACTTTCTCTCCTCTTTCGGGATCTGTTTGTTGAGTAGCATAGCTCGGCCCGTTTGGTGTGATATTTTTCAACGGACTTCAAAAAAGGAGGAGGTTATCAATTCTATTGTTTTGTGACGTAATTTATTGGCTAATTATGATCTGATTTGAAATATTTTTTTTGACACAATATTTATTTTATAAAGAAATTGTACCCATAATGGCAAAAAAGAATTGATGAAAGTTTTATTCGACTTTTAATCAATTTAATATAATTTATATCGTTTGTTGTTTTTATTTGTCAGAATAAGGTATGTATGAAATAAAGAAAATAATCAAGATTTATTTGGCTAACTTAACTTTAAGAAGTTAACTTAACCATATTAATATTAACTTCAACGTTTATACACTCATACCTCTGCACAAGGATCCCATGTGTCGAAGGTGGCATAGACAAACAAAAAACACAAGACAAACACCCAATACCCGCGAACAAACTTCATGCTCACCACACAAAGCGTGCCCCGGCCGGGAATCGAACCCGGGAAGGCAGGTCTCCTACCAACTAAGCCACGGAGCTATCTTTCACAAGTCTAACGCTTCTAAATACTGAAAAATCAAAAGCAGGAATGCGACCCAAATTAGGGGTTTGCTGTAGCTTGAATTTAATTCGCGAACATCGTGGGTTCCGTATAAAAAGGCTTCCGGTCAACGGCTCGAACCGACTACACTCTGTGACGTTTTTCATACTACTCTTTTTATGAGTGCTCCATTTTATTTCTATTTTTCATTTTACAGGCCGGTGTTGGATATTTTGTACTTACATATTCAAATGGCATCATTTCGGTTTACACAATATAAATACAGATTATAAAAACTAAAAACAAAATGGGGGTCTTATCGCTCATATCGATCTCTTCCAGACAGGAACAGGCTGTTTAAAACAGGAAGGTACAATAACATTGATAACACCATAACACTATAATAGCATAACTTAATACCACGCTTGTAGGCGAAAGTTTGTATGTATGTGTGTCTCTGTTTATGAGTGTGTGGGTCTGTGTATATTTGTTACTCCACACTCACTAACTATAGGTGTTAGCCTCCTATTTATAACATTTTTTTTTGTTCATGCGCTTAGTGAAAGGAAGGAAAATAATTATATCAATATTGCTATCACGTCTTTTAGTAGTAGTAGAACTTGTGCCAAGTTCGTCCGTAGAGGTACTGCCACCACATCTGGAATCTGTCAATCTGCTTTTCTACCAAGCAGTAGTATTTACATTACTGTGTTCTGATGGATGGTACACTCTTCCATGCCGATGCTGGTGAAATCATATGCGCATGAGACGTATCATCCCCGTCTCAGGTGATTGACGCAGCAGGATGAATGCGACTCAGTAAAGATTTGTATCTCATACTGATCGCGCGCTGTTGTCATGGGCGAGGGTCACCACTTAACATCAGGTGGACCCTCAGCTCGTTCCGCCACACATTCAAATAAAAAAAAAAAAAAAAAAAAAAAAAAAATGTGTGCATGAAGTAACAGATTAGCCAATTTTAAAAATTGTTTTACGGTTTATAAGATAACTGAACAAAATCGGTTTGATTTTCTGTAATTGCAACTACCCATAGCATCTATTGTGAGAAAACCAGCATAAGCGAGTGAGAGGGAATGTGGTTTGATCTACTACTGCAGCCCAAATCAGATGAGTAAATGTCACAAGTTCTAGAAATTTCTTTGCATTTATTATTTTTCTCGTAATTTTCGTGCGGCTCAAAAGCCACAGTTTTCTACATAAATGCAAACGAATATAACAAAAACAATTCCCTGTAAAAGTGAACACTTTTTGCTCACTTCCTGTCTATTTGCAATTCACTTTAAACTGACATAGCTTACATAATGGTGAATTTATTTGCGTATTTTCAGGTCTTTCGTTATGATGGAAATAACATCGTATACATTTAAAACCACTGATGAAAAATGACGTTGATATTTATAGGGAATTATAACAATGAAAGTTGACCGATTGTTAGAAAAAAGACATACGCATAAAAACCCAAATTATTTTTTTATATATTGTATTTATATTATATTATATTATAATAATTATTTTATTAAATTTTATATCAGTGTAGAATAAGTTTCACGCAATAAAAATTCACTCAATGTCCGCCCCATAAATTTTCTCATAAAACACTCGAAATTATCACGACAAATTCTTGCGATAAAACCAGAAAGTGACGTCGAATGATAACCGTGGGCCGTCGCTTGGGTCTTGGCCCCGATTTAGTCCCACAATATTTGTCTACCTTCTCTTAGTCTATGGGTTCATGAACAATACAGAAGTAAGAGCGTGGCCCAGGGGCATAGACGCCAACTTTCATTTTGAAGGTCGCAATTTCAATATGTTCCATGTTCGAATAAAAAACACATCATATGACGTCATAGGCGACGTGTTTATAAAAGTTCGATTTTTATACCAGATATTGTAAAATTGCCAGACTTAAAAGGTATTATAATATTTTTTTCTTGGTGTAATTCGATTCTATCAAAAAATTAAGAAACAGACTCGATCAAAATTGAGAATATTTCAAATTCAAAATAAACATACAACCTTATCGAAAACCTTGTTTTGTAAGTTGAAAACGGGCAAAATGACATTATAGATAGCTTCTAGCTAATAGTCTGTGATTCATTAAAATTATTATCTCTTTATTTCAGCCAACATATTACAATACAAAATATACAGTAATATCGGCGCATAGCGAATAATTACCTTACATTAAAATACATAATAATATATATAATTACAGTACAAATTTTAAAACTTTCATGGTTATGAACATTATTATTCGTGTTACCGAGATATTTACCATGATTTGTGAGTTTTGTTGACTCCCGATATTTCGACGCAGGGAGTCAACAAAACTCACAAATCATAATACAGTACACCAAGAAAAATTAGACAATACCTTTTGAGTCTGGCAGTTTTATAATATATCTAGTATAAAAGTCGAACTTTTATAAACACGCCGCGTATGACGTCATACGATGTGTTTTTTATTCGAACATCGCACAAGGAATACCGTATTTCTTCGGGTTAAAGCATGAAACTTTTCATATCGACAGTTATTGTGTCAGGTCTGGGATGTTTATATTGGAATATCTATTTTCAGTATGATAAGTAGCTTCGATAGCGGTTTCATGAGATTTTATAATATAAAATATTCAATACACTGAATGGGAGGAATTTCATTATTGCTTCACATTTTGGAGATGAAACAGCTTGCAAAATACACAAGTGTGTATAATTGTGTTCTATGATACTCATTTCTTCTTTTCGTGTAAGTGACCAACTCTCGTGTCGTAGTTTTCAAGCCTCCAACATTACTTAATGTTGTGACATAAAAGTCGATTATAAATAAAATATAAATATTCATGACATATTTCACACAGCGCCATCTAGCCCCAAACTAAACATATCTTGTAAAATGGGAACTAGATAACTGATAGAATACATATAAGTAGTACTTACTTTGTTTGTAAACACTTAAAATACATATTAAGAAACATTTATGTTCGCACACTGCTTGTTAATTAGTTAATTAATCGGTTAAATAAACTGATTAATTTTATATGAATAAAACACAATATCTGGACTTTCTACGGTAAATCAAAAATCATTGGAATTAGAAGTATTCTTGCATAAAGAAAAATCAAATCGAAACGAAGAAATAATCGCGTAACATACTAAAACAAACTTGAGTTCCCCTTTATAATTTAAGAAGAATTCAAAATTTTCGGAAATATTGTATATATGCGCATAATATAAAAATAAATAATAATCTTCAAAATTTTCAGATTTTCGGTATTTCTATCGTCTATGGACCATCAAAAATTAAGAAACTTTACAATATATTCTGGTTCACTGTTTTGGTCCCTGTATTTTGAATCTCACTATGAAACTCCAAACAAAAATATGAATTCAATTTCTGACAGAAAATTTTTCATCAAAACTATTTCTTCGACAAAAAACAGTCCGCAGTCTGCAAAGATGTCTTCGAAAGTAATCGTAGTTCCGACTGAGACGTAGAAAACTTGAAATAATATCATCGCGAATATCGCAAAATTTCAAGTTCACGAGGCAAGCACGTTGTGGACCCAGCCTCACCCCAAAGGACAGTTTACGTGAGGATAGTGAAAGAGCAGAGTTCGGGTGAATAACTTAAAATTTGATAATCGGGTATACTTATTATTATTAAAAATTATTTTTATTTTTTGTCAGACGTAAGAAGTTAGGAAATAATGAAAATAAGATTTAGGTAACAAAGACAGTGAAAAAGGGTTCACGTTCTTTCAAAGAAACAAATCAACGAAAATTTGCCGCTGCTTGATTGTGGATTACCAGATCTGGTGGTAGTACCACTCTGGACGAACTTTTGGCACACGTTTTACTGTTCCATTAGGTTTATTTTATACACGAGTAGAGACGTGAGAAGCTACTTACTTACGAAAGATATCAACATTATTATATTTGGTATAACTTTTATAATCTGTATACACTGTGCATTCAATTTTGCTAATATTAAATAGAGCTTTAATTTAAGTCAAATAAGAGTCAATGCGTACTGGCATATGACAATGACTTGTGCCATATGATAGAATTACTTCTGTGAAAGTTTAAGTTTAGTCGGCACGTTTTTTTAACTATTTTTTTTTTGGTTGAAAATCGTCAACCTTTGAATTAAATGATTGGAGTTAAATGTAAAATTACGAAAAATTAAAAAAATTACAAAAACACAACAAAAATAATATGGTTAAACTTTTTATGTCACGAGAACAAACAAAATAAGCATGCTAGCTACTGATACTACTACTGTAACAGTGTAAACAGCCTCAAAAATGCAGAAGGGTGCCCTCTTTTATCGGTGGATAATTGAATTTCCGCTCACCGTTACAAAACAGGAAGTTCCGCTGGCTTACGTCCGCTCAATAAGTCCGCTGAATGTTGCATAAAACCTGATGGAGTTATTATTTTTCGGTGATTGAGTAAAAATCCATAATTTTGTGATAAATTTAGACTGTTAGTATTTATGCAAATATTTTGGACTAGAGTATTATGTCACTGTAGTGAGCTCTCAGTACTAGCGCTACGTAAAAACGCTTTTAAAACAGTCCATTGGCTAGCTAGGTGATAATATAATTTTCTATGTTTCAAAGATTTTTTTTTTAAATCGTTGCAGTGATTTTTGTTTTAATACCTTACATAGTATTATAAATCTTTCCTCCTTATACTTTACTAGCGACCCACCCCGACTTTTCTCTATTAGTAGGGCATCAGTGTCGTATCAGAAACTACCTGTGTGAAACCGGGTGGAGTTGCTAGTACTACGTATAAAACTTCCTCCTAAATCACACTATCTATTGCTGAAAACTGCGTTAAAATCCGTTGTGTAGTTTAAAAGATCTAAGGGTACAAACAGCGGGAACGACTTTTATTTTATACTATGTAAGTATTATTTAAGTTTAGAAAACCGGTGTTTCATAATATGTATCTGAAAGTACTGATTTGGTTATTTTGGTCATTGAACCCAGACACAAACATAAATAATGGATACCAATTAAGTAAATCTAATATATTAAATACTTTGAAACCTATTATATTCGACGGGATAACATCCCCATTAAATTTTCAAAGGCGGTTTCATACCTTTTTGTGATCATGTCTCCGTAGGTCCTCAATGCCAAAGCCTCTTTAAATAGTTTCTGAAAGCTTTATTCGAGGCCTTCTGCTCGCGACTTCCCCCTTCCTGGGGAGTGAGGAGCTTCCCCCCGGCCCCCAACGTCCTCAGGCTTCCGTTCTTATTTACACAGGGAACCTTCAAAGACCCAAGTTGTTCGGCACTTTCTGAAGCACCGGTTGTTCTTTCTGAATCGTGTTCAGGAAATTGGTAATCAATAGTTAAGGTTTTGAATCCTAATTTTTGCTATGTATTTTGTCTTTGCTGGGAATTATTTTCGTTCAATGAACATCAATTAACGGGGCTCAAATAACTTACGTAAAACTTTGTTAGCAAAAAGCAGTTAGATATACGAATAGTAAAAACAGTAGAAGCGAATTTGCTTCTTAATTAAATGAACTTGTCAGAAACAGTTTGTAATAAATAAAAAAATCTTCATACACATATTATATCTGTCGAGATAATAGTTACTTACCTATTAGTTTTTTAAGTTAATTAAGAGGTTATTAATTAGGCTGTATGTTTTTTTTTGTTTGTTTGTTACGCAATTACTTCGTTAATTGTGGAGTGATTGAAATGATTCTTGCCTTTGAAATTAGGTATGTTTTACTTTCAATGATGTAAGGTTTTCTTCTATATTCCACTATAGAAAATAAGTGATGAAAGTGTTGAGATTTTGTGAGATTTTGAAATCTATCAACACGTAGAACTGTTTCCCTATTTTTAGATACTGTAATACTAATTCTGCGTCACCCATCTCACGTTTTTGAATAATGACGCCAATTACTTATTATAATATATAATTTATGTAATTATTATAATTTAATGCAAATGAAACTTATTAATAAAAATGCATGATCATGTACGTACAAATTTTTAAAAGAAACCGACGTTTGTGTAGTGTATGTAGGTAGATGACAGGAATTGTCCTGTCATCATTAAGTAGGGTAGTTGTACAACGTGAGAGTGACATTCTGAATAGAATACTACTACCTACTGAGAGCCTGAGAGCAACTGTGTTTCTATCCATCTCCTCTAGCGATCTAAACCTGACAGTTTGCAAGTTTTTTTTTAAATTCAACGGAAATACAGTATTATTTTATACAGACTTTGATATTAACTTCAACACATTCGCTTCGCAGTTTTGTTAGAGGTACGTGCAGTTTGTTGCCCACAATTCGAGAATTCATTTCCGGCAGTAGTCACTTTGAGGATGCATGCTTGGTTAAAGCGTTCAAAATTACTTGATCTTTGAAAGTTTTAAGACTTTGTGTCGTGCGAGCGTGTTGGTTCTCAGAACGGTGAAGGAATGCATGAGGAAACCGGCATTTCCTTCCAAAAACTCGAATACCGTACCAGCCTCTAATGTTCCCACTGCAGGGACACCGGCCTACTCTCGATAAATGAGAGTGAATGGGCTCTGATCTACCACGGGAGCCCAATCCGGATTGGTAGATGTCACATGTTGTCGAATTTTTGGTTCTAAGACATTTTTCAAGTGAAAAAACTCATTGGTGCACGTGTGGGTTTGAACCAGCGACCTTCAGATTGAAAGTCGGCGTCTGTGCCCGTGGGCCACCACAGTTTTACGAATACGACAAATACCAATACGTATTGGGCTCCCTTGGTAAATCAAAGCCATCTCACTCTTATGTATCGAGAGTAGGCCGGTGTCCTTGCAGTAGGAATATAAGAGATTGACACGGATGTTGAATACCAGCATTAGTCGTAAGTTTTTTTTTTTTTTTTTTTTTTTTTTATTGAAAAAAATACAAGTTTAATACAGAATAGAACAATAAACACTCAAAAAGCCCTAACGGGTTTGTCCTGAGTGCGATTGATATTTTAAGTTCATTTTTATTATATAATAGAAATTTAAGTTTGAGTGTTTTTATGGAATTTTAAGAGATAAAAAAATCATTTAGTTATTGTTTCTAGAGTGAAAATTTTCAAGTACCTCAGTCATCTTACTTATATTATAAAGGCGAATGTTTGTAGGTATGTGTGTGGGTGTGTATGTATATATTTGTACCACCTTCAGGCTCAAACGGCTCAACAGATTTGGATGAAATTTAGTACCAGGATATGAGCTCCCTTCTTCACAAATTTCATCCAAATCCGTTCAGCTGTTGAGGCGTGGAGGAGTAACAAACATACACACAGACGAACTTTCGCATTTATAAAATTAATATGATTTATAATCTATTATATTTCAAAAACATAAAAAATATAAGAAAGGAAAAAGCAGGAATCAATATAACCAAGAACAAGGAATTTACAATTGATGTTGTAGCTCAAAGTAATTAACTTCTACGCATTGAATGAAATTGATCTCCTTAAGAATAGTCGATATATATAATAAAATGTGTCAATCAGTAACCTTCATCGCTTTGATCATTGCCGCGCGAAAGAAAGAACACATTGGGGGCTTTCCCCCTAACAAAGGGGACTTCGGATGAGACCCGCACCCCGGGAAATTAATCAATTCCACTCATAACTATCACATATTAAGTCCCCCTTTGGTACACAATGAAACGGGTATTTCAATAGGCTTTTGATTTTGTGAGGCTTTAAGGCTCAATCGTAGTTGCAGTGCTTCGTATTAATCCATCCTCTATTGAATGGGTATTGTGCAACGGAATGTTGTGATGTATTTTTATAATACTAATATTATAAACTCCCGTATGAATAAGGGGATAAAATGTAGCTTATGTTACTTGCTGATAATGTAGCTTTCCATTGGTGGAAGAATTTTTTAAATCGGTTCTGTAGTTACGCGTGAAAGCGTAACAAACAAACTCACTTTCGCATTTATAATATTAGTTTGGATGAGTTTGGTTGGATGTATGTTTGTTGCTCCGTCACGCCTCAACGGATGAACGGATTTGGATGAATTTTGTTAAAAAGATGCCTTATATCCTGGATTAAAAACAATCTACTTTTTAATCCCGAATATGTAAGTATTTTTAGTGAACTGCAAAAAACACAACTTCTGTTTTTTGCTTCTATCATGCTGAGTTTTTAACCGCGCGTTTTAAGACTAATAAAAATTTAATTCTGTTCGTGGGTAAGTGCATCACCTGCTTACATGTCCCCTGTGCCCGACAACCTGCACACAGGAGTACCTGAACCAAGCCTATATTATCAATAATAACAGTAATTGAGAATAGAAACGATAGAAGAAGAAACAACTACTATACTAGACAACTATACAAAATATTCAACACACTACAAATATCTATCGATTGAATAAAATCCAGCTTCAAAGCTCACGACACAACTTCGCTCGCTCCCAATTATAAATGTAGCTCACTTGAAGGTAAGCCGTTTTCTAACTAGTGTAGACACGACTTAATAATTCTCTTTGCCGACTGTAGCTTGGCATGCTCTGTGCTCTTTAAATGTTTGCCAGTGTATCGAGGGTTTGGGAGTCCCATATGAAGGTTAAAGCACTTTAAATTAATGTTGACTTGGTTAGCGATGTTCTGATGTTTCGAATCAATTATTTTATTATCTTGATGTTTATTATATTTCTATATGATAGTAATCAATTATTTGTTTTTTTTTTTTGTTATAAATACCGTTTATACTTTCAAATGCACTTAGTAAAAATCTGTTATTTTGACATTAATAACAAATACTTTAATTTCGTTTATAGGTAACGCAACAAAACTGTCAAAAGAATATTTTTTCAATCATTTCATATACCGCCATTATTATTGTGGGTACTCGAAGTATCTCGAAATGTATAGACGCGGAAATTTTGAATTTGGAACGAAATGAAGCGTATTCTATTTTCAAACGTTCACTGATCGTTGACTGAGCCTACCAATCACCCGCGGATTTTCAACCGTTTGCCGAAAGTCGAACACTCGCGGGAATTTGGCCGGGTCCGGATTTACTTGTACAGTTGATAACAGAACTGCTACGAGTTATCGGGAACGTAATTGAATGTGTCGACGACTGTGGATCACTTTTAACATTTTTCAATAGAGTGTATAAAATCGGGTGTATGTGTTTTTTGTGTTTGTTCAAGCTCCACCTGATGTTAAGTGGTTACCTTCACGCATAAAACTATGATACGACTAAGGTCTTCCCCGACCTAGGTATGAGAATACTCAAAGTATCCCATTGCGCCCGTCACCTGAGACGGGGATGTAACATCCCATGCGTAATTATATAAGCATCCACACCCTTCCAATGGAACACTGCAATGCAAGTGCACCAATGTTTGGGAGTAGATTACCAGGTGTCATAGCAGTACTTCTCCAGATATAAGTTCTACTGCAACTTTGGGTTGCTCCTTATTGCACCACCCAGGGGACACCTGTACGGACTTAAAGGGTAGTCAAAGTCAAAATACATTATTTCCGTTGAATTCTTAAAAAAAAACTTTTAAAAAGAGACTTTTTTTAAACAAATATGTACATTGCTACAAGATTATGCGTTCTTATTGCTAAGTTTAGTACTTGTAAAAAGGGAAAGTTATCAGGACAAAAAGAAAATCAAGACGATAAATAAGACGTGGGTGACTATGATTACGGACGCGAGCAACATGGAGCGAACAAATAATTGCCCACTTGGACGTAAGCAAGACCACTCATTCAAATGTAAAAAATCCTTCAAAGCGTTTTTCACGCGTCAGTACATCAACGTTACCGGACGAAAGATCTTCGTATTTTCCGATAGGATGGACAAAGTATCATTCAACTTTTTTATTATCTTCAGGCTAGTCGGGCCTATACGGAGTTGAGATTATGAAATTATTTGGGTATCTGTGCACTGTGCTATATATTGTCGACTACGTAACGATTTTTTTTTTTTTTATGTAACCAGCTTAAAGTTTTTTAATTTCATTTACAATATTATCGGAAAATTGCAAATAAAAATTATAAGCCAAGTCACCAATTTAATTATCAACACAGACATGCCAATTCGAAATTAAATTTTTCAACACCAGGCTAATTTGAATAATGAACAACTAATTTCAATACCGTCCGGCGAAAATTGGAGAAAATCCGTTTGGATGTATTGGATTTCGTTTTTGCTCACGAATTGAATTTGTCAGATTTGCCGGCACGAATTGAATTTCGCGGATCCGCACTGCACTTCGAAAGGTTAATTATCGGATTAATTGCTAGGTTAATTTTGCAAAGGATTTCTGAAACAACTAATGGAATGCACATCCTATTTAAATTTCACTTTTCAATAGACATCCAAAAAAAGGGTTACAGGTTTGCTTGTATTTTTTTTTTATGTGTATGAATGACGGAACGATCTGAGGGCCCACCTGATGGTAAATGGTGACCCTCGCCCATGACAACAGTAATGCGCACGACTCAGTATGAGATCCGAGACATGTCGTCATGTGGTGGCAGTACCTCTCCGGACGAACTTGGCACAAGTTCTACTGCTACTTTTGGTTGCTCCTTTAGCACCACCCAGGGGGTACGTGTAGGGAATCAAAGGGTACCTACGGACGCGAGCAACTTTGTATAAGTATATAACTGTGAATGGTTAATCAAATAGGCCACATAGAAATGTCAAAATAAAAAAAAATGTTAAAAGAAAATGATAACAATTATACAATAGTAATAACATAAAATATTATTACATGATGTAGTAAAAGAGTTAGAGTTTATTAGAGTGTAGTATGTTTAATTAAAATTTTTCCGTTGTTTATCTGTGCGTTATTTTTAATTAATTAATGAATGAATGGATGTCATGTCTGAAATAATAATTATTATTATAATAAATATTTATATATTATTATTAAAACAAAGTAATGAAATATAAAAAAATAAAATGAGAATTCCACAAATTCGTTCAAAGAGTATAAAGAATTCTTGGTAAAAACATTTTTATCGTTTCCTTAAAAGTTGAATTCGTAATTTTCGACGGTAATTTTTTGTACATGGCAATTTTGTTCTACGAACCCTGTTTTTGTACCTTTGCTAATTTAACTTTTAAGAGAATTTTTTTTCTTTATTTCTTAAATTGTAAATGTGCTTGTCCATATTTTTTAGAAATATATTTTCGGGAATTTCAAGGAGCCTTTCTGTAGATATAAAGCGAAACTACATCATAATTTTATGCTTTAAGTGTTTTCTAGCCAACGTTCCTTTCTTCAGTCCATATATAATAGTATACGCATGTCTCGTTTAAACAAATCGGCGCGGTTACCCCAGACAGTTATAGCGTAGATAACCATTAATGCACGTTTGCATAGTACACATGGAGAAGTGAGCTTATCATGTACGAATTTAAATAAAAATATGTAAATAACGGACGCTACATTAGTTGGTAGTATGCCTTGCCTTCAAAGCGAGGGGTTCCAGGTTCGATTCCCGGACACACTTTGTGTGGTGAGCATCAAGTTTGTTCTCGGGTCTTGAGTGTTTGTGTTTGCCCATGCCATCTGCTACACAGGGAATCCTATTGCAGAGGTATGATTGTGTAAACTTTTAAAGTATAAAAAAGTATGTTTTCAGTAATCTTTTTCCCATAGTACAGGCTATGTTTACTGTGGGGCTAGATAGCGCTATTATAAGTATTAAAAAATCAATTCTAAAAAACTCTGAAATGGATTGAGCTGAATTTTTTTAGTTGTATTTGTGATTTCCACCACAACGTATGTGAAGAAGAAAACGTAAAGAATTAACGGGAAATATCAGAAATTGGGGAAAAACTACAACATTTTTCAATGGTTTTTTTTTGACAGCCGTCAAGACATGAAAACGTTTGTTGGGTCGGCTCATGAATATTTATTAATTTAATTTCAACGGCATTAATTTTCCTACGAAATGAGTTAATTATGTCAATAAGCCTGATTTTGTTTAACTATGTAAACGACTGCTAAACGGTTTCAAATTGGCTTTGCGCGATCATTTGACCGTGACGTCACCGCCTTGTCACAGGGCATCCGCACTGAACCCGGCATCAAAGAGCATCAGCGTTGGACAAACATGTTCAGATTTTAATTAAGTCTGCGTAACACGGGGCGGGATTTCGGAAACGTACATGCAATACGTTTTCCTGTAGGCATTTTGTGCAATGTTTTTTTAAGCGACTTCCGTTCGAGGTTCTATAACGATTGTATATATTTTCATCGTTCTCAGTGCTCTGTCATTCATCAATCGATTTGAAAAAATATTTTTATGTTTGAAAGGATATTTAATTTCATTTATTTCCACAATTTGGTAACATATAGAACACTCTGTATCGTCACAACCTAAAGATAAAACTTACATACTCAGAAAACAGACAAGATACCGTGATTCAGTTTGTAAATACAATAATGTATGAACTTAAATGCCTTCATTTTACCGAATTGCTTCCAAAACGCAAATCTATTAATCAATGTTGTATTTTGTGGGAACCGCACAATAAAACAGAAACATCTTGACAAACCGATACGTCTATTAGATCGTAAATCTCAATTACACCGTGTCGCAACGAAAACGTTTTAATTCAGTTCGAGAGCATTCGAGTTCTTTCCAATTTAATTAGATCGGCCATTGGTGGCACCTGAGGCGAGTCTTTGTGCTCCGTTTGGCGCAAATTGTGTCTTCTTCGGTTAATGGCGACGATTTTACACTGTAATGTAAGTCCACAAGTATTAAAAGTGTGTTTACTAGACGTTTTAAACTGATCTGTAAACAAAATATGCTTAAATTGTTGTACTGATAGATTATTTTATCGAACTTGTTACAAAACAAGACAGTAGATAAAGATTTTGACTTTGATTTTGTAGAGAGAAACAAAGAAAACATTTATTCACACAAACTGTACACAACATCAAAAACACATTCAATAATTACGTGTAACGATAAAACACATCAAACTGTGTTATATAATTCGCGATTTCAAAAGTAACGAAAATAATGTACTATTAGATATTTGTTTATTGCGCAAAAATAAAAGCATTTTAGCGGTGGCAGTCGTATAAAATAGTATTATAATAAACGACTATATGTTCGATACTACTGAAAACAACGTTTTATTTAGTACAAGGTATAAAAGTAAAAAATATTTTATATTTAAACGCTCATAAAATGTCAATACATTCAAAGTTTATGAAAATTGTGCTGACATTTCCATTCCCGATACAGCTTCCATAAACACGCGACCGTTCAAACTTAATAAACGTTACACTACAGTGTAATAAACTCCCATTTTCCGGTTAATGGAAGTGCACGAGACTATTGCTCGATGTTCCACGGGATGCACTCGATGAAAGGCGTTGCCTCAAATTACACGACATAACTCTCTGTTTAGTCGAGCGTGTTCCGTACGGTGTAATTGGTGCCTTAGTGCCAATTTGGGCCAATACTGCAGTTTAATATACAATTTAATGTTCCAACTATTGATTCTGAGATATTGTTGTGTTGAGGTTATTGCTATGATATACTAGTTTATGAGACTAGGGCGCGGTCGAGATTATTGCTGGTAGCATATTAAAGCAATAAGCGTTGATAGGTACGTTAACGTTATTATATATATTGTACGAGTTGGCCTATTCACAAGCATAAAATCAGACAAACAAACTCTTTTGCACACATAAACCTGCGCTAGGATTCCCTTCATCGCATGTAGCATAGACACTGCCACACATCAAATATTTAGTACTATTTATCTGTTGGCAGAATGTTACTGAACAAAATTTAAACATTTAGGTAAAATACATTGTTTTTACATATCCTACAAATTCCCAAAATTATGACTTACTTATGTATCATACAATAATACTTAATTATGTCTCAATTGGAAGAAAGTTAACTATATATTTGCTGGTATTTTTTTCTTAAAATTATGATATATCTATGTGAAAAGGTGTTGACACTAAAGAAAAAGGTTTCAGACTATCGAAATAATTAACGTAAGTACAGTTTGAGAACAGTCCTTTGTTAGCTAATGGCTGCTAGAAGAAAATACACTTTTGCTAAAGTAAATGTGACGGCAGCGAAGACAAATAATGGAAGTAACTTCGGTTACAATTGCATTGCCGAGAACTTTATAAAGCCTTATCTTTATCGGTAATATTTCATGGGAATAGGTTTATCGGTCTTATAACTTATTATTATATTTTTAGGTACTACGTCGTTCGTTAGTAGATAGTCCCTTACTAATTATTTCTACGACCCGTTGTAAATTCCAAAAAAATATTTTGGAGTACAACAACTGAGTGGATAGAAATCGAATTAACGAACATCAATAGTCCAATCCCCTATTTCACAACCTTAGGGTTTTTTTTAAATGTATAACTCACGTCCAAAATCAAAACTTTCTTTAAGTTGGTTAAAAATTGACAACGTTTCTCAAACAATGAGCATACAACAAAGTTTTTACATATTTAAAATCACAACGAGAAATATATAAGAGAGAACAATGCAAACCACTTATAGATTCCCCCTCAACGAGAAAAATTGCATTTGCATACACGCTGCAGACGAAAACAAGTCGATCGCATTATCGCGACCGTCCGTAAAGCCTGTTTAAATGAAAGCCTATTTAAATCTCGAGTTGGTGCTGCATTGTGCCCCACAATAGCGCGTAGACTAATGCCACGAAACGAATCGAGAGAGGGACAAGTTCATTGTGGCTTGAACATAAATAAGCATTTGCGTTACGGTTCGGTGTGAGTGACGGTCGACAGCGGTGAGACATAATGAAAACATATTGTAATAAAAAAAATCATTGTATTTTGATACTATCGACCAATATGAAGATATGGCGTCGAAGCAACCAAAGATTACTCCATACCGCTTTCATTACTCGATGTCAATAATTCCAAATATAACAAATGTAATTGGGATACAGAGTTCTGTTCATTCAATACTAAAACTCCGATTGAAAAACCCAAATCTGTTAGTTAATCTTAAGCGAATCTGAATGGCTAAATTGAAACCAATAACTTACATTAGGCGCTAATCGTCTTCTTTTGATGATATGAGCAGAACACTTACCTGAAAAAGGAAAATAAATTGTTTGAAATTATACTACAATATTATAGCTATTATAAGTGTTCATTATAAAGACGGCAAATTTTAAGGGTAAAAAAATTACACTTATAAATAGAAAAAATTATCTAACATAATTAGAATGGCCTGGCCAAACCCGATCTACCATCGCTTGAAACTGCTCCGCTCAATCATATAGCTCAGTTGGTTCCTACCTACAGAGCTATGATTCTGCCTTCTATAAGCTATGAGCTCTGCTTTCTGCGCTATTGTTCCTGGGTTCGACTCAGGTTAAGCATTTATATGATAAATATTAAATTTGTTCTGTGCCTGTATTATTTAAATATTATGTCGGCTATCTAGTTCTCATTGTACAAGCTTTGCTTAGTTTTGCACTGTGTGGAATGTACAAGAATATTTATTTATTATTTATAAAAGCCATAACAAATAATGGTGAAATCAATATAAAATAACGTTACGTTAAAACAACGTTAATACACTCATACCTCTGGACTAGGATTCCCTGTGTCGCAGATGGCATGGACAAACACAGAAATACAAGACAAACACCCAATACCCAAGAAAAAACTTCATGCTTACCACATAAAGTGTGCCCCGGCCGGGAATCGAAGACGAGAATACTCGATTCGAAGGCAAGGCTAAGCCACGGAGCCTTCATATTTTAAAATATATTTTTTCATTGTAATATTAATTTTAGAATATATTTGTTCATCCAGTCATTTTGTAAGCGTCTTGAAAATCGCTTGCGCTTAGCTGCTTTATAGAAACCTCGCTTCAGTTAACACCTTGCACCAATAGAAAAAGGCGTCCTGAATTAAGATCGCACCACCCAGTGATATATCATCAAAACCGGGGAGCGCATTAATCATAAGCAATTATTTTTCACTGCGAGACTCAAGCACACAAGCAACTTTTATCGTTCATTGTAAGTTCGAGGCAAATCAAGTACAAGTTACCGTGGTAGTACGAACTCTGGAACTCTTAATTGGTTCACTCTTCCTTCTAAACTATTGAATGCAGGTTCGAATCCTGTCCTGGCCAGGTGTGAAATATTAAGTTTGTTCTCGAGTCTTCGATGTTTGTCTGGTGATCTGTGTTCACGAAATCCTATAGTTCTGATAGTGTATGTAAATAAAAATGATAAATGGCTTACTACTATCAAGATCAAACCACTTTCGCTGCCGCTTCCGCTACCGCTACCGCTTTCGCGACCGCTACTACTGTATTCACAGCTGTCTTCCTGATGCTTGTTCCTGTTTTATGATGCCTTTAATCTTAAGCAATTATTTTCACTCTGTACGTCTTAATGAGCACTGCCTCGATTTGTTCTGTGGGCTTTGGTAATTGTTTGGGAGATTGGCTGGTAAAATATGTGTTGTAATTTGGTTGGACTATAAGATATGATATAAGTATAAAAGAGCGAACGTGTAGATTGAATTCCTCTAATTCAACGCAGGAATCGGCAGAGCGACATTAAACAGTAATGTATGTATGTTTTTTAACAGCAATACGACTTAGGTCCTCCTCGTTCGAAATATGAGAAGACCCAAGTCGCGCCCCGTTGCGCCCGTCACTCTAGAATGTTACGCACTTACGCACATGTGATTTCATCGGCATCCACACCCTTCAATGGTCGCTTTAATGAGTCTGTGAATTTACCTGTACAACATTTTAATACAAAAATATTCTCATTCAGCTTTCTAACGCAGTAACATATAGTTATTCACGTTATACCAACATTACGATTTCCAAAACCAGCAGTGCCATATTCATACAGTACGCGGATGGGAATTGAATTTAGTGCCACTACAAACATAATAGGTGGGGTGTGGTTATGTTGGCAGCGAAATGTACCAAACCATATGAATTTCCTATATCACGATACAGACATACGTACTATAAGTATTCTTTATACGTCATCTGCTATACGCATCGCAAAAAAATATTCTGTATTCTATCAGTAATCTGGTTCACATAGTGCTATGCTTAGTTTGGGGCTAGTTGATGCTGTGTGATGTCCAACAATATGTTTTTTTAAGTACTTTTTATAATTTATACGTGAACTAGAACTTTATATACATTTTTATACATCTAAATATACCTTTAAGGTATAAAAGTACTATAAAGTTATTTTTAAATATCTCAAAAAGAAAACTTTGTTTGTTACGTGATTTCTTCGTCAATCGTAGACGGAATATGAGATTTCTTTTTATGTTTATTTGTAAGTCATTAAATAACTATGGGACCACCTCACAGATACTTCGAGGAAAAATTTCGTGAAAAGATTCGCCTTAAGATCTTAAAATAAACAAACGAAGTGTTCGAATTTGAGGGGACAGTGGGAAACCAGAAAATGCTGCATGGACTCTTTGGAAGTCAGTTGCATTGTGCATTATTTTTTGTATATCTAACATTATTTATTATGTTTAAGCGTTACGTAAATAATGCATTGAAAAAAATTAGTCAAAAAAATTGGTTTTCTGTAAAGTCGGTTTACGACGATAATTTTACGTGATAACGTCATAAACAAACCGAAAGCTTAGGCCGATCGTGCCTCTCTATAACTTGTTCTGCGCTCTCGCTTGCACGCTCGGCTCAGACAACGTGACAATGAGTCATGCTTTTTCGTGTGTACAGCTAGCGTTCATCGATTTAGAAAACGTTATCACGTCAATGAACATTTATTTGTATTTTATATAATAAAAATAGTATTATAATTTAGAAATTCATCGCTTGCACTGCGGCCACTCGTTCAAAGAGACTCCAACAAACAATTTGCGAACTCAAATGATTCTCGAAAGTCCGTGACTCCGGGAAGTAGATATTTTTGTTGCATAAAATCTTGAAAATATTTCAATATTTGAATAAGAATATTAAAAATTCAGTGCTACTAGCACACTGTTAAGTTCAGTGTTGAAATGTTTTATATTTCACCCATATTGTTGCAATACTTCCGATTAGGAGCTGGCGCACAATAAATGCATATTTCATGAAATGGTTTTGAATAAATGTAGGCTGAGTATCCCTTGCGAGACCCCATTCCTGTGACGTGTATTAAAACGGTCTGCCTCTAAGTGTATTAGATTTTTAAGGCGTGGATTGTTTTCTTTTTAATCCCCGACTATAAAAAGGGGTGTACAGTTTGACGGCATGGTATGCTGCGTATGTCTGTTTGTGGTTTATAGACAAATTCCTCTAAAGCAACTTATCATTTAATCTTGGTTATTATCAGTGAAATTTTTATTAGTAAATAGATAAAATTCGCAGTCATTTTACACACCGCCATTTAACTCCAAACTAAGCATGTTTATGGGAACCGGAGAACTGATAGAATACTTACTAAATAATACTTTACGTATTACGTAAATACATACATATAATATAATACGTATAACCAGATATATTACCACCCAGATATAGAACAAACATTTATGTTCACCATACAAATGCTTGTCTTGTACGGGAATCAAATCCATGATTTACAGCGCAGAAGACAAAGCTATTACTGAGTTTTGAGTAGCCAGTTTATACTGTTTGTATGTTTGTGTCCATGTTAAATGTAAAACGTACATAAAATAAACATACCATTAATACGCACCAAACGATTTGAAAATACTTTTATTGTGCGTACTGCAAGGGAGTGGAATGCTTTGCCTGAGTCTGTGTTCCCTGACCGTTACAACCTGGGAGTCTTCAAGAGTAGAGTGAATAGGTTTCTCCTAGACAAGCGTGCTCCATCGTCGGCCGCATCTTCACTTCCCATCAGGTGAGATGGCGGCCAAACGCTTGGCTATACATTAATAAAAAAAAAAAAAAAAAAAAAAAAAAACAAGGCTTTTCTTTCCTTGTTATTATCATACTAATGTTATAAATCCAAAAGTTTGTCTATATGTATGCCTCAACGGCCACCGTATAGATTTAATGAAGTTTATTAGAATGTAGCTCATACGCGTCAATAAACAGGCTACATTTAGTGACGGCTCCGTGGCTTAGTTGGTAGTAGTCCTGCCTTCGAAGCGAGGGGTCCCGGGTTCGATTCCCGGCCGGGGCACACTTTGTGTGGTGAGCATGAAGTTTGTTCTCGGGTCTTGGGTGTTCGTCTTGTGTTTCTGTGTTTGTCCATGCCATCTGCGATACAGGGAATCCTAGTGCAGAGGTATGACTGTGTAAACGTTAAAAAAAAAAAAAAATATCCAGAAAAATTAATGTAGTTTTTAGTGACTTGCGAAAAACAACGTTTTTTCAAGTCTTTTATGTTGACGTTTTATGGTTTTTATTGTTTTAAGTCTGCCCCGTTTTAATATATTAGAACAAGTATAATATTAAAGCTAGTGTGTTTTAAGGCTAGAAATATAACACTCAAAAGCCTATTAATCAGCAGTAAAAAAACATTTAAACTTACATCTGAACTGAGGCTTCTTGCTACCAAAACTTGCTGTTGTGAATTAATTTCAACTTTGACGCGAAATAAATCACGCGTCTAGCATGTTGATTAGTCTGCGGCGACGCCAGATCGATCCCAATGTTTTTCCAAGCTAATTGAATTTCTCTTGTGACGTGAAATTAGTTCGGAAATTATATTACTATTATACAAAAACGTAAAAAACAACGTATAAATTGTGGGGCTTTGTTTATGTTCTTTCACAGTTTAGTGCTAAATTAATATCTGTTTATTTGACTTTTGCCTTTTTTTATTGCTAATTAAATATTTTATTCTTCAAAGGATAAAAAAAACGGTATTTGGATGTTGCGACTATAACAATAGACATCGTTATTAATTGTGCAGTAATAATAAATTTAATTTTTAGTTATATTAAAATGTAATAGAAGTTGTGCCAAGTTCGTCGAGTAATACTGCCTCCACACCTCGTAATCTGACGAGCTATTACTGTACACTCGCATTGCTGTGTTCCGGTGGAAGGGTATGGGTGTCATAGGCAAGAGTCACCACTTACCATCAGGTGGGCCCTCATCTCGTTCCGATACTCATTCACATAAAAAAAAACGTTATTAAATGAAAACTGGAAAACATATCATCCAAGTAAACGAAATTGCATAATAAGCTTTCCTGTCGCTTGTTTCTTCGCCCGTTGTACACTAAATCGGCTGTTTCTTTTTAAATTAGCAGGCTATTCTTTCTAAGAGCGAGAAGGAAGGAATTTAATTCGATTTTTAAATCCAAATCCGTATGTATATTTGAGTCAGTTTTCAGTTAATGTATTACACGAATATTACGAGTACTAAACGCCGTCACCGCTGTCATCTAGACGTCATGTTATCGTGTTGTTGACATCTCGTTTCGACAGTGATTATGTCGGATTATGCTCAAGTGAATTTGGCTGGTAATTTCCGATGCGAACGTTTAATTTTGTATCATATACCGTAATGAAATCAAAAAGATTTGAACTGACATCAACAATTCTACCGGTATATTAATGGCGTGCGTTCTTTTTTATTATATTTATCACTAGCTGTTCTTCACGATTTCGTCCGCGTGGAATTTAACAATTTCTTAATTCTTTTGACACTAAAAATATCCTAACCTAAGTTACTCCTTATAATATAAACAAATAGCCACTGAAAGTCTCGTTAAAATCGGTCCAGCTGTTTCGGAGATTATCCGGAACAAACAAACAGGACAGACAGTTTTTTTCTATACTTTTATGTATATTTAGTTAATAGCTATTATTTTGACATTACAACTGGCACTTCTATTTTATTTGTTTGTATAAATATTGACGGAACATTATTTTTTACAATACTAAAAGCTATATTTTGATACGATTGTGCTTGTAATACAGCAAAATACATTTTAACAGCGTAATTAAAAACCCTTACCAATTTCAGCGTTAAGCATCCTCTAGAAAGGTTATCCTTGACTCGAAGCAACTTTTCCTATTACCTACAAACATTAATATAACAACATTTTCAACAAAATAAATCTAAACTTTAGATTAAAATAAACGAAACCCACAGAAACCCCTCTTACTGCTCGAACTCTTCTAACGAATCTCTTCTACCTTATTTTAATATGGTAATATTAATTTTTTAAAGATTTTTTTTTATCCTTGTGCCCTTGGGAACCCTCGGCATATACAATCTTCAAGGGCTTCAGAGCGCCTCAAAGAGTCTACGCGCGACCAAAATGCTGGGTTTTATTTCTGCCAGAGGTTACAGTCAAGTGATGGTTGTTACTTATATATTAGAAAGTTTTTTTTTGTTACGAAATTTTATTGTAATTTTACTACTTTAAAAGTTTAATAAAATTTATAAACATTTAGCATTACTACAATATATATATTTTATGTAATGTTAAAAAATACAATAATAGATTTCCAAATTCTTATAACAAAAAAAAAAACTTTAACACACTCATACCTCTGCACTAGGATTCCCTGTGTCGCAGATGGCATGGACAAACACAGAAACACAAGACAAACACCCAAGACCCGAGAACAAACTTCATGCTCACCACACAAAGTGTGCCCCGGCCGGGAATCGAACCCGGGAATGAACTAAGCCACGGAGCCGTCGATTTCAACCAAGAAATGATAAATATAATTTATAAAAATATATAAATTTCACGTCAATACAATTTTTTTTCGGCTCGTCGCAATTTTGATATTTTAATCCGCGTTTCTGCCCATAAATTCTGTTCGTCTGTTTGATCGCCGGCTGTACTCGCGTGTGTACCCGGCGCTATCGAACAATTTTGCGGTTTCGGAACAAGAATGTAAACAAGGGATATGGCGCGAAAGTTTGATGTTACAAGAATTTCATTCGCGCATATCATGAATTGAGTTTTTGTGCAAATATGTTGGGGATATGCGAATGGAGAATGAAGTCATCTAAATAAACCAACCAACATACAAATTAAAGTAAAGTGGTAGGGTGTGGGTGCCGGTGAATTCACATTTGTATGAGACGTGGTCAACTTGGATCTTCTCATACTCGATCGGGGCGGACTTAAATGGTATTGCTGTTGTTATGGGGGAGGTAACCACTTAACATCAGATGGGCTCTAAGCTCACTTCTATCACATAAAAAAGTAATAAATAAATAAAACCTGATATTTGTAGCATTTGTGTTATTTATCTAAAATTTACAAATTATTTATTGACTATAAATATAACATTACAGCTAGTAACATAGTAACATAGCGTTACATATATTCAAACTTACAACTTCTAAAAACAAAATAATAATCATCTGATAAAAATATTAAAAAAGTATAAGATTTTTTTTTATTGTTTTTTTTTATAATCGTGTGTAACGCAACGCGTAATAAAAAAAATCGAAAGTACTAACAATGTTACGTCAAAATAGGAAGTCGTTGTTAAAGTCGGAAGTAAAACAAACATGGCGAACAATTATGGGTGAAGAGTGGGAGGGTGCAAAAACATTTTGTCGGCATGAAGTGAGTCGTACTTTACGACTTGTTGAAACAAAGCGCTCTAATAGCAATGTTGAACGACACCACACAATGCCTGCTTACTCACGAACGTATCAGGGATCATTGAAGCCCAGGATAAGACTTTGATTGACAGAAATATATTGAATGCATACATGATTCGATTACTGTATCGAATCATGGATGCATTCAATATATTTTTGTATAATATAATATTGAAATATATTGAATGCATACATGATTCGAATCATGTATGCATTCAATATATTTCTGTCTGTTTAGTTCACCTGTATTCTGACACAGGTGAACTAAATGCTAGGAAAAATTCTCATCCATTTGAACTGTTGGGTATTGTGCAACAATTATTTCGCAGATGTAAAGTTAGATTATAAAACACAAGTGGCTGGTATAAAAATATAATAAAAACCGATTTCAATACTTTCCTTAGAGCTCTACTAAATTTAATTGAAATATAAGTTGTATATTAGTATTCTTATAAATAATTAAAAATATACGAAGCAATGGCAGAAGTTGACGAAGCGAAATAGAGTACTGGCAAAACCAATGTATTTAGAAGGAATTTTTAATTAAAAAATTACTTATATTATCCTAAAAGTACAAGATCACGCGTACGTATACTTATTAAAAAAGTGATATATCCAGGTATTTTTTTATGATATGAATGAGGAGATGTATTTTTTTTTTTGAATTGAATATGAGATTCAATATTAGTACTATATTCCGTTTATATCAGGAATTAAGCGAATTTTAGGCTTCAAGTGAAAAATATACAATCTAATTAACCACGGAGCCGGCAATATTATACAAGAGAAAAAAAAAACAAATATTTTAGAATATAGTAAAGTGATTGCACTAGCCTAAATTCATCACTGTGCTCGCGATCGTTTCAGTCATCGTTGGCTACGAAATGCGGTGGATTTATCCGAGCAAGCAAACATTCGGCCGATGCTAATAAATCACGGCGTTTTGTCAGGTGCTACAATTTGTATTGGCTCACGGAAGATTTTTAAATTTTCCCGCTTGTTATCAAACGGCGACGGGGATGAATAATGTTCTTTGGACTAGCCATACAGTTAAATCAATATAGAACTGACCCAGTGAAAATTGGTAAAAATTTATTTAAAAATTAATATCTGGTGCTTTGTCTTATTCATCCAACCTTAAAAGGAGTTTGCTGTGTGGGTGGTGGGTGCCGATGAAATCACATGCGTATTTTTTTACAGTTAAATAAAGTTAGTTAAATAAAGATTTAAAGATCTTTTTTGCTAATGCGAAGATGTCGCTCTGTTTTACAGAGTTCTTAAAATTATGCATTACAAACTTAACATAACAGCCGAATAAATGTTATTATTATATCTATTTTTAAGGGCGTGTTTTTTGTATTCTAATATCAGTTTTGTCAATTCGGAGTGAGGTAAATACAAATGCGTGTTGACATGCGCAAGACGTACCATCTCCGTCTCAGGTGACGAACGCAAAGGGGTGCGACTTGGGTTTATTCATACTTCGGTTAGTAAGGACCTAATCGTTGGCTGTTGTTATGAGCTGAGGTAACCATTTATAATCAGGTGGTTTTTCAGCTAGTCCCATCACTTCTGTTACATAAAAATAGGACTTATTTTCTTCAAAGCATATCAGAAATAATAAATAATGGTATAAATAATATAACCTATTTAATGAAAATTACCCGTACAAGCGGTTTACAAGTGGCGTATACCGCTTAATACGAATGACTGTACTGTAGCAGTCTCTAATGTTCCCACTGCAGGGACACCGGCCTACTCTCGATAATTGAGAGTGAATGGGCTTTGATCTACCACGGGAGCCCAATCCGGATTGGTAGATGTCACATGTCTTCGAATTTATGGTTCTAAGACATGCCGGTTTCCTCACGATGTTTTCCTTAACCGTTTCGAGAACATGGTATTGCGCACATAAGTTTTTCAAGTGAAAAAACTCATTGGTGCGCGTGTGGGTTTGAACCAGCAACCTTCAGATTGAAAGTCGGCGTCTGTGCCCCTGGGCCACCACGCTCTAAAGAAAACAAACACCAGTCACATGCAATAAAGATTGCAGTTAACTTTTCAAAGAACACGTATTTCTGTAAACACCGCAATGATAGAGCTAGAACGTTGGTAAGTAAATGGAAAAACATCTACAAATAGCATACTAATACGATATCAGCTTTGGCGAAGTCAAAGCACAGACAGAATTGCACATTTATTTAAATAGTGGCACACGCGAGCAAATATTTAAAGATACATAGAGTGGCGTGCTTGCTCTGCTTCTGAGAGACGTTCAAACACACAAATGTGATTATTTGACTATATTAAATGAATTATATAGACTACTCGTACCTATCCGTTGAAATTTATAGTTATTTATAGATGGCACTATTACTCACATTAACAAGATTAATAAAAGAGACTTAACAGTAATTAAAAATTCCGCATGAATGTGCATTTTTTAATCGTCTTAAAACCGAGAAGGTATTCAGGAATGAGATACAGTTTAATATTAGAGCAATATTTGTGTAACAATAGTATAAAAATAATATTACAAATGTTTCCCAATAAAGATTATAATGGTAATCAACATCAAATTATTCAATGCATATGGTTAAATATAGCAAATAAACTTCGACAACATTGTGACCATCCCAGACATATTTCAATGCTTACGAAAGCCGAGCCACGGAGAGGCTTTAATATTTGTCACAGGAAACGCCCTTTATTTACCCTATAGGCACACATCCGGTCGAAGGGCATTCATTGATTCCTTACCCTTTGATATTTGTGTATAGGGACCGTAGTAAATAACGTTGTATTTAATATTTGACTTGGCCAGTTGGTCGTTGAATATGAATTGTGTAATATACTTTTATATTCTTAAGAAACTTTCGGTGGTATTGTTCACTTTCAAAATATATTTGGCTTTATTTGCTTGTGCGTTTGGATTTAGGGTATACCAGTATCGTCGTTTGTTGAATGAAATATAATAAAAATAAGTTAACGTAATATATTATAATAAGTGGTGTTTATATGTACTTTGAGTTGCGCATTTTGGACGCTTCATATGGACCTTTTTAAAAATATAGAAAGCTCGATTGGTTTTCTATAGAATTAATACATCTAAGCAAGAGGGAATATATTTTCACGTAGCTTCAATTGCTATGAAATATGTTCAGTAGTCAATATACAACAACAACTCTGAACAATTGGCAATATAATGAAAACAATTGTACCTTTTTATTTGCTTTATATCTAAATTTTATGGTCTTGTGCTAATAACTTCACGTTATTTTCCCTCACTACAATTTTCATTTCCCACTGTCAATTATATTCAATACAAGACAAAAAAGGTAAAATTATCAAATAAAATAAATAATAATACTAGAATTAAAAATCAGTTTCGTTTTAGAAAAATATGGTCGCCAGAACACGATATTCTGCATATGCGGAGTTATACTTACACTTGTCCGTCTTCTATCGATTTAAAGGCTGTGATAGGGAAAATATTACAGGAAATGTCAGCGCATTCTTATCATAAAATATTTTAAATATTTTCAGATGAATTGTCGTTCAATAGCCTTCCTCGTCGAAGGAATTATTACTTCAAAATTTGTTTGGGATATGAAATTTCTCAAATTCCTTTCCCGTTTTGGAGCAGTTTATGTTGATGTTCGAATAAAATGAATGATTTTAGAGAAACTTTTAAATGACGTTTCATAACGTTCTTTAAAAAAAAAACGAATGTTAATAAAAAATACTAGAGTACGTACAATTAAACCAATTTTTTATTTCACCTATTAACCTTTTAGCCTTTTTCTTGACAAATATTATAGATTTAAGCAAATTCACTCTCACTTGTCGAGAATAGGTCAGAGTCTCGGAGAGGGAATATTAGAGCCTGGAACGGAAACCTATATAAAACTTTTATGCAAAAATATAGGATTCTTTGTCACTCGTTACCTACTCTCGCCTTTACGCATTTTAACGGTCCTTTGTCCATTAATTTTACGTCAATTAGATGATATCTGACATTTATAGTTCTTTGTGATTTCACTGAGGCAGATTATGCTTGTTCAGTTGGTAGATTTTAAGAGTATATCGTTGCCGTGGAACGAAAAGTCACCAAGTCAATATTTGTCAATTCGAGATATGAAGGTTTAAAGTTAAGAATTAAAGAAAAATATATTATTACTTGTTTTTGGTATGACATATTGTATTATATATTATTATAGTTTATTCTCTTAAATATATATCCAATGTATACGCCATTTTTTCTATATATTGATAAATTTTTTGTATATTGTACTTGTACTTGTATTTTTTGTATACATACTAGCTGACCGGGCCACGCGTTGCTGTGGCTAACGTTTTTGTCATACGATATTATAATTTGCAATAAAATAATATTGCGATCATAAATTGAGATGTGAGCTATCCTATCTTTTAAGTTGGATCAAACTGCACACGGTGTACAAATTTGATTGAAATCGGTTAAGTAGTTTAGGAGTCCATTGAGGACAAACATTGTGACACGAGATTTATATATATTAAGATTTATTTTGCGTATCTCGGAAACAGGTCCAAAGATTTGGGTAAAATTTTGTACTCACCTGTTTAATTGCATGTCTTGTAAAATACGTGTATTATTAACAAAAAATAAAAAACTGAGCGGCCGACTCGGTTGCCCTACTTAATTTTGCAAATACAATATATTAATTAATTCTAGATTATTAATGTACATTATCAGTATAATTGGATTGATTGATGATAAAAGTATATCTTATTTACTCTGAGTTAGTTTCATTTACTAGCCTTATCTCAATATAATAATTTGCAACTAAGCAACCCGTTGCCCCAAATCTCGGCGCTACAATGTTGCTTCGGGTCATAACAATAAAGTGTAAAATCGTTTAGCAGTTTACAAAGTGTGAGTATACTACCCTTTATCTCGTAAATGTCGTGACTCGTCCGTCTCATAAACATTGCAAAGGAGATAAAAGACAAAAGCGTTTTTGAAAAACCCAGCAGTTCTGTAAATTCATAGCTCTATATTGAGATCATGTGCTGGCCTCACAGCTCAGTTGGTAGATCTGTATGCTGTTCAATTCCCGGTCAAAGGCAAACATTTTTGTGATGTTTAGATGTTTGTTTTGTGTCTTGGCGTTAATATATTATAATAATAATAAAAGCTTTATTTCAGAAAAGTAAATCGGTGGCTTAGTTGGTAGTGAGTCTTCTAAGCGAGGAGTTCCGGGTTCGATTCTAGGCCGGGACACACTTTGTGTGGTGAGCATAAAGTTTCGGGTCTTAGGTGTTTGTCTTGTGTTTTTGTCCATGCCAACTGCGACACAGGGAATCCTAGTGCAGAGGTATGACTGACTAAAGTACAAAGTATAAAAAAAATTGTATGTAATTACTCCTTGATGAGGAAAATCTTATAAAAATACTAGCTGACCGGGCCACGCGTTGCTGTGGCTAACGTTTTTGTCATATGATATTAAAATTTGCAATAAATTAAAATTGCGACTATAATTTGAGATTTAAACTATCCTATCTCTCAAGTTGGATCGAACTGCATATGGTGTGCGAATTTTATTATAATCGGTTAAGTGGTTTAGGAGTCCATTGAGGACAAACATTGTGACACGAGATTTATATATATTAAGATTGTTTCAATACATTAATTTGTATAACAGAAATCTGATAGAATACTTATATTAATTGCATCAGTTATATGGTTCTCGAACTATAAGCTACGCGTTTGGTGCTGCGCGAAATAAACATGAACATTTCTTATTTATTTATTCTTACTGACAGAAGCTTAACAGAACCAATATAGATAATTCCTAAACATGTACCTCTTCCAGTAAACACCTACATGAAAAAAAATCTTTTAAAGTTATTTTCTACTTAGTTGTGGGCGTTACTTTGGAGAAATTCGTTATAAGTTAACGTAGTGTTCTAAGTACGTATGCTTTTTTTCAGTACACATAAATAATATATCTTGTTGGTTTAACTTCAAATCAATACATTTGTTCGGTTAGTTTTGTTAGCCGACAGATGTTTTTTTCTATTTTCATTTACTATTTTTCAATCGGTTATCAAAACTTATCTTGGTCAATATCCCTTAAATTAACTTTTCATTTTTTCAGAATATTTTTCCAAAGAAATTATAAAAAAGGGTCCTGACTCTTAATATGCGGTCCAGTCGTTTTTGAGTTATAGCGAGACTTACATATAGATAGATAAATTGATGTAAATATTTAGGGCCCATTACAAAATAGTATTTAATTAAATGCGAAAGAGCAATGATGGTTTCGTAGCTCAGTTTGTAGTAAGAATCGGGGAGTGCCGGTTTCGATTCTCACCCGGGGTAAACTTTGTGATGATTAAATAGCTTTAAAGGTGTTTGTCCATGCTACTTGCGACACAGGGAATCGTAATGCAGCGGAAAATTTATGGTTTATGCATTTTGTTATGTATTTTATTCGGGAATTAATAATAATAATAGCCCCAAACTAAACATTGCTCGTACTACCCAGAATACTTATACTTGTGTAATTACATTAATATATAATACATTTGAACACGACAAAGCAAAAAATCTATGTTCATCACACAAATTCTCGTCCTGGAAATTGAACCCAAAACCCAAAACGCATAAGGCAAAGTTCCTATTATAAAAACTCAGCTGTGAAGCATCACAATATATATCAAGAATGCAAAATCTTTTAATAATGTGACAAAATAAATATTAACTGAAATAAAATCACTGCCTAATAATATAAATAACACGAACCCACATTCGAGATTCGCCCGATGTGAGAAAATATTCGTAGCTCCGCAAATAAGCTTTAAACAAGACAATTACTGTCGCAGAGCACCCGTCACGTCGAATTACAAGTCGCACGCACAACACATAAATTCGTTACAACTGATTACCAACTTCGGTGGAAGTCGTCAACTCTTCCACCTAGAGAGATTTTTTTCATTGTTATATCATACAGTTTGCCATCAGAGTTCTCATGAGCGCGCTGCGTTCTACGTGATCGGAATAGCGTTGTATGAAACCGAACGCAGGCGAACGAACGCTACCGTAAAGCTGCGCTAGCGTTCGTTCGCTTGCGGTAGCGTTCGTTCGTTAGCTCTACATTGAACCGAGACAATCCTGTTATTTTTATGTGATTGGAGTTTGTTTGTTACACTTTCAAGCCTCTCAACCGATCATTATGAAATCTTGTGCATAAATTGTAAGTGCTACAGAAAAGGACATATTGTACTTTTGATCTAGAAATAAATTTATTGACAAAATCTACGCGAGCTAAGTCGTAGAAATAATCTGAGCTGACGTACGAATATTTATTATAAACATGTACTACGTCATCAAACAATTGTACTCTTCATAGAATTAGAGACAAGTCTTAACAAGTTACGATATGTTTAAATTGAGGAGTAGGAATTTATAATATATATATTGCTGATCATAAAGTGCATATATTTATGATCAAAATACTATAGTTTGAGAGTAAATGCAGGCGAATGGAATAATACAGTGTATCTATTGTTGTCTTTTTTTTACTAGCTGTGTTACGCGGTATCACGAACGGATAAGTATTTGGCAATTAAAAAAAAAAAAATTGTTTATGTCGGTTTTCTAGCGCCGATTTGTATCAAAATCTGTCAAATTCACGTACATTGCACTTCCCTTCGCTTTCCTTCGCCGGTCCGCACCCTGCATAAAATTCATCTCTTAAAATCAAGTTGGCGCGAGCGGGACGAACATATACGAGTAAAAGAGAAGTATCCTTTCGGCAAGATTTCGTGACCTCTCAGCGGATTCGGCCGCGAAATATGGACGGTAATAACATAAATCCTGTCAGCATATAAAACACTAAACGCCCCCGAAGTGTCCTAAGGTTTTTAACGGTTGGCATTCCTGTGCGTAAAATGTTTGGGCGTTTATGAAAATTTTGCGAGGTTGTTAATTAGGTTCGCGTGCAATTTGACGCCAATGAAAACAAAATTTAAATGCGGAGCTTCCAACTTTGTATTGGCCTCTAGGGTTAAATATTCTGTTGCCTCCCATTTAATAAATTACTGTTTATTATTGAAACATATTTTTATATGCGATCTGTTTCAATGAATCCGAGTAGATGAGACTTTCTTATAAATGATAAATTACTTATAAATGATGAAGCTCCGTGGTATGATGTCGTTATGCTCGACATGCAAAATATTTTGTAATATCTGTTTTTATTGTTATACGGAAAACGTTAATTAGATTTAAGTACTTAATTTGTTAATGGGATCATGCTCGCGAAAAGAAAGTAATCCTTCCATTGGGGGTTTCTTGATTATTCTTTCCCATGGAAGATCAGTTAGGGTTTGAACAAGCGCTAATCTTAATATTAAGAACGCATGATTTCGTAGGTACTTCATTATTATAAAAAAAAAGAAATTGACGTTTGCAAGTAATTTTTAAAAATTCAATGGAAATAAGATTTTGAATTTGACTTTTCACATATTTATAATTTTGAAAAGAAAGTATTATACTTTGGCTTTAACTTTAACTGAATGATCTCTAAATATTGTGAACAAATCTTAAAGTGACGGGTCTTATGGGAACCACTTGACTTTGGCCTATAAAAGACTTAAGTCTCCCTCACTTTCCCACAAGTTTTCAAGTTTCCCACTTAGGCTCTACCTAACCCTCTTCATCTCTTTTATAGCAAACTATAAAAGAGATGAATCCATATATTGCACAATATATATAAGTGTTTAAAGGCGTAAGTTTGTGTGTGTATCTGTGTGTTTTTGTGTGAGTATGTTTGTTCCTCCACGCTCAAATAGCTCAACGGAATTGGATGAAATTTGGTACCATTATAGTTTATATTTTGGATTAACATACACTTTTGATCTCACAAAACCACAGGTAAAAGCGTGGGGCGCAGCTAATAATAAATAAACGTTTAAACACACATCCCCTGCACTTTGATTCCCCGTGTCACAGATGGCATGGACAAACACAGAAAAACAAAACTAACACCCAAAACCCGGGAACACACAAAGTGTATCCCGGCTCGGAATCGAACCCGGGACCCCCGCCAAAGCAGGGGTATTACCAATTAAGCCACGGAATACTGTGTGTGTAGACAGGAACATATGTGTGTATTGTATAATTCTGCATGTAAATATTGGGTGTGTGAATATGACTCCGCCCCTTTTTGTCAAAATAAAACACATTTGTTCGCTTACAAAATTAAAAAAAAAATTATTGAAAGTATGCTCCATCTGCAGCTACAACCTTCGCCCATCGTTCAGGTAGTTTTCGTATTCCTTGCTGGAAGAAGTCCTGGTCTTTTGAGCTTATCCAGTTGTCAATCCAAATTTTGATACTTTCACATGAAGTAAACTTTTCTCCAGTAAGGTCTGTCTGCATCGTCCGGAATAGGTGGTAATCCGAAGGAGCTATGTCTGGTGAATATGGCGGGTGGGGTAACACTTCCCAGTCCTGTCCCTCTAAATATCTTTTTACGACTTCTGCGGTATGCGGTTTGGCATTGTCATGCTGAAGAACTAATTTGTTATGTCTATTCACCCATTCTGGTCGTTTTTCTTCTATGGCTCGCTTCAAACGCATTAGTTGTCGTCGGTAAACTTCTCCATTAATAGTTTCAGAGGGTTTGAGCAACTCATAATATACAATACCTTTCTGATCCCACCAAATACAGAGCATGACCTTGGCACAGTGAATATTTATTTTTGGCTGTGATGGGCCTGGTTCGCCTGGTTTCACCCAAGCTTTTTTGCGTTTAGGATTTTCGTAGTGTATCCATTTTTCGTCTCCTGTGACTATCCGATGCAAAAATCCTTTTCTTTGCTGTCTTTGAAGCAGCATTTCACAAATGGTTTTCCGACGTTCCATGTCTCTTTCTTTTAAATCATGTGGAACCCAGTAACCGGCTTTTTGAATCATTCCCATCATTTGTAAACGCTTTGCAACAGTTGAACGATCAACATTTAATGCTGCAGCTAATTCTGATTGAGTTTGGCAAGAATCTTCCGCCAATAATGCTTCCAATTCAGCATCTTCAAATTTTTTTGGTGGTTTTCCATGTTCTTTATCCTCAGTACTAAAATCGTTATTTTGAAATTGTCGAAACCATTCCTTGCAAGTTGTATTAGACGGAGCATGCTCACCATAAATCTCCACAAGCAAACGATAAGTTTCCGCTGCAGTTTTCTTCGCAATAAAATAATGTAATAACACTTCCCGCAAATGACGTTTATTTGGAATAAAAACCGACATTTTCGAAAAGGTGAAAACAATTGTTGCTTACACTTCAACCAAATATCATAAAATGCGTTAAATAGCTGACATTCAGTACTATCGAATACAAGTATGGTCATTTATTAGTACACGTAAACAATACTAAAAACGACATCTGTTGAGAAAGGGCGGAGTCATATTCACACACCCAATATTTACTTCATTTGAATGCGTTTGGCAATCAGAACCTAATCATAAACAGGAAATGCTTTTGCAGAGTCGGAAACTCATTACGCTGTGGTGATGTATACAGACTTGATAGAAGTACCTTCATATAAAGTTTAATAACGAAACAAACAAAAAAAAGTGTAATCTTAAGCGTAAGTTATTAATAACCAAGATTGACGGCATGGCTTAGTTGGCAGTATTCCTGCCTTTGACGCGAGATTTCTGGGTTTGATTCAGGTTTTGGGTTTGATGGTATCATTATTTTTCGTATTACCGAGATATATATCATGATGTGTGGTCTGTTGACTCCCGATATTTCACGCAGTTTCATGCGTCATGCTCTCTGATAAATAAAATTCACAAATCATAGTAAATATCTCGGTTACTTTTCTTTTGGCCGGGAACCAAACCTGGGACCCTCTTTTAATATAGGAGTACCAACTAAAACTAGACCCCGGCAAAGCTCATTGAACTTTTCACGTCAATTGGCTTACTATTTCTTTTATTGTCAATTCATCGTAGACAGTTGCTACGTCGTAGCACCCATCTACGACGTAGCATGTGAAAATGCGTAACATATTTATTGAAATCGAGGCTCTGTGGGACGAAGCCCTACGGGATTGGGTCCCTCCGAAAATAAATCACGTATTCATACCTTTACAATCAAGGTTACATCCCTTTCCCATTGAATATACCTATGGCTCATAGTTTAGTTGAGAGCTCTGCCTTCTGGACTGAAGGTAGTGGGTTTGATTCCCACCTAGGACAACCATTTGTGTGACATACATAAATGTTTGTTCTGTATCTGGGTGTTTATAAGTAAGTATGTATGTGTGTAAGTACTTATATAATAAGAATTATATCAGTTATCTAGTTCCCATATTACAAGCTATGCTTAGTTTGGGGCTAGATGGCGCTGTGTAAAATATCTATATAATAAATATGTATAAAAAAAAGTGATGACGTAACGGAACGGCGTCCCACCTGATGTTATACCACCACCATCCATACACAACCTAAATACGACTCAGGTCCTACCTTACCGAAGAATGAGGAGACTGAAGTCTCATTGCATTGCCCGTAACTCTAAGGCGAGGATGTAACGCATTAAGTGTCTGTAATTTGGAATATATGTAAAAGTTACCTATTTTTATCACAAACAAATGTAGGTGATATATATTTAAACAATATTATCTACAGATTAAAATAAAATTAGATTATCTTCCATGTTGCTTGCGTCCGTAGGTGACCTTTAAGAATCCGTACTCAAATCCCTGAACGCAAATTAGCATCTTAAATTACCAGTAGAACTTGTGCTAAGTTCGTTGCAATATAGATTGTTTTATACTCCACGAGGGTATAAACTGAATTGCAAGCGTGGGCGACAGTAACAGAATAATAGAAACACATGACAAACACCCAAGATTCGAGAACGAACTTTACGCACGTCTCATAATCTGCACCGGCCGGTAATGGACGGGATCCCACGCTTCGAAGGCAAGGCTTTACCTATTAAGCTACGATTCCTTCTCTTAATTTAGCTTTACAATGAAAAGTCGGTATTCAGTTGCAAAAGATATACTCGTACCGTACCTCTCTAATATACCCACTGCAGGGACACCGGCCTACTCTCGATAATTGAGAGTGAATGGGCTTTGATCTACCAGGAGAGCCCAATCCGGATTGTCACATGTCATCGAATTCTTGGTACTAAGACATGCCGGTTTCCTCACGATTTTTCCGTCATTTTAGAGAAACCATTTAGAGAACGTGGTATTGCGCACTAAAATTTTTCAAGTGAAAAAACTCGTTGGTGCACGTGTAGGTTTGTACCAGAGCGACCTTTAGATTGAAAGTCGGCGCCTGTGCCCCTTAGCCACCACGCTCTCCAAAAGCAAAGCAAAAGATATATCTAAGTTTAAAGTAACATTGCACAATTTGAACAACATTATCAAAACAGTGGAGCGCCTTTGCTCGCTAATTATGCGCCGCGTCCGGCGTGATTTCCCACCGGGCGGGTCCGATGCACTGTTTTAATCATATCTCTGTGGAAGAGATTGCTTCTGAACAAATAACTGAACTGGTATGTTTTGATTCTGATAGGGCTGGGATTATCATGGCCACTCTTGATATATTCATGGACATTTCACAGCGTCACCTTGACTCAAAATAAGAACTGTGGGAACTACATAACTGATATAATATATATAAGTATAGTTTTTGGTTAATTAATACCCAGACACAGAACAAACATTTATGTTGATCACACAAATGCTTGTCTTGAGTGGGAATTTAACCCATGACCTACAGCGCAGAAGGCAGAACTACTACCAACTGAGCTGAGTAATTCTCTGGGTTGGCCTAATTTATAATCCAATTCAAGCTACAAATCAAGATTTAGCTGAAACTATTTGATATTGAATTTGTGTGAATGTTTGTTGTTTCTGGGTGTACATATGTATTGTTAGTATGTATTTAAAAAAAAAGTACTAAATATGTATTATATCAGATAACTAGTTCCCATAATACAAGCTATGCTTAATTTGGGACTTTCAGTCTGTTCTAGATAGTAGGTAGTGTAGGTAATGGGTTGGTGTATTCTGTTAAAAGGGTTGATAAAATTACATAGTTATATAGCCCTCTCAGTGGGTACAATGCAGTGCGACTTTGGTCTTGTTATGCTTCGAGAGAAAAGAACCTGAGTCGTATTGTTGTTTATAGGTGGCGGTAACCACTTAACCTCAGGTGGGTCGTGAGCTCGTAAGCTATTCATAATTTTAAAAAATGCTGTGTGGCTTTCCTCTCGCAGATCAAATGCTATGGTCACCCATCCAAATAATATTTGTTAATCTATACTAATATTATAAAGCTGCAGAGTTTGTTTGTTTGATTGTTTGTTTGTTTGTTTGAACGCGCTAATCTCTGGAACTACTGGTCCGATTTGAATGATTCTTTCAGTGTTGAGTAGTCCATTTATCGAGGAAGGGTATAGGCTTCCTCGATAAATGGACATCATATATAAGGCTATATGTTTTTTTTTTCAAAATTAGGGATCCGTAAGTAAATTGCTATTTTGTAACACAAGGTGTAAAATTGAAAACCTATTTTTGCGTGCGCTGCAAAAACTATTGACAATAGAACAAAATGATGTACTACGGGTTTGTAGATCCCATTAAGACCTACAAAAAAATCCGCAAGAACATATATCTAGCTATCATGGTTTAATCACAATAACCGATTTTTTGTATCAAATTTGTACACCGTGTGCAGTTTGATCCAACTTGAGAGATAGGATAGCTCACATCTCAATTTATGATCGTAATATTTTTTATTGCAAATTATAATATCATATGGCAAAAATGTTAGCCACAGCAACGCGTGGCCCGGTCAGCTAGTTAGTAAATAATTGGAATAATAAATAATTAGTCTTGTTTCCTTCACATCACTAGTGGAAACTAGATAGCTAATTTTAGTGTTTGCTATTTGGACCCCGTACCGAGTTTGTTTGAGTTTGTAAGTATATAAAGTTGGTCCACTAATTTATAATATATATTGAACCACAGATAATTATCACATAACGAAACCAAAGTAGATAAATCACGGTTAATACATAAACTACTGGCAAGAAATCAGAAAAAAAAAATAGTTAATGAAAAAAAAAAATGTTAACTTTAACTAAATCAGGCCCTCAATTATTTATTTTATGGTTTATATACGATTTGTATTCCACAACACAACACAAACACAACTTTAACACACTCATACCTCTGCACTAAGATTCCCTGTATCGCAGATGGCATGGAAAAACACAGAAACACAATACAAACACCCAAGACCCGAGAACAAACTTCATGCTCACCAAACAAAGTGTGCCCCGGCCGGCAATCGAACCCGGGACCCCTCGCTCCGAAGGCAAGGCTAACTAAGCCACGGAGCCGTCTAAAACCGTCTAAGCCGTCCACTTATATATGACAAAGCACTTTTATAACTACAAAAATGATTGATTTGATATTTGTATGTAGTATCCATATTATAACACTAGCTGTGCCCGCGACTTCGTCCGCGTGGACTTAGATCTATCCCAGCCTAGTGGATAGAAATAAAATGAGATGCTTATTATGTCTGGTCGTTACTATTATAATAAATATATTAAAATTATGTTATGATTAAATCTCAAAATACTTTATTTCCGTTGGATTCTTACCATATTACTTAGGTTTTGTTAACTGGGAAGATTAAAGACTTGATTGGAACGTAAGTGAAACTGCAACCATTGCAAATGTATATTTTACAATAATGCTTCTCTGTAAGAATTACTACAGAAGTCATCATCAGTAGAAGTACTACTGTACTATAGAAGTCGTTTTTTCAGGATATTTCAGGAACGTGCGCATAAAAAATATTTGAATTGCTAAGGCGGACTGTGCAAAAAGCAACTCAATATAAGGACTACGTCTGATCACTGCGGAACATAGGCTCACCGGAGACTGAATGCGTTTAAAACTAAATGGACAGTTGATAGGAATGAGAGGAATTCTCTAAACTCTTGACTTTCAATTTGGTGCTGTAACATAATTTAGGAAGACATAAATTTATAAAAGAGCAATGGGCACTCCGACATTTAGTTTAATATATTGTGTGATGAGAGTCCAGATGCACTCTAGAAATTTAAACATTCGATGGGATAGATGGTAGGGTCTTATTGTTCCCGCCTGACCGCAGCTATAGGCAGAAACTTTTCGCTGTCAACTATGGTCTTATCCATGATTGACAGCGGGAGATCTTGGGTGGCAGCTCAGTCTTTCTGCAAGGAAGTAACCTCGCAGAAAGAAGCAGCCGCGAGGGTGAGGGAGGAAAAATCTCCTCACCCTGGTAGACGCAGGAGAGTGGGTCGGCGAAGGCAGGCGCATGAGCGCCGCCTTTCACCCTAACGGGAACCTCCTGGTGGTAGATCCGGGGAATCTGCCGTCCGACGGATGAGGTCCCCACAGGAGGATGGCGTGCTTCGTGTTTCGGGCACGCCACCACAGGGAGTTAGACATCGTGTTGGGGTCCCGATACGCGTAGACCAACGCTGCTGGGGCCGCTACCGTACCTACGCAAAGTATTTACCCATTGACAAAAAAAATCGTCTTATTGTTCCACTACTCTGTTAATGATGTTGAATGGTGTTCAATGCCATTCCCTGGGACACTGCTCAATGTTGTATCAGTGTTGTTAGATCATCATACACAAAATACATAGGAGGTGTGTGGCCGCATGTTTAGTGTTCAATGCATTGGTATAACGTTGTCCCACAGACTCGAACATTAAGACATGCGTTAATTTCATCAACCTTAGTATCTCCATTTATAAACACCACATAAGAGCATGGTCTCTATATATCTATAGGCGGATCTAATATATCGCAGTGAGTTCGGTCCATCGCTTTAACTGTTTTACGGGTTGCCATTGTGCACTGATCCCATACTACTAAGCACAATCACGTAGAACCTTTGCTTTGTCGCTATTTCTAGAAATGTTGCAAACAGGTCTTCAAGTTCCAAGTTCCAGATTCAAAGACTTCCAAGTTTTTGTGATTTTAAACATTTTGTTGGCGGTTTTAATTTCATGTAACTATGTGTTTATAGCTGTTTTACCCAATTAGGAAACAGAGGGAGCAATTTTATTTCGGTTGCGTATTTGGGTCAAGACGGCTTTGGTGAGAAATAAGTCTCCCGTACCAATTTATTGGATCTAGTTGCTCGCGTCCGCAGGTGTGTATCCTTTGATTCCCTACACGTACCCTCTGGGTGGTGCTAGAGCAGCAACCAAAAAGTAACAGTAGAACTTGTGCCAAGTTCGTCCTGCGAGGTACTGCCACCACACCTGGAATCACACAAGCAGAAGTGCTTGCATTACATTTGCATGAGACGTATCATCCCCGTCTCGGGTGATGGTCGCAGCAGGATGAGTGCGACTCAGTCTAAGATCCAAATCTTATACTGAGTCGCATAACTGTTGTCATGGGTGTGGGTCGCCACTTACCGCCAGGTGGGCCCTCAGCTCGATACGTAACTAACTCAGAAAAAAAAAGATAGCTAGCAAGCATCGATTTATGTTTCGTTATCATTGTTGAGCTGCATATTCTTTGACAGACTTCCGCTAATTTATAATGATACTTTTTCAATAAATGTGCTGCATCTGAATATCCAGATAATATCAGCAAAATCGATAACAAATGTCGCAAGGGTTATGTACTTTCGCCCCTGATGATGATGATGATGTACCCTGAAGAAGATTTACCTATGCGGCCATTTTCGGCCGGATATAAGGCCATGGCGTTACTCCAGTGTAATGTAGGTCTCCATCAAGTAAATGACTCGTTTAACAGACAGCTTAACTCGTAATCAAACTTAATCAACTTTTCGCAGTTCAAAGAACAAAGAAAAACTGCCTTTAAACTAATTGCCTAATTAACTAACCCAAACTACGACTAAACGTGTCATCTGCCTTCAAGCGCCTGCTCGTATTCATGCTGCAATACACCGGCTCGCTACACCGAGTCAAGCATGCAGGATTCGGCAGGCGCGTTAAAATTTTGAATAAAACATTGAATAACTTTTGATTTTGCGAGTCGATTTTGATAAAATAAACGGTATTCATTAGTCGAGACTCAGCTTAATATTTGTTAGTAATTAGATTTTGATAACTATCTATGGTTTTTGCGTAAAGTGCGCACAAACATTTTTGAATAAAACATTGAATAACTTTTTATTTTGTAAGTCGATTTTGATAAAATAAACCCTATTCATTATTCGAGACTCCGCTTAACATTTGTTAGTACCTAGATTTTGATAACTATCTATGGTTTTTGCGTAAAGTGCGCACAAACATACAGACAAACAGACAAACAGACAAAAATTACAAAAAATGCTTTTTTACGTTCTATTACTTATTCCTAACGTCTCCCAGTTATTATTTTGCAAAAATCTTTAATGTACAGACACGGCAAGTCTACAGTTTTATTATATGTATAGATAGATGATGTTACTAAATGTTCTGACGTGACAGACGAAATTTAAGTAGCAAACCTTTTGAAGGAATTATTTCATTTTCCAAATTGGGAAATTTTCTTTTATGAAAATTTTCCCATATTAACTTAATTTGGACTGTCGTAGACATAGCTGATCTTAAGACATAGGTACACTAATAACGAATAGCATTTGATTTTGTTTTATGTTCGCTAAGAAATTTAAAATATCTAACGTCAAAATCACAAATAGCAATCATCTTTACCTTTTTCTTGTAAGTATTATAAGAATAACGATATAGTTTATTAAAGCCGGCGGTAACTCCTTAACATCAGGCCGTCAGCTCGGTCACTTTAGTGGAATAAAACGTAATGGAAATTGATGTGTCTGTGGCACTCCCAGCTGGTAGGTAAAGGGAGACACAAATTAACGTACTGTCAGAGAAGATGATTAAAAAGCAGCGCTTATCACAATAACACCGCCATTAGTGGCGGACATTTAGCGGGAGTGTTTACAATCAACGATGTGATTTCTGTCTCTTAAAGACAGTCGTGACGAATAATACATCAATATCAATCGAATGTGTGAAAAGACGCGTGGTTTTAGCGAGGATTATGATATAAACCAGGTATCAGGTATGAGTTTAAACGACAAAAAGTAGAAGGTTCTAATCTCATTTTTTTGTATGTTTGTAACGCATAATACTTCGGTTTATATATTTTTACAAATCACTTATTCACTTAAAATATGTATGTTTACAATCTGGTTTTAAGAACTTATTGTGCAATAGCTTTTCTATCCTTGACGATATTTATTTTATAAGCATACATTATATAATGTATTATAATGTATTTATTTTTTATGCATATTTATTTGTAGGTGTAACATAAAATTATTTTCTTTTGTTTAACAGTATAGTCCCATATCATTCTTAAATTTGTTCAGTCCATCCAAAGCTTGTCCGGAAGGGATTACTTTACGCAATAAGGCCCTCAATTGTGCTTCACATTGTTGTAAAATTTTCCCCGTCCAGTTTATGTAATTGTGTACAATAAAGAGTTTTCTACCTATCCTATGTATTTTTATGCTTTGAATTTTTATGCTGTGTCCCATAGAGACAAAAATAATAAAAAATATCATGTGCTTTTATAATAACACATAACCAAATGGTGTATCTCAAACTTTCAACCTCAACCAACATAGATTATCTTGGCGAGTGTGGAAGGAGTAGATAGAGATAGCTAGAGATACTGTGTTACTAGTTGTAGAGATACTAGAGATACAAGCTTTCATAGCTTGACGTCAGATGACAAAACCTAGTACAGTAGATAATTCTTAAAAAGTATCGTGACTTCCAAATATCGTGTCGAACATTGTAAAACCAACTTCATAGTTCCCAGCTAACTTTTATGATTGATGAAACCAACAGACAATTTTTCCATTCATCACAGTTAATTTTATTGAAGTGTCGTGTGTGATAAATTAAGGTGTGCTTTTAACTCTGCTATAAAAATAGGTGTGACTCTTTTGTTTTGTTCCAATGAAGCTTTGTTTGTTTACTTTTCGATATTATGAACTTATGAACAGATCCTATAATCTATATATTATATCTATATATTTAAAACAAAGTCTGATGTACAATAAAATGTAAAAATACTGACTTCAATTCTGTATTTTTCCATTTTCAAGTCAGTACTGACTGAATTAAAGTTTTTTTTTTTAACAGCCTAGCATTTTATTATATACGTAAGCCAACTAGACGCATTGCACCAATGAGACAGCGAGGTTTCGGAGGAAACATAAATACCATCGATGTGACGGGGGGCAGCTAATATATTATTAAATAAATATTCGCTGAAATTATACACAGCGCTATTTAGCCCCAAACTAAGCACAGCTTGTACTATAGTACTTATATTTTGACATTATACCTCACACTTGGGTGATCAGGTTTTCCTAGATATTTTTGACAGATCTTTTCTTTTTTTTTAAGATTTTAGTCTCGGCTATTCTAGTCAATTAGCCATGTCGAAGGCCTTTGACAACAGAGTTAGCCACTTACACGAAAAGAAGAAAAAAGCTCCATAATCAAGTTTCAAATATGTTTAACGACGTATCCTTGGCATAGTTGGTAGTAACCTTGCTTTCGAAGCGAAGGGTCGCGGGTTCAATTCCCGGCCACACTTTGTGTGGCAAGCATGAAGTTTGTTCTCGAGTCTTGGGTGTTCGCCTTGTGTTTCTGTAACCATACATTCTGTGCCACAGGGAATCCTAGAGATATGAGTGTATAACCGTTTATTTAGTTATTATTTTAAAGCATTGCAAAACTATTTAAAATTCCAAATCTGATAACCTACCTCCGAGTCAAGTTATTATCGGGCTGGGGGATGATAAATAAGCAAATAAAGTGACGTCATTAATATTCATGGTGGAATTACAGGAGTACGTGTCGATCGCCGGGAGCCGTGCTCTGGTGCTGCTGGATGCTGGAAGATTATTTTTTGGGATTTAGTTTGTTAGGGTTAACTGAGGTGAACTTCATTTTATTAACATGCTCTGGTGCAAAAAGGTTTTTAATCGGTTTGGAACTACTTAACTTCGCGCTTAGGTTACTCTGTTTACGTATGTAGTGTCTAAGTTACATTGTATTTATTTTCATTTTTATTTAGTACAATCAATTGCTGTTGGCTAGTCTCGCTAAAACTCGAAAATGGATTGGCTGATTTCTATTGTTGTTATCGTTGTTTGGTAATTAAGGGATGTAAAAATGTTTTTCTTGTTTCCTTTGAAATTTTATAGAATGTCGGTAATTCGTAAAAGTGAAAGTGCCTTTTTCTAAAGTATTATTGAAAGAAAGAAACATTTATTTAGCGCACGAAGCAAAATTACAATAAGAAGGTTATAGCACTAATTAAAAGACTGAATAGATATATATAGGTAAGAAATTTGGTTAACTAATTACTTGGCTTAAAAGGTCCAATCTCAACAAGATGCTGCATTGAAACGGGATGGAATCAGCGCGGCGCTGGTATTCTAACTGGACCATATTAGTGATGACACGGACTGATAAAATATTACCATTACGTCGTTTGTCAAATCAAATGAACATCAATAGTAGTACAAATGCACAAACAACAGCAATAAACTAAGTACTTTTGGTTGCTCTCCAAAAAAACAAAGCCTGTTGCTTATCCCCCTTTTATTTACAAACTAAACTTACTAAATTTGTTAGACCATTTCGAGCTGAGAATTTTCCCCCATCACCCGCTCTATTTATAGCCTCTTAGCAAAAGCCTACCAAAAATAAATATTAATCAAAACAAAAATGTAGCAGCCCACAGCTAAAACTGGTTCATCCGTCATCGTTACCCAATTCGCGGAGCTAGGGTTATCTCCAGGTGCAGAACTTGGGATAAAGTGGGCGTAGCGCAAGCTCTCACAGAAGCCCAACTTCTTTTTAAGGCATTCTGTGGTCTTCCTTTGTTATTAATCCCACAAATGTATATGCGAAAGTGTCTGGATTTATACATAGTGTTTACGTCAAAACTATTCCCTTACATTTTTTATTTAGATATCGTTTAAATAACTAATAGGTTGTATTTCATGCCAAAGCCGTGGCTGCGTGGCTTTTAAGTAAATGTGATTTGTACCATGCTGTCGTGAAGCAATGCTATAATGAAATAGGTAACTCAGAAGATATAAATGTGTTTTGTTTTAGTTTTTATTAGTTAATCAACTTAGTTATAAAATTTAAATGTTATTTAGAAAAAATTCTGTTAAAAAAATAATGCTCCTAAAAAATGTGTGGTGTTTGAACACATTTAAAATGCCTTTAAAGATTTCCTGCTAACGTAGATTCAAGCAGGCTGTTCACCAAATGACAACCAAAAAGACAAGACACGTTTGTGTTCAACTGTACCGTAGTTACAAATAAGGTTTATGATACCGAAGATCCTGACTTTGCTACACTGTGACAAAAGGGTAAAGAAAAAAACAATTTTGTACAGGATTTGCCGAGTTCTTTATAGAGTGTTTGACGACTTAACTTCGGGATTACGGTTTTTTCTAAGTTTAAGAGATGTGATTTAACTGGGTGATTTCTTGAAAGCTCTAATCTTAAGTTTCCTCTCCGTTAAATTATTAAAAAGAATTTGTGTGGTGTTTAGGGAATTTTGTTGCAGCATTTTAAATATAACACCTACTTTGATACCCCGGCAAAGGTTAAACAGTAATGCGTTGTTATTTCATTTTAATGGCTCTGTTGCTATGTTAGTTGTAATCCTGCCTTCTAAACCTGGAGCCTTAAGTTCAATCGCTGCCGATTTGCGCATTTTTTTTGTGATGTACAATATATAAAGTTTGTTTCTGTTCAAAGGATGCATGTGTCCATTGGACCTGCGATATTGGGAACCTATATGCAGAGCTACGAGTGGGTATGTTTCTATGATCATATTAACACCCAGACACATAACAAATATTTATATGCTTCAAATGCTGGGTGGGAATCGAACCCACGACCTAGGCAGTAGGCAGTGCTACTACCAACTGAGCTATGAGGCCAAGTTAGTAAGTTTTTTTTTTTTTTTTTTTTTTTTTTTTTTTATGTGATTGGGGCAGACGAGCTTGCGGGCCACCTGATGGAAAGTGGTCACCGCCGCCCATGGACATCTGCAATACCGGGGGCAATGCCGAAAGTAGGATACGGGAATCTTTGCTTAGCAAACTGCACTTTCGTCGCTAAGCCCGTATATCCAAGCGGAATGCTCAACATAGTCAAATAGGAGTTGATCACTAAACTTTTTACGACGCCAGACAATCGGAGACCATTTAGAAACAGCTTGCGAAGACTTACAAACGAACTACTACTAACTATTCCGAAGTAAAGTCTTCGTATCGCAAAACTGTGAAACTTTATTCACAAATTGACTCCACGTATTCGCTTAAGATGCAGTTTCTTTCATCCAGCTCAGCTTGTGGCGTGGTGGATGGGGTGGGAGATTGCGAAAAACGTCAATTAAACTCCTCATTGTAACTTTTCTGTCACGGTTAGCAGATTTCAATCATTAACAGCAAAACTCTATAATCAACGAACTAACAGATAACTTAAGAATTATTTCCATAGCTTTGTTATCTGTTAATCTGTTATCAACATTGCAAACAAACAAAAATGTTTGAACCTTTTTGATATAATACAAGTGTTGCTATTTCTTCAGTTATCTGTTAGTAGATTATCATTTTTAGCTCCCAGTATGTCAACGCAGTTTTATGCGTCGAAATATCAGTTACCCGGAACCATAACGCATGAAACTGCGTCGAAATGTCGGGAGTCAACAAAAGTCACAAATCATGGTAAATATTTTGGTAAGTCGAATAGTAATGTTCATAACCATGATAGTTTAAAATTTCATGTACATTTGAGCAAAAGTTTTGAAAACGCGTCAACTTGTGTATTATCCACAGCATAGGTTATATTAAGAAATACGAAAACTAAGCAGAACGCCGTCCTAAAGAGTTTTGCATCTGAACTTTGTTTTGCAAAAGTTCCCCGCTGTTTGTCGTTTTTAAGACTTTTAGCCGTCGGAATGGATTAAAATGTTTTTCCACGATGGTGGTTCACATGGGCGCGGAGTTGAAAGCACATTTTATTTTTACTATTTTAGTAAGGAACACTAAAATAGTGTTCCTTACTAAAACTTGCTTGCGTTAAATTTCAGGGAATAATTAATCTGTTTTTTTTTTTTTTTTTTTTTTACCTTTACTCGGGTAAACAAAAGATTATAGCTAATCCTAACTGATATTATAAATGCGAAAGTGAGTTTATTTGTTTGTTTGTTACGCTTTCACGCCTTAATCAACAAACCGACTTTAAAAAATCTTTTACCAATTGAAAACTACATTATCAGTAACATAGGCTATATTTTATCCCCGTATTCCCACGGGAACGGGATCTACGCGGGTGAAACCACGGGAAACCACGGGAACCAATTATATATATTAATAAAATAATACTTAAAATTAGACGTGACTAATTATGAAGCTTAAGTTATCCACATATTAGTTAAAGTTATTTCACAAAAAAATATGAGAATGCAACAAGAGGTATTAATAAAAATCTAAGTGTTAATATTGTACATAAGTACAAACAAAGTCATAATAAAATCGAAGTAATAAAAAATTAATATATACATGAAGTAAATAAAAATAATAATGACGTTTACGCACTCATACACCTGCCCTGAATTCCCTGTGTGGCAGGTGGCATGGCATACAGAAACATAAGTCAAACACCCAAGACTCGAGAACAAACTTTACGCTCGTCATAAGTCTACCCCGGCCAACGATTCTGGACCTCGCTTCGAAGGCAGGGCTACTACCAACTAACCTATACCCGTCAAAGTCTTATGAATAGATTAAACAGTTTTTAACCTAACCTTTTCGATTGAGGTGAATCTGAGTTGTATGGCAGCCTGTTATGAAGAGTACAAGAGACAACATTACCTAATTAATGTTTGTTACAGCCCCTGATGTTAATTGGTTACCGCAATCCATTAACAACAGCAATGCGAGTCAAGTCAGGCTACCGAGGTACCAGAAGTTGAACAGCGTAATTTAAACGGATATGTCATGTACAACACTACACTTTTTTTAATGTAACGGAACGAGCTGAAAGCCCACCTGATGTTAAGTGTTGACCTCCGCCAATAACAACAGTCAGTGAAATCACTGATGTATGACTTGGGTCTTCTCATACTTCGTTCGGGGAAGAGCTGAGTTGTATTTTTGAAAAGAGTTAGTTATGGGTGGATACACTTAACATCATTTTAGCAGTATAAAAAGGCTTGTAAAATAATTGGGTGTAATCAAAATTTTAACAACTTGCTCGAACCGTAGAACACACGATAATTATTTCAGTAAGTCACAAAGGCAATTTCCTTAACATATCTCAAAGCTACAAGAAAGATTCCTTAATGAAGACCCTGTTGGTAACACCCTTTTGTTTCTTATGCCTGTGTTTTAGAGCTCATTAAATTAGAGAGAGTACAATCAACTACAAAAAGTGCACGATATAAAATTAAAACGATGTATTCTAAGAGCAAATTACTTGCTGCTCATTTCGTTGATACGTATTTGAATAATAACTATTTGGGTTCAATGAATCTGGCTTTATATAAGAGACTTCCAAAAAAATATCCTTTTATTGAGATATTTTAATTTTAATTTTAAAAGAAAGTGTCGGATCTATCTTGAGTTCTACTTGATGTTAAGTGGTTACCTTTGACCATAGCAAAATTAATAAGACTTACGTCCTATCTAAGTATGAGTAGACTTAAGTCGCATCGTTCTGCGTCCGTCACCCGAAACGGGGATGTTTCGTGACTCTGCCGGCTTTGCGGCATTGTAAGGCGCGGTGGCAGTATTTCTCCGGACGAGTATTTTATTAAATTATTAAAAAAAAAATGGCGTCTCAATTCAGCTGCATATTTTTTTATGTTTGTTACCAACTGTGGACCAATTATAATATTTTTTTTTATTTCACAATTGTATCCATTAAAAATCCCATAAAAAATTCCCTGTATCACGAAAGTTGGCTTTCTATTTAAAAAAATTGTGTGACACTTTTGAACGAGAGTGTACTCGTTAGGGGTTATAAACGTTTTTGTTAGTGTCACCAGTATATGTATGTGCGGTTAGGTTATATAGAGGCTTAAGTGGGAATAGAGAGTTTGTTTGTAATGGCGTGGCGATCAATTAAATACGCGACTCGAGTATACATGGTTCGATCTACTAGCGTTTAAATATAATACTTCTACAGTTTATAAAACTTACAAAACCGGAATAAACCGGAAAAATTGACAGTATTTTTTTTCTATTTTACCACCATGTCGTTCAGTTGCCGATTGTCAAATTGTGAATCAAAACGGGGAAAACATCTGTCCGGTCAGCTGATTTCCATAGAACGAGTTAAGTTTAGTTTTGGACCATCTAGGTACTGTGTGAAGTGACCATGAATATTTTGAATAATTATACTCCTGATGGTCCTTATATTATTTCATCAATATCAACAATTTGCGCGCAATCAAATCAAACCATAACAAAGTTTTTACAAAAAAAAAAAAAACTTTGTTATACAATTGCGACTTACCAATTTTCAGTATCGTATCACCAAAATTGTGACTTACCTGAAAATAAAAATATACATTAGCTATATAAAATACGCAGTTTGATAATAAAATCATTCATAGTATTTTATTATCCATTTTGATCATATTTTGTTGTAACAAGCATCAGTAGATCCAATAACGGATGCCTTTCTGATCTTAAAAGATCATGTAAGTTAAGGAACTTTCCACGTTCTTGAAACGGTGACGGAAAACATCGAGAGGAAACCGGCTTGTCTTAGAACCAAAAATTCGGCGACATGTGACAACTGCCAATCCGGAAAGTTTGAGACCGCTCACATAATCTCAGGTTATAATTTACTTGTACAAAACGTACGCACCAAAACAATTAGTCATCACAATTTTGTGTTCATTTGCTCAGGAGTGTGTTGGTGAATGTGACAAGCTGTTTTGTAATTTAAATGTGAAAACGCCCACGCTTCATTAAAATTTCACGCGGTTTCATCTGTATAGTTTCATTAATCCTACTTACTACAATATTATAAAGGCGAAAGTTTGTAAGTATGGATGTATGGATGTATGGATGTTTGTTACTCTTTCACGTAAAAACTACTGAATGGATTTGAATGAAACTTTACCACAATATAGCTTATACATCAGAATAACATATAGGCTACAATTTTTGAGGTTTCTATAAAATCTATATATATAAAAGAAAGTCGTGTTTGTTACAACACTTATAACTCGAGAACGGCTGGACCGATTGCCATGGTTTTTGATTTGTTGGATTTGTTTCCGTCCCGAATAGCAGAATAACTATTAAAACATTGGAAAATTAACGAAAAAAATAAAATCAATTTATCCCCGTATTCTCCACGGGAACGGGAACTATGCGGGTGAAACCGCGGGGCGCAGCTAGTGTAATATAATTTAAATTCAAACACGATCATGCAACTGAGATTGAAAATTTGAAATAATTTGTTTTGTCATTGTGAGTTACGCGAGGCACACCGCATGTTTTTTTTTTTTTTTTTTGGAATTGGTGGGCAGACGAGCAGGTGGGCCTCCTGATGAAAGCTGTCACCGTCGCAACATGGACATGTGCAACACCAGAGGCAATGCTGATGCGCTGCCGGCCTTTCATTAAAAGATTAACCCGGTTAATTGGTTAATTACCTTTGCCAAAAACAACAGCAACTGTCGTGTTGCATCCCGTTGCCCCATCACCTGAGGTAGAGATGTTACATCTCATGTACCTGTGATTTCCCCGGCGCCCGAACCTTTACCTTCCACCGGAACACAGCAATACAATTGAATCACTGCTTGTTGGCAGATTACCAAGGACGCAGAACCTCTGAATTTGGCATAAATTTCACTGCTACTTTTAGTTGTTCCTTTGGCACCACCCAGGGGGTACTAGATACTAAATAGAATCTTATAAAACACCGGCTTTGTGTCGAGATCACATCTTCGAGAGTTTCGTACCACTGAATGTACCTATATCTTATTATATCTTAGAACATTTTCCTAAAATATGTACAATATTTTCCAAAATTTAATTCCAAGTCTTACGTCTTATGGTTCAAAAGATACAGTCTCAGACATGGCCAATGTTAAAAGTTTACTAATAGGGTTTCATTTACCTTTGAGAACGGAGACTTGAAAGCCTTTTACAGCCAATATTTTGAGAACTTATATAAGCAATTCCATCGAGCCCAAATACAAGAGAGGGTTATATTGGGTAGTAAATAAATATATTAGAAGTTTAATATAGCCTCCTCCTAGCTCCATTATAGACGTGAAGACAATATTAATATTTTCATCACAATCATCTCAAAGTTACTTGTGTATTCAAAATCACGTCATATTGATGCCAAAAAGTGCTTGAGAAACTATTTTGTGTGACATTATCAGCATACATAAACAGTTGTATGCTTTATTATAAGGTTTTCTTTGCCACTTAGGTGCAGACGCTCAAAATGGGATCAAAATGTTGAACCAAAGAGTTAAAAAAGTTATTTAAAGTACAAGTATTTTTTAATACATAAAAATACTGTTATAACCATAAATATAACGCATAAGGTAGGTAAGATGAAATATAATAATAATATCGTTTAACACACTATGCAGGGGACAGAGATTCCCTGTGTAGTTGGCATGAACAAACACAAAGACAAGACAGCATTGAAAATTTTTTACGCTCATGGCACAAAGAATTTACCCAATAATTCACTGTATAGTTTTAAAATCGGCTAGAATACACGTCCAAAATCCATACGAAATAAGTGGCTCAACCAATCATGAGGTCTAAAACGCAGCAACATCTTGAAAGGGCAAAATGTAGCCGGGCAGCCTCCGTTATTCAATTTACATGCAAATAGGGGAGGGGGTGTGACCGTGCCAATAGGAGGTAGTACGCTGATGTATCGCGTCAGAACGTGTGCTGGGAAGCTAAGGTCGGCTGGACTGAGGCATAGAACAAAGCGTTTTTTATAATACTTATTTTTTTTTTTGATTTAACGAAATAAACAGGACAGGAGCTAAACATAACTAGGACATCCCGTTACTATAGTATTGTAAAATAAAAAAAAAAAAAACAGTGGCACTCCGGGAGTGCCGACAGAAGTGAAAACAAAAGCAGACTACACTACAGATATTTATATACAGAGGTGTCGGTAACGGTAACGGTAACGGTAACATTGTCGCGAGTTCAATTGTTTTTCCCCATGTCAAAAATGCCCAACGCTTTAAGAAGTTTTCACTTAAAAAAAACAACTTTGCTATACACCTGAAGTTTAATAGTTACTGCAGCCCAACAAAAACAGCAAGGTCTTCTCTATCGAAATTTGAGAAGACCCAAATCTCATTTCGCGTCCGTCATTCTATGAGACGGTGATGAAATTCGTGGTCCTGCTTGACGGTAGATTAGATTAGATTTGGTTAGGTACTTACCACTGTACACTTTTTGTTTAATACAATATAATATTTTTTTTTTATTTGTTATGCTCGCTCTCTTTTATGCGTGTTTATTTCTCTGTCCGTGTAATCACTGCAAGGCCCGGTCAGAATACCAGCGCAGCACTGACACCCACGAGTTGAGTGCTGCAACATGCTGAGACTGGGACCTGTTTGTCTGCACGACGTACGGAATGTGTACTTACCATCTTATTTTCTTATTTGTTTTAAATTTTATATTTTTTTTGTATGTATAAGTTCTGTATTTTGTGTATTCAAATAAATGTCTTTTCTTTCTTCTTTCTAACAGACAGGAATGAGGTATGGAGACAGAAGTTCCTCGGGCAAACATGGACAAATTCTACTGCTACTTTTAGTTGCTCAATTCACCCTACGTACGGGGATACGTATTCTCATAGTAACCTAAAGGGTACTTACCTGCGGACGCGACCATCATGGACCCCCAAAATAGAAATGAGAACAATTTATAAAAATAAAGTGAATTTGGTTGGTAGGTTTTATTTTTTTAGTGTGTTTTTCTGTTTGTCAGGTATAGGATGATTGACTTAATTCATTCTACGTGGGAAAAAAATGGTAGCGATAGACTCATTGGCATTTCTATTCTGTTCTATAATACATATTATATGTGGTTCGGCTCCGTGGCTTAGTTGGTAGTATCACTGCCTTGCAAGGGGTCCTGGGTTCGATTCCCGGCCGGCTACTTTGTGGTGAACATGAAGTTTGTCCTGGTGTTATTTATCAATTATTTGTTTAAATTTAATCACACAATTATACTAATATTAGCATTCTGAACTTACAAGCAAATGTACTAAGCATTTTTTCCGAAATTAATTGTAATTTATATTATAATAGAAATATTGATCCAACCCAGCTATGCAAGTGGGCAACTAATTAGTAAAAGAAACGTGGGCTTATTAAAAAAATATTGTTATGTGAAATTTGGTACTGAGAATCACATACACAACAAAAAAAAAACTACCCCCACCATTCCACCAGTCGAACTATTCCCAATTTATCATCCTTAGATAGATTGATTATAATAATTATTATTATTTACAGTATTAGCTGCGCCCCGTTCCCGTAGTTCCCGTTCCCGTGGGAATATGGAAAAAATATGTTATTCCTATGTTATTCGCTGATAATATAGCAGTTTGGTGAAAGAATTTTTAAAATCGGTTTCATAGTTAGGCATGAAAGCGTAACAAACAAATAAACTCACTTTCGAATTAATGTTATTAATTAAAGTTAGGATTTATAAAAATAATTATATATTCTTATCTTAGACCACACTCAGCACGTGCAAAATATGACGCTACAGTAGATGGGTTATATTGATAGGTCACATCAGATATTGCTAAGAGTTTTTTAATAATCTCGTCCATGAGGTGCATTTTTAGTTGTTTACCTGGAGACAGGTTTGATACGCTTGTATCAAATTCATACACTCATAAATCGAACCACAGTTTGTTTCTATCATACTTTCTATTACCCTGACATGTGTTATGATGCAACCCAAAAGCTAAATAGATTAAAGCAATTCGGAATACGAGCTGCAAGAGATGGGCGAGTGTAATTCTTAGCCAGGGAATCATTAAAAAAACGAATTACTTCATATTTTCAATTCAATTACAATAAGTCATTTAAATTGGTTAATGACAATTAGTGAATTTGCCTTAGCAGCCGGTAAAACTTTTGCAATGATCTCGAATTTTGTTCTCGAATTAATGTTTATGTTGTGTATCTGTGCCGGTTCGGCTATTCTACAATACGATAAGCCATAAAAAGGCTTTCAGGTTACTTGAACACTCCGACACTAGAGTTGGCCACTTACTCGTACGAAAAGAAGAAGGTCAAATGTGATAGAACTTTAGTAATAAAGTACCAACGACCTAGGTTAATTGAATTATCAAACGACAGGCAACTGCCGAAAAATTAACAGGTGCATTGAGTTCCTTTTTTTAGAAATCTTAAGATATTCTAATAAGGGTAGAATTTGAAAGATGCTAAGCGAAGACCTTTGCTATGCATCTTTCAAATTCTGCAATTTGTTTGCAAGGTATTTGACAAGACAACGCTTCTGTAGAAGCATCGTGGAAAGTGAAACTCGTGTCGATTCTATTATTTATTGCAGTAGCTCATTTATTATTCCGAGGTGTTTTTTGTCTGTTTCTTTCCCTCGGGTCGTTCGGGTAGAATTGAAACAGACGTTAAATTAATAAGATTGGCTAAAACATAAAACTGACTGCAATTTGACATTTCTGTGTGCATGTAATGTGCCTAAGGAGCTCCTGTGACACGTTATATGCACACGAATATGTTTACTTGTGTGTGTAAAATTTGACGTATCCAAACGATACTTGATATCTTAAGAAATAAATGAGTTTGATTAGAAGTTTAGTGCAAAAATCTAATAAATAAATAAATAGTAATAATTACTAGAAGTAAAGTTTTGGAAAACTTATATGCACTATTGCATTATATGCACTATTGCATTATATGCACTATTGCATTATATGCACTATTGCATTATATGCACTATTGCATTATATGCACTATTGCATTATATGCACTATTGCATTATATGCACTATTGCATTATATGCACTATTGCATTATATGCACTATTGCATTATATGCACTATTGCATTATATGCACTATTGCATTATATGCACTATTGCATTATATGCACTATTGCATTATATGCACTATTGCATTATATGCACTATTGCATTATATGCACTATTGCATTATATGCACTATTGCATTATATGCACTATTGCATTATATGCACTATTGCCTCATAGGTCAGTTGGTAGCTCTGCGTTCTGCACTGTAGGCCGTCAGTTCGATTCCCACCCAGGACAAGCATTTTGTGCTAACAGAAATCTTTGTTCTGTCTGGGTGTTTATTATATCTATGTATTAACAAGAAAAAGTACTATACGTATCCTATCAGTTCCCATTTTTTTTTTTTTTTTTTTTTTTTTTTTTTTCGGTGGAGAAATACTTTACTTATCCCCGCCTCGCCGGGGGGCGTGACGGGGTATGTCGGGCTCAGCTGATGATGTTTGCTGTTATGCCTCTACCGACTAAAACTCCACCGTTGCTCAAGCATCTGACTAGGACGGGGCTGCGGGACCGTGTGAACATTCTCCGCTGCCCCGTCAACGTCTTCGTCCGCGTCGGTCCGCAGACCCGCCTCGAGAGGAGTGATCCCCCCCATTCGGCTCGAGTGATGCCCAGGAGCAAAGCTGGGCATCAACTCCTCGGGAGAGTTATCCATATAGTTCCCATATTACAAGCTATGTTTAGTTTGGGGCTAGATGGCGCTGTGTGCAATATGGCAATGAATATTTGAATGTTTATTTAATTATTAATTATATTATTATTATTGCAATGTTAACACAAAAAAACGAGTTTCGCTTCTCCACAAGCTTCAGAAGCGTTGGATCGTCAAACGCCTAAGTGCAGAATTTGAAAGACCGCTAGCGGAGATGTACTAAATATTACTTTTTAGAACAAATTAAGTTAGAAGTGGGTTAATACGGACATTAACAATTGATTGTAAAACCGAGAAACAAACACCGGCTCCGTCAGGGTGCAGGATATTGGTGGTGCCAGTGGAAATGGCAGGCGGCCCCGCAATCGAAGCTTGCGGTCACCTTCGATTTGTTGAGGTTTTGGTCCAATGAGGTTGGTCGCTTTGTTCTGAAGACGCGCGGTCCTTCGATTTGATTAAAACAATAATGTTTATATAGCTGTTTCAAAATTGGCCGGGAAGCTGAATAAGTTTATCGAATTAAAATGTTCCTTATTAAACGGGCTTGTTTGGTGAGCATGAAGTTTGCTCACAGGTCTTGGTCGTTTGTCCTTTGTTTGTCCTTTTTTTGCGTAATTAAGAGGCCAATTCTAGTGTTGTAGTTTTCAAGCCGCTCGAAGGCCTTTGATAAGGCTTATTGATTAGTAAAGCTGGGACTGAAAATTTAACGTGCCTTTCGAAGCACAGTAAATCATAACCTTAAGTTCCAAAGTGTGAAATTTAATTTAAGGAAAGGAAATTTACAAGGACTTATTGCTTAAAATACCACAGTTTCCCATTATATTACAGGCAAGCAAAAAGTCCCATTAATAAATAAGTAGATAAAACCTTAATAAATAAAAAACAAACAACGAATTAACCAAGTCGTGACCGAAATAAAATATTTTCTTTGAAAGCACAAATTATTTTCATAACAACAAAAGCCTCTGCGTAAATACGTACCTAAGACACTTGAAACCAGGCGTCAGACAATAGCTTCTATCATAAAGGGACGGAGTATCACCTTATTAAGACACCCTTTGTTGCCTTAGCACCTTCGTCATAACTGATTAATTGTTTACTGTAAGCAACTGTACTGGGCTGGGCTACGACGCTGGCGAGTAGCGGAGCTAAACGCTCAAGCGATGTACCCTTACTCTGTTGATGTTACCCTTTGATTCCCTACACGTACCCCCTGGGTGGTGTTAAAGGAGCAACCAAAAGTAGCAGTAGAACTAGTGCCAGGTTCGTCCGGAGAGGTACTGCCACCACATCTACAATCTGCCGCCCAAGTACTAGTGCTCGCATTACTGTGTTCCGGTGGAAGGGTGTGGGTGCCGGTGAAATCACATCCGCATGCGATATATCATCCCCGTCTCAGGTGATGGACGCAGCATGATGAATGCGACTCAGTAAAGATTTGGATCTCATACTCATACTGAGTCGCAAGCATTAATGTTGTCTTGGGCGAGGGTCACCACTTACTATCAGATGGGCCCTCTGCTCGTACCGCCATGTTTTCACATAAAAAAAAATGTCGACACACTAATTATGTCCTGAGTGCGATCGAACCCGCGACCTACAAACAGCCCAGCTAACGAATACAATCAAAGCACAAGATTGAATAGGTTGTTCCTAGTTAATAATTATTGTTTATGACATCTATAGATATTTATTTATGTTTTTAATATACTTGACAAGGCCCCTATACAGCTGCATATGTTATATAAAATTGTTTATTTTTTACTTTACATTTTGACAAGGCCTATGTACAGCCGCTACCTGTTATGTTTATTGACTATACCAAGTGTTCCGAAGAGTCCCTACGGTTAATAAAGAATATGAATGAATATGAATAAGCTGCGAGATTCCTAAAGTAAAGTTACCAGCGTATTTCATGGCTCCACCACAATCCCATACAAATGTAACCAGACACCTATTAGAGGGCCGGACATCAGAACAATGTACTGTCACGTAGACAAGGCTATATTCCCTATCGCCAAAACATACACAGGCCGTGCTCATCTTCCTTTATCCACAAAGAGTCTCATATTTCCTTCAATTTTTGTTTTCCGACCATTGTGTTTATTTGCGTATTGACCTTACAAACTTTTAATGAATCTGCGCTAAGACCGCTAAGGCTATTTTGGTTAGCTTCTTCGAATCGAGGGGTCTTGAGTTCGATTTCCGGCCTAGAAACACTGTTGTGAGCATGACGTTTGTTCTCGGATATTGGGCGTTTGTCTTATGTTTCTGTGTTTGTCTATGCCATGCAACACAAGTAATACAGGATATATGTGCAAACGTAACAGACCGGGGTGCAATTTATGTGGTGAGCATGAAGTTTGATGTCGGATCTTGGGTGTTTGTCTTGTGTTTCTACCATCTGCGACACAGGGAAATCTATTGCAGGGGTATCAATGTATCAACTTTAAAAATGGCGCTGTCTAAAATATTACATTAAACATTTCTCTACCAACTTTTTAAAAAAGCTGTATCTATAGAGGGTACCTAATTAATTGATTTGAAGATTCGCGGAAATTGCTACCCCGCCTCCCCACTCCCAGTACTGTATTTTTGCCAATGAGAAATGAAAAACTACAGAAGCGAAACTAAATTTCGAAGTAGTTCTATATTTGTTGATAATGTGGAAATTTAGAGCGTGATGGCCCATGGACGCAGACGCCGATTTTCAATCTGAAGGTCGCTGGTTCAAGCCCACACGTGTGCAAATGAGTATTTACTTGAAAAATTTATGTACGCCATACCACGTTCTCGAAACGGTGAACGAAAACAAAAAACGTGAGGAAACCGGCATTTCTTAGAACCAAACATTCAAAGACATGTGACATCTACCAATCTGGATTAGGCTTCCGTTGTAGATCAAAGCCCAATCACTCTCAATTATCGAGAGTAGGCTGGTTTCCCCGCAGTAGGAACATTAGAAGCTGGTACGGTATGTCCAAATTTAGATCTTATATCAAACATACAGATAATATTGGATCAACTCTAATATTATCTGTATGTTTTATGTTGCTCGTAGGGTATTTATTGTCTTGAGTATACTGGGATGTTTTTTTATTTAATAAAGAAAATTAGAAAAAGCCCAAAGGAAGAGCTAATAAGAATATATATAAATTATAAAAAAAAAACTTTTGTTATAATGTTTCCCTTCTAATTAACTTATAATCGTAACTTTGGTTTTAATTTAGAGTTGTTAGCGCAAAGGGAATGCAATTTACGTAAAATAATTGTTTGATTTCCAGCATCCGCTACCCTTCCGTTGCGGGACCTTAATTTGGTTTATGAAAAAGGTCTTGACCGGTTTTCGGGTACCTAATCTAATGAGATCTTTTTTGTGTTCGGTTCCGACTAAATTTCTTATTTATGTGATTAAAATTCTTTGAAATAATATAATTAGTTAATTATGTTGCTTTTAGTTACCCGATATAAATATTAGACCAGTGACTTCATTGATTCATGTAGATTTTAAAGTTGGATTTTATTTTTATGGGACACATCTATTGGCGTGACTGTAAAACCGACTCGAATGACGTCACAGTAAACAGCATGATGATTTCTTACACCGTCATGTTTCATCTGCAAAGCATCCCGTGATGGCCAATATTTTTTTTAATAGAGAATCTGGTAAATTGCACTTTGTGTTGCTTTTTTCTTTTTTATGTGAATGAATGACGGAACGAGCTGAGGACCCACCAGATGGTACCACCAGTGGTGACCCTCGCCCATGACAACAGTAATGCGCGCGACTCGGTATGAGATCAAAATTTTTACTGAATCGCTACGTAAAGAAACTAACATTAGCATGAACTAATGATGTTGTTTTTTAAATAGTTTTCTTTGCTTATTGATAATTGTGTGCTTATTCTTCACGCAATGTGTCTAAACGATTAAATTTTACAAGAAAATTGTTGTATGTCTTATTGTCAAAATCATTGGTTATGTCAAATTTTTTTAAACCCAATATTTGTAAATATTTTTTAAAATTGTTTTTTTTTTAAATTGATTTTTACTAATTCTCAAATAGACACAACAGAAAGGAAAGAAATTTTCAGAAATTTCCAGAAGAAGCAATTTAGATAGTCAAAAATATCTTAATAATATCTATCTCCGCCTAGAGAATAAAAAATATAATGTGATCCTATTATATCTGCGTCATTATTAGAACATTTTTGTCCTAAGTCAAAGTCAAAATACTTTCTCTCCGAAGAATACTTAAAAAAAATATTATTAGCTATTTCGCAAAGTCGTACAAGGTATCTACAAAATGTAACTCAAAAATCCTCTGGCACTACACACACCCTGTTAGTTCCAAAAACACGTTCCCTGCACACCTGGCATGATAATGTATTCAAATTAAGCCCAACTCTCAGACTCGGAGCTGTATCAAACTTGTTATTTGTGTGTTTTAAGTTGCGATGATTTACGTGCGCTGAGTTGCGGCGACAGACGGATATGTGGATCGGCAAATATCTAACCCGTTGTTCAAGACCATAAAAAATATTTTGGAAAACTGCGTGCTGAAAATCTGTATAATAATAGAATTAAAATATATTTATTACCTATTAACATTATAGATGTAATTGACAATAAGGTAAGTTCAGTACTGTACGTAAATCTGCAAAAGATTTTAGCAGGGCTGGTTTTCAGCAGCTCGAACTTATTATAATATACAATAAAAGTTATCTAATCATTACTGAGAAAGAATTGGTTCGATTCCCGGCCGGAGCACTCTTTGTGTGGTGAGCATGAAGTTTGTGTCTTTGTACATGCCATCTGCGACACAGGGAATCCTAGTGCAGAGGTGTGAGCGTGTTAACGTTGTTTGTTGTTTTTTTTTGTATCTTGGATTATACTCGTGATTCGTTTGTATCGTTAACTTTTTTTCCTGTTTGTTTGAAGAATTCATGAATTACGTAACACTAATTCCGTTGTTTTTTTCACAATTTATTGTAGGTTGCATGTTTTATTATTTAACTTTGTGTCTATAGTAAACTGGTGTCACAAAGTTAATTTTTCTTCTTTCTTTTGTGTAAGTCACCAAATCTGGTATCGTATCCAAACCGCCCAAAGGCCTCCAACGTGGCATATAGTTTATATCCTGGATTAACGTTGCGCTACTTTTAATCGCGAGGCACAGCTAGTAGATCATGATGGTTTAGTGACGTCATTGATCATCTCTGAAACGAAGACAATCAATGATGCAAAGATTTAGTTGGGTAAAGTTTCTAACCTCTACAAGTTAGGCATTCGCTCAAGCCATGTGTCTCGCGCGTTAGTGTAGTAGTGTTACCGTAATTGGTTCTGACTGTACTTACCAGGTGTTGGCGCTGACTTACGCCGTTTTACCTGAGCGTACCCGATTATGAGTCATGTGTGATTAAGTATAGTTACAGTTCCTCGTAAATTTATGTGTCTGTGGTATTTTGAATACCTCATATAATTTTCATGCTAACCTGTCCATTTGGTTGTCTGGAAGAAATCGCTTACTAGCGATAAGACCGCCCTTTGTGCTGTTATGTAATAATGTTTTTTTTAACCTTATCATCTGGTGTACAATAAAGTATTAACTATCTATCTATCTATTTTGCACCCATAATGTTAAAGGGAACTTCTATACTATCCTACAACGCCCGTTTATCGGTCCGACCTTAAAAGCGGTTTATACTGGTGATTAATAGGAATTCTTTACAATAGGTATGTGTTATTAAAAAAAACATTTAAAACTTTTACACACTCATACCTCTGCACTAGGACTCTGTCGCAGATGGCATGGACAAACACAGAAACACAAGACTTATAAATTATTAGCTTTCTGCTTATAAAATGCGGTTTTAGGGACAATTGTCAAATATAATCATTATTAACACAGAGTATATGAAAAAATATTTTGCAGGTCCAAAAAGAATACCAAAGTTGGCAAATTTTCCATGGTTAAGTTGGTAAACAAACAGACACAAACTAATTTATTCCTTTAGATCTCAAGTATCGTTTGGAAAATGACAATGAACGTTTGTCAAATTTTACACGCCCAAGTAAGCACGCAGCAGATCTTTGTAGTTTGTTTTAGCTAGTCTTATTTGTTAAGTTTACGTTTATTCCTCGGTTTAGACGGGCCTGCCTTCGAAGCGAGGGGTTCCAGGTTCGATTCCCGGCCCGGGCACACTTTGTGCGGTGGCATAAAGTTCTGGGGTCTTGGGTGTTTGTCTTGTGTTTCTGTATTTGTCCATGCCATCTGCGATACAGGCAATCCTAGTGCAGAGGTATGAGTGTGTTAACGTTGATTTTGTTTTGTTTCCTAGCGAGAGCCAAGAATTTGCTATGAATATTCCGTTTTTCTTCAGGTCTTGGGTATTTCTGTTGTGTTTTTGTGATTCAAAGCCACTAATACAAAGAATCAAACGCAGGGATAAGCATTTGTTGTTAAAAAAACGAAAGAAGTACTTCCGGATTCTAACCTAAAACTTGTAATCTACTTTACACTGAAGTACCTCCATCATAAGAGTCTCTTAAAGGCCCCCTCACTTAAGATTAAGTTATTTTTCCACTCAAAAATATTGTTTCACTTTTCCTCTTATTTCGTCGCAGTGGTCAAAGTATGTTATTTTTCTTACCTTCTCCCCGCTATTTATTTAATGGGGCAGTTAGAAAATGTGCGGGTCTAATAAAAATTACACATTTTGTTACTTATATTTTGTATTTTGTTACTTATGTTTCTCTCTTTTTCATAAGAGGAAGTGGCCATCCTTATTGTCGGAGTTTCTAAGCCATTCAAAAGCATGACGCACGAATTAACGTAGCTTTTCAGGTAGTAAGATATCTTAAAGTACCTACCCTCCGAACCACGCTATTGCCCAACGTGGGTCGGGTAGGGTTTGAACAGTTATAATTATTAACTAGCGAATACACATTCACTCTCAATTGTCGAGAGTAGGCCGGTGTCCCTGCAGTGGGAACGTTAGAGGCTGGTACGGGAATACCCGACGTGTGCTACTACGCTAAAAAGTAATACATTTTGTGCCTAATGCATTGTTTCAGTGGTCTAAAACCATCTTCGCATTATTGCCTTTCTAATAAAACCTCTTAGGGGCACTGTTGAATGGTTTCAAAGTCTATAAAGGACATAGGTAAAAACAATGTTTGTGTTTTATATATTAGGATGATATTTGGCGAATATTAAATAATTAATTATGTGTTTATTTAAAAAGCGACAATTCCAATTACGTTTCTAAAAAATCAATTGGAATAAAGATTTTGAATTTGACATTATTCAATCTTTTCCAATCTTTTTTAATTTTTTATACTCGTTAGAGTTAACAATGCTTTGATGCTCGCAACTATAGAATTCGTTTACTTCATAGCAACCTATATTAGTCTTTACCGCTTTGGATATCATAAATAAATCATAGAAATAAAACCACCCGTATTTTATTTAAATCTAGCATAATAGAATCAGTAAATCTATTCACCTTAAATCTTCAGTACTTTATGATATTACCTTATGATAACATGGGATTTAATCTCACTGTACTAAGCTTACTTCAATGCGTTTTTGATTCCAAGAAGCCTGTAATCTTTTTACAGGGGAGATAACAAAATCCTGCCTTTTAAAATATTCTACGGTGAATGGTATGGAGCTGGGTAGAATAAATATTATGGAAAATAATATAATACAATATAATAACATTTGTTGGGCAGTTTTATAAAGTAATCTTGGTATCAAAAGCTCCTATATTTTGTTAATTCTTGTGCAAAAATAAGACCTAGTTTCAAGTTATGATTCAGCGATCATCCAAAACATTTAACAATACAATACACAGAGTATATGATACACACAGTATATGAGTATATACACAGAGTATATGAAACAATTTTTCATATACTCTCTGCTGAAACGGCTCAACGGATTTGGATGAAATTTGGTACCAGGATAGCTTATAATCTGGATTAGCACAGGTACCTTTGATCCCAGAAATCTGCAGGTAGCACCTCGGGGAGCGGGGGGTAATAAATAATTTATTAATGTGTGCAATCCATTCCTTATACCAAACTTTCTGAGACATGTAGACATGCTTTAAAAATTTTATGTTCATATATGTATGTAAATTAGTATGTTTATATTGTATTCTGTTTTGTGTACTCTACGTGCAATATTTCGCGCAAGCTTAATCCAAAAATCAGAGCTGTAGATTTTTTCACACCGTCCGTGGCTTAGTTGGTAGTAGCCTTCGAATCGAGGAGCACTGGGTTCGATTCTCGGCCAGAGCACACTTTGGGTGGTAAGCACGAAGTTTGTACTCGGGTCTTGGGTGTGCGACACAAGGAACCCTAGTTCAGAGGTATGAGTGTATATTCTGAGTACAGTAAACTTCTACAGAGCATCCTTAAGGATTGTATGTTATATGGATAGCTTTTTTTATGTAATAATTCATTTTCAATTAATTCAAATTAATTTTTGTTGAAAAAAGTACGCAGTAGAGTCTTAGAAATAATATTTTAGTTTAATCGTAAAAACTGGCAACAAATTGTGTGTAAAGTGATTATTTTCAGAACAGCCCGCTTATCTTTATGGCTGTTTTATTTCTTAAGTCTCTGATGCCTTGGATGGTAAATGGCAAAGAAAAACCTTTTGAGTGTGAATGATTGTATTAAAAAATATTTTACGGTTACAAGTGATATCTACAGACAGACACACATACGAAGTCGTTAAATTTATAGAACCCCTCTTTTTATTTGGAGGTTAAAAATAATATCTTATAAACCTGTATTTTTAACCGACTTTCAGAGAGGGTTATCAATTCGGTTGTTTTTGTTTTAATGTTTGTTTCCTCAACTCTCCATCATTTGCTACTTACAGATTGGTCCCATAGAAGTTTTGATAAATCGGTTCAATAGTTCGGTAAATAAATCAAAACCACAAATAAAAATCATCTTAGTATTCTCTTTTTTGTTCGCCCATTGTATACCGATTTGGATGTTTCTATTTTCAAATGGCTAGATTGTATCCCCTAAGAGCGAGAAATAAGGGATGAAACAAATAAAGTCGGTTTTTTTTTCTATTTTTAAATCAGTCTGCTTTCTGCGCCGTAGGTCCTGGGTTCGATTCTCACACAGAAAAAGCATTTGTGTGACGAACATATATGTTTGTTTTGCCTGGGAGTTCAAATTTTAAAAAGTAGTTAAGCAGTATTTTGTCTGTCATCTAGTTCTCATAGTACAAGCATAATTTGGGGCTAGATGGTGCTGTGTGCACTGTCCATGAATATTTATTCCGGGCTGCAGAAGATGAAATAAATACATTAAAGTAATTTTAATAAACGGATTAGTTTCCCCAGCGATCTATCTTTCGATTTGACATAATGCATAACGCTGTTTGCGCGCCAGATGAAAAATCCACAGATCCATACAACAAAATTTATATGCACGTGAAACTTGATGGCTAAGATTATTTTTATTAAAAATATTATGTTTTATATTTAACAGTTGTTAATTTAGTGGAATGGGGAAAATTCTTAAAATTATTTACGTTTCATTTCAGTTTGAATATAAATATTTTTATAATTCGTGTTACCGAGATATTTACCATGATTTGTGAGTTTTGTTGACTCCCGATATTTCGACGCAGTTACATGCGTCATGGTCCCGGGCAAACTCACAAAACTGTTTGCCCGGGAATATATCGGGAGTCAACAAAACTCACAAATCATGGTAAATATCTCGGTATCACGAATAATAATGTTCATAACCATGATGGTTTTAAAATTCATATATTTAGATATTTTTTCTGTGTGATAAAGGCGCAAGTTTATAATGTGTCTGTGTGTATGTTTGTTATTCCTTCAATCTCAAACGGGACAACGTATTTGCATGCAAATTGGTAACAGGATAGCTTAATTCCTTTTCATATAAGCTTTTTCATAATGGAAAACTGCGGGTAACACCGCGGGGCGCACCTAGTAAGTATTATAAGAATATATTTAAAAAAAAAAAGTATGGTACGTTTTTTTTAACTGATAAGTATTATATCAGTGATCTGCTCTTACCTTAGTTTCGGGATAAATAGCGCGATGTGAAATTTCCATTAATATGTATGTTGACGGCTCCGTGGCTTAGTTGGTAGTAGCCCTGCCTTCGAAGCGAGGGGTCCCGGGTTCGATTCTCGGCCGGGGCACACTTTGTGTGGTGAGCATGAAGTTTGTTCTCGGGTCTTGGGTGTTTGTCTTGTGTTTCTGTGTTCGTCCATGCCATCTGCGACACAGGGAATCCTAGTGCAGAGGTATGAGTGTGTTAACGTTGTTGTTGTTTGAGTTGCTTTCGGTTAAAAGGAGAACATTTTAATAAGCTTCGTTATTTTTCCCAACCCATTAAGAAATATGAAACTAAAGCAATAGGTGCTTTATTCCCTGAATTCTATTCCCATTCCCTGTCGCGTAAACAGCTACTAAATAATGTACGATAGCCGTTTATTTAGAGCAGTACAAGGCCAGTAATCACAGTCACAATGGCGTCAAAATCAGGTTTTCGCTAATGAACTCTATTATTTATCGGTAAGCATTCATTAACTCGTCACGGGTCGGGTAGGCGGTATTATGTATTATGGATTATGTGCATTGTTTGTTGGTTTTACTTCACATTATAATAGCTTGAAGTAAATACATAACCAATGTAAATTGCTCGGTGGTATAGTTGGTAGTAGCACTGGTTTTGAAGCAAGGGATCCTGGGTTCGAACTAATCCCGTAATTTCTAATAAAAAAGTTATTCGAATCCTTTGGACACAAAGGATTCATGACATTGGATTTAAATGAACCAACATCATGATCAAATCATCAAAAAACATCAAATCAGGCGACTGCTTTTTAGTAAAAAACCCATTAAAATACATTGCATGTAAAAAATAGTCCCGTAATTTCTAAATTTTTAGAGAAAACTGTCATTTTGAAAGGTTTCATGACAGCTGATAGTTAACATTGGATTAAAATACAACAACATAAAAGTCACTACAAGTCAAAAATAGTAAAAATTATTACCGTAAATTCTCGAATTTTTGAAGAAAAACTGTTTCCAAATGTTAGTAACATTGGGTTAAAATGAAACAAAATGAAAAGAAGAAAAAACAAAATGATGATCAAACCATCAAACAACATCCAATCAAGCGAAAGCTTTTTAGTAAAAATTATTTTCTGCATACACAAGTGAACCCACTCGTGCCTTTTGCTTTGCACGCCTTAGAATACTGCTTCTACATATAGCACAATGTAAAATTCTCCAAAAGGAACTGCAATGCACTACGCTCAGTCGTCTGGGCTCGGCCCGTTCTAACTCAATAATAAAACCTCTTCGGTTGCCGTGACGTCTCGTTTTTAGAGTTCCGTGTGTACTTGAGGTAAATTGGAAGTGGAGTACTGAAATGTATTTACCTCTAGATAGTGAAGGATTTCTCTTTATTTTTATGTCGTTGATTTGAAGTAAGTTTTTGTTGATTTGAGAACGGATCCAAACTTGAGACTAAGTTTTTAAACCTTCGATCAAAAAGAAGGGTATTATATGTTTATAGAGTGTATCTGTGTGTCTGTCTGTAGCGTCCTAGCTTCCGAAATTATGGACCAAACCAACTAATGGATGCAGTTTTTTTCTGTATGAAAAGTAACCTAATCAAGATGACCTATAATTTGACCAATTATTCACTAGTCTCACTTTTCTGTTACGAGAACCCCGTTGCGCCCGCCACTGAAGACGGGATGTTACATCTCATGCGCCCATATTTTTACCGGCAACACCCTTCCACTGTTACACAATGCGAGCACTACTGCTTGGCCGCACCAGATGTGGTGGCAGTACCTCTCCGGACGAGGCACAAGTTGTACTGCTACTCTTCGTTGCTCCTTTTGTACTACCCAGGGGACAAATGGTGCTCACCTAGGGACGCGAGCATCTTGTTCCCCGTCCTACCGTCTATGATTGTTAAGTATTAAAACCTTTTCATTGTACCTACAGAACCGCCCGATCTGAAGAAATCGCGTGTTTTTGCCCCACTCGCAACAGAAGCTCCTTCTTTTCTTATTTGTCTAAAGCTGACTGGTATCCAGGCCAGTTTTATTTTGTACGGTTCCATTTTGTCAGTACATCGTGTAAATGAAGAGAATGTGAATGCAGGAACTTAAACGGTATTGATGTTTTTTGTTTTTTCGATGTTATTATTACATATCACTCTTTGATCAATTGCAACTGATTGTAGTAATCAGTTACTGATTACTGATTACTTGAGATATTAGACTCGCAGCTCAGCCGGTAGTAACTGAAAGATATTCTGTAATTTAAATATCTATTTTAATTAATGTTTTGATAGATCAATATTAATAAGAAAAAAAAAACTACTTTAACATTGTTGTATTTACAATATTTCGGAACTGTATCTGACGACGACTGAACAATTTACGTCACGTGGTTTGCGGCCCGAGTCGACGGATTCAAAAATATCGCTACGACTGGGATCGCGGTCCCAATACCTATTGGTCCCAGTTGACGGAAGCCTCAAACCCTAATGGATTTATTTTTTATAATAATTACCCATATCTTACTGTCGCAATATTCATTTGTCATACGAACCTAAATAGCTTCATAAATATGTCAAAAATATAAAAGACGCAGGAAGTCCCATCGAAGCACCATCAATAGAATAATTAAAACCGTAACTTCGCAACGCCCGCGGTGCGCATGTTCTTGTCGGCTCCCGTCAAAACTACCCTCTCATTGAAAAACCGGGGGCTGTCTGTTCCATTGTCTGTCAGAATAGTAACTAGGGCTGCCACCTCAAGGTAGCGGACGTCGAGTATTAATATATTGAACTGTATCTTTGTACAAATGTACGCGGCAGTGTCTCGCTGATAACTACGGTGCGATGTCTCGCCGAAGCGGTTTTTGGGATCAGAATGAGCTGGTTTTTTCATCGTTTTGAAAAAGTCATAAATTGCACACAGTTTTTACCTGCACAGAAGTGGTTAATTCCGCTTATAACAACAGCAACTTATCTTTTTCACAGCTAGTATAGATAGAAAAATACTAGGGAATGATAATTTTTGATATTTATGTCACTTGACTATGACAGTGAGGTTTTTATAAGAATATAATTATAGAATAACAAATTGACATGAATTAATGAATGAAAAAAATGTTGAATGTTGTTTATAAACGTCTCTCGAAATGTTCAATATTATGTAGATGATAAATCATAATTTTAGGAAATGTAAATGAATGTAGGGCGTTGCAAGTTATTAAAACTAATATCCATTTTTACATGGTATTGGCATAATGAGAGTAACATTAAATAACCTGGCGCTAACGTAGACGACAAAACGTGGGTTGAGTGGCCATATTAGGACACCAATGATAAAGTCGGCTGACTTTAAATCGTGATGGATGGCACCAAACACTTTCCGTGGCAGCCCTACGTCTGCCTACGTAATGCACATATAATAACACTTCAAAATGAAAATGCTTTATTGCCGAAAGTTCCGAGCCGAAGATAAAACTTTACAAGCATAATGAATCATAATCACGACGCCAATTCGCGAAATTGTTCGGAAGTTTTGTTTTAAAATAAAACTTGGGCTTATCTCGTTTGTTGGAATTAATTTCGTCTGTTGCCCAATCGGTTACCTGGATGAGCTTTTAATTTATTTTGACGACTCTTGTGATAATGGTAATTTTATTGCTCTGTGTAATGACCGTTTTAATTTTAAAGCCGGCCTTATATTACAATCGATGTAAAATATATTACCTTTTTTTTTTTTTATCGTGTGGAAATGCACACGCATACCGCCCTGCCACGGGGAGGCAGAGCGGTTATGTGGGACTAGACCCACTAAAACCCCACGGTGTCCTCCTCTGCCGCGTAGTGGCGGGAACACGGGAACGTTTTGACACACATCCGCGAACCCGCCGCGGCTGTCCGTTTCCGGACCCCTCTCGATTTGGCATCGAGTGCCACGCCTTGATTAGCGACACGAAATATATTACCTAGTATATTCAATTCAATTCAATTTATTTATTTCAGACTCATGTCCATATTGATATATTACATTAATTATTATTCAAGACATGGATGGAAAACTAAATAAATTAGCAAATTAAATTATAATTAAATATATTATTATATGAGAATTAGAAAATATATGAAATGCTGTTTATTGGTAAGTACACCTGAGAACTGGACTGATATGGATCCTTTTTTTTGTTTTAAGATTGTCCAACTTAAGTTTTGCTGGAAAGAATAATTTTAAAATATTTCCCGGAAAATTGGGACACTGGAAGTAAGATTTTATGTGGGATTTTTATACATCTACGTGTTCGAATATTGTTTGGAAGTTGATTTTCAAGTTGTGAACGAGACAATATCCATGGGGTCAGTCTTAAATATGGACTGGAGAATAATTTTAAATCTTTTTAATATTACCTACGGAATAGTTTCGCCTGACAAATCCCTCAGTAGAACACAATTCAATACACGAAGTGATTTCGTTTGTTTCCTTCCTGAGCTGAGGATTAGGCTGGTGAACTTTTAATCCGAACATCGTATCCTAGAAAATGAAGTTGGGAGTCCAAGCTTGTTCAAAGAGTAAAAAAATCGTATAACGCACTAGTGTGCTAATAAATAAGTCCCAGTTATGGTGCCAGCTTTAGGTTTTAGCTTACGCTCATTTCGCTCATTTGCTGCTTTGGTTTTTTTTATTAAATGGGTTAACGTATCATAAATATCCTATTCTGATTAGTCAAGATCAGTTATCAGATTAAAATGCTATAAATTTTTTCGGCATACATACATCAATAAGTGTAACGAATGCTTGGCCTAAAATAAAATAATAATTTTGTTCAATCAAATATCGGTATGTTGCGTTATGAAAAATTTACAATGGTTTTTATGAGACCCATAAGTAGGCGTACCAAGTTAGGGATAGACTCTTTAGACATTCTTAGTCCCATTTGGCATATCCTACTACTATTATAAAGGCGAAAGTTTGTAAGTATGGATGTATGGATGTTTGTTACTCTTTCACGTAAAAACTACTGAATGGATTTGAATGAAATTTTACCACAATATAGCTTATACATCAGAATAACATATAGGCTACAATTTTTGAGGTTTCTATAAAATCTATATATATAAAAGAAAGTCGTGTTTGTTACAACACTTATAACTCGAGAACGGCTGGACCGATTGCCATGGTTTTTGATTTGTTGGATTTGTTTCCGTCCCGAATAGCAGAATAACTATTAAAACATTGGAAAATTAACGAAAAAAATATAATCAATTTATCCCCGTATTCTCCACGGGAACGGGAACGGGTGTGTGAAACTATGCGGGTGAAACCGCGGGGCGCAGCTAGTTACGTTATATTAGTAGGTATTATATCAGTGTGAGTGTATGAACATCATTTTTTATAATACCACCATTGTGGTTTATATAACAACAAGAATTCGGGACACTTGACGATACGTATAATACTAAATACTTGTATAAATCTCCAAATCTCTCTAAAACAAAAAAATGTTTAGGAAATTCATCAGAGAAAACTTTTGTTTAAGCTATATTCCATATTATACCTCTGAGCGTTGCCTTGTGAACGAATCTCACTAAATCCTATAAGGGCTGGAGTTCTGTTTGTGACAGCTTAGGAATTTTCAACAACTTTGATAATATTGCAACCCTGTGCAGTGCTTAGACATTTATTGAAATAACTTCATTTGTGTTGAGTAGTTTGTGGAATATTTCCGCGGAGTGCTTGTTCCGCTTTGACAGAAATGTTTCATTTATTACTTTTGCATTACTTAGATCAAAGCCATGTTATTTTGCCATCAGATCTTACGATTATTATAAATGCGAAACTTTGGATGAATGGATGGATGTCTTTACTCAATCATTTACCCTGACATTTACGTAGGCCTTTAGGACTATTAGAAGCATGAAGTTTGTTATCGGGTTTTGGGTGTTTGTCTTGTGTTTCTGTGTTTGTCCATGCCATCTGCGACACAGGGAATCCTAGTGCAGAATGGGTGTGCAAACGTTTATTTATTTATTTAAATACATTATACAACCGTGCAAAGCCGGGGCAGTATTTGCCAAAACAACTGCAAAGAAGGTAAATTGTGCTTTGTTAAAACTTACTTTTTGGCAAAAAACTTATTCTAATATTATAATATTCTATTATATGCTTTACCTCGAGTTTTATATTATTAGAGGTATTTTTATGTAAATCAATTTAGTTTCTTCATTGAATTGAAATCCAAATCCGCCATAACGATTTCAATCACAATAGTCCAACAAGAATACACAAAATTGCTACCAAATTAAACAGCGTTTTGTCACAGCATACAAAATTAATGAGTATTTGAGACTAATTTATAAATTTTAAACAATTTGAATTCCATTGTTGTTTGTATCAAGTTTGTATCGATACTTCTGTTATACTTGCCATTCAGATTTTAATTAATTGTCAGAAACTGAAATGTTTTGTTAAAACACTTCCTAACTTGTTTGAACAACTGGTTAAATACTTAAGTAATAATACTGTTTGTGCAGGTTGGGATTAAGATTACCGCTGTATTGGAAAACGGGATTGCATTGTTGTGTACATCTCTGTTTAAAAAATAATTGATACTTTACAAGAGGGGCCGTAGCTTTCTAGGCATTTTTGAAGAGTCTCAAATATTCAAGTAATTAGGTCGAGTGGTTTAAGCTAAACTTTTTCTGTCAGTTTTTGTCGTATTCATAAAGAATGATTTACTGCAGGAATGACTTAATGATGAAACTTGCTGTTTTTCGCGATATCGTATGCGTTATTTTTTTTTGCACGGAACCCTAATTCATATTTCTGTTTTTAAAATAAAAGTATCCTAATTTACTTTTTATAACATCAAGTTTAGCTGTCAAAATCAGTCCAGCCGTTTCAAGGATTAGCAGGAACAAACACAGTCTCCCCCGGCCGGGAATCGAACTCGTCACCCCTCCTTTCAAACAGGGCTACTATCTACAAGCCGTCAATTTGAAAGAGCGCTCATAAAAATTGCCACTAAATTTTTTTTTTTTATACTCCCTTTTTGGTCTTTATGTGAAAAGAAAAAAAGTGCATATATGAAACCTTTGGCAGCATACCCGTGAAACAATGTAATACCTCGCGTCTGTAGGTATGTACCCTTTGATTCCCTACACGTACCCCCTGGCTGGTGCTAAAGGAGCAACCAAAAGTAGCAGTAGAACTTGTGCCAAGTTCGTCCGGAGAGGTACTGCCACCACATCTGGAATCTGCCGCCAAGCAGTAGTGGTTGCATTACTGTGTTCCGGTGGAAGGGTGTGGGTGCCGGTGAAATCAAATCACATTCGCATGAGACTTATCACCCACGTCTGGAGTGATGGACGCAGCAGGATGAATGCGACTCAGTAAAGATTTGGATCTCATACTGAGTCGCACGCATGATTGTTGTCATGGGCGAGGATCACCACTTACCATCAGGTGGGCCTTTAGCTCGTCCCGTCACTTATTAACATAAAAAAAAGTATTAGAAATGTATCATGCACTATTTTTATTATATTAGAAAATTGGCCTGCAAGGCTGAATACATTGTATATGCTTATTAAGCTTATTTTGAAACTTTCCTATGCATGTAAGAATTTTTAATGGCATGCTGTCAGGATGTATTTTGAAAAAACGTGTGATTTTGTTCTATGTGGAAGAAATGAGTAAAATGCATTGATAATTCAATTTTTTCTGTTCATCCAATTCCTAAGTAGGTATGGAACCTCAGAAGAAAGGGGTCTCGATAGAAACTCAATTACAATTTCTGCGTGGGGAGATAAATTTGCCTTGGAACTGATAATATAGCGTTTGAAGAAGAATAGATAGGCAGGCACACTGTATTTATTAATACTACTTTAGCCTAATTCATAACCCATGCCGAGAGACGCCACTTGATAAAATAAAGTCAAGTGCGAGTCGACTCGTCTGTAATAGTTATATCAAACGACCCATGTTTTCTGTGTAAAAAAAAAGTAAAATTTATGATGTTTAGGTTTTCCTGTAGAATTATAATAAAGTTGAATGTTTTCCTTATTTTTGTTTAGTAAATGACAGAGCTGAAGGCCTACTCGCTGTTAAGTTGTTACCTCTGCCCATAACCACTCTAATACGACCGTCTCATACTCCAGTCCTCCCGTACTAAAGTATGAGATGACACAAGTCGCCTCGCGTTGCGCATTCTGAGACGGTAATGTTACGTCTCATGCTCGTGTAACCATCGGTGAAATTTTTACATGTTGCTGATGGCTAATCAGTAAAATCCGCTAAAAATTTAAAACATACTGACTTCAATGTTTTCTCCACCTTTTTTTGCTCTTAGACACAATACAATTTTACAAATGAAACATCCAAATCAGTATACACTGGGCAAAGAAAAAAGTCACAGTAAACCAAAATAAGCAAATTCGGTTACTTGGATGATATATTCCAGTTATTTTGATTTATCAACTAAACTATTTAACCGATTTCAATATTATTTATGCGATCAATCTGAAATCATATTCTTTTAAATAAAAAAAGAATTTTCAGAATCGGTTCTTATATGACGGTGCAAAGGTGCAAAACTTTTTCACAATAATTAGAAAACCTCAAAACAAACATCAGCTCTTTGAATCTAGATTATCTTGCTGTTTCACTTTACTTAAGACACAAGCTCAGAGAAAATATAATTTAAAAGATCTCTAAAACGTCATAAAACAGGTAGCAAAGTGAAGTACCTACAAGTAGCAATTTATTCGAGTCTACAAACAATCTAATTTAAATGCAGAGTGGAGACTGATGTGACAATTTTCTCAGTCGCACATGGCCTAGGGGGTTTGTTGGTTTCACTGAGGTTATACCATTGGATTTGAACAGTGACTTTCTGAATTTATGCGAATTGTTAGACTTTTTTCTCGACTGCGCCAGAAGGAGCATTATGCTTTTCGAGTGCATGTTTGTGTGTATATTTTTTTTTCCGATGGAGGGTCTGAATGTTTTGAACAAGCGCTAAACATTAGTAATAAGTCACATTATTTATTTATAAAAAGTGACGTTTTCAATTAATGTTTGGAGTCTTGATACCATAAAAATTAGGTCATACATACGAAAGCTTTTTGTATAGCTTTTGTTTAGTAATCGTACGCAATTGAATACTCTGCTTTCTGCGCAGGTAAATATTCGTGGACATTTCATACAGTGTCATCTAGCTCCAAACTAGGCATATCTTGTACTATGGGAACTAGGTCACTGATAGAATACTTATAAAATATTTCTTCTTTTGTAAATATTCTTTCTTTCTTATATAAAAATTATTTTTTTATATATTATATTTACAATTATGTATATAATATTATTTAGGTTTGCACTTGTTGAAATCTTAACACATCTAGATTAATAGCTTTCGGTACACCCCCAAACTTATTCTATTCAATTAAAACTCCTTCCATCCCAAGGTTACCTGGAAGAGATCGCTTCATAGCAATAAGTCATATTGTACTGTCTTATGCCTACATTATTCATTTTGATTTATTGTTTGTCATATACAATAAAATATATGTCACAATTTTTTTAATTTCATGATTTAATCCACATACACATAAATGAAATTAATATACATAAATAATACAATTATTACCCAGACACAGAACAAACATTTATGAGCGTCACACGAATGCTTGTCCTGAATGGGAATCAAACCCGTCCTGGGTTCGATTCCCACCCAGGACACCGCAGAAGGCAGGCTACTGGCAACTATGAGGCCAGTCAAAATGTTTGTTCAGTATTTACGAAATATAGTACTATATAATTATACTCTATCCTACTCGTATATAAAAATAGCACTATTCTATTAGGAATCAAATTCCCATAGTTATGTTTTGGTTAGGGCTGTGTGTAATGTCCCTGAATATTCTTTTGTTTGAACTCACAGCTCAATTGGCAGTTCTGCCTTCGAAGCTGTAGACCGTGGGTTGGGACAAACATGGGACAAACATTGATGTCTGTCTGTGTTAATATGTTATAAGTATGAATTTACAAAAAATATATAAGTTTTCTATCGGTGATGCGAGAAATGTATGTGTATTATGTGTATTTTTTTTATTACTATTATGTACAATATCTATTTATTTGTTTTGTATTTGGTGGCTCTGTAGCTTTGTATTTAGCCTTCATACCAAGAAGTCCCAAGTTTGATTCCTAGACTGAGCAAACATTGTGTAATTAGAACAAAAATTTGGTCTTAGGTCCTGGATGTTTGTCTTTTGTCTCTGTAGTCATGCTACAATCGACGCTAAAGTAAATGTAAAAAGTTGTTTTTTTGTACATACTTAAATTATTATTTTGTATTGAAAGGTTTCTTTACCTGATACCTTTCAATATAGATTGTTGAGGTTGAAAGAGGAGGATTTTTGTGATCTATGTATTGTACAATATATTTTTCCAAAATATATATTATACACAACTGTTCTGCAGGTTTATAAATAATTGTAATTTAATTAAAATACGTTACCGTAGTAATTAATTTAATTTAAAATTAAACGACTTAAAATCTTTCATAAAATCGGCCACAGTTTCGATATGTCCTCTATATGGAAATTCCATTCAATTAAAGAACTAATCATTCAAATTGGCAAGGATATCGCATTATACAGCCGAATTAATTACCTCCTCATTTTTGAAGTCGGAAAAAATTTTCAATAGAAAGAATCATGGTAATTAGTTAATTACATACTATAGATAATGTTAACAAGAAACAATAACTCAATCAAACCAAATACCTAAATGCTGCTTTGCCAGGTTGATTAAAAGAAAATATATACCTTTTTTAGAAGTGGAAAATAAGCTTTTAAGGTTTTATCATAATTAAAATTTCACATAATTTATTAACTATAGCCTATATTATTCTATATATGGTAATAAATCAATTCCGACTAACCAGTGACAGAGATAAAAAAAAATACTATTTATTTTTTTCCGTACATTGTACCGCAATATTAGATTTGTTTTTCATATTTCTCAAAAAGCAGTTATTACCGTTTTCAGCAAATAATTCTGTAAGCACTTTCAAGCACTGACAAATATAAAATATGCTTGATTGAAACTTTTATCACAACTTTAAACATTTTTTTGCAAGTTAATGTAATGTTTGTGGTAGGTACTCTGCTAATGGGATATCAAAACAATTATTTTTCTGTTTTCTCAAAATTCTGTTTTTGTACACAGAAACATCTCTTATCAGCATAACACCGTTATCACATACCTGATATCGTAGCTCAGCACGTGACTCCAGCCGCGTCCCGTATTCGTGCGCGCGGTACAGAGCGAAACTTTTAACTCTCATCAAGAATTATTCACTTTAATTATTGATTGATCTGATATTTTATTGATAGGTTTGGGAGTCGGTCGCGGACTGGCGTGGAGATATCAGCAACAGGCGGTCGGGGGGTCAGTGGGGAGAAGGGGGGCGGAGTTAGTACGCGCCTGCGCTTCACGCCGTCACCATGGATACGGCAGCCGGATGTTTGTGATAAGAAGTTTTGTGTTTGACTGTACTCGTGCATTGATTTGCAAGATGGTTGATGATTCCAATTTCAAATTATCATAGCTCAACCGCTGGTAATGTTGTGAAGAAAAGTGGTTAGTGATTCGTTATGTAATAAAATATTACAAGTAGCTTTGTATTTGGCTTCCATTACTACTAAAAATATAATCATTTGTTGTTTCATCTAATACAAGGATGTCGTGCGCCTGTAATTTTGCCAGCACCCACACCCTTCCACTGGAACACAGCAACACAAGTGCATTACTGCACTTGTTCTTTCTTGGTCTTTTCATACTTTGGTCGGGAAGAACTAAGTCGTATTGGTGTTAGAGGCAAAGGTAACCACTAAAAATATTGTCATTTGTCTTGTGTTTGTCCATGCCATATGCAACACAGGGAATCCTAGTACAGAGTATAAGTATGTCAACGTTATTATGCTTCACAATTTGAGTGTGTTCCAGTGAGATGAGCCTGATAGGGTTATTCCCAAAATACTCCATTATTTTGCTCTAAAAAGATAAGAATCCTGGAAGATATCGCTTATCTGTTTTATTTATTTATGTACCATTGCTTTTGATGTTATGGTGTACAATAAATTAATATTCTATTGATTCTCAAACTAAGAAATAAATATAGAATAAATATTTAAAAATATTGCATTAAAGTTGCATCCTGCTCCTTCGTGGAGCAAAAGTTGGAACAGACGTAAACTTAACAAATAAGACTATCTAAAACATGGAAACTGACTGTAATTTGACATATATGTGTGCATGTAATGTGCCTGGGGAGTTCCTGTGACACGTTATATACTCACGAATATGTGTACGTCATTTTAAAATTTGACATGTCCAAATGATACTTGAGATGTAAAGGAATAAATGACTTTGACTTTGACTGAGATCTAAAGGAATAAATGAGTTTGACTTTGAGCACTTTGAAAAATAATCCTGGAGTACTTGGGGAATAAGCCCCTGGTAGCATACAAGTACCTACAGGTACTCACGTAACAGTGTTTGAGGTAAAAGCATCGGACCATAAAGTTTTGTTTCACTTTAAGGGAAAGCTCTATACAGGTTTATTGTATAGGGTGGATCGAGTTTGTTCACTTCTAGTGAATAATATGTGATATATTTTTGAGTTTGAGTTTTTTCTTTATTTTACTTTTATTTATTTATTGGAGAACCACCAGTCTATTACGTTTAAATTACATTATTGTAGTTATGGGGGAGCCAACTAAAGGTTCTCACGTGTATGTTTTGGCGTATATAATAAAACACAGTGAGAACTTCGATTACAAAACAGAAGAGTGACAAATTATAAATGTAACACATACAGTGGATAAACACAGTTAGGTTATAATATTAAGACAAAGTTTATGACAGAAGTTGTTATTGGTTTAGATAGGAATATCAGTTACTGAGAAAAAAAAGACATTTTACATTACATTCCCTATTTAGCTCTCCTCGACTTGATCTTCCTCAAGTACTGTAGTACAAAATGAACTAAAAATGATATATTGTTCTCGTTAAACATAATAGCCCGACTTAAAAAAAACCGGCCGCGCACGAAGGGTTCCGCACTATTATCGGTTGGTTCCCAGTTGCAACGATAGCACGAGCTAAAATACAAGTGGCGCCATCTAGTTTCTTCATATCCTAACAATCACGTTTTTGAATGAAAGCCCCTTTACATATTTATTTATTCTTTCTTTTTAATATTTGTTGTTATAACGGCAACTGAAATACATTTTCTGTGAAAATTTCAACTCTCTAATTTCTATCTCTAATGATTCATGAGACACAGCCCGGTGACAGACGGACAGACAGACAGACAGCAGAGTCTTTCAAATAGGGTCCCGTTTCACGAAGCCCTAAAAATACCTGGAAGCGTCATCTTCTCTAAATAAAATTATAAACCTACGAGATCAATAATAATACGAAACTTGTTCTTATTATAAAGTGTAGTTTTTTCTAATACTACGGACGAGCTGAAGGCCCGAAGGATGAACAGACTCAAGTCGTATCGCGTTGCATCTGTCACCTGAGACGGGGATATACGCCTAACAACGCCTTACGCCTATAACATACGCCTGAGATTTCACCGGCACCCACATCCTCCCACCGTAACAGCAATGCGAGTCATGGCGGCAGATTACCAGGTGTGGACGCTACTACTCCAGATGAACTTGGCTCAAGTTCTACTGCTACTTTTTGACTTAACAACGTTTTGTCGCAAAAGAATCAGCCTGTATAAATGGATAGTTCCCTTAAGGGCATGAGTAGTTCAGTGCGTCCAACTCGAAAGTGAAGAGAGCAATGAGAGAGCTATTTGGAAAATGGTATCAGCGAGCATTTTTTGGCGTAGTAAAGATAAGTAGATGTGAAACTCTCATTGTTGTACAATACAACACAGTTACAGTAAAATAAAATATAAGTTTGCAATGATATGTTAAGTGCAACAGGCGGCCTTATCGTTTAAAGATCGCTTAGATAGGTGATTGATTGATTGAACAAGTGATTGATTGAAAAAAATCAAAACCATTTCATAAAAGATACACCCAAATCAGTACACAACGGGTGCAGAATAAAGTTTCATTACAAATGGAATTGTAAAGGTCTCACATCCATAGGTGAGAAGCCTTTAGTAACTCTGGGTGGAGCCAAAAATAATGTGGTTGATCATGATTTAAAACGAAACACTTTTATTAAAAAGTGTCATCAGAACCACAGAATTACAGCCAATTTTAATGTATTAGCAAGTCTTATTTGTTAAGATTACGTTTGTATCAACACGAACAAATTGCGACAACAAAAAAATAAAAAATAAATTAATGTAGTCAAAGTTAGCTATGATTTGAGAGTTATATCGTTGTTGGTCTTAATATAATAATTAAATAAGTGAACAGTCAAACATTTCACACAGCGCCATCTAGCCCCAAACTAAGCATAGTTTGTGCTATGAACCAGTACCAATACTTAAACCCAATACTTAAATTAATTTTTTTTTACTAAACACATACTTTAAACATTTTAATAGCCAAACAGACTAATCTACTGTGTACTTAGTCACAAATAGCTACTTAAAAATGTAATCCTAAAACAATAAAATTAACTACGATAAAGATTTCGTGTTCTCCGTAATAAAAACCAATCCATTATCCTTTGGGGTTGTAGATTCAAATCCGTCCTTTGACGGCCGTGATACAGATACCTATTAATTAATGCCTTTAATCCTTCCTCGTATTACGAAAACAACGTTGCCGTTTTTGTAGGCTTGCGCCAAAGGGCTCCAACAATTATAATGATGAAATAATCAAGTATCTGGTATAAAAAACGAAAGAAACCGACTTTATTACTTTCAAAGTGAAAATACGCAATTTTTTTTACTTGGATGTCAATTTTCCAGTTTTGTTTTAACAACCAAAGCATTGAACCGATTTTGATAAAAGTTGTATGGAATCTGAAAATTATAAAAATTAAAAGGGCTGAATATTATTAGCGGTATATATACGTCTTTATTAAAAAAAAAAAATGAATATTTAATTGAATAGAGTATACCTTGAAATTAGTATTCATATCACTTAAAATTAAAAAGTAGAAGATAAATATATTGAAATCCGTTTATTTGATTTTTTAATGAGTCTTGTATACCATTGAACTTAATTTGGAGATCTTTGGAATAGACTTTTCGCCCCCTCATGGGGTTATTAGCGAAATAGCAGACTTTTCCTTTAATTTTTTTGCTTCTTTTTCCAATAATATTTATATATCTCCTGCCTACGTAACAAAACAACAATTAATGAGTTTTTCTAAGAAGGTATATATTATGACGCATTTTTTGGCAACTCCTTTTTCATTATCGTCTTTTGTTATTGTATTATTTATCGGAAATACGAAAATATCAGGAATACCTTTCTTGTTTTTATTATATTATCTTCGAGATCGCAAAAACAATACAACGTATCAATGACTTGATGGCGTCTTAACCAACTTAGTACTGAAAGCCAAAAGGCCCAGGATTTAACATCGACTGCAAACAGCTTTTCACCAATCTTGGATGTTTTATTATTGTGGCTGTTCATGTTATCTGCGACACTGAATCCTAGTATCAAGAACAAAAACATATAATTTTTTCAAACGACTTACAGAGTAACCTCTCTCGATTCGGCTGTATTTTCATTCCATACCCAAAGGGACCCTATTACTGAGACTCCGCTGTCCGTTCGTCTGCCTGTCTGTGCGTCTCTCACCAGGCTGTATCTCATGAACCGTTTGAGAGTTGAAATCTTCACATATAATAACGAACACTAAAAAACAGAATAAAATAAATATTTAATATAGAAAAAAATTTAATATTTATTTTATATTTATTTGTATTAAATAGATTTTATGAAAAATAAATATTCGCCGTCATCTTGTATCCGATAAAAAAAATATGTTTGCGTCTATGATACGAGAATAATTTACTTTCGTTTTTTCTAAATAGTATCCATTAATAATATATTTAAACAGTATTTTACGGCAAATATTTGTGGGAATACAATTAAACTTTAATTTCTACGACAGTAGCTTACGATAGTGTAACTGCGAATCCTTCGGAAACTACGTGAAACTATGTATGTACGAGTATGTTCAAACTCAATATTTCACTTGTGAACTTCTACAGGTAATCCCCTTCTAATCTTGATCTTGGTCAGTGAGGAGAGATTGCGGGGAAACCCCGGTCTAACTTCGTGGCGATAAATAACCGAGTCAGTTTTACAGCTCATGAGAACATACGATCGAACTTTTACGGACGGTTTGTAACGTAAGTCTAGAGCGGTAATTGGATATGTCTTAGGTCAGTTTTGTTTTTTTTTTTTTTTTTTTTTTTTTTTTTTTTTTTTATGTGACATATATGGCGGGACCAGCTAAAGGCACACCTAATGTCGAATGATTACCTCCGCCCATAGCAACAGCAATACGACTCAGGTCCTCCCCGACCAAAGTCTAAGAAGTCAAGTCGCACCCGTTCCTTCTTGCTTCTGCTTCCCCATGGAGGGAGGGATAGGGGTTGATAAGAATGCATGCTCTAGTAGGTATACATATATAATTTAAAAAGTGACGTCTCCAAGTATTTTTTAAAGAATGTTTGTATGTTTGTTTTCGATTTTGTAAACTAACTTCTATTTTAGAAAAAAAATGAAGGAATTAGGATTCCGCACAAAATAATTTTAAATTCCACTCGAACACAGGGAAGATAACCTTGAGAAGATAAAAAAAACCTCTCTTAAAACCAGCCAAATTATCATTTTTCTAGGTGAAACCTAGCCGAAAAACGTCATTAGTACAATTGTGGACATCAAAGACCCAGAAACCAATAAAAAAGAATATAACAGAATTCATATCGCTTCAGCTCGTGCTTTAAGCTATAAACATAAGCTTCATAGCATTAAGTGGATAATCCAAGCTTCATACGCTCATCTTTATAATGGATGCAGTGAAACCATTTATTGCCCTCGGCGTTTTTATGATACCACCATATGACTAAACGGATTAATAAACTGATTTAGATTCAGCAATGAAACCACTTCATCATAATAATTGGCGGCTGCATAGGTTAGTAACCTTCGTAGCGAGGGTTCTGGACTTCGATTCCCGGCTGGGCAGACTTTATGATTAGCATAAAGTTTGTTCTTGGATAATGGGTGTTTGTCTTGAAATTCTGTTTGTCCGTGCCACATACTACACAGAAATCCTAGTACAGAGGTATGAGTGTGTAATAGTAATCTTCTTGTTCTTCTTCTTTCGTATGAGTAAGTGGCAAAAACCAAGAAAAAAACCTTTATCCACTCCACGAAACCAAAAATAGGTACACATATTAAGTTAAATAAATCAAAAATATACGTAATTAAAAATAGATACATATTTTAAGAAGTGCCCGGGATTAATAGATATCTAGCTCAGCATAATTTGCACTGGCTGTTAGTGCAACGCTGGTACTGCTAGCCTTGAGGTAACCACCTCACAAGAAGTAATATAAATCAGAATAAACATACACAAGATGTTGAAATGACACGACATATCGCTACAATTTCATTCGTAGCAAATTCTCAATCGCTCTACGCCCGTAGAGGAGCTACGAATAGTTCTACGAAAGTACTAACTTATTTAAACGGAACCTTATATACGGAACCTGTATATAAGGCTCCGTAAATACAAGTACTAATATATTGGCACAGTGTACTGACTAGTTTGTTAGCTCAACTAATTTATCTGGACCGACTCGAACGAATGGTCACTGCAGTGATAAATATTAAAACTTTTCGCCAAATACGTCGGTTTGCTTTAAGAATTGGCTTAAGTTCTGTTGTGTAAATAGAATATACGTTGGGTTTAGCTTGCATTTTATGGCTGGCAGTTTTTGGTTTCAAGCGATACTTGAAAGCAAACATCTTGTTTTAACCAAAAGGCATTTAAGGCATATATTTTGGGGGGTCCAGTTGCTCGCGTCCGTAGGTGTATACCCTTTGATTCCCTACACGTACCCCCTGGATGGTGCTAAAGGAGCAACCAAAAGTAGCAGTAGAACTTGTGCCAAGTTCGTCCGGAGAGGTACTGCCACCACATCTGGAATCTGCCGCCAAGCAGTAGTGGTTGCATTACTGTGTTCCGGTGGAAGGGTGTGGCTGCCGGTGAAATCACATGCGCACCACTTACTCACCACTTACCATCAGGTGGGTCCTCAGCTCGTTCCGTAACGAATTCAAATAAAAAAAAAAAGATTAATTATACATTTTATAAGCAATGCATATGTTTACCTACTTGTATTATCTGTGTCTTTTAAGTTGACTTGCTTCATGGCTTAATTGAAGTAGTTCTGCCTTCTGCGTTTTACGAAGTGTGTTCAATTCCCACTCAGGACAATTTCTGTGACGAAAATCGATGTTTTTTTTGTTTGGGTGTTAATATGTATCGTATATACATTTTTAATACAAAAAATACTATTTAAGTATTCTAATTTGACTCATGAGACTTTACTGGTGTCATAAATGTAAAATTCAAATTTAGTATATAATTAAATAATATCTTCCAAGCATTTGAATACACTGAGATTTGAATGGAACACAGCACAATCGTATCAAGATCCTGGGGCTGCAATTTAGCGCATGCAAGGCGGCAATCCATCATGATGGATTTACAGGGATCCCTTCGTCATGTCGAGGTCTTCCTGTTCCATTACTACTGACAGGTACGTGGTAGTAATTTAGCCTAGTTGGATATATAATCAAGTAACATTCGTATATGAAGGGGATTATGGGGGATAAAAGTGAGAGAAATGCATGTATGTACTTATATAAAAGAAGTCGTTTATTAATGATTGTTCTAGTGAAAATGAACAGAACTCTGTCTTTCTGTAATACAACAGTGCATTGAATAAAGACCAATTAGTCCGCTAGATCATACGCTACAATAAACTCAAACTCAAACTCAAACTCAAACTCACTTTTTCTAAAATAAGAGTAGCCAAAATTAAAATTATTTATTAATAATTAATAAAAACGGAACAAACATAATTTTTGGTTCTAAAACATGTCGTTTTCCTCACGAAGTTTTACTTCACCGTTTCAAAAATTGTTATCGCGTACATTTGAACCTGGGACCTACAGATTGAAAGTCACCGTTTGTGCCCATGGGGCTAGAATCCTAACTATCTTATAATATGAATAATAACATAAATGCGAAAGTGAGTTTATGTATTTGATTGTTACGCACCACAAAAACCACAAAATTGATTGAAAAAATATTAAGTAAACTAAGCTATATTTTATCTCCGTATACCAATGGGAACGGGAACAATGCGAGTGAAACCACGGGGTGGCAGCTAGTATTAAAATAACTATAAAATGGTAAATCAGAACCGCTTAATGCCAGACGTATATCCATTTAGGTGATTCCCGACTATCTACTACAACAGTTGGATGGCGGACTATTAAGAACTTGCTTTTTATATCTCATAACATTACTGAAACTTTTAGTATTTTCTGCTCAAGAAAACCCTTTATCTTTCAAGCTCAGACCGTGTTACAAGGAGACTAAGCTCTGTTCGTTATTCTAGACAACTAGGTTGTAATCAAGTGACATGAAATGATAAGTTATTTGCTTTTCGTACTACATGACAGAAATTCCCTGAACAAAACCGTTAATTTAACTTATGCAGTACGATTCCGTATCACAGATGGATTGGAAACACAATTACTGCAAAAAACTCACGACAGGGTAGTTTTAATTGTTTGACTTTGCCGAATGTTGAATCCGGGGCTTTTAATAATTGTAGGGATATGTATGGAAAAAAATAGCAGGTACAAGGGAGTGCAAAAACTTATTGACACGAACATGTGATCTCGTAGATAGCTATAATTATTAAAACAAACACTTTTTTAACAAATATCAAGAATTTTTCAAGGATTCGGAGTGTAAAATTTCTGTCATTTATTTTACATATTGTACATTGATATATTGTACTTCGAGATTTTGGTAGATGCTATTGAAGGATAAATATTCAATCAATATTGTAGCATACGTATTCAATTAACTTACTGATATAATCATTCACTCGATTACAATTGATGATTAACAATTGGCTCGGAAAAATCCCCCGATCTTGGAAACTTACCTGAAACAATAAAAAACTCGTTAGCATTATAAAACTATATCATATAGTTGGTATATATATCATATAGTGACTATGTCATATAGTCCCTTCTTGGTAGCTGCTGTCCATGTGTGTACACAGAACAAACATCAAGAGAGTCAAACCCACGAACAACAGAGCAGAAGGCACTACTAGGCTATGAAGCCAAATTTTTTAGTATAACAGTTTGAGTGTATAGATTTCGAAAGTAAAAACAAATACAATCCCAACCGTCGCAGTTAATATGAATTTCTACGAAACTTAAATTTTAATTATTCGCTAGAAAATAGCAATTATAACAATCTGGGTAGTACATAATTTTGCTAAAACAGAGAGTCATTTATTACGAGCTTATTAGTAGCACCCTCTGGGAGGCTGCACAGAATATCTTTGCTGTGTAAAGTGAAATTATTATGATACTAGACAAAGTTTTACATGAAATAATATTTTATTCTAGCTAGCTCTAGATCTACTAGCGAGAATAAAATAAAACTAGCATAGAATTGGAATAGAACTTGCTATTTTTTCGAAGATTTCGAATTATTTAAAGGTGTTTAGATAACACTAACAGAGCAGATTAGAATCAAAATTTTCCAAAATAAATAATAATCAACGGAAATACATAATTCATAAGATGACGCTTTCCCCCTGAAAGGTTAGGCAGAGCCTCAATGGGCCAACTTTCAACATTTGAACTTAGAAGCATACAGTGAATGAAATGAATAACTCAGCTGCCAGTTACCTTCAATTAATAAATTATTTCTCATTATTTTCAGACATTTATGTCAAAATTTATAACAACAAGTTATATATATATAGATATGTCAATAAATATTAAAATGTTTACCGTAAAACTACCTAGCACTACCTATATAAAACTCAATTGCGATCCTGTAAAATCCCACAAGCTTCCACTTTCAATAAACCCTATCCCAAAATCCATAACCTTGGTAATAAAAATGTCCGAAATGTATTTACTCCAACCGAAATAGATAACTCCTAGTCACAGTATTGAACGAGTTAAGGGGATGTTTCCATGCGAGCGACTAGACGCTACATTTTATTTGATTTCAGAGACCAGGTAGCACTCATCATTTAAGTAACCCAAATGAGTGTTCTGCCTAATATTGTATTACGACGTACGTACACAATATTCAACAAACTCTATAACCATGACGATACATTTGCAAAAATACTGTTATTCTATTGGGTGTTCCTGGCTTGTTTTCTCCCATGAGGGTCAGATAGGGACTTAACATACGCCAAATTTAGTTATAAGAACACGTTAATAAAGTAGGTAAATATTTATACAAAATTCGTAAGGTTTTTTTTCGAATTCAAAGGTAATTAAGATCTTTGTCTTTACTTTACTTTGACATTGCTTCTTTGTTTTACTGTATAAAATAAATCAAAAATATTTATTTTATTAGATAAATAATAAGGTTTGTAGAACGCTATTATACAATTAGATAAGATTAAGGACCGCGTCTTAACCTATAGCATTTCTCGTCGCATGTTTCAGAACTTCACTTTTAACACAGAAGAGTGTCTCGTCGCATATTTCAGAATTCCACCTTTAGCACAGAAGAGATTGTATTCAATTTACTGACAGGTCGTTTTGATGATACACGTGCTCACACTGTTGTGCTGGATTTATGCTTGAGAGGCACGTCTTAATGCTGCTACACACGGATAGATTTACTGATGAACTTGTTGGCGAACATGCTTTTGGCTCAGTGACTCAACAGAAATCTTTAGCCCTGTCACAGATAAAAAATGCTTACTACATACCAGATTTCTGCTGTCTGATGTTGCTATATATGGATAGATTTACTGCTAAACTTGTTGGCGAACATGCTTTTGCGTGGAGTGACTCAACAGAAATATTTATCCCCACCACAGATTAAAAACTTTTTTTTAAATATAATACATTTATAGTTTCTTTCTATATACAATTATTGGTAGAAGCAAACGTACAAATTGTATGATTGTGATTTCGATAACGTTATGACAAAATTAAAAAGTATTTTTGTAAGTAATTCTTAAACTCAAAATATTTAATTGAAAACTTCTATTTCTGTATACCATAATGTTTAAAACTCATTCTGTGTGAAACGACTGCATAGACAGTTCGCTTTCTAACTACCCTTTGAATTCCGTTATTTACGGTTCTAACGGTGAATAAAGAGGTTCGTTAGGATGTCTCGTTATGTGTCGCGTGCATACTCGTGGATGCTTGCTCATCCGAATCAATTCACACCCCCCTTACTTTGTTTAATAAGTTGTGATGATTTCGTTGCCATTACAAATAATAGGGATAATTTGGTAGGTTTAGATGACTTTATAGCTTAGTTGAAGCTATACTGTTGTGTGTGTGAAATTTGTTATGGACAGCAGTGTATGTGTGTAAACGTTATCTAAAATCTAAGGCTCAGTTTCTTCGTTTAAATTTGTGTAAAAAAACATATTTTTATAAGATTTCTATATAAAAATCTTTCTGGTAAATCAAAATGAAGTTAATCTGCAAGTCTATTACAGTACTTCTACGAGTAAATACGAACTGCCTACACAAAACTTTACATTATGTTGGAATTCAGAATATAATCATTCCGAACTATAATATAAGTGAAGCAAGTTAAAGTAAATAAAACTGCAAGATTAATATTATTGTACATCTGTCGTTAATTACTGGAAAATTAATCTATTACTTATGCCTACAAAACATATTCCTAATTATACAACATAAAAATTGTTTCTACTTATGTCCGTGATAGACTTTGAAGCCATCCAATCGATGTGCCCTAAACCGGTATCATTAGAAAGGCAATAATGTGAGGATGGTTTTAAGCTACTAAAACAATGCATTACGCACAAAATTTATTTATTTTTTTAAGCTTATATCCGCTAGTTTAACTTCAACTTAAATTTAAAGTACCGTGCACACATTCTAAGCAGCTATCTTGCATTGCCAAATCCACTATTCAATGAATACAAATAAAGCCGGCACTAAACTCCAGTCCAACGAAGACGTATGGAGTATCGCACCCATTTCATTCTTAGCGTCGCCGCGCTCAATCTGTTTTATAGCTGCTACGTGAGACTGGACCGTGTACTTAGACGGTCGTAAATTTACTAGCACCATGCTTAGGTAGCCTTAATTGCTAGACCAAAATTAAATAGCACTATTTACTGGAAGTCTAAACTACAGCTGCATAAACATTGTTTGTGTCAGATTCTTCAGCGTTGTCAGCGTTTTTTTACAAGCTTTTATTTATTTTTTAACTTGCAATGTATGTTTGTCCAGGTGATTATCTTTAACTGATTTAGCAGAAAATTTGTATACACGCTTATTTTGGATGACAATACATGTTTAGCTATGTGACGTCATTCTAAATTCAATATGGCAGATCATCCAAGATGGCGGACCAGTTAATTTATCTGCAATACCATAGTATGGGTATCAAATGAAAGAAAAAAGCTTGGGTTTCAAAAGTTTTTCAGATTTATTCAATAGAAATTTTATAAAAATCGGTTAATAGTTTGGATTTTATCTAGACTTTAAAAGAAGTCAAAATAACTAGACTTTATGTTGGCTTAGTAATAAGATATCCTACTTAACGAACTAGTTTGAATATTCATACAATTTATTTTATTACTTAGTATTAAATACCAAATTAATATAATAACTATTAGAAATACGCAAAATCAAAAGCCTTTGATAACTCAACAGTGGATACTAAGAAACGATCACCTCAATTCTAAGAACCAATCATTTTTATTACAATTTTCATAGTAAATTAATACAAAATATTTCCTTGAATTTATAAAAAAAACGATTTCACGGATATACAAAGTGATGGCAATCAAAGTTCAACCAATCAAAATATCGTAACGTTACCAACGAAATAAATCGATGCTCAATATAAAGTGAGCTTGGTTTAAAATTGCTTCATCCTGCCTACCAAGCACTGAATCAGGTCGACTGAAAAAAAAAACTCAGTAACGAAAAGCCGACAGGTCGAGTTTCACCAGAGATGTTTAAGGGGTAGATGGATAGTAGGATAGATTTTTTTCCCTTAGTAATAAAGTGACTGAACGAGCAGGGCCTTAAACAACAAAAATATAACTCTAGTAGTTCTACTACTATATTATGAAATGACCTAGGTTGCGCCCGACACTCTAAGACGGGAATGATACGCCTCAAGTGCAGGGCCTTAAACTACAAAAATATAACTCAGTTGTTCTACTACTATATTATAAAAAGACCTAAGTTGCGCCCGTCACTCTATCACCGGCGCCCACACCGTGGACACACAAGTGTCCTAGAATAAGGCTGTTTTATAAAAAATAATGATAATGTCTTAGAAGAAGTTTTAATTAGAAACAAGTACTTACACGTGATTTTTTAAGAACATTAGCCTAAAGTAATTCTTGAATCAAAAACTTTGCATATAGGATTTAAAGAGCTACGTTTGAACAAGCGCTTACTTTGCAACAAAAATGTATGAATTTGTAGGCACATAATATTATATAAATTAGCATTTCCATGTCATTTATTTAAAATTCACCAAATTATTTTTTTTTTCTTTGGCCGTGAATTATGAGAGATAAGGTGGAAGGGTGTGGCTGTCGGTGAAATCACATGCGCATGAGATGTATCATCCCCGTTTCGGGTGATGGACGCAGCAGGATGAATACGACTCAGTAAAGATTTGGATCTCATACTGAGTCGCGCGCATTACTGTTGTCGTGGGCGAGGGTCACCACTTATCATCAGGTGGGCCCTCAGCTAGTTCCGTCACTTATTCACATAAAAAAAATGTACACGTATAATGATTTAAGACTATAATTATTAATACTAACAATACTATTTATCTACAAGAAGAAGAAAAAGAATTGTCACATTTTCGGCAAGATGCTACTTCCATGTAACAAGGCCTCAATATTACATGTGATACATTTTACTGATGCAGTCTCTATAGCTTATAATTCTACGGTATTCCACTTTTTTGGCTTCGCAGTCGAAAGCGTTGGCCGTCCGGGCAATAATTGTATTTCAGGCGCGAGTATATTAAATTTTGTATACCTGCTATACCTGTTATACCTGCTATATCTCGCCCCATTTTCCGAGAGGTATTGAAGCTCGAAACCAGAAAATGAATGCGTGGAAGCGCTTGTAAAACTTAATATTTCTGGTTATTTTCAACTTCTGTTGTAGGGGTTCTGAATATTTATGAAAGTAAATGATTATATCTTTAAACTTGTACTATAAGAACCAGGTTACTGATAAAATGTTTAAGCAGTAGTCTTTTTCAAAATATATATAATAAAATACTATCTACTTAGGTATATGCACGCCAGAGCAGCTTTTACTTTAGCTAAATAATTAATTTAATGGATGCCCAGTGGGCTTCGTGCAATCAAACTAACTCAACCCATTTTAATCTTCTCAACCCCGGCGGACACCTGAATGGTATTGTGTTCCAGGGACTTTCAAATGGATTTAATCCATTGCTGGTAATGTAGGTAATGCTAGATGTTTTATTGTATAAAACTTTCCAGTTGATGCAACGCTAAGAAATTGCGCCGCTTGCTCCTATCCTGGGTACGGGGCTGCGTAATAGAGACAATTTTTCCGAGATCGATGTTACTCCATTACAAGACGAGGTTAAAATGAATATTTGCGATTTAAATTCAAATATGGAATACCCTAATTTTTATTTTTTCTAAGATGTTATATTTATTAGTTATTATGCTATTTAAAATATCGAGAATGTTTATTTTTAAAGATGTTTGTTTACGCTTTTTATTCGCCAACGGTGAACTGATATAAATGATTCTTCCAAAATTAAAATCAAGTTTTTAAAATCAATTCCAAGCTGAGCCAACAGACGTTTTCCTGGTTGTCTCAATTTGATAATCAGCAAAAATCCCATAGAAAAATATCCTTTCAGTAATTCCCGATTTCTATCTTTTCCCGTGAATTTTTCAAAGAAATTATATTATTCAAACCTTGTCCTAACTATTAAGAATACAACCAAAATAAAAACAGGCAAATCGGTCCAGCCGTTTCCTAGTTTTAGCGAGACTCACGAACGGAAATTGATTTTTATATATAAGAAGAAGACAATCAACTATGCCAGTAGGTGAGCAGTATGTACAATATGTTAATGTCAGTGGAGGGAGGCGAGCGAGAAAATTTCTAAATTATTTTTTAAAAATCGAGCACTGTGACGTAATTATAATCTGTTTAAATATAAAGTAGTGTATATATTATAAAAAATCACGCTCCAAGTTAAAGTCAAACGACATCTATTTGTCATCTCGTCCTGTCTAGGCGTTCTGTATAAATTTAAATTTAAAAAAAAAATATAAATTAAAAAGTAAATTTTTTTTTGTTTGTGTTGGCAGTTTATATGATTATTTCCAATTTTAATTTGGTTTTTAGGTAAAATGCCAAAGTAATTTTTTATAGAAAGTTGCGGAAAATTTACTACTTTGAAACTGTGAAATCTACAAAATGAATTAAATATATCTGTAGGCTGAAAATAAAAAATAAAAATGTCGCATAAGTCTGTGGTGAAATAATATATAATTATGGTAATACCCCGAGCAGACCAGCCGTCTCGTTTATTCTAATCAATGGCGCAACGAGCACGAATGAATAAGAAATTAGATATTCGATTTTTCTTATTTAAGTACGAACCACAGATAATGTAAAAAAAATGGAATGTACAAATCTAGCTACCATTCTATGTTGGAATATAAACTAACGTCAACTATCAGAAGAAACGGAACGGAATAACGGAAATAAAGTATTTTGACTTTAAACTTGAGTACATATAGCTACTAATAACTCAGAATCCAAAATATAACCAAAGAAATCGAAGAATACCAACGAAAGACAAATACTGATAACAATTTCGCTCCGTCCGTGGATATTGCGAAAATATCTCGGCATATTAAAATGTAATATTACCGTCAATACTTAATATAATTTGGACCGCGCCTTAGGCAATGAACGAACGGTCCAAAATTTGCTTACAAATTTATGAAATGAAGTAATTTTTGGTGACGCCGTCGGGGTTCTAATAATAGTTTGTCTTAGGAAGACTTTCGTGGTGTAGCGATAATTTACGGCTAAGAAAACGTGTGGTACGCTATCGCAGCTTCGGATGCGGGGATAACTATAGTACAATTGTTTTGAAACATGTTTCGGTTAACAACAATTGTTTTGAAACATGTTTCGACTGAGTGCTATGTTAGAATTAAAATTGGCTGTTAATAGTTTCAAGATTATTGCACTGGTTTCGTATTTTTACTCGACTGCGTCAGAAGGATGTTTTTCAAGTGTTTTTATGTATGTTTGTATATTTTTTTGGCACGCTCTGTAGCCTAAACGGCTTGATGGATTTTAGCTAGAGATTGGTTTTAATCAAATTATAAAAATTAAAATGGCGGACATGTAGCAATGTAATAAAAATAATTCAAACTAAAATGAAAAGTTCCACAAACCACGTTCCCAATTTCATTCCAAACATGAACATTTGAAACAAAATCAACCAAACGCCCAATCCTCCTTCCACGACCAAAAGACTTTATACACAGAATAAAAATCGGCGTCACGTTCGCAATATCGGGCAGTGTACACTCGTCTTAGGCGGCGCCACCGTCGCCAATCAATATGGCGTTGCTAGGCAACGATCATGTTGCAAAATAAACAATCAGACGAACGGGCCTGAGCAAATTTACCTTCTTATTTTATTACTTGTGTCAACATTTTAGATCTATATTATTGGATTATTTACTCCCGTACACGGAGTATCATGTTTTTTTGATTTATTTATCTGTATATTGTTTGGAAGATGGTTTTGTTACCGCCTTGCGCTCCGGAAATATGTGGGAGGGATTTTAGAAACTCATTGCAGAAGCCGAGTCCTAATTATCCGTATGGACACAAAACCAAGAAGAAAAGGATTGTTCCTGCCTTCACCATACAAGGTTTGTTTTATAGTGGTTATTATTAAACTAATCAACTAGTTTTAGAACTAGTACAATCTAATATGTGCTCATTGATCGTGTGAGAAAGAACTGCTACCACAACCTTTACATCCAAAAGATTTAAAATCTGCTTAAAGTTACTCGAAGATGTTAATAATGTATTATGACATGAACATTATTTGCATTTTAAAATCAAGCATTAGAATTCGACTAGAGTAGTCATTATCATTGGTTTTACTAATAATGCAGACTAATCCATGGTACTGTTTTGTTTGTTTCTCGTGTAAGTAAGAAAAAAAAAAATAACAAAAAAAGCAAGACAAAAAAACCTATTTAAATATTTTCAACCGACTTTCGGAGGCGGTTATTAATTGGTTTTTTTTGTTACCTTATTGCTTCTTCATTTATAAAACGATTTCAAAAATTATTTATTTATTTGATAGAAAGTTGCTTTTTATAAAATTTCTATGGGACCAGTATAAGTCCCATAGAAATTTATAAAAATCGGTTTAATAGTTTGGTATTTAAATCAAAATAACTGGAAAAAATGTCATCCAAGTAGGTAAGCGAAATTAATTGTTTTTGTCCTGTAACTTATTTCTTCGCCCGATTTGGGTGATGAAAAAAGTCAGCCTGATTGGGTACCGATTTCTCGTTTTTATATATAACTATAAGGACGAAAAATAAAAGTTGAAGGTATATTATTATTTTTTTTTAATTTTAAAGTATTCCACAATGTTTATTTTGCAGCAATGCAGAAGAACACCAGAGTGGTAGGCCCTCCGCAGAGCGGGGTCCGCGACCCCTTGCCGGCCAAACCGACCATGTTCCGCAAGTGTTACCAGCGGGGGGAGTTCCCACTGACAATCGAATTCACCAACTTCGGGAAGCAATTGGCATGGAAGGTAAATGTAATATATCTGGCCTCATATCCCAGTTTGTAGCAGCCTTCTGCACTGGAGGTCGTGGCCTCGATTCCTACGTGGCATGACATGGTTGTTACTACAAGTTTTTGGATATGATTAGAATTTGATCTAAGACATTCCACAAGATGTTTTGCTTCTGAAATAATAAAATCCTTACTCGCAAACCTCTGATATTTCCACAACAAGAACACAGGCTACACTAGCCAAAGTGGAAGGGGTTTTAATGTACCAAGGGGGGCCAATCTGGATTGGCAAATGGACTTTAAAACGCCTAAATTTTTGTTCTAAGCCAAATTGGTTTTCTCACGAGATTTTCCTGTTATGACAACGTGGTTTTGTGAATATAATTTTTTAAGCAAAAAAGTTATTTGTCAGTTCTGTATCTGAGCGTGGTGGCCCAGTTGTACAGACGGTTTCAATCTAAAGGTCTTCTCCATTGGTTCAAACCTACACGGGAACCAATGGAGTTTTTCACTGGAAAAAAATATGTCCGCGATACCGCTTAGCATTGTCATGAAAACGCCATGCCTTGTCTTGCCATGTCAAAACATCGAAGACATGTAACATTTACCAATTTGCATTAGGCTTCCGTGGTAGATTAAAGCCTAGTCACTCTCAATTATCAAGAGTTATCAATTATCAACTGACCTACGGTGTCCCCGGAGTGGGAAGATGCTTTTACGGGTATATGAGCCAGCAAGCAATGGATTGATAACTGGTCCGCACCACGCTCTTGCATATATTATTATATGTCCAGGTTCCAGTTGAAAAGCTGGATTTCCACCACTATCTGCCGATGTTCTTCGATGGTCTAGCAGAGGGGTCTTACCCATTCAACTTCATCGTGGAGCGTGGGATCCATGACCTGATCACCAAGGGTTCTTACAAAGTGCTCCCGGTTGTTCCTCAGTTAATCATCCCAATCAAAAGTAAGTTGAATCATCATTTTTATGCTCTTAATCATGCGTTCCTTATGTTTCCATTGCAAAAAAACATTCATATAATAAGCTTTCTCTGTTGGTAAGTAGTTTCTTCAACATACCTCGACAAAGGATTTGAAAAAAGGTGAAATTAGTATTGTTCCTGGGAATATGTTTAAATCTTTTTTTAATATGTTTTGTGTGTGTTTGTGCTCGCATTTCTCCGAGACAGCTCGTACGAGCTGATTTTAAATGCTACTGCTTTTGTCAAGTCAAAGTCAAAAATCTTTATTTCCGTTGAATTCTTAAAAATTACTTGTTTTTTTTTTTTATTTATAAGCACCTACCAGAGCATGCGTTCTTAAAACTAAGTTTAGCGCTTGTTTAAACCCTATCCAACCTTCCATGGGGAAGAATAAGCTATAAACCTCTAATGGAAGGATTACTTTCTTTTCGCGCAAATAAATACTAAAATCTAAATAATATTTTGCTTATTACGATGTAAAAAGAAATAACAAAATATTTAGCTTGTTGTGTAGCAGAGTGACACAACACCATGGGGCTTTATCACTTATTTAATTATTAACTGAGTAATACGCTTTCTTTATAAAATTATTCCTTTTGGATCGTAAGGTAGCATTCTCAAGAAGCTTGTTAAAGAAGCGTATACAATTTTCCATAAATGATCCATTACCTTTTTGCAAACGGGATATTCTTAATATCTTGGTATATTGTTGCTGCTTTCGCACCGCCCGTGGAACACATGTAGATTTAAAAAAAAACTCACGATAGAGACGAGACGATCTGAAGGCCCACATGTTGTTAAATGGTCACCTCCACTCATAACAACAGTAATACGACTCAGTTCCTTTCCGACCGAACCAGAGACGGGTTTGTTAACGTCTCATGTGTATATGTAATTTCACCGGCACTCAGACCCTTCCATCGGAATGCAATGCGAGTGCACCACTGCTTGGTAGCAGTTTGCCAGGTGTGGAGGCAGTATTTCTTCGGAGGAACTTTGCACAAGTTCTACTGCTACTTTTTGTTGCGTGTTACCACTACTCATATTTATTTAAAGGAATTTGCAAATAAGGTTTACAAAAGTGGAATATTCCAGATGCGTTGGCCACAAAACGACCATCGGTACTGTGCCATGCGTTGACATGCATACAGATGCTTGTCACTGGCTGCGATCGCGTGGGAGAGGCACTGGTCCCGTACTACAGGCAGATACTGCCAGTACTCAACCTGTTCAAAGACAGGAACCGTAAGTTTTTTTTTTATGTGAAAAATTGACGGAACGAGCTGGCGACCCCCGCCACTTACCACCAGGTGGGCCCTCAGCTCGTTGCTTACACTGAGTCGCACTCATCCTGCTGCGTCCATCACGAAATATCATCTGCGAATTCTCGGGTTCTTTTGTTCTCGGGTCTTGGGTGTTTGTCTTGTGTTTATGTTTGTCCACACAAACAGAATGATACAGGTAATCCTAGTGCAGGGGTATAAGTGTGTAAATATTTATTTATTATTTTTATTATTATTATCATTATTATTAGTTCGTACTTAAAATGAGAAAAGCAGCAAATACGTCCATATCAGCCCTCTAATGTTCCCTCTGCTGGTATACTGCACTGTTCTCAAAAAGTAAGAGTAGAAGGATCTTGATATACACGTGACCCCAGTCCAGACCCTTTAGCTACCACGATCTCCAATCTCCGCTTAAACCGATTTGTAGCAACGATATTTAAAAGAAGCTGATATGATTTCTTCTGCAAGTCATTGTAAACAAAAACCAGATACTCAGTGTCACTAACAATGCGGTTTGGTGTCAACACTGTATACCTACATCTTCCGAACGTATAAGATACAATTTGCGTCGACGGGAGTGCGTACGTGTAATTAATCTACTTTGACGGCCCGACGAGTATATTACCAAAAATAATATATCTCGTGATACGTGTCAATTATCTCGCAAGTTTGATTGATGGCGTTCGATCGAGTGGCAAGGATTCACGACAGTTGCGAGTAATATTAAGACTTAGTTATACACAAGTGAATAATTTATAAAATGTATGATAACCAGCTTCAATTTATAACTTATTTCTCACCTATAAGTTACAATCTGCCATTTTAAGAAAGAGACATGCTGGTCTACAATTAGATTTCGTTTAGTTCGATGACATATTTTTTCTAGTTATTTTGTTTTAACCACTAAACTATTTAATAAACGCATTTTGATAAAATTTCTATGAAACCAATCTGTTCCAAATTAAAAAAAAAAAATACAACCAAATAACTTCCTCTAGAAGTCGGTTAAATAGCTACTACTATATAATACAGTTTCCTCACGCTGTTATCCTTCACTCTTTATATGCTACCAATGCGATAGGACTATCTGATTGACCATATACATGGTGTCTGCCGCCCAAAGAACAGCAAAACGACTCTGGTCTTCCTCTACTGAGGTATGTGCACCAGCACCAGGTGGCATGAAACTTTCTTATTTCAGAATGACTTCTGATATAAGAAAGTCTCATGCACCTGTAATTTCATAAGCGCCCCTATTGTTCTACTGGAACAATGCGAGTGCACTTGTGTTAGGCGGCGGATTACTGGGTGCGGTGACTGTAATTCTCCGACAAACATGGCATTAGTTCTACTGGTACGTTGGGCACTATCCAGGGCATAAGTGTGTGTGCACAAAAAATTTTCAAGTGAACACTTCCATATTTTCATTTTCATTATTTCGAAGCTCGATTCGGTAACATTCCTCTAAAAAAAATTTCAGTTCTTCACCCGATATCCAATAATTCCAGCAGGATTTTTTCACGGAATTCATTTCAGAAAAAATATAAATATATTTCGTTACATATCTCTTTCAAATATGGAACCGCGTTACAAAATAAACCAATCATAAAGTCGTATTCAAAGGGAGCTTTGATTGGATGCAGAAAATTGTGTATCAATCAAAATAGTCTCATTCGGAATGTTGATGAAAATTCTACGAAATGAAATGCGAGTCTGTTTTTGTGTATCCTCGCAAACTGGTCCATGTATGATTAATTCTATTCACGTGGGATACTCGATAAATATTAAATCTTTAATGTCCTTTTAGATTCAATGTTTAATGTTGACCTCATTTAATTTTACTACAAATGTTAACGATTACTTTCTTGTATAACAAACAAATCATTGCCATAACGACGCTTTCATCGCATAAAAAAAAATTATATTGAATATTTACTTGCAGAATCATTGGGGTCCGGGATAGACCACTCAACGACCAAGGGTGAGAACGTAGCCGATATGATTGAGGATACGCTGCAGATCCTGGAGAGATACGGGGGGCCTGACGCCTTCATCAATATCAAATACATGATACCGACTTACGAGTCTTGTGTGCAGAACTAGGTTTATAGAAACATTAGTATTTTTCTCTATAGGCGCACCCACGCTGACGCGTTACCATGCTTATAAAATCAAAGTTAAACTTCAATTTATTAATTCCTTTAGATTTTAAGTGTCGTCTGGACACGACAAATTTAGATGTTTGAGTAAAACTTGATCTTGCGCATATCATGTTAGTTGATCAATCGCCGATATTGAGTAAATGCTCCTATTTCAAAGGAGGGCGAATCAAGGTGCGTTAATAGTGATATAACGCACTTTGTCTGATTTATTAAAACACTATAGATTTCAAACCTGATAATCACACTAATATTTAGGAGGCGAAAGTTGTATGCATGCTTGAGTATGTTTGTTACTCCTACACGCTCAAACGGCATAACGGATTTGGATGAAGTTTGCATAGGCTGCTTTTGATCCCTTTGATCCCGGAAAAGTGCAGTGTTCCCTTAGAACGGCCAAAGACATTATCTTTGTATGAAGTTTATCGGGATCAGAGCATAGAACACATGTATACGCTTAGAATGATTGCTTGGATATTGTAGTATTTTTAATAGAATTTCTCACACATTTAAATATTATGTAGTCTACACAACTAAAAATAATTATTTATGTCTTGACAACTCATATAATGCTGTGAAACATGATACTGTCAACTTTTACAACCAGGTCAAGTGTAATCTCTCTGTACATCAAATCCACTGATAGTTGCTTTGTATTGCCTTCTTCGTCCGCCCTACGCAGAAAGACCAGAAAGGCCATGTTATTCTATACATACATGTTCTTACACAAATATGGGGTATTATATTACAGAACGTGAAATATAACTTGTGTCATATGTATTTGATTAAAGAAACAACAATTGCTCATTTCGGAAACTTCTTGTCGTGTCGTAATGACAGTTGAAAGTATCAGTTGTTAATGTTTTGTATTAGTGAGGTTGCAAGATGATTACGACGGTTTTACCTGTTAAATTACGTGTGAATACTAGAAAATTGTAATACATTATTTAATAAAAAAAAAAGTTAGGAGCAGTTTTTATACAATAGTTTTTATACATTGAATTGCAAAGATACGATGAAACAGTTGTCCCACAACCAGAATTTTACGGCTAAATAATTCATAATTGGGTTTATTTGTCCTTTTCATTCTTTCTTTCATTATTTATGTAGAATAGAATTGTAGAAATGTAATTCTTCATCGATAGATCTTCGGGTTTGATGTGTAGAGCGCTTTATATCAATTACGATGTATTAAATGAGGCCTGGTCTATTGTGCCTTTGATATTATAAGTACCTATGCCATAATTATATTCAAATTACACTATTAGTTAAATTTACCTATTAATGTCTAAATACGCGTTTATTTACCAAGCTTGTATCAAGGCTTGTTAGTTTGTAGTACATTAATTTTGTTAAACACTTTTGTGGACAAAACTAGGAGTATTAATCAATGTTTAATGGTTATTTTATAATGTTTACTGTTGATTTGAAGTTTTAATGTCGTTTTTGGCAGTGCGCTGTGTTTTCGCCATATTTTTATGCCTAATAAATTATGCGTAGATCACAACCAGATGTTTGTTGTTTTTAAAATATAATAGCTCAAGTGTTTCTCTGTGAAAATCACGTTTATAATGAACCTAAATTCAAGTGAATTGTAATGAAACGTGATTTTCACAAGGATTAAACTTTTGCCATTTTGATGCCTATTTTTAAACTAGACATTTAATTAATATTTGTGTGATAAGCATGAAGTTTGTTCTCGGGTCTTTGGTGTTTGTCTTCTATTTCTGTTTGTCCACGCTATCTGCGGCACACCAGTTTTTTAAATATTTTAACACTTACACATAAAAACCTTTTGCCAACTTTGGTCACTCTAATACTCTCATTTATAATACTAGAATTAGGTACAATATTGTTGTACCTAATACTAGCATTATAGTTACTATTCTATACTATAATTAAAAAAAATATTGATATTCCCAAACATAGATTGATAGTAACGAATTAGTATTCATATTTAGCGTAACTCAGCTGTTCATATAAAGACAGTAACCAGAATACGAACCAACACAGAACTCAATTATAATTCAACACTAACATGCATGCCTCAGTTTGCGCGCATCATGCGATGCAAATCACTCGCATGCATAAATCTCTCTGGTTCACAGATTGTAAATTGCATCGCCCAGGTCGGACTATGTAGGCGTCCCTTGAGATTGGCTTTGATTTTGAGGTTATTGGGGGTATCATTGAGCGGGGACAATTCTCACTACATCTGTATGTCGAATACATAACTTTTGTTTTAAAACGATGTCATCAATCATTGAAATTGATAGAAGTTGTTTGTTTATCTGTTTAATTGGTCACCAAGCATTGGTGTAATTGTAATGCTTATTCCAGTGTGTGGGTGCCGGTGAAAACACACAGCAGAATCGTTATTATCTCTTGTCGGGTGAAGGGCACAACAGGATGCGACTTGAGTTTTCTCATATTTATGTAGGGAAAGTTTCCGAATTGTATTGCTGTTAATATGGGCTGACGCAAGCTCCTATGTCAAGTGGGCCTTCACCGCGTTTTGTCAGTAACATTGAAGTAATCTTGCTCAAAAATATTCTAGGATTCAAAACAAAATCCCAGCTGTCCAATCGGACAATTAACTTTTATTCTCATCAGTACGACCATGTGATATTGATAGCTTAAATCTCAAGATTAAACACCGAATCCATTGAAAACGTCGGTAGCTATTTAAATATAAAGACCCTCTTGACTGTGGAATTAATTTAACACGAATAATCTATACTGAAAAGAAAGAACAGGTAATAAACTACAATACAAAGGCAAAATAATCTGTGCATATTATTTCATAAACCCTTGCACAACGCTCAAAGCAAATATATTTTTTATTGACAAACGTTGAACAAAGTAAACAAGGCAATTTTAATATCATCTTATTGCTTCCCTGACTTATTATCTCAAGTTCATTCTCCACAGTCAGTCACAAAGATCTTATGAATGTAGATACACGCTGAAATTGCTTCTTTGAAAAAAAAAAAAAGAAATTTCCCCTTTGTGCCTACTACCATCTATACAATTGTGTTGCGAACAAATTAATACCCTTTAAATTAATGCTTATGGATTGCCTTAGTTTTAATATTTTTAAAACAAAATAATCAACACCAGTAACACTCTACTCATATTTCTTGTAAAAGCACTGATATTTTATCAGTAGCATTTATAATTAGGTTTTTTTTTTATTTTGTAGTTTACTTAGTAATGATTTATTTATAAAATATGTGTAGTTACTGAAACATAAATTATACTGGCCAGCGTTTTAACTAAAGAGGAATATAGCTAATATTTAATTATTTCAATAGCTATTGATTTAAAATATTCCAATATTTTCCATCAATAGGTTATTATTGATTAAATATTTTGTGTACAAAGGGATGGAAAATGATGGGAAATGATTGGAAAATATAGTTCGCTACCTAATTTCAATTAATTTAGTTAATTATTTCAATAATGATTCCAGATGCAAAACTTTATTAATTACTAACTGACTCAACAAATGTTTTCTTGTCTTGAATTTGAAAATCGGCTGTCAAAAATGCTATATACCAGTTTTTCCCGATTTCCTACTTTTTCCGTGATTTTTTTTCAAATAAATTATAATATACAATCTTCCCTGGACTAAGGCAAACATTTTAAAATCAAAATCAGCTAAATCAGTCCAGCCGTTCTCGAGTTTTAGCGAGACAAATGATTTACATATATAGATTATTACTACTATAATAGAATTCTAGCTGAGTAGTGTAAATCCTATATTTGTAGTCGAGATGCGATTACTAAAGAGTATTCAGGATTATAGTTCATAGGGTACATGTGATCAAAAGAAATGTTTTCTGATGCTGACTGTACTAGAAAATAAGACGAAGGCTCTTCTTTCACGTTACACTGATATTATCGGAAGTCAGAAAAAAAAAGAAACTCTAGACCAGAGCCTTTATTAATAGGATATTCAATATTATTCCTAGGTTAGGGATTTTTCGTGTCCTATGAATGTGCTATTGAATGCGAAATTGTCCGCATACCAACATTACTTCCGTTGAATTTTTATAGTATAATACTTAGAACATCACTTTTTTTTTTAATAATTTTTTCATAAATCTTTCTAATTACCAAGTTTAGCGCTTCTTAAAACCCTATACGACTTTCCATGGGGAATAACGAGCAAGAAATCCCTACTAGAAAGATTACTTTATTTTCGTAGTACGAGTTCAAACGCTATTTTTGAAGCTAACGTATTTTATATTTATCTTGTTATTTCCCAAGTAATTTTTACTTTTAAGCCTTTTAAATATCGAGGTGCAATGAGATAATGCACAATAAGTTTCCACTAGGTGATGTTACCTGAATTATGAAGGTAATTTCAGAAACATGCTTGATAACTTAGCGTTTATAGCAAGACTGACAAAAAAAAAGAAAAATCTTATTCATTTCTACTTTGATATCGCAAATAACAAAGTAACTGTACATCACATAACGTGTCTGCACTGTCCTAGACTCAGGTCTCGGGTCGGGACGTCCTCACCTTTCAGCAGGTTTCAGAAATTACCTTCATAACTCAGGTGACATCGGCGAGTGGAAACATCTACTATTCTTTCAAATATGTACTGAAATAAAGTTTGGGTTGGCATATATCGCGTGTGGCCCGCACTATTTTTTTTTCAATTTGCGTAGTTATTTGCGATAATATTATTACAATATATAGTTTGATATTCATTAGGTTAGAACAAGAAAAAAAAAAAAATTTTACATCAAATCTACTTAAATTAAATATTATAAAATTTTGATGAAAAAATAACTTTATAGATAAATGTCTCTGGCTTTTAAGACTTTTAAAAGAAACCTTATTTTCGTAAATATGAAAATGTCTTCTAGTGTACCTCGATTTTTTTTGTTATTATTTTTATTAACTGCCTTCATAGCTCAGTTGGTTGTAGCTCTGCCTTCTGCCCTGTGGGTAGTGTCTTCGATTCCTACCCAGGACAAGCATTTGTGTGACGAACATAGATGTTTAGTCTGTGTCTGGCAGTTAATATGTATCATACGTATATATTGTGTATAGGAAGAAACCAAGAGGTCCTAAGTGTTCTTACGGCAAATAAAGTATATAAATGTATATGAATATATCAGTGATCTCGTTTCCATAAAATTATCAAAATAAGCTATGCTTAATTTGAGGTTAGATGGCACTGTGTGAAATTCATTATTATTAGAATTTTATTATAATTATTATATTATATTTTAATTAACCACTCGAGATCTTACGAAACATAAAAGTTTGCGTTTTAATGACTGTTTAATGATTCATCGCTGCAGTACTTGAAATGGAGGGGTTCGAACTTGGACCCTGCACTTTGCATTCAGGGTTGGTACTGACTAAGCAATGGACCCAAATTATTACAAATCGGGAACTGCACGACGTGATGGTACATTTATCAGGAGGTCGCAGACGCGGCGGGGTCCAGACGACACCTTTTTTACCCACCATTTATAATAGGCAAAGAGTTATGTTGAGATTGACTAGATGGCGTTTTACTCTAAATTTGCATTACATTCTTCAAAGCATGGTGAAAGTTATTTTTTTTTTATATCCGTTGAATATTTCGAAATATCATCGGAAACTTTATTATTCGTGTTACCGACATATTTAGCTGATTTGTGAGTTTTGTTAACTCCCGATATTTCGACGCAGTTACATGCGTCATGATTCCGGGCAAACTGAAGTCTTTGTGAGGTGGAGTGTGCAAATCATTTTTTAAATAAATAAAATTTAAGGGTCTTTATCTAATGTAATAATGTAACACAAGTTTTACTAAAGGCATTTGAAATTGCAGTGTACTTTAAATATAAAAGTAATTTTATATCTGTATGTATGTTTGTCTGTTTTTTTCGGCTTATCTCAGAAACGGTAGGACCGTAAGGATTGTAAACTAATTATTATATTGTTTCTGCTCGTATTCCTACAGCCTATAAAGAACCCACTCAGAAAATTTTCTTGTCATATGTAGCCAAATTAGCTTAACGCGCAAACACTAGTCTTATTACGGCTTAGTTGGTAGTTGTCCATGCCATCTGCGACACAGGGAACACCAGTGCAGAGGTATAGGTTTTTAAAACGTTTATTTATTTAAAAAGTTTTACTAACGCTTATTCTATATACCTAAGCAAATTTTTTGTGACTAAAGCATTACAACATTTTTAAGTTAAGATTTTTTCAAACAAAAAATAATACCTTCCATTATATTCCAGAAGACTTAAAGATAGTCTTAAGTGAAAAAAGTCACTAACTAATATGTCTTATCCAGGGAGAGATTATCTGTGCGCAGAGTAACTTGGGACTGGGATAATTTATCTTGAGAACAATCAGGACTATAATTATCGTCCGCAGTGCATTTGAAACTATTCGCAAAGTTCAGACTAGGTTATGTAACTGTAAGTTGATCATACGAAAATGTACAAATCCATCGAATACCTGAACAAATTTCATAACTAATAGCTAAGAACCATCTCGATCACGGCAGCTTTCTAGCATAAAAATACCGCATCAAAATTGGTCCATTCGTTTAGGAGCTACGATAACTGAGATATACACAGATAATATTTTTTTATTTATTTTATTTTTATTTTATTTAACAATACTTCAAAAAAAACAACATGTATGTACTTATATTAATGCTAATTGTCAACCAAAAGAAAACAAAAAATGACGGTAGGTACATACATAGTTCGAAAAAACATTACCTCCCGTGCTAGTTTGAACTGTGTTACGGCAAGGTAAGGCAATATATCAATCTAAGGCCAAAAAACTCAGTATTTTTTTTATGTTACTAAGTGACGGAACGAGCTGAGGGTCCACCTGGTGGTAATGGCGACCCCCGTCCATGACAACAGTAATGAGACTCAGTATGAAATTTGTATCTTACACTGAGTTCCTTCATCCTGAGACCATCACCCGAGACGGAGATGATACGTCTCATGCGCATGTGATTTCAACGGCACCCACACCCTTCCACCGGAGTGTTACGGAGTAATGCGAGCACAAGCAGTAGTAGCACAAGTTCTACTGCATTTTGGTTGCTTCTTTAGCACCACCCAGGGGGTACGTGTAGGGAATCAAAAGGTACACCTACGAACGCGAGCAACTGAATCCCAAAACGTGATCGAAACACCAGCATTACCTATTAATCTTTCATATAGCCAACGAACAAGCAAAGAAACTAAATATTTTATCAGCGAAATGGCAACACCGAAAAGCACTACAGAAGACATAACCTTAAAAGGACAGTTGATAGTCCACAACGGAAGACCAAAAGAAAAATCTCCCCGATTAATAACAACGAGACTGCAACCATATTTTTCATCATTATGTGCTCATTAAAGAAACGGTATGAAATCGGATCAAGAAAAAGATAGCAATAAAAAACCAGACACAATTTTTCAACTTCCCTTTGGATTTCCGCGGAGTTTAGAATCACGACTAAAGCTGGCCACAGACGTTCAGTTTTAAAGTTTGTTTCAACTGTCAGTTTAAAAACTATACGTCTGTAATTAGGTTTACTTCGGCAACGTGGAAAGTTATGAAGTAATTTATAAAGGGGTCAGTTTTTTTTTCCATTTCATACTAATTTATTCTATAACAACTGCTATACGACTTCCCCCGCCAAAGATTACAAGACGCATGTTGCATACCATTGCGAACGTCATTACACACACACCCTTCCACACGTGGTAGAGAATGTTATATTAATTATTTTTGGTTTACAAACAGTCGCTTGGTGAAAAAGGTCTTGGGATTTCCTGAACATCATGCCACATCAAGTCGTGTACAAGAGCCCTCACAATTAATGGTTATTTTTAATCTGCGATTCAAATATTGCCCGGCGAATATTAATTTATAGCACGAAGAAAGTAATAAATAAGTTTCATGGACGGATGAGTTTTCAGTTCATGAAATTCGTATCGAAGTTCTGTTTGAACTACTTCACTGAATATTTCTTGGTTCGCGATAATTTTTATTCGGGTAACGAATTTTTTTCAGAATATATTTATGACTAGCTGTACCCCGCGGTTTCACCTGCGTGTAAATTAAAGAAATTTATCGTTATGTTAGATAGTCTATAGCCTCAAGAATGCGGCTATCACATATAAAAATATTTATTCAAATCCGTCCGTTAGTTTCAGAGCACATTAAAACAAACAAACTCTTCAGCTTTATTATATTAGTATAGATTCATCATAAAATGTTTTGTTGTTTTTATTTTAAACTTTTAATTTTTATGAGCCAGTTTTAATGAGCTTGAGAAATGGTTATCTGTAATAATTATTGGTTATTTTGGAGGACTTTTTGAGTAAAAATTTTCCCGAAAACCTTCAAAGAATAACAACAAATTAATTAACCCTAATTTATTAAAACCTAAGGCTAAATAATGAACCTAGATGGCTTAGTTCGGTAATTTCTTAAATTAACTAATAATTAAAATATATTTACTCTAATATACGATATTTCTCGGCGAATAATTCTCTGAACCATTCTCTATGAAACCATTCTCTAAATTGTCATTTATTACACGCACATAATATATATGAAGGCATGTGATATCTGAAACTCTGGAACTTTATCCTGTAGCGTTAAATCCCATATTTACTCTCGTTTTTCGATAGTACGCCTATATCTCTACAAGTCACTAGAGATTTTGTTTACGTTATAAGGTTTAACTAGGCAGTATATATCTACCCTAATAATAAAAATCTACAAAAAGCCTGAAATAGACAATGCTAATAGCATAGTGCCTATCAGGTAGCTTGCTTAGATGTTCCTTACAGATTATCTAAGTTAAGCAACTTTATGTCAGGTCCAAAGTTGGATGGGTGACCATTTAGAAGCGTTTGAACTGATTGCTCACTTGCTCCCGAGGGCACGTTAAGATGTCGTCAAGCCAAGTCGGAGGCCTTCAGGCGGCTTGAAAACTGCGACACCAGAGTTGGCCACTCACACGAAGGAAGAAGTGCTTTGGAAGTAAATTGAAGTCAAACCAAATTAGCAGAACGTAAACAATGTTTTGTTACGCAACAATATTTGTAAAGAAAAAAAATAACCTAATCAATATGCTTTGCCTTTGGAATCAACCAATTCCAATCCATTTGAAAACTCGTTTTGATAAAAAAGGCTTTAAAATAGTAATCCACTCCACCATAAGGCCATAATTCAGTAATGCTGTTTTTAGTGTCACGCTGGCCATCGGCGCTAAGCCCTCGGCACTTAACTGGTCAGCGCCGATCATCAGTTCGAATCGTTTTAGTGTCGTGCTGGCTGCCGAGAAGTACAGAAATCGCATATAGACTAGATAGATCGCCAGCGTGTGCGTTCATCGCTACACTGAAACGCTCACTGAAAACAAAGGCACGTGGACGGATGGTCAACACAAACGGTCACCATTACTCTAAAACGCGATATAGTAATATATACATATTGGCTTGTCAGCGCCGATGGTCAGCGTGACACTAAAACAAGCCTATGATTAAAAAGTTTCATAATATTTGATTCGCCACAAAGCTCAGTTGGTAGTATCTCTGCCATCTGCGCTGTCTTGAATTCGATTCCCACTCTGAGTTCTGTTCTGAGGCCAGTTAAATTCTATTCACATAGGGGGGGGGGGAGTAAAATTGAAACTAGTGAAATTTATGACTTTTATTAGCATAATTATTCTAAAAAAAGGAGGTTTTTAATTCGGCTGCATGTTTTTGTATGTTTGCTACGCGATTTCTTCGCCCATTGTTACTGATTTGGATGATTAATTGTTTTTTTTATTAATAAACCTTCATAATGTTCCCCTAGATATTTATAATTAGGATTTTTTAAGAAATTCCTCCCCTAAGAGCGTAAAATAAGTATTAAAGTATATATATATTTAATTTCTAAGTTATTCAATTATTCAATATCGCTTCACAGTTACTCAATGATTACGAACTATCTACCATTTATACTAATAGCGGATACAAGGCGTATATAAAAAGCGTAAAAAAATACATATTGAGCCTAATGCATTGTTTTAGTGGTCTTACACGACGTTCGCATTATTAACCTTACATCTTTTATCAACGCATTTAAATGTTATTTTTGTTTCCACTCGACTACCTTATAAAATAAATCCCACATCAAACTCACAATAAATTAGTTAGAAACCGTGGTTACTGCGTGGCGTTAACGGTATTATTGTCATACTGAATTCAGCCCCCCTGTTTGTTAGCGATTTCCACTTTTTCATCTACTTACCAACCGACGTAAACAATTTACTGGATTTAATCTTGTTTCTTTAGGGTTCCGCATTTATTTTGAAAATCCAATTCCAATGCAAAATAACATATTTAAAAACAAGTGACAGAATAAAAAAAATCGAAAAAAGGAACTAGCTTCAGTGCTTTCATCCCTTAATTCTCGCCTTAAAGGGGTAAACACTTTCATTTAAAAAAACATTCAAATCAGTATACAACAGGCGAAGAAAAAAGTCAGAGGAAAGCAAAATACGCAATTCGTTTACATGGATGACGTATTTTTCCACTTACTTTGATTTAAAATTCAAACTATTAAACCGATTTTGATTAAGTTTCTATAGGACCAATCTGAAAGCATATCTTTTCAAATAAAATAAAAACAAATAGTTTTGAAATCAGACTATATCAACTTTTATAAAAGAAATACTACAATTAATTCTCAATACTCGATAATTTATTGTTTTGATATGGTAAGAGGCTGTATAGAGATAAATTATTATATCGTACTAGCTGCGCCCCGTGATGTTACTTTCATCTTTTTAATATTTGTATGATTAAACCTAAATTTTGACAAAAATTCAAATCAATATCCATCTGGGAAATTAAATTTAATCAATTAAAAAAAATTTTTTTCGGTTCCTTTTGAGGTTTTTATTTTGATCATCTACGGACGCGAGCAATATCGATTCTTTCTTTAAATTGAGTTCATTAATATTGTGGGTTAGTGGTGAAAGGCCGGTAGAATCAGTATTACAGATGTTCATGGGTGGCGGTGATCACTTAACATAGGTGGGCCGAGAGATCGTCCCGTCATTTTATTGACATAAAAAAACTGAGGTAGGTTTCATTCAAACCAAATTGAATTGAAGTAAATCTAAAGCACGCAATCGTTCCGACTCAGCAAACCGCATTCACACCATAGCCGACAAAACCTCTAAATTTTCGCCATTATCTTGCCCAAAAACTAAGCTCGGCTCGCATCGACCCGTCATTCGCTGCCACGTAATCCCCATTAGGACCGCAAGCCCGTAATGCGGCTTTGTCCTGTTTCTTTCTTATCTGCACTGCAAAATTTGTCTAGGAGCTGTAAATAGTCTAAAACGGGCGCCTGTTACACCGATTTTATAATCAGGATCATTTGCATCCCATGCATTTAACAAAATATTTTGCAGCTATTCAATATATTTCTACCTACTTTCAATGGAAGAGTATACATTCGTCATTTATTAACTGATGTGGAAAATTCCTTTTTTTATGTATGTGCTTAGTTTGTTCCCATAGAAATTTGATTAAAATCAGTTTAGTAGTTTGTTTTTCAAATCAAAATAACTGAAAAAATATATCATCCAAGTAGACGAAATTGTGTATTAGACTTTTCTGAAATAAAAATATTTGACGTTGACTTTTAAAGCTAAAACAAAGGCGTAACTGCGAAGTTGCGTGTTCTGAACTAAAAATCCTGTTTTGTAGTTATTACAATATTATTTATTTATAATTAAAATGATGGAACGAGCACACGGCCCACGTGATATTAAGTGGTTACCGCCGCCAACAAATAACAAAAATACAACTCCGGTCTTTCTTTACCAAAGTTTAAGAAGACCCAAGTCGCGTTTCGTTTAACCCATCACTCTGAGGAGATTTGTCGCCTCAAGTGCCTGTAATTCACCGGTCCCCACAACGGAACACAGGAAATGTGGATGCAGTACTTCTCCAGACGAACTTGGCACAAGTTCTACTGGTACTTTGGGTTGCTTCTTTCGCACCACCTACAGACCTAGGGACGCGATTAACATGAACCCCGAAAAAAATTTGTTCACAGTTACAGAACATTGTAAATGCAACGTGTAGTGTTGCCATCGCGATTTATTTTCGCTGCCGCTGCACTGCCCGTTACTGCGACGCTTGTTAGAATGGCAGAGCAAAACTTGTTTATTTTAATTGGGCAACACGTTTTTTGAGCTCGAGACGGAAATGTAACCGTACCAGCCATTTAATGTTCCTACTGCAGGGACACCGGCCTACACTCGATAATTGAGAGTGAATGGGCTCTGATCTAGCATGGAGGCCCAATCCAGATTGGTAGATGTCACATGTCGTCGAATTTTTGGTTCTAAGACATGCCAGTTTCCTCACAATGTTTTCCGTCACCGTTTCGAGAACGTGGTATTGCGCACATACATTTTTCAAGTGAAAAACTCATTGGTGCACGTGTGGGTTTGAACCAGCGACCTTCAGATTGAAAGTCGGCGTCTATGCCCCTAGGCCACTACGCTTTGAATATGTAACAGAATCGCTAAATTATTTTAACATGGCTTTGTTTCTTCCAGGAGCCTAATAGAGGCGTTCTGAGATACGATTTCTTTTTTACTTTGTAGTTAAATTGACCTTCATATATTTTATTTTACTGTAATCATTTTGCGATAGTTTTATGGATGGATCAGTCGATGGAAATAAAGATAAATTTTATTATGAAGCCAATTCCAACCCTAATTTTTTAAGCTGAGGTTTATAAACTATTTTATAAAATGCCATGTGCCCATGCTAATCTTTCAATTGTGTTACCGTCTACAGACCACAGAAAAGAGGGGGCTCTTCTAATACTGGTTTATATAAACTTACCAGAAGAGATCCCATACTCTCAATACCAAATGTAACCCTTTTATACCGTCAATAAATTATTTTTATTTATTTATAAACAAAATGTTCAACAAAGAACTTCGTGCAACAACTTATAATAATATACAAAAATATAGTATTTGACACCATTCCCAATAAAAGATTGAATTTCAACAAAATACCCTTCTTTGTTATACTTTTAACAGCTGATCCGTTTGTGTTCAATCTCTGGAACTACAGTAAAAAGCACGTCGGGTGCCTATATTCGCATAACATTAAAGCACTGTATCAGTAGGATTACCTGCCGTTGTGGGAATCCTTGCACGTGCCCGTTTCCAGGTGAGTGGGCCAGCAGACGGGCCGCGAAGATTCCTCTCATATTGACCGGAAAACGGGAAGACTTTCCATCTGTTATATTCAGTTTAAATAGATAGATAGATAACACTTCATTGCACACCAAAAAGATAACAATAACAATAGCTTAAAACTATAAATCATAAAAAGGTGACATAATGGACGGTCTTATCGCTATAAAGCGATCTCTTACATACAACCTTTAGACAACAAATAGTTACTTTTGTTTACTTGTCTGTTGAAAAAATGTTCATGAGTTCACAGGACCACCTAGCCTCTACTAAGCATTTGTATATTGGCAGTCAGATTTCTGCTTACATAATACTTTATATTGTATTGTTGCGTAGCAAAAATCGGTATAAGCGTTTTTACTGCCTTTTTTTAATGAAATTATAATAGTTTACTCCATTATTTTATGTTTTTAATTTAAGGTTTAATATACAATGAAGAGTATCTAACTATCTATATTTACGTTCTGGTACTACCAATAACAGTAGGCTTTCTGATTTAGACAGGATAGACGTCACATTCGTGTCATGTCTTCAAACTTTTGGTTCTAGGACATGAAGGTTTCCTCACGAAGTTTTCCTTCAGCGCTTTGAGGTCCTAGTACTCATTTACGCACTTATCTAACTTTCCCAATTGTATTGTTGTTTTGTCTGTTTAGTTTTCATCTATGTGTGGTACAAGTCTCAATAGTACAAATTAAAATCTCTATTCCCCATACCAAATAAGTCCCGTTACTTATTTATATTACGTCGATTGTAGCTTGTAGTATTAATTTAAGTGTATGTCACGCTACCGGTCTGCACGGCGACATTACAGGCCGATGCAATTACCCGGGGCTTACAGGAACTGGATCGCACCAAGCAGAGAAACAATTAATACAGGAGTCGTGGCGATGACAGCAAATCAATAGACCAATCACAAACGCGACGGTGCGATCAAAGATTATCTTCTATCTCACTCCATCTCGTCTTTTTGTTATGTATGTGAATATTTTATATTTCTTCCGGCTCAGCCAAACTATGGTACAAATGCTGTTTTGACAGTCACATATCTGTTACTATTACTGATTTATTTGCACCGTGCGATCATGAACGCTTGCTTATGTCAAATTTACATAAGTTCCTATGTTATGATATAATAATACTTAGAGAAAATAGGACGGAGCACAAATTTACAAATAAAAAAAAGAGATGGATAAGCAAAGTATCGTCACATAAATAATTTTTTTTTTGTTTGAGTAACGGTACGAGCTTTTCTGATGTTAAGTGGTTACGGAAACCCATGAACAACAACAATACAACTCCAGTATTTTCTTACCGTTTGCTATATGAGAAGATCCAAGTAATATTATTTGTATAGATGTTTGAATAATAATATTTTTAATTGCTCTGTTGAGTCATTGTCAAGAAATAATAAATATAGGTAATAATAACTTATTTTTAGATATACATTACATTACATAGAAAGGTCATTAATACTATTTTAAATTTGGCTTTTTATTCATCTTTGTTTGCAAAGCTTACACTAATGACAGAGAATAAATTGATAGAGAAAAATATCAAAAATACATTCATAAATTTAGTTTACAATATTATTATATCAGCAGCTGTAGACTGAGTAGAACCGGTTGAGATCCCTCCGCTCTCACCGAAATCCCCCGTGTAAGGTCATAAATAGCAAAAAAAAAAGAAAACGAATTAAAAAAAAATACTTGACACTACTAAAATTTTAAGTGCCCACCTGATTTAAATGTCATTAGAACCAACATTAAATCGCTTAGTTTAGGCCAGCCATCCAGCTAGTAAACGATTTTATTGGTATTAAAACGACAAAAACGTGACAAGGTTCGTAACGAGAAGAGATTTTAGCTAATTAAAGTGTTATTATGCAAAAGTCTTTTTAAAATAATTTGAGAGCCAGCCAGAATTCTTAATCGATTGGTAGGAATCCGGATTGGTAGATGTCACATGTCTTCGATTTTTTGGTTCTAAGACATGCCGGTTTCATCACGAAGTTTTCCCTTCACCGTTTCGACAACGTAGTATTACGCACAAAATTTTTTCAAGTGAAAAACTCATTAGTAAACTTGTGGGTTTGAACCAACGACCTTCAGATTGATAGTTGGCGTCTGTGGCCTTGGGCCACCACACTCTTTATTACTTGCATTAAACTTTTATGAAAACATCTCAACGTAACTTTCTGGGGATATTCACCCACGAACGCGAGCAAAATTATAATATCAAAATGTACAGGAAAAAACAAGTAATATTATGGAGCATCATTCAAAATGGCTCTCAGCATCCGCCAACGTACGTCAACAGATATTGCTCGCTGACACCGAATCAATGGACGCCATTACGATCACGCTGGTAAGATAATAATTAAAACGACCGGTAATAGGTGCCTTGTGTGTTCGAGTAATGATCCGAAATTTTAATTAAAAATGATATTTTGCGCAGATAATGATGCTCTTTTTGTGCTTGTTAACCGAAAGAGTTGTTTATGTCATATAATATATCAGATTTTCGCTAACGAGCAAAGGCAGCTTAATTTTTTAATCAAGTTTTCAATAATTAACAACAGTTATATATTCCTTTGATGTTAACTGGTGACTGGAACCAGGCAGAACAGAAACTGCAGTTCCAGGATTCTTAATAAGTGACTAATTGAATAAACCTAGTTCAATATATTCAACCCCCTATTATTCAACCCAGAGGGTGAAATATATTCAAATAAAATTGAAAATAAACGACCAAACTAACCATCGAAACCGGTTTGCAATTGGTCGCATAACAAAGACAAAAAATACAGTACCGTCACAAAGCTTAACCTCACAGCAACTTAATTCTACATATAAAAATAACGTATCACTACATAGTATAAAACAAAGTCGCTTTCTCTGTCCCTATGTATGCTTAAATCTTTAAAACTACGCAACGGATTTTGATGCGGTTTTTTTTAATAGATAGAGTGATTCAAGAGGAAGGTTTATATGTATAATACACTAGCAAGTCACCGCGGCTTCGCACGGGTAGTTTCTGATACGACACTGATGCTTTACTAACCGTGCGGGTCGCTAGTAAAATTATAAAACTAATAAATAGTAAATATAAACAGCAAATTGTAAATAATTTATATCCACAAATGTAAGTCCATATAAAGCGGTTTTCCCCATCTTCAGAAAATCTGATTTCCTTATGGCATCAAAAGAAAAACAAACATTTAAAAGCTTCTGTCAAGTTTCATCTTCCAGTTCAACTGAATGAGGATTTGTGTCCGACAACTATTCAGATAAAAACTTTCGAAAATACGGCCTTGTCAAAAGATAAGAAATCTTTTTCATGGATTTCCTTTTTACTTGGAAATATATTTTATCAATCCTATCTTTTATTTGTAACTATAAATGAAGAGATATATATTATGTAGGCTAAAATGTTGATAAATTCTTCTGTATTACGAGAAATCAAGTCAGGATATTATAGCAAAAAGATATCATAAGGCGATGGGATCCCAAAATATATATACAAAACAATGTTACAAGCGGAGTATAATCTAATTTTCAAAAATAATATTGCCTCGGCCCTTGGGGTGACAATTTATAATTTCTTCCACTGTCCTTCATATAGGAGATGGCTTAAGTTTTCCCCTATTGAAGCAACGAAACACTTAAGTAAATGTAGAATGTCAAGATAGAATTGAAATTGAACTTGCCTATCTAGATCAATCTAGTAATACATTTTCAAGAACATCCAAGGTTTACTGGAGCACCTCATTTATTATGTAGTGCATTCAAGCATGTTTATTGCAAACTAGAATGCCATATTTCTTGAAGCGTTAACATCAAAATAGGCATAACTATTGGTTCTCGAACCACAGTTACTAATCTTAACTCATCTGAACGCCAAATTAGCTCTGTAGCAAATTTACGAACTTACAAATAAAAATCCAGGCATAGCCAACCATTTTTTTTACTGTTTGTACTATATTTATTAAAAATATCGAAATTACTTTTAAACACACACTTATTAAACACACTCTCATATGAAATGCTTTAATAAATTCTGAGATCAGAATATTAATTTAATATTATTTGCGTAGAAGCATAACACATCAACCTTTATAAAAATTCAACCATTCCTCTTTTCTGTTAAATACAACTCGAAGATAAATTAAATTCTGAAACCAATGGTAGAGTGATCTGTTAACAAGCTTGCAAGATTTTCGCATGAATTCACGCACTAACTACACATTTGTACGGCTCGATGGAGCCTACCTACATCAAACTACTTTGGGATTATATGCCTTAACACTTTGACATAAGGCGAGGTACTTTAGCTGGCATGGTGTCACATCGTTTTAAATTTCTAAGAAGATTCTCTTTGACTCAGGTGACAGGGACGCAAACACAGTCACACAACACAAAAACCAAGGGTCGAGAACAAACTTCATGCTCACCACAAAGAGGGATCATGATTTCCTAGTTGGTGCGATAGAAGTATAGTAACAGAATTAGTATCAAGTTTATCTGGAATAGTACTGCCATTACGTCTAGTAATCTGCCGCCAAGCAGTTGCACTCGCATTGCTGTGTTTCGGTGGTGAAATTACAGGCGTTCACAAACGTTAGGTTAGGTTAGGTTTCCCGTCTAAAAGTGCAATCCAGACTTGGATCTTCTTATACATAAGTAGGGGAAGACCTGAGTCGTATTTTTCTTGTTAATAGGTCGTAGTAATCACTTAACTTAGGTAGGCTGTCAGCTTATCCCGTCACTTGAGTCTTATAAAAAAAGAACTCCAAAAGTGAAATATTGCAGAATGATACATTTCATATGAACTCTAGATTCCTGTCATGAACCATCCATTCATTAAACCCATGCTATCAGACAAACACGTGTCAATTTGTGTGTAGCTATACGTACGAATATCCGTGTCCTCTCAATGGGGCTACCCATTCCATTACTTTGTGTGATCGATCTGGTATATTGTGTTGTGTAGTTCATTGTTCTGGTACTATTTAACCTGAATCAGTTGAACTAAGAGTAAAATGACTGTATTAAATAAATCTGTTTTTATAAAAAAAAAATGTGTTTTAAGTAATGAGATGAGCTGACCCTGACTTCACTGGACCTGATTTTGGTTGTATGAGAAAACCCAAGTTATATCGCGATGAGACGGGGATGTATCATGCGCTTGTAATTTCACCAGCACCCACACCCTTCCGGCGGAACACAGCAACCATGCACCACTTTAGTGGTGGGTTACAGGTGTCGTGGCAGTACTTTATCACCACTTACGTACGTGTATGGATGCAAAAGGCACTCACCTACGGACGCGAGCTACCGGATTTCTACTTGATTCAGGGTTCCAAAAGTGGCATTTTTGGCCCACAGCTTATCTCCCACACGGCAGGCAAGGCCATTTAAATATCTGCCCATAAAATACGAGCGAAATTCACGTTAAGAGCGAATGGCAGTTCCATAATTCCATCAGGCGGTCCACTAATATGATTAAAACCACGGTCAAAATCTAATTTCGCAATATCACCAACGCAGGAAGTTCCATAATGCAATTTCGCCGCAATGGATCGCTTGCTCCAGGCGCGCAAACAATTTTTTTCACCCACCACCCGGTGACCCAATTTACAATCAGCTGACCTGGACTCATATTTCTACCAATAGTATACCAGGGCCTGTCAATTGGTTAAGTATATTACCCAATGGTGGGTCTAGGCGGAGCGTGGCGAAATGCCAAGCCAGATGTGCTAGGAAGAATCTTTTACGCCTACTCACTTGTTGATTTGCCGAAAATGTTCAGCTGTAGTTGGCGTTGGGGTAGGCGAAAGTCTTGGGCCATGAAGAATATTTAAGTAGTACAAATGTAGGCTGAGATTTCGTATGTACACGTAAAATTTTCATTGAGTGGCCTCGTAGTTCAGTTGGTTGGTAAACTTAATGCTCACCACAAAAAGTGTGTACCGGAATCGAACCCGGGCCCTCTCGCTTCGAAGGCTAAAAACTAAACCTCAGATCGTGGTGGCCCAGGGGCAGAGACTTCGACTTTCAATTTGAAGGTCGCTGGTTCAAACCCACACATGCACCAATGAGTTTTTCACTTGTAAAATTTATATGCGCAATACCATGTTCCCGAAATATTTATGATCGGTTACAAATGTTAAACACAAATGTTTACATTACTACGTCTAATGCGTAGAATGCGTATGCGTAATAATGCGTCTAATGCGTATTTGAGAAAATACATTTTTACAGAAAATACAGCCATCGCGAAGTTTATTTTAAAGCATGGACATGATTTTTTTTACCATCTCGAAGTTTTATTTTAAAGCATGGACATGATTTGTAATTCATGAATCATTGTTTTAGGATAATATAATAATATCAACAGTGATGAACACGAATTTTGTCCAGTATTTCTGTGTACATGCTAAATGCGACACAGGGAAACAGTCTAAAAATTACAAAATAACAAGTCCCTTTAAAAAATCGAAAAAAACCGATTTCAATTTTTTTTCATAAAACCGATCTAAAATCAAATCTTTCCAAATAAAAAAAGAATTTACAAAACGGTTCATAAATAACGGAGATCTTAGGTAAGAAATATAAAAAAAACATTACAGTCAAATTGAGAACCACTTACTTCACTAAGTACTCAAGCACCCATACAAGTCACCTCGTCTAACAGCAATAAGACAATATGGTATCCCGTTACGAGGAACTTCGCTGATGTTCTCCTTTTAATTTCAGTAAGAAGATGCCTCTCAAACTCCTGGCTGAATTAAAACTCCACTGCCTGTGTGATATACCTTGGAATTTGTTTAATAGGTTTTGCTTTGCCGTTCACAAACTTTTGTAGGGCTTTAAATGGTAATCATAATATAATCTTACTATGCTCTTAACTTATAGAAAAGGTTTCTTTAACATTTTAAATATTCTTGGATATTTTGCCCAGTGCCAGCTGTAAATTAATCTAGGTTGTTTCTTTCTTCTTCTTCGTCCAATGTCTAGATTCTACGGTCTAACAAAAAACAATTATTCTTGCAAGACGCAATTCAAATCATTTAGGTGCATTTAGAAGGAACTATACTTGCTCACTAATATATTTTTCCTTTGTTTTATTTATTTTCATAGGTATTACAATATTTCACGGGTTTACCTAGTCAGCATTTGGATGGGTGACCGTTTAGTGGCATATGGCATTAGCATTTGAAGCACGCAAGCTTCGGAAAGCTCGTTAAGTTTAGTCGATAAACCATGTCGGAGGCTTTCAGGCAACTTGAAAATTCCAACGCCAGAGTTGGCCACTTACACGAAAAGAAGTCGATTGACACGACACGAACGAAACTATTACGTCGAGCCACCCCTATTCCATGAAGACATTAGACTTGCTACAATCTAGCTGCTAGATCATACAATATCATGTAAGATGAAGACACACGAGACGTGGTTTGGCACACTGCCTAGATGCGAGGGCAATTTGCCTCTACGTTTTAAATATACGTCATGGTGTGGGCTACGGTACAAGCGACAGCGAAACCTTTTTTAATTTTATCGGTATTATTTAGCTTATAAATATAAGCGGTGTTTGTGTCTTGTGTGTCTCAAATCTAGTAATTGATCTGAAATTTGGATTTTCTATAATTCTGTAGACAATAAAAATGTATCATTGTAAATCCAAGATGGCCGCTGCCACACATTTCTAACAGATGTTTTCCTGTTTTGGTTCACAGTTTTTGCTATAAAACGACATGGTGGAAAAAATCCTATAAAAAATATGCTCTCAGTTTTCCCGAGTTGCTTTGTTTTTCTTGTGTGGTTTATCTGTTATTGATTTTTACGCATTTTCTGAAATTTAGTACACACCTATAGTTCTGATGACTATACAATTATATATGTTCAGTTTCATTGTAAATCCAAGATGGCCGCTGCCTTACATTTTTTTTAAACAGTACGAACTGACCTTTTCCGTGTTTTCCCATCTTGATTCACAATTTGACAATCGGCTGTCAAACAACAAGGTAGCAAAAATCCCATAGAAAAATTACTTTCAGAATTGGATGTTACTTTTTTTTAATTTTAGGGTGTACCGCCTATGTGCGAGTTATGGATGATAGTATTGCATTACATTTTTTTCCATATCAGTCATATCTTTGTTGAGATTAGGCTGTTTCCAACCCTAACCGAGCAACCCGAGGGGATGTTATTACTTGCACCAAACCAAGGATCACATGCATGCAATTTGTTGAGGGCAAGCTATGGAGCCTCATTTTTACAATGAAACTTGATTTTGCTTGTTAGCGATACGCTATGAGGAGGGATCCAATGTATTATTGTTTTGAAAAGCAAATATGTTTGTGTAAAATTATACGATTTCCTCGCTTATGGTACTTGAGAAGTCCACATTAGTTCCTTGGTCCACTTAGTTCCTCCTTCTTAGAAGAAATAAATTAACCTATGTGAAGTATTTACCAATTACGTAACTTAATTAATTTTAAGTTTTCATTTTGATTACTATTCAATTTTTTTTTTCTTTTATGAATTATAAATATATTTTAGTAAATATCAAAAGTCAAAAGTCAAACTCATTTATTCCTTTAAATCTCAAGTATCATTTGGACACGTCAAATTTTACACACGCATGTACATTCGTGAGCATATAACGTGTCACAGGAACTCCCCAGGCACGTTACTTATCTTAGTTAACCTTGTGCTATTGATTGGAACCTATTTTTATGTTTTATATTTTTTTTTTTACAATATTGTCTCTCAAGCTATCTACATTAAAAACTGCATAACTTAGTGGCGGAAACTGCGCTGGTCCATGTTTTTTTTTATATGTATAAGTAATTATGTACTGTTTTTTATTTGTTAAAATCTCCAATAAATGGCATTGTTGTTTGTGAGCGGAATTGACAGTTGTTAGTAGCCCTGCCTTCGAAGCGAGGGGTCCCGGGTTCGATTCCCGGCCGGGGCACACTTTGTGTGGTGAGCATGAAGTTTGTTCTCGGGACTTGGGTGTTTGTCTTGTGTTTCTGTGTTTGTCCATGCTAGCTGCGACACAGGGAATCCTACTGCAGAAGTATGAGTGTATTAACGTTGTTGTTTTTATAATGCCTTTAAAAGTTTTTTGGTGTCAAAATATAGGGTTTTATAAATGGCTTACTATCATATTTACATCTTAAATGTTTAAATGTAATTTGGAATTACACGTAAACATTTTCATTTTTTTTTTTTCAGTTATATCATTTATTGTTTTAAAAATCTTCGTATTCGTAATTTTATAATAACAAAAGAAAAGTTTTTAATCTTCCAGAATATTCAAGGTTTCTCTAGATAAAACACGTTATTTTAAAGGTGAGTACAGACACCTACTATCCGTGACAATATTCGTTTTAATTAACATTGGACTCGAATGTACAGACAAAAGACAGACGGATATCCGGCCGGGGGCGGCGGCAAACGTTTACTACATCCGATTGGAATACGATACGATTTATGAGAGCGAATGTACATAAAATGTATCTCTTTGAATGTAATTCGTGTTGAGCTAAATAAAGAATTTGGGCCTGTTCTTTTTTTAAAATACTGTGGTTTGGGTATCGGGGAAAATGGGTTGGATATAATTTACCAGAACCAAACATATAACTGTTTCAGGTATATATATTTTAAAACATTTGTTTTGGTGTCTTGTATGTTTTGTTTATACATGCCACCTGCACAATAGGGAACCGTTATTTTTAAACCGTCTTTCAGAGGCGAATATCAATACAGATTTTTTTTTTTTTGTTTTTTTTTTTTTTTAATCATGCTCACAATTATATTTAAAGAAAAAATGTACCTGTGTGTGTGCTTGTTATTTATTCTCACTCAAACGGATTTAGATGAAATTTGGTTCCAGGATAGCTATATCCTGGTTTAACACAGGCAAACTCAAAATCAAGTCAAAGTCATAATACTTTATTTCCATTGAATTCTTTAAAAATAACTTGGAAATTCACTTTTTAAAATAAATATGTATATCTACAAGATCATTATCAAGATGCTCTTATTACTATAATAACATAAGCACTTGTTCAAAACCTACTATTGATCCCAGAGAACCGTAACAGCTAGTAATACAATAAAATGAAATGCTAAATAATTATTATTATTTATTTATTGTATAATATATAATTTGTTTACATTTCAGCTGTTTTTTGCACCATATAAATCCTAAACGGCTTTGACTTCGTGCTCACATTCGCCTAATTACACATAGTACATAATTATGCCATTGTACGTCGAACAAATTATTGAAAAAAGAAAAAGTAAATGAATGAAATTACACAAAACAAATATTGTTTATATTAAAGAATACAACGAAAAAACTTAGTCTCTGAGAATATTTCTTTTCCAAGTACCTATCTATTGGGAAATTGGCATTAATTAAAGAATTATTTGCAAAGATCGTATGATGTAAAGCACCCCGGGTAAATTATTCGGGGTTACTCCATCGGAGGGCGTCAGCGCTATTGACAAAGGTCATTCATATTGTACTTTGCGCTCGGCCGCACGCAGTAATTCCGATTATATCTACCAACCTGTCCAATATACCAACTGTCCGTTCGACTTGGTCAGTGATTTGTTTTGACCAAGAATTGGGTACATGCGATTTTGGTCTGGAAGACTTGTTTCATAAATTGACTAGCTGCGTCCCACGGTGTTACCCTGTGCAGCTTTCTAAACTAAACGGTCACCCATCCAATTACTGACTGGCAGTAGAGTTGCTTCACTCAAATGTATAGAACATCCAGGCAGGCTTCGAGCGCTTCGCCAGTGAAATTACAGTTGCATGAGACAGTAAATTCCTGTTTCAGAGAGGCGCATAACGATGCATCTTGGGTCTTCTTGTACTTCAGCAGCGGTACTGTTGTTTATGGGTGGTGTTAGCTACTTATCATTCAAACGACTTAAAAAAAATTTAAATATTTTGTGTTCTTTTTAAATTACATAGTTTTTATTATTATTCAAATAAAGGTTTCTAGTACCCCTGCCTGAAAAACGTAGTTTTCTAAGTTTAAGCCCAGACCAGGTAAGGTTTCTTAACTTGGATATTTGTGTATGCAACTATACACAGGGAATGATCGTACAGAAATATAAGTAAAAAACATTTTACTTCAATTTCATATTGTAATATGAAAAATATCTAAAATCAAACTGTGCTCTCCATTTCTAAGGCTTTGTAGCTCTATGAATGCGTGTCCATTTCAATACGTTTTGTAACTCTACTCCCATCCGCGTCCCATATAGGTATTGTTAGGTGAACGTAACAAGCTTTTGTTTTAGTTCACTGGCCGTGATATGCGACATGTCCGGTTCTGCCAGCCTATAAAACTGGACCATCGTTGGGCCATGCTGAAATAATTACTTTTCTCTGATTTTGGAAGTTACGTAACCATTACCCAATCTATTTTGTTTAAGGCGCTTACCTTTCTTGGCCTTACGCGAGGACCATTTGTGTCGCTGGCATTCAAGAACAAACATTTTTGAAGCTAATTTGTTGACCGAAAATGGCGCCAATTCTGTGGATGTTGAACATTTTAAAACTGTACTAAACAAAATCCATTTCAATAACAAATGGACAACCCTAAAAACAAACACTAAAAAAAATTATAAAAAAATATACTGCCGTTTAACCTCTTCCGAAGTCAGTTAGATAGAATGACTTAGAAACGTCACTTTTTTAATAAAAAATTTAGTCAGAGCAAACGTGTACCAATGGAGGATTTTGCACTAGAAGCTGGAGAGTAGCAAAACAACAAACGGTCCCCAAACTTGGCACCAGCAGCCATCATTCGCATATCAAATATGCCAACGCTAATCGTATTTCACCATAGCTTAGAGAGAACAGCTAAGTTAATTTAAATCAGACTCGTGGGGTCCATGGTCTTTGGAGCCGTAGAATATACCCTCAGAGTCCCTACACGTGCGATATGAAATTCTGTTCGAAACTTCGGATTTTAAGGCCGTACCCAAAGGGTAAAACGGGACTCGCATTTGGCCGGTTTTTATGGTTTCTTAGGCTTTGCTTCCCATAATTTAGCCACGATAGTAGCAGTAGAACTTGTGCCAGGTTCGTCCGGAGAAGTACTGCCACCACACTTCGTAATCCCACCGCCAAGCGTTGCTGTGTTCCGGTGGAAGGGTGCCAGTGAAAAAGGGCACTTGAGGCGTATCATCCCCGTCTTAGACGAGCGCAATGCGATGTGACTTGCGACTTCTCATACTTTAGTTGGGGGGGAAGATCTGTGTAATATTTTTGATGTTTATGGGCGGCGGTGACCACTTAAAATCAGGCGGGAATAATAAATTTTGGAAAGTTGCTTGCGTGTGTCACGGATGGCATGGACAAACACAGAAACACAAGACAAACACCCAAAACCGGAGAACAAACTTCATGCTCACCACACAACGTGTGCCCCGGCCGGGAATTAAACCCGGGAAGCGGACCCCTCGCTACTACTAACCAAGCCACGGAGCCGTTAAGATATGAAGCTCATACACAATTCCCGTCATATTCTCCCATCGTTTCATGTAGATTTTTAAACGCGGGTATCACCACGTACCTGTATAGATAAGTGCAGTTCTATTTATGCTTCTTGAAACTGACTAAGCTCTCCCTGCGCTGTGACGCAAGTACTTGTATATAAATTATGTATATGCTGATGACGTTGATGACATAGTATTGTGGCTTAATCATATCTAGCAATCATTAATTATGCCGAAGGGCGCGCGATACCTAATGAATGGGTATTGATGTATGTTTTGGAATTTTGGCACGTAGATACTATTTGTACCGATAAATACTTATTCTATTGTACTTCAAGTTACCGAGATATTTGCCATGTTTTGTTGAATTTGGAATTTTCGACACAGTTTCATGCGTCATGATCTCGGGTAAACTGAAGTCTGAAGTCTTAGCGAGGTGGGTTGTGCACATCATTGGTATACATATTGATCTACCCTCTTGCGCTCTCGTTTTACACGCGTCGCTGCTACCATCGGTTTTTTATGTAACATAGGTGACAATACGAGCTGAAAAACCTGATGTTAAATGGTTACCTCCGCCCATAATAACAGCAATACGGCTTACTTTAGTACCATGATAGTTTTAAATTGTATACTTATTCTACGAGAAAGATTTACCGATTTCATTTTTTGCGCAGGAATGAATTTGATTTGTTCGTTATGATTTGTCGTTTTCTTGAGTAATTTGCGTTCGATTTTGGAATTATATTTAAATTTGGAAAAAAAAATCCGGTCTAGTTATCACAAAATAGCCAGTTTTCATAATTATTTCAAGCTCCATTTTTGTAGGTATGTATTTGATATACCTACTGTTTAGCTGATAACAGGGTATCTGCAAAAAATAAACTGTTCGTAACTCATTAAAATTGAAAGAAAATTAAATAATTACAACTACATAGTTGTTTTCGATTCGATTTTCGAATTCGGGTCGAATATTAAGAACGAAATTTGCTTTAAGGCTGTATCATACAAAATAATCCAAATTAAAATGTATCAAAATGTTTAAGCATGTGAACCGACTATCCGTAGTAATTATGCTAATTATGAGTCATTAAACATATTGTAATATAACATTTAAGTATCTTAATAGGGGTGTACTATTTCGTATACCTCCGTTATACTTCTAATAATTGAGTTTCCCAAAACAAAGCACCATGTTCTTTCTAGCTTTAAAATATTTTTTCCTCTTCAGATCATGCTAAGATGGATCGCAGTAAAGATTTTTTTTTTATGTGAGTAACTTACTGAACGAGAGAAGGCCCACTTGGTGGTAAGTGGTTACCCTTAAAACTCGGAACAAGACTTGGGTCTTAGACTGAGCTTTACCCTGCTACGTCCATCACCCGAGACGAGGATGGCACGTCTCATGCGCCCGTGATTTTCCGGAACACAGTAATGCAAGATCTACTGCTTGACGGCAGATTCCAGGTGTGGTGGCAGTACCGCTCCGGACGAACTTGGCACATGTTCTACTGCTACTTTAAGTTGCTGCTTCAGCACTAACCACACGTTTAGGGATTCTGAGCGAATTCTCCTACGGACGCGAGCAACTTGGAGCAAAGCGAGTAATGCCTGAATCCATTAATATTTTTACATTTAATGCCTGATCTAGAGCAATTCACTGATATAAAAGGTTAAAAATTACGAGTACCGTTTGACCTCAGAATAACATTTGAGTGGATTGAAAAAACGATACTAAAACATTCAGATATATTAAGGTACATTTAGCTTTTTTTTCAAATGTTTGAAACACTAACTTGCTGACATTCCAATTTGTTATCAGATCATTTAGGTGTACTGTGTTGTGAAAATTTGAATAATTGTATTATTCAACACTCACAATAATCTTCATCTACTCCTTCTGGCACTTACCTGAAAATAAAACAAATATGTTTATTAATAAAAAAAACTAAATAGTGCACAACTAATATAATCTAATATTAGTTTTACTAAATTTAATATAAAAACCCATGATTAAGAGGGGAACCCTTCTGTTATCCATTCAAATTTATTTTGGTGGATCTAATAAAAACAACGGATTTAGTATCTAAAATAAACGATCATGGTTTATATTAATATTACTGTAACTCAAGGAGTAAAAAAACAGTTGGTGGGTTATTCAATAGGTGTGATGCAAGTATGTTCAATACTATATAAGCGGAAGCCACAGAAGCGGCAAGCTCATTTCTTAAAAATTAATGCCTTAATTTACTTTTTGCTGTTGCTAATCAAAAATTCCGGACACAAAGGGAAAGGCATAATCAAAATTAGTATGAGAAAATTGAATAAAAAATACAATATATTATTGATTATTGATAATTGGTAGTCGAAAATTAAGCAAACGGGCAATCAAGAATTCTGATTGATTGATATTCAAATATTCTCTGATTCATGGGTTGTGTCCAGAAGATTTAATCTCTGATTAAGTCATTTGCCTGATTCAGATTACTAAGAATCCGCCGCCAGTGCTCGCAGTGTTCCGGTGGAAGGACTGTTGTCATGGGCGGGAGTCGCCACTTACCACCAAGTGGGTTCTTAGCAATAAGGCCGCTCATTGTACATTAACTTTGTTATTATAAGTTTACTCTGTATATTATTTCTTCATAGTCATAAGTTTGGTGTACAATAAAGTATTTTTGTATTTATATTTGTATCATTTGCACAAATATATTTATAGAATTTACCGGTTTCCTCGTGTAAAATATCTTTCATCGTTTTAAGACCGTTGTTTGAGAAATTGCGCACATATATTTTTCATCTCACTGGTCCCTAATTTGAGTAATCTTGATTTGAAACATACGTTTGTATGAAAACATAACATGTATCTTGATACTTCACATCACCACAAAATGTTGGTTAATTAACTTCTCAGATTTCCAAACGACGTGAACTCCTTAATTACCCTTCAAGAACGGTTCTCGTCACAGAATTATTAAAATCTTAATTCTCATTTTAAGGTTCTGGAAAATAATGGTAATTATAAAGCCAGATCAAGTCTAGGCTAGTATTCTAAAATATATTTAAGTCAGTAAAAAAAATAAGGATATTTCAGTAAGCATATTTTGGGAACTATATTACTGATAAAAACTACTTTTATTGTGTACATATAAGGCTAACTACTTTTATTGTAAACTAGCGACCCGCCCCGGCTTCGCACGGTTAGTAAAGCATTAATGTCGTATCAGAAACTACCCGTGCGAAGCCGGGGTAGACTTGCTAGTGTATTATACATATAAATCTTCCTCTTGAATCACTCTATATATAAAAAAAAACCGCATCAAAATCCGTTGCTTAGTTTTAAAGATTTAAGCATACATAGGGATATAGGGACAGAGAAAGCGACTTTGTTTTATACTATGTAGTGATACATATTATAGATATTTGTACCCAGATACAGAGCCAATAACTATGTTCTTCACAAAAATACATGAACTGAGTCAGAATTGAACCACAAGAACAGAAAACTGCTTGGCAGCGGATCACCGGTTGTGATGGCAGAACTTTGGACGAACTTGACTTTGGGTTGCTCCTTTCGCACTATGTGGGGGACATGTAGGGACTCTGAGGGTACCTGCGGATCCTCACCCAAGGAGCGAGGAAAATGGCCTCCTAAAACAGCTTGAGATTTTATCATATCCCTATAAACATTTATCATGGTAGAAATGCCATGACTTTGAAAGCCTTTCAAGAAACCAGGGCCATAATAATATCTACCATAGCGCTACGAAGGTACACCTCAACATAAGGTCGGCAAGGCCAAAGCACACATGATACATAATTCATTTATTATCGGCAATTGCAATAAATGAATTCAATTCAATTAATAATTTATTTTTGAAAATAATTACATGCCATGACAAATATTACAATTAATCATTTTATAATTATCTGCAAGTGAATTTTGATAAAAATAACAGTAACAATTTTGCATATGCAAAATCTATCAATGAAACATTGTCCAAAACTTTTACCAAATATAAAAATACTGGTAAAATTTTTAACATTACTAATTCGCCGCCAATTAGTGCTGCACTTTTGTTGCGTTCCAGTGGAAGGGTATGAGCACTGGTGTTATTACAGACAATTGATTCGGACCATCCCCATCTCAGTGTTAGCACATCGCAATGCGAATTAGGTCCAGTGCAGTCCAGTGCCGGGGCCCCGCGCAACAGGGGCCCCGTGTATCCAAACCCACCCACCTCCGCTTAAGCGTAAATTTTTGAGTGAACCTATTTTACTTGACGTCACAATAGTAATCTACATGGGACCCTAAAAACCAGATTTTTTTAATATTTTATATATATCTAGTAGCTTGCTTAGCTATTTATAGATTATCTAAGTTAAGCTATTTTCGATCCGGTCAGAATTTGGATGAGTGAACATGAACTGAGCGCTTCCGTGCTTCAGGCACGTCGGTGTCGGTTCCGGCTATCGATAAGCCATATCGGAGGCCTTCGGGCTTGAAATAGCTGTTGGCAGAGTTGGTAACTTACACGATATAAGAAAAAGAACGCGATATCAAAATCGCCGTGCACAGATGCAAAAAGTATCGCGTATGCTTTGCTCTAAGCCTCATACTCGACACCGTAAATAGAGTATTGACATGTTTACACGCCAGGTGGGGTGCGATTACACGGTGTAGGCGGGCCCTTAACGAGTACAAGTTATCGTGTCAATATTTGTGCCGGTTTTTTATTTATTTATGGACATAGACTTCTTGAAAAGTTAATTCTGTGGTAAGATAAATATAAAATAGTGTAAAAATCTGGTTTTTAGGGTTCTTTACACTTTTTTCCCGAGAATAGTACGTAAGTTGGGTAAGAATTAGAACTCAGATTTATAGATATTGATTGATAATAATCAGGATTCGTTCTTATAAATTTCTTATAATTTCTTACAAAACATTCAATTTTTGAAAGAAGAGAAATAAAAATAATACCTCATTAGCAACAATTTCTTATAATTAATAATAGCTTCATGTTTCCATAAGGAGCGTTCTCCGAGCTACTTGAATCGGCTTATTATATTATCTACCTTTGTTAATATAATATAATATTAGTTCAAGAGACAGCGATTTTTTTATTACCTGGTAGAAATAATCACGTCAAGTTTCTAACTGTAATAATATATATTATCTCTGAATGTATTTACAGTATTTGGGTTTCCGTTACTTTGGGGCTAGATGGCGCTACGACGTTCATGATTTTTCCTTTTCATAAACTATATTTATTTTTATAATTCATCTATGGTTTTCACAAAGTGGATCCACTGTTCAACTAAAAACTATATTTTGATAATTATCTTTCAATATATTAAGAAATTATATACCTATGAAATATGTTACAACTTTATTAAAAATATAATAGAAAATGTATGCTAACCAACTTTAAATTATCATAAAAACGATAGCAGACACCTAAAAATTATTTAGATACATTTAATTTTTTATTTTTTCACGATATGGCATCTGATGTTGAATATTAAATGTTGATTAATATCATGTGACACTCGCAATATTAACACATATTGATTGACATAAGAATCATCAAAAAACCCACGCGTGTGGTCTCCAGAACAAAGAAACAAACATCCATACATAAATAGGCTGATAACACAATAACCTTTGCGTCGCGCAGACAGGTAAAAATAAAAGGATCGATTAATTATTTTACTATATGCACTTTAAATTAAATGCGTGAGATATCTTTACAATAATGTGTGATAAAAATCACTAGCTCATTGTCTATGTTTCCCCTCAATGCCTTATTACGTCTCTCATTTCTAAACCAGCACGATGAGAGATCACTTATGTAATCATACACTGATTTCTTATTGATTCGTTCAGGCAACTCAACTTTTTTGTTATAATGAACATCAATTGTAAGGATTCTTTATCAGGAATTTGTTATTCACGAGGAATTTATTGCTTTTATCCTTACATAGTATAAAACAAATTCGCTCCCGCTGTTTGTACGCTTAGATATTGTATACTACGCAACGTATTTCAATGCAGTTTTGAGCAGTAGATAGAGTGGTTCAAGAGGAAGGTTTTATGTATAATATAATAGTATACATGCAAATTATAGTAGAAAAAAGCCGAGCATCCGTGCGATACAAGGGTGGGTCGCTAGTTATAGATAAAGTAATTGCGCTGCATTGAAGGTCTGTTTATGATTCATTACTATACCTATGATTATGATACACTGGCAGTTTCATTAAATAGAGCCGGATTAGATTGAGCTGATAATTTATATGCGTTCATGTGTGCGTACTTATATTTTTTAATGATTACCGTTAGTTTTAGCCTACAGGTCAAAAGGTGTGAATATAAAAAATAATAACGAGGAAGACAATATTGAACAATATTCAAAATTGAATAGGATCGGATTGATTTGAAAAATCAGCGAACTAAGGAACGAAACGCATGAACTTATTGGTACACATTTGTATGTAAAAGTTGACGTAGTCTCGAGTCTTGACAATTCAATGGATAAAAAGATGTTTCACTTTGAAACATATTGTGATGAGAAAGAAAACAGAACACGTCTTAAAAAAAATGGAAGAAATACAAAATGGAAAGTTAAAAAGTACATTATTATATAATACAAGACTATTTTTCATTCATAAACAACAATTTTAGGGATGAACAAGCGGATACTTAAAGTATCTTCTATTTTAATTTATATAAGGCAGTACTTGAGTCCGACTCGCAGTCTTCGACTGGCGGAGGGTCAATATTTGTAAAATACTTTCTAGCTGAAAGAAGTTAACGTTTGTGAAGAACTTCAGTGAACTATGAAATGATCTTTACGGCTTTTTGTTTGTTATTTAAGAGCAAATATCAGTGTATTAGCTTAGTAAGGGGTACATCCCCGGAAATGGGAGCTGCAAAGCAACTAAAATTTGAAATATAACTTGTACCAGATTTGTCTGGAGAAGAACTGCCAACTCACTAAGTAATCAACTGTAAAGTAGTAATACACTCGCATTGCTCTATTCCGGTGAAAATATCGAAGAGATTCACTATGATTGGTCAAACGTCCAGTTAATTGAATACATTATAATTTTATGATGATGATAATACATATTTGTGTCAACTATATAAATTTAACTTTAAAACAAACCACAATGGATGGTAGGATTAACCAGATAGTAGAACTGTTTTTCCCAGAAATTATAATTCCACGAGTTTCTGTTGTAAAATTATAATAAAAAGTTGAAATCAGAACTATCCGTTCAAAAACAATCCGAACCCTTCATCCCCCAGCCTCCGTTTTCGAGAAATATCTCATTAAACGGAATATAACGTCCGTTGCAAAGTTAGATTGGCGTCCACTGGTTTGATTGCCGCTAAGTTCTGATAGGCAATTTCCTGTGCTTTGTACAACGCTTCCTTTCTATGTACGCACGGTTGGTGATATACTGAGCGCTCGGAAATTATTTTAGGGTTATTTTATTACTGATCAAAATGTAAATAACGATTCAGAACCTTATTCAGATAATTAATTAGAAAACCATACCAATGCGAGCGTTCATTAGTTTGTTCTTGTACGCTAAAAGTTTACGTTTATTACCAGAATATACGAATAGAATAGAATTAAATCAGAATTCAAAAAAATAAAATAAATGAATTTTATGAATCTGCAAATAATAGTACCTAGTAAGCTAAGTATATTTATTAAGCTTCATAATTTTTATAAGTTTTGAAGCTTACGAATTTTGCTTTGTTTTGCTACGACGTACGTAGCAAGAGTTGTCGCTCCTGCTACGTCGTAGCCACGGGCTTCGAATAGATTTCAACACTGCTTTACTGTTCTTGATGTGCCAGTCCGGGAGGGTGTACAGTTAATGAGGTTTAAATTAACTCGTAGCTTGGCTTTTTTGAGGTTTGGAAACGGTCGTTTCTAAGACAATTTTATTTAAGACTGCTTTAAAAACGTGAGGCACCGGGAAGTTTTGACAAAAGTTGTGTATTGCAAGTTGCAAGTCACTAAAAAATATTTAATTTTTAAGGATAATAATCCTATTTTTTAACCCAGGGTTTGACCTCCAACCCAAATTTCATCCAAATCCGTTCAGCCGTTGAGGTGTCAGCATACAACCCACTTGATGTTATTGCCATAAACTACAGCAAGACGACTCCAGTCCCCCATCACCCAAGTATGAGAAGACCCAAGTCGCATCGCGTTACGCCCGTCACTAAAGAGAAGAGGAAATAATATAATATCTTATACACTTATATACTCACCGGCACCCATACTCTTCTACTGAAACACAGCACCACTGTTTCGCAGCGGACCAGATTATGTGGTGGTTATACTCGTATTACTCCAAACGAACTAGGAACAATATCTACTATTTAGCTACTTTGGGTTGCTTTTTTTCACCACCCGGGGGATCCCAGTAGGGATTCTCCTAATCTAGGGACGCGAGCAACGTGAACCACCAATTTTTCTTGTTTAACTTGCAATCAAACATGACGCAAAAAACGACAATTGAAATAAAAATATTTCAAGCAAAATCTTTCAAAAGGATGTTAATTTCCTTTAAAAACATAATCTCTAGTCTAAAATTTAATTCAGATCTTTCTTTCAAATTAACCAACTGAACAAAGTTGTCATAACAAAAACTCACCGCGAAAACAAATGAAACAAATCAGGTTTGCCCCATCTTTTTTATTACCCCTAAAAGGGGTTCCACAAACTGTGAATGTAAGAGGTAACCTGAGGGGTAGAGCATAATCATTTATTATGTCAAGATGACACTCTATTATCCCCCCCTTTCCCCCTATCCTGCAAGCGGAAACTTGAGATACTTTTTTGTAGAAATGCGGGTAGATTAATATTACGTCGGGATGCAGGGTGATGGATATGCAATTTCAAATGTGGATAAAAACTCTACCCAAACTTTCCTTGGTACTATTATTTTGATATTATAATAAAGGTTTGACTAAATGCCTGGATGCAAAGAGCTGAAGACCGTGCTAAATGGCGCTTACTCGGAGAGGCCTATGTCCAGCAGTGGACTGAAATAGGCTGATGATGATGATGATGATGACTAAATGTCTGTCTTTTATCTTGCGACAATTTAGTTTTTAAACTATGGAATTGATTGAAATTCCATTACCTGATTTATTTGTATTTTAATTATTATTATTTTTACATTAGAAGTCCACAGACACACAATCTAAATGAAGCAACAAAAGAACTCACATCTACAAAGAAAATAAAAAAATATGTCATTCTTATTTCCATCGAAAATGAAGCACTCTCGAAACTCCTTCAGCCCGATCACGAAAGCGGTATCGAGTACCCTAATATATTTCACATTAATGCTAAAATACAACAAAAATTTGGGAGCATAAAATTCAAATAATGCCAGTTTTACATGAATTACGGGATCATTCGCGTATGAAGTAAAGAATGGTATTGTATGCATTTTGCATGAGCGGTATTATCGGATATGGCAAAGAATTTGAATATTCCGACCGCGGCGGTACCGTTGGTTGTCGAACGGTGATTAGCTTTGTGAATTGCATTCGACTACAGCTTTATTAATGTGAGTCACAGTATATCCCTGTTCACTGTGATTAAATTTTGAATCTTCCTTCACATGCATTTATAAAAATGTATGAATAACTATCTACGCCCCGCGGTGTTACCCTGTAGCCATCCTACGTTCACTTTTTCGGGATAAAAAGTAGCCTATGTGTTAAATAACTTTTTATGAAGATAGCTCATACCCATAACAAGTTTCATCCAAATTCATTTAGCCCTTTAGGTGTAAAGGAGTAACAAACACACACACATACATACAAAAATTTCACCTTTATACCATTTTCATTTTCTTATTAATTTGCTTATATTTTGTATTCCTGTCTAGCTATCGAGATTTTCCTGCAAACATTTCGTGCAACATTTCACTAAAACTAAACAATAGTAGGGCACATTACATTGCGTCTGTGTATGTAAACCAATATGTCATCTATGTAGCGAGCACAAAAGCATTCCTTTATTACCACCGGTAATATTTGGGAACTATTCCGGTTCTGGAAAACGAATTTTGATGTTCAACGGGATTTTTGTTTGAATATAGCGAGAATAATAATAAATTTTGATCGCGAGTAAAAAATTCTGAGAATATTTCATTTGTAACAAAATATTGCCGAAGTTTTGATACGAGCGTTGATCTGCAAACGCATTGTTTAAAATACGTAATGAAATTTGAATGCAAACAACTATAGATAAATTTTCATTTGTATTATAAGAATTTATACCGAATATATTGAAATATTATCTTAAAATGTATTCATAATTGAATAAAAAATATGAGACAAGTCAAATTGAAGTTTTAAAACTTAAGGTTGAAATTTTGCTATTGCCTTCTTAATAACGCCATCTTTGTTATGTAATGTTTACAATAACATTCAGATCATTGCAATACTTAACAAAATACTTATTACAATATGTACCTAACGACAAAATCCTACCTTAAAACGTATTATTACTACCTATTTAATTCATGGAAGTTTATGTCGTAGCGGAGTGAAACATTTGCACATTTTACGTTGCCATTTTTTAGGTATCACCGTGTCAAACGCTGCAGTCTCCCTCCGAGGGTTGGTTATTTCATTTCATTAGATAATGGGCTTTTATTCTACAAGATCCGCTTAATGAGCCGTAATGGATGTTCCCAAATCCAGTTACTTATCGTGCCGTAGATACAAAAAGCTTCTAAATTGACTCATAATTTTTCTATGCGCGTAATGAACAATAATATTGGGTGTGTGAATATGACTCCGCCCCTTTTTGTCAAAATAAAACACATTTGTTCGCTTACAAAATTAAAAAAAAAATTATTGAAAGTATGCTCCATCTGCAGCTACAACCTTCGCCCATCGTTCAGGTAGTTTTCGTATTCCTTGCTGGAAGAAGTCCTGGTCTTTTGAGCTTATCCAGTTGTCAATCCAAATTTTGATACTTTCACATGAAGTAAACTTTTCTCCAGTAAGGTCTGTCTGCATCGTCCGGAATAGGTGGTAATCCGAAGGAGCTATGTCTGGTGAATATGGCGGGTGGGGTAACACTTCCCAGTCCTGTCCCTCTAAATATCTTTTTACGACTTCTGCGGTATGCGGTTTGGCATTGTCATGCTGAAGAACTAATTTGTTATGTCTATTCACCCATTCTGGTCGTTTTTCTTCTATGGCTCGCTTCAAACGCATTAGTTGTCGTCGGTAAACTTCTCCATTAATAGTTTCAGAGGGTTTGAGCAACTCATAATATACAATACCTTTCTGATCCCACCAAATACAGAGCATGACCTTGGCACAGTGAATATTTATTTTTGGCTGTGATGGGCCTGGTTCGCCTGGTTTCACCCAAGCTTTTTTGCGTTTAGGATTTTCGTAGTGTATCCATTTTTCGTCTCCTGTGACTATCCGATGCAAAAATCCTTTTCTTTGCTGTCTTTGAAGCAGCATTTCACAAATGGTTTTCCGACGTTCCATGTCTCTTTCTTTTAAATCATGTGGAACCCAGTCACCGGCTTTTTGAATCATTCCCATCATTTGTAAACGCTTTGCAACAGTTGAACGATCACCATTTAATGCTGCAGCTAATTCTGATTGAGTTTGGCAAGAATCTTCCGCCAATAATGCTTCCAATTCAGCATCTTCAAATTTTTTTGGTGGTTTTCCATGTTCTTTATCCTCAGTACTAAAATCGTTATTTTGAAATCGTCGAAACCATTCCTTGCAAGTTGTATTAGACGGAGCATGCTCACCATAAATCTCCACAAGCAAACGATAAGTTTCCGCTGCAGTTTTCTTCGCAATAAAATAATGTAATAACACTTCCCGCAAATGACGTTTATTTGGAATAAAAACCGACATTTTCGAAAAGGTGAAAACAATTGTTGCTTACACTTCAACCAAATATCATAAAATGCGTTAGATAGCTGACATTCAGTACTATCGAATACAAGTATGGTCATTTATTAGTACACGTAAACAATACTAAAAACGACATCTGTTGAGAAAGGGCGGAGTCATATTCACACACCCAATATATGTAATAATTATGTATATTCAGGCAAAAATTTCATGAAAAAATGGCAACTTCGTATTTTTTTTACAGTAATTTATTTCTTTCAGAATAAATTGCCTTATGTTTGGGGATACAAGCTGAAGTGCAAGTTTAAATATTATTATATAACTTACAGTAATTAAAGTATAAACGTAATTCTTTTATTATTTCCTAATAATACACATTTTATACATCACGATTTTACAAGGCCTATGTACAGCCGCTACCTGAGAAATTATAATGACAATACAAAGTGTTCCTAAGTGTCCCTACGGTTAATAAAGGAGGATACGATAAATATGATGCCTCGTGGAGAGACGAAACACGTGTCGATTACATTGTCGAGTATATTTACTCATTTTAAGTCAAGTTTAGCGGGGTCATAGTGTATACTCAAAAGACAAATATATTAAAAAATAAAAATTAGGAACTTACTCTTTAATTTAAATTGAAGATAAAACTCAGGCAAGTTTCATTAATCAGATATTAAATATTATCTTATCATAAGATATTCAAGAATATACAATATATTTTTTTTATTACTTATTTCTAATTGACTTTACATCTCTAGGAGTGTTCACTCGAGATGAAAGCAATTATCCTTACATGGACTTCTGCAAGGTATCGCCTGGATCCATCATGATCGTAACGATAAGTCAAATATAGAATCCTTGTTTATTGAGAAACATAGCTTGAACCGTGCAATATGGATTGCTGAAATAGATGCTAGATTGATTACATGAAGCAAGTTAGTTCCTGTTCACTAAGAATTTTGCTATGTACTTGGCCATGGAATACTTCATAAACTTTTTGGATGGATGAAACTATTGTTTTTTTTATGTTAGGTAAATGAAGGGATGAACTGAAGTAAGGTTACGTGGTTTCCTCCGCCCACAACGTAAACTTAACAAATACAAATTGATTTCAAATTGCTTTTATTTCGTTCACTTAAACAATACATATTGTAACATATTTTGGGGGTTCCAGTTGCTTGCGTCTATAGGTATGTACCCTTTGATTCCCTACACATACCCCCTGGGTGGTGCTAAAGGAGCTACCAAAAGTAGTAGTAGAACTTGTGCCAAGTTCGTCCGGAGAGGTACTGCCACCACATCTGGAATCTGCCGCTAAGCAGTAGTGGTAGTGATTTGGATCTCATACTGAGTCGCACGCATTATTGTTGTCATGGGCGAGGGTCACCACTTACCATCAGGTGGGCCGTCAGCTCGTTCCGTCACTTATTCACATAAAAAAAGCTCGTGGTTGCGATCTTCTTATAAGTAAAAATATACAGGTACGACCAGCTAAAACATGAAAACTGACTGTAATTAGCCATATTTATTATATGTATATAACATGTCTCTAAGGAGCTCCTGTGACACGTTATATGATAAAAAATATGTTTATTTGTGTGAGTAAATTTTGACGTGTTCAAATTATGCTTGAGTCACCGGAGAAGGAGTGTCACGTGTCATACACCAGTACTTTCATCGACACCTACACCCTACTACCAGAACACACAATACAAGTACTGTTTGGCATCAGATTACCAGGTGTGGAGACAGTACTCCGGACGAACTTGCCACAAGTTGTACTGCTAAAAAAAACGTTGGTTTACTGGATTACGTCACGATCAGTTCAGCACTGAGCAATAAGCAGTAATAACCCCGCTTGAGTGGCTCGTCTAACTTCCACCCCAATTCGTTTGAATAACCCCAAAGCAAAACGGCTCCATACAATCAGCCGAAAGCAACTATTCGCTAACAAACTTGCCAATTACTGCCGAGTCGTCACTCGATAAAATAAGCGCTTGTTAACAATTATACCAGCGGTGTTGCGGAGAGAGTCTGAAATTTGAACTATTATGTTCAATTTAAAAACGACTAAATTTGCATATCTCAACTTTATGCTGTACGCACAATTCGGCTGACGGCTCCGTGGCTTAGTTGGTACTGCCTTCGAAGCGAGGTGTCTCGGATGCGAGGAGCATACTTTGTATGGTGAGCATGAAGTTTGTTCTCGGGTCTTAGATGTATGTCTTTTGTTTCTGTGTTTGTCCATGCAACACAGGGTATCCTAGTGCAGAGGTAATATTTTAATTCTTTCCAAGTTTTTGCCTTGTTGAGGCAGAATATAAAGGATCAAATTTTATAATTGATTTTACAACTATTGTACAGGCAAATTAAAAAAATAATCGATTGGATCAACATATGAGTACTTATAACAACTATAAACACCTATTTCAAGCAACAGAAAACAGAACTCAACAACAAAAATAATCCACTATTTTTGATAACCTCGTGTGTGTATCTATATAGAATCTCATTTTTATACTCCCCTCAAAAAGATTTCGAACTCATTTATTCGCCTCTTGACAAAACTAGAAACATAAAAACAAATCACAATACCGTTTGTACCTGCGACATGATTTGAGCAGATTCGGGGAACCCAAATGATCTCCATGGATACGGGGGGCGTCGCTAGGTGATGGAGTATGGCAGGCTGATCATGTTTTTTACCTTCCAAGTGGTTATTGAGTTCTATAGAGATGTTTAACAAAAGCGTATAAATAGGTCGGTAGGAACATAATATGGGTAAAATTTTGACAAAATATGGTTCGGAAAAGTATTCTGTTTGGAATCATAATAATGAACATAGAACGTGTAGTTAAAACTCTGACTGTCATACTTTTAAAGGGATATGTACAGACATCCGGTTTATTAAAATAAGCTACGCATGTAAACTGAGGAACGCTTGGTTTTGAAATGATAGTATAGCCAAATAGAGAAGTAAATATATCTTCCGCTTGGACTATCATTAAGCATTAAGTTTAAGTGACTTGGACTTTCGTTAATTCAGTACAAAATATGTTAGTCAAGATGGCGGTCGTTAAGCCATGTCAAAGGCTTTCGAGTGGTTTAAATACTCTGACACCAGGGTTGGCCACTTGCTCACGAAGAAAATGAAGAATAAAAAGTAAACTAAGCGATATCCTGGATACTTGAGCTACTTTTTATCCCGAAAAAGTGTACTCCGGTGGGATGGCTAACCGCGGGTAATACCGAGGTTTAACAATTTTTTTTTAGCAGCATTCTAAAATTAGTTGCTAAATCTCGGTCTATTTTTTTTAATCCTTCTTTTAGCCTGTGGCACGTTTGTAACAAATATAACTAACTGTAGGTTTACAGTACTGTACAAATGCTCACTACTGCCACCATACACGTCTGCCGCCAAGCAACAATGCACATACATTACTTAATTGTAGTTCTGTTTGTGTATTAAGTAATGCAAAATCTTGTCTCATATTAAGTGTATTACGGTGATGATGATCTTGGTTCAAGATTGTCTTGATCACCAAATATTTTTTTTAATTTGAAAGGTAGTCGAATGCTTTAATCGTGTCTTTAATCAAAATTATTCACGATTATTAAATTTCTTGTAATTGGAATTGTAATTAAACGAATTTACCTTCAGGTGAATAAGGTACTATAATTGCATAAAGGTTATAAGATTTTGTGATTACAGACTCTACTTGGATCGAGAAAATACTAAAGGAATATTCAAACCTTTCCAATAAACATATTAAGTTCACTTGTCAAAGAATATGTTTTTATTTTATTTCATACAGCCGCGTCGACGATTTCGTAAACAGAAATTGCTTTTTCAACGTAATTTATTTAATTTCAAATCAATGAGATTCATAGGAACGAGATTGTGGTCCATTTTCAATTTACTGCCAAAGCGCCATCTCTGTAGTTCCAGCGGTATTATTTCGTCGGGTGCGCGGCAAACGGGGAGGTTCCACCTTAGTTCTGTATCACGGGAATAGTGATAGGTGTCGCTAGCAGGTGAAAAATTTGCAACCGAAGTACGGCTCCGTTAACTAGATGGCGCGAGTAGCGCCACTGGAAAAAGTTTCAAAAGGGTTGTAAAAAATGTTTACCGACGAAACCATTCTATACACCTCTTCTTGCGTGTCATGGAAATAAAACTATACTCAAAACTTCGTAAGAGGCCACCTGATGTTAAGTGGTTACCGCCAACCATAAACAAAAGATCAATAAGAATCATCGATAAATAAGAGATGAGAGTATCGAAATCACTTAAACACAAAAAGATAAATAAAACAATAATTTAATAAAAGCAAAACCTCTGATACTTCGTTTACAGAGTTAGAAATCAGCTTGTGTTTTGCCATTCTGATGCTATTTTTGCTCCTTGTTTCTCACCACAAAGAGACTTAAATGTTTACCTTTGCAATGTATTCTAGGTAATTCTAAAAACCTAATGTCACTAGTTCATTGTATTGCAAACAGAACTAATGTTGATTTTCCAACAGAATTAGACAAAATCAGGACTCATTTCAAGTAAATTAAAAGCGACTTTATTATTATTCCAGAGAAGCAAAAAAACAGTAATTTAAAAACCACACAAAACCCACAGCGTAACTTTACATACATTAACATAAAAAAACATAAATGTTATTACAAAACGGCAATCTGAAATTCTTTAAACACACGGGCATAAATTACTCAGGGCACGCGTAATTCCCCCGTTGTAATTCGCTGGCCGTAATTCCCCCGGCAATTTGCTCAGGTGTCGGGGTGTTGGTATCACGCCGCGCGACATTTGCTTGTAGCGATGCCTCCCTGACCACAGACACGAAATTTTCATTTTTATGTCAGTAAACCAACTCTTGTCGAAGTTTAGTTAGCCCTAAGGCCTCTGACATGGATATATCGGTAGGTACCAACACCTACTTGCAATATATAGGTCGTATAGGACATAATGTAATTTCTATGATCCTATCCGGCCTAGATGGATAACAGCATTGATATGTGTAAAAAAAAAAACATTTTTTTGCCCAATAAAAAATAGTACCAAAATAGTGGTGCTTGTATCAAGTTATTAATTTCCAGTAATTTGTAAACTGAATATTGAAACTGACTTAAGTGTGTCGGACTTTCAAGCTTAGGTTGGAATTGCTTCGATAAATCATAACGAATTATATAGCCGACATAACGTGATGGAAATATCATACCGGTCACCCATCCAAATATTGACTAATAAGCAGCTCTTGTGACACGTTATATGCGCACAAATAAGATAACTTGTGTGTGTATTTCACACAATAATACGTTTTAAACCTATCATGGTTATGACTCACAAATCATGGTAAATATCTCGGTAACACGAATAATAATACAATAATACGTGACCAAATAATACTTGAATAGGGAATATACGAGTATAAGTTTTAGGTTGAGTTTAACCTAGCAGATGTCTAACTCAGATAATTTGTAAATGGCGAGTTTATTCTTTGTTCATCATTTTTTTATGTGAACTAGTGACGGAACGAGCTAAAATCCCACCTGGTGGTAAGTGACAACCCCCGCCCATAACAACAGTAATGCGACTTTATCCTGCTGCGTCCATCACTCGAGACGGGTATGATACGTCTTATGCAAGTGATTTCACAGGCACCTATACCCATCCACCGGAACACAGTATTGCGAATACTACTGCTTGGCGGCAGATTCCAGATGTGTGCAGGGACGCGAGCAACTGGACTCCCCTAAAATCTTAATCACACATATATGAGTCAATATTATGAAGGTTTAAACATGTGTGTGTGTTTGTTATTGTGCTAAGCTAGCTTAGCAGGATATTCTATCTGTTAATACAGGACGTATTAACAGATAGAATATCCTGGAACATTTCATTTCATTTCATTGATCAACCATTTCGACACTCAATTTCGTTTGTTACATACAGGTCTGCACGCTGCACTGTCTTAAGGAGAAAGGTTCTCTTTTATGCATAGTGCAGCGTGCAGTGCATGTATACACCTTCGCTCACGAAGAGTTCCGTAGATATCCGGAACTCTTCGTGAGCGAGGATAAGAGATCCGTATTGATAATATCTATAATAAAAACGGATAAAACATCATGCCTGTTGTACGGGAGCCCAACATAGTCATGTCGATACCGAAACGCAACGATAGCGCGAGCTAAACTACAAGTGGCGCCATCTAGTTTAATCATTTGGAACTAAATAGAAAAATGGTATGAGAGCCCCCTTAAATATTTATTTGATTCTTCTAGTATTTGCAGTTATAGCGGCAACAGAAATACGCCATATGTGAAAATTTCAACTAACTGTCACGGTTCATTAGATACAGCCAATTCATTAGATACAGACAGACAGACAGACAGACAGACAGATGGCCAGCGGGGTCTTAGTAATAGGGTCCTGTATTACCCTTTAGATGCGGAACCCTAATATTACGCATCTATCTTGACTTTCAAATATGTTACAGACTCATTTATTTACGAAGCGAAATCATAAAGAAAATCAAAAAAGTACACTCAAATAGCTTGCTTCCAAAGCCCTCGAGTCAGGTTTGCAGCAGTGTGTCGGACAGTTTTTGCGATACTTGTTTATTTTCCACGCTATCTGGTTCCGAATTGTTGCGTCGGCCCGGGTGTAACTAAACGGTTCAAGAGTGCTGGGGATTGTATATTGACATCGGTTTATTTCTGCGGAATAACCGAAGCTTCTATGCATTTTTTAGTTCTGTGGTAGTGAAAGATTGGGTAAAAATACATTTAGACTGTCCTCAAAACTCAGTAGCTTTGCCTTCTGCGCTGTTGGGTTTGATTCCCGTCCGGAAAAGAAAAGGTTTGAACTGGTACTATTTATTTGCGTGATGGTAATGTAATTACATATAAGAACTCGCTTTTATAAATTTACTAGCTGTACCGTAGTTTCAGCGTGATGCGCGGCCAAGATACAGACAGACAGACAGACAAAAAAGAAAAAAATATAGTTTTGGCTTCAGGACAGATTACGAGTGCACTCAAAAAAAAAAATCGTATTATCTTTTAAGTACAGAATCAGATCCGTTACAGTTTTATTATAAGTATAGATTCTTTACTGATGTGATTTTTGAATCATTTGAAAAATGATGGTCAGTTTAAACAAACAAGATTTTTGATTAACTCTAAAAAATCACGCAGATTTTCAACATAGATTTATTCCAGCGAAACACGTAAAGAATTTCCCGTCGGACAAAAGTGAAAAACTTGGCGATAAAGTAAGCACAGGTGTTTTGCCGAAAACACAGCTCGCAAAACCGATAACGCTACAAAGAATTTTTTGACAAACAATGGCCAAAAATGTGTTTCTTTCCTCGTATGAGCATATAATTTTCTCAATGCACCAAGTGTTTTTTTTCCCGGCACCCACACTCTTCCATTGGAACACAGTGACGCGAGTGCACCACTGCTTAGCAGCGGATTACCAGGTGTGGAGGCAGTACTTCTCCGGGCGAACCTGGTACAAGTTCTACTGTTACTTATGGTTTCTTAAAGTATTTGTTTATATTTCTTCTTTTGTATAAGCGGCTACCCAAATGCCTCCAAAATGAGTTATCAACTAGTATAGAACATAAACGTGCCCTCCAAAGTACGGACGCACTAAGTTCACGGTCACCCATCCTAATCCTGCCCGGGCGCTTGTTTAACTTAAATGATCCGTGAATACCATCTAAGCATATTTGTTAATATATAAAGTAAGGGACGAATGTTTATGTAGAGTCTAAGGCTATTGATCAACCCCTATCTTCACCCATGCCTCCGATATTTTGCATAACATTCTCAGTTTTGGGGACAGTTTATGGCCGTCTGTCAGAGGGGCCATTGAATTTTATCATGCATTAAATTGTTTATGAGTGTGGTCAGTTTTTTCGCCATTTTGGTAGGGCGATGTAATTCTGTTTGATGTTGTAGTAGTAATTTTTTGGGGCAAAATGTATTACCTATATTGATGCGTGTGACAGAAGTGTGAAGCTTACGTGATCGGAGTTTAATAAAATACTATTGTATTGTATTATATAAAATTAATATAAGTTCTGTAACTAGACTTCTTTCTTCTGTTCTATGCTATCTGTAAATACCTATACTTTCAATTAACGTTTTTCAACCCTGCCCACAGAGCAAAAATATATCTTGGCGTCTATATCTCTGTCTTAAAGAAGTATCTACTTTTCTTCATCACTTCATAAAAGCATATTCCTATTAAGAACATTAATTTTTATGTCCTTTGTGTTTGTAACGCTGTCTTCGTAAATTGTGAACGGAATTAGATTTTTTTATGTACCGTTAACCCACCATTAGTATCATATAAGGTTAGATGTCGGCCCTGGCTTTACTAGTCGTTAAGCCACGTCGAAGGCCTTCGGGCGGCTTAAAAACTACAACAGCACAGGTGACCACTAAATCGCACAAAAGAAGATTAACTTAAACGGAACTTCTTTCGTATGAATAAGTGGCCTACTCTGGTGTCGGAGTTTTCCGCCCGAAGGCCTCTGACATGGCTTAACGACTATTAATATGCCATCCAGAGCACGGAAGCGCTCAGTTCAAATGCCACTAAATGGTCACCATCCAACTTCTGACCGAGTTGAAAGTTACTTTACTTAAATTATCTGTAAGAACAGCTAATCAAGCTACGCTACGAGTGCTCTCTAAACGGAACTTAACCGCAAAGTCGTTTTTAATTAAAAAAAATACTTTGACCCATGGTACTCACAAAGTCAAAAGTAGGCTATAGGAACTCTGCCCCCCATTGGAGGGAAAGGTGTGTATGTATAATATTCAACTTGTATGATTGGTTTTAATTTACTTCAATAATTGAAAAGAACAATGTATGAGGTTGATGGTGTGAAATACAATGGCGAGGGTTGAATGAGGCGATGTTATTTTGTTTCCAACATAAGAGAGTATGTAATGTTCAAATAATGAAGTTCAGAGGTAGGGAGAACTTTAGTCGTATTTCTGATGTTATTGGGCGGTGGTAACCATCTAACATAAGGTACGTAAACCTTTCTGGCACTTTAACCGCACGATCGCACGAAATTATACAAAAATAATTTTGCACCAAATTATATCTGTTACCTATACATATTTTTATTGAGAGTCGTAAATATTCAAACAAACAAAGCTTAGTGATAGGGTACCCTGTGTCGTAGGAATGACCCAAAAGACCACCAAAGACCCAGGTCCCGGGCGGAATTCGAAACCGAAACCCCTCACGTCGCATTCAGGATTACCCAATAAGCCACAATAATTCAATTCGGAATATTTTAGCAACTTCTTTAAATTTTTCGTCTTCCATTAATTTTTACACCTTTTAACTAGTCTAGTATCGGATTAAAAGTAGGACAACGTTTTCAAAAACCTAAACTTTAAGCCTTAAACCTAAATATGTTATTTTACATCTTTTCTAGCCAGCAAACAAATCAAGAGATAAAGTGCAAGACTATGAATACCTAGCTTCCTAGATTAAATGCACTTTACCTAACTACTTAATAACTAGCTTCCTTAATTGAATGCCACAACAACAAAAATACCGCACACGCACACACACCAGCACTAGAATTTCCACTACATCGACAAACACAGTCAGTACATACTTACAAACATATACATACTTGGGTTTTGTCCCGAGAATAAACCTTCGATTCGAAGGCAGAGCTACTATAAACTAAGCCATGGCGCCGTGGATTTAAGAATGGCTACCAATTACAAGTTCATTTAACGACAACGTGAAAACTTCCGACCTGTAACTGATCATCTTCAAACGCCTGAAAAAATCTCCATAAAATATATCTTAAAACCATTTGAATCCCTTCAGCTTTGAAACAGAAAAAAACCGGATCAAAATTGGTCCATTTGTTCGAGACAGACAGACTAAAAAATGGCAAAAATTACTTAACCAATTTTGGTAAAACCTACCTAAGAATCATTAATAGAAAATCTAATCTTAAATTTAAAAAAATCCATCCTCAAACCCCGTTTTAGAGCTACGGTGCCACAGACAGAAACACATAGCGGTCAAAGTTACACCCCTCTTTTTGCGTTGGAGGTTAAAAAGTGAATTATTGTAAACCTCGAAAGAAACATACATAATAAAAATAATTAATTAAACACGCAAAGAAGAGAGATTACAATGGCCTTATCGCTAATCGTGGTGTAAACTGGCTGGATTAGATTGCAATTAACAATAAGACATTAGATATCATTAGTTAAAAGAAATCACTAAGTGTCATGATAATAATTCAAATAATAAGTCAGTGAAGAAATAAAAATAACGGAAAGTGAAGAAATAAAAAAGTTATACACTTATCCTATGCAAGCCACGTCTGTACATAACATCCCCGTAATTGGTATTTCATAATCGGCATTTCCATAACAAATTCCATAGCCGTATTCGCACGCAATATGGGGTTATTGTGCCCTTAATGTGGGGCGCAATTGTACCCCTTTATAGGGAGCTATTGTACTCCGAATTCGGGCCTGAATGCTGAAGCCGTTGGAGGCAGTGAACCAATTCCGGTAACCTTGGCTGGTAATGATGTTCTATTTTTTCGTTTTCTGGAAATTTTAAGGTTATCGTGAGACCCTAGTTAGCACGGCTCATGAAGAAAAGATAAAAATACGTTCATACATTCATACCGTAGAATCTAGCCGATTTTTCTTACAGTAGAAAAATTCGACTAAAGTCTATGGTATGAGTGTGTAGGAGCGTATTTTTATCATTTCTTCATTGTATTGAGCGTATTTTGATCAGGCTCTTATTGGCCAATCCTGGTGACGGAATTATCAAGCGGCCTCCAACATGGTTTATCGACTAGTATAGGCGAGGATTTCCAAAGCACGGAAGCGCTTAGTAACGCTTAACGGTCACCATTCCTAATACTGTCTGGTCCGAGAGTTGTTTAACTATATGATTTGTAAAAAACTTTAAAGCAACCTTCGGCATGAGCACTGCCTGATAAGGGTATAGGTTTCGATCCGCCCAAGGCAAGCATTGAGTAATAAAAAACTCACAGATATTGAAGGTGGTTTCTAAAAAATAAAAGGAGTCTGAAAACCTTAGAATCATTATTATGAATGTAAAAAATGTTCAAGATCCGGAATGAACTATGCTGTCGAAAAAAATATTAAAAAAAAAAAAAATATCGTTTAAAAATATTTTTAAGGAATCTCATCAAAGAGAGAATTTGAAAGATATGAAAAGATTAAATACATTCATCGTCAACCAAGTGTAGAAATAACATACCTCATAAACTAGTAATTTTAAAGAAAAACAATTTTTATCCCGAGTTCCTTTAGTGTACTTATATAATTTTTTTACGATATAACCTGTTAAAAATTTACGATTCACTAACGTATTATAAAATTTCGCGCTTCAGTACCATGACCTGTTAAATTCCCAAACCGGCAGAGTGAGTTTGATTGAATAAAGAGAATTGCCCAGTCAGCTTTTCTCGTACTTCCATCAAGGTTTTACTTGAACGCACTGAACAATACTGTAAAATGAAAAATGAGCTGTATTTCACTGGCTTTAGGTTTCAATTATGTTGAGTGGCTTAAGAGAGCAACACCAGTATGTGCTATGCAAATTTGAACTGTCACACGTTGTGCTTAGCATCAATATCGAATGCTGGTGTACCAGAGGTATAAACAGAGAGTAGTCAAAGGAGTTTATGTAAGAAAGTACTGTTATATTATCTGTGGTACGAGCAACAAAAGGGGTATGGGAACAGACAAATGTTTGCTATCGTCTGTCTGGCATTTTCTCAACTGACATTTAGTTTTAAAGGTGGTGGGTTCAAGCCTTTTCTAGTTTAATAATGTCATCAAGTAAGTTCATGTGAAGAGTGATGAGACCTTTGTATGACCTTAGCTTGATTGTACATAACAAATAAGGCAAGAATATAGGGCAAGAATGTTTAATATCCCTTTTTTATTCACGTTGACTTTTTTATCTATTATTATCTTTTTGTATGTTTTCACTATTATGCCAATGGTTATGAGCTCCTGTGACACGTTATATGATCATGAATATTTGCTTCTGTCTGTAAAATTTTACGTGTCTAAATGATACTTGTGATCTAAAGGAATAAGTGAGTTTGAGTTTAGGTAAACAAACTGAAGTTACAGTATTATGTAACGAAAAGGTTTGAATGCAGGTGCAATTTTACAGAATTTAAAAGATCAGAATAGATGATTTACAGAAATTACAGTTAACATAAATGTTTTGAAACTAAACATTGCCGTGAATAAATGAGATTTTAGTAAACATTACCTACATGTATTATCCTACATATGAACTGACTTTAAAACGGATTTTCAATTATAATACTATTAAGTGACCCATTTAACTTTTCACCAACCGTGAATCAAACTAACGTGTTTTTAAAAATATATAATATTTATTCCTATGGGTGGAAAAAAGGCGTGAAATTGGCAAACGAGACTAGAAAATAGGTTATAAAACTTCAATCGAAGTAAAATAATATTTTTTAAATGTACAGGGCAATAGTTTACAATGTATTGAACTGTTTCTGAAAATATATACGTAAAGCTATAAATCCAAAGCTTTTAAACTCACCAATCAAAATCCTTTATTCCGACCACAATTGCGAATTTCGAAATTAGAACATCAAAAGTTGCGTAACATTGTACAATCTGCGCAGCTTTACGACTGTTTTACTCTTTGATTTTGTTTCAGATAGTTTTTATGGTGGATAAAACGTAGCCCGTAAAGAATATTGCTTGAAACTAAACCCTTCAAAACTTCAAATAATTGATAGGTTCAGGCGTCACCTTGAACTATGTTAAGATGGTCTGAAAAGAGGGTTATCTATGTAAACTGACTGTGTACATGAAAAGTAAAGCCTGTCTTTTATAACACTTACTGTCTTTTATAATATTATAGTAGTCATTTATTTTAATTTAATTGAAGTGCAGATACGAGGTTTAAATAAGAAAGCTCGCACATCTATATATATAAAAGAAAGTCGTGTTAGTTACTTCACTTATAACTCAAGAACGGCTGAACCGATTTAGCTGAAAATTGGCAGGGAGGTAGTTTAGAGCCAGGAGAAGGACATAGGATACTTTTTATCCCGTTCGATATCATTCCCGTGTGACTTGACATGTAACGTCAGTCACTATAAAACGTGGTATAACAAAAAAGAATCAGACTTGGAATAACAAAATTGACGTATAATGACAGCTATGTAATGACGTATGGATGACTATTTGATATTTGTAAGAAATCAATAATAAAACTATTTCTATTAAATAAATAATTAACATTATTGCCCAATTGCCCATTCGTATAAACAGTGAAGTGAACTATAAAACTCGGTATGGTTAAAAATTTAAGTTTTTAGGTGAAGTGAAGTTTAATTAATAATGCCGCGACCAAGACGATCGAATCTTTCCCGACAAAGCCGTGATGCAAGAAGAATACGAAATACTGCAAATGAAAGGACTGAAGAAGAACAAGAAATTGCACGTGAACAGCGCCGCGATAGTATGGCTCGACTTCGTGCTTCTCAATCACGAGAGCAAAGTGAAGCAGCCCGTGAAACAGCTCGGTTGGCAATGCAGAATCGTCGAGCGAACAACAGAGGTCAACAAATAGATAATTTGCGACGCAGAACAAGATATTTATCAAGTGCTGATTTGAATTTGTTACAACACTTATAACTCGAGAACGGCTGGACCGATTGCCATGGTTTTTGATTTGTTGGATTTGTTTCCGTCCCGAATAGCAGAATAACTATTAAAAACATTGGAAAATTAACGAAAAAATAAAATCAATTTATCCCCGTATTCTCCACGGGAACGGGAACTATGCGGGTGAAACCGCGGGGCACAGCTAGTAATAATATAAAATGTATATTCATAAATACCCCAACATTCTAAATTCAGAAAACAAATTTAATCAAACAAATAGCAAAACTATTCAAAGCAAAACAAATTGTGTTGTGAATAATCACTGAATAATACCAATACAGCGCTGGATTTAAATATTCGTCAAACAATGATAAAACAACAAAGAGATAATCCTCCAATTTACCCAAATACAAACGGTACAAATCCATTTCCAATTACAGTTGACAACAATATGATGTCAGCTTAAAATGCAATAACGCGAATGGAACGCAATATTTTGCTGACAAACCTGGCATCATATAAATCTTAGGCACTTGGAACTCAAATCACAGTCACCGCAGATGGTATAACCGTGTCTCTTGCACTTGGGAATGCAAAGCCGAAACGCAACAATAACTCGTCTTAGACTCACGTATTTCTCGCTCCACATTGCATTCTAATAAATTTCTAAATCGACATAAGTCGTTTCGTATTCAGCGGGCGCGGATTCCCGAACACAATAAGATCATGTTACAAAGGACTGTTTTGCATATCTGGGGAGATCGCTGCTGCAAGTTTTTGCCCTGGCGTTTTTTACGTTTTGCGCGGTCGTTTTGGCGGCGGGGTAATTTGAGTCTGGGTTTTTTGTTGCCCCGAAAATATTGTGTGGGGGAAATCTTTTGGTTCATTTTTGATGCACAACTTTTACTGTTACATACATAAATTCACATATTTCTTTAAACGCTGTGAAGATATGTGATGAGCTTCACCTCGTGTAACAATAATGTGATGCTATAGATGTGGGAAGGGATGAGTTTATAGACAATTTTTTTCCACAAATAACCTAACTAATACTTTCTTTCAGTAAATTAATCATTCCCATCCCAGCAATAAACCAGTCAGAACAAAACGATAATTATCAACAAGTTTGGCGATTTCACATGTCTGTTTCCAACGATTAGGATCTCTTTTCGACCAGAACGAAATTAAATCATGTAGGAAATATCTCGAACCTTCCAGACTAAATTGTCTTGGTTCCTATTAATTTTCCTTATTTGTGAATAAACTCGAGTCCCTTCAGCAGAAACATTATTGTATCCAACCTCTCGAAACTTGACAACCCAATATCCTAAAATGGTATTTGTGTGGATTGACCTTTCTGTATCATACTCCAATTGATTATATTGAAAATGTTCTGGGAACACAATATATTTCCCGCTACTAAAATAAACTATGAATATAAAATATTAACAAATATATACTTCTGAATGTTCACTTAAACGGCGCCATCTTGTCCTGAACTGTTCATGGTTTGTACTGTAGAAACCAGGTTACCAATAGTTATTTTATGAAATTTTTACGTAATATATACCTGGATGGGAATTGAACTCATGACCTGTAGCGCAGAAGCCAGAGCTACTATCAACCGAGCCATCACAATAAAAGAACACAAATAAATTAAATATGGAAAAAGGAATACCTTTGTTTTCAGTTGCACGTTACTGTCACGTGCATGCGACTACAGTAATATACACGATGTAAATATAAAATGCTGAAATAAATTAATTACTTAAAATATAAGTTAAATGAAAATGATAACTCTTACTCACTCATACCTCAGTAGGATTCCCTGTGTCGCAGGTGGTATGGATAAACACAGAAACACAACGAAAACCCAAGACCCGAGAACAAAATTCATGCTTACACATACATACAGTGTGCCGGCTGGGGATTCAACCCAACTAAGCCGTCTAAAATTTTAAATGCAATGATATAGATTAATTAATAAGGTTATAAGTTATGAATACAGTTCTGAAAACAAGTAAATAAAATATATATTATAAATGATGAATACAAAATGTATAGTAATTTTTATTTATAAATAGAATCAATACCTCTTAAAATTATTCATACAGTCAATACTAGGTTTTTTTTTTCAGTTATCTAATATTACGATAATCACAAAGCATAAAAAGATTTTTTTTTACGAAAATTGATAACTGTTGATAATCACAGATTTACGGGTGTTAAATCGTGCAATTATATTATATAAAAAGGCTGAATATGTATGCGTAAGTCTGTGTCCTGTCCTGTAACATGGTTTTATGTACACTTTATTTATTAAGTGATTTAAGTATATTAAGACCTTTCTTAATGTAACTAGGTAAAGCTGAAATTATATATAAATAGAAACAATAAATATAAATTTTTTGTTGTTAATTTATCATAACGTAGAAAACGTTCTTTACATCACATATCTTACTGACAGGTCTCACATATCAGTTGGCAGTAGCTATGCCTACCGTACCAGCCTCTAATGTTCCCACTGCAGGGAAACAGGCCTACTCTCGATAATTGAGAGTGAATGGGCTCTGATCTACCACGGGAGCCCAATCCGGATTGGTAGGTGTCACATTTCACGTCGAATTTTTGGTTCTAATACATGCCGGTTTCCTCACGATGTTTTCCGTCACCGTTTTGAGAACGTGGTATTGCGCACATAATTTTTTTCAAGTGAAAAAACTCATTGGTGCACATGTGGGTTTGAACCAGCAACCTTCAGATTAAAAGTCGACGTATATGTCCCTGGGCCACCACGCTCTCTAAGTAGCTATGCCTACTGCGCTGTAACTCGCGGATTCAATTCCCACTCAGCACAAGAATATGTTTGATTTGTCTGGATGTCAATATGTATCATATATATTTATTAACAAAAAAAAGTATTATATAACTATTTATATAGTTCCCATAGTTTAATTTCATTTCATTTAGTAATCATAGGATATAGTTTGGACATTCAGTTTCGTTAGTTATAGAGCTTAAGCGGCTGCATATATGCCTTATATTTAATTTCTAAACAATAGATTATTTAAAAAATATTTATATAGGTAACAAAAAAAGACAAAACAAAACCATACAATCAAGTAACGACATAAAACATTTATAAATTACATAAAATTGAAGTAATAGTACAAGCTATGCCTAGTTTGCTAGATGGCGCTATCTATAATATCCGAGAGTATTTATTATAACTAAATGCTAAAAAAATATTGGATGCTCGATGCCCGCTAATGCTCCTACCCCACCCGGTTCTACCTAAACGCCATCACAACGACATCTGCCAAAGTTGTTCCATAAAAGCTGTTTTCCCTTCCACCTTCCTTTGCTTTATACACGATATTTTTTCTTTTTAATTTTCCCTCCTCTAGTTATTCACAGTTATTTAGAGGGAAAAATTGGATTGGTACGACAATTCTGCCCTAATGTAATGAGGGTGACGTCTTTGAACTTCTTTTGTAACGGTGGGTTTTAAGGCTGTGGCAGCGACGAGCTTTTAGAGTTTGACCTCGACTGACCTTACAGTGCATGAGATAACTGCTTGACACGATGATGCGGCTTCGGTTTTCTCACACTTCGGTCGGAAGGACCTGTCGTATTGCTGTTATGGGCGGAGGTAACCAGTTTATATCATGTTGACCTTTAGTTGACCCCGTCACTTTAGTTGTGTAATAAAAAATACCAACAAGTTCAGTCCCCTAATAAAACATCAGAGCTTTTGAGTTATTTATGTACTTTATATTTTATGGCGGTCTTAATCGAATCCGATAAATTTTGGCACCAATAGAAGCAATCTATTTCATGGCCGAGTTTCAAAAATATACTTCTATCAAAATCTGAAGCATAGACATAAATTTACTATCAAATGGTAATGGTTATGCCAAGTATATTGGTAACCACGCAAAATGGCACATACTATAATATTTTATACTGATACACTCAATTATTAGAGCAATGAAATTTCATGTGAAATATAAGCAAAGAAATATTATGTAAAGTGGAACATGTAACCATACATTGCACAGCCACTAAAGAAACTAGAATCAAGACAGGACAAAAATTAATAAACTCTAAGACACAACAGCAATCGCTGGAACAGTGCTGCCAACAACCCAGAGTCCTCCGGTATTTTAAGGAGTTGGGCTGGCTGGGGTAGCGGTTTTATTTAACGACGGGGGACAATGCACAAAACACCCTGATGCGGGACGTCAGTGCAGGCCTAGTCATCCCCACCTAATTTAGATTAGTTACGTAAAGTGGCAGTAGAATTTTGCAAAGTTCTCCCGTAAAAATACTGCTTCCACATCCGGTAACCTACCGCCGGTGCACTCCCATTGTGGCCACACTGGCACCCACACCCTTCCGACGAAAGAATCATGCGGGTGATGAGGGATCATCAATCTCGCGTGACGGGCGCAACGGGACGCATCTTGGGCTTCTCATACTTCGGTCAGGGACCTAAGTCGTACTGCAGTTATTATGGGCGGAGGTAACCACTTACCCTAACCCAACTGAAGTATGAAAAGGCCCAAGACATATTCCGTTGCGCCCATCGCTCTGAGACGGGGATGTTATATCACGCACCCATAACTTCAACGACACCCTCACCCTTCCACTGGAACATAGCAACGTGAGTACGCAACTGATTGGCAGAGGATTATTAGCTGTAGAGCCAGTACCTCTGGACAAATCTGGGGCAAGTTCTTCTGCCACTTTAGGTTGTTCCTTTGCACCGCACGCGTGGATACCTGTAAAGACTCTGAGGGTATTGGACCTACGGACGCAAACAACATGGTATTTGTTCCAGATTTATCCCAAAGCCTGTCATCATACAGAAGTGAATCAACCCGTACATAAAATAGACAAACAAATGAACTCACCAACATCCAAGCCATCAATTTTATGGTCCATAAAGAAAACAAATTCATTCCTACCTCCATAAAAGCATTGTACCTTCAACGAGTGATTGTGAGATATTTCAGAGTCAATGTTTTGCGACAGAATCACGAAAATAATTTATTTTGCGCTTAATAAATACTCAACATTCAACCCAAATATATATTTCAATTGTTAATTAAAAAAACCAATCAAGTGTGATTGGCCTCCCACACCGAGGGTTCCGCACCACTATTTTTACGGAAGAGGGTTCCTCTTCTTACATCTGGAGCCCTCAAAATATATTAAATAAATAAAATCTATTTTCTTAATTCAAAACGTCATTCCAATACGAGAACTTCTTGACTGAAATATGCTACAAACTCAGATCCAACCTTCAGAATCCTTAATAATTGACCTTGTGCCATTGACCTTGAGACCTGTGACCCTTGATACGAAACATGACAACACTAAATATGTTAGCCCGGGTGAACGAATGGCTAGAAGCCAAAACAGTCACGACTATAGGTTATAGCTCCCATTATTTATTTAGGTACCCTAGGTCTGAAACTTTGTTTCAGTTCGGTTTCTAGGTTGAATTGGACGTTTACGTTTCAATCAATCAACTATTTTATTTACCCGTTATCTTAGAAGAATTTACGAAAATAATATAAATTTTTGCTGACTATAACTTAATATACTTGTACTGATTCACGGCTTTTCAATCGAAGGGTTAAGCAGAGCCTCAATGTGCTGTGGTGAGGTTTACTTTTATGTTCTTTACGGATCTTCTTAGCAACACATGCCACGGTCACTATTATTGTAGGATGGGTGACTGTTTAACGCCATTTCAACTGAGCGCTTTCGTTCTTTGGACGGCACTAAGATGTTGGTTCCAGCTATAGCAATTGTTAAGGTATTTTTTTTTAATGATAAGACCGCATAAAAAAATTGTTGAAACCCATCACTGTTTTTTAATATATATATATACAAGAACTTGTATATATATATATTAAAAAACCCATCACTGTTTTTTAATATATATATATACAAGAACTTGTATATATATATATTAAAAAACAGTGATGGGTTTCAACAATTTTTTTAAAAATTTGACGTAAATAAAGTATTTTGACTTTGACTTTGACTTTGATAAGTCTTCGGAGACCTTCAAGCGGCTTCGGAACTCCGACATCAAAGTTGACCATCTTAATTTTACAATCGAAAGCTTCCAAAGCTACAATTAATTAAGTTCAAAAACTTTCGATCTAACTAAGCTGGTCATTTTTAAGTTCGTCCAATGTACGAGAGATTAAGGCGAGACTTTCCCGATGATATAATTTAGTTAATATCGATCGCTGGATTAGCAAGGACTAATAGTCCAATCAAGGCAGGTAATTGATTTTGAACGGCTATCTGGACTAAGTTGAACCTCATTTGATAATTTAATCTTTGCCGTATTATGGAGTGGATTAAAGGTTTTATCGGGTTCCGTGGCATGGAGAGAGCTTTTTGTATTTTTCAGCAAATTTTTCAGACGTGTGATTTGATTGCGGGTGTTTAAGTGCAGCATTCTGATACAATTTTTAAAAGTAAAAAGTTGTTTATATTTTTATTCATGGAAAAGAAAAACAGTTTTTACAAAAGATTATTTTAAGAAAAATATAGTTTTAATGAGGAGTTTTAACGAGCTCGAGCCCGCGGAAGTGCAGGTTTTAAAACATTAATTTTTTTTTTTAATGAAGAAATGTACCCTCCGCCTTTGTTCTTACTCTTGCCAATGTGTAAGCAATATAATTAAAATAATATTAATTATTGTTTAGTTGATGTATTGCCTGGACTTTATATAGTTGTGTCCAGGCTGTTGGATTATTGTTAATTATACTGTAAAGTGAACAGAGATGTTCGTAGAAAATGCAATGGCAGTGATGAGCTCACCACTTATCAAGTCTACGTTCCAACGATAGTATGTGTTCACCCACGAGCAGAAAGATATCTTATTGAGACTCTTCAAAATTCGACGCATAAGGCGTGATATTACTGTTTTTCCATGATATATATTCGCAACAATGAAAGATTTTAGGTCCCTATTATTAAAAAAAAATTGCGTTTAAATTTAGTATTAGGGATAATCTTTATCTTTGGTAAGGAACCCTGAAAATATAATACAGGGTGTTTGGAAGGTCTATGCACATCTTTGAGCATGTGTTAGACACCTCGTGTCACCTCATGGGCATATTTCTAGGCTAGGTTGTCCTAGTGTATTGTCTTAGAATATCTCGATATCATGATAACACCCTGTATACTGCTAGTATTAAAATAAACGTTTACACACTCATACCTCTGCGGTAGGATTCCCTGTGTCGCAGATTGCATGGCCAAACACAGAAACACAAGACCCGACTTCATGCTCACCACACAAAAAATGCCCCGGCCGGGAATCGAACCCGGGACCCCTCGAAGGCAGGGCTACTACCAACTAAGCCACGGAGCAGTAAATAAAAAATTCTCATCGAAATAATATTTTAATACATCTCAGGGTCGTTATACCGTATCAGTGTATAATATACATCGTATCAGAGTTCAACACAATGTCATCTACACTAATATTATAAAGAGGAACGATTTGTACCCATGTTTGTATGTTTGTAATGAATAGGCTCAAAAAGAACTGGGCCGATTTAAAAAATTCTTTCACCAAAAGAATGCTACATTCTTCCAATTTGACATAGGCTACATTTCATTTTGAAAAAAATTAGTGATCCTTGGTAAAATTTGAACAATGTAACCGAAGGTGTAGAAAAATGAGTCTTAAAATGTTTTTCGTCGAATGCGCTGCCGAAACTATTAGCGATAGAACAAAATAATGTACAACAATATTGAAGAACATCATAATGTCTACAAAAAAACTCCGCGGTAGCATATATGTCCAACTATTGTAGTTATGTCACTACCCCGTGCGAAGCCGCGACGGGCTGCTAGTCTGAAATAAAATAGTACTCATTCGAGACTTGTTCCAGCAAATGATAGTTTGTGTAGAATCTGCATTGCGTCTGACAAGTCCTCGCTCAAGGTCACTTCACAAAGCGTAGGTAATCCTTTGATAAGGAGTCTATGTTACACAATTGAGTTTTCTCAGGTATACAGTAATTTTGGGTATTTTACAGAAGACTTTTGTGTTTGAAAATGTTTTGTTCAAAATTGCTCGGGAATTTTTTTTGTTGATTTGTTTTTTGGCAATCTGCGTTTATCGTTTCCCCTGAATATCATTAAAATTTTAAGTTGCTAAAATTTTAAACTGCATTTTAGGTTCTTATAAAACTGCAGGTTTTTTTTAGTTTGTGAGTGAATTTGATCTGTTTCTAGTCACCAAGAGGTAGTAATATAAATTTGAAAAATAATTGGCTATCAGGGGATTTTGATCAAGCGAGCGTAGCGAGAGATGTTTTTTTATTTTACTTAGAATAGGCCTTGTGAGTATTTTTTTACATATTTTTACGTTTGCACACTTATACCTCTGCACTAGGATTCCCTGTGTCGCAGATGGCATGGACAAACAGAAACACAAGTATGTGGGAACGTGAGATTGTCAGACAAAAATTCACACACTGGTAAATCTTCATAAAACTTGGTTATAGTAACGAAATTTGATGATTTTGAACTACTCAATAGCTTCTGAAATAGTTTTGAAAAGGCGTTCATTATTCAAAACCGCCTTCAAAGCACAAATTATATGCAAATTTGTTAAAGTATTGTAAAATTTAGAAATAGACAGTTCTACCGAAATCATCAAAATCAAACCCTCGAGTTTAGTAAATATTCTTAATTGAACTGAAAATAGAAGTAACTTTAAACAAAATTCGAAATTGTAATCTTAGTCTATCTGTAGATACCTATGCCTATAGAAATAGACGTCTGATGCTTATAAATAGTTCCTAAATCTTCCACTCTGATGGCCGCGAATTCTCAATTCGCGACGAACCACTGGATCCTTTACTAATCATGTATTTTAACAAAGTTGTTACATAAAAGAGATAGAAGTTACAGTCATGAACTTTAAGCTATATTTACAACCCACTACAGATAAAATAATAAAGATATAGCCAAGCAAATACTTAGCCTTAGGCACACAAGTTCATTTACGAAAATGTGAAAACCTTTTTTTCATTGGGGGTTTAATATTACTGATTATATTATACATGAAAAATTCAACTCCCAGCCTATCTCGGCTTTAGCTGCAGCCTTTAGTAGCAGTAGAAATTGTACCAAGTTTCCAGTAGAAATTGTAAGAAGTATTGATGCCATTCCTGGTAATCCGTGGTGGTGCTATGGTGTGTTCCGGTCTAAAATGAAGTATAAAATGAGCTATAGAGCTATAGCTATTCTATAGCTCATTTTATACTCTTCAAGTGTGAGACTATTCAAAGACATACCTGATATTAGTGGTTACCACGACCCATAACAATGAAATACGACTTAGGACCCGACCGAAATATAAAGACTTAAGAAGCATACTATTGCACTAGTCTTCCCAGTAATTTCACCGGCACCCTCACCCTTCCACCGGAACACATCAATGCGAGTGCATCACTGCATTGATAATAGGTGGAGGCAGTACTTCTCCGGGCGAACTTTGCACAAGTGCTACTGCTAATTTTCGTTGCTCCTTTAGCATCACCCAGGGGTACACGTAAGGGTACTCACCTACGGACGCGAGCAACCCCCATCATGACCCCCCATCATGCAGAAGTTAAATAAAGAGGCCTCCATATGCAACACATCCAAAAAGACCACGTCTAAACTCCCCACATGTACATAAACGCTATACGACATAACAAAAGTCATGAAGTCCTCTTTGAAACCTTTTTATTCGTTCGGAAATAGGGAAAAAGTGTTCGTAAAGCCATTCGGACGGCGTTCGCAACGTTCCAGATATACTTTAACTCTATACTTTGTGCAAACGAGCGTTTGATAGGGGCACACAGATGTTTAGCGGCTGGATGCGGCTAGATCTTGAGATTTATATTAGGGTTGTCCGTTTTGAGATTTACGGCTTAGCATATTGTGAGTCCTCGCACTTAGTTATGGTTTTGCTTTAAGAATATAGTTATCCTGATATATAATATATAATATGCAAAAATTGTTTTCATGTTGACTTTGAAGCCATTTGACCGATGTGCCCTAAACCGGTTTCATTTGAATTATAATAATACGAAAATGGTTTTAGATCACAGAAAAAGTTGCTGTTTTTGTCTGTTTGTTTCTCCACTAACTTCTTTTAAACCATGCAACAGATTTCGATACGATTATATAGAGACTTTTTCCGAAAGTATTAAAATATGTATCATACAAATACATACATGGAAAAAGATTTTCAATTAAATAAAATGATTCTGGCTTAATCTTTCGAGATAGATTTAAATGATGTGCTACGGAATTGTATTATGACCCACACTACATATAAACTGCAACTGTGCGATGTTGAGGCGAGTCGCTAATATTCTAATATAGTACACTTCCTACTAAATAACAGTATCTTGTAGTTTTCTCCATCCAAAATTTACCTGGAAGAAATCGCTATTAGCGATAAGATCACTCATCGCCTGTCTCGTTTATGGGTAAGGAGTAACTTTTATGATCAAAAATAATTTTAGTTTTCTATAAAATGAGTTGTCACATTCCTCATTCTTCAAGTGGTCTGGTATCTTATTAAAAATCGTTATCAGTCTTTCCTTTTTCCTAGATCAAATCATTTACCAAATATAATTTGTTCAGTCTCAGTTTACGCGGGACAAACCGCGCTGTGAATCCATCTACATTACACTAGTGAGGATAAATCTGTACCTACCAGCAAAATAAATTTAACAGAGCTAAACAAATCCCTTCCACTCGATCACCATCAGTGTAATATCTGTACACGCGGCGCGGTATCGTCGGGATTACGCTCCAGGATTACATCTTTTATGATAAAATGCCGGCATTAAGGATAGACGGTAATAACTTTCCACTATTAATTAGTCTTGCTTTTGAGGTTTTGCTTGATAAGATTGTGGTTTGGGGGTCCATTTTGGTCGTGGCAGTACGTGAGTTGCGTGAAAAGAGAAAAAGTAGCAGTAGAACTTGTGCCAAGTTCGTCCGGAGAAGTACTGCCACCTCACCTATAATCTGCCGCCAAATAGTAGTGCTCGCATTGCTGTTTCGATGGAACAGTGTGGGTGACTATAAGGTATCAATAAAACTTTTATCAGCCTCTAATGTTCCCACTGAAGGGACACCGGCCTAGTCTCGATAATTGAGAGTGAATGGTTTTGATCTACAATACACGGGAGCCCATCCGGTTTGGTAGATGTCACATGTCGTAAAGTTTTTGGTTCTAAGACATGCCTGGTTTCCTCACAATGTTTTCCTTTACCGTTTCGAGAACGTGGCATTGGGCACATAATTTCTTCAAGTGATAAAATCTTTGGTGCGCTCTTGGGTTTGATCCAGCGACCTCCATATTGAAAGTCGGCGGCTATGCCCCTAGGCCACCACGCTTGTAAGTCGGTCGGTCGTAAAAACCACCATATACGTAAAGACCCGTCTTTACTTGGTGTTTTCATGGAAGTTTATTTCCCATATATTTCTATTTAAACTTTCGTTAACACATAGAACAGTGACGAGGGGTGACATCTTAATTAACACTGGCTGATGTTATCTCGAGAAACTAAACATTGTAACTAAAACAGTGTATATACGTGCATACATAGATATACGCACACTATCACCTAAAGGGCAGTTAGAGACTAATAGGGAATTTTGACCTCATGTATCATGCGTGATTTCACCCTCACCCTTATATCAAGTCACATTAATGCGAGTACACCACTGCTTAGCGGCAGATGGCCAAGTGGTGGTAACACTTCTACAGAAGAGCTTGGCACGAGCTCTACTGCTACTTTAAGTAGCTCCTTTAGTACTAAGGTGCGTGTAGAGACTTAAGGGGTAGCTACCAAAACAAACCCCAAAAAGCCTGTTTTAGAATAAGAATAAGAATATATTTTATTGTTAAATTGTGTATATAAATATCATTATTTTTACTAAACTGTATAACCAACAAAATATGTTCACTTATGACAAAATCATTACCGCCACAGAAAACCTAAGCCATCTGAAATTCATACTTGAATACTGAAGTGGTATTCACAAAAGCTAGCCTACCGCGCACAATACCTACCCTCACTGAGCAAAATCTTCCGTTAAATTGACGGCTCGTCGTGCAATGGCTGAGAGCTACGTCAGTGTTTCTATAAGTCGTTGAATATACATGAAAATTTGTAGAAAAGTTTTATTCTTTAGATCTACCCTGATGTAAGAATATTACATAATGACATACAGTTTGCTTACTCAGGCTTACAAAGAGTATATTATATAGCTTACTGTGTAATCAATTACATGTTTTGCGGGGTCCAGTTGCTCGCGTCCGTAGGTGTGTACCCTTTGATTCCCTACACGTACCCCCTGGGTGGTGCTATATGAGCAACCAAAAGTAGCAGTAGAACTTGTGCCAAGTTCGTCCGGAGAGGTACTGCCACCACATCTGGAATCTACCGCCAAGGAGTAGTCGTTGCATTACTGTGTTCCGGTGGAAGGGTGTGGCTGCCGGTGAAATCACATGCGCATGAGACGTATCATCCCCGTCTCAGGTGATGGATGCAGCAGATCACTCTGCTGCGTCCATCACCTTCTTTACTAAGTCGCATTCACATGCGACTCAGTGAAGATTTAGGTCTCATACTGAGTCGCATTACTGTTGTCATGGGCGAGGGTCACCACTTACCATCAGGTGGGCCCTCAGCTCTCTCCATCACTCATTCACATAACGAAAAAAAAAACTTGTGAAAGAAAGGTGTGAATGCCTGTAAAAAACACAATAATAATTAACTACTTGAAGGCGCATGAAATTTGATTCCTTTTAATTTTGTTAATGGGCGCCGGTAAACAGTTAACTTTAAGTGGGCCATCACGTAGTCCCGGCACGGTCGACAAAATGAAAAAAAAAAAACTTTATGATTTTTTATTAAGTTACAGAAACAAACAAGGTTTGTTAAATTTCTTATTATATTAAAAGGCTTTCGTGTGTTGTAAGGTACCAGTGAATAAATATATAACTTAGTTTCAAATTGTCTTACTTTTATTAGTAAACTATAAGCTAAGTTAAACATTTTTACAGTGTTAATTAATTTTCACAATAAGTATTAGTATAAAAATCATTGTCAATTGTCAAGGACCTTTCGATAAATACTTTCCTTATATGCAACTATTCTGCTATGGCGTCGCAACGTCGCTGAATTGAAAATTTTAAATCTACCCTCATTTTAAGGCTGTTGCAGTTGAGATATCGGTAAATCGATACGTTATTGTTAACGATATTCTTTGAAATGCTTTCATAGTTTTAAGTGCTTTCGATTCGAAACATTACAACAGATATATTTTATTCAAGAGAATTTTTAATGGTGAATAACTTTGCTGAGTAATGAAATTTTCAACATATATCTTAATTTTAGAAAGAGAGTCATGCATGTTTTGTTTACATTGCTACGATAAGCAAAATGTTTTTTATTAAATGTAAGTTTTAGGTGAACTATTTAATATGGTAATTTATTGAATGAAAATATTAGCGGACTTTTATGCAATTATTCTAAAAACAATCTCATCTCTAATTAGCAGATTTCTGACAATTGTTGCCGAAAAATATTATCTTTGGCACTGAATGGCAGTCATTAAGCCAAAACCTGCCTAGTGTTTTATTTTTAATTTATTTTCTTTTACCTAATAATAGTTCTGTGGATCTTTTATCTGCATTAATTGATTATTATTATATAATAGGTTCAATTTCAATCTATTATATAATCAATACCTATTTTGACAGTTCGTGATTGCAAAAATACAGTTTTCGATAGCACCCTCGAAAGTAGGTTGTAAAAATATAGCACGCAATCGAAACCAGAATAAAAATGCTTATACGAAAAATTCTCAGGTGCACAATCGAGAAATATTATAAGAACTTGGAAAATTTTCAATTGTCGTACGCTCATTCTACCAAAACTTCGGCGGTTGAAGAGGGAGCGAAATAAATTGAGGTATTTTTATTGTGTAGATGTGACGTATTGGACGACGTGTCTACAAATGATTGTCAATTTATATTTGACAGTACTTTAATCTTGATATTAACAAACTGATTTTAAAATTTAAGTTAAATCTACTTCAATATTTTCAGTTTAAAAAGAAACATCCAAATCGGTATACAACTCGGCGAGAAAAAAGACACAGTGAAGCAAAATGCGCAATTCCGTTTACTTGGAGAAGACGTATTTTTTTCTAGTTATTTTGATTTAACAACCAAACTATTGAACCGATTTTGACAAAATTTTATAGGACCAATGTGAACCTTTGAAATAAAAATCGTTATTCAAAATTAATGTTTTATTATTAAAGTTAATAAATGACGCAGCACTGAGGAAACAACTATTAAGAAAAAAAAATACAACCGAATTGAACAAATGAATACATGAAAATGAAATATCAGGTGAGCCGTTACAAAATTACGTCGCTTTTCAAACCATCCAAGGCCTTCCACATGGATTCTCGACTAGAATAGCCGGGCCGACATCTTAACGTGCCCTCCAAAACATGTAAGCGCTCAGTTCAAATACCGCTAAATGGTGGTAAATGGTCACCCAAGTGACTGAACGAAGAGTTGCTTAAATCAAAACGTTTTTTTATAGTTTGACACCAAAAAAAACGAATTGATGGTAGGTATTGTACATACATAGTTAGAAAACCATTACATCAATGCTTGGAGAACGAAAACCTTGCATCTTAGTTAAACATTTTCATATTTCCCAAAATTTTCATGACACTAATATTTACATTTTCTTGACATAGTTCCTAAAAGTGTTTTAATATAACAGAAATAACCCGCCGGCTTTCAGATTGAGCTGTTAGAGGGTGTCATTATGCAAATCTACCCGGCGGTGAATTTAAAATGTTCCTTTTACGCTTATTTGATTAGGGTGCACAAATTGTTTCATCCCCGGAGTTTGCTTAGGTTTTAAGTGCCAATACTGGACAAAATTAATGTTTTATTAACATCTTTAAACAAATAAATAACATAGTATTCAACCATTTGTAAATCAGCAAAAGCATTCAATCTTAAAAGCGGAAACATATCACGTTTTTTTTAGCGCGGACCCCTAGTTATATTTTGTTTTCTAAAATAAAATTGTAAACTTCTAATAATATCAGCTATCTGCGAGTGAAAGTCATATCGAAATCGGTCCAGCCGTTTCGAAGATTAGCCGGAACAAACAGACACGGTCAAACATTTTAAAGCGATATAAAGCTGTTATGTTGACGTTACAAACAAACATTAAACTTTTATTTCCCTACCAGCCTCTAATGTTCTTACTGCAGGGACACCGGCCTACTCTCGATAACTGAGAGTGATCTACCATGGAAACCCAATCCGTATTGGTAGATGTCACATGTCTTCGAATTTTTGGTTGTTTGTTTTCATTCACCGTTTGGAGAACGTGGTATTGCGCACATCAATTCTTCAAGTGAAAAACTCATTGGGTTTGAAAGTCGACGTCTGTGCCCCTGGGCCACCATGCACTTAATTTTTTTATTTATTTGTATAGTAATAAAAGATTTAGTTATTTTCCTAAAGCAATATATTTTAGTGACACTCAAATTAAAAAGGTTTTATATAATGCCCTTATGCTTTATTCCCGAAACTAACTTTTATCCATTCATTTAGCGCCTTCGATATTTGCATTTATTGTATCTTCATTATAAAATTTTGCATGAAGGCTGTGTAGCCAGATAAATTACCGTCAAATTGATTTATACTTTCCATCATTTGCCTGGTCGGCTGCTCCCTAGGGATTGGTTTTCAATTACGATTTGCGTTACGTTGAAAGCCCTGTTTAATATTTTCGTTGGCACTATAATAGACAATAATTAAGTAGGTTTCAGCTATGATTAAAGTTTTTCGTTGGAAGTTTCAATTTTTGTTTATTATAACTCAAGGGGCTAACACCTGATGTTCAGTGGTTACTGCCACCCATAAATAGCAGCAAGACGACTCCGGTCTTCCCCTACTAAGTTATAAAAAGACAGAATTAAAAAAAATACAGCCTCATTGACCCTTTGCCTTCACCAACAATTTAAGTTTTTTTTTTTATCCATTATAGGCCATCGTTTGACCGCTATCTCACCTGATGGTAAGTGATGATGCGGTCGAAGATGTAACACGCTGGCCTAGATAATACCTATTCACACTTTTCTTGAACATACCTAAATTGTACCGCTCGGGAAAAAGACTTGCAGACAACGAATTCCACTCCTTTGCAGTTCGAATTAAAAAAGAGGACTCAAACCATTTTGTGCGAATCCGAGGGATTCCCACTGTGTAGGGACTGCCGAATCTCTCTTAATAATACGTACGATAAGATAAGTTTCTACAAATCAATTTATAATAGACGGCGCATGGTTTAAGAGCCTTCAAGGTAATCAATCAATTCAATCTGGCTGTCAATCCAATATGGCGGAGCGTTTTGGTAGCGAGGCAGGCATCTTGAAAAGTCTTTGGAGGTAGAGCGGTCAGCGCACCAACTTAGCCACGAATCACAATTTATCACCTCCATCCCAGTATTAATGTTTACATCTGGTGATAATTACACGTCATGGAGTTAATACCTACATAATAGAATAATAAGTGGTTCGATTACCTGATTATAATAAGATATTTTTGTTGACAAGAGAATTCAATTCCGGTTCCCCGTTTTTTTACCCACGCATGTCATCCATGATGGGCGAATCTCAAGACCCTCAAGCGTTAACATAATAATAACATTGTATCATATTGTATTCGTTTCAGACCTTTGTCACTTTTCAAACTGTCTGCCTCGGAAACTTTCTAGAACAAGTTCCAACACCTAGACACACGTCGGGTACAATTTGAGAATTTATTGTCCCAACCGAATGTACAGAACTCTGCAGCCGAATCTAAACAAATAATTTGCACTCTTGAGCCTTAGCCATATTTCTGTACATCATAGTGTATTAAATATATAAATATTCATGAACATTTGAAATATGTGGCGACAATTTTTTTTAAAAGGACTCTGTTGGCCATAGATGGCGTTAACAAAGTTACGCGTTGCTTTGAATAGCACAATCAAATCTTAAACTAAGCAGAGCTTGTACTATAGAAAATAAACAACTGGTATAATAGTTATATAGAACTTTTTTAATCCTACTACTATTATAAAGGCGAAAGTTTGTAAGTATGGATGTATGGATGTATGGATGTATGGATGTTTGTTACTCTTTCACGTAAAAACTACTGAATGGATTTGAATAAAACTTTACCACAATATAGCTTATACATCAGAATAACATATAGGCTACAATTTTTGAGGTTTCTATAAAATCTATATACAATATATAAAAGAAAGTCGTGTTTGTTACAACACTTATAACTCGAGAACGGCTGGACCGATTGCCATGGTTTTTGATTTGTTGGATTTGTTTCCGTCCCGAATAGCAGAATAACTATTAAAAACATTGGAAAATTAACGAAAAAAATATAATCAATTTATCCCCGTATTCTCCACGGGAACGGGAACTATGCGGGTGAAACCGCGGGGCGCAGCTAGTGCATAATAACACCCAAACATGAGCAAACATCAATGTTAATCACAAAAATGCTTATCCTGAGTGGGAATTGAACCCGCGACATACAACGTCGAAGATAAAGCTACCAACAGAGCAATGAGGCGAAAATTAGGGGAAGAAAATATTAAAACCTTGGAAGACATATACTGGTAATAAAGATTTTTCAAGTCGTATCGTATATTTAACTCAATTTCCTCAAAATTCGCATTAGGTCATTCTCAAGGTGTGATCATTTCTCAATTCTCATCATAAGCATTACGAGTTTAAATAGTTTATATAGGCTAATCGCGAAAATGAGAAAAGATATTGCAGCCTCACAATTTTGAGCATTTTTGGCGTTTTATAATAATTATTTTATTATAATACAGTATAATATAATAATTAATTTAATATACTGCGTTAGCTTCAAGGATTTTATTGATGGTAAAATTTTGGTTAGTGTCGTAAATTTGGATTATGGACTACTGTTTATTTGCTATATTTGTGATTCATAAATAAATAGTAATAATTTTTCTAGTATATTTAATCATTACCTTTTTTTATGAGAAGCTTTACTCACAGGGAAAATCCAAAAGCTCGTACAAAGAGGATTAAACGAACTTGCAAAATTAAAAAAAACGCTATACAAACGTTTTCCGACTACAAACAAAAGGTAGTACAAGTATTTTTGCTGCAAACAGCGTAAGTTTCAAGTGAATTAGCGCTAGGTACCAACCTCCGTGGGGTTATTACCGTTTCGAAACTTTGCTTCAGTTTAAGTTTTAATAATTACGTAGGCCACTTACGTAATTTCATAGGACTCTGTAGGTTATCTAGAAATTCTCTATTGATTATTTTATAGTTTAATGTTGTGAAACATAACTGATTGATGACTGATTAAACAAAAATCGGTAATCCAACTTTAGTGCTTTTATTCTTTAGTTCAATTTCCGGCGAATTTACATGCGCATGAGATGCGCACGGTCTTATACTCTCTCTCCTCTCATAGGTAGTAGGACCTGAGTCGTATAAATATATTTTTTAAGACCGGTGATAACCTAAAGAGGTCACCAGATCATGCCACCAGTTTACTCAAACAAAAATAGTGTTTTTGTAACGTCTCTTACCAAAGTTTTTAATATTTTGAAAGCGTCAGCTGAGATGTCTGTAGGTACTTACCTGAAACAGTATAAAGTTTTATGTTAGTACATCATCTATACCAGTATTTTACAAGAAGTTGATTCTAGTAATAAATTGATAATGAATGAATAATAAATGGATGCATTGTCTTTCTACGCTGAACTGATTTAAATATAATAAAATTCGGTACGGAGATAGTTTGATACCCTGGTAAGGATAGGATTCTTTTGAGTCCGGAAGTCATCCCTTAAGAGGTGAAAAGGTGAGTGAATGTTTGTATTATGAATTAATCATCTTTCTAGTAAGGGTTATAAAACTCATCATAATTATACTTTTGGTAAGAAACAAATAATGTTTCTGCTTTTTTGACTTATTAAGTTAGTTCAGGTGTGCCTACAATTTTTTTGTTATTACACCCAATGCCCCTAGTAATATCCGTTACTTCTTGTCCATCCAAGGTTGTCTGTAAGAGATCGCTTTAAAGCGATAAGACCGCCCATTGTTTCACATTACTTGTGTTATATTATTTTGTTATGTGTTGTTTTGTTATGTGAGCAATAAATAAATTTATCTATCTATCTATCTATCTACTTGGAGATTGGTGATATCTCGAAAAAAAAGAAAGGCTACTCTAAGTTATAATTCTACACAGAAGTCGCGAGCAAAAGCTATTCTTATATTGTATATAAATACTTATCAACAATTTTTTATAAATAGATTTCAATTAAGATACGAATGTTTTGTTAACAATTTTCCAAACCTATACAATACCTAATCAATCAACTGCAAACAAAGAACAATGAAGCAAACAGAATAAATTACCATGCTGCATTGGAAAACATCCATTACCTGCCAAGGCTTGCTGTCATTCATCGCCTGCTTGACAAGGGCGTAAGCGACAACATACAATTTGCAATTACCTAGTGGTTTTATATGATAGAAACCATCCATTGCCGGTTGTGACTGCACATAATCAGACGCTATTGAACAAACCTATATTTGTAATAGACAGTAATCAGAATGATCATCAATTATGTACAAACTGCAGGTGGTCGGTAAGCAGGTGGCTCAATTGAGTACTGGAAATGTTTCTGTCACTGTAAGGTTATGATTGAACCGTCAAGAATTAATTAATTTGATCCATTTAGAAAAAATAAAAGTAAATGAACGTTTACCAACTCATACACACACTCATTCCGTGTGTCACGGCTTGCATAGACAAACACCGAAATACAAGACAAACACCTAAGACCCGAGAATAAAATTTATCCTCACCACACAGTGTCCCGGCTGGGAATCCAACCCGGGACCCCTCGGTTCGGAGGCAGGGCTACCAACTAAACTGACTGATCTCACAGCTGACTTGGTAGAGCTCTGCCTTCTGTGCTATAGGCTTTAGGTTCGATTCCCACCCAACAAATATTATGTGATGAACATAGATGTTTATTCTGCATCTGGGCAATAATATACATTATTATTTATGTATTGACGAAATATATGAACACTCACTTGACAGACAGATTTTGATGTCCGTCATAAACTTCATAACATACTCGTATTAAAGCAATGAACCACTGACTAAAAACCACAATTTATGATATAATTTTTCGAATAAATTAATTATTTTCTTCTTATTTTCGTTATATCGTGCTTGTGCTCAGTTCAAAAGCCACTATAAAGAATCCAATTACCAACAAAGTGGAAAGTTGCTTAACTAAAACAAGAGTATATATAATAGATTCACCGAAAGCAGTTTTTTTTTCTCAAAAACCTATTACGTACACGTAGCTGGTGTTACTTGTACGTAATAGGTTTTTGAGAAAAAAAAACTGCTTTCGTTAGCCACAAAATAACACATTTTCGTTAGTTAGTTTAGAAAACTTCTGTTATTTTACGCGGCTCCACTGTATTATTCCAATCAGCATGCACCCTATCTATCACAAAGTAAAAAACAAACGCTATTTACGTTCGACGGAATTGCCCCCGTTATTACGGCCACAATTACGGCGTAATTGAAAAGCGAGTGGTCGTTACAGCGGCGACGTCATCGTTGGAATAATACGGGTTCTTTATCTGAAATAGGATAGTGTGCTGTTGATATAGGTTGATATCAACACAGTACTGACAAACTGTGTATTAACCTCTTATATTCCCAATGCAACCGGCCTACTCTCAACAAGTGAGAGTGATCTAATAATATGATCTAATAATAATTGTTATTAAACAATAAAATTGTATCATTTGTAAGGTCAAATAGGTCAAATTTCTTTGATTTTCTGTAAATTTTCCATCTTTGTTTTTAAAGCACATATTTCGCTTCTCTTTTAACTGCTGGTGAAGTGTAATGTTAAACCGACTCGTAATGGTCTTGTGACTTACCGTAGTTTCTTTGCTCAAACTTCAGTTGGCGTCAAAGAGTATTCTGATCACAGTAATAGGATCGTTTGGCAACAAAGAATATTTCGAGTTCATTCATCGATTTTTCTATATAAAATGTATAGAATTTTTTTTGACGATTTCTGTAATTTCTAATACTCATACTTCAAATGGTCCCATAGAGTCTTTCGATCCTTACATAAAACGGAATCGATTGATATAATATTTTTTTTTATATGGCAGCATTTTTTTGCGTCCATCCGATACTTGTGATCAAGACAAATGTAATAAATAATATATCTAGCCTCAAACAAAGCATGCCTATATTAAGAGAACTAGATAGAACTACGAGTAGATAGCTGATAGAATATATCGATTTATATATATCGATATATCGATGTATAATCGATTGCTACATTTAATGCTGTGATCTACTCGACAATTTGAAAAGCCCAGGGCAATCCATTTGCGCAATGAGTAGTTACGCGTGTATGCTGATTGGTAATTCAATCGTAAAGCATTACGGAGCCTATCGGAATATTGGCATTAAGTCGATAATGGTAAAGTTCAATTTTCATTAATGTGATCACTAGTATACGCAAAGTAATGCTGAATTTCAACAAAACGTTTTGTGGAGAATTATTTTTACCCGAGTGCGTCAGAAGGAGGGTGTTATTTTTCGAGTGTTTGTATGTATATTTCGTTGACTTACTTTGTTGTATAAACGATGTTAGATTTTAGCTTGAGAGGTGTCATTAGATTTTAATTGTGAGAGTGACACTGGATATATCAACAAAGTTATAAAAAATGAAATGGCTTATTTTTGGCATATATTTTGTCATTTTTGTCTTCAAAATTTTTTTCCAAACAATTTAAATTGGAGTAGGGTTCCAAAATACAACTCCAAATACAGCCTTTCCCAGCCGGGGTAGACTTTGTGTGATGAACGTATAGTTTTTTGTCGGGTCTTGGTTGTTTGTCTTGTGTTTGTGTTTTTTCATACCACCTAGAATACAGGGAATCCTAGTGCAGGAGTATAAGTGTAAACATCCCACGTTATTTTAATGTTTTCGAAAATATAACCAGATCAGCAACAGTCCAAAATAATCAACAACAAAACATTTTTGTTGTTGATTTTTCCGGTTAAATATTTTCTTTAATTTCATAAATTGAGACTTTGTAATGAAAACCTTCTACGTTTAAGATTAACAGAATGTCTAAATTGTATTATCAAATTGGACTTCAAGTAGCGAAAATATCTAAAAGAACATATGAGTAAAACTTGCAAAATAGCGCTGCGTTCAAGCAATAAGTCCCACGGAAAAAATTAGCTTCACCGCTTCCCATCACTCAAGCCGCCCACTTTAGATACAAAGGAGACGGATGCAGTCCCCCACAAACTTCTACTGCGTGTATACCAATAGAACGAGACAGAACAACTTCAAGCGTTACTTCGCGTATCTGCTAGCTCGTAGAATGGAAATAAAGCGTCAGGTATAGCTTTTGATATATTTGGTGGCAATTCATGGCCTATTTACGCAATAATCACTTAAAAAGCGGTTTCACAACATTCAGCATAGATTATGTAAATCGTCAGTTAAAATGATTTATTGAAATTTAAATTCAAGTAGGCTTTTGTATTCACGGAAAATAGACAACTTGAAACTCAATAAAGCATGTTTTTTTTTAATAATTAGATATTTTTTATTTATACATTCACTTAATTTTAAACGCACTATCTATAAAGAATAAAGAATAAAGAATAAATTTATTCACTTATAAAAGTTAGTTACTAACATAGGTCATTTTTTAAGATTATTGCCCTTAGGGGGATATTGTAGTAAACCTTGTATAACTATGACAATAGGTAGGCCGAAATATGTTAAATTCCGTAAGTAACATTTTTAGAGTACCATCAAAAAACCATGCTAGGAATAAACCTGTGTTATCTATCTCCATAATACACAATGTTTAAGTGGAATAAATATCTAATTAGCATTAAGTTTTACAAAAAGATCTCATATGTGGCTGTACTTTTTTCATAAACATTTATATGCCCATTCTTTTGTTATAATTATGAGATAATAATATGTGATCAACCGATTCAGCAAAAAATCGGACTCATTGGTGCATACTGGGAGAAATCTGCAGAATTAATCGCACTGACATCCCGCAGATATGGCTAATTAAAAGAAATATGGTGTGCAATTGCATTGTATTTTACATTTAAGTTTTTTCGATTGAAATAAGAGCATTCCAGAGCGATTTTTTATTTTGGTTGACTTGCGTTATATAGGCATTCGTTCATTCGGTATCGTTCTGTTGAATAAGCCAAAGCGTTCTATGGAGAAACAAGGAGTAAGCGAAGGGCTTAATTGTTTTGCTGTAGTGCGAGACGTTGAGAAAACGCGACCAAAACACGGGAGTTTTCCACTTTTAGGCAGACCGTTTGAGCAGAGGAGTCTAATTGAAATTTTGACGTTCGTGCTGTTCTTGCACTTTATTTTATGAATATTATTGACTAGCTACTTCCTGTGGTTTTATATATTAGCTAGTCATATATGTTAACCCTAAGTCTGATCCAAACCCTAACCAGACAACCCCAGGAGAAGAATGGAATAATATAATTGATATGTGGATCTAAAATAAATTCTGTAATATCAGTTGTTCACTGAATCCTAACTTAATATTATAAATGTGAAAGTATTTTTATTTGTTTGTTACGCATTCATGCTTAAACCACTAAATTTATTTTAAAAATTATTATTTAACCAATGGATAGCTACATTATCAGCGAGTAGCATAGGGTATATTTTATCCCCGTATTCCACGGAAAATAATAATAAAACTCTTGTTCCATTTACAAATTTTGCGTTTCTGTTTTCATTCCATCACAAAATATCAAAACCGCCCTCGGCGACAAGCGCCCTGTCAGGCGACCTTCATTAAACTTTTGGAGCTTCAGAATTTATTATTTAAAAAATCATCTTTATTCTTGTGAAAAGTGAGTGACTTTGCAAGAAGACAAGTGCTATAAATTTTCGTGGACATAATTTGAAATTGTGTTGGCGAAAGGCGAAAGTGACTTTAGCCGGACAACGAACCCGGGACGGGGAGCGTTGACGGGTGGTAATCCCGGTTTTTGTCGGTAGATTAATGTTGAACTACCATAGAGGCTACATGATATTTTGCGAAAAGATTTTATAAAATTCCGTAGTTGCTTAGATGCTAAAGTTTTTACCAGTTTTAAACATCAGTTCGGAATGTAGAATTAGAAAGTAGTCTGAAGTAATTTTGTTACATGTTTTAGAATGTAATTATGAAAAACTATGATTATCTGTACTAATATAATAAAGCTGAAGAGTTTGTTTGTTCGAACGCGCTATTTTTAGATCTACATTTTAATACAATCTTTTTGTATATGACAGCATCATTTTATCTATAAACTAGCAAGCTATCTAGCATTGTGCTAAATATATGTAAGGTATATGCACATACATAAGCCTAAAGTTAAGTCTTAAATACTCATAAAAACAGACAAGATATCGTAAACAAGGCTATAAATACAATAAGTATGGGCTATGTCGGTAATTAAAACAACTCACTAGAGATTATTTCAGCTGTACAGAGTCATCGTTAGGAACAAAATGAAAACATAATGTCAATGATATAATACAATATATAATCTGTAGAATGGTCAATCTACTTCCTTCTTGTGAAGAGCGTGGTGGCCCAGGGGCATAGACGCTGACTTTCAATCTGATGGTTGTTGGTTCAAACCCACACGTGCACCAATGAGTTTTTTCACTTGAAAAATTTATATGCGCAATACCACGTTCTCAAAACATCGTGAGGAAACCGGCATGTCTTAGAACCAAAAAATTCGACGACATGTGACATCTACCAATCCGGATTGGGCTCCCGTGGTAGATCAGAGCCCATTCACTCTCAATTATCGAGAGTAGGCCGGTGTCCCTGCACTGGGAACATTAGAGGCTGCTACGGTACTTCCTTCTAATAAAATATAGGATATCGCGTTCGTACTTTTAATCAATTGAGAACTTTTTTCAAAAATAGACTATGCCGATACTGCTTCAACCATTTTTCTTTCCCAAAGTTTGCAGACTAGTTAGAAAACTAATTTACCGACGTACTTTGTTTCAATTAATGAAGTGTTGAATCTCTCTACGGGTTTGCTGCCTCGTTGAAGGCACTTTTATAGTATAAATTTGCATTTACAGAAGCCGTGATGATACATTTTAAATTCGAAAATGGATAATTGATAATTTAAAATGTAAATACGGAGACAGGATCTGTTGATGGCAAACTTTTCCTGGAGGGTTTTGTCCGTATAATTGTCAAAAAATTGCCTATAAATGTTGTCCTTCCTTTGTATTCTATCTGTCCAAGTAAATTAACACCCTAACAAAACAAACATATATGCATACACACATAAATCTTTGTCCGGAGTGGGAATTGAACCCATGACCAGAAAACAGAGATGTGTGTATATTTATGTATTTGGAAAGAAGTACCACATCAATATTCTATCAGGGATCTGGTTTTTATATTAAAAACTATGCTTATTTTGGAGCTCGTTAGCGCTGTGTGAAATATCCATGAAAATTTCTGAACTATTCACTCTTATTTGTCCAGAGTAGGCCAGTGTAGTAGACTGTGGTGGCCCAGGGGTACAGTCGCCGACTTTAAATCTGAAGATCACTGGTTTAAACCCACACGTGCACCGATTCATTCTACACTTTATTTGCGCCATGCCACGTTCTCCAAACGGTGACCGGAAACGTAAGGAAACTGACATGTCCTAGAACCAAAATTTCAGAGCCTACCAATCCCGATTGGGCTCGCTTGGTAGATCAAAGCCCTTCTCTCTCACGTCTCGAGAGTTGACTTGTATTTTTACAGTCAGAACATTAGAAGCTGATGATATGAAAAGAAAAAGTATGTACAGTTGTGTAATTATAAGGATATGAAGTTTACTGAGAAAACGAACACACACTGGATCAAAGTAATTACTTCTAAGATCATTAATAAATCACATTAGTTTGTTCAGATGATATAATAATTAACATGCACGCGTACATAATCTATTGGACTTGAGATAACAAGTATAATAGTAATTAATAAACTTTGTCAATAAATCATGCTACTCGTTACACAAAAGTTTCTTGAATCTAAACTTGTTAGGATAACAAACTAATAATTATTTCACCGATGTTTCACACCCTTTCACCAGAAACTGTTTGGCGTCGGATCACCAGGTGTAGTGGCAGTACTTTCCGGAGCTCGGCAATTTCTACTGCAACTTTGGATCTATGGATTAAGGCTCTATTGGTACCCCATATACGTGTAAGGACCTTGAAGTCTTTTTTTTATGTTAAAATGTGACGGAACGAGCTGAGGGCGCACCTGGTGGTAAGTGGTGCCCCCCACCCATGACAACAGTAATGCGACTCAATATAAGATTCGGGTCTAACACAGTGTCGAATTCATCTTGCTGCGTCCATCACCCGAGACGGGGATGATACGTCTCATGCGCATGTGACTTCACCGGCACCCACAACCTTCCTCCGGAACACAGTAATGTTGGTTGCTACTTTTGGTTGCTCCTTTAGCACCACCCAGGGGGTACGTGTAGGGAATCAAAGGGTACACACCTACGGACGCGAGCAACTTGACCCCTTTGAGGGTGATGCTCACACATTTGAACCAGCAACCTTTAGTTTCAAAGTCGGCGCCTATACTCTAGGCCACCATGACCTTATAAACACAAACTTCAGTAAACATTGATAAATAGGTAGTATAGGACATACGAGGAAAAAGGATCATTCTCGCGAAAATCAAGGAACGGATTTCTCGGGATATTTCAAGGGTTAATCGGGTTAAGGATTGGATAAGGTCTCATTAGGTGTTTTTTTTTTAATAAAATATATTGGGTTCCGTGCTAATAATTTCATTTTTAAGTATTTAGCTTTGTGAATCCACCCTTACATTAAATACAAACATTAACAACCTAATTCAGTGTTTGATTTAATTTATTTGTATTTGTTATTAATTCCGTGTCACATATTTTATCTATAGTATTTACCAATTATTTCGCGTCAAAAGATTTTTTTATATTGAATATTCTGGAAAATTTTCAAACAGCTATCAATTACTGATCAAAGATGCATTTCAAACATAAACCTATTCAATTACTCGTAAAGCAGACAGACAAAAGTTGTTTTTGCAGGTTCCTTTTATGTATGCACAGATATAACAATACTATACTAGTACCCTATGAGACATAAACTTAAAGAGTGTCATACAATTACAAGAACTCAGCAAAATTACAAGCGCAAGAGCCTTCATCTCGTCTTGAAAGCAGAGATAGCAGTCTTAACTCTTACAACACAGACATTGTTCCTCTTACCCTTTGGGTACAGAACAGTTAAATGTGTCAAGCCATTTAATTTGCAAAAATAAGCGCAAAAAGAATTCAGCAAAATTACATGCTCACGAGATTTCATCTCGTCTCGAAAGAGTGCAATGCACTACCGCGTATTTCATATCACTCTGAAGATATTATTAAACGAATTTCAAACGAATCCACACTTTCTGAAGGAATCTTTATTTTTATGTGACAGATTGACTTTGTTTCTGACTATATTTTACGAAATAAATGACAATTGTTTTAATTACTTACGTGATTAATCTCAAAAGCTGAGAGCTCGTTTGGTGACCAGCACAAGGCCGTGAAGCTTAGCTGTTTTCTTTATCATCATCTAAGTTAAGCGAATCTCTATCCACTCAGCAGCGGGATGGACAGAATAGTAGCATTTGAATTAAGTGATGAAGTGTTCAATTAATCCTAGTTATACTACTCGATAAGCCATGTTGAAATCCTTCTCAAAGAAAGTCATTTATTTTTACAAAAAAAAAAAAAAACAACTAAAGCAAGCACATTAGTTTTGCGTTGATTAGATTTGAGAAGACCTCAGTTGCATCGTCTTCTACCCACACCATGTGCCTGTAATTTCACCAGCACCCACACCCTTTCACCGGAACACAGTAATGCGAGCATTACTGCTTGGCGGCAGTTTCCATGTGTGTATTTTTAAAAATTATCATCTGTATCATCACTGTTGTACGTTGAAAATGTATGCCCTTACAGCTTGTTCCGCATGGATCTACAGATTGCATATCATTATTTTGAATCAGGTATTGGTTTTTAGGTGCGGAACGCTAAAAAAACATTAGAACACTTCTCACGTCCTCCACACTCCATCATTTAGTGAGCTCACAACACAAATTGGCAGCGGCGGTCCCAAAACAAAATTTACTTAACTCCTATCCGTCTGACGAAAAAAAGAAAACATTTTAGTTATCTGAGCGGAGTTTCATTAAAATTTCACACGGCTCCTGGCGAAGGAAATTCGGAGATAAGGTACGTTCGGACCGTTCTTTTGTGCTGTTCATTGCCCACTCTTTATGATGAAATAGTGTACATTAGACTTTATAATACACGAAAAAGATTATCACGCTGTACTTTTTTATAATTAACGACATTTAGTAAGAATTTTAAGGTAAAAATCGAGACTCGCGTTTGTTTTTTTTTCTTTGGCTATGATAACATTTGATGAATCAACTAACAAATGACGAGATAGATTACCATGACAACATTATTTTCTATCAGTAAATATAGCTTATACATCAAAATAACACATAGGCTATTATAACTCACAAAGATATTATGTAAATTGGCCAAAATAAGATAAGTGTTAAGTAAGCTGGAAAAAAATCTGTCATTTGCGGGCTATTTTGGCGTGCTGTGAAAAAATTGTAAGAGTTACACGAATATAATGTACAGTGGAATTGTTATTGATGAATCACCTATGGTTTAAAGTATAAACGCGGACTAATTGCGGGCAAAAACAAGTGCAGAATAAAAAAAAAATAATAACCACACTTCAAGTTTGCTCATGGTGTATCCGCAATGACGCGACCAGCCAGACCTCTTAACCCTCTTGAAGAAAATAACCTAATTCCATGTCCTTATTTATGCATGTAAAGTTGATTTTGGTTATTAATATATTCAGTCACGAACAACTGCCCAATCGTATGCTAATTCACTCAATGAACTCAAGATATTTAGACAGGACCAAGGGTGGTGACAACTTGGATGAAACTCGATTATCGGGGGTGAAAGGGGGATGAACCCAACGGGTTTTATTACCGACTTAGAGCCCGTGTTTTATGTTACGTTTAATCTGTCAGAGATTCGTCTCAGACGCTGAGATTTAGAATGGTTTGTTTTGAAATGTTGCCGCTTTGAGATATTGTAGCGCGCTGGAAGACGTGTTCAGAGATAAAAATATGGAACATTGTTGACGAATACTTGTACAGCCGTAAAGCAATAGCAATTTTGATTGTACAAATAAGTTTTATGACTATTAAAGTAGTAACAATTAAAATTTTATAGACAGTAAAAAAAAATGTTGATTGTCAAATTGTTAACCAAGACAGGAAAACATCTGTTTTTCACAATACAATTCACATAATATTATGCCAATTACACAAACAATTATTGCCATGTTGATAAAGCTACTAATTATTTATTTATCTAATCATTTTGTAAAGTGCAACAAAGAACATTATAAGTACGTGTAATGTCAGATTTCTCGCACCTGACATATTTTAATAAATCATCCCCACATGGCTGTGGGGCGGCATTGTTGTCGGCACAAAAAGACTGATGCAGTCATTCGTCTCGATCGAAAATTTCATTTGTTGGCACGAGCACACCATCCTTTGTGTCACCCGATAGATGTAGAGACGACAGAATGTGGTAATGGAAAAAGTCTTAACTAGCACACCTATCTGCGATTGCTATTACAAAAATATTTTTGTACTAAGCATGCTAGCGTGGTATTATTAAATTTTTGTTTCGCTATTAAGATTATTTTGTTTTCAACTAAATGTAATTAAATATCTTTTAAACTCCAATTTCAGCCCCAGGGGCGCAGTTGCCGGCTTTCCATCTGATGGTTGCTAGTTCAAACCCACAAGTGCATTAATGAGTTTATCACTTAAAAAAATGATGTGCGCAATACGGTGTTTTCCTTCGTGAGGAAACCAAAACGTCCAAAATTCGAAGACATGTGACATCTATTAATCCGGATTCGGCTCCCGTGATAGATCAAAGCCCACTCACTCAATTATCGAGAGTAGGTGACGGCAGTGGGAAGATTAGAGGCTGATATGAATGGACTCCAATTTCAATCAAATGTAAGGATTTTATTTTTACTGAAACACAGTAACGATCATGATAACACGCGATGCCATGATTGGTAAATGGTTGGCAAATGAATGTCAAAGTCAAAGACAAAAATCTTTATATCCGTTGAATTTGTAAAAAGAACTTGAAAACTTCACATTTTTAAAACAATATGTACCTACAAGATCTCGCGTTCTTATAACTAAGCGCTTGTACAAACTCAACCCGACCGAATGCTAAAAATAAAGTTGTTAGAAGCAGATTTTTTTCCTTGAAAGTAGTAAGGAATTCATCGGTGGTAGGCATAAGTCAGGATTGTATTGTTATTATATTGTTATGTTATCATATAACATATATTGTCTCTAAATGCTACACTAAAATATGCTACACTAAAGTCCAAATCATATCTGGATTCTAACCCACAAACCACGTAATCGTAGGCTGGTGTTTAAACAGTCTCAAATTAACTAGCGGCAAAATTGTAGAGCACCGTAAAATATAATTTTATTCAAGTCATATGATATTGTTGACAGAACAAATGTTTTCGTACGTTTCCAGCAAACAGTAATCCAAGTCATCGATTACTCACTCGTATTTTACCAAAATTGTTTTTGTCAAACTTCTGCCGTGTAGTTTTATTTTGTAACATCAAATTGATGGCTGTAATATCGTGTCTGGCTACACTGGGAACGTCCCGTTTGATGGATGGTGTTGCCAGCCGAGACGTTTCAATTTAATCACCACTTAAATCAGAAATTGTGAGGAATGTGCTGTTTGTTATATTACTCTTGAATTGTATAAACATTGTAAAACAAGATTCTTATTTGAAATAATTTAATTAAAGTTCCATGTTCGTGTTTTGTGTAGGTCTCAATGGAGATAGCTTGGTATATGAGTAATAGATGCAAATTTGATTAATGCGTCCAATAATATATGTAAAAAAGTTATTTTGTTTCTGAATACGTCTCTACACGTGTCCCCGGAGTGATACAAAAGGAGCAAAATTGCTGTAAAACTGTAGACAATTTTGCCAGATCCAACCCCAAGCAGTAGTACCATTGCTATGTTCCACTGCTTGGGGTTATATATATGGAAAGGCGTGGGTGCCAGAAATATTATAGTTGTATTAGACGTTTCTAATGCAACTGTAATGTCTATGATTGTAAAATCATGTATGAGTTTGTCACACAATTGTTTATCCTAGTTGGGCCGAAGCCACCGTACCAGCCTATAATGTTCCCACTGCAGGGGTACCGGCCTACTCTCGATAATTGAGAGAGAATGGCCTTTGATCTACCACGGGAATCTAATCCAGATTGGTAGATGTCACATGTCTTCGAATTTATGGTTCTAAGACATGCCGGTTTCCTCACGATGTTTTCCTTCACCGTTTCGAGAACGTGGTATTGCGCACATAAATTTTTCAAGTGAAAAAACTCATTGGTGCACGTGTGAGTTTGAACCAGCAACCTTCAGATTGAAAGTTGGCATCTATGCCCCTGGGCCACCACGCTCTTCACCCACGACCTACAGAAAAAGGCAGTTACTACCAGCTGCGCCATGAAGCTCGTATATCTAATGGAAGCGGGAACCAATACCGAGCAAAGCCGAGAGTGTCTATCTTTCCAAAAGTTCTTGCAACTTGCTAAGCCAAGATGCAGTTTGTGTAATTAGCATTCTTGCTTCGTCAACACCTGTTTTGGCATGCGTTTGACTTAATTCAAGTTTGTATTGCTCCTCGCCTTAAATAATTTGCTGGTATTGCTTTACTCAAATTAGCAAACTTAGGGTAGTTTCCACTAAACAAGATTTAATTCTAAGAATTACCATTTAACTGTCATAGTCTAAAATATACACAATTTAATTGAGCTTGATGTTGTTATGCTTATAAGATCATCAACAAAAGTATATCGATTGAATTTTATTTTGCAACTGATGGTAAGTGGCAACCCCCGCCCATGGCAACATTAATGCGACTCCGTATAAGATTCGGATCTGAGTCGCACTCATCATGTTCCGTCCATCACCCAAGACGAGGATGATACGTCTCATGCGCATGTGATTTCACCGGCACCCACACCCTTCCACCGGAACACACTAATGCGACTACTGCTTGGCGGTAGATTCCAGGTGTGGTGGACCTCTCCGGACGAACTTGGCACAAGTTCCACTGCTACTTTTGGTTGCTCCTTTAGCACCACACACAAGGTACGTGTAGAGAATCAAGGTGTACACACCAACGGGCGTGAGAAACTGGATTGAACTGGAAATTTCTATATCCACAGCTCACTTTAATGACATCGCTACAAATTTCTATTTAGCTACATAATTTGTCATACACTGAACCAAACTAGTTCTACAAGTACACTTGTACTCGCCATGACTGTACACATTGTCCCAGAGTTCAGTACAAGTTAAATGTTGCCAACTGTCCAAGCCCGCCTAAGTTGCGACAGTCGGGAACCGGCAAGAAGAGAAAAGCTGATTTGGATTTAACTTTGAATGTGTACGAGCGACTTTAGCCCGTTGCATTCAGTGTCAGCCAATCGTACATTTGAAGGATTACTTTGTTACGTGAAACTACAATTAGGAGTTGAATTAATAAGCAGAAGTGCTGTCTCTCTACTTCTACAGTTTGCCTATAAGTTCTTAAAAAGTCATTAATCATTTATACCTTAAGTACTTGCGTTGTAAAAAGGATTATGCTCGCGAAAAGGAACTAATCCCTCCATTTGGGGTTTTTTGCTTATTCTTTTCCATGGAGAGTAAGATAGAGTTTTAAAAAGCGCTAAACATACTCATAGTTTTATGAACGCATGATTTCAAAGCCATTTTTTTTTTATTTCTGTTTCCAAAAAATAATTAACATTTTAGCGGATATAAAGATTTTTGACTTTGACTTATGCAACTATTCGCCCCGTTATTAATAAATAGGTGACCGTTTAGTAGTTTGAAATGATTGTTATCGTGTTTCTGAGGATACGTATAGATGTCGATCCCGGCTATGATGGTGGATAAACCATGTTGGAGGCCTAGAGGTGGCTTGAAAACTTCGACGGAAGAATTTCCCCAATCGTTCCCCAATTGACGTAAAAATCGATAAACAAACATAAAAAATACATACAGTTGAACAAAGAATCTCTGTTTTGAAATCTCTTGGAAAATGACCGCTAAGCTGTTAATTTCCACTCAATTTGAAAGCATAATGTTTCAACTAAGAACATAATCACTAAGTAGAGCTTAGTACAAATGTTGCCAACTGTCTAAAACTTGCCCAAGTTGCGACAATACAGAAGCCAAGAAGAGTAATGCTGATGAGAATTAAACTTTGAATATGGAAGCACTGAATACATAGTACAAGATAGAAGCGACTGCTTCGTATCTCAAAGCAGTATCAAACAATCAGAACACATTGAAAGGATAATTTTATCTTCATTAACTACGGCAAATACGTATTATGTTCATATTTTAAGGCGATAAAGGATGATAATAAATGAATTAACTTGGCAAGTCGTTTCGTTTGGAAGATATAAGATCCACACAGCTAGTTTTATTTGAAAAGAGTATTGCGCTGAATTATTTTTAAAAATAAAATTTTGTTTATGAGCCATTTTAAAAATTTTTTTTTGCTAATATCCTTTCCGGCTTTAGGGTTTGATAAAATAAACTGTTTTATACATGAAGACCTATAAAACCATATTAATCAATCTGTGAGTGCAGGCCAAGTTTTGGCATTGCATCAAAAATGCAATTACTGGGCGCACTCAAACTCATTTTGAATCAAAAGAATGTCAGTATTGGAACCACAACCATTAGTCTATGTAGGACCGGGGAGGTGATTATAAAACTTTGTGTTTATACAATTGGCAAAGTGGCAGTGGGCTGGTCATATGCTGAAGAATTCTTCAGTGGAAACGTAAAGTGATGATGCGAAGAGTCGAAGACCAGGCGCTTACTGGGTGAGGTCTATGTCCAGCAATAGACTAATGTATTTTTTAAACGTAAAACGTTTGCACACTCATACCTCTGCACTAGGATTCCCTGTGTCGCAGATGGCATGGACAATCACAGAAACACAAGAAAAACACCCAAGAAAACTTCATGCTCACCACACAAAGTGTGCCCCGGCCGGGAATCGAACCCGGGACCCCTCGCTTCGAAGGCAGGGCTACTACCAACTAAGCCACGGAGCCGTCAAATTAACTGTTATTAATTACTGTGACTGTTATTAATAAAACAATCAATACAATTATTTTTATCTTATCTTAGGTCATACAACAGAGTCGTCGAATTAAATACAACCTTCAAACGTACAAACGATTTCGATTCCCGGCCGGGCTAAACTTTTTGTGATGAGCGTAAAGTATATTCTGAGGTCTTGGGTTTGTATTATTTCTGTGGTTAGCAATGCAACGAAATCTTAGTGTAGCATGAGTGTTTAAACGTTATTTATTATACTTTTCTTTTAATCTCGATTCTTGTTTCTTACTTTTAGCAACTGCTGTTATATTTCAACCATTTTTCTTTTACACTGGCAAGCTGAGTACGTGCCCACAAAAACAGGAAACCAACTACAATACGAATAAAGAAAACGGCTCAGAGGCGGCAATTACATACCGTTTAGAGTATTCTATTACGTTATACATTCGCACAGTCATGCAGGAAAAGTCAGGTCATGGGCACGATATAGTTTCAAACAGAAGTGTTGGGTCACAAGGTATATTCCTATTAGAACTCAAGAATTGAGGCGTAAACTTACAAAATTTAATTAAATAATAAATTAATACTAAATAACGTTGACTAATATAATTGGTTAATTTTCGTATTACAATGGTCTTCTTATGTTCGTGTGAATAAATGGCCAGCTTTTACAATGGTAATACTTTGGAAGAGTACTTTCTGACTTTCTAAGGAATTGTACGAATTATGCAGTAATGATGGAATTTATTTGTGTATTATCCTACTACTATTATAAAGGCGAAAGTTTGTAAGTATGGATGTATGGATGTATGGATGTTTGTTACTCTTTCACGTAAAAACTACTGAATGGATTTGAATGAAACTTTACCACAATATAGCTTATACATCAGAATAACATATAGGCTACAATTTTTGAGGTTTCTATAAAATCAATATATATAAAAGAAAGTCGTGTTTGTTACAACACTTATAACTCGAGAACGGCTGGACCGATTGCCATGGTTTTTGATTTGTTGGATTTGTTTTCGTCCCGAATAGCAGAATAACTATTAAAACATTGGAAAATTAACGAAAAAAATAAAATCAATTTATCCCCGTATTCTCCACGGGAACGGGAACTATGCGGGTGAAACCGCGGGGCGCAGCTAGTTATGTAATAATACGAGATTTGTCATCGTCCGTTTAAGTATCACACTTTTTCTGTATAATATACGTCTTACTATTCACGTAAGAATATTAAAATAAAAAGGAAAAAATAAATACTTGGTAATAAATTGAACAGTATGAATAATAAACAAAGTTGATACCGACCGAGTGGTCGCTATCATAGTCATCATCTATAAGAAATAGATTAAAAAACATTTAAAAATATTTGCAGTCAGTTATGAATCACAATAACTCAATACTTTCGTCAAAAAAAAAAATTTACCGACATGATTATATTCTGAAAAGTCATAATCAGACAACGGATTGACAACTAAATGTCACAATAAAAAATACTGAAGGCTGTATAACCATGTGTATCAATAATTAATTGATTATGTACCAATGAGTTAAGTAAATTAGAGCCCTGCTGCGTTACTTATGCGCAATAATTGTTAAAATGTAAAAAAAAAATATAAGGATGGATTGCTATAAATTTTATATGTAGCCGGTTTACTGTTTCGTTCTATTACTGTGTTGTGGTCGTAAGCAAGGGGAATATTCTTCCCCTAGGTAGGGGTAGGCTATTATAGGAGAATAGGTATAGCGAGGGCAAATAGCTCCCCACTTGATTCTGACATTAGTCGAATCAAGTTTAAAATTAGCTGCATTCTAGAAAGGTCACATTTTTTTGTATTTCTGTTTACAAGATATAGTTAGACAGAGCCTTGAATGATATTTATTTAAGGATATTATGGGGTAAATATTACACTAGTACCGGGTATGTGGCTTTCAACTCGAAGATCACTGTTTCAATTAAAAACGAGCGTGCGAAAAATGTACCTGCGCTAATATCAAGTGTCAAAGAACAGTATTTTCTTTTTACATAAAAACAAACTGGCTACGGGCCTTTACAGTAAAAAAAAACTGTAAAGGCCCGTAGCCTGTCCAACACAGATAGTAGTTAGTAGTAGTTAAGCATTGTCAAATTTATGTAGTAAGTATGTATATAGAGTGATGTTCACATGATTGAAGTAAAGTAAGCGAAAACGACCACCCTATCTAAAGATAGATTAGTTAATATATAATACAAGTAGTGATATACAATTACATATTAAGTGATGTATAGTTTCGTAGAAACTTAAGCTTATATCTTATTCTTTACGTATAGAAACATTACATCACATCATTATTATGCAAAAGTTTGTTTGTATGTGTGTGTATGTTTGTTCCTCCTTCACGCTCAAACGGCATAACAGATTTGGATGAAATTTAGTAACAGGATAGCTTATATCCTGGATTAACACATAAACTGCTTTTGATCCCGGAAAACCGCAGGTGTCACCGCGGGGCGTGCCGCTAATTTACTCCTAGTTTCTATAGTGTTTCAAAAAGCCTTGAAACACTCCAGAACAGGCAATTTTAGTAATATTTTCGTATGTATAGATATTTTAGAGCGAAAAGCATGAGTCCCTTTTCATCGAAAGGCTCCCAGAACCTCAATGGAGTGGAAATAATATTCATAAAGTTTCAGTTACACTGTCGTAAGAATGTAGACGCGTCATTGTGAGCTAGAATATTTTAACTAGTAATATAAACGTATGCTTCAATTCATTATACAAAAATAACAATAATAATCAATTCCATACATTTCCTAATGATAGGATTATACGCGTTGTTATCTCCCATTGGGCTGTAATCTACCACCGCATCCTACATAGCTCGCGCCATTGGACTAATGCACGTTTTATGTAAATATTATGAGAGTCTAATCATTCTCTTATTCACTTACCGACGCCTCTTTAGGCAGCCTTTTGTATCGAGCTCGGGGATGACTTTGGAGATCAAAAAAGTTTTTGTTAGTCATTATAATGTAGATTCAATACATTTTTAAACGACCTCAAAAAGGGCTCTTGGTTCACCTATAAGGTTTTATTATGTTTTAATATGTATTAAAACATAAAACCTTATAGTATGTTTATCGTAACAAAGATACGATATACGCATGTAAAGTTTGACGTGTTCAAATCTAACATCTAATGGAATAAATGAGATTGCGTTTCAGTTTCAATTGGGAATTGATTCAGATGATTATTTTCTGAAATAATTAGTTTCATAGGAAAATCATGAAATAATTTTACACCGTCAAAGGCGAAAAATAGGGGATGAAGGTATTCACGTCGATTTTATTCGATTTTTAAATCAGTCACACGTCATTTAATTTTGCATACACCAAGGTAGCTATTATAATGATTTCGAAGGAGCTATTTTTCAACAACGGGCGTTAAGTGGTTAACTCCGCCCATAATAACAGAAATATTACTTAGGCCCTCCCGATAAGAAGACCCAAATCGCATATTATTGCGCCCGTCACCCGAAACGGGGATGTTACGTCTCATGCGCGTATGATTTCAACGGCATCCACACTTTTCCACCGGAATACAGCCTGCACTGCGAACTTTGCACAAGTTCTACTACTACTTGTAGCTCCTTTCGCACCCAGGGATTCAAAGAGAATTCATTCACCTACGTTTGCGATCGTGTCCCAAAAAATATACAAATACATATGTTTCAAAAAGCAATTAGTTTAGCCCTCTATATCACCGCAAATTACGTTTTCAAATTGTTAGTTGTAACGAAATTGTTTCGATAATAAACGCGATAAATATTGTGTATACTGGCATGTTATCAGGTCATCAGTAATTAATCTAATGACACAAAATATCTGCAATCGAATTAGCGCTAGCTGCGTTGCTTGTTAAGTATTTTAATAATCGATTATTACACAAAACTAAATAGGTAATCACGCAATAAAACCCCGTTTTTCCAGCTAATATTACGTTTATACACTCATACCTCTGTACTAGGATTCCCTGTGTCACAGATGGCATGGACAAACACAGAAACACAAGCCAAACACCCAAGACCCGAGGACAAACTTCATGCTCACCACACAAAGTGTGTCCCGACCGGGAATCAAACCCCTCCCGGATTCCTCGCTTCGAAGGCAGGGCTACTACCAACTAAGCCACGGAGCTGTCCAATATTATAAATACCAAGGTAAGTGCATGTATGTTTGTTACTCCTTCATGTCTCAACGGCAGAACAGATTTAAATTAATTTTTTATAAAGATAACACATAGGCTACTTTTTATCCCGAAAAAGTGAAATAATTGTTAACAACTTCTGTCTGTATTTCCCCATCGTCTCATGTTGATTTTTAACTCAAAATCTAACTTTTTAACCGCTGGTAACACTACGGGGCAATTTAGTGTCTATCTAAATTAAAACGAATTGTTTCGAGAATGATTGAACGACAGTGCAATTAAACGATTCCACTGTATGATTTTAGTTACGTATTCTGTACATTCGCGTACGTAACGCTTGATTCAACAATACGATACACTGCGCGTGTAGTTGACAAGTTGAATTATACATCGCATGGTCAGCCTGCCGTGGATGGATGTCACGCACAATTGTGTCGTTTTCATTGTTATTGTTAAACATTTTTATGATTGGAATTGATAGAACATCGAGATTACGTAATTAAATAAATCCTAATCATATAATTTTCTATTTTAGGGTTACGTACCCAAAAGGGAACTGCCTAACTTAAAAAAAAAACCTCTAGTAATCTTTTGATTTGTAAGAAGTTGAAATATTATAGAATATAATAAATATTAATAGAATATTTTGTATTTCGAATATTATAACAAATATCACAAATACAATCGGTGGGTCGGCATCTTATGTCAGTGAGTCTGAATGACTAAGTCAGATTCCTGCTAGGAACCTAACTAACATCTTAAAAAAACACAAAAATTAATAAGCCATCCTAACTAACATTTTAGGTAGATATAAATGCGAAAGTGAGTTTGTTTGTTACGCTTTCACGCCTAAACAACTAAACCGATTTAAAAAATTATTTCACCAATCGATAGCTATATTATCAGCGAGTAACATAAGCTATATTTTATCCCCGTATTCCTACGGGAACGGGAACTACGCGGGTGAAACCTCGGGGTGGCAGCTAGATAATAAAAAATAGCCTGAAATCTCCGACACTAGAGTTGGCCACTCACCCTAAAGAAGCAGAAAGCCAGCAGGGTACTCACCAGCAATATGTTCCATTCTCAATGTTTCATAGAACAAGTCTAGTCACGTTCTCAGTGCACGTATGTCCACCTCGCCTTCTTACTTGGATTAGAGGGAATTAAGATCTCAGTAACGTATCTTTGTTTGCCAGACGCTGGTACTGATCCTTGGGGACTTGTTGGGAATTTGAAATTTTGTTAGCCAATTTTCGTTGGGTTGGAAAATGAACGGGAAACGTATTTGGGAGTTTTTGGACCGGTTCGTGGATTGGCGAAGGTTTTCTTTGATTATGGACCAATTGTCTATTTATAATTGGGTTGATCGCATTGGGTGATTATGGTTGAAACAGACGTAAACTTTACAAATAGGACTAGCTAAAACATAAAAAATGACTGTAATTTTAAATATCTCTGTGCATGTGATGTGCCTAAGGAGCTCGGGTGACACGTTATATGCTCACAAATATGTTAACTTGTGTGTGTAAAATTTGACGAGATCAAACGATCTAAAGTTTTGAGTTTGAATTAAAATGGGTTAAGTTTTATAGTTCAAAAAATAACAAAATTCTTTTTATGATTTATGACGATTTCATCTTCTGTTTTGTATATATATTATAACTAATAATATACTAACTAATTTTTAAATAAATATATAAGTATCTGAATAATCTCAAGAAGAAGACACTAAAAATAATGTCTAAAAAAACGCGAATTATCATACTTAGATCATTAAGTCATATTGCTGTTACTGGCGGAGGTAACCACTTAACATCAAATTTTCAAGCTAGTCCCGTCACTATTGTAGTATAAAAAATTCAGTATTAGAAATAGGTTTCAGCATATACTCACCAAATGAAGCCGTTGCTACAGTTAAAAAATTTAACTACCAGTTATTTTACCAGATATTTTTAAGCAACCTTTTCCATCGCCTAACCAGTTAGCAGTTAGCGAACCCATTTAAACCGGCACCCAAGTCACTTTCAATCACATCTCAGAGAGCACAGAAACGGAAATACAGCGGTTGGGACATGATCTTATTTCTTTAAACACGCTACTTCGAAGGAAATATGTTTTACAGCACCATTGTCCGCCACGTACCGAAATCTTATAGTTATGTTATCTGTAAAAATTAAAGATATATGAACAGACACATATAAAATTAAATAACAAAGCCAATATTGCCAAGAGAAATCTTTGAATAGGTAGCCTGGTAGATTTCTTTTATGAAAGACTGGAATAGACTAGATTGATAAAGGACAGTGGCATAAAACAAGGAAGTGTATAAGTAACATACATACTAATATACATAGGTCTAAATATATAATAACTTATAATTTTATCATCGTACGTGAACAAATATAAGATTCAGCGGTAGTCAATGTAATCTTAACTATCATATCTAATACGTGCATAGAGTTTATAATCAAAGCAAACTACCGCCGTTTTAAACGATGGCTTACAGCTGAATGAATAATTTGCAGCCCATGAGTTGCAACTCGGTTCAAAAATTCCCAATACAAAATTGCTTGTCTGAGTAGTGCATAGTTTGTCAATGGGGGGAAGCAAAGGAATAGCGCTGGAACACCTGTGGAGACAGGGGCGGTTCTCACGATATTTTCTTGCACCAAGACAGGTTTATATCTGCTATATATCTGCTATATAATTCGGGAATTTGTTGGTGTGACTCGAGATTATAATTTAGCTGGGAACGTGGCGTTTTGAAATGAAAATTCAAGGGAATTTCTTGCAAAATTCCCGCTCTTATTATTTTAGCGGGACAGATAAATGTTTGCTTGTGGTAAATTCTAGATAAGAACTAAGTATATGATGTGTTTTTGTGATGTATTATTTTGGGACGGTTTTAAGGGAGGTGAGAGCTTTTCATTTTAGTAGTGTTTATCTGGGTTTATAAGCATATATTCAGTTAAACCTCTGCTTTTAACAGCTTAATAAATTGTTCTGAATAATTGTATAATAGTTTATTTTAGGTATAATTTCTGTAGAATGCCTCAATATCTAAAATATTCGTTCTTACTGACAAAAAAACTACAAATAAAAGATAGGCCAATGTATGAAGCATTATTTATTTCAAGAATTTATTTGTCGCTTCGCACGTATTAAAATGTATATTACATGACTGAAATAATTAATCGAATAAACTAATTCCAAAACTTTATACCCCTATGTTTTAATGTTTAAAGCGTGAAATTTTTCCATGTCTTATGGAACCACCGTAAAATACTTCCCATTAAACAAAATAGATTTATCCAAATCAATCCAATAGCGTGGATAACAATAAAAATACAGTCATGTGAAACCCTTTTTAAAGTCGGTTTATAATGACATGATTAATCAGCAATTGGCTTTGTTTGCTTTAGTTTGGTAAGTATTTATATTAATGTAATGTAAGTAAATTTACATAAATATCTTGATTTTTGACTTTGATTTCTGGACACAGATTTGACTCCTCGCTCTAATATTAAACTTTTTACGAATCTCTTGCTTAGAATACAGCATATTCACTCTCGCTACTCAAGTGTAGGCTTTTTCTCATGAAACATTGGAATTTGTATGGTATGGTGGCTGTAATAGTCCAGATACAGGAATTTTGTTACTGCTACGAGTTTTTGTTACGAGTAAGTAAGTATTAATAGTGCTACTTAGTACTTACTTACTCGTTATGCTAGTGTTTCAAGAAAGATCAAGATAATAAAAGAACATAAGAAAGGTCTTGTTAGCCAAGTTATATTTTTCTCTGATAATAATTCAATCAACATACTAGACAGAAGATCGTACCCAATCAATGAGCTAGATGAGAAAAGGGGGCAAGATCATTAAAAACTTTGAACACATCGAGGGATCCGCGCCCTCATAATCCAAAAATCTTTTACCCTTCAAGTTCTATTAGCCAGTCCGTATATCATTATACTCAGAGACTATCGGCACTTTATACCTGACAATCTAGGGGGCAGCTGCCCCTACCTTCCCCCCTATAACGGCCTGTAGACTGCATTGTCGTGTCACCCAAAAATATTCCCTAGTCTCCTTGACGTATATCTCTGTCAACCACAAGCTCTAGACAGTGCATTCGTGTGCACTTGAGCCGTTTGTCATGTCTGTAGGCGTTGTCGTGATTGGAGTCCATGTCATGGCGGAACCGAAATTCAGAACCTAAACACATAGTGGTTAGATAAAAGCCATTCCATTTTTAAACAAGTTCAAATGGAGATTCTTAATGAGGCTCCATTTTTTTATATGTTTGTAGGTACTAGATTTTTGTGGATATAATAATGTGAATAGTGTCTATTACACAAATATAACGGCAATGAAAAATCTCACAGATAAGCTTAATACGCTATACCATTTACTTGGATGTCATATTTTTCCATTGATTATGATTTAAAAACCATACGATTGAACTGATTTAGATGAAATTTCTATGATACTAATTCAAAAACGTTCAAATAAATAAATATTATTCCAAAAAAAAAAAAAAATATTTCCTATGATTAGTCAATACTGGCCACTCATAAAAAAATAAAACTTTCAAACCCGCATAAAAACTTACAGGCTGAATGCAAGTATGCAACCTTGGATAATACAAGGAGGTTGAAAACTCCAAGTTAAACCTCCTTACATAATCCAAGGTGTGACAGTCCCTCAACCCCTCTCCAGACGGCACGCAGTATGCTAGATTTATTGGATCCACTCTGTGGCTGTCTGATGTACCAGACATGGATTTACGGGACACTTATTGGCCGCATTAAAATTGCATGCTGTCTCGACATCTTGACGTTGTAATTAATATGAGCTTGCATGATTAATTGTACCACACATTTGAGTTTAAGATGCTTGGATTTATTAAGAACGGAGTTTGCCGTAAATTATATTTGTTATGTGTAACTAACTTTAAAATAACGTTATTAATTAAAATAAAAAACACAGTTCAGAAAGCATTGTCATAGCATGTCATATATTCAATATTTAGAAGACGTGATATTTGTAGTGAAGACAAGGTTTTTTTATATTTAAGTGTACATTGTAAGTGTCATGCTCGTGTAAAGAAAGTAATCCATCCATTAGGGGTTTCGTGCTTGTTCTCCCCATGGAGGGTCGATAGGGTTTGAACAAGCGCTGAACTCAGTAATAAGACGAAGCAGTCTCGCAGTTTTTTCATATTTCAGCTGACTACGAACATTAATCTAGTCGTTCGTTCGAAACAAATGAAGTAAATTATAGACATGACCCACACACACGTGCACCAATGAGTTTTATCACTTGAAAAAATTTATGTGCGCAATACCACGTTCTCAAAAGGGTGACGGAAAACATCGTGAGGAAACCGGCATATCTTAGAACCAAAAGTTCGACGACATGTGACATCTACCAATCCGGATTGGGCTCCCGTGGTAGATCAGAGCCCATTCACTCTCAATTATTGAGAGTAGGCCGGTATCCCTGCAGTGGGAACATTAGAGGCTGGTACGGTTACGGTTACGGTATAGACATGAATATCGAAAAGGATTCACTACGCCAAAACCTGATGTACCATGCACTGCCTTGTCCTGATTCAATACAACAGATTGGATAACCTGACCCTCAGATTATGCTGCTTTAATTGCATCATTAATTAATCCACTCACTCGTAACTAACGTTCACTAAACTATTCACATCTAGATAGATTATAAATCATGTGCCTAAGAAATTTATTTGCTTTCTATAAAATTATTTTACTTTTTCGTATAGGATGATTCTGGTGTCGAAGTTTTTCAAGCGGCCCAAAGGTTTCGACATGGCTTATCATCTCGCTCCACTGACATGCCACTTAACGATCACCCATCCAATTAATGACCAAGTGGAGAGTAAGTTAACTTTGATGATCGCTTCGCCATGACCACTTCAATACTAGTAAGAAAGTTTACAATAAATTATAAAAAGTTGTGATATTTATGTCGTATTACATAATTAATTTGAACAAAAACATGTTCGTTACCACATCATATTAAAAATCTTAGAATTTTTTTTTTCTGTACTATAATATGTATGTATTATACATATAAACCTCCCTCTTGAATCACTCTACCTTTTGCTGAAAACTGTATTATTTCCCTTGAGTAGTTATAAAGATCTAAGCGAACAGACAGCAGAAGAGACTTCATTTTATATTATACGATGTAAAGATTTTCGTAGATTAAGACTGCATTCATTCCAAAGATGTTTTTTTTTATTATTCTCAGCAACATATAGATGCTGTTTCACAAAGCAATCATTCAACTTCAGAAGCCTAGTAGCCAATTACAAACTCAATGCATATTGAAACCATGGGAACGAGAATAGCCAGATGAGGTGCAGAGATGTTTAGGCGTTGCCATGGAAACTGGCATGAATTTAGATGAATGCTGCAATGACCTGGATGCCTGCCAATTAATTTAATAATCATATTATCATGAAATGATTGGTAAAGATCATCTAGGCAAGCTTCGTTACAAGCTTAGCGCTTTAGATGAGCAAAAGATATTTTACTTAATAGAATACTACGTTACTTAATAGTTAATAGTTAAGCTTCAAGATAATATCTTTTACCGGATCTTTTTTAATACCCTTTGGCTATGAAAAACCGCTCAAAATAGCGCAAAGATAAATCCTTTTTTTTCGCGGCTGTATTGGCTAAAGATGGCCTTGAAGCAAGCTTTTGGTGAGAGCGGAAGGATCATACATCCAATGTAATAGAGCAATAATTTATACTCCCAGCATTCACGACAATAACCTGCAGACACACAGACGTACAGATATTTAGGTATGCTAATGGTCCGGGCGGGTGGAATATAGATTGATGGTACAATAGTACTTAGTGCTTAACTGGATGCTGCAGTGCTTAGCGCGTACATTGTTGTGGTCTTGTCTATGCCTGCTTGATGCGCTTAGGTTTGCAGAATTGATGGCATGATGAACGTAGAGGTATTTACGAGATATCTGGTATGTATCTGGAACATTCTATAATAGAAATATACTGCTCTTAATTTGATTTAAGTGATTGATTTAAATATCGAATAAAACAGTGTATAGTCTGTGTGAATAAATGTCTTCTTTCTTTCCCTCCAAAGCTATTTTCAAAGCAAATGCGTTCAACAAATGAGTGATACAAACCGCGCATGATATTTTCACCCGCATCAAGATAACTCAATGACAGATTCAAAAGGAAACCTCTAGAGAATGGCAACACTAACGCAAAATGTGGCTAATGCGAAATCGATTGGACGAATGGTCGCCGTGACGGGGCTGCTGACAACCGTGACGGATGCGCCGTCCCACCGCTTGTTCACTATCCGTTTTAGCGGTGTAAATATGTTGGCGATTGAATTGAAACTATGAATAGTTCAATATTTTCTCCCCAACGGGCCATAAAGTGCCTTTTGTGCCCGTGCTCAAACGAGTAAAATACTGTCAGTATTTTAGAGAGTATTGCCCAGGGGCTCATACTCCTTTAATTCAGAAGATCGCTGGTTCATATCTAGAGGTGTGCCAATTTTTTTTTGGTTGGATATTTATGTGCATTTCATGTTCTCAAAACGGTGAAGATACGGTTATACATGAACGTTTTATTAGAAGATAAAAAAATTCGTTGATTTCTGACGTGAATAATTCCTAAAATTGATGATAACATAATCGGGGTATACAGTTTGATGCCGTAGCTACATCTTCTACATCCAAAATTAAATTACATCAAATGATAGTTAAAGGATGTAAAAATTTGTGCTGTTCAGTGATAGGGATTTTTTTAATTACTTGTAACGTACACATATTCACGTAAAATACACGACCGTGTCCACGACACAGCCTCACCCTTTTGTTTTAGTTCAAAAAAAGAATACTGTTATGACGTCAGTATCCGATGTTTAAACCTGTTTCTAATTTCCATCATCATCGAAAAGTTCATGTTATGCAATGCATATGCATGCATTTAAAAAGCTAATATTCAAATTAATTTTTTAGGCTTTTGTGTATTCAGCCATACAATTCTACTTGTTTTAGATATAGGATGGTTTGTTTCTTCGGTGAACGAGACAGCTACAGATTAGCCGTCTCGTTCTCCGTACTCATGGAAAATGTATATCAATGGTGTCGTGACAAATGACTCTGGTGGTACATGTGACGTGGTTGACGTGGATCCGAGACGGTGACGTGGCACCGTTGGCATATCTGAGATATTTTTTTATTTTCCCGTCCTTAGCTGGTATGGCATTTGTGGTAACATTAATTATTTTTAGGTTTCCGTACCTCAAAAGTAAATAATCAAACCTTTGTAGTATCACTTCGTTGTCCGTTTGTCTGTGTCTTGACAAAGGCTCTTGTCATAGAATATCTACTACAAAACATCGCCATCTTGTCTCAGAGATATATACGTGTAGACACGTAAAACTTTGAGGTATAGAAACAAACATCATATACAAAGATCTTCATCACAGAAATCCGATAAGCATATTTTTTAATAACAAACTACAGTCAATATGCTGCTGCAAGCTCATGATATGGTTATATGTTTGCGCCGTTTTGATTGATTTGTTCGGGGTCTGTTTGAACAGTCTCGTGGAAAACGTGATGAGATGTGATTTGAAATGGATGGCTTAGATTCATTTTAAAGTATTATTTTGTACTAGCTGGGCCCGCGATTTTGTTTGCAATTACCATCACAGATAGAAGAACAGACAAAAGTGAAAAGAAAACTACAGTTTCGGCTTCAGTATCAATTATAGAGCCCACCAAAAAAATTTTAATAATATTTTCTATGTACAGAATCGTGCCTGTTACAGTTTTATTATATTAAGTAACAGATATAGAATTGGGTAGGAAGAGCTGCAAAGTTGCCTTTTGAGGTTCTGCTCAACCTTCCGTGTTTTTGTGTCTACGTAAATTTATGTCATGATACCCAAAATTTAACAGCATTTTGCTTTTCAACCGACTCCCAAAGACCAAAGGAGGAGGTTTCCTTTTTTCTTTGGCAGTCGGTTTCCTTTGGTCAATCAATATGTATTTTCTTTTAATGGTTTGGTTTTTAAATAAACCAAAAAAAGTTTAATTACTAAAACACGACTACTGAAAAACTGCGCTCTAAAAAGAATGAAACAAGAATATATTCTGATCTGAAATAGTTATGTACAAACTATTCAGCATTATCGTCTTAAATTAACAACTTACACGAAATATATTTTAATGTATTATTTAATACAATATTCATATGATGTTCAAAGAATAGCCGCGGTTTTATGCCACTTTGCCCTAAAGCTTTTGATCTCTTCTGGTGGCATTTTGCTTTCTTGTAACAATTTTCTTCGCCTATTGTAGACGTCTTATAATTTTATTTAACTAGAGATGAGACATAAATGGGATAGCAGAAGACGATCACCGCAAATATTACTTCTAAAAATCCCAGTTCCGGTTTTTCCGTATTCTTCCACCGCCATTATCCTCACGATTACCGTTAAAAGAAACTGGCCAGCGCTGAGCGAGCTTATGTGCTGGTTGTTACTGGTAATGCGCTTTTGAAACCGTTGTTTCATATTTTTGCGATTTTAAGTCTTCATACTACAATGTTGGAGCTTTTTGGGATATTTCTTTGCTTTTCGTTCGTACTTTACGGCTCTGCTTTAGTAATCTAAGTTTCTGCGAGTGTTTTGGTGTTTTTTAGATTTTGTTGGTATTGATGGAATGGATATTGGAATTTGCTCAAGGATCTTTTGTCTGATCTGGTGAATTTTCTTTAGTAATTTTCGTCAAAAAGATATATGAGTTATATGACTTTCATCCTGACAAAATATAAAAAATATTTAAGAAAAAAGTTATAATATGTTGCTGTATTTTATACCTGTAATAGAGGAAAGCCAAGTGCAGAGTATGAGTAAGCTTTTTTTTTGTTATTAAAAACACAACATAACATTTCAAACTCATACCCTGCACTAAAATTTCTTGTGTTGCATATGGCATGGACAAATACAGAAACACAAGACAAAAACTTAAGATCCCGAAGAAACTTTATGCTCACCACACAGTGTGCCCTGGCCGGGAATCGAACCTTGCTTCGAAGGCAAAGTTTTGGTACCATCAATCCATATTTAACCATATCCAATCATATAAGGAAAACACTTTGAACTTTCTACACCCAATCTCCTTCTAATTGTACAAAAGTATCGGATCAAACCGATCTCGATATAATTAATTCAGCAATCCCTTTGATTAATTTCATTAGTAGCTAATCAAGGCATTATCCTGCTAATTAGCTCCTTACGAGGATAATCATTTGCTAATCAAAGATCGGTATGTGTCGATATGACTAAGGTATCACACTATTATCATGCTATTAATATAAAGGTGAAAGTCTGTATGTCGGTGTGTGTGTATATTTATTATGAAGGTAGCTTATATCCTGGATTAACACATAGGCTACTTTTTATCCCGAAAAAGTGAAGTAATCATATGATCCATACAAAAAACAGTTTTATTTTGAACACAAAAAAAAATGCGCAAATGTTGTTAGGTACCCAATTCTCAAATTGTGAATTATTCATACTTTTATAAGATATACTCACTTCTATCAAACATTTAGGAAGTAATTAAAATAGGTTCGTGAATGATTTGACTTGGCGAGGTTAGTTGGTAGGCCGCGTGTTCCATTACCATCCAGGATAAAAATATATATGACAAACATCGATGTTTGTGTGTCTGGATGTTTTAAGTATTACAAGTGTTTACAGAAAAAGTGTTAAATAATTATTCTTTCAGTAATATGGTTATACTGTCGCTGCGCGAAATATCCACATTATTTTATTTATTTATTTAATTGAAAGTTAAAATATTAACATGCAAGATATAGAGACAGACAAAACACCATGTATAAGGCTAATAATAAGTATTAAATAATTAAGAATGAGTAAACATTTCAATTATATATGAGCTAAGTTCATAACGTATCAAAGTGAAATAAATAGTAGAATCTGCTTACTTGAACTTATTACCGTATTGTAACAAACATAGAATTACTATGTTATCTTAAAAACGATTAATTAAAAATCTCATTGCCATAGCTTTAACATAATTACCATAAATTATGCCGGCTGAATTGTACAAGCTGAATAAAAGATACGGCTAAAATATGAACAACAACTAAACAAAATTACAACAAAGACACGTAGGGAACAGTAGACAAACAATTCTCTATAACAAACGGCCGAAAAAGTACATTAAGAAGTGAGTAAACAGGCCAAGTGTGAGTTGCTCAAAAACCGACGGTTCTCTACTGCCATTTTGTATTTTAAAGATTACCTAGGACCGTGAGGCAGACATTGTCATAGGTTTAGTTATGCTACGAAAATGTATACCTCACGTTCTTATATTTAGAGAACTTGTATCCTTTTTATAAGTTGTAATGCTCGGCCTACGATAAAAAAAAAAATTAATCAGTGGGTCTTTTAATTTTAACATCACTTTATTAGCCAGTTAAAATTTAGAATTACATCATAAAAATGAGAGTAAATTCAAGGTCAAAAATCGATTTTTGCTTTGATATAATACAGTTTAAAATGACAATTATAATTTATGTTTACTATCTAAACAATCATGCTGACTTATGGCTAATTTGGTGCCTGTTTAGATTCTATCTTTGAATTAAAAATAATAATAAAAAGATGGATTGAAACTAACGTAATTACGTACGTAATAATTTGTAATTTGAAATAATAATATGCGCATGTAAGTGCCTAGCTGTGAGAAATTGTAAGTAATTGTATTGTTAAGATCTAATGGAATAAATAAGTTTGAATTTAAGTATGGAACCCTGAAAACAAATACATAATGACTTGAAAAACTAGGACAGAATACGTAACAGTTAGTAAAGCATGACTTCTTTAAATTATGTTTTTGTGGGGCATAATAGTCGCAGGTGCCTTTATTTCAAGTGGATGAAATATTACCACAAGCGAGTGATTATAAATGCTAATGTTGGAAGTATACGCTTTCGGAGTTGGCGCATTTGGATAGAAAATACTTTGTGTTTTGCCGAATTGCTGGCGAAAATCAGTGTGATTTAAGGTTCACACATTTCTTAGGAGGTTAAGACAGTCTTTATATGCCTCGTTTTCAGAATAATCAATTTATTGTAAAACTGATGTAACCCATGATATGAGATCAGTCATGTACAATAATATAATATGTATTTACAAAAAAGTAGTCCCGTACCAGCCTCTAATGTTCCCACTGCAGGCCTACTCTTGATAATTGAGAGTTAATGGGCTCTGATCTACCACGGGAGCCCAATCCGGATTGGTAGATGTCAAATGTCGTCGAATTTTGATTCTAAGACATGCCGGTTTCCTCACGATGTTTTCCGTCACCGTTTTGAGAACGTGGTAATGCGCACATATTTTTTTATAAGTGAAAAATGTCATTGGTGTTCTTGTAGGTTTGAACCAGCAACCTTCAGATTCAAAGTCGGCGTCTATGCCCCTGGGCCACCACGCTCTTTTTAAGTAGTAAAAAAAAAAGTAGTATGTAACGGTAATCTGGTTCTAATAGTACAACAACCTATGCTTCGTTTAGGGCTAGACGCTGTGTAAAATATCAGTGAATATTTTATTTTGAAAACAAATAAAACCTTAGTGGAAAATGTATAATTCAGTTTATACTGAATTTGTTTTACTCCGAGTGTGGGAAGCGTTCTCGGCTTGCCGGGAGACAGACGGAACCGTGAGCGAATTATTGTCGCTTTCCCGCCCTCCGCGCCGCCGCGCCTTGTTAACGAGTCGGGACAGCCGCCGCGTTCTGTCCTGGGATAGGTAGTTTTACTTTGTCACGTGAAACTGCTGAATTTAGCCATGCTGATGCAAGTATATTTTTTTTAGATTATTTTGTAGGAAATACAAAAAACATTGCATTGCGTTACACCCATCACTCTGAGCCGGGATTTTATGCCGCAAATACCTGTTATTTCAGCACCCACACCCTTCCACCGGAACACAGCAACACGATTGCACCACTGCTTGGCAGCGGATTATCTGTGGCAACAGCACTTTTCCAATCGAACTTAGCACAAGTTCAACTGCTACTTTAATACTCAAATTTCATATATTACGTTACAAACATCAAAGGTCTATTAACCGTAATTCAAACACTCGATATAATCAAACACAAACATTAGCGGCACAGCTTACGAAGCAGTTAGTATGACTAAGTTGCAAAGTTTGCACATCATTAACTCCGATGGCCGTACACATCGATTTTATTATCGTTCAGAATTAACGATGGCCCAAACATGTTAGTTGTTTTGCTAATACATGTTGTGTGTTTGGTCAGCGATAGGAAATTTAGATCTGTCGCATAAGTAGTTCTGATTACAGAAGTGACGACTGTCTACCAATACATTATTGAACTAAGCTGAAGATACATCTTGCTAGTGTACGAACCAACTACGGTAGAAAGACGATCTTGTTTGAGGGTGTGCAAAGTGTTAATACAAATTACCTAACGATATTGAAGAGTGCGACACCAAAAATAAATTAAATTTTAAACTTTTAAATTACTTATACGCACGTTATAACTACGAGTATTATTGTTATTATTCGTGTTACCGAGATATTTACCATGATTTGTGAGTTTTCCAGGAAGCGATTGAGATTAACAAACATAAAAACTTTAATCGGACGTTATTATAATATGTTTGTGTTTTTTTTTCTAGTTAGTTTATTAATATTAATTTTACACAGTGCCATCTAGCCCCAAACTAAGCATAGCATGCACTATGGGAACTAGGTTCCTAATTGAATACTCATAGAATACCCAGACATAGAACATATTTTTACATTTATCTCATTAGATGAACGTAATTTTGTAATTATATAATAATTGTAATTTTGCGTCGGTATTGTACACGCTTGAAGATCCGCTTTTATATATATACTATCGGATATATACTAGCGCTGTACATATATACAAGATATTGAACATCTTTGGTGCATTGGCCCAGTGCCTCTTTATTCCGTCGTATATAAAATACAAATGCCCCGACGGGGTCCAAGACTTCTTAGAAGCTACTAAACGTGATTCTAACAGTAAGCACATTTCGCTACCTTTTAATTCCATTAACAGAATAATTTGCACATAAAGCCGTTCCATTAGAGCAAGAAAACTTAATTGGGGGTTTATTAAAAGCTTTTAGAGACACCTACTGCAGAGTTTAACTGGAAGTTACTTCATTTTGAGAATTAACGTAAAAGAAATTTAACTTCTAATTGGTATTCGTACCGATGCGTTTCGAATGCATAAATACTATTTACTGTTGAGCAAAGTATAAAAGCCATAATACATTATAATGTTTTCATTGTATAAGAACTAATTAAATTAATTCTAATTCTTTTTTTTGTGTCTACTTTTTGCTAATACATGGTGTCTGAATTTTCAAGTGTATATCTCCGGCTAGTATATAGCCGGAACCAACATCTTAACATGGAAGTGCTGGTCAAATGCGGTACTGTACGGTCATCCATCCTACTTGTGACCGGGCAGAGAGTTGCTTAACTCAGATAATCCATAAAGACCAGTAAAATAAATAAATATTTATGGACTTTCAACTAGCAATTATATATTTATTTGTGTATTTATATTTATTATACACAGAAAGCCATCGAAGGTTATCTGAAAGAAATTACTTTTAGCTACTTTTTCTAAGATTTATTTATGTACAATAAGTATACATTCATTACTTAATAGATTTTTGAAACATACAGCAAACTGACTTTCAACTTTCCTGAGTATGTAAGATTTATCTTTAGGTTTTAACGATACAGAGTGTTCTATATGTACCAAATTGTGAAAATATTATAAATGAAAACAAATGTTTACGAATGTTGAACCAATATTGGCCCAATCGAACGCCTGCCAATATCTTCGAGCATATTTTATGTTTATCCGTCTATGATTACCGAATGTAACTCAATCAATAAAGTTTTATGGTGAGATTGGCCACTTTTATTGCCCGGGGTCCCTTATCTCGTACTGGCATGCACGGCCGGCTAGTTAGAGCCGAGATTTGATGGTGATATCTCTATTCATAGACGCTTGAGGACAGCTGGTACATTCGCACACTTTTTTGGTGAAGCCTGCATCTTTACATTATGGTTAAAATATTTACATATATGTAACATTTGTAAGTTTTTTTATTACAATGCTAAACGTGTAATTCAAATCTAAATACTTTATTTACATTAAATTGTTTAAAAAAAATACAAGTTATTAAATTGCTATAAACTTGGTCTACCATGGATAACATAAAACAAAATCTCTGTCATAAAGTTCTATAATTTCTATAGTTCTAAACAATGTAGTACTTATGTAAATCAACACCAAAAAATATTTAGGATGATGATTCTGAGATGAGAAAACAGTTAAAATCATTCTTTGTCCCTAAAAAGTATATTATTTCTTTGAACTTTGAAGTATGATAAAAACTTGCATGAAATAATTGTACTTGCTGACACTCGATGGGCTGGGTAAGCCAAGCTAGACCAACACAGAGATGTGGAGCTATAAAGCGAGTCTGTACAACTAATCTCCTAAATAAAGGCTAGTGACCCGAGTGATTCGTTTACGCACTAGGACTTTATTGTTGACCAGTGAGATATCATCTCAAAAGCATTTTCTCATACTAGTTCAAAATAGGTATATTTTTAATTATCAGGTTCACAAATCTGATATTGCCTCAATAATATAGGAATTACGAAGTGTATCGTAAATTGTGTGTGTGTAAATTGGCAGCATCTTTTGCAAATAACTTCTTGTGAAATAACTTCTTTGTTATTGTTTTATGTGTTGTCAGAATGGGAAGTGGATGTGAATAATAAGACTTCAATAAGTATAATAAAAATATAAAAACTAATAAAACCCTTAACACTGGTGATCCCAGGGTGGTATTTTTCACTTTTTTTTTAAGTAACTACGTTTTTGTTATAAAATAAACTTAATATCTACCTCACATAAAATATAATGATAAAACTGTAGGTACTAAAATTTAGCCCCTATATATAGAGCAACAAGAATTGTTCGTTAAATATATAAGATTAATAACAGTTTGTTTCTACAATACATTATAGTACAGTATGTGTACTGTAATATAATGTATTGTATTTATTATATTACAGTACACAGTCACCGAGATGATAAGTTACACTTGACGCATGTCCATTTCGGCAGCAAATAAGATGAAATAATTAATTCTTCAACCCCCATGTAACCTTATAAATAACTGTTGTGTAAAACCACAGAACATTACACAAGTGACGAGTAATTACACAATTCCTCAAGGAAGCGTTCTTCTCTGGGTCGAAGGACAAGGTAATGATGAACGCTTCGCCGGATCAAGGTCAAATATGAAATGCGCAAACTAACTGTTATGTTAATCTGTGACATTATTCCAAGAGATTTTTTTTTTAATCTAGAGTTAAGCTTAAGCAACTTTCAATTGAACTTATTATAAAAGTCATGGGCTATAGAGTAGGTATATAGGGTATATTGCGTAGGTACAACGTGTGATCACTACATAGTATAAAACAAAGTCGCGTTCTCTGTCCCTATATCTCTATGTATGCTTAAATCTTTAAAACTACGCAACGGATTTTGATGCGGTTTTTTTTTAATGGATAGAGTGATTCAAGAGAAAGGTTTATATGTATAATACACTAGCAACTCACCCCGGCTTCGCACGGGTAGTTTCTGATACGACACTGATGCTTTACTAACCGTGCGAAGCCGGGGAGGGTCGCTAGTTTACTTATAAAAAAAACAGCTATTACATGCATCAATTACGTCGACTGGAAGTGATAAAATGCTCCATAATAAATCTACTTTGTTTAAAGCACAAAATAATAAACCAAAACACAATTTCAGGAGCAAAGCAGATAACTAATCAACATGAATCTCTCAACCCCTATGCAACATCCAATAGTATAGACGCGCCGCATACAATGTAGCGTTGTATAGTCAACTGTATACGCGTCAAGCCGGCAAGCGGGCAGTTTTCCTCGTAAATAGATTATCCAGTTGTTAGCGCACTTGTGAGCCGAAGCGAATCTATTAAGCACGTTATTTCCGTTCGCGCAGGCATTGATGAGTTTTGCTGGATGTGGCTATGCCTTTTGCAACATAGGAATTTGGAATTTCATATTTTAAGATTATTATCTTATTTTATCTTACTGTCCTGTGACACGTTATATGCTCACGAATATGTGTACGTGCATGTGTAAAATTTGACGTGTCCAAATGATACTTGAAATCTAAAGGAATAAATGAGTTTAACTTTGACTTTGACTTTGTCTGAATTGCCAGTAAGATAAAATAAAATATAATCTCTTCTTAGACTTTCTTTTTACATAAGTATAAAAAATGGTTAGAAATGGATATTTACTTTTTTATCTTAATTGTGCTATGAGGGCAGACTACAAAGATTAATTTTAAAACACCGGCTTTGGCGGCAAATCAATTTTTTTTGACAGAAATAATGCATTAAAATAAATACCAGATCATTGCCGTTGTTATCAATTAATACGCTTAGCAACGAGCAGCATTTCATTTTATGTATTTACCTCTAGATTACAAGTCTGATTAATGTTAATGTATGCGTGATAAATCGCAATAGTTTCAATATAAAATGATCATTTAACACTCACGCTGCCACAATCTTAATTTCACCATGTAGTTTATCCTAGCCACATCCAGCGAATATATGGCGACCGGTTTTCGCATACAATTCGAACGCAAAGCTTCCAAAGCAATCGATTTCCGGCCTATTCGACTTTAAACGGGAATCAAACCCGATATCCGGCGGATTTAGTTGCGGATCCGATAGTTCCGTAATGAATGGAGTGGCCCACTTCAATTCCGTTCGCTTTGTAAGGTACTCATCAGTGGAATGAGTTGGGATGATTTAATTTTTGTCTTGAACATTCATTGTTCTAGTTTCAGCCCCTGAGTACGATAATCGTTTAAGTACGTTTCGATAAAGTAGACATAGACATAGACATAGACATAGACACTCATTCATTTATTTGATGTAAGTACGTTTTGTGCATGTATGCAGGTTCTTTGTGTATGTTGGTTTTGTGTGTATGTTTGTTACTTCTTCACGCTCAAACGGCTCAGCAAATTTGTATTAAATTTGGTACCCGGATAGCTTATATTCAGGATAGGTTACTTATGATCCCGTAAAACCGCGGGGCGTGAGTATTATATATTGGGTGTGTGAATATGACTCCGCCCTTTCTCAACAGATGTCGTTTTTAGTATTGTTTACGTGTACTAATAAATGACCATACTTGTATTCGATAGTACTGAATGTCAGCTATCTAACGCATTTTATGATATTTGGTTGAAGTGTAAGCAACAATTGTTTTCACCTTTTCGAAAATGTCGGTTTTTATTCCAAATAAACGTCATTTGCGGGAAGTGTTATTACATTATTTTATTGCGAAGAAAACTGCAGCGGAAACTTATCGTTTGCTTGTGGAGATTTATGGTGAGCATGCTCCGTCTAATACAACTTGCAAGGAATGGTTTCGACGATTTCAAAATAACGATTTTAGTACTGAGGATAAAGAACATGGAAAACCACCAAAAAAATTTGAAGATGCTGAATTGGAAGCATTATTGGCGGAAGATTCTTGCCAAACTCAATCAGAATTAGCTGCAGCATTAAATGTTGATCGTTCAACTGTTGCAAAGCGTTTACAAATGATGGGAATGATTCAAAAAGCCGGTTACTGGGTTCCACATGATTTAAAAGAAAGAGACATGGAACGTCGGAAAACCATTTGTGAAATGCTGCTTCAAAGACAGCAAAGAAAAGGATTTTTGCATCGGATAGTCACAGGAGACGAAAAATGGATACACTACGAAAATCCTAAACGCAAAAAAGCTTGGGTGAAACCAGGCGAACCAGGCCCATCACAGCCAAAAATAAATATTCACTGTGCCAAGGTCATGCTCTGTATTTGGTGGGATCAGAAAGGTATTGTATATTATGAGTTGCTCAAACCCTCTGAAACTATTAATGGAGAAGTTTACCGACGACAACTAATGCGTTTGAAGCGAGCCATAGAAGAAAAACGACCAGAATGGGTGAATAGACATAACAAATTAGTTCTTCAGCATGACAATGCCAAACCGCATACCGCAGAAGTCGTAAAAAGATATTTAGAGGGACAGGACTGGGAAGTGTTACCCCACCCGCCATATTCACCAGACATAGCTCCTTCGGATTACCACCTATTCCGGACGATGCAGACAGACCTTACTGGAGAAAAGTTTACTTCATGTGAAAGTATCAAAATTTGGATTGACAACTGGATAAGCTCAAAAGACCAGGACTTCTTCCAGCAAGGAATACGAAAACTACCTGAACGATGGGCGAAGGTTGTAGCTGCAGATGGAGCATACTTTCAATAATTTTTTTTTTTAATTTTGCAAGCGAACAAATGTGTTTTATTTTGACAAAAAGGGGCGGAGTCATATTCACACACCCAATAATAAATTCGTAATAACTTGCAACGCTGGTGGATGAGGAAGGAAATGAAATAAAAAAAATGGAATTGGAATATTCTTTAATAAAATATACATAAAACAGAAATTGTTTCTACCTATGTCCGTTATAGACTTTGAAATCATCCAACCAATATGCCCAAAACTGTTTTCATTAGAAAAACAATAATACGTAAATGGTTTTATACCAAAACAGTGCATTAAGCACAAAATGTATTTCTTTTTTAGTGTAGTAGCATACACTGGGTATCCGCGAGTAGGTACTTAATTAAAATCAGTAAATTTATGTTAACATACATTATACATTCATTCTTCACTTTCACAAAACTTCAAACATTAGATCCTTTTTCCATCTGTAAACATACCTCTATGCGGGTTCGCAACTATCATTTTGTTTAAAGTATCACGTATTGCATCACGGGGTTCCAGAATATACATGTACTAAGCTCTAGCTTGTGACCGTGGCTTCTCTCGTGGTATGCTTGCCTACTTCTTTTAATAATGTTTGCCAAATCGGTTCCTCAATAGTATTGGCATGAAAGACTAACAAATGTATTTTTGACTGACACACTTTTGGATTAATAGTATAAGTATAAAATACACTGTCTCAAAATCGACCCAAACATACCACAATTACGCGTCTTATAAATGACCAAATGATCTTTACACTTTCTCAAAATCTATCAAAACATACTTCTAGTACACATTCTATACACATAATTTTCCAAATTATTCTTTGATTTTGATTAAATTCACTATATCAAAATCAGTCCAAACCTATATCAATTACAGGTCTTATTATTAACCAAATGATCCTTTGAATTTTGACTAAATACACTTTCCCAAATCTATCAAAAGTTACCTCAATTACACATTTTATAATTAACCAAATGACCCTTCAATTTTGATTAAATTCGCTTTCTCAGAATCTATCAAAACCTACCTCAATTACAGGTTTTATAATTGAACAGACGATTCTTACGCAACAAATAATTCATAATCACTTCTCCAGACCTTTGAGTGAAACAGATAACCAATTAAACTATCAGAACTAGGCCGATTAATAATAACTCACTGAACTCACGGCCACAGATTAATAATCCATTCGTTGCTTACCTGGAACAAAAAGTTTATCAATTAATTATGAGCACGGGGGACGGACTTACTTTTACCGCTAAATTTAATATTCTGCAAATTATTTTTCTTGAAATTAATGTTAGTACCTACTTTATGTAGATAAATATTTAGGACCAGCCTTTAATAAGACATCTTGAATCAACGTTCCTAAAAATGTCTTGAGGCGAAACACCATATCGATTCTTTTGTTTAATATTCCCATTTTAGTTTTAGGTCGTGCCTTACGACCCTGATCTATTGTACTACAGGTAGAAAGATGGTGCACATAGCTGTGCTGCGACTAGCGACCCGCCCCGGCTTCGCACGGTTAGTAAAGCATCAGTGTCGTATCAGAAACTACCCGTGCGAAGCCGGGGTGACTTGCTAGTGTATAATACATATAAACCTTCCTCTTGAATCACTCTATCTATTAAAAAAAACCGCATCAAAATCCGTTGCGTAGTTTTAAAGATTTAAGCATACATAGGGATATAGGGACAGAGAAGCGACTTTGTTTTATACTATGTAGTGAAGATTCGGGAAGGTGTACTGAATACGCGGATGATCCCTGTTCGTAGTACCTACGATTTATCAACGGTTTTATGCATCGTTGTTAGCCGACGATGACTTTGACAACTTTCGCGGGCTTTTAGTGTCAACGGAGGGCTCTCAATCGGCTTAAAACTAATATAACTAGTATTATACTCCAAGGGTATCATTTAAGGATCGCGGTTTGGGTCACTGCTTATCGGAAAGTTTGATATAAAACTTACCCAGAGTGGGTGGCAAAAGAGATTCTTCTATCCTGCTGGCGGGATCAATGCAAAGATACAGTGTTTATTCTATCATAAAATACCACTGGGTAAGTAGTGCACACCACAACAATTGCTGACACCAAGCATTGGTGCACTTCCAGTGGAATGGTGTGGGTGCTGGTGATATTAAAAGCGCATGAGACGTTGCACTTCCTGTCTCAACGTGATGGGCGCAACGCGATACGACTTGGGTTCGTATCGCTGTTGTAGAGGCAGTAACCATTTAAGCTCAAGTGGACCTTACCTTACCTTACTAACAGCTCTTGCCGTCACTTAAGTCTAAAAAAACCACTTTGCATAAAATTATGTCGATCAATTTCTCCGTTGCTATGTGGAGGAAAGACCAATAATGTTTTCGTATTTATAATATTCTAGCTACGCCCCGCGGTGTTATCCGAAGGTTTCCTATTCATATTAATAAACTAGATGGCGCCACTTGTATTTTAGCATGTTTTTTTTAACCTTCTTCTGACAATGACAAACATAACAAATAAAGAATTAGAAAAATTGGTCCAGCCTTTCACGCGTGATGCCGTGATGCCGGAAACAGGGATTCATTTTTATATATATAAATTTATAAGTACTATAAGTAGGTAGAATACTTTCGTCCCGAAGGTAAAAGCGCGCTCGATCACCGATCAGTTAATGGCACTGGTGTTACGCCAGTTTTATTTCAATGATTTATTTTGGCATTCTGCGATGGCTTCATTTGGGCAGAGATATTTCATTTTGTTTCATGTTTCCGCTTTTTGTAATGAATGAGTGCTTTTAAGTTGATGACGTGCAAAAATACCAGTGCATTCAATCTTTAGATAAATAACATAGCTGTTCTATTCAACTATGTAACCTAGTTACACTGGCAATGGTTTCAAGACTCGATTAGGCAACAAAACTTGCCACGGGGAGAATGTGCATGAGGTTTGCTCCCGGATCTTGGATGTTTCAGTTATTTTTAACATTCGTTTTTCATTTGTGGTACGGTAATATTATGGACAAGCTTTTCCCCGCCCCTGCGCGTGGAATTTAACATTTTTTTTACAGATATACATAAATTTATGTTCTTCCGACATTTCAATCATTACAGACATTTCAATTTCATTTGTTTATATGTTTGATCTGTGCCTGGGTGTTAATATGTATTATATGTATGTATTTACAAGAAAAAAAGTAAGTTAAGTATTCTATCAGTTATCTCGTTCCCATATTACAAGCTATGCTTAGTTTGGGACTAGATGATGCTGTGTGATATATGTCAAAATATGTCAATGAATGAATATATATATATATATATATACATTTGTGAAATTATATGGAAGTCGCGACTGTTACTGCTCGGCCCTAATTGTTTGAAGTTTGATCTCCCTATTCAAAGAGATATCATTAATTTCTAAAATGAAAGTGTGCTTGACAATTCGCGATTTTGCCAAACTGCTCTCAGAGGGTCTAAATTCATTCTAGGGATTGTAATTATCTGGAAAGTTTAGCCCAAATTTTGTGACGATCACAATGCGGAGGTATTTAAGTCTTATTTAAATAGCTCGCCTGACTTTTGCACAAATTTAGAATGAATATTGATTTATTTGATGGTAAAATTTATTGCAGAAGATGCAAGACAACGCAAACTTTTTTTTTCTTTAAGTTAAAGCTACATCTCACACTTTTTATTATTTAAATGACTACTTGGCTAGGTTTTATTGGCTCATAAAATATTATCTTCACTTCTATATTGTTGAAGACAATCAATTTTAAAATTTTCAAGTTTGCAATGGGTTTGATTTATTGTTCACTACTAAAGTGAAGGTACGAGCTAGGTATGATTCAAACCCATAGACAAATTTTAAGCAAATTAAGCCGTCACAGCTACAAAAACAAAAATGAAATGCTGTTGGTTAGTATGCACATCAATAGAGACGGGTTGGACTGATTTGGCAACTTAAAATAAATATTCACTTATATTTTTTACTATATATTATACTAGACCCAAACTAAGCATAGCTATGAGTACTAGACAAGTGATACTTATAAAGTACTTTTTTGTACACCAGAGACAGAACAAACATCAATGTTCGTCACACAAATGCTTATCCTGGGTTGGAATAGAACTCACGGCCTACAGTGCAGAAGGCAGAGCTACAACTAACTGAGCTATGAGGCCTGCCAAAAGTTTTAAAATATTTTCTATAATTCGCAAAAAATATAAAGTGATTTCATCAATAGAATTTTTGTTTCCAAGTGCGCAAATATCGTTTTACTCATCTTCAAATTGTCATTCAAGATAGATCAACGTTGGGCTAGTGCGAAAATAAAACTCAATTTTTGTTCCCAAACAGTTACCATAACTCCATTCCAAATGCTAATACATCGCCAACAAACTGCCACGTGTTAATTTCCACGGCGTATTCCGTGCCTCGTATTTCGCGTATCTCGAATTTGGCGTACCGCGTATTTACCTTATGTGGCGTATTTTCGCGTATTTTGGGGAAGAATTGCGCGCGTTGATTGAGACAATTACGTTGTAGAATGCAATTGCATTAGGTAATGTACGGGTAGAGAGAATGGAAGCACGAGTTCTAGTTGGAAACGAGGGATGCTTGAAAAATTCTATAACATTTTGCGAGTGGAAATTACATAAACTGGCTCAGTCAAACTCACCGAGGATTTCTTGCCAATTGTATTTTGTTTTAGCTTTTTAGTATGGCTATGGCTTCGTAGTCTATTTGTAGGTAATCACTACCAACGGAGATGCGACAGCTAATCAGCGGGGCTCGGCTTCGATTCTTGACCGGAGCAGAGTTTGTGTTAAAATTAAAAGTACATACTTCATTGTTCTTCGGTGTTTGGAAGTATATAATGATAAAAATATATAATGAATATTATATATTACAAAAAAAAAAAATTAGGAACAGGATGGAGCCATTTCTTCCCCTTGGGTTGGTCGGTTAGGGTTGGAACCGACGTAAACTTAACAAATAATATTAGCTAAAATATAAAAAATCACAAGTAATGTGCTATTGTGACACGTTATATGCTCACGATTATGTTAACTTGTTGTGTAAAATTTGACGTGTCCAAACGATACTTGAGATCTAAAGGAATAAATATGAGTTAGTTTGCATAACATCCGAAACTAAATCAAAATTTCGTGTGAATTTGATTTAGTAAGGATTTGACAAAATCAATAAGAATTATATTTCAATCCATTCTCAATCCATTTTATAGGAATATAATAATTGCCGTTTGCCGAATCTTTTCCATGAGCTGTATATCTTCAACAAACACATTAGGGCAGAATGGAACCGTTGCAGCCGAAACCATATTTCGTGTAATTGTGATTTAGTGGCGGATTTGATTCGCGATAAAGTTATCAGCAGCCAGTCGACGCTACGGAAACCAAAGCCAGAACCGTTGAAATGTGTAGCAGTAACGTATTATGATGAGAAATGCTTGTGACTAATCTATTGCAGGACGTGGCAGTTTATGTTTTAACGGATAATAAAGGATAATAGATTGTTATGTACGGGATGTCATCGTTTATTGTAAAAAGCTTATTGTAAATATTTTATATTCAACCGACAACGTTAACACACTTATACCTCTGCACCAGGATTAGTGTTGCAAATGGCATACAAAAAAAAAAATATTAAAAGAAAGACATCTTAGGTCGTTGAACCGTCAACTGAATTTAAGTGGGTAACTCATACATACGTAATACGATTCAAGTATTCCCTTGTCGAAGTATAAAAAGACCCAAGTTGTACAGCGTTGCGCCCTTTACTCACACGGGGATGTTACATGTGTCTGATTTTTCACCGGCACCCAAAACTTTCCATCGAAACACAGCAGCACTAGTTACTGCTTGGCTGCGAATTACCAGGTTTATAGGCAGTCCTGCTCTAAAACAATTTTGCAAAAGTATTACAGTTGCTCTTTGGAAAAGCACTCGAAAGACACGTGTAGGGACTGAAAATACTCATTAATAACGCAAGCGTCATGGACCCACAAGTTTACATAATTGAACTTAATTTACAAACGGCTACAAAATAAATTACCGCCTGTAAGGCTTCAATGGCAATAATATTCATTATATCTTATTGCGGAAACAATTACACGTGTAACAGATGTTGCCAATAATTCATTGGATTTCGCGTTCGATTTTGGATGCTTTATTTTGATTTTCAGACATTAAAATAAAGGTTTTGTAACGAAATACTTTTTAAATTTATAATACATATTGGTATTTTACCGTACAAAATAAAATTAATATAATAGCAAAGCTCACTCGCTCATTAGCTTACATTAAGATTATATTAGGCATTGGTTTTATGGATACGCCATTACACAAAACATACATCCGACAGTCGAGAACACACTTTATGCTCATAACCTTAATGTTTGTTCGACGATACTGATGATGTTTCTGACGATACTGATGCTCTACCAAGCCAAACCCAAAGCTGGGGCGGGTCGCTAGTATAAATAATTATTATATTGACAAAGTTTCTAAGCGATGTGATTAATAAGTCTGATTTGCCGATAATTAGTAAAAAATTAGTGTCTTGGATCGTATCGTACTCCGGGTTTCCCAAACCAACTTAGTTTTGCTAACTTTTTTTTTCTAATTTTATCTCGTTACGCTTCGTAGTTCAAAAGATACAGCCCGTACACTAAGACAACCAGATAAACAAAAAAATATTTTTGAGTTACAAAGCCTTACAATTTTCGAATCAGGTATTTAAAACACGAAGTTTGTGCCGCGTCAAATATTTATTATTCATGTAACTCTTTTCTCTACATTGTAAAGCGCCATGTAGCGCACTCAGCGAGAACCATTATTTATTTCGTGAATTTTTACGCATTCGCACACCCAGCCATCGGCAAAAGGGTATTTTTATCGCTCTATTAAATGAAATAAAATTATTGCCATATTTTACTCGTTGCATCTGGCGGCGGTAACGAATTGTTTAAATTCTCTTTGTTAAATGAAACTACTTCAGAAGGGTGACAGATTAAATAATCGAAAAAACTGACTTTAGTATAGCTTAAAATATTTTTGTTGGTCTAAGGGGTAAGGTTTGATTTAAATTTGTATAAGCCCACTTTGCGGGTGACATTATATAACAAAAAAAAATGCCTGGTTGCGTAATTCTTTAGTATTTTTGAAGTAGGTTAATACAATTAAATTATTAAACAATTGTACGTACAAATTGCATGTATACGTAAATATTGCATTTGTATGAAAGTAATGATACTCGTATTAAATAACCACAATATATCAAATATTGTAAAAATTAAAACATGCAAACCAACAAAATGTTGTACCATCCTGACGTGTGGATAGATAATAATATACTCGTATATGTAAGCGACTACGTCACGCCAAAATTATAGATAACGCAGTTTAGCCTTGAGTAAAATTATCATTCTTGAGTTATCCGCTGCTAGAACAAAACTTACCATCAATCCTGGGCGAACGCATAATTTCCTAAACAGATAATACTTAAGCTACTCCTCCACTTAACAATCAGATGAAGTCGTGGGTAAAGGCTATGAAACCTATAATTATGGGAATGGACATAAAAAACATAAAACCCAATACGCAATAATTTATACATGCAATATATTTGAACTTTAAAATAAAATTTTCGAGTCCACGTTTATAACATACCTAATTCGCGTTTTTCTGCCGGACACGTCAAATATACTGAACTGAGCCAGTAACAATACGAACCGCTGGTTTAGTATGCGAAATCAAAATGTATTAAATAATTGATGAATCTATTTCCTGCACTATCTATTGTACATATCGTTGAACTTTGTGATTCAAAAACAGGAGGGTGTAAAAATTAATCTGGTCGATATAAAAGTTTCATAGTTTGACCGTGGAGAAGTAATTTTAAACACTGTAGTCAAAATTTGCGAGAATCCCCGTCTCGGGTGATAGACGCAGCAGAATAAATGCGACTCGATGTAAGATCTAAATTTAATACTGATTCGCATTACTGTTGTCATGGGCCACTCACCACATATCACCAGGTGGGTTCCGTCACTTTTATACATAAAAAAAATGGTTTATGGAAGATGACTGATAGTAATTTTTAGTAGAAATCGTTAAAACGCGTCTAGGTGCAAAAGCTCTGAATACTTTTTTGAAGAGATTACTTTGATTATAGCATAACAATTTTAAAACTTAAAAAAAAACTAACAAGATTTTGGCACGAATAACCCAAGTTTTAAATTCTGTAAACATAATATTGGTGAAAAGAAATGTAGCTTCTTTAACGTAATTCACCATACTAGTATAGTATTATTATGTCTGTGACCATATATCCATTGCCAAAGTGAACCAGCTGCATGATGCTCATCTGTGAATTTTCAAACTGGAAACGAATTTGGTAGCAATTTTGAAATTTTGTAAAATGTACGTTGTATCGGCTTTGTGACTGAAAACGGTTTTTCGCTGGTTATTTTAGAATTTACTGAAAGCGATTCAGATTTTTGGGAAAAGAATATTTATTCTCAATTAAAAAATATTCGTTATTACTTATTTTGTCATTAACTTATTCGTGCTTTATATGACATCCATTACTAAATTGGTCTTATATTTTTTTATTGTATGTTGAGTCTATATTGTTGTATAAAATGTGTTTGTATAATCATTTAACTGGTAACTTCAGAATTAGATCTCAGTAGTATTAGATCCATATCATGTCTAACTAAGACAAAAAACTCTATTTGATTTGAATTCTTACAAACTTTTTCAATATCAAAACTATGTATTTTTACTAAGTTGGTCGCTTGTCCTACCCTTTCCGACCCTTACCTGTCTACCTTCAGGCTACATTAAAATATCTCAGGTAAAAGATTTTATTCATGTATTTTGTATGTATTTATATGACGATGTTGCTAATGTTTTTAAAATTATGTTCAGTGTATTTTAATTATGCACTCGATAAATAACATCAAAGATATTATAACGTATAAAAAAAAAAAAAAAAACAAAAAAAAAAATACGAAAGGGGCTCCCAGTTTACCTTTTTTAATTCAACGAATTAAAAGCCTAAAAACATTATGTAAATGTATGCAAATCCACGGCCGTATCCACTTTTTTTTACGTGACTAACGTGATGGAGCGACCTGACAGCCCATCTGATATTAAGCAGTTACTACCGCCCATAGGCAGCAGTGTTACGAGTCCGGTCTTCTCGTACTCAAGTATGAGAAACCTCAAGTCGCATCGCATTGCGCCCGTCACGTTGATACTGGATGCGCTGATAATTTCACCAGCACCCACACATTCCACCGAAACACAGCAATGCGAGTGCACCACTGCTTGCTTGAATTACCAGGTGTGGTAGCAGTAGTTCTGTGAACGAACTTTGCACAAAATCTTCTGCTACTTTAGGTTAGTCCAAGGAGACACGTGTAGGGACTCTGAGGGTACTCACATAGGGACGCGAGCAACATGGTCCCCCAAACGGGTGGATGACGTCATCTGATAAATAAAATACGAAAAAATAAAACATAATAACTGCAAAGATCGCGGATCGACCGCGCCGTAAACTCAGGATGACCCCTTGTAAATAGGTTTACATTTTAGGGCAATATAACACGCTAAGAGTGGGCGCGCGTTCGCACTGTCGAGATGTTTTCCGGTACAGTATAAACAAAGCATGGAAAAAAATTATTAAAAGTTGAAACAATATAAATGTTTATATCATTCCCCCTCTAAAAGCTTATTTTATTCACTGAAAAAAGTGAAATAAAAGAATGTTACTTTGGTGTTTGAATTTAGAACACACCGTTAAATTAGACCTCTATCTCAATGCCATACAACCTCCTTACGCAAAAAATAGTCGATACTATTATAACATATATTCGGATTTTTATTTATATATATTAACTGTTTTTTTTGTATGTTTGTTACGCTATTTATTGGCTAATTGTAGACCAATTTGGATGATCTTTTCCCGGGCGCAGGTGGAAGGATACACAGGAGAGTGAGCGAAGTACTAGTAAACTTGCAAGTTGAGAAATCTTTACTTCATGCAAACAAATTATTCACATTCGTATCTACGTACACAAAGCAAATCACGAACAATTAACAAACGTTTACACACTCATATCTATGCACTAGGATTCCCTGTGTCGCAGATGGCATGGACAAACACAGAAACACAATATAATTCTATGTAATTAACTAACCGAGCGATTTTCTCGTATCAGAATGGAAACGCACACGCACATAAGAAATCGTAAACGTTAAACTGACCGTAGAAACGAGGCCATGATCTCATTTTTCTAATACATTACTCTTTACCGCTATTAATAGATGTTACATTTGCATGTACTAAATGTCTAGACCAGTATAACATGCTGGGAAACATTGTTTTTCCAATCAATCATCCACTATTATTAGAACAAGCTTTTATTTAACTTGCAGTGTATTTGTGTTTGTCCGGATGTAATCTTGCAATTGAATATTAAATCAGTTATCTTTAATTGAGCTGAAATTTTGTATACATGCCTATTTTGGATGAAAATGCACGCTTAGCTATGTGACGTCATTCTAATTCCAATATGGCGGATCTTCCAAGATGGCGGACTAGTTATTTAGTCCGCCATCTTGGATGATGCTAAGTGGTTTCCTCCGCCCATAACACCAATATGTCCTTAGGTCCTCCCCGACTAAAGTATAAGATGACCCAAGTCGCACCCCATTGCTCTCGTCACCCAAGTCGCTACTTTTCTACTTCTACTGCTATTTTTTGTTGCTCCTTTAGCACCATCCAGGGGGTACGTGTAGGGACTCTGAGGGTATTCGCCTACGGATGCGAGCAACTGGATCCCCCTAAAACCCATGAAAGCATGTTTGTTTTCAGTTCTTGGGTGTATACACTGTGTAATTATGTGTTCCCGTGCCACTTGCGATACAGAGAATCGTAGGGCAGGGGCACATTACATCATAGATTAACCAGCAGAGAATCCGTCACAGACTATTTAGAAGTTTGTCAGAAAGGGTTGACAAAACACCCCTCCTGTAAACGTTGGTATTGAGTGAAAATAAATACATAATGAACCCCCAGCTTTGGAGGGCAGAAGGGATTTGAACTGAAATTAAACTCGCGTTCAGTACTTAGGCTGGCTTTAGTATTTTGATTGGGGTACTTAATTTTGTCTCGTTTTGTAAATTATTTCGTTTTCATGCCGACTCGTATTAAACCGTACAACCGTATTAAAAAAGATTCAGATTAAACACATAGGTTTCAAATTGAAACCCTCTTCTTTAACCGCCTTCAAAAAGGAGGAGGCTATCAATTCGAATGTTTCGGAATAGAATTAAATTTGTATATTTTTGGATATTATCTTGCTTATATTATAAAGGCGAAAGTTTGTATGTATGTGTGTATGTTTGTGTCACCTTCACGCTCCAACGGCTAAATGGATTTCAATGAAATGTGTTACCAGGGTAGCTTATATACTGGATTAACACATCTAATTTTGATCCCGGAAAACTGCGGGTAACATCGCGGGGCGCAGCTAGTTATATTACAGTTCTTGATATTAAAAAAATTCCTTCATAATAATAAAAAAAAAACAATATTATTGAAATTTTTTGGCTCTTTCCCATCAATTCAAAAAGCCATATTTTCATTCACCCGTCAACCTGCCACGTCGAACTATTATCAGCTCATTAGCACTACAGACACGATATTTATCATGTTTTAATGCTATTTTACGGTTAAATGCAATTTAACGGTTAAAATGCTATTGTGCTGTAATATCCTCGGATACACGTCACCATATATAACCGTTAATAAATGGGATACCTTTTTTGTAACAAGTTTGATAATGAAATTGATGAATAATCATACTTCGGTCAGTGAAGACCTAAGTTGCATTGCCGTTGTTATGGGCGGAGGTAACTACTTAACATCGTGAGCCTCCAGCTCGTCCTGTTACTTCAGTAACATAAAAGAAAAAAGACATTAGGTATCTTTGTATTTACAAAGTGAATAAACAGTGTTAGTGCTTGCCCGCATGCACTAAGATCTAGACTACAACGTGACAGTTCCTCGGAACTGTCAGATAACTTTGATTACGTGTGGGCTTTGGTCTACTAGTAGGTAAAAACTTATTTGCTGTCAAATTGTTCAGAGAATTTCAGTAGCGTTATCAACCAGGCTTTATTTGTTTAGACTGTGGGAACTCCAGTGTTTAAAAAATAAAGATTAAACTTCAACAAATGCGAGTGAATTGATAATTTCATCCTAAAACGGTATATGTAAAAAGGTAAGTAGTGATACGTAATATAGACTTTTAATTTTACAAATGAAACGCTCACCCGTTTTAATGCAAGATATTAACAAAGTTAACATCCCTCTTGCAGAGGGCTGCAATCTATTCCCCCTCAAGTTCTTAATTTCCATCAGAAATCCCAAAGACGATGTTTAATTAATATTTACGGAATAAGCACCCCTTAAATGAGGGCTTGAGATTCTTGAATAATAAACAACAGTTGGAATATTTTTTGGGGCTACTAAAGTATGGGTTCTTGTCCTTGTTGTCACACTGAATGAAAATAAATTCGAAAAAACGCAACTGGGAAACATAATTTAATTTACAGTTGAAATTTTAGATTACGTTGACTTTTTATATGATAGAAATGAAGGAAGCTGAAGATCCATCTGCTATATCTAAGATTCTCTATTTATAAAGTTTATAAATTTTTCAACCAATGTCCAAAAGTTATCAATTCATGTGTATTTTTCTTATTTTTTTATGTTTTTCATCAGTTTTCCATTATTTATTTAGATTTAGATTTTATTACTTGAAAGTTTTTTTTTTCAGTTTTTAAATCAAACTAAATCAATATAGAACAGTTTTCTATTGAGGTTAACTTTTTAGTTGAAAAATATCATAATTAAATCTTAATAATATTATAATTGTAAACAAAACTGCAAACACGTACTACCGAATTTCCAACATCATAAAATGTAACCCCATTAAGTAAAGTTTTCATTTGCCGTACCCTGAGCGTCCTATTTCTACCCCTAAATAATTCATGACCTTGAAGGCCCTAAGTACTTGTTAGAAACTTTTGTTCCAGCCGTAATGTTCCCACTGAAGGGACATCGACCCTCGCGAACCCAATCCATTTTTAACCCCGAACTAAAAGGGGGTGTTATAACTTTGACAGCTGGATGTCTGTGTGTCATAGCGCCAAAAGGGTGGTATCTGGATTGGACTGAACATAAATATAAAAATTATTAAATATTAATGGAGGTTTCATATAGCGTTATCTAGTTTCAAACCAAGCAAAGCCATTACTAAAGAAACCAGATCACTGTTACATGACATAATACAGACAGACTACTTATTTGTAGATAAAAACTTATACTTTGGTTATCTGGAAGAAATCGCTTACTAGCGATAAGATGGACTTACTGTTTTATGTATTATAATAATGTTTCGTTAACTTATCATCTGGTGTACAATACAATATACGAGTAGTCTTATCTATCAATGTATACTACAAATAACACTCAGATACAGAGTAAACATCGATGTTGGTCACAGAATTGCTTGTCTTGAGCGTGAATCGAACCCAAGGCCTTCAGCCCAGAAAGCAGAGCTACTACTGAGCTTGTGAGTAAAATAAGTAAAAATTACCAAAGGATTAAGAGAGCTTGGTGGCTCAGGGGCATAAACGCCGACTTTCACTGAAGGTTGCTGGTTCAAACCCACAAGCGCACCAATGAGTTTTTTCACTTGAAAAATTTATGTGCGCAATACCACGTTATCAACAGGAAAACATCGTGAGGAAACCGACATTTCTTAAAACCATTAATTCCAAGACATGTGACATCTATCAGTCCGGATTGGGCTCCCGTAGTAGATAAAACCCATTCACTCTCAATTATCGAGAGTAGGCCGGTGTCCCTGCAGTGGGAACATTAGAGGCTGGTACGGATCAAAGGATTGAAAGCAATTGAACCGTAGGAGTGTGAATCCAAATCACATTCGGTCAATTGTAAATTTTAGAAAACGAATTATTTTCACTCGACATTATTCTTGTAAAAGAGTTGTTGGTCTGGAGATGTAAACTGGTAAAGTGGTGGACGAGACCTGAGTCATGTTATGGGCGGCGGTAACTACTTAACATCAGCTGGGCCATCTAACCACCCATCACTTGAGCTACTACAAACAAAAAAAAGCGTAGTGGTGGTAAAGCTTACCTTGATTTTCTTGAAATATCATCTAAGTGAAGAAACTTTTCGCCAGCTCATTACTAACATGGGTAACCGTTAAGTGTCATTTGAACCAAGCGCTTCCATGCTTCAAAGCACGTTGATGGCCTATGTTGGAGGCTCTCGGTCAGCTTGAACGTTTGAACAACAGAGTTGGCCACTTATACAAAATGTTATAAAAAACTATTGTTTTTTGTTTTAACTCCATTTAGAAAAGTTTTTCACTCCGCCTTTACTGAAGCGTACTATTTTACCGCTTAATAATTCAAAGCCTTGAAAGCCCTAAGTACTAGCTGTTAGCAACAGAGAAAACTCATCTTGTTTCACACATTTAAGATAGTTTCTTGAAAGTAGAAAATCTGGTCCGTGCTATTTTAAATCTAAGTAACCTAAAAATAATATTATATTTCTAAGACACGCAGCAATGTAAAAAAATCATCTCTGCGATTATTATTCATACTTTGACGGTTTCAAACCGCTAATTGTATTCTAAAACAATACAAAATCTTGTATAAAAAAAAAGAAAAATATGACCACTCTTTGTTCATAGAGTTTAAACAATGCTTCAATAATCGTTTACACACTCATACTGTTCATTAGTGCAAAATAAATGAAAATTCGTATAGCAATTTTTGAGTTCATTGCGTTCAGCAGCAGACAGGTCACTTTCTTTATAATTTAATGAAACATATTAACAAATATTAATTATAATTTCGTTAATGGTGTCCTCACATGCCCTGTTTGCGCTCGCACATTTACAGCAAAAATTGGATATTTAAGTCACTTAAAGGCTAAACATCCAAGAGATTAATGAGCCTTACAAAGTCGCCGTAGCCGAAACCGGCTAGGAATATTATTATTAATATTATGATTTCAATTGCTTTTCTAAACTTAGAACCCATCTTATCTAAAACAAAAATGGCTATATCAAAGCAAAAAGTACATTACAACGTCTCCACTCCATCTAACTTCTTTATTCAATTAAGGCGCAACAAAAATTACTGCTGGGGCCGTAAATAAGGTCTAACAGCCTCCAGTATTATTTATTTATGTTAAATAGGTTTAAACTACGTACAACGTCGCTTGCCCTTTATGAGGTACCCTGAAACATGTTTTTGGCTGGTCCAAATATTTAATGTTGGCGAGATTAGTGCTTTAGGTCCTGAATACGACATCCTGACAGGTCATAAATCTAAAAAAACATTGTTTATGTAACATTCTTTTGTTCTGTTTAAAGGGTATAAAAAGATGTTTTTCTTGAGAGCATATAATAATGGGTTAATTTATGAATGGTTATGGTCAATAATAATAGGGGTGAAACATGTTTTGCACTTGTTTGTCTAAAGAAAGATGCGTCAAAATATCGGGAGTCAAATAAAATAATAGTAAATATATAATAGTTCATTAATCAATTATTCAGGTTTTTGGGGTTTCTATGAAGTAACTTAAAAATTACTTCATAATCCAGGAGGTAAGCTATCCTAGTACCAAATTTCATTCAAATCCGTTGAGCCGTTTGAGCGTAAAGGACACAAAAAAATACACACAGAAAAATATATATACAAACTTTCGCCTGTAAATATAGTGTGATTGTTCCAAAATTTCTATGAACCTCAATATTCAACCATGTGTATTCCGAATCATTATACAAAACCTTTTGGAAACTCTCGAATATCAAAATAACTAGCAATTCGTTAGTAATTTTATCCAACTGCAACGGAAAAGGCTTATTATTGGCCTGTTAGCTTCTTTTTGTACTATGCGATATTTTTGCTGTTCATTTAGGCTCATATTCATTCTAAATGGTGTATTTCCGAGATTGGTCCCATATAAACATCGTGGTTTTTTTTTTAAGTTGAATTAAATAATTTTTAAATAAAATAAACTAGGTCGGGGCAGAAAATGGAACCAAGACTACTTACTGTAATAGAACAGTATTGAACTAAATCAATCTATATCTGTATTGTAAATGTTGTTTCTCCTACCACTTAAATTAAAACGAAACGATTTAAAACATTTTTAATATATTTTAAAAAACATTTGATTTGTGACGGAGTAAATTCTTCTCGTAAGTCGTTCTTAAAAGGTTCCCAACTGCCCCGCCTTTTACGTGGTTCTACAAGGGAAGGCTCTCAACACGTACCCCATATAAGTTGACCGCTGAACTATCGCATAGTCATTCACTGCAGTAATGGACGTAGCTACTTTAAACTTTAACGATCTTACAGCTAATGTTGTTTTACAAAATTTCCCAGCGAATGCCTCGCACTCACTTTACTTTCGAGCCAGCTGAGACTAGAATAGCTAAGTTATTTCTACCGAAACAATAATTGATTTTATTATATTTTACGAAAATGTAAGAACCCTCAACTCGGTATAATGGACCTTGAAACAGCTGGACCGATTTTGATAAAATATATGAACATACATAAGAACTACCGCTAAAAGTTGTTTTTAAATTAAAAAAACCGCACCCTAATCGGATAACCAGTTTAAGAACTATAGTGCCACAAACAAACATACTCACACAAACATAGCGGTCGAACGTATGATACTCCTTTTTTTGCGTCGGGGATAAAAAAAATGTATATCAGAACATTTTACTAAGCGCCATCCAGTTCCACAGTTATTTCTCATGGTAAATGTGAAGTATGTGAAGTAATTTACTGATCGAATATTTTAATAGTATTTTTTTAGTAAATACATATGTACATATATAATACATATTAACACCCAGGTACAAAACAAACCTAACTGTGTTCGTCACACAAATGTTTATCATGGGTGGGAATCGAGCCATTCCCTGTGTCGAAGATAACTAAATAGTTCTAAAAAAATGTAAAGTAAACTGACTACCTAAGCGAAATAAAAAGAATAAAAATAAAATAGGTTTGAAATTTTTAGTACAACAAGACTGCGTACTGAAATACGCAGTCCTTAGTAACAGCAGTGAGCTAGATGTATGTCTGCAGATGCTCGCTACCCACTACGTATTTAGATTTATTTCTCGCGTGTTCACTTTGTCTTATTTTTCTAAAGTGCACCAGCTGCTTACCGTAAACTGTTGTTCAAACTTGAACTAAAACAGCATTAGTTATCTTTTTTAAGCGAGAGTAACATCTGCATTACTTTCCATAAACATGATGCATATTTCATTAGAACCCGCTCGTGTATGTAAACTTAAGATTTTTGCGAACCTCGGGATCCGTATACATATAGATTTTCCGTATTTTTTCAGTTTTGTTAACATTTTTTGGCAATATTTATTATAGTGTACAAGTATCAAAAGATTATGATGCTTTTCCGCCTTGGGTAAGGGAAGAACAAATTTGCTGTTGTTATAGATGGCAGTAGTCATTTAACATTAATTGGGCTGTCATCTCATCACGACATATTAGTTTATATAAACGGTGAGGTTTTATAAAAGAGGCAGTATTTTTTTAACTTTAAATTTCAACTAAATATCTGGAACACTCGTTTATCAACGTAAAAGAGGCGTCTCACATGTCGTGCGCGCCTGTAATTCCACCGGCCTCCAACTTCGTCTAGTGAACTTCGATTATAGGATCCGTAGAGAATGGTTGAATTACTGTGCAGCCCTAATAGAGGTGGCAATCTCTCTAATTCTTCGGAAATCACATAACATAGGTAAGTAGGTCATTTAGAAAGTTATTCTTATCCAAGTACATATTAGAATATTCCTTAATGAATAATTGTTCAAAGCGTTTTTGGTCTGACACGTTGAAGAATTTTGAATTAACATTTTGTATAAAATTCGACTGACGCAGTAGTCAGGAAGGATTTCAAGATTTTGTTCAAAAAAAAAAATATTTTTCCCATGGTTTTCGAGTTTTATTGGCCCCCGATATTGGCAAAAAACTCGCTAATATTATTTTCATACCCATGATAGTCAAGCTATTTTTAAGGTTTTTTTGGTCTATTACCAATATTATAACGTCTGTTCGTTTGTCTGCCCTCCAAAGCTTTTTCCTGTCAATATGAAAGCCGTAAAGGTCCGAGTCTATCACAGAATATGGTATTATAAAGAAAATGTCCTAATACATACCTAACCTCTTAGAGCACCAAGTTGAAACGCACGTGGCCGGTTTAAAACTTATCTGATATTTCAACTTTTCACCACCATCCGCTGCTCAAGCGATCTTTTTCTTGCTCAATGGTAAGCTGACTCGCGGTTTTGCAACTTTGACAGGTAAAGTCGGTTTATTTTCTTGTCAACGTACAGTAATAAAGTCTGTATGACTTTTATGGTTTTAGGCGGGAAAAGGTGGAAAACAGCTATGATCATAAAATATTGGATACATCGGCGTTTCTGTTAGTTATAAATATTTTTTGGTGCGAGAATAGTTTACATGGATGACTTTAACAAAGTTGCTAGTTTACAACTCGTGGGTATTCTTAGGTACAATCTTAAATAAGATAATATATTTGTTAGGATATCTTTGAAAATTGCAATAATTAATTGCTACAAAATATTACTGGATTTATTAAACGAGACATACATTATGAAAAAAAGCAGCATTAACCAATGTCATTAGTTTAAATTGCCTTTGAGTTTTTTATTTAGATGTGTCGGAATTTTTTATTTTCACTTGTTTATTAAAGGATTTATAAATAGTACACACACCACAAATCGAAAAGGTAGGTGCTATGTAGCTCGCTCGCTCGCTGCAATCAGACGTGCATCTCTGTATCGTAATTTATTAATTCGTGATTGGCGCGGCTTCGCCGCTGCCCGGTTTTTGACATGGAATCCAAAAAACTAATTGTCAATGAGCTGTTGGCGTTTCTGGTGCACCAGATTGATTTCAGCGATGAAATCAGCATCATTCAGATCGCGAAGACCAGTTTCAACGAAGAAGAGATTCGTTCCGCGAAGACTATTCTGTTCCAGTCACTGAACAAAAGTGACCAGATGCCATCTCGCAGGAGGGATGGAGAGAAGAGCCTTCAGGACATGATCACCGTCCTCAAGGAGACCGACCCAGATTTGGTGCCATCTTTTGTGGCTGAAAATTTACACAAATTGCCCCCCGTCTCCTTCGATCATGTGGATGTAACTCGTCTACTGAAGGACATCCTGATTCTGAAGACTAGCTTGACTGAAATGCAATTAAAGTTGGAATCTTCTGAAACTAAAATTTCCGACCTTAGAATTGAGTTAGTGTCATTACGCAACACTGTCGCAATATCTAGGTCGCACGAGGTTTCCAATGTAAATGTGCAACGAGGCGGTATGCAGAATGTCAGCGTCAACTCATTTCTATCGGTTGACTCGGCAATATCACCAGCCGCCGACTCGCCGTCGCTGCGTGCCTCCGCGCCTGCGCCCGCGCCTTCGTCCACGCCCGCGCCCGTGTCCCCGCCGCCGCCACCGCCGCCGCCACCTCGTGACGTACGGAGCTCCGCTGCCCGGCCCCCCGCCGCGACAGTGACGTCAACTCCTACACATGGCTTTGCTGATGCTGTCCGCGTCCCTCATCCCCCACGACAACCAGTCAAAGGGAAGAATATATTACGAGCCATTCCCAGCACTACGCCTGCAGCCCCACAAAAGGCCCGATCTGACGACGAAGGTTTTACTAAAGTTATACGGAAGAAAAGGAAGCCTTCGTCCCGTAATCAGTGCGGGACCGCCGCATTGTCCACCGAAACAATGCATTTGCTACGCGCCGAGGTTCCCACCACTCCACTCTACGTGTCCCGGGTTCACCACGTCGTGAAGTCAGAGGAGATCGTAGAATACCTGAGGCGGAAGACCCAGCTCACCATGAGGGTTGAGCAGTTGGTATCTCGCCATAATGTGAACTTTAAGTCTTTCATGGTGAGAGTACCGACTGCTCGTCTTGCGACCTTTATGAATGCCGAATTTTGGCCGAAGGGAATTGTGTTCAGACGATTCCACGGGCGCCTTCAGAGTACTGTGGCGCCATTGCGTAACACGGCGCAGACAAATCGTGTAACTTAGTGTCAATTTTTGTGTTTATATTTTTATATGTATGTTAGTCTGTAAGGTATTTATAATATGGGCCTATTTTTAGTATTTATACCAAAAATGTAAGAAGCCTGAAATAAAGATTTATTATTATTATTATTATTATTATTAATAAATTAACTTAATTTAAAATATTGATTATTTTCGTTTAAGTTGTCTAATACTGTATATTCTCTACTTGTATTTAATTGCAAATCAAAACATATTTATTCTAGCCGTAATTTTGCCAAAAGTGCTACTTTTTATTGTATTCATTAAATTTTTCTTTATTTTTTCAGTAGCAATAGAAGCTTGCTTTGGCGCTGTAGTTCATGGATTCGACTCTCATCCAGGACAAGTTGAGTGACTAACATAGAAGTTCTGTGTCTGGGTATTTACAATGTACTAAATGTGTGACGCAACGATCTGAGGGCCCACCTGGTGGTTAGTGGCGACATGACAACAGTAATGCGACTCAGTATATGATTTGGGTCTTTCACTGAGTCGCATTCATCATCCTGCGTCAATCACCCGAGATGGGGATGATACGTCTCATACGCATGTGATTTCACCGGCACCTACACCCTTACACCGGAAACACAGCTTAGTTTGGGGCTAGATAGCGATGTGTGAAATATCCATTATTATGGATTATGTACATGAACCTTCAGGAAGCCTAAGAACAAAATAAGTTAAATGTCGATCTGATTTATCAAAAGTAGCATTACAAATGAAAATGTTAAATACGCTATCTAAGCGACATAGAAATGAAAGATGGTAACGTTTTAAAACAATGTATAAGAAATTGTAGGACGTTTCTGTAAGCCAGAGCGACGCAGCTTCAAGTATACTGGACCATCAGAATTTACGACATTGGGGAAATATTTACGAGATCAACACTGAACTCCATCAGATTTCATTGCAATTTATTTTCTATTTTATACTCAAACAGTTTGGAATGTTATTTTATTCTCAGCATAACCAATATGACGCAAGTGGAATGTATGAGTTCAGTTAAATCCAGAAATATGTATTTGTTGGACCACCATTTGGTGTTTGAACAATATAATTATTTATTCTATGTCTCAAATACAATGTATAAACGATAATTGTAAAATTTAATCAGAAGACATTGACCTCAATTATATAACAAAATAGAATTTGATTGCCTCTATGTGAATTTATATTTTACGAATGATTCGATGAACACTCCTTCCAGTAAAAGTAAAGTCCACGAAAACCACGGTCTTTCGGTTGTTTATATCAGAAAATAAACATATATATAATATAATCAAAGAATTAAAAAAAGTCCGGGTGCAGTTAAAACTCCTGTTGAGTTGAATGCCTTTAGTTGGTAGCAGCTCTGCTTTCTGCCCTGTATGTTATTGGTTTGAATCCCACCCAGGGATAACATTACTGTGAGGAACATAGATTTTCGTTCTGAGTCTGGGTGCTAATATGTATTCAATGAATAAAATTAAACAAAAAGTTAATATGTAAGTATTATTCCATTAGTAATGTTGCTTTCATAGTTCAACCTGTTTAGTTTGGTGCTATTTCCTTGAACATATATTAACTAATTTGTAATTATTCCGAAAATATTACAACCAAGAATTTTACTTAATAAATTTTGACAAATTTAACTTCACGGTTCCATCTGCTTAAAATGAAATGTAATTCATATCCTATAAGTACTTCAGGAGATGGCAGCTGATTCCCAGAAAAGTCTTAAGTCGGGATAAAGAAGGGATTTTGCGAAATGTCCGTGTCAAAAAGGTAAGAGTCGAGAGGTACAAGGTTCGTAGGCATCGAACGAATAAAATTCAACAAAAATAAGCCCAAGCAATATTCGACTCTACCCCCCAAAGACAGGGTTTAAAATTTGTAGTTACTGCTGAAATTTTGTTAAGTGTTGCTAAGTTCAATCGATTCCTCTTTAGAAATGTGATTGGTTTGTAAACATTAGGTTTAATACAAATTGTCACAAACAAAATAACGTAAAATTAACCTTGTTTTAGATAGATACTTTTCCAGTACTTGTCTAAAATTATCTAATAAAAATAAAAAACAGGTTATATCCCCGTATCAGAAAGATGGACGAATTGCGACTTGGGTCTTCTCATTCTTTGGTAGGACTGACAGGACAGGACTGGGAACGTTTCACTGTTGTTCATGAGTTGCACCACTTAATATCGGGGTGACTGACACTTCTTCTCTTACCTTTAATCACATAAAAAATTAACACAAAATCGAAAAAAAACTCAATGACAAAATACTTCATTTCAATGTTATTTAATAATTTTGTGTCACATTTTTTTTAATTCAATTAGACTAGCTACGTTCCGTGGTGTTACCCGCGGTATTCCGGTAATTTTCTGCGCAATTGTCTTAATTTTTTTTCCGTAAGAACCTTCTACATTTATAACAAAACATAAAAAAAATATGATTGGAATCGGTTAAGTCGTTCTCGTGTTATGGCGTGACCAAAGGAACATATATATATATATATATAGCTAGGTATATATATAGAGATATGTACCCACAAGATCCCACGCCCTTGTTTCTAAGTTTAGCGCTTGTTCAAACCCTATCCGACCCTCTTACTCCTCTACAATATTACCCTACTTCATTTTGCGTTACAATATTGAAGTGTTTTTGAATATGTTTTCTGTTATGATACAAGAACCGTAGTATTAATATAGACGAAGCGTTGTATAAACATTGGGTATTACCAAATGTCTGGTATGATTCCATCACCGAAACACATTGCCCTGATTTTATAAACCGTCAATTCTATGGCGAGCCACTCAGAGAGTTCTAAATATTATACATTCATTCTACGAGCTGTTATTTGAACATTTTAGGTTTTATAAACCGACTCCAGGTATTTAATGTCTGATTTAAAAATCGAATAATCATTACTACGTTTGGTTTTTTTTTTATTGTATAATATATATTTTGTTCACATTTCAGCTGTTTTTTTGCAATACATAAAAACAGGTTATCACTAACTTATCGCCGAGGTCGGAATTTGAGCATGAAATTTCTAAGACACCAATTTCGGCGTTGTTTCCACCTATTTAATTCAATCCAATTAAAAAAAAATATCATCCAAATCCATCTACAATTGACGAAGAAATCATGTAACAAATATATAAAAAATTAACAGTCACCCTTTCAGATCATCGTAAATGGACATCCATTTTTCGTATAAAATAGTCTGGGTCACAGCTGTAGGAACATAAGAGACTGACGTTTGTAGAAAAGGTTCTACTACACATAAGTTTAATTTCTAAAATAATTCAATGGAATAAACATGTATTGGCCAAAGCACGATAAAAACAAGGCAAGAAAAGAAACAGAATGACCCGTCCAATTTAGCTTGTGGATCCTCTTTTCCTGTCCTTCTGAGGCCGCAAATGCACGCCACGGCACTTGATAAGGGTGAGGCTAGAGTGTAAGAGGGCAGGAAACCCATTTAAGAATTGTAATTATGTAAGTTTAAATTCATTCTCATCCATCTTTATTGTGTTATTTATGTAAAAAATAGAACGGAAAAGATCGTTTATAAAGTGTATTAATATACGAGATATGATTTTCCAAATTTTGAATTAAGATCAATGTTTTTCAACGGACTTACAAAGGATAAGGTAATCATTTCGGTTCGTTTTTTATTGATTAAGATTTTTACCCACCATCTCTTATTATGTAGGTAGTATATTTTAAAGAAGGAATATATTATCTGATTTATCCGTGGTAAAACAATGGCGTTACCTTACACCACCTCACAATATTGTAACTACCAAGGTTGAAAAAGGCCGTTGAGACTGTCTTAGCCTCCAGCAAAAAGTTAATATAAATTTGGCTACTATAAATTTTGTATCCTCCATTTTGTTTTTAGTTTTTATAATCTGTACTTATATTGTTTAATTTTGCTTTGTGTACAATAGAGTGTATCTATCTATCTATATATCTAAATACATTTCAGGTTTTCCGCTACCCGCCCACACTCGCTCCCTACAATTGTCGATCGGGCCACACCTAGATTTTTCCACCCATTTAAATGGATAGGCGCAGTGTCGCATCGGGTCTGAATCACGAATTAAAGATTAACTACTAAGCAGAATTGGCTTTTTTGCAACCAGATCGGACATAGCGAATTGGATTTTGAAATGCTTTGTTAGGGTTGGATTGCAGCGACGCAAAATTGCGCGACCCTTTTGTTGTGCAAACAACTGTTTCTGCATTGCTAAAATAATTGTTTTAACGTGACAAAATTATTGAGAGTTGAAATGACTTGTATTTTTATGTGACTATTTATTTTCATATACCAACCCACAGCATTATGTTTATTATAATCCTGTGAGTTGGCATATGTTGTGTGTGGCGACTTTAATCTACCACGAGAGCCCAATGCGGATTAGTAGACCTCACGCGTTTTTGCATTTTCGTTATATGCATATATGCATAGGGCATACCGGTTTCCTGGCGATGTAATTTCGGAAGTGTGAAATCTGAAAGTATGCCTTTTTAATAAAAAATAAAAGACCAAATTAAAATATATAACTCAACTGCTAACTTCCTGTGAAGAAATCTGTGAGAATCCTGTGGATCGGTTGTAAACACAGTAATTCACCATTTCACCGTGACTTTTCATCTATTTTGACTGCCTCCTTGTACTCTCCGAGCTGAATTTCTCCGCGAGCACTTTGTACAGACCGCTATGAAAGTTCAAGTAGCGATCTTCATTTGCATACCAAGTGTCATTATAAATTCCTCTCCACCACTTGAGCCGTGATTATGATACGCTGAAACCAGTATTTTAATTTAACACCGCAAGTTACTATCTTCAGACTACTGAGTAAGACACGCTTGCAAAAATCTTCAACTTACATTTGTGTGAAATATTTAGAAATTTTTATAACATAACAAAATTTACACACATACCTAAAGTGAAAGTCAGAGTCAAAATATGTTATTTAAAAAATATATGAACCTATGAATTACACGGTCACGCGCAACGGGGTGCAACTGTCAACGGGGTTCGGTCAGGGAGGACGCAAATTGTATTGCTTATATTACGGGTGGACCACTTAACATCAGGTGGGTCTTGAGCTCGTCCCGTAAAACATATATCACATAAAAAAATCTCGAGTATATATATATATACTTATATACCTCGGTATGTGAGTCCAAATTGCCCTCAGCTATTGTTTTAAATTAAGTAAAACAAACTCGTGATTGGCTGTAAATCCGTACGAACAAAAGGCCAAACAGAAACTTTTTCACTCACCAAACTCGTAATCCAGAAAGTCAAACAATGAGGTCCGATCGCACAACAAACTGCACCCCGGGGTGGTATCGATTCGGCAAAACTTACGACATTTGTTACCCTTGAGATAAACACGAGTGGCGGCTTTATTGACCTACGGAGGGGTACTTATTTCAGAATAATACTCATATATTTACTGGTTAGACAGACATATCTCTTTAATTTTTAACCGACTTGAAACTATGACTTGGTAATTGATTGATCAAAGATCGAATAAACTGACTTCATCTTTGGAATTTCTAGGAACAATAAAAGAATTAACCATTTTTCCAAAATGGCCAAAGAAACCGCTAGTGAAAGAAAAAAAGACACCATGGAATTGAGAATCTCAGCCCTTTTTCCTCCAAGGTGGTCTAAGTACCTAAGTATGAAGAAAAGGTGAATAATATGAAAGTATTGTAGGATGTAGGAATAAACAGACTTCAACCCTTTCATATACTTATTTTACGTCTTTAGGGTGGAATTTCTCGAAGGTACCTATGAAATAACAACAGAATTATCTAAATCGGTCAATTTTGGACCCATTTGTGAAGAAATTGCTAAAGATAAAAGACAAACAGTCGAATTGGGAATCTTCTTCCATTTTCCTCCGATGTGGTCTAAATACCTGAGTATGAAGAAAAGATCAAAAATATTAGATGAAATTATTGATGTCGACTTTTTAGATTTTTTTATTAGTCGCGTATTAGGTAACTAAACGGACCCTAATGTTAAGCGGTTACCACCGCCTAGTTGCATCAGTAATACGCTAAGGACAATTACCCTCACACCTCTCGCCGATTTTAAGCGGTATCCCCATCATATAACAACAACAATTTATACGGGGTAGGGTTTCACTTTATTCGAATTACCGGGTTTGTATAAGGGTGTTATTTCCCCAGCTTCCTTACCTTTGAAACCGGATCAAAGTAGAAAGGTAGTGGTTGGCATCAAACATTAGTATTTCTTGATGCTAAAAGAGCAAAAAGTAACAGTAGAACATATGCAAAGTTCGCCCGGAGAAGTACTGCCTCTACAACAGGTAATATGCCGTCAAGCAGTGATGCACTCGCATTACTGTGTTCCGGTGGAAGGATGTGGGTGCCAGTGAAATTACATGCGCATGAGACGTAAACCCGTGTCGGGTGACGGGCTCAATGGGGCGCACTTGGGTATTCTCATACTTTGGTCGGAGAGTACCTAAATCGTATTGCAGTTATTATTAAATGTATTAGTTATTGCAGAAAACTATTATAACAAGCACGCAATTTTTCCCCAAAGGCTAGTTAGAGTATCAAAAGTCCAGTTTTTACCTAAACAGACACAAAATAAACACCCAAGACCCGCGAATAAACTTTACACTCATTACACAAAGTATGCCTCGGGAGACAAATTTTGAAGCCCTCGCTTCAAACTCGTAACTTCAATGCTGGTTTTTTCAAGACCTCTTCAAACTTACAATGACACACACCTAATTTATTTAGTAGGTAAGTAATTGACCCTTGAAACCCGTGGTTATTACACTCCGAATTACCATAGCTATCTAGCATCAATAATGCTAATAATATTCAGGCTGATACGGTTGGGAATAGCGCGCTCTACGTCTATCGGACACGCCTATACATCGATCGAGATAGGCACACCTTGCTTTCATGGGATACAATGACGGACCGAGCTGAAGGCCTATCTATTAAGTGGTCACCTCCACCCGTAACAACTGTATTACGACTTAGTTCCACCCCAGCCTTACTTAATGTTGAGTGATTACTGCCACCCGTAAACAATAGCAAAACGACTATGGTTTTCCCTTGCCTGTTAATTTACCAGCACATATGCGAAGACAGCAATGCGGGTGCACTACTGTTCAGCGCAGATTACTAGGTGGCAGTAATTCTCTGGGTGAACTTGGCACAAGTTCTACTGCCACTTTGGGTTGCTCCTTTCGTACCACCCAGGGGAACCACCCAGTACTCTACTACCTAGGATACCTACCTACCTACGTCCAACTTGACCTTCGCATCCTATTCGATACGGGGATATATTGACTCACGCAACTGTTTTCTCATACAAAAACGCGAGTGCACCATTCCTTAGCGGAAGGACCAGGAATTTGTATTTCTCCGCACAAAGTAGACACAAGTTCTACTGCTACTTTGAAAAAGTTAGTCAAAGCACAAATTACTAAACGAATACTAAATAGCATCATTTTGAGAATTAGTAAGTAAAAAACATGTTGACATCCAAACACAGTACGATTGTGTATTTGAAGGACAAAAATTTTTGTACAGGGTGTTGCTACCAAATGAACTGTGGGGCAAGCTATACCTCCTTAAATTATCGTAACCAGAGTAACGCCTAGGAACTTTCTAGGCTTTGGATGTACGTAAAAGTTCGTTTTATATTTAATCGGAGGTAAAAATGGAATACTCGTATATTGCTACTTCATAACAGTCATCATAATAAACCTTGTTTTTGTAAACAAGATTTCAGATAGCTGAATATAATCCAGAAAAGTTTCCAAGAAGCAAACATTGGTAAACAAAATGAGTTTAGTTATTGAAAAAACAGAACAATGTCTTATAAGCTGTCCGTCATGATCGTAAACAGGTACCCTTAGGAAGCCACTGATCCAATTCCAGTAAAATGGTGTTTAAGCGTAATATAAAAATGTATTGGCAATGAAAGTTTAGGAGACAGTAAGGATTTTCTTACCTGAATACATAATTTGTCTATATATAGATATGAATCCCTTGGTCACGGCATCACGCGTGCACCAATCACGTGTGCTAATTCTATTTTTTGTGTTTAAAAAATAAGAACGTTGCGCAAATTTAAAAGAAAATAAAAATGTAGTAGTATATAATAAAAATTACATGATGTGCGTTGGTAAGCGTACCATTTTTTGTCGTAAAAGGATATTAATATGAATATTTTAGGATTATACGGAAAGAAAATTTTAAAATCTGGGGTTTGATTGTATCTTAGACACGTTACTGTGTTTTACATGAATACATTACAAGTAATTCATAAAAATCCCCAGCAAGCGATGCATCACAGTCCTCACTCAATGTCACGAATTCTCCGATCCTATAGCTATAAATTGTTGCATTTTTGATGTAGATGATAGCTGTAGCTGCAGCATCAAACTATATTTACTTTGATTTTTTGATCATCAGTTTTCTGAATTACCAACTACTTTTTTCTCATTTATTATTTTATTGCATGTTAAATTATAGTTCCGTGTTTTATTTCTAATGTAATGGATTTTTATTATGTGACTTTATGTTCATCACTTATTTAAATTCTTTTTTAATATGTCACTCGCTCAATAATTAACACTTAGCTAGCTTTTAGCTAATGATATTGTTTGATTGAATGTGTTGGTGTATACTATGTTGGCTTTCGTATAAATAAATCAATATTTGGATATACTTGGAAGTATTATTTTCTATGGCATTTTGCAACTCTATGTACAATCATTTGACAGCTAGTTTAAAATATATTTATTTTATTTTATGGTATATGTCATAATGTAGGTCAATGAACACAGCCATTTATAAACAGAACAGCAAATGTAAATAACAAAAGTATCGCCATCGATCTGAAAGAATGAAACTGAATCCTATTATATATAGTATTTACCTCTTATATTAGAAATTTAAATGATGTAAGAAAACGTTCGCTGTCTCTTCAAATGCCAAGGATAACGCGGGAGCCTCGAACTCTAGACGTCCATAAAACGGAATGTAAATATTATAACTTGGAGATAAACGTAAAAAGCCAATAAAATATTTCGAAGCTATCTTTATAGTCTAATAGAGAACTTATCGGCTTAAAATATTACCTATAGGTACGTGGAATAATTTGAGTAGATTCCGTGAGTGTGGGTTATGTTTGACTGTGATAAATAAATAATGATAAGGTGTCTTGTGATCAGTAAATATTAGCAAGAACTTTGAGATGGCTACTGCGTTAATTTAATAATAATAAATATTCATGGACATTTTCTACAGCTTCATCTAGGTCCAAACTAACTACAGCTTGTACTAGATGGCTGATAGATAACTATAGACCTTTTTTTTGTAAATGCATACATATTTACACCCAGACAAATAACAAACATCTATCTATTTCTATCTATATACTGTGACCTACAGCGCAGAAGGTAGAGTTACCACTGAGCTGTGAAATCAGATAAATTAATTGTTATATACGCATCTAGTAAATTTGCCGTCACATTTGTAGCATAAATGCAATTCCAATTATTTTGCAAATTCTTTCCGCGCAAATTCCAAATCATTAATAAAGAAATTGTAAAAAAAAAATATTTTCTTTCAATTTTTCAGAAAAATGCTAAAAAATTAAACTTAAAACTACTTGAATAGTGAATTATTATATCAAATGTTTTAAATATCAGCTTGAAACAGAATATCTTCAATCACACACATATATGGCGAAAGTTTGTATGTATGTGTTCAAACGGCTCAACGGATTTAGATGAAATTTGGTACCAGGATAGATTATATCCTGAATTAACACAGATTATTTTTGATCCCGGAAAACAGCGGGTTATATCGCGGGCGCAGATAATATACGTATAAAAGAGATAATTTTCATCTTTCTTTTTCAAAGGTTTTTTAATACGACCCACAAATAAATGACAACCATTTTACGAACAAACATAAAAATTGTGATTTAAACATTCTAAAGTAGTATTTAAGTATTACAATGCAAAAACTTGGCGTAGAACCATAATGCATGAGATACGGTATCGGAATGGAAGCGGTGCCAAGACTTGGCACCTAGAATCAATTTGGTAATTACCCTAATAAAGGTAACTGGTTTGGCATTCGTATTAAATGGTGAAATATTTCAGCTTAGGCTTAGGTTTCTGTTATTTGAGTTGCACCTATACTACCACGGGAACCTTGGGGAGTTGGAAGGACCAGTTGCTTGCGCCCGTAGGTAGCCGTAGGGGCGGGCCTAAGTATAGCTGTTCATGGCGTCAGTAATCATTTAACATCATGTCGGCTACTTCTTTAATTATGATATCATATAAAAAAATAGTTTGCCAAAACTTACGCAAAAATCTTACTCGACAACATCAATTCTAATAAATTTTCATAAAAATGTTCGAAACACTCAAGTATATGCAATTAAAAATAATAAATGGTCCCGAATAATCCGATCCTATCGAATAAAAGGAAAACTTCGAGTCTTTGTTTCGATAAGGTTTTTTCAGACGGGCCATAATAATAACCGTATCTGGATTTAATGCTTCGTTCACACACCTGTGCCCGAACAAAAGAAACCGCGGAGCAATCGCACATTATGGATTTGGCTTGTTCTCAATTTTACACGATACTAAGAAGTATACATTATCGGTAAAGGTATTTTACCGATATTTTACCGGTTATTTTTATTACCTACTAGCTGTTTCCCGCCATTTCTTTCGAGTGGTAATCAACAATTTTTTGGGCGTAAATCGCATAATTTTTTAAAAATTAGAAGCATATAATACTCCTTAAGACAACATCTAGTAAAAGACGGAGCAAATATATATTATATAATATATATTGTTATATGTACCATATGTACTTCCAAATGCATTCAGTAAAAAACTGACATTACAACAGACAATTTTATTTACATTTTCAATAAATGAATTATAAAAAAAAAAATTATTTACCTTTTCAATAAATTAATTATTAAAAAAATTAATTTTATATACAATATTATATCGGTACCTATAAATATTGATACTGTTACCAAATAAACGTTAAATTAACGCATCCAAATAATATCATAAATGCGAATGAGTTTGTTTGTTAAGTTTTTACGACTACTCAACCGATCATCGTAAAATATAGCTTAGTTGTAGTTGGTAGTAGCCCTGCTTTCGAAGCGATTCCCGGGTTCAATTCCCGGCCGGGGCATACTTTGTAGAGGTGTTCGTCGTGTCCTACTGTGTTTGTCCATGCCATCTGCAACACAAGCAATTCTAGTGCAGAAGTATGAGTGTGTAAACATTTATGTTGTCAGAAGTACAGAAAAGGACTTATGTTATTCTATCGCGAAATAAATTGATTGACATTAACGCGAACAAAGCTACGGGCAAAAGCTATATACTCAATATTTTTTGTTATGTATTCAGGTAGGTATAAAGCGATAATAAACATTCAGGAGTTGGATGTGAAGTTTACTCAGAAAACATTAGTAGCGCACTTTCAATTCAAAGGTTTATGTTTCTATGTTTATTTCTTCAAGATCTCTCTGAGCAATATTTTTGGTATGGATTCTTCCAGTGTCTAAACAATATCGGTAAAAAACGGGCCCGACAGAGATCCCAGATCTCCTTGCCACCATTTTATTATTTTGGTTAAGTTATATGCTATGATAATACTTAACATTTTTCTGTATAAATTTATTCTGGTTCAAAATATACAGCCTTATAAAAATAGGACCAACAGACAAGAAAGTAATAAGAGTTTTATTAGCTTTTTGGTAGGGCTTGCTATTGAAAATATATATTCAAATTGCTTTTTATCATTATTATTATTATATAATACATATTTGTTGGGGTGATATGATAGCACCCCCGTGATATGCTGATATGATATATGATAGTAAGGATGGGTTTGCAAATGATAACCACCCGAAAATTGCGTCACCCGGCTCGAAGGACCAAAAAGAATATAAGGGATGATATGATAGCACCCCCGTGATAGTTAATCATATATCATATATCAATATCATAAACTATCACGGGGGTGCTATCATATCATCCCTTACATTCTTATTTATATTATATTGGGTATATTAAAAAATGGTATCGCTATTTTCAACCGTTTCTTATTATATTACATTTTCATAATAGTCACACAGAAATTTCATCAGAATTGGTTCAATAATTTACGTAATTGCAAAAACGCGTATTTTGATTTCCTTTACCATTTATTCGTCCTTTTGGAAATCAATTTGGATGTTTTCTTTTATAAAAAGGTAGGTTAAGCGTATTTACAAAAAAAAAAAAATTGTATTTCTGTACTATGTGAGTATTCTTTCAGTTATCTAGTTTCCATAGTACAAACTATGCTTAGTTTGGGGCTATATGGCGCTGTGTGAAATTTACGTGACTATCAATTTGTTTATCCAACGCACCTTACAAATTCGTCGTAGCAGAAACATGCTAGATATAGCTTATATTAAACAAAAAAAATGCTTTTCCATTTCATATTAATTATATCAGTAACAAATAACTATTAAAGAAAATTGCTGACATTCTCACGAGCTTACTTTCCAAAACTATACATAACATTCCGCCAAAACAATAACATTTCTCAAATTTAAAAGCCAGCAGAACTTCCCGTTGTTTTCTTCGCAAACTTTCAATAAAAATCCGCTGAGCTGGGCTATTATTAGTTAAGAATAATGGCCAAATGAACCATTGTTTCGCTGCCAACATTCGTTTAGAGCAGGCTCATTTTCTCAAAAACCAATATAGCATTGCGTTGCAATTGCAATATCAATAATCAATTGGCGCATTCTTGGCTTCGGTTCAACTCCATTACGTCTATCGGCATCTACATACTATAAAACTTCAGGGCTACGTCACTGCGAAGATGCTTCTGGAAAATGATTGGCAGCACTCTAACGCCAAACGCGTATTACGAAATAGCAAATAAACAATGATTTACTATTTTTACTGTGATTTGTTGCTATGTAGCTATTGGCTATGATATGGGATTTGCAGTGAGATATGAAGTAACAGAGATTATAATAGGTGTGTGAATATGACTCCGCCCCTTTTTGTCAAAATAAAACACATTTGTTCGCTTACAAAATTAAAAAAAAAATTATTGAAAGTATGCTCCATCTGCAGCTACAACCTTCGCCCATCGTTCAGGTAGTTTTCGTATTCCTTGCTGGAAGAAGTCCTGGTCTTTTGAGCTTATCCAGTTGTCAATCCAAATTTTGATACTTTCACATGAAGTAAACTTTTCTCCAGTAAGGTCTGTCTGCATCGTCCGGAATAGGTGGTAATCCGAAGGAGCTATGTCTGGTGAATATGGCGGGTGGGGTAACACTTCCCAGTCCTGTCCCTCTAAATATCTTTTTACGACTTCTGCGGTATGCGGTTTGGCATTGTCATGCTGAAGAACTAATTTGTTATGTCTATTCACCCATTCTGGTCGTTTTTCTTCTATGGCTCGCTTCAAACGCATTAGTTGTCGTCGGTAAACTTCTCCATTAATAGTTTCAGAGGGTTTGAGCAACTCATAATATACAATACCTTTCTGATCCCACCAAATACAGAGCATGACCTTGGCACAGTGAATATTTATTTTTGGCTGTGATGGGCCTGGTTCGCCTGGTTTCACCCAAGCTTTTTTGCGTTTAGGATTTTCGTAGTGTATCCATTTTTCGTCTCCTGTGACTATCCGATGCAAAAATCCTTTTCTTTGCTGTCTTTGAAGCAGCATTTCACAAATGGTTTTCCGACGTTCCATGTCTCTTTCTTTTAAATCATGTGGAACCCAGTCACCGGCTTTTTGAATCATTCCCATCATTTGTAAACGCTTTGCAACAGTTGAACGATCAACATTTAATGCTGCAGCTAATTCTGATTGAGTTTGGCAAGAATCTTCCGCCAATAATGCTTCCAATTCAGCATCTTCAAATTTTTTTGGTGGTTTTCCATGTTCTTTATCCTCAGTACTAAAATCGTTATTTTGAAATCGTCGAAACCATTCCTTGCAAGTTGTATTAGACGGAGCATGCTCACCATAAATCTCCACAAGCAAACGATAAGTTTCCGCTGCAGTTTTCTTCGCAATAAAATAATGTAATAACACTTCCCGCAAATGACGTTTATTTGGAATAAAAACCGACATTTTCGAAAAGGTGAAAACAATTGTTGCTTACACTTCAACCAAATATCATAAAATGCGTTAGATAGCTGACATTCAGTACTATCGAATACAAGTATGGTCATTTATTAGTACACGTAAACAATACTAAAAACGACATCTGTTGAGAAAGGGCGGAGTCATATTCACACACCAATATATGTAACAGAAATAAAATGTACGGTTTGCTATCGGTAAATATTAAATAGATATGCCCCGCGGTTTTACCTGCGTGTAAGTTAAATAACTTTGGCGTAATGCTGTGTAAACTTTAGCGTGTAGCTTCATAGCAATCTAGCATTACGCCGGATTTTAAAAATTATTTTTGAGTTGTTATTGTGATATCAAGTCGGGGTTTTTTACATTTTCGTAGTGTTTTATTCAATAACGATGACAAAAATTAATTTAATTCTGTAATTCCTCTTTTTAAGTGACAACCCTATTTTACGTTACAGATTCAAATATATGGCACATCCTTTTGTGTTGCACTTGGTTCGTCTAAGATCCTCTCTTATTGGTTGGTGCTTTGCTATGAATTTGTCTAGATCGTGGAGAATTATTTCCAGTTAGGGAAATCGAGTTTTGCGATTGGTATCACTCTGGATTTATCTCACACAATTTCGTACGGGAATCATTTTTAGGGAGAGACAGAACTTTTGATTAATAAAACAGGTTTGTTGGTACTGTAAATAAATAAATAAATATTCATGAATATTTCATACGGCGCCATCTAATCCCAAAACAAGCATAGCATGAATGATTTTTAATTATTTGATACGGTTTGGGCGTGATTGAGTAACAAACATCAATCCATCCATCAAAACTTTTAAATTTATAATATTACTAGCTTTTGCCCGTTATTTCGTTTGCATAGATAATATACCTTAAACCATAGGTGATCCATCAGTAACAATTGCACCAAAAAACGCAGATGATATATTTTTTCCGACTCACTAACACTTATCGTTATATATTGGTCAATTTACACGATATCTTTATGAATTATAACTTATGTGTTATTCTGATGTACGAGCTATATTTTTGTAAAGTTTCGTTAAAATCCATTCAGTAGTTTTTGCATAAATGAGTAACAAACATCCATATTATATCCTCACAAACTTTCACGTTCATAATATGAGTTTCTACTAAGATGTACTAGTAAGATGTAAAGTAATTTAACCTCGCCTTGTTTAATTACCTACTAAGTCTAATTTTAGCTTCGTAGCCCTAAATTTCCCGGTATTGGGAGCAGCGCTTACAAGCTTTGTTACTCATAACTTGTTCAGAAATCTTCATAACATATTGACCCAGTTTTGAAATCCGAACTGAACATATCCACGCGCAAATTGGACGCTCACTGATTGGCGCAGCGGTGTTCCAGGTTAATCTCTGAACCGAAACCCCTGTAGTTACGAGTATTTCAGTTTTGCGAAAGTTATGAAATGAATGACAGCATCGTTATATAGGTATTAGTAGGGGTAAAGTGTAAATGTATATACCCACCGCTCGGGTGGTTGTGGCTCTGCCTTCTGCTCTGTTAGTCGTGAGACGATTCTTACGAGGAACATGAATGTTGTTCTGTGTTTGTGCTATTATGTATTTTATGAAAATATTATATTTAAATAAGTATCAATTAATATTCTATAAATTATCTATTTCCGTATGATACATACGTATAATTTTCTTGAATATATTTATTTATTTGGCACAAGTGAAATACTAACAAAAGACTTTATTTTAAATCGACTTCGTGTCTCATCGTTTATTTTTCGTCTATTGGGGTGATATTTTTCCATTACATTTCTATGAGACCTACCTAGAAGGTATCCAAAATAGGAAGAGAAAGGAAAGGGTGTGGGTGCCGGTGAAATCACATGCGCTTGAGACGTAACATCGCCGTCAACAACGGGTGATAGACGCAAGAGTGTATCTTGGGTCTTCGCATACGTATTAATTTTTACAACAATAATATTATAATTTACCAAACAAAGCGTGGACTGTGTTTAATTGACAGCGTTCGGTGTTAATCAGAGACAACCCAAGTGAATTACCGATATCCAAACTTTCTGCACCCATTAAACTATTGTTTATCATTCAACCTTCCCCATCAATTCGGCTGGCAGCCTTCCCATACTAACACTTTCATTGTCTGTGTCATCAAAAACTTTATCCTAAGCTGTGGTTGTACGACCAACTGTTTCTTACTCTGTGACAGAGATTTAATACTAACTATGTTTTAATCGTTGACCGCGCAGTACTAACACTTAAGTAAGCTGTGCCAGTGACCTCAAAACGAAAGGTCACCGTGACTCATGAAAAACTCTAATTTTCGTATCACGATATTTAAGAATCGAAGCTTCAACGCTAAATAGCGATGTCTGAATTAGAATCGATTGAGGATGACGAGGAAAAGTTTTGTTGGTAAATAATCTTATTTATGGTATAAAAAAGTTCATGTTCCAAAATTAACTCCAAGCTTCAAACCTTTTATGCCATCGGGTGTTACATAGAGGTTCTATTAGTACTTATCAGATATTTTAACCAATTTCAAGAAAAGAAAAAGGTTATTGTTTCGGCTTAAAAAAGTTGTTGTAAGTTAGTTCCGATTTCTTCGGTAATTGTGTACCAATATGGATGATTTAATTTTAATTTGATAGATTGTACGTCTAGAATTTTAATATGAAATTCCAAGGGCATAGTATAGGTGATTAATGCATTTAAGTGGGTTTATTTAATTTTTTAAACAATCAATTAAGTATATATGAGGTTGAAATCCAATCTCTTTAGTTGTATTGTTTGTACCTAGCTTCTAATAATACCATTCAAAAGGTGATATATGATAATATTAAAAAAACTGATTCCAACCATTTTTCAATTGTTTTTCTGCGCAGAAAAGTGAATGTAATGAAAAATTTCAAACTCATTTATAAAATTATTATTTTTTTTTTTTGAAATTTCTATTCCTAATTTTGTAACAACTTTGATTGATTGTGTAAATATTTGATTTTGTAACATAATTTTTGTAACAATATAACGAGCCGCGAGAAAACGTTTTGATTCTCCCTTTTTCAAGTAATTTTTTTTTATTAGAATGAACTTTTCTCCATATATGGGTGTGTGAATATGACTCCGCCCTTTCTCAACAGATGTCGTTTTTAGTATTGTTTACGTGTACTAATAAATGACCATACTTGTATTCGATAGTACTGAATGTCAGCTATCTAACGCATTTTATGATATTTGGTTGAAGTGTAAGCAACAATTGTTTTCACCTTTTCGAAAATGTCGGTTTTTATTCCAAATAAACGTCATTTGCGGGAAGTGTTATTACATTATTTTATTGCGAAGAAAACTGCAGCGGAAACTTATCGTTTGCTTGTGGAGATTTATGGTGAGCATGCTCCGTCTAATACAACTTGCAAGGAATGGTTTCGACGATTTCAAAATAACGATTTTAGTACTGAGGATAAAGAACATGGAAAACCACCAAAAAAATTTGAAGATGCTGAATTGGAAGCATTATTGGCGGAAGATTCTTGCCGAACTCAATCAGAATTAGCTGCAGCATTAAATGTTGATCGTTCAACTGTTGCAAAGCGTTTACAAATGATGGGAATGATTCAAAAAGCCGGTGACTGGGTTCCACATGATTTAAAAGAAAGAGACATGGAACGTCGGAAAACCATTTGTGAAATGCTGCTTCAAAGACAGCAAAGAAAAGGATTTTTGCATCGGATAGTCACAGGAGACGAAAAATGGATACACTACGAAAATCCTAAACGCAAAAAAGCTTGGGTGAAACCAGGCGAACCAGGCCCATCACAGCCAAAAATAAATATTCACTGTGCCAAGGTCATGCTCTGTATTTGGTGGGATCAGAAAGGTATTGTATATTATGAGTTGCTCAAACCCTCTGAAACTATTAATGGAGAAGTTTACCGACGACAACTAATGCGTTTGAAGCGAGCCATAGAAGAAAAACGACCAGAATGGGTGAATAGACATAACAAATTAGTTCTTCAGCATGACAATGCCAAACCGCATACCGCAGAAGTCGTAAAAAGATATTTAGAGGGACAGGACTGGGAAGTGTTACCCCACCCGCCATATTCACCAGACATAGCTCCTTCGGATTACCACCTATTCCGGACGATGCAGACAGACCTTACTGGAGAAAAGTTTACTTCATGTGAAAGTATCAAAATTTGGATTGACAACTGGATAAGCTCAAAAGACCAGGACTTCTTCCAGCAAGGAATACGAAAACTACCTGAACGATGGGCGAAGGTTGTAGCTGCAGATGGAGCATACTTTCAATAATTTTTTTTTTTAATTTTGTAAGCGAACAAATGTGTTTTATTTTGACAAAAAGGGGCGGAGTCATATTCACACACCCTATAATATTTCAATTTTTTTTTTTTAGAACAATACGTCTTCAGCCTACTTCCCCTATTTCCATATATCATGATAAAATTCCACAGAACTAGCGTTATTTTGTCACAACAATCCCCAAACGAACTTAATAAATTAACCCAGGGACGGAATTGCTAATATCGAAATGGAAAGTTGTGTCTTTGGGGATTGGGGTAGGAACCGGGGGTAGTTGCTGAACTTTAATTTAATCTTTAGGCTTGCCCGTTGTCGAGCAAATTCATTAGGTTTAGGGTTAGTTAAGTAATTTTATAGGGACGAATACAGAAGTACCAATTGGTATATAAGTATTTGGTGCTCGATTGCAGTTTTCAACGAATATGCAATCAAACATTCGATGGTATACTCATAGCTTTGTACTAGGGTCCTTTGTTTTAGACAGGAAGGGGCCTATTTCATCTCTTAACTTAACTTAGTCCACTAAAAGTCCACCTGATGTTAAGTGATTACCTCCGCCTACGTTTTAGCCCAAACTAGAAGTCGAATTGTAGCTTTTCTACCAAATGAGAAATGAGAAATGAGAGAATGTCGTCGAACCGTATATATAATATGGTACCATAAAAACTGTTTTCCGTCACCTGTTAGTTGAATATAAAAACTAGCTGTTAGACACCAGTGAGTCACACTTACAATTTAAAAATACTAACGTATAATAGCACTACGATATAACTAAGCAGCCCTGAAGACTCTAGCTACCCCTATTATTACCTCATTCCTAATTCATTACAGAAGCACTCTTATAAGTTTTATGGCCTGAAATTTACATTTTTAGTCCCAGAAGGTTGAATTTTTTTTACTGGCAACGTATTTTTGCTAAGCATTCCATCAGTAACAGAGCTAATTTCTATACAGTATATATATATAATTTAAAAAAAAAAAAACATAAAAATTGCCAGAATTCGTTGAGATACCTTCAATAAAATCAAGCAAAATGGTCTATGTTATATGTATTATTTTAGTAGTAATAATTAAAGTTATCGTAATATGATAATTGACAGAATCACAGTAATTAGGGTTTCACGAAAAAAAGTGATAAATACCACGTGGACGAGTCGCGAGGAGTCTTTAATATTTCTGTTGAATTTATAGAATATAATATTAATGCGGTGAATACTCTTTGATGCACACTAGAAATATTCGGGTAAAAATAACAAAACACTATCATGATATAAATAGTTTGAAATAATGTTAGTTGTACAGGTGAATTCACATGCGCATGAGACGTATCATCTCCGTTTCGGGTGATGGATACAGCAGGATGAATGCGACTCAGTGTATGATCCAAATCTTATACTGAGTCGCATTACTGTTGTCATGTGGGCCCCTCAGCTCGTTCTGTCACATTTTCACATAAAAAAGGAACCGCAGTGTTTGCGCAAATGGCACGCGACAGTTATTTTATATCTCCAACTTATTATTCTGTACATTTCACCAATAAAACATAACAAAACGCTTTTAACTTAACGTTATTCGTGACACTAATGAGTTGGGCGTGGTGTTGACAAACACGACAATCGGCACTTGCTATGAGGAAAGCGCTTTGATACCGCCTTTACACTCTCGGTACTAAAAAACCAGGTGTGGTTTGTCGTGGATACCGCCATGTGTTTTACGTGTTTGCGTGTACTTTACGAGTAATAAAAAAAATCCTAGCAAGCAATGCGTCACAGTCCTCACTGAACGTCACGAATTCCTTGATTCTTCAGCTATCGAGTTGTATAATTAAATTCTAGATGACGATTATAGAAATGTAGCTGCAGCATCAAACTGTATCCCCTGATTTTGTTAACATCAGTATTTTTAACTACTTCCCACTTTTAAAGCAAATTTGTTGTTGTTGTATAAGTTGTTGACATAAAAAATACTCTTCAGAGTTTCAGAGTTTTTTTTTGCAAAATCGTGTTTTAAATGAATCAGTGGTTATTACCAATTAAGTACCACAAAGATTGACGATATGGCGCTGTATTAAATTTTCAGCATTGTTATAAAAATATTGTTTTATGTAAAAATATGCATTTTTATAAGAAATACAATAGCTGTTTTAAATATATATACATTTTATAGCTGAACCCCATCTAAACACAAAATTTCATCCAAATCGTTACAGCCGTTTCCGAGACTTGTTTAAAGAAATAAGATATTATTGTTATTGTTAAACTATCTTGAAAATTAAAATGTAGAAGTGGTGAGCCTATCACCTCCACTTTTATCACGAAACACTTCAGTGACACTTTCTTTAAGTAAAATAAATCATTCATATCCCAACAGCCAGGACAAAGGTTAACCAACGAATGAAAAAGCAAAAAACGTAATTACTTATGTTGAGATAATACTATACATCTTGTACAAAAATCATACTATTAATTTATATGTGAAAGTTTGTCGGTGGGTATATTTCTTTCTCCGCCTCAACGGCTGAACGGATTTGGATGAAATTTGTTGCGAAGGAAGGCCTGGAAAAATCTTATGTATTACATAAAATTTATTCCCTGAAAAGAAAAAAAATAGTGTGTGAATTAATTTAAGTGTTACGATAAGTGACTTATAAACACAGTTTTTTTTTTCAGTTTTTTCATCTCAATGTGTCATTTTGTCTTTTGAGGTACTAGTATAAATATACAAACCATATTGCCATCACGACTGAGTATTTCTATTTGTTTTTCACAGAAGAAGATTTCAAGATTTACATACCTGAAAAGACAAAAAATATTGTTAGTAAATTATTAGAGGAATTCAGTAAACCAGGAAAATATGAACTTTTTTCATGGTCTGTACCTTATAATAAATAAATATTCATGTACATTTCAAACAGTATCAAGCCTAAAACTAAAAATCTCAGTTTCTACAATGGGATCCAAATTACGTATACAATACATACTAAGTTTTTATGTTTATAAATACATATAAACGTGACTCCGTGGCTTAGTTGGTAGTAGCCCTGCCTTCGAAGCGAGGCATCCCGGGTTCGATTCCCGGCCGGGGCACACTTTGTGTGGTGAGCATGAAGTTTGTTCTCGGGTCTTGGGTGTTTGTCTTGTGTTTCTGTGTTTGTACATACCATCTGCGACACAGGGAATCCTAGTGCAGAGGTATGAGTGTGTTAACGTTGTTTGTTTCTTGTTTAATAATCATTTATCCGAAAATCACTAGATTTTTTGCACAATGGACATTTTTTTCAACCTACTACGAAAAAATACTCCCCAAGAATTTCGAAATGAAAACTCACTTAAACTTAATTTTAGCACCAATCATATAAAACCCGAGTCAAAAGACAAGGCCCTCACAAAAGCAGGGTCTTCGTCACAGATTTGGGACAATTCCGGGATCAGACCTTTGTTCCCGTGGCCCCTTTGTCGATGGTTCACAATAAAATTTTATCCCGGAAACCTATCCGCAGTTACCTTTTATTATAATGTTGCAGCTTTCCGGGTACTTTTCAGTGGGTCCATTGTGTGCGGGGATAATGGGAGTCGACCTTTTTATTCTGCCGGATTTTTAAGCAGAGGTGATATAGTTTAATAAAGCCTTTTTAGGAACTATCTCGTTGTGTTTTTTGTAAAAATGCAGGGATGAAATATATCTGAAAAGCTACGAGCGTGCCTAGGTTTATTTTGCTCGCTGGCATAATATTTTTGACGGGAAAATATACCGGTATATTTTTATAGTCACCTGATGCCAGAGATACGCAATGGATTGGAAACTAGTTATATAAAGAGACTGGAATACACGCCTGAACTCAAGAAAAAACAAATGTTATTCATTTAATTCCGGTGTATTTATATAAACATGTGTGATGTTTAAGAATTGGATAAATCCATAGTTAGATGCACATTTTGTGTGGTGAGCATGAATTCTCTTGTCTTGTGTTTCTGTGTTTTTCCATGCCACCTGTAACACAGGGTATCCTAGTGTAAGGGTATGAGTATGCCAGATTTAAGAAAAGAAGAGTTTATTGAACTATTATATAAAATTCACTCCTAAGTTTTGTATTTTAATCAGTTGCTATTTGCAAGTTTGCAGGTATCCAAAAATAATACCCTTATCATAAACCAGGGCAAATTTAATTATTATATAAAGTGGGAGCCTATCTGCACATCGCCGGGGGCGTCAGGCTGTAATTGATTGATATGTTCCCTCTGTACCGCAGTCTTTGATAACGTAGCTTTGAAGTTGTAAGTTTTAGGGAAAAGTATTTTTACGAAGCATTTTTTTTGCCAACTCATTGTGAATCTTATTGCTTTAAACGAGCAATTCAAAATTTGTTTCGCGTATATCGAAAGTGGCTTTAACGATTTGGTTAAAGTTTTGTGTTTAGACAGGGTTCTGTTGTTTTAGTTTACCTGTATTAATATATCTTGTAGTCTTGTATTGTACACAAAATAAGAGCAAATCTTGGTATACTATCATTTTAAAACAACATCTAATCTAATGCGTGACTCAACTTGACTTGAAATAATTACTTTAATGGTAGGGAATACGAAAAGCTCCGTGGCTTAGTTGGTAGTAGCCCTGCCTTCGAAGCGAGGGGTCCCGGGTTCGATTCCCGGCCGGGGCACACTTTGTTTGCTGAGCATGAAGTTTGTTCTCCGGTCTTGGGTATTTGTTGTGTTTCTGTGTTTTTCCTTGCCATCTGCGACACAGGGAATCCTAGTGCAGAGGTATGAGTGTGTAAACGTTTAAAAAAAAAAAAATTCCCATTGCATATTCTTTCCCATGGAAGGTCGGATAGGGTTTGAACAAGCGCGAAACTTAGTTTAAGAATGCATTCTCTCGTAGGTACTTATTTATTTATAAAAAAATTACGTTTCCGAGTAATTTTTAAGAATTCAACGGAAATAAAGAATTTTGACTTTGACTTTGACTTTGACTTTGACTTTGACTTTGACTTTGACTTTGACTTTGACTTTGACTTTGACTTTGACTTTGACTTTGACTTTGACTTTGACTTTGACTTTGACTTTGACTTTGACTTTGACTTTGACTTTGACTTTGACTTTGACTTTGACTTTGACTTTGACTTTGACTTTGACTTTGACTTTGACTTTGACTTTGACTTTGACTTTGACTTTGACTTTGACTTTGACTTTGACTTTGACTTTGACTTTGACTTTGACTTTGACTTTGACTTTGACTTTGACTTTGACTTTGACTTTGACTTTGACTTTGACTTTGACTTTGACTTTGACTTTGACTTTGACTTTGACTTTGACTTTGACTTTGACTTTGACTTTGACTTTGACTTTGACTTTGACTTTGACTTTGACTTTGACTTTGACTTTGACTTTGACTTTGACTTTGACTTTGACTTTGACTTTGACTTTAAGAAAGAAAATTATATGAGACTTGACCTCTGATGCATTGGTATGACCACGAAAGTTTTACTACCATCTCTCACGCTTTAGAATTAAGCGTGGGAGATGGTGGACCTACAGACCTATCAAAACAGTTTGCATACGAAAAGTTCCGTATCAACGTAGTACAGTGTTCCCTCAACAAGCTCATCATCACGACTCGCTGGGTCCGTCGGCTGAGCTATTCATTACGGCGCGGAGCGAGAGACCTCAAGCGTCATAATAATGTCGCAAAATGTGCCCATTGTCAACGGAAATGTGCTACGGAAATCCGAAATGACATATGTATAGGGTATTTAAATATTTGGCAGTGACGGAACGAGCAGAAGGCCCACCTGGTGTTGAGTTAACCTCCGTCTATTACAACAGTAATTAGACTTAGGTCCTCCCCGACTGAAGTATCCGAAGACCCAAGTAAGCACCCCGTTGCAGCCGTCACCCGAGACGGGGTTGTTACGTCTTGTGCGCATGTGATTTCATTGGCACCGACACACTTCTACCGGAATTCAGCAGTGCGAGTACACCACTGCTTGGCGGCGCATTGCCAAATGTGGTGGCAGTACTTCTCCGGGCGAACTTTGCACAAGTTTTGCTGTTACTTTCACGATCCGGGTATAACCGAACCGAAGCATGAGGATACCCAAGTCACATCGTATTCGGGATGCGACATCTAACGCGCCTGTCTCACCTATACACCACACCTTTCTATCGGAATACCAGCATTGCTTTGCAGAAGATGTGTTGGCGGTATTTCTGGATGAACTTGGCACAAGTTCTTCTGCTGCTTTGGGTGTTTTTCTGCAACCAGGAGACACGTATAAGGACTGCGAATACCCTACGTACGCGCGCAACATGGACCAATGGTTACCTGTGACAATTAATTGCCACTGAAATCGTCTTTGGACAAATGCTACGACTTGCTATTGCCCAAGATAAAGACACAACCCGTCTTTATCTCACAGCCACCCCAAATGTTAATAAAGACATTATTACTATTACAACACAAGACACTAATACGCCTACATAATGATATACATCAATTCACTGACAATTTCCTTTGTATTCGTACTCTCCAGAATTTATGGCGTTATGTTATGCGATCTTTGCAGAATTATGGTTATATGGGTATAATAATAATAGGAAGCCCCATTTGGACAATGGAAATATTGTTTATAAAAGATTAATTTAAATAAATTTAGGTTGAACGTATATTAAACTTATAAGTAAGCATATAAGACTAATTAAACTATCAAAAATATCTCGTAGCTTATCACTTGAAAATTACGAGACTGATTCAGTGATATTTTTGTTTTGAAATGTTGCAATTGTCCAAATTAATACAATAAGTTTTATGGAAAGCAAAATTGAAATAAATGCCCGTAACTAGGAAATATTTGAAAATACTAAAAGTATTTTATTTTATGGGATTAGTGCACAATTGTCATTTGAAAGCTGATTGTAGAATTGTAATTAAGTCAGGGCAGTGCTTGTCAAAACGGTTGTTTTAAAAGAAATCTTTAATGATGATTGCATAAACTGTTTTTGATCACTGTTGTTTCTCCACAAATACTCAGATAACAGTTTCTTCCAGCGAGCAATAATTCAGCGTTTTGTAGCATTACAAAACGTTTGAAAACAAAACAAAATACATCCCAGATTGTTTATGTAACAATTTTGTGCGCGACAAAGTAGCAAAGTTTTCACTTTTATTGGGTACTAATTTTAATTAGCAGAATCATAAAAAGCATTTAACATCTCGAGGGAAACCCGTAATCATTTCTCCTAAGTCCCTTTATTGCGCTGAAATAATTATTTACACAATTTGAAAGCTTTGATCTTAGCTTCCTTGGGAATATACACCGTGGATGCTAAACTGTATCATAAACTCAATTGAGTTATGATACTCAACTCAACTGAGTCATAAACTTTTATTATGATTGCAAATTTGGTAGAAGAGGTCCATGCACACAATTAGATTTTTATATATTTTATATATGATTAAATATTTCAGGTTACTTATAGCGTAGAATAGTAACTGAATAATCTCTTTTAAAGTACAATTAATGAGATATGGCACATAAATGTCCCACTTAATATTAACTTGAACAATAAAATAAAATATTATTGAAAATCGCCAGAAGATTCTGACTACACATTTCATGTGTGGTTAGTTGTTTACAAAAACAATAGAACTAACGACCTTATCAAATTAAGTATGAAGATTTGCATTTTGAATTACGTTGCACCTGTCACTCTAAGATAGAGATACAACGCCTCCTGCATACAGATGCAGGAATGAAATTACAGAATTTCACTGATATCTACATCCTTCTGCCACAGAAGCGCTGATGCATTGGCTGATGGGGCTAACCAGTGTATTGTCAGTATTCTAGACTTATTCTACCGAGAAAACTAACAAAATATTGTAGCGCGGTTCTATATCAATGCATTACATATTCCTTGCCCCACGTTATGCCCTGTCAGAATAATTTCCTAAAATCTCTATGCAAATGAACAAGGTTTTTTGAAAGGGCCAAATAGCTTTGAGCGTTTCATTTAAGGAACCGTCTCCCGAAATTGCAATTAAAGTCAAAGGAAGCTGGTCTTAGAGAGGCAATGTACCGTGATCCGGGGCATGTAAACGTATTAGCACGTCGTAGGTAATGGAACGAGAGGGAGAGAGATGGAAAATGGATAATTATGTCATGCTTAAATGGAAGAGCAGGAGAGGAAGTAAAGGAAAGCGTGTTTAAAACATCGTAAACTTTTTTCCATTGGGAATTTTTTTTTCTTTATCTAAAATATTTTTTCAATATTAAAGGTATCGCGCTTGGGAAAAACATGCATTTGAATTAACAACCTCTTCCTATTTTGAAATCGGTTTATATAAAACCAATTATGTAATAGGAAACATTGAAAATTCAGCACAATTTCACCTGTTACTAAAATATACAATTATTAATATAGAACCATTCTGAATCCAATTTGTTTCATGGAAAGTAGAATTAATAATAATGTTATTAGAAGATAATATCTACCTTCATTAAAGGTGCAGATAAAATTGTAGCTTCGAATTACACAATAGCAAAAAGAGATATTTAATATTTATGCTATCCTCTTTTTCTTTTCGAGTCAGTAGCCAACTCTGATGTCGAAAACTGCTTATCGACTAGAATAGCCGGGACCGACATTCTAACTTGCACGAAGCATGGAAAGGCTGAGTGCCACTAAACGGTCACCCATCATCCTACTGACCGGGCGAAGAGATACTTTACTGAAACGATCTTGACGGCTCTGGAGCTTAGTGCGCATAGTCTCGGGTTTGATTCCCGGGGCAGACTTTGTGTGATGAGCCAGAAAGTTTTTCCGGGTCTTGGGTGTTTGTCTCGAGTTTTTTATGATTCTTTTCCACGCCACCTGCGACACAGTGAATCCTAGTGCAAGGGTATGAGTGTATAAACCTTTATTTATACATCTTTAACACCTTAGCGCAACGCCTTAGAGTCCACGTGTGACCACAATGCTGGGTTTTATTTTGACCAGAGATTAAGCATTGCCATCCAGCGTGGCAATGCTGCCAGCATGTTGGCCAAGCTACCATCAAGTACGGCGTAGTTATATAAGCATTATTATATAAATATTTATTTAAATAAATAAATGCCATAAATGTAAAGCACATTATGAAATTGTTATGAACTTACTTGGCTATTACAGACTGCATAATCAGCTAGATTTTCCCGCCATCTTATTTTGTACCCACGTGGTTATAATTATCGATTGTCATTTGAATGTCACTTTTTACAACACAAATGTCCACAGATATGTATACACAACAGAAATGAAAACGTCAAAGCACTCGACCGCTTAAGCGCAGGTCTGCACGCAACAGTCACCAGTTTAATTGTCATAATTGTGCCACTTACCATCACTGAAAAATGTTTAACGTGAACTTCAAATTATCGTGCTTTTAATGTTATTAATGACATTTTGTTAGTTTACCGTCAATGGTGTCGGAAAGGAGCAAAATTAAAAAGGCGGTGTAGATGTATTATTAACGTTGAACTTAAGTTCGCGATTAAAAAGTATTATAAACATCTTTTTCTCGTAACTTGAAATATTTTTGTGTACATACAATCAATTTTCATAAAATAAAAATAAAAAATCATCGACTACTGTAAGAACATTGATTCTTTTGAGTTTTTCTTCTAAAGAGTCGGGTGGTTTCATTTTAAAAATTGCATTTTTTAAATCACTCAATGGAAACAAGATTTTGGTGTTGAAATATATTATACACCTATTTAAATAATGACTTTAATATTTGACAGAATGTACCTCCAAGATAGTCCCATAGAAATATCATGGAGCAATTTCACCCCTAAAGGGATGAAAATATTTAAGTCGGCTTATTCGATATTTGAATCAGTAATTTGTCGACCTTACCGTTCTATTAGTGTCGGCCGACAATTTAAAGTACCCTATGCGACCCGTTGTTAATGCTAAGGTCACGGTCACCCATCAAAGTGTTGACCGATGACCTTTCTTCATGTTAATTAAGTTGTTTATTAGGAATTTATGGCAAATAGGTGTAGGTCGTGGCTTAAATTAAAACTTTTTTCAAAGTTTCTGGACTCATTCTTTTTTTTATGTGAAAAAGTGATGGAACGAGCTGATGACCCACCTGGTGGTATGTGGCGACCCCCGCCTATGACAATAGTAATTTCACGTTTTAAATATTTTACCATCTTCTATTCAACACAGTTTACAATAAACAATATTTCTATTTCTATAATAATAATAAAATTTCATTTTAAATTCAAACACATAGAGTGTAAAAAAAATTATAATAAGGAAACAGAGTACACATAAGTTGATAAGGCTTGTTTACAGAAATAAGTTGTAACAGGATCTACACTAACATATTGTACATTCTATGTGCTAGAATTGAAAATAAAATATTATTAGTATTTATATCTCATCTACCAACGCTTGTAAGAAAAGCCTGCAACAAACTAAGCGTTTCAGTCTAACAGAAAACTCAAATTGAAATTATAAAGCACCTATTAAATCATTCATAATAATAGCTCTACCACAAAACGTTCGGCAATCACAGTAATCGTGTTTACTCTCACCAGGTCAAATACTAAAGTTTTCATTGAATTGCTCTTTTCAAATAATTCAGGGTAAACAAATTGTTTGCTTAGGCTGTGAAGTACTTGGGACTTGGGGCACGGAAACGGAACGATAGTGTTAAATTAAACTTTTTGTGCGCGTACTTAAGCTACAATACTGCTGTGAGCATTTTTTTTTTAATGTAAATAAGTGACGGAACGAGCTGAGAGCCCACCTGATGGTAAGTGGTGACTCTCGCCCATGACAACAGTAATGCGTGCGACTCAGTATGTGATCCAAATCTTTACTGAGTCGCATTCATCCTGCTGCGTCCATCACTCGAGACGGGGATGATACGTCTCACGCGCATGTGATTTCACCGGCAGCCACACCCTTCCACCGGAACACAGTAATGCAACCACCACTGCTTGGCGGCAGATTACAGATGTGGTGGCAGTACCTCTCCGGATGAACTTGGCACAAGTTCTACTGCTACTTTTGGTTGCTCCTTTAGCACCACCCAGGGGGTACGTGTAGGGAATCAAAGGGTACACACCTACGGACGCGAGCAAATTTTGAAGTGATATCTGTATAGGTTAGTTTAGAATGATGTTTTTTTCGAAAGGGAATTTGCAGTAAATACAGTTTGCCCTAGGGAGGCAACGAGTTATGAGGAACATGTACCCGAAGTAAACCCCTCGGGCGGTCGACCTCTGCGCATTCGAAGCAAAAGCTTACTATAAAATATCAGATTTCCTAAATGACAAAGCTGGGAAATGAGTTTGCTCCACTCTAGACGCAGGACCATATTTGCGAATATGTAATGCTGTCTCCGAGGGGTCTCTTGTCTGTTTCTTCCCCTCGAGTTGGTCGGTTAAACCTAATAAATAAGACTAGCTAAAACATAAAAACTGACTGCAATTTGACATATCTTGACCAAAAATATTGAATATACAATACCAAACGACACTTGAGATCTAAAGGAATAAATGAGATTGAGTTTTAAGATCTCTGGTCTCTCCAAAAGGAGCTTCACCAGAGTTACCGGAGATGATGTAATGAGGCCGTGACTCAGCGTATCCCGCAAGCCAAAGTGCAAGACCTGCCCTGGATTTGTCAAGCAGAGCAGCCAGAGCTCTCTCTGTGATTGCTTTCGGGCCCAGAAGGTCTTCCCTGTATGGGCAAGAGAGGCATTCTCTATGGGGATTGCAGTCCGGGTTGAACTCGGTTATATTTACTGCAACAGGTTCAGTCACCATAATTGATCAGCATCTTGCTGAGTAGAATAGATAAATTTGTTTTGATATAAATCGAAGGGACCATTGCTCAATAAGAAAATACATACATATGTTTAGAAGGAATTGCTATGAGTAATAAGTTCTCTGATATATTTTGCTTTTTTCTGGAGGTCTAAGCTTGAAATTTACGTTACCTTGTTTATATTTGTGTCATGTACAGTTAAAAATATATGCCTACATATAAATCACGCGTTTTCTAACAAAGTTATGCAGAGCCTCAATGGATCAATGGAACCAGAGCATCAATGGATAAAATACTTATTTAGCACCCCGACACAGAATTAACATCTATTTTTGTCACACAAATGTTTGTCTTGGGTGGAAATTGAACCCACGACCTACAGAGCAGAAGACACAAAGTCAAAGTCAAAGTCAAAGTCAAAGTCAAATTCATTTATTCCTTTAGATCACAGCAATCAACTGTGAGCCTTGAGAGTAAATTAATTAACGAAAAACCTGAAAGTTTACAATCGTTAATTATTTTGGCTTGAAACGAAGTTCAAACATTGCTAGCGCATCGAATTTAAAAGTTTGCAACACGGTGCATCGCGAAGCTAAAACTTCTTCGATTGGTCTTAATTAAAGGAAAACAAGCACGTACCATCCGGCCACGATAGCTGTATTGGCACAGGGAACTTTCTGTGCCGTTTTAAATTACCTACTTAGAATTAGATACATAAATGTGTATTGGAAGTGCCCATATAGGATCCGGTTCTCTTGCTATTGCCTCAATTTTTTTACTGTGTTGCGTTTAATGAATTAATAAAAATAAATAATAATAAACGTTTACACACTCATACCTTCTAGGATTCCCTGTGTTGCAGATGGCATGAACAAACACAGAAACACAAAACAAACACCCAAGACCCGAGAAAAAACTTCATGTTCACCACACAAAGTGTGCCCCGCCGGGATACGAACCCGGGACCTTACGTTTCGAAGGCAGGGATACTCCCAACTAAGCCACGGTACCATGTATTACATGAACCAAGTATTCATAATAACCTAATCGAATATACTGGCTTATTGCTACTTTTATTTCAATAATATCTTATTTTTACCCGTAATTTTAGTTTTGTTTCTTTAAATTTCTATGAAACCACGTAAGAGGTAAATAGTATCAATTAAAAAAAATATCTTGATTGTTGGTTTTCAACGGCAGAGATATCAAGATAATATACGCGTTTGTTTATTTGTTACCATTATTACGTGGATGACTAAAATTGGCCAACCCATCATTTTAATCCACATGTATATCTTTTTAGTTTAAATGAGTAATTCTTGTATATTTATTTATTTACATATATATTTACTTCGCGTATCTCGGAAGCGGCTCTAATGATTTTCTATAAAAGAAAAATATTTTTTATAATAAACTGCTGAAAATTGAATATAGCACCATCTCGTAACTTTTTGGGATACTTGATTGGTAATCTACTGTTTCAGATAAAACAATATTTTACAAAAAAAAACCGAGCACTGCTCGATTGCCTAGGTACTTATATAAACAATATATATGGTATATAAACAATGGTTGGTGATTTCCCAATAAAGATGTAAATAAATAAACAAACACAAACAAACCCGAACAGCCGAATTCAAACCGTCAACGGACGATATCAGTTAAAAAAAAAAAAAATATCTCCAAAATTTATTTATAACAAGGCCAGGTGCCTTTCCACCTTAAGTCAAAATCATAGCTGTGAATTCCGCTGTATGAATGAACGCGCGGTAAATGGACTGAAACGCAGGTGTGGCGTGTAACATGTGTTTAAACAAATTGATGACATTACAAGCTGTCAAACTCTATATTAGTTAAACACGGGAATATAACAACGTATTCAGATTGGCGCAGTTTGTTTTAATGTTTATGGCTGTTTTAAGTATACTCGTTCACTATTAGCGCTTCTGAACTAAATATTTGTTGATTTAGTTTTAGTTTTAAAAGCTTACATTAAAAAAAAAATATATATACGATGTCAGTTTTCTATTAGTTATTTGGTGCCCATAGTACAAGCTTTTCTTTTATTGTAGATAGATGGCATTGTGTTTTACGAGTTAACATTCACAAACTTGACATATTAGTTAGGTGTATTTATGCGAAATTGTATAATATTTTTTTTTTTGTTATTCACCATAATGTCATTGATCTTGGTTGTATTGGAAACAGGATTTTCGTTACACAATCGTTTGTAGGTGACAATCGACCCCACAACTTACAGCGTAGAAGGCAGAGATACCAACTAAGCAAGCCCGGTCGCAAGGGCAGTCTTCACTTAGTAAGTAGTTGTATGTGGTTGATCCGCTAAAATAGTGTATTACAATACAGATGGTAAGCAGAACGGTGCCCGCTAGCCACCATTTCTATTTTAATCGCGCCGACGATGTTGCCTCGTAAATAATCCATTTGGTATCGAACGCATGCAGTTCTTGGTCTTAAAAGCCAAAAATAGCCTTAAATAAACTGTGGAGCTGTTTCGTAGGGAATGTTAGCATAGTATAACGCAGTTTAGAGGTTCAATCTGAAAGCTTTACGTTTGTATTTTAATTTATTTCATTTATATAAACTCCTTACATGACTTGGTTGTTCTTAGACATGTCGACATTTTATAAAACAGTGTATATTAATAAAAATATAGAAAGATAAAAGTACAATGCAATTACTTGAAATATAAGGTTATTAACATGCTACAATCATATTAATTTAATTTAATCATATTATCAACGCAAAATAGCTAATCTATTCTTATCATTATAATAACCTAATCATAAAAAAAAAATTGGGGCTTTATTCAGATTTACTACACGGTTTTTATGTTAGTAGTCAGTTCATTATATGATAAAACTTCATGGTTATATATATTGTTCTGTTCCACGACAAGAAAAACATTTTGTAATATTTACAAAATGTAATAAAAATCTAAGAAAGTGCTTACATTTCAAAGATCATACTTGCGAAATGAAATTAATCTTTACATTAGGGGTTTCTTGCTGGTTCTTGGGTTTGGACAAGGGCTAAAACTTCTAATAAATAGGAAATAATTACAAAAATGCTTTCTCAAAAATTGGGGCGGCAGTTTTCATGACTAACATAAACATAATACGATTTTTTTATGAAATGTACCAATTACATGTAAATAACTATAATCTGAGTTGACTGATAAACAAACCAGATGGATATAGAGATTGTTTATCTAAATATTTCTCTACATCGTGTGATACTGTAATGTTTGTAGTTAGAGCAAAGTTCAGCGAATAATTTACTGCTTTACCTTGAAGATAATTTAATGCAGTTAGGTTTTGTTTAGATGGAGTACACGCATTCATTACAGGTAGTGTTTAAACTTTGTGTAAATTAATTGTTGCCAATTTTACCTTAAGGTTTGTTCACAAGTTGAAGAAAATTCACGTCCATTCATCACAGTATGCGTGAGGCTTTATTTAATTCTAATATTTTATTTATAATCAGATATATTATGTTATCATACCTATTTTTTTTTCACGCCTGTTCGTATTTATATTAAATTTGTCAAGAAGGTTACTACATAACCTATTCTTATTTCCCCAAAAAAAGTCGGTTTTTCCCATCGTTTTATATTGACTTTTTAACCGCGGGTTAAAATCAACTAAGTGCACTATATATCACACTTATATACAATAATTTAGGCGAATGTTTGTATGTGTCTGTGGGTGTATTTCTCCTTCACGCTCAAACAGCTATAACTCATAGGCTACTTTTGATGTATGCATTATGATTTTTGTTTTAGTTTGGTTAAATGATTTTCTATGTATTTTCTGTTATCTTCAAGTAATCAATTATAGTGGTCTATCTATTTTAAGCGAACATGGCAGAATTGATACAACATCACAGTTGAAACTGCGCTGGTTTGGGTTACATCACAATTCATAGAATCGAGAGATAAATGAAGAATTCGTCGAAACGACTAAAATATGTTAATAAGTTGTAATTTAGATCATTCTTGGTTCTTATTCAGCGCTGTTTCATACAATTATCAATACAATTTAGAACGTCCCCTACCGAAGTATGAGAAGACCCAAATCGCACCCCGTTACGCCCTAGACGGGGATGTTACGTATCATGTGCACACCGGAACACAGCAATGCGAGTGCACCACTACTTCGTGGTAGAATTCTTCTCAGTACTTCAGTACTTTGCATTAGTTCTACTGCTTATTTTATTGCTCCTTTAGCACCACCCAGGTACCACTCTTCCACTTTACACCTGGCAAAACAAGAATATCGTGGAACCTCGATATTTAATTAATTGAAACATTATCCAAAACAAATGAGATGGCTCTTCACCCTCTCATAATTTAAATTAAAAGTACACAGCGTTGTTTACCCAATTAACGAATATGAAATTACGTTCAACTCAAATCATATAATCAGTGTAATATTCTCATATTGCAATTAAAGTTAGTTAATTATCGAGGGAATCCGCAAATCACATTGACAAATTATACTTTGCTAGCGACCCGCCCTGACTTCACACGAGTGCAGTTTAGAGTGGTAATTTTATTAACATAATTCAAATGAAAAATTTAAAAAATTTCTTGCTTTTATCATTTTTATACCCGCCGTAAAAATAAAAGGTAAAAAGTTTTAAAAGAAATTTACATATACGCAATCTTGATTATGAAACTATTTAGATATTTAAGGATTACTATCTTCTACAATGACGAATAATACAATGAATAATAAATGAAATTCAAGTGTCTGTGCGTATTGTCAAAATAACAGCTTTTTTTAATGCATTTGAAAGTATATACGGCACATATAACAAAAAAAATTTTTTGCCTGTATTTCTGTCTATCTATCTGTTTGCTCCAGCTCGAAACATTTGGACCAATTTAGACGGGATTTTCACTGGCAGATAGTTGATAGTGAAAAATAAATTGTTAGAAACAGGGATACCTACCTCAATAACTCAAACTCATTTATTCCTTAGATCTCAAGTATCGTTTGGACACGTAAAATTTTACACACTTACATGTGCATAAAATAACATATAAGCGTATTAATATGTCACACGAGCTTGCGTCAATGTGCCTAAAGAGCTCCTATGTCACGTTATACGCTCACAAATATGATTACTTGTGTGTGTAAAAATTTGACGAGTCAATATGATACTTGAGATCTGAAGGAATAAATGATTTTGACTTTGAATGTTTTGATCTTTCTCGGTAAAAACATATCCGAGTGATAATTTTTCATAAGATAGGTCAAAATTGTTTATTTTGCCGACCCGCATAATGGATAATAAAATTGATACCCTCATAAAAATCCGTCCTCACTTTTTCTCATAAACCTAATTGTTCCGTAAAAAATTGCCTGAAAACGTTAATTTTATCGTCCCTTTGAACCGTCTCTTTTATTTTTAGACAAAAACGTAAAAATAAACTGGAATAAAAAGAAAATTTTAAATTATATTTTGCCCGAAAATCAAGCTATGAATCTGCTAGCGATCATCGAGGAACTCAAAACGTCAACACTCTGTTTGAACTACGAATGAGGTAACAAGAAAGGGTTTTGAAGCAGAAGTGTATCCAAAAATAAAACCATAAAACTATTAGAAATGCACCTCGCGCCGCGGTCGATGCATTGTTCATGTGCTCGACTGTACTGGTGATAGGGCGGTACGAAACGCTTCTGAGAGCTGCGGTAGACAATATGCATTTCGAAGCGTTTGAACACAAGAATTGTATATTAAAAAATATCGTAAAAAAATATCTTGCGCATAAATTTTCTATTTTACCCGACTGCGCCAAGGTTATTAACACTTATAACAAAGCAATTGACGAGTGGTGTTTTTGACTGGATTAGTATGTTAATAATGTTATACGGGTTTTTACTAGTCTAAGATGAAAAGCGACTCCAAGGATCAGGCTTGGGAAGTACTGCCTTCATTTCACAACGGGTAATCTGCCACCAAGCAGTGGTGCACTCGCATTGCTGTGTTCCGGTGGAAGGGTGCCGGTGAAGTCACATGCGCATGAGACGAAACATAAGCTAGTCTCGTCACTTTTACACATAAAAAAAAAGAATAATGGATACGTGATCACTCTTCTAGAATCGGTTACAGAGCTTGTGTATGTATACATACATACACTTGATAAACAAATCCTTCCTTTTTCTGTAGTCGGGTAAAAAATGCTTGTAAGAATGTTGTTGGTGATTCCTTGTAAGTCACTTTATCGTACATCAATTTTACGTAGGAATTACATTTTCTAGATTACACGTCCAGATACAAGATTCAATGTTGTAGCATACTAATTGTATTTTGGTATTATTTTATATTATCAGGAATGAATATAAAAACACAGGTATCACAGGGACTGACTTATCTTCTACACCTCGGGACTTCGGGACAGCACTAGGGACTTTTTATATTACGGGCAGAGGTAACCATTTCAGGTGGCACCTGTAGCACCACCCAGGGACGTGTAGGGACTCAAAGGGTACCCACAGATGCGAGCAACTGGGCCCCCCGATGTATGTTTAGTTGCGTTGTTACTGTGTTCTCTGGTTTCGATGTATATGTTGTAACCATATTTACGGACAATGCTAACGCAACGTTTCCAAAACCTGTCTAATTAGCCCTCAATTAGAGCAGTGTGAGGTGGTGATCAGCCTCAATAACAATTAGTACCTCGCCTCGGCCACGGTAAGAAGACATGAAGCAGTAGTACAACTTCATGCATTCAAAACCGTCGACTGTAGTGCACACGCTTAGCTGTTTTAGGTTAAAGAGCAATGCTACAGGGACGACTCTATAGTTTGATTTTTAATTGAAATAAAATAAATTAGTTTAATTTTCATAAACACAGAAAACGATTGTCTCAAAAAACAGGTAAAATATGATAATTAAACATACTTAGTACGGAGTTAAAATTATAAAATGTTGGGTGGTGACTATAAAGATTCGGCTCAGCGATACATCTACTGTTTGCTGGTAGTATACCACAACGCTGATTTTCAGTCGTAGCCTATGTTGGCATAATTGATGATTGACTAGATTTTTTTTTCTAACTCGTTTCATGTTTTTTTTTTTTAAGATCATTTATTGCCATGCTCTGAAACTGGTTTGAACAGATGTAATTTTGTTTTGTTTTGTAATTTTTTTGAACATATCAAAAAAGGTTATTAATTTTTAATTTAAAGTCTTGAAATTAATAAGAAATCATGATTGAGAGAAAATAATACAAATTTTGTACATACTTTTATATATATATCCAAAAATAATGAAACTAGCCTTCTGTTTGCCTGTTGAGATTGTGTTTGAAATGAACAATGACTCATTGGATGCCAAAGCACAATGCTTTCTGTTTATTACTTAGAAAGGTATTTTTCTATTATTCTTCTATTTCTAGTAATTAACCAAAATATGCTTGATTGTATTAAAAATGGCACGCATAAGATAATTTTATTCATGTGGATAACATCTAGTTCAAAACATTGACAAATGTAGGGATAGCAAAAAAATCGTACGAATGTATAGCGAATCTACTACGTACAATTTTTTTGGTAAAAAAGCTAAAAGCAAAATATGTGTTACATTCAATTTTGATTTAGACTCGCACACCTATGGTTCCCTACCACTTATTATATTAATTAGCATAAATTTCATCGTAAGCCAGTGTTCTGAGAAATTTTAACTGCCTCACAGCTCAGGTATAATAGTAAACTCTGCTTTCTGCAAGGATGTGGTTTCGATTCCCATCCAGGAGAACTTCCTCTTTTTGAAGTTGGTTAAAATGTTTGTGAATATCTATAAAAAAATATTTTTAAAAAGATTTTTTTTCTATAATAATTTTATGGTAATAATAAATTCTTTTTGACATTGACGTCTGCGCCTGAGGAGTAATTGAGCCAAGCCGCCAAGCAGTACACTCGTAAATCTGTTTTCAATTACGGAATGGATTCCGGGAAAAATTACACGATGTCATCTTGAAGTGACAGGCGTAAATATGGGGTAAATGTTAGGGTGACTTCAGAATTAGGAAAGAACGATTTGAAGATTCAAAAGCTTCGACTCTCAGGAGTATAAAAATATATAAAACACGATAATTTCCAGTCTCGCTGCTGGCATAAACACATGAGAACAAACTTGATGTTTGTGACACAAGTTTTTGCTGCAACTCAAGGTCAAACTCAAGAAGTCTTCACCCTAGGCTTGACAAATACCTACTGTTTATAATTTAAAAGTTTAAGAATAAATTAATTTAATCTGTGGTATTAATATTATGTTCCTCAATATCTCTATCTGTAAGCATCAACAAAGCCTTTGGTAATTTAATTATGCAATGTAACGTACCTGTATTTTAAAATATCTAATTCATTATTCAAGTAATATTATATTAAATTTCAACTTAAACTTACAAAGGCATTTTTTCTCACAAGTTTATTAATTAAAATTTTCAAGTTTTTCACTTTAATAATAAAAGATTTGCATTGTATATTCTATTTATTAGTTTAAAATGAGTTTGCCTTAAACATTGAATAATTTAACCATGTAACTCTGAGTACGCTTCTTGGGTAAATTTGAAAAGTTTTATTGTAATTGCTTGCTTGGAAAAGTTTTGAAATTCTATTGAAAAAATTATGAAATGGTTTCAAAAGTTTACGGTATTCAAAATATCAAAGAAAATCTCCAACTTGGTGCTCGAAATTTTCTTTAAGATTTTCTGTACTTAATTAATTAGTATTTCAAAACTTAAAAATATAATTTGAAAACTTGAAGACTGTATAGAGACTGAGACGAATGATATTGAATTGTGACGAAGACCAGACAAATATGAGACATGAGTAATAAACATATGAGTATTCTAAGTACATAATGTATATATAGACTTACTTATGTACATGTTAACTTAGAGTTAGCAGTATCTGGAGTCAAAACAATGTATAATATTTTGTATCAAAAGAGTCGTGGCCATATTGGATGACTACATATATTGTAAAGAAAACAAAGACTGTATTTTTATTTGCTCATATTTCTTTATGATAGAATAACAATGATTTCACCTGTAATAAATGCAAATCACACACAAATCATAAAATTTCTAGCTCATTGTACAAAATGCTCTCGACCGTCATCTTCTATTGGCTTGTACAATTCGCAAAAAAAACATGAAAGCTCACCAAATCGTCGTAGTAGTTCGCGATGTGCGAGTAGATCAGCGAATCGTAATCCATTTTGTCACCACAGAATCACTCACTAAGCACTGTTTCACTGATTCACTGGTTCCAGCCGCGGGCGTCGATTCAAGACGCATCGGTACAGTACGCTTCGCCGTGTACTAACGTTGTAAAGCTAAAATAAGACCCAATTTTAAACACAAATCTTTGATGCCGGTGCGTAAGTATAGAGATGATATAACCACTGCGGCTAGATACGTTTGTTAGCGTTTTTTATGATTTCCACATTTTGATTTCGCTTCATGAAGATTGTTTAAATTAACCCTTACAGAGCGTATATTAATTTAGAATACGTATTAAAACATTATACTGTGATTTGTGCGCAAAAAATGCTTTTTCATGTAATTAAAAAGGTTGTCTGTAGGCAGTACCATAGTGCGATGTAAAGAAGTGAATCAACTTTCAATTTAAATTGCTACAAACTCAATTTTGAAGCAATTATAATAAAAAAAACGGACTTATAACCGGTTATTTTTACCGATTAATATTCTTTATTGTATATATACAATAGATTTTATATACTATGTTGCTTTAAATATCCGGGACCACTGTGACGTCTACAATCCCATTGTACTCAACTGTCATGGGACGTCATGTCTACTTTTCAACTTATGTACGGCAAAAGAGCCCATTTATGCTCTGCCTAACCGAAATCAACGAAACAAAACAAACAGAGTCAAAGTTATTGAACTGGTTATGCGCCAACCGAGATTTTAAACTTCTGCAAAATGTTATGCGTAGACATAAAAAAAGAAACTTGGATGGAGCGATAAAAATATCTTAGCCTTTTAGTTGGGGTTAAGCAGAACTACGGTGAAAAGAGTGCTAAATGAATACCTAAGACTCTTATCATAATTGACTTTTCTAAGAAAAGAACATTATTTTCTTAATAAGCGATTGAAAAAATTAAGGTTATAGAGTTCACTGGCTTTAAGTGGTACGCGGTAAACGAACGAACGACGCGGAAACTTTTCATACGAGCATTGAAGTTTGCTCACGCCAATGAAGTAGCGAACGACAGATTAGCATGTCCCTAAATATACCTGGAAGCCCCAGAAATTCAGTCACAGTACATACTACCAACTTTACAGTTCCAATGATGTTTGAAGCGAGATTAAAGTGTGGTTACCACATGAACGTTCCACTTTTAAACAGTTCCAGAACATTATGAACACCATTGCATTCTCAACTCCTTACATTCCGCTCGCGGGAGGAAGCATAGCATGTTTAGAACGTGCGTTACTTGAAATATGCTGGTTTATATTATAATTTCCACACATTAAAGCTATGTATCACCAGTTATTACATTTTCAATAGAACTCATAAAGTATTTTATGATGTTACCTAATTGATTCGCTGATATGAGTAGCTTTGATACATATTTTAGGGAAATACTGCTTATGTGTGTTGCAGTCAACATCATATTACTTTTTAATTCTTATAGTTGTTAATTCAGGCCCCGAATGGTTTGTCTGGCTATTTAAGTTAAGCTTACTTCAAGAAAGGAAGAGGTTCTGTATTTTTTTTATGTATGTTCAACGATATCTCGGCTATTATTTTAACAACCGATTCGGAAAATACTTTTTTTATTTGAAAGGGTATGCTTTAAGATTAGACCCGCACAATTTTTATCAAAAGCGGTTCAATAATTTGGTTGTTAAATCAATAGCTAATATTTTTTAATAAGCTACCATCAAAAAATTCTGTTGGTGTACAATAAAGTATTCATTCATTCATTCATTCATGTGTCATCCAAGTAAAAGAAAATGGGTATTTTACTACTTTGAAAGTGTTGAAGTCGGTTTTTTTTAAATTAACTACTTAGTAATTAATTAAAAAATCTTGTAATTTAACTGGTTAAATGGTCAAAACAGTCAGTCTAGTCTTGGCTTAGTAATAAATAATTATTTTATTATTTATTTTGACAAATATTTATTTGTCATCACATTATCGATGATCGATGAGGTCTGTAGGGTTTTTACTTAAACGTCATTTATATTTTTCTCCTGTGAAACGTTAGACGAGTAATATAACGTAATAAGCATATTATGCTCACGAATATGTTTACTTGATAAGGTATAAATGAGTTTGAATTAGACTTTGAGGGACAAAACCGGAACAGTATAATTAAAAAATATATATATCCAAATCAGTCGACATTTGGTGCAAGAACAAAATATTCACCCGAATTGAGAACCTTTTTGAAGTCAGTTAACAAAAGTCACAGATGTTAGTAACTAAATTAAAATATCCAGTGTTCAGTACAAAATCTACCTTTCCATTGGGGTTTTTCTCGATTCGTATCAACGAACGAGCAAACCTCTTCAAACTCCGAGCTGTATAAATATTTGCATGTAGTTTTTCCGAGTCGTGGCGGTGACAATGTGGATGAATGGGATGGAGTTCTGCGCCTGTTGTTTATAACGATAATTGTGTTGCGTACGGCGCGCAATGTTTGTAATGGATTTGTTTTTACTGGCTGTGGCTGCCTGATTTTAAAGAGGAAATTAAAAGTATTGAGAGGTATGAAATTTACAATAGGAGCGGTAATGAAACATTTATAGAGTTTTTATGTGTTTTGGTATTGCCCAGAAGTACTGTCACTTAAAACATGTTTACAAACATGTTTAGCGACGGTAAAATTTATATCGAAAACATAACTAATCTTACCATCTCTTTCCTCTCGGGATGGTTGGTAGGAATAGATGTAAATTTAACAAATAGCACTAGCTAAAACATAAAAACTGACTGTGATTTGGCAAATCTGTTAATGTCAAAGTTAAAGTGCGTTTATGGTCGAATCAAATGCACAAAGATGATTTAGCAGTTATTAGAAAAAAAAATCAGGAGCAGTTTTAGAGCAATGTGTTCTTTCCTGTTTAGGGTCTATAAACAATAATAATTATATTAAATATACATAAATTTATATCAATACTCAATGTCAATAATGAATTACTTAAGAATATCAAAATAACAATAAGTACCAAAACGGATTAGGAGCAGAAAATACTTACAATAGTAAAGTAATGGAAATTTCAAAATAAATTATGAAAATTGTATACTAATACATCTTAATTTACTTATACCTATGTGTGCATGTAATGTGCCTAAGAAGCTAATATGATACTTTGAACGCGCCCGATTATATTTACTTGTGTGTAAATTTTGACGCGTCTAAACGATAAAAATATATCCGATACGTTTTACATGGTCGGAAATTGAACCCGTAACCTCGGGCTCACGTAACCATGCACTTACAACATTTAGCAGTCGACATTACATGTCATTTCAATGTTTGACATGCAAATAAGTGCAATTTTAAGCATTGATAATATTTTCTACTAGCAAAATGAAAGAAATATTTAAAAAAAAATTGTGCCTAATGCATTGTTTTAGTGGTCTAAACCCATCTTCGCATAATTACCTTTCTAATAAAACCTATTTGTTTGTTAGTTTAAAAGTCTATAACAGACATAGGTAGAAACAATTTTTGCGTTTTATATGTTAGGATGTATTAAAATGAGCAGAATTTATGGTTTGTTTTGAATAAAATCCAAAAATGCTAGATACAGTAAAGCGTTGGCTATAAAAATAAATAGGAAACACATGTTTGCAAATGTTATTGTTGGGGCCATCAATAAGAAGAAATGTTAACCGCAGACCACCTGGGCTTTGCCGCTCAGAATATTTGGCTTGAATTTTTAATATTCAACGATATCGTTCCATTTCGATAATGTTTCTCGAAATAGCAAGACCATAGACTTATTTAGATGATCAATTCGAAGGTTCTGTAGCTTAGTTAGTAGTGGCCCTGCGGAATGATTGGATACCTGGTCGGAGCTAGCTTTTTCTTCTTTTTTTGTATGTGGCCAACTCTGTTGTCCGAGTTTTCAAGCCGCCCGAACGCCTCCAACATAGCTTAGCGACTAGAATATCTGTGACGGATTATAACTTCAAAATTATAAATTAAAACCGTGACATTATTCGCTTATTCACAAATTTATAATAGTAATATTTATTTTATAAGTGTTAAATAGAACCATTCAACCAAACCACATAATAAAACTATGAAATACAAACAACTCTCAAATTGAATTAAAATGTACAAGACACGAGAATTCTCATGAAAAGAAAACGACAAGTTATGCCCATTCAACCAAAGTTGGCGCAAAGAACGCACTCTTGGCACGAAACGCGGCAATTGAAAAATGTAAATGATAACTAGCGGTTTATTTGGGTGTTTCCACTTAACTGGAAGTTATCCAAGGGCAACAGGTTAGATTAGTTGGAACTGTAAAATATAACTTGAGAGCCAGCGATCTGGTAATCAGGAAATATAGCTTTCGTATCAGCCTCTGTTCCCACTGTAGATTCTGGCCTACTCTCAATAATGGGCTTCGATCTATCACGGGAGCCCAATCCGGATTGGTCTTCGAATTTTTGGTCGAATGTCTCGTACATTCTTACGTTTATTCAGAGCTAAGCAACTCTCCGCCCGGTCAATATTTGAATGGGTGACCGTTAAGTGGCATTTGGACTGACACTTCCGTATTTCGGAGGGCACGTTCAGATGTTGGTCCCAGCTATTTATACTAGCCCATAAGATATGTCAGAGGCATTTGGGCGGCTTAGTCACACGAAAGAAGTACGGGAGTACTAGATTAGTATTGCTATTATTTACGGGCGGTGTAAAACCACTTAATAGCAGATGGCCATTGCTATACTAACAGGGAATACAAACGCAAAACAGCAATGCGAGTGCACTGCTGCTTGTTAGATATAGATGTATCACTACTTTTTATGATGAATTCTGCACATAAATTTATTTTACTGACAGGTACTGTTAAAGGGGTTCTTAGTCATAAAATAATGTGTTTGGAACGTTTGTTGGCGGTGGTACTTGGGTATATTTTACTTAACTGGAAGTTATCCAGCGGCAACAGGTCGTGCGTGCTTTGGATTAGCTGAATGGTGTGATATAGAAGGGTATGGAAGTGGTTTGTGGTATGGCTTTTGAGTAAAATTGTGAACAAACTTTAAAATGGTTGACATGTTTTTTAAGACTAAGCCTTAAAAATATAACAGACGCACAAACAGTAACACAAACACAAAAACCTTTAATTGAAAACCAAAGTTACAAAATGGCAACCAATTATGAAACAAAATATTACATTCACATAATTTAAAAAGAATAATTTTTGCAGTATTTTTCAATGTTTAACACATATTAGCCAATTGTGAACCAATCCAAATCCAAAGCTTTATTTTATAATATTTGTTTGGAACATGAAATTTGTTCTCGGGGCTTGGGTAGTTTGTCTTGTGGTTCTCTGTTTGCCCATGCCATTGCGATACAGGGAAAGCAGGGTAAGAGTGAAAAAATAAAATAAAAAAAAACGATGAAAATGTTAAGGTCCACTTATTCGATTTTTAAATTGCGTAAATCTGTCGCAACCTACAATACCTTTTCATGTAAATTTTTTATATCTTTTCTAGATACTTTATATCTCCCCACATATGCATCTATCCCGTGCGTTGCCAGACCGCATTCTGGGATCGCGCGATAAATTCTGTGCGGTCTTATCGCATATGACGTGTAATGTACTTGTTGTATCCTATTTTGGTGTGTTCCGAAGTTTCAGTTGTTTCGCATTTATTGCATGGTTGCGTTCAGTTTTATTAAAGAAGACTACAAAAATGACTACAAGTGCTAATTTTTTTGCTCCGTAAGTAACCTCCCTCTACCCCGCAAGAAATAAGGGATGAAAGTATAAAAGGCGTTTTTTTTTCGATTCGATAAATCGCTTGTCGAAATTTCTGTTGTCACTGATGAAAAAAAAATGATTTAAATATCGAAAAAAATCTGGTTCCTATTTTTTTCCCTTATTTCTCGTATTAGAGAGTACTCCATATCATTTCAAAAAGAAAAATCCTAATCGGTATACAACTGGCGAATAAAAAAATCACAGGAGAGCATAATACGCGATTTCGTTAACTTAGTAGACTTATTTTTTCAAGTTATTTTCTTATTAGAAGTCTATGGGACCAATCTGGAACCATATCCTTTCAAACATAATTTCCTTTCCTTCCTTTCAACAAACGAATATTCCATATCGGTTACTAAATGTCGAAGAACTTAAGTAACAAAGACATTAAAAAAATGAGACCGATTTGAAACAAAAAGTCGCTTGAAAAATACAATACGCATTCCATACACAGAAAGTATCGTATTCTAAACGCTCTGCCATAATTCGAATAGGAATTCGTCTCGTAAGCGAGATCTCTGCAGGCGCGTCACGTATGCATGTACTTGTTATGATTTTCCAAACATGTTCCTATTGTAATGTCACCATTTCGAGTCGTATCCTTAAAGACGCCTCAAATATATAGATATGAATATATTTTGGTTATTCCCGTCTCTGCGTCTATACGTGTTTACTTCAAGTTAACTGTTACAGTAAAGCTTGTTACACACCTATATTTTAAAGGTGAAAGTTTGTATGCATGTGTGTGTGTTTGTTACTTGATAAAATTTGGCATTTGGATTAACACATAAGCTACTTTTGATGCCGGAAAACTGCGTTAAGACTAGCTAGTAAATAAATATTCATGAAAATTTTGGTTGCCCTGCCTTTGGATTCGTCGTTGTGGGTACGACTCCCGGTCCCGGGCATGCTTTTTGTGATAAGTATTATTCGTGTATGTATTGTTAAGTGTTAAGAGAGCGTGGTGGCCCAGAGGTATAGACTCCAACTTTCAATCCGAAGGCCCTCTGGTTCAAACCCAAACGTGCACCAATGAGATTTTTCACTATAAAAATTGATGTGCGCAATACCACGTTCTCGAAATGGTGACGGAAAACATCGCGAGGAAACCGGCATGTCTTAGAACCAAAACATGGGGTGGGAAAATTAGAGGCTGGTACGGATGTATTGTTTATATTGTAAGTATTGTAAGTTTTGTAAATAATTTTTGTATTGTATAAATACATTCCAACAATGCTTTTCTAACAATTCCAACAGTAATCATCATTGAGCCCCTATTAGTCACTTCATATTATACTAGCAGCCCGTCCCGGCTTCGCACGGGGTAGTGACATAACTACAATGTTTGGACATATGCTACCGCGGAGTTTTTTGTAGACATTATGATGTTCTTCAATATTGTTGTACATTATTTTGTTCTATCACTGATAGTTTCAGCAGCGCATTCGACGAAAGACATTTTAAGACTCATTTTTCTACACCTTCGGTTACATTGTTCAAATTTTACCAAGGATCCCTAATTTTTTTCAAAATGAAATGTAGCCTATGTCAAATTGGAAGAATGTACCATACTATTGGTGATAGAATTTTTTAAATCGGCCCAGTACTTTTTGAGCCTATTCATTACAAACATACAAACATAGGTACAAATCTTTCCTCTTTATATTTAATATTAGTGTAGAAGTACATAGTTTTAGAATCATACTTATAACGCCCAATATAAAGTACAAAATTATTCGCCGACGACAAAAATGTAATGCAAAAGTATTGTAGTCTCCAAATTTACGGGCGAAAATACCACAAAAAATCTCCATAAATCATGAGGGCGTTAAAATTTTATCTCCTTGATTTATATTATCTACTTTTGTATAGGTATAGGGAATATTTTGCAACAGGAAAAAATGTTATTAACATAATGTAGGTACAACTGCACGGGGCTCGATGTGTTAACCACAGACGATACACGAGTTATTTAGTACTGAGAATTTTTATAGTTGCAGCTCGGGAGCTGCAACTCGTTCAGTCATTCGTAAGTAAGCTAATAACGCCCAGACCCTATAATTCACTATGAGATTACCAGAGATATAACAACATTGTTGTCTGTCAAGGAGGTCCTCAGAAATTTTGACTATGGGTTTGGTCTGTCTACCTCAAATGTTAGTTGAATGAACTATATGATATATACATTTTATTTACTATTATTGAATAGAGTTTGCGAGACTAAAATATTTCTTTCTTTCTTTCTATTTCACTTTAGTTATTCTACCTGAACATAATCCACAATACGTAACCAATGTCCTACTGTAATTTTCAATTAATCTGTTTTTTTTTTTGCTTCCTGTATAATACAGGCGCTGATGCCACAATAAAATGTAAGCACAGTGTAAGTGTATGCCATCTAGCAGCTGACTGAATGATTTGTAGCTCAGGAACTACAACTCCGGAAATTCTTATTAGAATTGCGTGCCTAAGTACGTGATTTGTCTGTGATAATCAGATAAAGCTTGACAATACAACTCCATATGGACATTCTTAGTACTGAACTGCTCGTCTAGTACTATTTCATAATTCGTCTATGGCGTTAACCTAATAATTTATGTATAACGTTATGGGCACAAAATTTCTTTCGCCTGAATTATTTAATCTACTTTTCCATTAGGGTTTCGGTGAAATGACACAATTTATATTCTGTGCGGATACAAGTCACGGGTATAACTTTATTTGAAGATTAGGGTCGGGATCAAAAATTTAAATTTCTGCTTCGGTGTAAGGATTTTTCTTATTGTTTTGAATTGTCGGCTTGTTTAGTTGGTAGCCCTGATTTCGTAGGTTCAATCCCCACTCAAAAACAAATGTTCTTCATTCTTCGACGGCTCCGTGGCTTAGTTGTAGTAGCCTTGCCTTCGAAGCGAGGGGTCCCGGGTTCGATTCCCGGCCGGGGCACACTTTGTGTGGTGAGCACGAAGTTTGTTCTCGGGTCATGGGTGTTTGTCTTGTGTTTCTGTGTTTGTCCTTGCCATCTGCGACACAAGGTATCCTAGTGCAGAGGTATGAGTGTGTTAACGTTGTTGTTTACTATTGGATATTGGATCCTAATAATACCCGATTCTTGTTGATTGTTTTTCAGTTTTCGGGTATTGGTAGAATCCTATAACTTTTGTGGTAGCGCGATTATAATGCTTGTCCCTTTACTCTTTGAGTACGAAACCTTATTTGACATTGATTAGCTCGTATTCTAATTTTATACTAGGCTACCTTGTATTACGAAAATTTAAGATAAAATAGATTTTTTTTTAGACTTTTTAACCGCGGGCGCATCTAGTATGATATTATTAATATATATAAATCTCGTGTCACAATGTTTGTCCTCAATGGACTCCTAAACCACTTAACCGATTATAATAAAATTCGCACACCATGTGCAGTTCGATCCAACTTGAGAGATAGGATAGTTTAAATCTCAAATTATAGTCGCAATTTTAGTTTATTGCAAATTATAATATCGTATGACAAAAACGTTAGCCACAGCAACGCGTGGCCCGGTCCGCTAGTGATATTATAAATGCAAAAGTTTGTCTGTATGTATGTTTGTAACTCCTTCACGCCTCAACGGCAAAACGGAATTGGATGAAATTTGTTATAAAAATTTTTGTTGACGAAGGGAAATCTGCAACAGATACACCGGTTGCCTTGGGGGAGACAACCGAGTTATGTGGGACTTTTACCCGAACTAAACCCCTCCGGCGGCCGACCTCTGCGCATTCGAGGGTCTCTGGGCTCTCCAAAGGAACTTCACCAGTGACCCTCTCGCACTTTGCCATGAGGCCCGTTCCCGGGGAAGGGTGCAAAGAGGGGAGGGGTCCCCGACTCCGCGTACCCTGCACGCCACAGTGCAGGGCAGCCTTCCCTGGGCCCGATAAACCCTTAGCTCGTACCCTGGATTAACACAAGCATCCTCTATCTTAACTAGTAACACCGCGGGTAGCTATAATATTAAAAATATATAAATACTGCAGCCCGTTCAAAGCCTGAAAGTCACACAAAAACTAAAACCGTTGATACAATAAAAGCTAAAATGTGTTGGAAGGAAGCTTACCCCGGGCAACGTCCGTTTTTCATGGAGGGTGGACTGCGCGTTCGATGCACTCTCTGGGTTGAAGTATGTCAGGAACGCACACCCTGGAACAAGGAAACCAACTATTTAATTTTTTTCTATGTGAAAAATTGCGGAACGAGCTGTGGGCCCGCCTGGTAAGTGGCGACCCCCGCCCATGAGAACAGTAATGCGACTCAATATAAGATTTGAATCTTACACTGAGTTGCATTAATCCTGCTGCGTCTCATGCGCATGTGATTTCACCGGCAACCACACCTTTCCACCGGAACACAATAATGCGAGCACTACTGCTTGGTGGCATATTCCAGGTGTGGTGGCAATACCTCTGCGGACGAAGTTGGCACAGGTTCTACTGCTACTTTTGGTTGGTCCTTTATCACCACCCAGCGGGTACGTGTAGCGAATCAAAGGGTACACACTTACGGACGCGAGCAACTGGACCCCCCAAAAATTACCACTAATTTACTCTTTAATTAAAATACGGCTCCTTGGCTTAGTTGGTAGTAGCCCTGCTTTCGGAGCGAGGAAGTCCCGGGTTCGATTCCCGGCCGGGGCACACTTTGTGTGGTGAGAAGTTTGATCTCGGGTTTGTCTTATGTTTCTGTATTTGTCCATGCCATCATACACTGGGAATCCTAGAGCAGAGGTATGAGTGTGTAAAAAAAAAATTGCTTTTTAAGTTCATTGATCTGTATCCAGTATAAAACAAAGTCGCTCTCACATCTGCCTAAAGTCGATATTGTTAATTTCTAGTAAGCATATAGCATACGGCAACAAGACTAAGACCCGGCAAGAAGGAATGCTGGTGAAATGTAATATAATTACAGAATGTGTAATGCGTTGCTCTTGTAATGTGTTGAATCTATCGAAATATTTGTACAATATCTTAATTTCTTCCTAATTATATTATAAACGCGCAAGTGACTATTTATTTGTTACGCTTTCAAGACTAAAACACCAATTCACAAAATTTAGTTTAAAAAATTCTTTCACCAATTGAAAGTTACGTTATCAGCGAGTAACATAGGCTATTTTTATCGCCCATATTTTAGTATACACATATATGTATCCCCCAGTTGGTATGAAAACCTTAAACAAAAGAACTTGCACTAAATTCGTACAGGGGAATCTAACATACCTTTTATTTTGTCGTCAAGAACCTTTGAAAAATATTTGCGGTCAAAATGAAAATAGGGGGTGTGCGATTTCTTTGCTCTCCAGTGTATATATGATAACCTCAGATGTATTGTATATGAGCAGTAGTGTTACTACAAGTCCAGACGCGTTATAGCTATGTACTCGTAAGATGGCGCCTGAAAACATATTCTAAGCGGACGTGACGTCAGTGTCGATGCACTGAAATGACATTCACTATATTTGCATAGTACATTAATCTGCCGCTCTATCGCGAACAAAGACGCTTATCTCGAAATTCCACCCCAGCATCAGGTAGGTTACCAGTTTGTTATTGTACATAAATTATGGGTTAATTGTATTAAAATTTCTGCATACGTGTACGCTTATCGACACTCCTTAAATGTACTGATTTCCACATTTTGTCAAATTACCCGGTTTATATGTTGCCAGGTGAAAATAAAAATTTTGGTCAGAATATTTCATAAATAAATATTGATTAGTGTTTTTTTATGGTATTTGGCTTGCAAACCTTATCTAAAGCATTAGCTTTTCCTGCAGTTTTGCTCGTTTTATTGATTTAATCTATTTAATCAGCATGAAAGATACCTTACCTATAACATAAAATATCTATTCCAGACACAAGTATTCGTATGTAAAATTTCCTGATGAACGTTGAGTAGCTAAGGCAAGAAAGCGTAACAAACAAATAAACTAACATTCGTATTTATAATATTATTATAACTAGCTTTATCCCGCGGCTTCGCTCACCTTAATGTAACAATTTTAATCTATAATTTATATCTGGATGAGAGGTACCCTATATCCTTTCCCAAACCCCAGACAACGTGTATGCAAAATTTCCTGATGATCGTACGTACCAGCCTCTAATGTTCCCACTGCAGGGACACCGGCCTACTCTCGATAATTGAGAGTGAATGGGCTCTGATCTACCATGGAAGCCCAATCCGGATTGGTAGATGTCACAAGTCGTCGAATTTTTGGTTCTAAGACATGCCGGTTTCCTCACGATGTTTTCCGTCACCGTTTTGAGAACGTGGTATTGCGCACATAAATTTTTCAAGTGAAAAAACTCATTGGTGCACGTGTGGGTTTGAACCAGCAACCTTCAGATTGAAAGTCGGCGTCTATGCCCCTGGGCCACCACGCTCTGATGATCAGTTGAGTTGTAAAGGCGTAAACGCGTACGAAACAAACTTACACGCGCATATAAAATATTAATTACATGGGATAGTTAGGGAGCATGCTACAGATGAGTAATATTAATTGTACATAAAGTCTATCAACGCAGTGTTAATAGTTTGGATAATAACAGCCAACAGCAAAACATTCAGCTGCATTGTAATCACATTTGCAGCCCAAACACACAATGTACCTATTTCATCGCGCAGCTAGAATTTCCAGCGGCCGCTAATTACCAGTTAGCCGCTTTTATTTCCGCGCGCGCGGTATCTAAGCCGCGGTAATCTGCCACCGTCACGCCCTCTACCGTACACAACTCGCTGTGGCAGTCGCAATTTCAAATGAATACGAAATTCGAATTTGGAATGAGTAGCGTATTCAGAAAGTTCTGTGATAGTTTCTGATCAAGGAGTATTTATTCAAGTTATTTTTTTGTTTCATTTCAAATAAATGCATATACTTTATTGTTCCTTTAAGAAATTAAAACTAGGTACTAAAAATGACAAAAAATTGAGCCGAAACATATATCATAATAGCTGCGGTGTTACCCGCAGTTTTCCGAAAATTTTCTATCCAACTTTCTTAATTTTTTCTTCCATAGGAACCTTATCCTGACAAAAACAAACACAAAAGAAGAATTAGCAAAACTGGTCTAGTATACGCGTGATGCCGTGATCAAGGGAATTTTTTTATTGTATAAAGCGTAACAAACAAATAAACTCACTTTCGCATTTACAATAATAACTAGCTGCCGCCCCGCGGTTTCACCCACATATTCCCATCCTCGTGGGAATACGGGGATAAAATATAGTTTTTGTTACTCGCTGATAATGTAGCTTTCCATTGGTGAAAGAATTTTTTAAACCTGTTTAATGGTTTAGGCATGAAAGCGTAACAAACAAACAAATAAACTCACTTTCGCATTAAAATATTAATTAGGACGAGCGTGAGCTATTCTATGTTAGATATACCAGTTCATTCGTCCTACTACGTTTCTGCGATGAGCATCATAATTTTATTTAGATTCGTTGAAACTGAATTCACTTTGCATTTCACTGTTCGGAGCATTCACAATCTACCAGTCCGCAGTCTAGTCACGAAGCAGAATATCATTTCATTAGCTCGCAGAGACAGACGATATCATATCCATTGTATTCCAACGTTGGTTCGGGTTTGAAATGGTATAATTAAACCTTTGTTTGGTACACAAAATGGTAAGATTTTAAACAGAATTCTGTTTAAAAGAAACTAGCGAACCGCCCCGACTTTACACGGCTGTACAGTATACGTGTCGTTACACAATTCCGTAGTACTTAATTTAATTAATTTCATTATGAGTGTGTAAACGTTTAAATTAATTGTAATTTTACACACTCATACACCTTTGCACTAGGATGCCCTTTGTGGCAGATGGCATGGACAAACACAGAAACACAAGACAACCACTCAAGACCCGAGAACAAACTTCATGCTCATCACACAAAGTGTGCCCGGTCAGGAATCGAACCCGGGACCCCTCGCTTTGAAGGCAGGGACTAACTAAGCCACGGAGCCGTCATTTTAATAAATCTCGTAAGGTTTAGCCATCACCAACAACACAATTAGCAGCACCCATACCCTTCCACCGGAACATAGCGGTGCACCACTGCTTGGCGGCAGATTACTAGACGCGGAGGCATTACTTCTCCGCGCGAAGTTCTACTGCTGCTTCTTTAACACGATCCAGGGGGTATTTGGAGGGATTCAAAGGGTACCAATCTATATTCGTGTCTCCAAAAAATTCTTTTTTTCCATTCACAACTTAATTTTATCAAACGTTCTCTCATATCATGAATCCAGTCACGATTCGAAATATCATTTCAACTCGTAGCGAAAGACAATATCATATCCATTGAATTTCAAGCGAGCCTCAAGTAGCCAAATGATTATATAGTCAGCATTCCTCACATTATTCGGATGTCTGGTAATTATTAATGACTAAGACAGTATATATTAAGGTTATACTCAATTCCTTGTGTTCCAGGTGGCATGTACCCACGATCTGAGAACAATCTTTACGGACATCACACAAAGTCTGCAACCGGGAATCGCAACCGGGCCCCCTAGCTTTGAAAGTAGGTCAATTATTTACTAAGCTACGGAGCCGCCAATGATTAAATTAATTCTTTTAGAATAGCATATAGTAGAAAGTAGGACCCCAGAATTAAATTTTATCAATTGCTTATTTTTATTATTTGTTGGCATATCTGCAATAATCTCCACCACCCTTTAAGTGATAAGATACACGTTGATAGTAGTCAATAGTTTAGTATTTTGTGTAAGGAACCCTAAAATAAAAACAATATTTCAAAACAGCTTATTTCTACCAATTAAAAGCCGCCTGAAATAATTCGACATGCAGCGAAATGCGTTAAAAAAACGCGTCCCCTCTCCACAAAATTCAATCACGTCTAAATAGGCCATAAAACAGAAGTGAAATCACAACAATTTACACTGAAAGCTCAAAAATTATGAGTTGGCAACATCGCGTACCGGAAATGTATAGGCGCAGGAAATGAACCCGTTAGCGCAATCCAAGATGGCGACCGGAAGCGGCCAGCGATTTATTCCGCTGGACCCTGAGAAGCTGTATGAAAGTTTATTGTAATGCAAATTCACGTTGCCTAGGTGAGATGAGACTGGGATTAGATTTACTTGCTTCTAGCCTCGGCGAGATATTTCGGTATGCAAGTTTTGTCGGCGTTGATAGATACTAAAGTTTTGTTATTGTTTGGGGGGAGAGAGCGTGGAGGCCCAGGGGCATAGACGTCGACTTTCAATCTGAAGCTTGCTGGTTCAAATCCACACGTACTCCAATGAGTTGTTTCACTTGAAACAAATTTATAATAATAACACGTTCTCAAAACGGTGACGGGAAACATCGTGAGGAAACCGGCATGTCTTAGAACCAAAAATTCGACGACATGTGACATCTACCAATCCGAATCGGGCTCCCGTGGTAGATCAGAGCCCATTCAATTATCGAGAGTAGGCCAGTGTCCCTGCAGTGGGAACATTAGAGGCTGGTACGGTTGGGGCACATATAACCATGTAAGATTGGAAAGGATTTGAACAAGCTCCAAGCTTAGTTTTTCGGTATTTGTGACCAGCCCACTTCCGCTTCAGCTTGCTAATACTGTGGCTACGTTAATAACTCTATTCCTCTGTCGGATTACCTCGTTTCGGATTTTATCCTTCAAAATTAATTCAAATATACTCTTCAGCATTAGTTTGTGGGTAGCTGCGTGCATACGAGCACCTGGAATCTGCTTGGCGGCAGATTCCAGGTGTGGTGATATCTCTATCTCTATATTGACATAATATCATATGTATGAACAGAACAACAGTGGAACAGAACCTTCTCTTTTTTTGAAGTCAGTTAAAAAGCTACACAAAATCTCACATTAATTTCGTAGATCCGTTAAGGCGCAATGTCAGCCTGGAGCAAATTGCATTATCACCGCGCCTTAATTAACTAGCGAATAAACGAAAAGTGAAATTGGCTGGCGCTTGCTTTGCGATCGAGGTTTTGTAGATCAGTATCTGGTAGATTTAGGCTAAAATGCCAATTTTTCAAATATAGGCGATTAAACTCAATATCTCCAACGCTGGTTGGAGCACGAATATTTTTCCGCATGAATGTTATAAGCAAACGCGTGTCAACCAATTTGAGGCCAGACATCCCCTTCCAAAAGGGCTGTGTAACTGAAGATATTGAACAAGAGATTGGATATTGTCTTATAGTATAGTCAAGAAGCATTGTTTTATAGTCACGAAGTAGCTATATCTTGTAGCACTACAGAATGTTTACCACAAATACATGAAAATTGAGTCTGTTTCTCATTTGAATATACTTTAATACATATAACAAATATACTTATACATATACTTTTATACATATAACAAACTGTTTGTCGGTTTGTCCGCAATCTTGCGAGACTTTCACTAGTTGATGTTATAAGATATCACTTATGCTACTTTTATATTAGAAAATAAAGCTAGCTTTTATGAATTTTTAATAGTTCATTGTTTAAGGGCGTATTTCTATTTTTGACTTTTTACATAATATGTTGTATAATCTGTTACAGGCCTCACAGCTCAGTTGGTAGTAGCTCTGCCTTCTGCGCTGTGGGTAGTTCGATGCCAGAACAGACATTTTTGTGACAAACATAGATATTCGTTTTGTAGATGGGTGTTAATACGGAGCGGCCCCTCCCGGGTTCCTCTTGGCATCACCGTGGGTGGCCAAACCACGGTTACTAAGTTTTCAGTGGTTTTATGTAGTATAATTTGCTTTATAAGCATCGGCAAGCGTGGAGCGCGAAGCGGTGGCAATTAAAAAATAATTAAAATTGTTGTAATGGTCATTTTGATGCTAAATATCTTATTTTCATTCAAAATTAAATAACTATCATTCATTAATTCATATATTTATCTCACAGATTATCTCAGTGGATAGTAACTCATCATAGATAGTTTTTTTTTTTTTTTTTTAAGGGTGATAAAACAAATGTACTAGACTAATGAAAAAAATGCATAGTATATGCTTTTATAAACCAAGACTACCAGAAAACCTAATGTATCAAAGAAAAATATTTAAAAAATAATATTATAAACACCAATTTTTATCCCGAAAAAGTAACCACGGATGATAGCGTGGGGCACAGCTAGTGGTAAAAAAGCGCAGGCGTGCGAAATGCCGAAAACAAATCAATATTAGAAAGTAAACGATGTTCAGATATCATATTAACGAATGTTCGTTCGAGTAAGGGTACCAATCAGCTCTCTTGACAACTTTTTCAGTTGATTTCCGGCGTGATCAACCTCTTAGAAATTGGGATTATCTTGCGGTCACCGCGTCTGCTCCTCGCCACTCTGCACGCTTGTTGAATCCATATTTATTTCGTCCCACGTTTTAGTGGATTTACTTGTACCTGTTTCAACTCGAGACAAATCCAGGAAAAACTGGCGCCTTTATTTTAATAAAATTACTTCTGCTTAAGAAAATTTCAGTTTTATTTTGTTTCTGAATAGGCACCAAGAGGCTTTTTAATGATGTCTTTAATATGAAATAATGTTATAAAGACAAATGTGTTTGTACTTCGAATGTATTTTTCCTCTGAAATTTTCGTAAATTCACGGATTTTGTGATGTTGAAAACTGAAAACAAATAACGCTTAGTGCAAAGATTTTAGTAACTATTCATGCATAATTCTTCGTACTTTTTTTTCTTTAATTTGTTGTTTCTTGACTTTAATTTTTGTTTATATTTTAAATGAATTCATGATTTATATTATAAATTTAAATTTTTATTTTATTTGACTGATATATTAACTATGAAATTATATGTATAATAAAAAATTATTGCCATTTATATAATTATAAATTTATTGACATTAATACGTACCTACATGCTAGATGTAGTTATTAATAGAATGATAAGAGCTGGTATTATTGTATAATTATTAATATCATGTTCATTGTAATGTCATGTTATGAAATATAATGACAAATATTATGTTACAAAATGTTATGAATAAAATAATCAGAATCTAATCTGAATTTACATATAGAAGTGGATGGAAGTGAAAAGTAAACAGATAAAAGTAGCATGTACTTAAAGTACATGCTACATTCAATGCTCGTAAGTGCAATGCTAAAAAGTTAAATCATTTTTCTAGCTTTGTTTTGTGCAAAGAAGAATATTTTGAACCCCATAGATAAGCAGATAAAGCTATTCGTTTTCTGCAATATATTATTGTATATATTGTTATTCCTCTTAAGAAAATTACATAATATTTAGCATTGTATTTTTAGAACCGGTATAGTACTAAATATTATGTAATAATCTCACTTCGAAGGTATAGAGGGCTAATATAAAAAAAGACGGGGCCACCTTTAAAAAAAAAATAGCTTAATTGAACATCAACACACTATTAGAAGAAAGTTCTAGATAACATGGATATTAATTACTTTAAACTCCAATTCCCTCTACCACGAAATTCAGCTAAAAATATAATCCGCTCGCATCAGATCGGCCTTCACTCGTATATCCATTTGTTTATGGGCCTGCAACGTCCATGCCTGCTACTCCTGAACCACCCTTATGGTTCCGTGTTCTGAAATTTTCATGTTATATATTCAATATCTATAGGATGTCCTTTTTATTATATTCCTTGATATTTGCACGCCAGAGTTCCGTATGTCTTTTCTGAGCGTTCGATTTATTTGATTGTGAAGGTTTGATTGTACTGTATACATTATTCTATAATGTACATATTCATTATAGAATAATATTAAGGTCAAAGTGTTTTTATTAATTTCTTGAATATTCGCAAATTTTATTTCGCATTTGCAAATGCAGACAATTTTTGATGATTTTTTATTTTATTCCTTTGTTAAACATTTATTTATGAAAGTGCTTACTAGAACTATGCAAGAAGTAAAGATATCGCGGTTAAGCAAACAACCGTGAATACAAAATCACGATAAAATAGCATGTTCATAATTTAAACTACTTTAGATTGGATATGATTTCAAAATAGGTACTAAATTGAAATATTCAAAATAGGCAGTAAATTGAAATATTCAATTTACAAATAAGCGGTTTACCGCGGAACCCTGCACCACTTAGCGTTCCCCAAACTCTTTCTACAGTCGGCAATTTGCACATTGCTACTTGACTGTTTACGTTTCCTTTCTGTGGCAGATTTGTTGGCTATTTTATGGCCACCAATTTTTTGTTGGACTTTTTCACGGAGGCTCACGTTTTTCTTGCTTAATTACGTAAAATATACTGGTTTCTCGTCAGTAGTTCGGCTTGTATACGTTTTTTTCAGGATTGTGCCTTCTGTATCTGAGAATGAATGGAGTATTATTATCGGTGAATAATTACTGCTCTTCGTTCGTAAGCTAAGTAATTGCAAAGTTATTATTATGTTGCTCGTTTTATTATTAAACTTGAATAAGAGACTTTTTAATAGAACGTTTAAGTTATATTACATTTTTGGGTTGTTATTGATTTACGCACTTCTTACTCTAATGTATTTTTTAGTACCTCAGTTAATGTTTTCTGTTGAATTGACTGATTAATAATAGAATAAAGTAATTTACATATTTTAATTCCCTATTTTTCGACCTAAGGTAAATAGTTCCCAATAAACTCATACAAATTGCTAAATATTCAAGAAAACAGACTGCTGAATTCACAATCTTATTCTTTTTATAAGCAGATGCAAAGTTTTTTGTTTTTTATACGTTTCCATTTTGTTTTCCATTTATTAACTTTGTTTAATATCAAACGCAAATGTTTAAGAAAAACACTTTAATAAAATAAAATAAAACAAACATTCACACAACCAAACCCCTGCACTAGGATTTTCTATTTCGCAGGTGGCATGGACAACAGAAACACAAAACCAACACCCAAAAAGGTACCAACTAAGCCATGGAGCCGTCATACTTCTATAACCCACTAAAAATATGTTTTTTTTAATCCTCTCTTTTCAACTTATTCAAAACAACTATTAAAACTCTTTCATCAACTCCTCTACAGTCCAACAGTCCAATTAACATCCGAGTCTAAACAAAAAGGTTGCAAAAGACATCCAGCCCCAAAAACTTCAGCAAAAAGACGATTCTTAAGGTGAAGTTTCCTGAATGAACATTGGCACTGACTTCTGTCAGTTTGAGAACTACCATTTACCGATAGCTTCTTTCTTCATTTATATTCTTCTTTTATATAAATGACTTTTTGACCTATTAGATAAATTAATAGCTACCTATATATCTGTAATAATATCGTCCTCCTCTCTCATTTCTATTTCATATTATTGTTGTGCCCAACAGGGTCCATAATGATCTGTACCTAATATTATAACATCTGCTTTTAGATTGTGGAATACAATAAACAATTGAGTATCGAACTTTTTCGTTACTATTTTCAGATTCAGATTTGTATGAATTTATTGAATAAATGTTACAGTTCGTTCTAAGTTCGTTAGCCTGCATGCAACCGACACTAGACCGTACATGATATAATAATAATACACTATTAAAATAAGAACAATTATTTTTGAAATATCAAGAATAGAATAAAATATATTATTAACACAAAAATAATAAAATCAATGTTAGCATCTTTTATGTATTCATCTTCTTGATTCTTGATCGTCAAAAGTTCTAGTTCTAAGGTTAACTAATCTAAGTTTACCAACCACTGAGAAAACCTAACCTAACTAAACTAAAATATGGTTTAGATTTTTTTTAAAGGAAGATTTTTTCAATTCGACTATATATGTTTGTAGCGCAATATTAAGTTAACTAATATAAATTTACCCACCACTGAGAAAACCAATACAATATGGTTTATATTTTATTTAAAAGAAGATTTTTTTCAATTCGACTATGTATGTTTGTAGCGCGATATTTCCTCCAAACGGATCCTTTAGCAAAGCTCCATGGTGGTGACCGGTTATTTCTGGCCTAATCCGGCCAGCATCGCATTAGTATTCTTTCTGCGACTCGGAAAGCCGGAGTACGAATTTTAGGTTAGTTCTCGCATTTTTTTTTGCTTGCCAACTGCTGGGTTTTTTTGGTAATGAAAGCGTATGAGAGTTTGCTTTGCAATGTTGCTATCGACATACGTTTGTGTTCAGATCGTAATAACTTATCGGGATGTTTAAATATTCGAAAACTTATTTATATTTAGTATTAATGCAATAGCGAAGGACCTGAGTTATACTGTAGTTGTTAGAAGAGGGAGGGGTAACCACTTAAAATTGGTAAACTTTACTCGCCTTTATCTCGTTCCGTTTAACTTTAGAACAAAAAAAAATAATGATTCGTTTTCCTGTGCAGGTATTTATTTTATTTTTCCTACAATCTTAGAGAAAATAACAGTTAGCATAAAGACAATAAGTGACAATGATGCAGAAAACTATTTAAAAGTTCCCACAAAAATAACTTTACACATAGCTAGCTGTTTCGAATTCGTTTGCATGGAATTTAAGAACTTTTTTCCGCGAAACCCTATCTATATCTTTTTCAAAAATAAAAGTGTCTGTTAAAAACATAGGCTATGTTACTGTTTTTAAGTGCAACCATTTCGTAGATTAGCCGCAATACACAGACATACAGACAGATCGATAGACAGTCAAAAATTGTTTTAATAATTTTTTGTTATAACTTTTAACATATTACATACTACAATGCAATTAGTAGAAAGCTGTTTTTTACATTACAAACAGAAACGTAAATATTATTTAATTGTATATTTATTGCGCATATATTAAATATCATTATTTCATTCCCAATGATATGCATCCAATTATTTTGCCCGGACGGAAGTCAAACCGACAAGTTAAGCAATTACGGATATTCTAGCATGCACTAAACATTAAAAGATTGTTAATCAACAGCAACAGTATAATAACGAAACAGCCAATTAACTAATTGCGTTGTAATCACATAAAAGCAAAGCTTTCACCGAATGTTCACGGGCAGTGATAATTGGAGTGAGTTGTTCTGACATTTGACGTGCCTTTTGTTGTGTTCTAAGCTAAAAGATTTTGCTTGGCCTCTGCTAAAGTTAATACATGCCATCGCTACATTCAACTGGATAACTTCCCTGGTTTACGTAAATCAGTGGAAAGATTTTTGATTCATAATTTAAGAGGTTTAATAAGCATACGTTTTATTTCGAGAATAATCGTCACCTATTTGGTAGTTTTTTATCTGAAGTCTGTTAAATGCCGTCTATGCTAATATTCTCGTATCTATTTCGCTTATGGTAGAATTCGGTTTTATTTAATAAAATATAGAGGAAAGTAGGGTTTTAAAGTGTTGCGATACAATTCTTGTTGTTCTGTGATAGACATGCAAACGTTATTCAACGTTTTAATTTAGTTTGAGTAGAGAATAAATACTATAAATGTAAAACTAAAATGACCCTCTTTAAAATAGTAAATAGTAAATAAAATAGTAAAAATAGTAAAATGGTACTTTTTTTTGTAAAAAAATACGTCACAGCTATTTGTCTTTAACTTTTTTAAATCTCAGTGTCACAGCGCATAAACCCGACACAGGTTCATAAGCCGCAATAAACTTGTACTTAAAAGCACAATTAGGGATAATATGATCCGCCGTACTTAATCCGGGTGCACGTTATACCTACTTAACTGATCCTGTCGCGCTCCTCGGAAGCAGCTGGGGCATTCCGTAATTTTAAGTCAAAGTCAAAGTCAAACTCATTTATTCCTATAGATCTCAAGTATCATTTGGACACGTCAAATTTTACACATGCATGTACACATGTTTAATCTTAGAGGTTTTAGCTATGAACTATGTAAAAAAGTTCACAAGCGTTTGAGATCACCAAAAACACGGATTATCTGTACAAATATATAAAATTGAATCTTTTTTTAATATCAGATATTAACTAAATGCATTTGAAAGTATAAGTATATAATACTTATACTAAAAAAAACTATTTTTGTCTGTCTATCCGTTTGTTTTGGCTTATCCTATAAACAGCTGGATCAACTATCTTTTATGGAGTAAATTAGTAATTTTATTCTAGAAAAGATTGGATTTCTGAGCAAAAAATAATTCGGGAGTGACAATGCCCAGATTACAAACTTAATGCACCCTTCTGATCGTTGCAGGTTTAAAAGTGATGTATCTAAGTTATTCTTTGATATTTAATTAATATTAAAAAAAAAAAATATATATATAATCCTCTAATAAATCAGTTTTAAGATTACCGTTAAAATACAATAATCCATTAAATATTAGCAGGCATGATACATCTTCTATTCCAAAAGAAGTTTCTTAAAATCGCCCGAGGATCCAGAAGGAGGAAAGTCGAGAGAACCCCTTAACTTTCCTTTGCAGTGGAAATCCAATAGTAAAACTAAAAGTAACTTAACATACAACATATTGTATCGATCTACAGCTCACTTGTGTTTTGCTTTCTGCGGGAATGAGTTCATAGGACAAAAATTCATGTGACGTAGATGTTTGTTCGGTGTCTGGGTATTAATAATATTACATATATGTATTGAATCGCAGCCAAGCTTACCTGGATGATTAAATATCACTAACTGTGGTTTCACCCGCGTATAACTTAAATAAATTTAGCGTGATGCTTAGTTTGGAACTAGATGGCGATGTATATTTATATATACTATCTTATTAGTTTACAGGTAAACTTATACAGCAAAACCCTATCTAAACACAAAATTCCAAATCGAAATCGTTAAAGGAGATTATCCTCTCAAGAGGAAAGTTTCTGAGATACGCGAAATAAATATACAAATAGATAATTGTATTCTGTAAAAACGCATTTTTTTCTAAGCGAAGCTCGGCCGCCCATGTACTTATGTAAATACCTTACCTTGACCTATGCTTAGTTTAGAGCTAGATGGCGCTGTGTGATATATATATATCTAACGCCAACCTTATTTATTGAATGAAAACGGTTGGCACCAATTACATTAATTAAAATTAAAGACAGTATATAAAAAAACCAAATAAAACCAAGTACATTTAGAATTTTACACAAAAAGAAAAAGGTAAAAAATAATAATTATTCCTCTCTCTGCAGCCCTTCTTTTTTTTTTTTTTTTTTTTTTGTCAAGGGGGAAATACTTTGCGTATACCCCACGCCTTGGGGAGGCGTGGGGTTATGTGTGACTCACCCCCAACACTACTCAGAAATAGCAGTGCTGGGGGAATACACACTAAAACCCCCTTTACGGTTCTCTCTACAGCCCTAGCCACCGACTGCTTGGGTCTTACTCCGCAGTAGGTGGTCGTCCGTTTTTATATATATTTTTACTACAATGTTGTTATACTGTTTATTTTATAAATAATGTATTATTTTGTACTAAAAAATATATATAAAATGAAAATGAAAATAAATAATGAGAAATAATAATAACAAATTAATCAGCATTAATTTAATAAAAATATGAGCTTGACCCAGCCACGTGACCTGTGCTATGGCCGTGTTATGAGTCCCGGATGTAATCCCACCGTAATTGTTGTCCGAGAATGCCTTGAAAGTTGCTCTAATTGCCGGAATAATATGAGAGATCCTTGATCCCGGATTAAAATTTGGTTTCGATAATTGCCACGGGAAAAGTTTAATCGTTGTATGAGAAACTGCTTCCCTTCAAATTGCATTTATAAACGTGTTATAGTAGCTTTATTTGTTTTTAGAGGAATGTTTTGGGTAATTTGGAGTAGGTACTCTATGTTTCGGGATCAATTTTAATAAATTAATAATTTATGCTTTCTTATTTATTTGATGCTGTGAGTACATAAATCAAAACGTTCATATTATTTAAGCTTTCAACGAAAAAAAAAACAACGTTAATACACTCATACCTCTGCACTAGGATTCCCTGTGTCGCAGATGGCATGGACGAACACAGAAATACAAGACAAACACCCAAGACCCGAGAACAAACTTCATGCTCACCACACAAAGTGTGCCCCGGCCGGGAATCGAACCCGGGACCCCTCGCTTCGAAGGCAGGGCTACTACCAACTAAGCCACGGAGCCGTCGATTCAGATATAATAAAGTCTTTATTGTTTTGTTTTTGTTGTAACAATTTATAAATCATAGAATATTTATATATTACACTATTTACTATAATGTATATGAATAAATAATTGATATCCCTAGATAGAAAAGAGTATTTTTTTCCGCTGAAAGCTTGACTTAAGATACCATTCGATTTAAATTCATCTTTTTTTATGTGATGGTTATGTTAACGGCCCGCCTGGTGTCAAATGGTTACCACCGCCCATAAACAACAGCACTCAGGTCAGGTCAGGTAAAATGCGAACTTATAAATGATTATTTAAATTAAATTATGTATCCAAGCTATTTATATATATACACACACACCAACATGCCCCATCTATTTTTCTCTTTTATCTGCTCCATCCAAAGGTTGCCTGGAAGAGATCGCTTTTAGCGATAAGGCCGCCCATTTTGTTACTTTATCGTTAATATGTTATCGATATGCATTTTTTATGATTGGTGATTAAAAAGATCTATCTATATGACTGGGATTTTTCATTAAAGTTTTTGGCAGATTTCATCGTCTTTTTCCTTGTACGGACAGTTTTTATCACGGGATTCCACAGCTCGTTCACCTTATAAATAAGATGTGACCTCCACAAACGCAATAAGCCGACGATGTAACATATAACATGATCGCAATCGAGATTCGAATCCCGCTGAATTCGCACTCCCGTACCCGGCCTAATGGAACCACGGGAATCAATAACTGCTGACCGTCTCATTACGGAACCCCACTTTCAATCAACACCCCCTAACAGGAACCGAACCTTATTACCATTGGGTGAGAAGCTAAATTTGCTCGGTGGAAACGCGGTGGTTACGACTGTTGATGGTGATGGGCCCAATAAAAGTGTCAAACTGCTATGTCCGCACGAAAGAAAACAGTCGACGTTTTATTGACTATGCAATAAAATAAAGGGGAAATTTTCTGTTGATAGTAATGATATTTGGAATTGGAGGTGCGTTTTTATAGTACAGTTGTCATATTATTGAATCTAATTATCGATAAATATTGTGGCTTAGTCTCTGGGAATGCCGATGGTAGAACCGATGATATTGTGATAATTCTAGTATTTATATGTAGAAGAAATATTTATTGTACGACTCCGTAGCTTAATTCGTAGTTACTTGCGTCCGTAGGTGAACATAGTAATGCGAGCACTGCTGCTTGGCGGCAGATTCCAGTGTGGTGGCAGTACCTCTCCGGACGAATTTAGCACAAGTTCTACTGCTACTATTGGTGCTCCTTTACCAACCAGGGGGTACGTTTAGGGAATCAAAGGGTACACACCTATGAACCCAAGCGACTGGACCCCCCCAGAATGAAAATTCATTCATTTTATGAATGCCAGATATATAAAACTTAATATATAAAACACAAAAATTGTTTCTACCTATAACTGTTACAGACTTTGAAACCATCAAACCGATGTGCCCCAAACCAGTTTCTATAGAAAGGCAATAATGCGAAGATGGTTTTAGACCACTTAAACAATGCATTAAGCACAAAATGACATTATTTTTATATTATAGCATAGTAGCACACGCCAGATATTCGCTAGTAACACAAATTTTCATGGTTAATATCATCCCAGTACATGTTTGAACTCTTATTAATGCAATTTTCTACCGCAATTTTTAATTTCTTGAGTGTCAAATCAATAAATTTGTATGTCTATGTTTATGCACCGCTAAATTTTCTCCAAATATATTGACCTACATCCCCAAAAAGCTTGGCTAGAGTCGTCGCGGTGAAAATTTTAAATTCGCCTCATCATTAATCATCCGGAGGCCGTAGCGCGACGTCGTAGACAACATATAACAAACGGTCGGGTTAAGTGCTCTAGCCGTCTCCCTCTCTCGTATGATGGTAGAGCGAGAGATAAAACCCATATTTCAGTGTCGATTCCTGTGTGCGGGACAAGATCCGTATTTTCCTAAACAAAACTTCGGTTTGTATTGAGATATTGGTTTGGACGGTTTTGCTCGATTCTCTGCGTTATTTGAGTTATATAAACTTAGAATGATTACGTATGATTAATAGGTTCGTTACATTCATTGTTTTGAACTTAAATTCTTATTATTATTCTAATTATTATTATAAGATAAGACATTTATTCATTGTACATTCAAATATGAAAGTACAGAGGCAAAATTAAACATTTGTCTATTGTGGAAAAATTAAGCGTCGCTACTGCATAATATTATAAATCAAGAGATATAGAAGGAAACAGAATAATAGTAGTTATATTCCTTGTACAATTTTAAAATACTTCTTAAAAACTTGCAGAATAAATATTTCATATAGGACTTGTACAAAAGAAATTACGGAAGAGAAATTACATAATAACCGGCCAATTTTGTAATATTACAGTTTAATCTTTTCTTATCGTTCAGACCTATTTATAATTATCGTAGGTACAATTATTGTCTTGTCGACAAATTAGGGAATGTTTTATTTACGTGGGAAAGCGTTGAATAAGTTATTCGTATTAAAACAAAAGCCGCGATAAGCCTGACACCCAATGGATGTAACCCACTAGGGAAAAAGAACCATTAAATTTCAAGGAAATTTTCATGGAATTTTTGATACGCAGATCTACTGGGCAGGTTTTACATAGGTGTTAAACTTTTTAACATAAAACTATTTCTCTTAGAAGCACTATATGAAATTGTTTAACAAATAAACAGTTCAAATGAATTTAAAAAAAAAATCACTATAAAAGTCTTTTAGTGAATTAAAAAACAAATGATAAAGCTATTATATTATAAACAATTATTATTAAATATAAAATATATTATATTTTAAACGATCGATTTACATATAATAATTTTTTTCGTTATTAAGCTTTATCGCGTAGCTTATAACACGTAGAAACACGATTTGAAACGTTGGAATATATTGGAACGTTTCAAATCGTGTTTCGAACTGAAAATATTTATTGGTTCACGTGATCTCTCTCGAAATTTTTGAATTTTATTGGCTCCAATCTATGACGCCATGTCAGTTATTCATCCGGTACAATTTCGCGTGATATTATATCGAAATACCACGAGATATTTCGATAACCGAAAAAGATTTTTGTATAAAATACAAGTAAAAATCAAAACAAAACATAAAAATATACATATGAAAACATGGGAAAACCCATTGGTTAATTGCAATTAATTGATGATTTTCATACTCCTGAACAGATCTTCATAAACTATAGCTGAGACCATCGCGATGACGTCATCTTTCAAGCAGAAAGACCGCATCAAAATCGATTCATCCGTTCAGCTATGATGCCACAGACATACATTATTACAAACTTTACAAACTGATAGCACCCCTTTTAGACTACCCCTTTTTTGGGGATTTATTTATTTATTAACAAAATCCACAGCTCTTATTTATTAACATGTATTTAAAATAATCTTGACCTAAAGCCAATAACGGATTTACATTATACGGAGTTTTACATGTAGGTAAATAAATTAGCGACAGTCATCTTAAGCCGACAATATAATCAAAAATTACTATACAGAAATGCACCTACAATAATTATTAATGATGTGTGTGTATGAGTGCGTTAAAATACTATTATACAAATTGAAACGGCAATTTCAACTCACCTTAAAATCGTATTTATCACGTCCTACTAATGTACAGACAGTTTTTAATAATGCAAAATCATCGATGTATCATTCGGGTCAACCGGCGCGGACGGTGCGCTTTAAATATGGAACAATGGCCGGTAATGAAGAGCCGACGAGGTGTGCAACGTGCTGGCCGAAGCAGATTGCTGCAACGTGCATACCTAGCTTGTTATGAAACTAAACTAAAACTGAACTGAAACTACAATAAAACTTTTTTGTTATAATTACCGTATGTTTGTAAAATGTTTTTGATATGACTATCGTATTTGGTTTCAAATGGTTTTAGTAAAGCTGTTATTTTGACATTACAGTGTCTGTACATCCTGGTAATCTACCGCATAGAAGTGATGCAGTTGTATTGCTGTGTTCCGGTGGAAGGGTATGGGAGCCAATGAAATCACAGTTGCAAGAAACGAGATGCGACTTATGTCTTCTTATTCTTTGGTTATAAGACATAAGCCATATTGCTGTTATGAAACATCATGTGGGCTAGTTCGACTTGTACCGGCAGCCACACCCTACTACCGGAATACAGCAATGACAGTGGACCTCTGCTTGGTGGCGAATACGGTACAAGTTATACTGCGTTTGGTAATTTCTTTTGCCCTGGGGGGACACGTGTAGGGATTCTGAGGGTACTGATCTACCGACGCAAGCAACAAGATAGCTGATTTTCACCCTCGATCAAAAATGGGTGTTATAATTTTTAATTTTTAATTTATTAAGGCAACTACATTCATAATCTATTATTACAAATACAAATATAGGCTTAGTACAAATACAAAGTATGACAAAGAGTTTTTTTTTTTTTTTTTTTTTTTTATTCGTTATAGGCCATCGTTTGACCGCTATCTCACCTGATGGTAAGTGATGATGCGGTCGAAGATGTAACACGCTGGCCTAGAAAGTACCTATTCACTCTACTCTTAAACATACCCAAATTGTACTGCTCGGGAAAAAGACACGCAGGCAGCGAATTCCACTCCTTTGCAGTTCGGATTAAAAAGGAGGACTCAAACCGTTTTGTGCGAATCCGAGGGATTTCCACTGTGTAGGGGTGGTACACCGCCGAACGTCTCGTCGTCCGATGATGGAATGGAGATGGAGGGACAAGCTCGTGAAGTTCATACTAGTGTTACTATTACCTAAACTAGGGCATTAGATTGCCCTGTATAATAATAAATAGGCATAGTGCCCACCCTCGGAAACGAAATTATAATATCGGATATAAGTTTGTAGTGTGTATCTGTATGTCTGTGGCATCATATGTATCCCCTGAACAGGTGATACTTTGACATGTGTTTAAACTATTGAAGTGATTACTACAATAGTATAAAATGAAAGCGTGATGGCCCAGGGGCACAGACGCTGACTTTCAATCTGAAGGTCGCTGGTTCAAACCCAAACGTGCACCAATGAGTTTTTTCACTTGAAAAGTTTATGTGCACAAAACCACGTTCTCGAAACGGTGACGGAAAACATCGTGAGGAAACCGGCATGTCTTAGAACCAAAAATTCGACAACATGTAAAATCTATCAATCCGGATTGGGATCCCGTGGTAGATCAGAGCCCATTCACTCTCAGTTATCGAGAATAGACCAGTTTCTCTGCAGTGGGAACATTAGAGGCTGGTACCGACGGATAAAATGAAAAGCTCCTAAAATCAATTATTATTCGTGTTACCGAGATATTTACCATGATTTGTGAGTTTTGTTGACTCCCGATATTTCGACGCAGTTACATGCGTCATGGTCCCGGGCAAACACGAATAATAATGTTCATAACCATGATAGTTTTAAAATTTATATCTCCTAAAATCAAATCCAAATCCAAAACGTGCACATAAGGAATTCCAATCAGGTACAATAAACAAGTTTCCAACAAATTAGCGAGCTTCCAAACCGACAGAGCTCGATCGGTTTTCAAAGTTACACGTCAAATAAATGCGAAAAGAATTTGTAATCTAACCGAAATTGGCTTATAAATATTTTTACAATACAATTTTATTTTACGCAAAATTTAAAAGCCCCAGACTTGGTGAATGGTAATGAGCTGATAATCTTCAAACAGATCTTCATAAATTATAGCTTTCAAACAGAAAAAAACGACGTCAAAGTATCACCTGTTCAAGAGCTATTACGCCACAGACAGACACACAGACACACAGATACACAATACAAACTTATAAAACCCATTTTTGATCGAGGGTAAAAATTAGCTATCTTGTTGCTTGCGTCGGTAGATCAGTACCCTCAGAATCCCTATACGTGGACACGTATAGGACCCCAAGGGCAAAAGAAATTACCAAACGCGGTATAACTTGTACCGTATTCGCCACCAAGCAGAGGTTCACTGTCATAGCTGTGTTCCGGTAGAAGGGTGTGGGTGCCGGTGAAATTATAGGCTCATAAGACGTTTTATCCCCGTCTCAGAGTAACGTGAGAAGGCTATAGTTGTATCGCGATATTCGACTTTGATCTTCTCACACTGGTTAGGTAAGACAAAAATATTATAATTTCTTGTGTTTTCCGTTAATAACTATTTTCCATTACGTAAATTGAGTTAAAAATAGAAAAGAAATAAGGGAGTCAAATAAGGAAAAGTTTTTTTTACTAATTTACTGAAGCAAAACAATTCCCTAAGACCCCCAATCTCACTAACACTGTGCGTTCACCTTCTCTCACGCAGAACGATAAGAATAATAAACTTGTAGAACGGAAATGTATTGCCGCAATAAGTGAAATAGTTTACCGAATACTTCTGGAAAATAATTAGAATCATACAATATAAAATTTCAAATAAATATGTGTTTATCGAGATGATTGGTAGATACAATGCACTTTTATTTATACAGTGCAATACTCCATTGTAATATACACAAACCCTAAATTATTTAATCTTCTGTTCTTTCTATGAGCAAAGTAAATAATAATAATAATAAATAAAAATTAACATATATTTAAGGTTGTTTGTTTATGACATTTCATCTATTTATATACCGGACACTGGAACAATCGGTAGTGTTTCTATTATTGCTGTGGTATATTTAAACAAAACTGTCGAGATAAACATGTTCTTTCTTCAAAATCATACACAACAATATTAATTTTCGTCGAATTCTTAAACATAACTTGAATACGTATTTTTTTCTTAAACACACACGAGATCATGCATTCTTAAAACTAAATTTAGCGCTTGTTCAAACCTTATCTCTTCATGGAATTAATAAGCAAGAAACCCCAAATAGATATAAGCTTTTCAATCATGAAAAAAAATATGTAGTTTCTATTCTATATGGTGTAATTCTCACGGGAAAACTTTTCCATCTGAAGCAAGTACCGGATAAAGGAAACATTATGTAAATAGCAGAGGTCCATGATCAACTCCCTGGATTTTATATCTCGTGTTTAATACACTACCGTGTTGTTTATAACAAGATACAAGTTTCTAATAAGACTTTAAGGGACTCAAAATGATGCCTCGTTTTCTATGTAAAAATCTTCGGTAACCATTCATGAGTTATTTTTATTTTTTATATGACAATGTCAAAGTCCAAATCTTGTATTACGTAGAATTCTTTAAAAAATATTAGTAATCTTAGCGCTTGACCAGCAAGAAGCCCTAATAAAAGAATTGCTAATATTATAATAAAATTGATGTATTTTTTTGTAATGACATAAGTTTTCTCATTAATATAATCATTAACAGTATGGTAAGCATTCTTAATCAAAATATTTCTTATATGATTGAAATCTCCAAATCAGAAGCTCGATAGCATTTCCGGGAAGGTTAGTACAGAAATATCCGGTTTCATAATGTAATCTAAATCTTGGGATAGTCTTTCTCCTTCCTGACCTCAATCTCACCTCATGTTCTTTTTCTTTATGTGAGTAAGAAGGCAACTCTGGTGTATAAGTTTCCAACTCACCCGAAGGCCGCTAGCTTATTAACTAGTATAGACGAGACCGACATCTAAGCATACCTTCCAACGCACGGAAACCCTCAGTATAAATGCCATTAATCGGTCACCCATCCGAATGTTGACCGAACAGAGTAGTTCAACTTAGAAGATTTGAAACTAGGCTAGTGATGATGAGTTCGATGATGGAGTACGAAGGTCTAGATTTTCAAGTCAAGAGTAAATAGGTGCCCTATTTACTCTTGACTTAAGAATTTCCATTTTTTAGTTTAATATTTTTAGGTATGTAAATTTTATTTAGGCAGAAAATTAAGAACAAGGTCTCAGCTAATTCCCGCACACTTTTCAACATCCTAAGGTATTCCTAAGTACTAGTCTTACTTATATTATAAAGGCGAAAGTTCTTATGCATGTGTTCAAAAGATTCGGATAAAATTTTATAGCAGCATAGCTGTACCAGATATCCAGGATTAATAAATATGTAACTTTTGATCTCAGAAAACTGCGGGTAACATCGCGGGGCGCAGCTAATATCTGCATCACTACACAGTATAAAACAAAGTCGCTTTCTCTGTCCCTATATCCCTATGTATGCTTAAATCTTTAAAACTACGCAACGGATTTTGATGCGGTTTTTTTAATAGATAGAGTAATTCAAGAGGAAGGTTTATATGTATAATACACTAGCAAGTCACCCCGGCTTCGCACGGGTAGTTTCTGATACGACACTGATGCTTTACTAACCGTGCGAAGCCGGAGCGGGTCGCTAGTAATGTATAAAACACTATGGTATTTCTCTATGGTAGCCTGGATTCATGAATGCAAGCACAAATAATTTCCCAGAATGCAATTCACCAAATACATTTCATCCTAACCGTTTTAATTTAAAAACCCAATCTTCCCAAATCGGCTATCATCAATCCCCCGAATTCGTTGGTGGAAGCACCCCACGGAGCGTCACCCAATTAAAGGCTCTCGAAGATCCAGGGCCGTTGCCATGGCAACCGGGGAAACAAGAGGAAGGATCAAAAGCTCATCTTGGATGGATGTGGCTATATATTTGAAATAGTGTCATACATTGCTTTCAAATGACGATACGTGAATGATACAAAAACTTTATAATTATAATACCAAAGAGAATGGAAATAGTGTGCTATTTTTCTAAAACGTTTTTTAGTATTCCGTACCCAATGGGTAAAACGGGACCCTATTACTAAGACTCCGCTGTCCGTCTATCTGTCTGTCTGTATGTCCATCTGTTATGTATCTCATGAACCGTGATAGTTAGAAAATTGAAATTTTCACAGATATTTCTGTTGCCGCTATAGTAAAAAACAGAATAAAATAAACATTTAAGTGAGCTCTCATACAAAAACGTGATTTTTATTTGTTTTTCGTTTTTGCTCTATAATATAGATAATAGTACGGATCCCTTTGTGCGCGAGTCCGAGTCGCACTTGGCCGGTTTTTTTTATTGTAATACATTGTAAATAGTTGATAACTACCCGGGTGAAGTCGCAGAAGGCAGAGCTATCGAACACCAGCGTTCGTAATGGCCGGTGTTCGATTCCCGTCCGGGACAAGCATTTGTGTGACATTATGAGTATTTACAAAAAAAGTTCTATATAAGTATTCTATCAGTTATCTAGTTCGCATAGTAGAAGATATGATTAGTTTGGGGCTAGATGGCGTTGTGTGGAATATCCTTAATATATATAATAAAACAAAGTCGATTTTGTTCTAACACTTATAACCGAATTTCATGGTTTTTGATTTGTTGTATTTGTCTCCAAATAGCAAAATAACTTTTGGAATATTGAATATTGGAAAATTGACGAAACCATAAAATAAATGTATCCCCATATTATCACGGAAATTATGCGGGTGAAACTGCAAGGGGCTAGTTTATTTATAAAGATGTTTGACTTTGATAATCATTATCAGAAAATCTTAATCTAAAATAGTCACGGGTCCCGCCACAAAGGCGTAGCTTAAAATCTCTAATTTATTACCGCGACGTCCACACAAAAACCTGGCCTCACATTCACAAAGCGCAGATTACTGATAAGTGATGATTTATTCCACCAGTTAAAACTGGCATGGTGCATTGACAAAAACTTAACTGTGGGTTTACACACGAAAATGTTTTGGCGCGGTATCCTGTTTATTCATGGTGTAAGTTGCCAGAGGTTGCTATAGGTAAAATTTTGGTCTGACAGAGTCGCGGTTGAATTCGAAAGAGACCCCGTGACTCTGTCAAGCGCTAATGTGTCGCATCACTCATCCGAAGATGAGTGGTTTGACGACGCATTGGCGCTAAGGTAAGGGAAGGAATGTCGATGGGTTTTTAGTCGGTAGGCCGGTAACTGTAGTGATAATGAGCTTGAATTGCCACTACAGTTGTCGGAGAGCCCGACATACCCCCCCTGTGCTCCCCGAACAGGGGGGGAGAGGCAAAGTCTTTTCCCATCGTTAAAAAAAAAAAAAAAAAAAGGTAAAATTTTGGTTTGCAAGTATTTGAAGTACATGGATTGCTAATACTTTGAAAATCTATTATAATAGTACATAACTGATTTAATAAGTCAATTGACTGGCCTCATAGCTCAGTTGGTAGTAGCTCTGCCTTCTGCGCGGTTGTGGGTTCGATTACCACCCAGGGCATGTATTTGTGTGCGAACAGAAATGTTTTATCTGTGTTTGGGTGTTAATATGTATTATATGTATGTATTTACAAAAAAAAGTAATATATGTATTATATCAGTTATCTAGTTCCCATATTACAAGCTATGCTTAGTTTGGGGCTAGATAGCGCTGTGAAATGTCCATACATTATATTTTTTAAATTATAAATTCACCAACAGTCATTGATCTATATTAATTAGATAGAAGTTTTGTAAATTACACATAAATATTTAAATTTAATGGAATATAAGCACTTATACTGTACGTACACAAATTTTTTAATCTTCGTTTTGTAAATTTTTAGTAATTGTCGTTTACGATTCAAAAGAAAGTATACCAACCTTAACTCCACGCTTTATTGCTTTCCATTCATTTTCATTTACCCAATTGCTAAGAAACATTCCCGCAAAGATCCTAAGCCCTATTTAGGCGGGAAAAAGTATATTTCTTTTCACTGTAATAAAGATCTCTCTTAAACAAGAACTACACCCATCGCTTATTTGGATTTTAATGTTTTTTAATTCCGTCCAGAGTTGTTAATATTTAATACCGTACAGTTCCAGTCTCTAATGTTCCCTGCAGGGACACCAGCCTACTCTCGATAATTGAGAGTGAATTATCTATGATCGACCACTATATCAGCCTCTAATTTTTCTCCATGATCTGAATGACTATTAAACACATTGGAAAATTGACGATAAAAATTAAATAAATTTATCCCCGTATTCCCATGGAAACGGATGAAACCGCGGGGCGCAGCTAGTGTATTGTATTATAAACTAATTTTGTAGTGGATCATTCGAGCTATCTATCGTTTGATCGGTCTGTAGATGGCTCAATTGGTTCCAATTCATTAATACTATATATATAATATATTATCAACACTTTATGAAGATTAAAATATCTAACGGTTAATTACAGAAACAAAGGCTTGGTCTCTATCACCTATCTATTCGTCCTATCAATGGTGCAGCGCCCAAGCTATAACAATTTCCTTTATATTAACCGTGACGTGCAAACTTTACCTCCCCATAAAATAAATGAGCATCAAACTCTTGGTGAAAATGACAAAAGCGAAATCTAAGGTTCTATAACTAGGGAGTACAATAATGCAGTACAATCCAAACATAATCTAGCGAATACCGAACAATGGCGCATGTGAAATAAGATGTCTCATAACAGCGCGATCCCGCGGTGGCTGGTATTTGCGGTTAGTACTAAGGATTTGATACCGATAGGACTGGAGACGCGAGAGAGGGCAGGTACAGAGGGTATGATTCTGGCTTTGGCATGATAACGAGGGTGGAATTTTTCAGTGAGGTTTCTATGGGACCAATTTCACGGTCAGCAGTTCGATCGGCGAGCTATAAGTGGCATTTGAACTGACCGCTCCTGTGCTTTAGAGGAAACGTTAGGATGTCGGTTTTATAAATCATTAAGAAATTAGCCTACTCTTTAAAAAGACATGTGGTTATACATAAAAAATCAGTACTTGAGTGATCGACCATGTAAAATTGTGAATCAATAAAAAACAGCTAGTTTTTAAGTAATAAAAGCTTTAAAAAATTCAAATCCTTGTTTCTCATATAAATTACATTGTATTAAACCTTTGCCTTTTACGCAATAATGAAACAGACCGTCAATGCAATTTCAACGAAACATAGAAGCAACTTATCACATTCTCAGCGCTAAAAATGTTGGAATATTATTAAACTGAGGTACCGCGCAGAATCTGGCTGTTGAAATTAATCCTTTCATTGTATTAAACGCGTCAGTAGTACAGCGAGTCCACTCGCCCAGTCTGTTTCTGACAGATATTAAATTCGTATCACGATTCCGCCAGTTGAGATCTACCTATTATTCTATGTATTCAACTATTCTAGTCAATTTTTTATCCGACTATAGTGGGAATGTTTTTTATGTGATGATGGTTACGGGATAAGCTTACATTCCACTTGATGTTAAATAGTTGTAAACTGTATTGAATTTTGAAATGTAATAATCATTTTGATAATACTCATAGCTCAGTTGGTAGTAGCTCTGCCCTTTGTGGTTTCTGTGGGTTCAATCCCATCCAGGACAAATATTTGTTTGATAATGAGATGTTTGTTTTGTGTCTGGGTGTTAATTTGTATTATAGATTCAGATTCAGATAATTATTGATAACGAGTCAGATACAATTATATATATTATGTATAGTCTTAATTAAAAGTACACAAAAAGTAGTAATATTTGAGTATTATTAAAATTTGCAATAAAATACCTAAATAATATTAATATTAAATTACATTAAATGAGAATGTTAAATAATCATAATAATTTAAATGAAAATTATTCTAAAAAAAATGACTATCCTCATGACATAATTGCTTCAATCCTATAATAGGATTGCATTAAGCCAGTTTTACAGCTTGTACTTGAAAAATTGCGTTGTATGTATCTATTTAAAAATACAGCTGTACATGAGTATTTTCACATACTACAAGGTATATATAATTTAGGTGATATTGATAACTTTAGAAGGTATATAATTATAAATACGTACTCACACTTAATTCATAGGCAAAAATAATATTAAACAGTTAATACATTTTCGTTGAAAATAAGAAACATTTTCTTTATATATGACTAAGTCTAAATATCAGCGTGCCCATAATGATGGCAGCATCGTCACGCTGACATTTGTACTAATTAATATTACTAATTAAATATTACTAACTAATTAATATTTATTTATTTACAGTTGAATATGATTTATTTGCATTTAGTGTGGTGCAGATTTTTTTAGGCGTTATAATAATATCGTTTTATATAATACAAACAAGCCAACTGACTGAGGTAAGAGGTAATCAACTTCATATTATAAATGACATCATATTTGGTCCGTGGGGTCCTAGCGCTATAAGGCTTTTTAAAAAAATAGCAAATAGATTAGTCGACATCACAGGAGACTGAAGAGCTGGCAGCTACCTCGGACAAAGAATAAGTTTAGCTACTCAAAGGGGGAACGCTGCCAGTATCTTCGGAACCTTGCCTAAAGGGACTCCTTTTAATAATATATGTTAGTTCTTATAGTATATTTTTAAGATTTTAGTTTTAGATTTGTTACTTTTAATAAAGTACAATGATATCATAAATGATGTTCGTTAGAGCCTAGGTCACAATATAATAAAACATACATTGTAAGCATTAGTTCATATAGCGTAATAGTGTCATGCATTAGAGTCGAGCGGGGGAGTAATAAAGGGGTAATCACCCCTCGACGGGAGGGGAAATTACTTAGGGTGTGGTTTGTGGTGCAAGGAAGAAGTTGTCGAGGGTTCTAGTTGTTCACGTAGGTAAGTACCCTTTAGAATCCCTATACGTATATGAGCGGTACGAAAGGAGCAACTATAAGATGCAGTAGAACTTGTACCAAGTTCGTCCAAAGAAATACTGCCTCTCTTGGTAATCAGCCGCCTAAAAATTTGGCACTTTAAAAGTTACTCAAATAAATGAAACTTGTATATTCAATAAGTAACTAAGAAACATAAATAATGTGGAAAGAAACTGAGCAACATAACATATCCAGGTTTGGATTTAATAGAAAAATAAAAAATATACTGATGTTTAAAATGGGTAAAATGGATGAATTGTCAAAATTAACGGTATGTTGTTGTTACAAAACAGAACGTTACGTTTCTAATTGAGATTTTGATAGTTTTAATACTCGCAGCGCGGAGCTGCAGTTCGTGAGTTTTAAGTAAGTGAAATCGTAGGTTTGATTGCTAGATTACCATTACCCCATTATACATTGTTAAATGAACTTGTATAAATAAAGATATTCATGCTGTCCCAAACAAAAGGAGAAACGCGATAATGTTTGGTGAAATTTATGTATGAACGCTGCCTTCTCACACTCGCTCCATACAAACAAGAGTGAGTAGTGACACATCAAGTAAAATAATGGTTGACTTAATCTGACACTGTTTATTGTATTGTATGAAACAAAACAAACGCTTACACTACGCACAGGAGTCCCTGCGTCACAGGTGGCATGTGCACATACAAACAACTACCAACTAAGCTATGAGGCGAGTTAGTTAAACAAATTTTGCTCAACATCGAACCTATGACCCCACACATCGAAGGTAAGGCAACCAACAGATTCGTGATATGTGTAATTTCTGCCTCGTGACGTCACTGCTATAGTTTTATTGACTCCATGTCGCCAGCTTTACGACTTCATACCATAACCATTATTATGACTGTTGTAAATATGCTGTTACACTATATAGGTGTAGTGACACAAAGATTCTATAGAATGGAGATGACCAATCAATATCTCAATTTATATGTTACTGCCGCACCGTGGTTTCACCCACGTAGTTCCTGTTTTCGTAAAAATACGGGGATAAAATATAACCTATGTTACTTGCTGATAATGTAACTTTCTATTGGTGAAATAATTTTTTAAATCGGTTCAGTAGTTTAGGCTTGAAAGCGTATCAAACAAACAGATAAACGCAGTGTCGCATTTATAATATTTTAAAAGTTCGGATTTTTAGTTTTATATTGTATCATGAAACAGGAAGGAAAGGGTTGAAAATCACACTTATAAAGGTGAAAGTTTGTGTGTATGTGCGTCTGTGTGTATGTTTGTTTCTCCTTCACGCTTCAATGCCTTAATGGATTTGGGTGAAATTTGTTACCAGAATAGCTTATATCCTGCATTAACACATAAACTTTTGATCCCGGAAAACCGCGTCCGCAGGGCGCAGCTACTAAAATATATAATATACTTCCGCCAAGCAGTGAGCACTTGTATTGCTGTGTTCCGCTGGATGGGTGTGGGCGCCGGTGAAATCACAAGTCCCTATGTAGCATACCCGTCCCGGGTGACGGGCGCAACGAGATGCGACTTAGATAGGAGGATCTAGGTGGAAGTTCTGTTGTTATGCGCGGAAGTCACTACTTACCATCAGGTGGGCCTTCAGTTCATCCCTTTATTTCAGTAGTATATAAATATACAAGTAACGACTTGCCTTTTTCGAATAATTGTATAACGTTCGTATGTCTTGCTTAAAACTTTAATAGACGTATTACTAAAACTAGGATAGGTCGTGAAACATAAAACGCTTCAGACATGCAGAGGTTCAAAGACTTCGTAGTTCCTTGAACCTTATGCAGTAGAAGCTATTATTATTTCCAATAATATATAATAGCAAATAATAGTAGTGTTTTCTTAATAACTGTTGGAAACACAATTTCGTTAGGTTGTGAACTTGAATATAGATACAATCTTTTGTTGGATTAATAAAGCAAATAGCTAAAAAAGCAATTAGGTATTACTTATTGTGTTACCTAATTATGGTTGAGTAATATTGAGAATACAAGTTATATCTAATACATATAAAATACTCTTTTTTACATATATTCTTGTCCTGGGTGAGAATTGAATCCACCATAGAAACACAAACTAAGCTATGAAGCATTGTTTATCAACTTCTACTACATAAATTATTGGTATCGTCCTTCTTTTTTCGTGTAAGTAAGTGACCAACTCTAGTGTCGGAGTCTTCAAGCCGCCCGAAGGCCTCCGACATGGCTTAACGACTAGTATAGTCGGGACCGACTTCTTAACGTATCTTTCGAAGCACTTTCAGTTCAAATGCCACTAAATGGACACCCATGCAATTTCTGATCTTCCTCCTCAAAATCCGTCCAAAAAATGGTGAACATATTCTTAAATCACGTTAGAAACGTATAGAAAACAACAAAAGTATCAAAGCTTTAGAACCTAGACACATTCCAGTCACACTGTTTAAATTTGAAACAGGGGTGCAATATGAGACCAGTCCAATCCAATCCACTTATCATCCCCTACAATTGTATTTGTCTTGGCAAGGTTACGGAATTGTTTCAGGGGAACTATTACACTGTTCTAACATGATTTTTAAAGTCGAGCTCATTTTATATCCATGTTGTAATTCATTGTTTACATACTTCTTGGAACATTATTATTCGTGTTACCGAGATATTTACCATGATTTGTGAGTTTTGTTGACTCCCGATATTTCGACGCAGTTACATGCGTCATGGTCCCGGGCAAACTGTTCATAACCATGATAGTTTTAAAATTTATACTATGTTGGAATTTTAAAACTGTCCAAATACTTTCGAAATGGCTTGTCGACTAGAGCCAGGACGGCCATTAACGTGTCTTCCGAAGTACAGACGCGCTCAGATCAAATCCCAGAGGTGGCTGGTGCATTGGTCGCTTTGCACATGGTAAGTTTTGTGAACGATGGTAACAAAATTCCTTTTTCGGAATAAATAGTAGACTATCCAGAGTATAACCTACCATTACAAATTTCATCTATTCAGCAGTTGAGATGTGAAGGATTAACAGACATACATTCCGACAATAATTTTGATATGATTATATTGACAAGCCTAGTTTAGATTACGGAGGCTACGTCAACCCAATGTTCTAATTCTAGAATATACGTACATTTATCTAATGACGTAATTAAATGGAGTCAACACGCATGGTTAAGTTTCAACCCAAACTGATCAGGAGAAGAGAGATCCGAAAGAGAGAAGGTAAAAACTCAAAAATAATTTTACACAATCGGGAAGTTCTATATCATAAAGAATTTATTAAATTTATAGTAGATATATAAAATAAAAGGGCTTGGATGTCATGTTCGTATGCAAATAACCATATCCTACTACAAAATTACTACGTAATTTTTATCTTTATTTGCACAAAAATCATACACAAAAGTCAATTAAAAGTTAACCGAAAAACCAGTCGTGAAAATTTGCAATTTTATTTGTTTTTTATTTACATTGTTCTATCTCTGTTATCCGAAAAATTACAAGTCAATTAAGACATTATTATTCGTGTTACCGAGATATTTACCATGTCAACAAAACTCACAAATCATGGTAAATACTGTAACACGAATAATAATGTTCATAACCATTACAGTTTTAAAATTTATATCAATTAAGACATTACCTATATGTTAGCCGAAAACTACTAACGAAAATCGCAAGTTATAATAATTAGAACTTTATTTATCTTTCAGTCGAAATATTACTAATGATCCAAATATTTGACAGCAGAGCCTTAAATGGAAACCGTAATAGCCCAGTGTAATTATTAATCTCACTAGCGACATCCATGGGATAGGCGCCACTTAGACAACGTCTATAGACGCCACTTACCAACGGAGATGGCTCAGGTACCCTTGCACCGCAATTAAGCACGCCGATAGCACTCCACCCTCAATGGCTCGGGTGGGATTCGATATTTTCATCTTCGAAGTGCGGCTCCTAGTTTGCGGTCGATGGAGTGTGAGATGGGAAAACTTTAATGGTAATGCGTAACTTGCTGGATGAATGAGGTGATTTGGAATATTTATCGGAAAGCAATTCAACTGTCATAATTTCTGTCACTTGGATTCTGTAGGTATTATAAATTCAATTTCCATATTACTCTAAATAAGGTTCGACATAAGATTTGTTAATCTTATATAGAAATATTTATAGAAAAATAAAAAAGCGATAAACATTATTTTGATTATAAATGGATGGTTCGTAATGACTTATTAAAATGCAGGGCAGGACTTATTTTGTATTAAAAATTAACAAAATCTTTTGCATTCTTGAATTAATGCAAAAGATTTTGTAAATTTTAATAATTTATATTAAGAATTTAAATTTTTAATTTATGCTTACCCAACCTCTATATACTGATATATATACTGAGATACTGAGGGCTATGTAGCTAAGAACGTAGGTCGTAAATTTGCCTTCGGGTTCAATTTTAAGCTGGCACACTGATCATAATCTTTGTTCTCGGGTCTAAGGTGGTTTTTCTTGTGTAATTATGCCTCTTGCGACACAGAGAATTGTGTGTGGAATAAGTGTGAAAACGTAATTATTTTAAAGTAATATGAAAGAAAAGTGACATTGCGGTTCGTTCAATCAACAAAATTGTTTCTATTACAACAATGTATGAATTTGTAAAAGTTTTCACTGATTTCTGGCGTTTCCCCAACCTCATATCCATCCACATCTTGCTTCTCTTGAATCATGGAAAGTATTAGCTCACCAACGTATAAACTCTATTCTGCAGACCCAAATCTTACATAGTCGTAATTTTTTTCTTAAATGATCAAAGTAACAGACCGAGCTAACCACTTAACTTAGCTGGTTACTGACATCCATTAACTACAATACAATAAAATATGATTAGCTCTTCCCGATATTACAACCTCTTTATTCAGACCCAGATCATATCTAGTCGTAATTTTTTGCTATGTATGTTTAAAGCTACAGACCGAGCTAACTACCTTCAGTTAAGCGGTTACTACCCCCCATAAATAACAACAAAATACGACTTAGGTCCTCTCCTACAAGAATATGAGAAGACAATAAGTATTTTTTTTATTTATTTAATAAAATATAATGTTCAAACTGAACAAATATTTTGACATTGAAATGACAGTGACATGTGCTTGCAATTTTACTGTCACCCATACTCTTCCACCGGAACACAGAAACGTACTTCTGCGGACAAACTTCGCACAAGTTCTGCTACTTTAAATTGCTGCTTTGCACCACCCGGGGGATATCTGTAGGGACTTTTAGTGTACTCATACGCTCAACTCAACGGACGCTAGCAATATGGAAATTAATAAATAGGAAACGGTTGGTATTATCAAAGTTAAGTTAAGAAAATAATTAAATTACTCATTAATTTTTACTTTTACCTGAGAAAAAAATTGGTGCAAATATAATATAGGTAGAATTACATACTTAAACCTTACTACGCAAAAGTCTTAAACAATAACGAACGCAGCAAAAAAACAGTCAAATCGGTCGGGCTATTTTCAAGCTTTTGCTAGACTAACGCACGGCAATTGATTTTTATTTAGGTAGATTGTTACGTTACGGCTTTTGCGTAGTCAGATTTCCGGATTTTTATTCAATCTCTATTTAGTAAACTTCCATACCAGCCTCTAATGTTCCCACTGCAGGGATATCCGCCTACTCGAAAATAGAGAGTGGCCTTTGATCTGCCACGGGAGCCCAATCCGGATTGGTAGATGCCACATATTTTCGAATTTACGGTTTTAAGACATGCCGGTTTCCTCACGACGTTTTCTGTCACCGTTTGGACAACTAAATATTGCGCTCATCAATTTTTCAAGTGAAAAAATTCATTGTTTCATTAGTGGGCACCAGCGACCTTAGATGTCGGCGTCTATGCCCCTGGGCCTTCAAGCTCTGATCAAGCCATAAGCTTTTGACTTCTAATGCAATCTTACTTAATTAATTACTTAATCAATCCTTATAAATCAATCTTGCGAAATTCCTTTTTATTCAGGTTTTAAAAACGCGCACCATGCTGCGCCTCTTGCGACGTGGTTCATTCATTTACAGTCAAGCAAAAGATTTTGCTCTTAAAATGTTGTAAAAACTAAAAGTTCTTAAGACTTGAGAGGCTTTATACGAAAAATTTTACATTGTTTTATTTTAAGCAAGCTGTATCAAGGACTTCCCAAAGTATTCATAGTGAGAACTTTAGATTTTAACATGATCACTTAAGTTGCTACGCAATTATATTGTATTAATAATATTATAAAAAACATTATTACTAACAATTATTAACAATATTAAGTAGATTTATAAATGAGCGAATTTTTTTTGTTCTTTGAGATTTTAAAGAAAATAGGTTGTGATTTAGAAAATGGTATTTGTTTGTTAATTTTATAACAATTGAAGGAAATTATGACTTTAAGCGTTGAACCTCGTAATTACTACAAACTAGCTTTCAGATTTTATATCAATAATAAATGACGTCAACTCACTCATACCCTTACACTAGGATTCCCTGTGTCGCACGTTGTACGAAAAAGTACAGATAAATATCAAAAAATCAAAGACCCAATAATAAAGTTTATGCTCGTCATACAAAGTTTATCCCGACTGAAGATTGAATCCGGGAACTCACTTGTTCGCATCGAATCCTGACTTTGAAGGCAAAGTTCTACCACGACGGAGCAGTCTTCCATATAAATTTGTACAACTCTTGAATAACGATCATTATTCTAGAGAAATTTATATGAGATAAGGAATAGTGATACTTTCTAAGACTGCGCTTGTGTTACTGGTAAAGGTAAGACTATTTATACCACTGAGTGAGTTTTAAATAAATGGTAGGATGATAAAGCTTTTCGGAATGAAGTTCTCTTTTAAAAGCGCTAGTTTAAGAATTGTTTTTACAAAATATTTTTGAATCAAATATTTTCTCTTCTGTAATCTCAAATGAAATAAATGATTTTAAAATCATTAGGGCATAAAAAGTGGCCCACAACAGTAGGAAAGTACCCTTAGAAAAGTACCCTAAAAAAAATCAAACCCACAGAAGCAGAAGGCAGAGTTCAACTATGTTCTCGCCCCCTTGTTTATACGACTAAAGTTACGATAAAAACTGACGGCTCACCTTATAAATGGTTACTACAGCGCATTAACAAATAAATGGTTACTACATCGCATTATTATCACTCAGATCCATCCTTACCTTTGAATTACGAGAAGATCTAAGTCACACGGCGTTGAGATGGAGTAATTTATCAAGCTTTTACAACAAGCGGCAATTCATATTTGATTCTTTTTTGTACACAAGAAAATAGAACAAACATAAATTATAAAGAAAAAGTATGTACAAAGGCGAGCGTAACCCTAGTAAGAGTTTTCTTCCAGCACACCTTTGAGGCTAGAGACATATCATAATGTTGGTAGGGATGATAGAAAAGGATAAATATGATAATAATTAAATGCCCTAACAAAAACTTAGCAGATACTAATTTATATTTCTTAAATAAATACTATACATTGCCTATATTATAAATGAATGAATGAACACTTTATTGTGGCAAAAACATAGTCGATAATAGTCGATTAAATAAATCAACTTAGATCTAGTACAATCGGTCTTATCGCTGAAAGAAATTTTTCCGGACAACCTTTGGATTAAGTTTTTATGTGTTGCTTTAAAGCACGGCGGCATACATATACTAGAGGAGAATAAAGGAATAATATGATATATATATTATATATTCAATCACTTAATACTTAATTAAATCCAAAAACACAATATAACATATTTAAAAATTCAACAAAAAAAAAAAAATTGTATTTGTCTTTGACATTGCTCATAACGACTCAATTTGGACATGAAGCATTCCTATACTGACTGATAAAAACTGATTCATTTATAATTAATGCATGCAATCAAATTATCAGAAACACATAGAAACTGTTACTCCTACTGGGGTAGTCGGGTAAAAATACCAAGTTTCTACACGTTATTAGATGAAAGCACGAAGTGGGTGGCGCCCCTCCATTCGACTCGGTCAATCAGCTCTGGTCGATGGAAGGTCATGAAGAACCGTTCAGTTTTAGCATGGCAATTCTTCTGTGTATGTATAACTGGCTAAATCTGGTTTAGGAGTTTTCAAGCCACCCGATGACAACATCGTCTAGAATTGTCGTATCTGGGACACTTACATCCGATATTTATTATTTTCAAGGTGTTTCAAGGTGGATTGATATTTTTTTATTTTTTTCGTGGGGTTATTCACTCGCCCTGCCACGAGGAGACAGCGGTTACGTGGGACTAGACACACTAAAACCCCACGGTGTCCTCCTCTGCCGCTTAGTGGCGGGAACAGGGGAACGTTATCACACTCACCAGCGAAAGGTGGATATATCCCTAAATTAACCACTTTGGAAATACACTTAATAGAAAATAATTAATCATATTTTTTTTCAATTGACACGGATTTTGGTGATTAAAAAATCATACTTAGAACAAAGCTGAGTTAAAATTTTCTTAATTTTAGGGTCGTTATGGTAGCAAAATATTAAAACCTTTATATTAATAGTTAAAATATTTACCAAGCAAGAATTTCTGATGCTGTTTGGTAAATAAATTATAAAATCGGAGTTATTGTAGGTACAGCAATAGTCAGAACGCAAACATTTTTCCAACAATCAAGTGCAAAGGTGTTGCTTATTCACAGCACTATTCAATAATTAAAGTGCAGTGTTGTCGGCTCTCGTTACTAAAGAAGTAATTGCTACGCTAATTACAAAGAGGTTTTTTCGTGTAAGCGAATGCCTCTTGTGTTGTTTAGTTCGTAAATATCTCATTTTTAAACTTTATATGCTTGCAAGAACGCTTTTACATAGTCCTAAGTCATTACCATTTTGTTGACGACCAAATATATTCATCTTGTTATTTTAACTGCGTACACATTCCATCAAGACATGGTGTACGTCTTCTATAACCCCGCACAGATCGTAGCTGGGTGTTGAAACTTTTTTCATTAGAAAAGCAAATTTGTTTGATGGAATGTTTTCGGTGCGTAACCTCAGAGCAGTAACTATTGTATCATATTGTTGATCAGCTATTTCTATTATTTATTGCCTCACCTGTGAATGCCTTCATGCCGTGAACCGCCAAAGTTATAGACCAACGAAAACGCACACCATAACCACAGTCAACTGTCAAAATAGGTATTGCGGTCATGGTCATTGATGAGAACAACGTAGGATTTAGGAGGCTCCGTTGGTAAGTTCGTAGCGATCCTGCATTCAAAGCAGAGATCCCGGATTCTACCAGCGGTTAGAGCAAAACTTTACTAAGCATAAAGTTTGTTCTTGGGTCTGTGTTATCATTGTGACACAAGGAATCTTACAGCAGAATAAAGTTGTGAACATTAGTTTGTTTAAGATTTTGATTCTGCGGCTATTCTATGGGACAAGAAAATAGTATCTAATGTTACCAGCAATGTTTAATTCCCGACACTATAGCAATAATAACGTTCGATCCCCATAAATCCCGGTTGCATGACGACAGCCACAGACTATAAATACAGCCTGCGAGTCTCAAATGCAATATAAATAAGAATGTCTGGGTAATCCGATACGATTTATTTATCTTTGGACTTCAGGCGACAATTTTGATAATATTACGTATTTATAATACTACGATACCCGCCGTGTGCTGCTACGCTAGAAAGAAATAAATACATGTTGTGCCTAATGCATTGTTTTAGTGGTCTTAAACCATCTTCGCGTTATTGCCTTTCTTTTTCTTATTTGATTGTGTATGTAAACCTCCTATGGAGGTCCCATAAATTTCATAGCAATATTAATTGTAAAAAACGGCAAGAAAATACTGGAGTAAGTTTTTTAAATGTTTTGCTGTTAGCTCGTTGTGTTATTGTACTTAAATTAAAATTAAAAAAAACAGCATAAAAGTAGCCAAATTGTTAATTATTGTATATAATAGCTACCATTCCACCTTAATAGATAAGAGTGCAGTCGAATTCGTCTTAATAATATTCCTGTTAAAAAATCTTGAAGCGAAACTAGAATAGACGAGCAGCTGGTGATCTTGGGAATTATCAAGGGGAGAAGAGATAATTTGGGCATGACTACAGGGTTTTTTTAGATTACGTACTTGACTAGTCATCCTAAGGCCCACCTGATATTAAGTTCCAAGCATCCTGATAAGCAATTTATATTTAAAATCAACCTAAAATGTTAGAAAGTTTTATTCAAATTGTAACATTTACTTATCAAATTTATACAAAATATTTAATAAAAACCAATCTTGAACGGTACAAAAATAACAATATTTTTATTATACAAGCTCAATAACCCGCCTAATTCAAAACAACCGCAAAACATTAATCTACCCATCGTTTCTGAGCGGAGGCTCGGGGATTAAGAAAAATTTCAATTATGCCCCACCTCCCCTTATTGGGTCGTGAAGCCAGGATTTTATTCCCACCTGAATTAAAATTCGAATGGAATTCCATTTTATAATTTCTCCGATTTGAAAATGGAACCTTTTCAGCCATTTTATTGGTTGAATTCTGATAGTGGGCCGATTCTGTGCACAATACAATCTAGAAAGTTCCACTGAAATATTTTAAATACCTACGCTTGACTGTGGAATACCTATTTTTTATTATTAAAGTTACCAAGAGGGCTCGACATAATTTGTTTGGTAAATATTCTTAAATGCTACTCGTAGTTTCCTACATCACAACGTTTTATAGATACATTATTATCTGTTTTATTTCTGACAACTAATTAACCTTTAACAGCTTTTTTCTTAATTTGAATTTGTAAATTCATACCGTCGTTTGAAAATATTAAGGTCAAAAAAACCGAGCGAAGCTCTGTCGCTTAGGTACTATATAAAGTACTAAGCGACCATAACGCAAGCAAACTTTTTCAGTATAATGTTATTCGCCAAATTTACAAAAGTTTTAGTCACACGCTAAAAATCATCCGACATTTTTGATGTATGGCCTAAGTCGGGATCATTTATCAAACTTCGAGGGGATTCAATTCCCCAATTGTTTAATGGTCAAACTTTACGTAGTACAGTCGGCCACACTCTTGTATAATCGTCTTTTATCTGAAATTTTTGAAGTAACTGTAGAATACCAATCAAGTACCACATAAATTTACGAAATGGCGCTGTATTAAATTTTCAGCATGTTTATTACAAAAAAAAAAAATGATTTTTTTTTAAATGTGCCTTTTTACGAGAATTATACAGGTAAACTTATAGAGCAAACCCCTATCTAAACACAACATTTCATCCAAACCGTTATAGCTGCTTCTGAGATAAGCGTTCGCAATACCAAGTTCTCGAAACGGTGAAGGAAAACATCATATGGAAACCAGTATGTCTAAAACCCAATCCAATCTACCAATCCGGATTGGGCTGCCATGGTCCAATTCCCTTTCCATTCACTCTCAATTAACGAGAGTAGGCCGATGTCTGCAGTGAGAACACAGGCTGGTACGGAGCGCAGTGTATAACAAATTGTTGAAAAATAAATGAAATTCGATTACTATAACATGAAATACGATTCCATAAACCAACTTTCAACCTCAACTCAAAACTGCCATTATTATGTACATCATTAAAAGCTAAAAGCAAATATTCATTGAACTGCACATTTCACGTACATACTTATACATAATACAACTCCCACTTGACCGCACTAAAAAGCATTAAATTCTCATTTGCAATTGTAATTAAAGCGAAATTTAAATTTGTTTCAAATGACGAATGCCACAAGCGATAAATAAAATTGACTGGCGCATCATCGCAATCATATGGAGCGAAACGGCGCCAGGAGGTCCATGAATGTTTTTAACTAAGCTTGGTAGAACAAAAATAAGCATTAATTTTTTTTTTATTTGGAAAATATATAGAACTATTAAAGATATCAATCAAGCATGGTCAATGGTTTTTCGATTAATGTAATTAAAATTAATGATGCTTCTGTTTTTGATATTTTGAGGTTTTCGTTTGTAAAAATAATAAGTGTTTCATAATGATCATCAAAGTTTAAAATTTGAACAAGCGCCAATATAAGCAACAAAATTGCATGACGAGTACGAGTAGTTATACCAAAGAGATTTTTCAGAATTCAAGGGTTTATTTTTATTTTGGAACTCCTTTTTAGACAATTTTTAGGGTTCCGTATCCAAAGGGTACATAGGGGACCCTATTACTAAATAAGACTCCGCAGCTGTCCGTCTGTCTGTCTGTCACCAGGCTGTATCTCATGAACCGTGATAGAGAGTTGAAATTTTCACAGATGATGTATTTCTGTTGCCGCTATAACAACAAATACTAAAAAAGAATAAAATAAATATTTAAGGGGTCTCTCACACAAAAACGTGATTTTATTTTTTCCTAGTATTCCTAGGTATTTTTCGTATTCGATCCTAGTAGGTATTTTTCGTATTTCGTATTTGTATTTAATCCTTCGTGCGCGAGTCCGACTCGCACTTGGCCGGTTTTTGTGTACATTAACGTGAAAATCAATAATACTAAAGTCAGAACAATTCACTGAGCTACATTCAAAGGCCGTGTGTTATTTCGATACCAGCCCACTATCGTCCAAATTGGAAAGTATGAATAGAGTCAATTTGCCTCGGTGAGCGCTTTACCGCATTGGTTTTGCTGCAATTTTTCATGTATTATCAATATTAATCGACAAATCTAAAGTTTGTCGAGACTATCTTAAAAAAAGAACAGAAATCTTTGTATTTAGTCACCCACTGCTAGAGAGCATGGTGGCCCAGGGGCATAGACACCGACTTTCAATCTGAAGGTTGCTGATTCAAACCCACACGTGCACCAATGAGTATTTTCACTTGAAAAAATTTATGTGCGCAATACCACGTTCTCAAGACGGTGACGGAAAACCTCGTGAGGTAACCGGCATGTCTTAGAACCAAAAATTCGATGACATGTGACATTTTCCAATACGGATTGGGCCCCCGTGGTAGTAGAGTCCATTCACTCTCAATTATCGATAGTAGGCCGGTGTCCCTGCAGTGGGAACATAAGAGGCTGGTACGGTACCCACTGCTAAGTCACTACCTCGACCGCGCCTCGATCTTCGATCTTATCTTGAGTCTTAGTCATAATTAAGCAATTTTTCAGTAAAAACCAGTAAATACTTTTAAAATATATTAAATATTCCAATTTCAAACTTCAAACAGAGTCTAAAAAATGTAATATTTTTACGATACCGCGGCATTCGGTCGATGAATTCATATCCTTTGTTTATGTAGTGATATAAAAACTAAAATTGGCAAAGCGTTCCCAAAAAATATCTGCTAAAATAACGGTGATATTATAAAATATTCGACAAAAGCGTTTAGGCACTTTTGTAATAAATTGAAAGGCTTTGATTGATGGTGCAGTGAGCGAGAGTAAAATAGAGGTACATAAATGACGTACCCTGCCCACATCCAAGACTGACGTGTAAATATTTCTAGAAAGCTTTTCGAAGAACGATTACCCCACAATATGACATTTACACACTCATACATCTGCACTAGGATTCTTTGTGTCGCAGATAGCTTGGACAAACACAGAAACACCAGACAAACACCCAAGACCCGAGAACAATCTTTATGCTCACCACACAAAGTATGCCCCGGCCGGGAATCAAACCCGGGACCCCGCTTCGAAGGCAGGGTTACTACCAACTAAGCCAGTCGTCATTTATTTTATTTTACTTTCATGTTTTCCTAAATTTTCACTTTGATGACATGAAATAAAAATAATATATATTATATATATATATTGTATATATATATATTTATTAATTAAACGCATGTACATGATGTTTACAAAGTTAATGAGACTCTAGATAATGTATAAGTGAAAACTGTGTCGCATTTTCCGACGAAATATTGAATTTAACGTAACGTTCAATAAATAACGTTTACACACTGCACTAGGATTTCCTGTGTGGCAGATGGCATGGAAAATATAGAAACAAAACATACATCCAAAACCCGAGAACAAACTTTACGCTCATTACACAATTTTACAGTATAAATAAGATGGTCTCACTGCGTTAAACCTCCAAAAACGTAATTTGGGAATGCACTTACAACCGTGTCTTTTTAAAAACATATTTGCAAAAGCTCGGCGTCATAACTCTGAGTAATAAAAAAACGTCTCGCGCATCGTTAAGGAAATGAGTCACGTACACATGTTCACTTATAATCATGTAGAGGAAGCGCACACTGAATGAATATTCAGCCCGCAAAGGCTTTTTTTAAAGACTCAAGTCTCAAGACTAGTTTGCGCTGAAGGCCCAGCTGATGTGAACTGGTTACGTTTGCCCATAACAACGAAAAAGACCCAAGTCGCACCGCGTTGGGCCCGTCGCCCGAAACGGGGATTCGCATGAGATTTCATCGGCACCTACACCCTTCCACCGGAACACAGCAATGTGCACCACTGCCCAGCAGAAAAATCAAAATTATCATAAAGATCCAATTATTGGCAAAAATATCGAATAATTAACAAAAAGGAAAAATATTTGGCCAAAAAGAACCTCCCACCTTTCTGGAAAATGAGAACCTCTCCTTTTCGGTGTCGGTTAAAAAAACTTTTAGCATTGCAAGCCCGTCTATCTAATAATTTTCTATTATCTAATAGGTGTGTGAATATGACTCCGCCCCTTTTTGTCAAAATAAAACATTTGTTCGCTTACAAAATTAAAAAAAAAAATTATTGAAAGTATGCTCCATCTGCAGCTACAACCTTCGCCCATCGTTCAGGTAGTTTTCGTATTCCTTGCTGGAAGAAGTCCTGGTCTTTTGAGCTTATCCAGTTGTCAATCCAAATTTTGATACTTTCACATGAAGTAAACTTTTCTCCAGTAAGGTCTGTCTGCATCGTCCGGAATAGGTGGTAATCCGAAGGAGCTATGTCTGGTGAATATGGCGGGTGGGGTAACACTTCCCAGTCCTGTCCCTCTAAATATCTTTTTACGACTTCTGCGGTATGCGGTTTGGCATTGTCATGCTGAAGAACTAATTTGTTATGTCTATTCACCCATTCTGGTCGTTTTTCTTCTATGGCTCGCTTCAAACGCATTAGTTGTCGTCGGTAAACTTCTCCATTAATAGTTTCAGAGGGTTTGAGCAACTCATAATATACAATACCTTTCTGATCCCACCAAATACAGAGCATGACCTTGGCACAGTGAATATTTATTTTTGGCTGTGATGGGCCTGGTTCGCCTGGTTTCACCCAAGCTTTTTTGCGTTTAGGATTTTCGTAGTGTATCCATTTTTCGTCTCCTGTGACTATCCGATGCAAAAATCCTTTTCTTTGCTGTCTTTGAAGCAGCATTTCACAAATGGTTTTCCGACGTTCCATGTCTCTTTCTTTTAAATCATGTGGAACCCAGTAACCGGCTTTTTGAATCATTCCCATCATTTGTAAACGCTTTGCAACAGTTGAACGATCAACATTTAATGCTGCAGCTAATTCTGATTGAGTTTGGCAAGAATCTTCCGCCAATAATGCTTCCAATTCAGCATCTTCAAATTTTTTTGGTGGTTTTCCATGTTCTTTATCCTCAGTACTAAAATCGTTATTTTGAAATCGTCGAAACCATTCCTTGCAAGTTGTATTAGACGGAGCATGCTCACCATAAATCTCCACAAGCAAACGATAAGTTTCCGCTGCAGTTTTCTTCGCAATAAAATAATGTAATAACACTTCCCGCAAATGACGTTTATTTGGAATAAAAACCGACATTTTCGAAAAGGTGAAAACAATTGTTGCTTACACTTCAACCAAATATCATAAAATGCGTTAGATAGCTGACATTCAGTACTATCGAATACAAGTATGGCCATTTATTAGTACACGTAAACAATACTAAAAACGACATCTTCTATATACAATATTCTAATATTCTATATGAATATAATATCCAAAGCCTCAAGTGCCATAAAAATAACAACACGTGAAACCGACAAACAAATAAAATAAAAAATACGTTTCCCAATTTTTTAATGAATTTCCCGAAGATTTTGACGTTGACTTTCACTGCAGTTTTTGGTGCGTAAAACATATCTAATGAAAATTCATACATGTTTTAGAATTATTTTAGTTTCGAGTCCGATTCAAACACACATCAACAAGAAGCTCGTTTCAGCGTGAGTAAAGTAAGTCAACAATTATTTATATAGATACAATTTGATTATTTTTACATGAAGAGATATTTTCTCATATTTGACAAGGCTTATGTACAGCTGCTACAAAAACTGTTGTATTAACGAAGCTAAGTATCCATTGTGTCCTATAGTGAATAAATGAATGATTATGATTATGATTATTATGATTCACCCACACATCAACAAGAAGCTCGTTTCAGCGTGAGTATCAAAGCTGGGACAATTAAACTAAGTACATTTTAAATCAATGTCAAAACGGATTTTTTTTATTATATTTACCGTACAGTAAACGAGTACCATAACAGAGATGTGCGAACCGCGTCGTTCGGTTGCCCACAGAATTCAATGCTCGTGACTTTTAATTACATGAACAAAAATAAAGAGATTCATTTAAAAAGCTTTTTACTCTACATATGGGGGTAGTGAAAATATTATTTCTACCTTTATTACCGGTACCATCAGACTTATATTTCATGTACAATTATTATAATAAAACGCTATACTCGTATTTGCAGATTATATTGCAGATGGCGTAGACACACACTTGTATACAACACAACAGCTTTCGCATGAAACTTCGTTGAAATATCGAAAGTCAACACAAATCATGGTAAATATCTCGGTAACACAACAGGCCGAAAAATAACACAACAGGCTATTTTAATCACTTCCATTTCATTTTAACGATTTCGTTTTAATCTTTTGTTAATATTCGCCTTAACGTAATATTCCGTAAAAATATGAGATAAGATATGAACACATCTTTTTGATTTGAATTGTTATTCATGTTTAAAATGACGTTTATATAAAATTAATTAAATTAATGACATTCAGTATAAAGATGTCTCGACAATATTCTAGAATTTAATTTTAGGGTTATTTAGTCAAACTTAAACAAATTTACGTTTTTAATTTAACTTTTTGTCATAGTTTAGCTTAAAAGTAAGTGGCAAAAGACTATATATAATAATATCCATATTTAGTATTCAATATCTTTCTATATACCCATACACCTAAATTCTCTGTAATTATAAAAATCATATACGCATACAAAATCGCAGCACAAACCTGACTTTTTTATATAAGTGACACAAAAGTTTTCTACGGGCATCGAACCCGGGAACGTTTGTTTGCAGGCAAGATTTTAAACAATGGGGTCATCATGTTTACTGCGCTACGCGTAGCTCTGATATTTCATAAAAGTCAGGATCATTAAACCATCCATAACCATAGTTATATAATAGTATTAAATGTTTTATTATGATTTCAATTTTTATAGCAACATCATGGCTTCGTAGCTTTTATATTTTTAATTGAGTCTGAAACTTCCTCATCCATAAAAACAATATTTTGTTAGAAAATAATAACGATCATAGGGGTTTTTTTTCTTTTTATGTGATTGAATAACGGAACTGAGGGCCCACCTGATGGTAAGTGGTGACCCTCGCCCATGACAACAGTAATGCGCGCGACTCATGAGATCCAAATCTTTACTGAGTCGCATTCACCCTGCTGTTCCATCACCCGAGACGGGGATGATACGTCTCATGCGCATGTGATTTCACTGGCAGCCACATCCTTCCTCTGGAACACCGTCATGCAACCACTGCTTAGCGGCAGATTCCAGATGTGGTAGCAGTACCTCTCCGGACGAACTTGGCACAGGTTCTACAGCTACTTTTGGTTGCTCCTTTAGCACCACCCAGGGGGTACGTGTGTCCCATGTCACATGTGTCCTCCTGAGTGGTGCTAATGACGCGCCTGGTGGTAGGCTTCTGTGCATGTCTTCCCCAACAGAACAAGAACAAACTTGTTGTTTCCGCTGGGTTAAGCGAATTTTGCAACCTAAAATAGCAGCAGAACTTGTGCCAAGTTTGTCCAGAAAAGTATTGCCACCAAACATGGTAATCTTATGCTAAGGAATGTTGTACTCGCGTTATCGTGTCCCGGTGGAAAGGTGTAGGTGCCAGTGCAAAAATAGGAATATTTGGCGTTTTAATGTGGGAAGAGCAACGTAATGCTACTTGCGCTGCGAGGATTGATTCCAAGCCAGGACAAGCATTTGTGTCACGAACAAAGGAACATAGTCCGCGGGAGTATCAACTCCATCCTGATGGCAATCTCTAATAAGTCTGATGGGCCTCTATATAAACAGGCAGCTGAGGTTTTCCTCTAAATTGACTTATATTTAGTTAATAATAGTTTTTTTTCAATTTCATATTCTAGCAAGTAAGTATTAAAACAAAATTAAATAATAACATTTACTAATATTATGGATCACTTGGACATCTGAAATATAAACAAGTATTATAGATGTTTAAAAAACATATATATATCGTATATATATTCAGTTATCTCGTTTCCATTGTACCAAACTATGTTTATTTTGCGACTAGAAGGCGCTGTGTAAAAATATCCAAGCTTTTTTTTATACTTATTTTAGACTAAAGTCGTATTGTTGTAAGAAGGTAAGTTGCTCCTTCACCGCAGTCGCAAAACTTAAACGTACTTGCTGTTATCACGTTTTGCAGCTGTTATCATAGAAGCCATATTTTTTCACTTATAGCCTCAATATTTGAGCGTTAATAACAGATAGCAACATTTACTGATAATTTGGATTAGCCGAAGGTTATCTGGTAAACGAAATATGATCTAAATAGGATATGTAAAAAAGTGTGTGCAAAAAAAGTATTTTTATTTATAGGAACACCCCTAATGCTTATAAAATTAGAGAGTAGCCTTAACAAGTTACGACATGTTTTAATTGAGGCGTAGGAATTATCAAATATGAAAACCGACATTACTAAGATTTCATTATTAAGATTTATTAAAAACTTGTTGATTCGTTGTAAAAGAAATTACTGAAAATATAGTCGATTTTCAGTAATTTATGTATTGTTTCCTTAATTAAAACTTGTCAGTGATTTGAGAAAACAGCGATATAATTCAATTTATTTATATAAATAGCTAGCCTTTTTTTTATCTAATTCATGTGCTAACTTCGCTACCAGATCAAGTTTTCTAGTCAAAATATCTATAAATGTTGTAAATCCTAGTCTAATACTACATTATAATCTTAGCCAAAGAATAATAAAACATATATTTATTGATAAAGCAAACTCGTTCCACCCTCAAACACTGCGATTTTCATGATGCGAGATCACGATGCATGAAACTGCGTCAAAATATATATTCCGTAAATAATCTTCCAATTCACTCTTCTCTTCTCAATATAACAGTCCATTAATTACGAAGTCGTTAAGCACGATTTTTGACACGTCAGTTTTCGTTAAACAACGCCGCTGGCAGAAAAGAAAAAAACAGAAAAGTATATAATATTTATGATATCCAAAATAATAAAAAGAACCAGTGAAAAAGGTATTCTATTTAAGACTTATTTTTTATTAGAAAGTAGATTTTATTAAAAAGTAGAGGAGTAAAAACGAAAGGTAGAGATTTTTTAAATCTCAAAATTATTAAATACACAAACACGTGAATTCTCGTTCAATAACGCCAACGATAGCGTTTCGTGACAGTCTCCGTGTCGAAAACAAAAACTTATCTAAACTTATATAAGGGATTTGTGCTACCAATATTATCGTCATTGCTTAATGTGTACGGTATAACACGGCTTTACAGCGGTGCTTAAACATGGTAACATTGTATGTAAACCACTATACCTGATAAGGGCGATTTGTAAAGGCTCAATATTGGCTCCGACATCAGCGCGGCGGGTTCTGGAACATAAACACGTTGCTGCATTTACGTCACTTTGGCGGGTTTTACTGCGATTTTCACTTTGCAGACGTTGCACTTTATTTTACACTCACTTTAAATGATATAAGATTTATTTATGTTTAACAAAAAAAAAAATTGTGTACATTTTTATATATATATAATACTCGTAAGTACTAATTATGAAAATTTATTTTATCTAAATTACCAAATTTATAATGTAGAGTCACTTGTTATCTTTTTTTTGTAGATTTTATATCAATAATAATAGAGACAATTTTAATAAGTTTTTATTTTTTAACAAGCGGAAAATTAATACGCATCATAATATACAATAATTATTTTTAACCTTTCTCTCCGAACATGCTCTGCTTGCTTGAGACAGGCTTTTAGATAAATTAGTTAAATTTTTTATATTAATTCTAACAATAAATGATTTTTCAAATCTATTTCCGCAAATTCCAACACTTTTTCGTAGAACTATTTGTATATTTTCATCGCAGTGAGTATGGCAGACATGAATTCTTTACGCGCTGACCTCTCTCATCTCGTTATCAAAACAAAAATTCCCTTTCTTATCTCATGAGAGTCCAAGTCATATTATATTCCAGCACAATGTGTTTCTCGGCCATTTTTTTGCCGCCGGTACTCTATTCTATGAAATAATGTTATTTTACTAAAATTATTTCGAGTACTTTTGAAAGAAGACATATTTTTCCTTAAGCTAAGAGATTTATTTTCGTAGGAATCATTTATTGCAAGACAAAACTGAGTCATTCGTGACAACGATGGCGTTGAATTCACCATAATCAAGTCTACGTTGAGATTGAGAACTGTATTGTGAGTCTACTTTTATTCTAAAAACGCTTACTCGCTCACACTACACTGCACTAGAATTATTTGTGTCACAAGATCGCATGCGCACACAATCACACTACACATATACCTAAAACCCGTAAACACACTTCACTCCACCACACAAAGTCGAGAATTGAACCCGGAACTTTGCAGTCAAAATCAGAATAAAAATAACGTTACTTAGTGTATTTTTCTTTGATATTTTGATGGAAAACTCCTGTATTCCTTTACAATTTTCTTAGTAAAATTCACATTTTTATTGGGTAAGTCATTAATAAATATAATCAACAAATATAAAACATTACTTATACACATACTCCAAGCACAAGAATTATCTGCATCGCAAGTGACATGCATACAACAACAACGCAACAAAAAATACAAGACTAGTAAAGAAACGGAATTAATAACGGCCTAATGAAAATATATGTAAAACTATTTATCATAATCCCACTAAATGACTGCTAATATAACTTTCAATTGTGATCAAAATTATACAAATCCATTCGTGAAAATCACATTAAAATGATATACAACGGTTCAGCAACGAACACTGAACTCCGCTAATACTGTAGAACTTGGGAACTTCTCCAAGAAACCAAGAGTGATTGCTTTATAATCCTTCGATTTAATTCACATTATTGTTCCGAGCACTGCTATGTTAAAACCAACATGAAACTAACATAATATATATCTATATCACTCACAGACATACAACACAGACGTTCAAGCCCCGAGGATGGATCGACAAGGTAGTTCTACTGGATCTATACACAAACATACAAACACAATGCAAAAACATGGATACACATCTATATCAATGTCATCTGCAACTCAATGAATTCTAGTGCAGGGATATGAGTTTGTTTTATTTTTAATTCTTACGTCTTCTTATTTTTTCACTAAGTAATAAAAACGTGTAATTAATTTTTAAATTGATTATGATAATTATTTACTATTCACATTCACTGATTATGTCTATTAATAACACTATTTGATTCATGGTTGTCGAAAATTTTCGCGCATTTTCAGCGCCATTTTGTTTATGCACTTCTTTTTTCACAAAGATTCAAACAATTCACAATATTCGCACATGAAACATCTTTCAACTTGTTCACCCAACATTTTGGACACTCATTTCACTAGAACTTAGAAAATTACTTTAATGTTCTGCCAAGAATCTAGAAATTATTGTTTTATAAGTCCTGGACACATTTAAATAACTTTATCTTAATTGAAATCTTATGGAGGCGGTCGCGCGGTCTCTTTCTGGGAAACGTTTAAGAAATTTTCATTCAAGTAGATTTTTTGCTGCAATGGTGATTGTTACGAGTTCTAAATGCTTTTGTTCACTAAAAACCATACTAAATTGAGGTGGTTTATATGTACACTTTGTTTATATACATTAAATGATTGCATAATGTGTGACCTTCTCAAATTTTATTATTGTTTAAAAAATAAATTTTGTTATAGTTTTTAAATATTTTTTTTTATTCCAACCTCTTTGTTTAATAGTACTATTGAAAATATATTAGTGGGCAAATATTATTTTGGTAACATCATGTGGCATATATTAAATTGTTGACAATATTTTGACTAGCGTGATATTTTAATCTCCAATCAAAAACTGTCGAAAAATTAATAGAAGCTTCTACATCCCCTAATCAAAATTAATTAGCAAACTTCCGAAGTTGTAAACTTAAAATTAAGTCAGAGCAATAGTATAGTTGGGCCGCTATAAATTGTATAAGTTTCAAGTCGGTAGGCCGTCAGTGAATTTATTTGGTTTTACATCCGAAGCCGTGAGCCTCTGAGCTCCTAGTTTATACGAGTTTGAGGTTATTTTAATGTTCAGTCACGTGGGATTTATGTACATTTTCATTTTGGAAAATAGTTTCCGAGCTGCAGGGAAAAGTTATTTACCTAAGTAGTTTTTACATTTAAGCGTAGAGATTACTTTGATTATATTTTGTTTGTTGATATTTTTTAATTTATGTAATTAGTGCCTTGGGTATTTATAAAAGTATTTGTTTAGAATTTTCATAGTGTTTTTTAGATCTACCGTATTTGGAAAACCTAGCAATAATATCCTCGATATTACGAAAATTATTATCTGCGATCTAGCAGTGTTTATAGAGCGCATTGATATTTCGTGACGAGACCGTATGAATCATGAGATAATGTCGTCGTCATTCGAAATCGAAATTGAAAGTGATTCAGCGTGTACAGAAGTCATGTCTGGCAGAGGTCAACTTACCTCCACATATTAGAGACATCTTCAGCTATTTTAATATGAAACTTTATTAACGATATAAAAATTGATAGTTTACTAATAATTTTATCTAGCGCTCTAACTCGAAACTACTATATTAGGCATGAAGGCAATTAATTAAACATTTGTACTGGCGATATATCGTATGCTCTAAATATATCACTTATTTTTTTTAAATGGCACTAAAAAGACACGTTAACAAACGCCGGCTGTCAACGAACGCACATTAAAACACTTATAGTTGAGAAAATTAATACATCAAAATTGGAAATAAATACACCAAAATTGGCTTGTGTGTAAGTTGTATCATAAGCGTTGTGACATAGTGTTGTTTACGCGAGGATCGCGTGTGCCGGCGAGCAGACGGCTTGGCTTGGCCGACGGCTTGAGACTGGTCGCGAGTCGCGCCGCGGGTGACGTCAGGGGATGAGCCTATACTGCCGCGCATGCGTGCCACTGGCATGGCCCTTATCAAAACTTTGTGATAGCAACTTTGGAACTGGTGATGGCAGCTTTTTTGCAAATTCCTGATGGACGGGAACTGTACGAACTTTTGAGGATGATTAAGTTGAGGAATAAAGCCTTGTTATTTTTCCAACGCTGCCGCTGTGAGAGTTTTTAATCTATACAAAATTGACTTTATTAATTCGTAAAAATAATTCCAATGCCTTATTTTTTAAATTTGAACAGAATTACGGTTCGTCACCTTGTAATTAAAATGTACAATAACAGAACACGGAAGAAATATTTTTAGTGATAGTGTCAATTATTTATAAAATTAATTGTTTATTTTAAAAATAGTTGACTTTGCTGTTAGTGTGCAATTAACAGTTTCTTATGTGTTTGTTAGTACGAAAAAAATCTCGTCGATTTTAAAATGCAATCGCCTAAGGAAACATTAACGGAGAACCACCAAAGGCCGATTATAATTAAAAAATAATTTTAATTATTTTGTATTTGTTTGGCATGTTACAAATTCTTTAACGAATAATTTTACATGTCCATAAAATATTGAATACAACTTTTCACAACTTTTCTTAGCTCGCAATGGTTCGTTACTTGTACCATTATAAATGCTTGATAAATCATAACAAGTGACTGATTTAAAATTCCATTTCAATAAATTTATTTCCTTATTTTCTGTAGTGTGTTTTTTTTTTGGTATTTTTTATACTATGAAACAAAAAAAAAACATCAGCATCACTTTATAATTCGTTGAGATAATCTTAGCTTAATTAAACTTAACAATCAAAAACATATTAAGGATAATTGAGAAATCTTCCTTTACAAAATTATTGCGATCAATATATAATCGGCAACCATGATTTGAACCAATGTCTAAGGTTATGGGGTCTATTTCTTCGTGTTCATCTGTCCTAGGTCTGACAGGAAACGATTAGCTAGGACTATTGTCTTCCTAAGTATTTCAAGACCCATTCTGACCCTTGCTTTCCTGTCAAAACCACGTGACCGTGACCCGGCAAAATAGAGTCTTTACCCTCAATATATCGCCACAAAGGGCATATAACGCCCTAAGCACACATCGCAATAGAACCTTCCGTTGCGCCGTTACAACCGTTATCGCTTTACTCGTAGGGCTGTTATGTCGTGATTTACTTTCTGTAACAATAATGTGGAAAGGTTGTTTGAAAACAATTCATAATTATTGTGATTAAATATTATTCTTGCGTGGGAATACAATAATTACTTTATCACTGAATGACGCAAATAAATTATTTAGGCATAATACGTTATTATAATAAGAAAATTGTTATTCTTTGTGGAGTGGAAAGCTATACATTGACTAGCTTTCTGCGTTGTAGCTCATGGGTTTGATTCCCACTTAGGACAAACATTTGTTTGACAAACATAAAGTGTTAGTTATGTGTCTGGGTATTTGAATTATATGTGTACTGTATTAATACTGTATAAGTATTCAATCAGTTATATATAATAGTTTCCATAGTACAAGTTACGCTTAGTTTGGAGCTAGATGGTTCCGCATTCGCATTGTTCTTGAGATAACTATAAAACCCCATTTTGTTAAATTACCCTATGCAATATATGCCGTGTTTGCTGTCTTGATTAAGTGACATAACCTGAACTCTAGAGGACCTAGTACGGGCCAATTTAAAGATTGAGGTATTTTAGGTGAAGTTGCGACATATTGACAGGAAAAAAAAGTTTGTGTTGTAAAGTGTTCATGAATATTTGATTATTTCATAGTTTAGTTGGAGCCACAGACTGTAAAAGGTATTTATTGAATACGAGGCCACAATCTTAGTAACGATCAAATCGGAAATTGTTTTTAAATGTTGTAATGGGCTCTTGTCTCGAGTACAATTTATTTATCGAAAAGATAGAAACAAAACATAAAAAGTATCTGTTCGTTCCGACTGTCACGTAAACTGTCTAACTGAACGGTTAATAAAATGTCTACAGCTGCTACGGCGTAGCGGGTGTAGCACGTTGCTACGATAGTTGAGCGAACCTTGAACGATAATAGGTATTTATAGACATCTGGGTATATTTTTGTCGTTTATTTTTATGTGAAGTCAAAATTATGAAAACATTTCAATATTCAAACATTCATTGGTAAAAATTATGTTTTGTGATAACGGTTTTACAGGCTCTGTACCTGGAAAAAAAGAACCCTATAAGCGAGCCTGCTACGTTTATTTGTTCTCTCTAGTTTTCTCTGTAATAGAAGTGTTAAGAGGTACAAAAGCAGTTTTATATTTTGCTCCAATACATATAGGAGTTTTATTATTCAAAGAATTCTTTAGGGTCACGTCCCAGAGTTACAGGTTTGAGTCGGCTTATCATTATAAGTTATTTTGGATTATAATAACGAGAAACAAAATGCTAAAAATGAAAAGAAAATGTTATAGTGTTTCGTCTTGATTACAGCCTGATTTTAAATGGCTCAAAAGAGCTAGCTGTATTTTACTATTTTAATACAAATTTGAAAGATTTAACACGGTTGTAAATATAATTTTATTTCAACAAAGAGAGCGGCGTCTGCTCACAATAAAGTCGCTAATTTTAAATTTGACGATAGCTGGTGCATATCCAGAAATTAACAAATAAATATTTCGCTTCAAAAGTGCGCAATACCACGTTCTCAAAATATAGAAGAAATATATCTAACTCCGTATTTGGAATCTCATAGTAGACTAAAGCGCATTTACACCTGTCAAAAGTATAGTGACTTTGCATTGACAAATTAAGAGGTTGATATGGAAATAATTGTAATTTTTAATTTGTGTTTAATTAAATAAAATTAATTCCTGCACACCATTCTTTATATCGAAATCACAATCTTAATATCGCATGAATTCTTATGACAATATTCAAAACCTCTCGTTGTTTATATAAATATTTACCCACGGGACGTACCATATACTTGCCGCGTAATATATACCAAAAGTTATTAAACTCCAACCCAAAATACGTCGATTATCAAAGCACTTAATAAGTTTAATAAACTCAATTAAAACACCCTAATTTCAAGGTCGTTGAATCCCAATTTGCCCTAAATTTTATCTGTGTCTCCGATCTGTGATATATTAAAATCAAGTAGGTATAGTGAGCTGTCTCATCGAATTCAAGCCTACGCCGCCCGCCTACGACGTAAATAGATTAGTGTTTGGTTCTAGAAGGTCGGTATAGAAGGCTCTGGTTAATAATAAGGCACAATACAGTTTTCATTGTTTCTTATTTCTCGCCCTTACGGGACACCCTATCATTTTAAAAATCATACAAATCTGCATACATCGGGGGAAGAAAAAAGGTTACAGGAGAGCAAACATTGCATTTGCAAGCTTTGATTAGCTGTGTAGGAATCTGTACCAGACAACCTTTACGTACACACTATTGGAAAAGGTGCATTTGGTTGGCGGTGTCAACATTATGATTTGGACTTTTCATAATATCACAAGATGATGTAAGCGGTGTTGGATTAAGGAATTTTGTGGTCACTTTTGCACTTTTTGGTATGCAGGAGCAGTTGGTTTTAGCTCTCTCTACCTTCTGCGTTGTAGGTTGTGGATCGATCCCCACCCAGGACAAGCATTTTTCACAAAAATGCCTGTCTTGGGTGGTACATTTTTTAATCCTATTTTTTTTTTAGGTTTTGAAATTTGAATTTAACAACAACAAAAGATTAGCTTGCAAGTTAGCTTGGCTAGCTAATGAAAGAATCAGATAGTTCCAAAGACGAAAAACTTTATTTACATGGCAACGTAATTTTTTTCTAGAAATAAGTATGTATTTACAAGATCATGCGTTCTTGGAACTAAGTTTAGCGCTTGTTCAAACCCTATCCTACCTTCCATGGGGAAAAATAAGCAAGAAAGGAGGGCACGTTAAGATGTCGGTCACTAGTCTTTAAGCAATGTCGGATTGGGTGGATTGAAACTCCGACACCATAGTTGGCTACTTAGTCGCACGAAATTAAGAAGAGTAAGACGTTGCACGGCAGTGTAGTTTTGCAAAAAATAAAGCTTAGGAATATTAAGTTTTCGCGACAATAGCATACAGCGTAGAAGATGGAGATATTACCAAGCAGTCCCTTTTCAGCATCTAATGTTTCTACTGCAGGGAAACCGGCCTGCTCTCGATAATTGAGAGTGAATAGACTTTGATCTACCACAGCAGCAAAATGCGGATTGGCAGTCACGTCTTCGAATATTTCGTTCTAAGACATGCCAGTTTCCTCATGATGTATTCTTCACCTTCACCGTTTCGAGAAAGTGGTACTGCGCACATAATTTTTTCAAGTGAAAATCTCTTTGTTGCACGTGTGGATTTGAACCAGGGACCTTCAAATTGAAAGTCGGCGTCTGTGCCCCTGGGCCACCACACTCTGTTAGTCCAGTAGTAATAGGGTTTCTTAAACCCGTTGTATACGGAACCTAAATAATAAAAACCAGATATAGTGATGGGAGATCACTGCGAGCGGTCGGGTAGGGTGCAATCAGCCATCCGTCAATCAACGACCCGCCTTACTTAATTACCCTCCATCGCCTAAAGTAGCGGTCGTGTGCCACTGTGAGATATACTTTACTCATACTCACCTTTTTTATAATAATGATAGTCAGATATTGATTCTTGACAGAATGTATGATGCTCTGTAAATGAAGGTTATAATTTTTGTGTGGATGATTATTAGTGATTATTTTTAAAATATTATAACTAGTTTTATTTTTTTCTGTAAAATATCATAAATTTCTTTAATCTGTTAATTTTTTTTGTATTTAATCTAAATTTAAAAAAGAAAGAAGTTAATATTTGAATACTCGTTAATACTTTTTTTTTAATACTGTGTTTATTTAATGTAATTGGTAATAAATATTTATATTCCATTATGATTCAATAGCCAGGACAGAATCTTAGCCAACGAATTTATCAACAAGTATGGGGGATAATTAGATAAATAGTGAGTAATAAATCAAGTATAGGTACATCAGATGGTACCTATGCCACGTAAGAATAATTGGAATGGCTAATTATTATTTTTACTGACGGAAATTAAACCAAAACCGTGCTCAGAACACACATACTCATTTATTACTAAAATTTTCAGTAAAATATAGTAAATATTATATGTATAGGTTTTGACGAGTTTTTCTATTGAGTATACCTAAGATAAGATAAATAATCTATTTATGATCACTAACTCGCGCCGTAGCTTAAGTGTGAGCGAGATAGGTGATTTGAATGTTGACAGCGCCAAATAAATGTTTGTTCAGATATCTTCGCTTAGCTTTCGTATCGCTAATCTATCTGTGGTGCACAAGCAGATACATACTATGCGTAGGGTTGTGATGTAGGAGCTGCGTTTTATAGTGTGATCACGTACAGGGTCCGGTTTTGATTAGGAATAGGATACAACGATGGAAGTTGGGGTGTGGCGATGAGAATAATGATATTTTTCATGTTTAAGTTTGTTTTTGTAAGCTTACAACATTTTGTAATAAACGTTTTTACACAGAAACTAAAAAGAGTCAATAAAGTAAATGAAGTATCATCAATATTGCCTAGAGAATAGAATATAAATAGAAAAAAAACCGTGTATTTGGTAAATTGTTACATTATCTATTTATTTGTTGGCCACAGATAAGTAATCAAAATTATTTAAATATGAAATTAGCTAAACATCTAACAGAATTTTTCGTACTGAGAAATGTTTTGTATTACATATCCCGACCCAGTTTCTCGTAGCCATTCATTCTCGCTTTTCAAGAATAGACTTGTGTTCCTGCAGTGAGAGCATTAGTGCAGAGTGATCACAATTTTTTTTTTAAATTTTGTTTCAGCAAATGATGTACTTGAAGCCCAAAAATACTCAAACAAAAATTCAGCAGCATAAGTGAGGGAAAAAATAAGAGACTTCGCTTAGAAAAACGTAGACAATTGACCCATTTCTTACCTGTGAATCGAGCTACAGATCGTAGCAGTTCTGGAGCGAAGAAAACGTGGATACTTTGAATATATTTTTTCAAAGTCGATTATCTGTTTATTTATTTGGTTTTAAATATATATACATGATAACGTGGTACCACGTTCTCAAAACGGTGACGGAAAACATTGTGAGAAAACCGGCATGTCTTAGAAACTAAAATTCGACGACATGTGACATCTACCAATCTGAATTGGGCTCCCGTGGTAACCCGAACCCGTGGGTGGTAATCAGAACCCATCCACTCTCAATTATCGTGAGTAGGCCGGTGTCCCTGCAGTGGGAACATTAGGGGCTAGTACGGAGACCTTCATTTGGGGGTTTTGCCACTGATTCTGGCCACACACTGTTATAATTCAGATTTTTTTTATAACTTTTACTGTTAATTTCGGAAAATATGGGTAACAACTTGATTGTTTTGACAAATTGTTTATCCTACTTCTACTAATATTATAAACACGTATGTTTGGATGTTTGTTACTCGATCACGCTAGAACAGCTGAACGGACCTGGATGAAATTTGGCACAGAGATATTATAGATTATAGTCTGAAATAGCACATAGGCTACTTTTTATCCCGGAAAAATGTACGATTCCCGTAGGAAGTCCAACCACGGGTAACACCGCGGGGAGCAGCTAGTTATTATATAATGATTATTGTATTATTATCATAAATGTCATTTATACGATGACAACTTGTTAACTAATATTCTACAAGCGTATAAACTTATTAATACAAAGCGTGAGACTCCTTAGAAAATTGCACGTAATGTTTCCAGCTGCATAAAACTTTCAATTGCCTATGTCATTTGACCTTATTTAAATGCAAACTTTTTCGACATGTTTCCATAAATAAATATGTATGACATAGCCTCTTTTATCATTGTATGGGTAAGGTCTTATGTAAATCTAAAACCACACATACATGCAAATTTTATTGACAGAACTTTGTAAGAGCATCTCAGTCCATTTTGAACTCAATGCCGTCATATTAAGGACTGCTAGGTTGATGTAAAATTGAGGTATTTTTAACGAATGAGTAGGCAGGTTCAAAGAATATTGTAGCAAAAAACAAACCTGAAAAAGGCGCCCCGTTTTCTGCTCGATTAAACGAAAACTGTTGCCCATACAAGCGTATTGTTAGATCTAGGCCTACTACATCACTGGTATGTAGGTTAAAACGTAGTTCACCTGGTGGGAAACGAACAGATCGTACGAACAAAACATATACTGATTGTGATATTTCGATTATGATATCGTCAAATATCAATATGAAATGTAAAATTAAAATTTTGTTTTTTGTTCGTCATAAGTTATTTATTATTAGTAGTTTATGTATATTAGTAGTATATGTTTATGTTTATATTTAAATATATATATATTGTAATAATAGTCCGTGGGGTCCTAGCGCTATAAGGCTTTTTGAAGAAATAGCAAATAGGTTAGGCGACATCACAGGAGACCGAAGAGCTGGCAGCTACGGACAAAGAATAAGTCTAGCTATTCAAAGGGGGAACGCTGCCAGTATCTTCGGAACCTTGCCTAAAGGGACTCCTTTTAATAATATATTTTAGTCCTTATATTATAGTTTTAGATTTGTTACCATTCTATGTTGTTATTATAAGCATATATATTTAAAATAATGACTTCTTATGTTTCTAAATCTCATGAATTGGGTAAAGATGGATGACATTCTAGTTTACATAATGTTATTTGCGTAAACGGATATTTCTAATAAACGTTTACCTTTGTACCGTAGGATTAACACAGAAACATAAGACCCGAGAACAAACTTCATGCTCACACAAAGTGTTCCCTGGCCGGGAATCGAACCCGGGACCCCTCGCATCAAAGGCAGGGTTACTATCAACTAAGCCACGGAGCCGTCTAGTGGTATCTAAAGTGAAAAAAATGATGATAAGTGCACATTTATTTATTTATTTCAGCATTTCCAATATAACATTGTAAAAGGGTAAATACTTAATAAATGATTAAAAACATTTATATTTACATTTTATGATTATAAATTACAGGCTATTGTAGTTGTCAGTCTTCCATTAGTCTATTGCTAAGACTGGGGACACACCAGTGATATTCCTCTAGCCGGATGCGACACGGAAACACATCATGTGCGTCTCAGCGATGACAGGTCACAGAGAATCCTAATGAGGTCTGAGAACTATGGGTACCACGTGTGCGCTGGTTATTTATTTATAAGTAATCACAAAACGCTATTTAGGCCACTGGCGTCCCGTTGACACTGACATTACGTCACCACTCAACCCTTCCATTCGGATGGTAATTATCGCGACCCAAGTGTCATTTCGTCCGTTTCGGGACAAAAAGCCCCGATTTTATGTTCCGCTCCAAAAAGCTCCAATTTAATGTTGTGAAATTCATCAGAAATCACCCTTCCTGTTGTAAAAAGGGCTCGTTTTTATCCATCAAAAAGTGCTGGTAGATTTCTGCATTATTATTTTCGAGTACAGGTATATATGTGGATATTAATTTGCGCAATGGCTAAATTAAAACGTAGTGATAATATTGGTATAGAAAATTTCAGATCAGAAGTCGCTAGTATGACTGTCCTCACTGCTCAGTGGGTAGTAGCTCTGCATACTGTGAACAAACATGCTGTTTGTTCTGCATCTGGGCGATAATATGTATTACGTGTGTGAATATTATGTACAAAAATGTGTATGTGTTTCCCATAGTACAAACCTTGCTTATTTTGGATCTAGATGGTACTGTGTGAAATGCCCAGAAATTTTAGTTTATTTCATTAGCTATATGACATTTATTGTTTCGATGTATTAATCCGCGGCGCAAAAAGTGCGGTGTTATAAGTTTGACCGTAATGTATACTGTCTGTGGTACCGTAGTTCTTAAACATTAGAACGGGTGTGGGTGCTTTTTCTTTATTTAAAAGGAGGTTTTCTAGCGGTGGTTCTTAAACATGTTTTATCAAAAACAGCTTAGCCTTCTCAAGGTCATCAGCTCATTACCATTACACAGAGTTTTTATATTTTTGGAAAATGACCTTGAGATAAATCGTGTGTCATACACGATTCACACGATAAATACGTTCAAATTTTGAGAAAAATACCTGTTTTAGAACCGAACTTTGGAAACATGTGACATCTGCGAAAACAGTTGACACCTGTTGGAAATTATAGTCAATTTACTCTCGCTTGTCTCTGCATTGGAAATAAAGACTTTTACGGTACATGAAAGTACTTCTTGTTGAGTCTCGTTCCTGTACATGATTATTTCCGTGAGAAATATACTGAGTCGAACGTGATTGGAAACATCCTCGAATATTTATTTAACGTCAAAAATATAAAAGCGTCTTCTTTTATTGATGACATTTGACTTCTGACGATTCCCGTCTTTAATGGCCGTAAAAAGAGTATAAATTTCGTTTTTCACGCGAAATCCCGCCATCATTATTACTACCTAAAAAAGCAATTACAATAAGTAGGGGAGGAATTATTAGAGGGGAGAGAGGGAATAAAATTTAATAACTAGCGAGGGATGGCGCGGGCAGGAAGCGGGCTTTTATTTTTACAATTGGAATGTTGGTTTGGAATCGATCGTCGTAACCTTGAATATTGTATTAATAGTTTATTAGTAACATTAAAATGATAAAAAGTCTTTTACGTTGCAGACTTGGAGGACCCACGAATTTAGTCAAAGTATAATTATGTCATATGAATAAAAAAACCGGCCAAGTGCGACTCGGACTCGCGCACAAAGGGTTCCGTACTATTATCTATTATAAATACGGCAAAAAAAATAAAAATCACGTTTTTGTATGAAAGCCCCCTTAAATATTTATTTTTTAGTATTTTTTGTTATAGCGTCAACAGAATTAAATCATTGGGGAAAATTTCAACTCTAACTATCACGGTTCATGAGATACACCCTGGTGACAGACGGACAGACAGACAAACGGACACTGGAATCATAGAAATACGATAAATACGATCCTGTTTTAGCGTTTGGGTACTGAACCCCAAATATAACAAATTGTTTCTTGTCTATGACTTCTCAGAATCTTCTCCCCATAATATCCCCCATATTTTTTGTTATTATTATGTTCTGATTGTCAGATTATTAGATATTGATATATTAGCTGTCGGATTACAAAAGAATGATACGAACAACTCATACCTCTGCACTAGGATTCCCTGTGTCGCAGATGGCATGGACAAAAACAGAAACACAAGACAAACACCCAAGACCCGACAACAAACTTCATGCTCACCACACAAAGTGTACCCCGACCGGGAATCGAACCCGGGACCCCTCGCTTCGAAGGCAGGGCTTCTACCAACTAAGCCACGGAACGAAGGAGGATCTGAGTTGTTTGTGGGTATAAAAGTGCAGCGACCGTTTGTCATGTCTACGTACCTATGATAGTGTAACCTTCAAGATGAAATGCGGTCCTTCCTTATCCTACCTAATTGGGGATAAACTCACGAAACTATGTATATGTGTTTAGGTTCTACATTAATTACATGTAGTGAGAAAATTCTGAAATTGTACCGTATTACTGTTTTGAAATAGTAAAGTTAGTGTCACTTACCTTTTGTAAGATTTCGATCCTCAGGGCAACTTTTGTGATGAACATGAAGTTTGTTCTAGGGTCTTGGATGTGTTGTATGATCGTAAGTATATAGTAGAGCAGAGCAGTGCCCGAATAATAGTGTTTTGCGTTTCCGCAATTAATAATTTGCTGTTCTCCGATGTTTCATCAAAATTCCTTACGTCATACTTAGCAAAATTTTAGGGTTCAGTGATTAAATCGTGCTAAAAATACATTTTCAGCAAAGATGGCTTCCTCAAACGAGCGAACCACTCCTGATTACGACGGTACAAACATAATCCCGGATAATCCCTTTAAAAATAAAAGCTCTTGGCATACGAATGTGACCGAGCGGAAATGCAACAAAACCGAAATAATTTTTCAATTCGAGCATGCAAGAACTGCTCATAACATGTTTTGCAGCTTTTTGTGCTCACAATTTCACTTTGGTCACAGCACGCGGATTATAGCTGGTTCATTTTGCAACGTAACAGATGTTAATTCGATGTAATGGCTAGGTAAAAGATGTTTGAATGTAAAAAAAATTAAATATAACAATTGATAGGGCTCAGGTTTTATTCGATTACATCTTTTGAAGACTACTGGACTACTGTTTCGATATAAGGAAATTTGAAAGCATAAAATTTATTTTTAAGTCAATAATTATTTTTTTTTTTGATTCAGTTGATAAATAAATAAATAATAGAAAATATCCACAGAAATTATACCCAGTATATCAATAAACTAAGCTTGTACTATGGCAACAAGATTGATGTACTTATCAAAAATCATGTAGTATTATTTGTAAATAGTTAAAGTCAAAGTCAAAATACTTTACACTATATATAAATTAACACTCAGACACAGAGCATACATCTATATTTATCACACTAAATACTTGTACTTAGTAGGAATTGAACTCACGACCGACAGCGCAGAAGGCAGATCCACCACCAGCAGAACTGTGGGGTCCGTTTAATGTTGATAATGTAGGTATTATTGCCTTGCTTATAATTCTTAGGTATAAGCAAGGCAATAATAATGAGGCCCATAACATGCTTTACAAAAAGCCAAATTTATGTGATGATCCACTCACCTGATGTTAACTGGTTATCGCCGCCCATAAAGAACAGTAAAATCAAGTCGTGTCCACGCCAACCAAATTATGAGAGAAATGGTTACTAGCAACTTAGCTAGCCATAAATTTCATCAATATTTAATTATTTTACATCTTGTTCTCAAGTACTGAACCAGCTGTTTCACACTGAGCTATGTTCCAGCTTTATTTGTACAGTCACACGCAAACTGTTTTGACTTTGGGTGAAAAATTTGTCGCGGCGAGTTTTTATTAGTCGTTTTCGCTGGGAACGAATCGCGAATTCCATATTCGGTGTTATACGGTGTAGATTGCCCTTAATACGGTGTACTTTGCAAGTAATGATTTTCGAGCACGATATTACTGTTGTGATGTATGTGAATGTGAACAATTTAACGCCGCCTGTATTATTTATACTCTCTTTGTTTGCGTAATAAGAATAGTCTTGTTGGTCTCAAGTTATGGCCAAGCCTTGGCCAATTCAAAGGTAAAACTGGATGTATTTATTAAAACGTTTACCGGATTTAGTACGGAGCCTAGGTTTTTATTATAAAGTCATTGTTTCGCTTTATATTTAATACTTTTATTTTATGCCAAGTGTAACTTAGATTACATTTACAATGCAAAATGTAGTGGTGGCTAAGCTTGTTATAAAGGTTGGGATTCTATAATTTATCCTAAAGGTCAAGACAAATGTCAATAAAAGAAAATACAAATCTAATAATGAATTGAGGCGATGGTCAGTTAATTTGAAGCTTCCCTTGCTTAAGTATGAAATTAATAATTCAGGTTTATCAACCGTAGCCTGAGAAATAAAGGTGGAATTTCATAGAAACATGTAATTTCATTGGCATCTACACCTTGGAAGCTCCTAATATAGATTTAGCGTAGCGCCATCATTTGTTTCATATTCGCATATATATACAAGTGTTGCAATGATTTCATGAAGTTTAAAATATAAAGTATTTAAAATCTAAAAATTATGAAATCAAATTAACTGATAGTTTATTGACAGCTTGATTCATTGGAGCGTAATTTATGATATATTAATGAATTCATATTTAATAATACTAATAAAAAATAGTTGATCCGTCGTAAACACTATGAATAAGAAAGACCCTTGTGAGCTAAGCGTGTTTTTTTTAATACAAAAGCTTTTCCTATACGTATTTGCAAAGAAATGTTGACAAACATCCTTGAAAATTCAAGTAAAAGTGAATGGTTATAAATTTTCACTTTAATTTTGTCACGCATAAATCACTCTTACGTAAGTTGGCGTTGCGTTTGTTTCGCCATACATCACAACCGAGTCACGTGACGAAAGCGCACGATACAGTGAATAGCGTTTTTTGCATTGTAAATGTAATCTACAGCTTAAGTATGCAGTGGCTTTAAAAGAAATAAAATGTAAAACGCACGAAGTGTTTTTGCGCTTACGTGTACCTGATATTTTGTTATGATGACTTGTATTTTTTCAGCTATTCGTTACCGCGAACGTGTAGTTGTGCGTATTTTTTAGGGATCCTTTAAACCAGAAGCTAGATAAATAAATAGAAATGCTGTTCGTTAGTGCATCACTTGCGAACGGCCGGAATTATTACGCATTTGTTTTAAAATTTTTCGTAATAGTCGATATTGGGTTATTGGAAAGAAAATTTAGATTAACGACGCCAGGATAGGACGATAGGACTTGTGTTTTCTCATACTTCAGTGGGGGAAGACCTGAATTGTATTTTTATTGTTATGTGCGGAGGTAACCATTTAACGTTGGGGCCTTCAGCTCATCCGAAAACTGAAGTAGAAAAACAACGCCATTTATTCTTAAAGGAACAAAAGACAAGAATGATGTAATAACACAAGTTCCATTTTCTGGTCGGATCGGTTGAAACCAAAACATACTTAAAACAGTTAATTGGTTTCTAGAAAGTTCGTGTTCTCAGAAAGAGCGGGCCACGTACACTCAGAGTTAACTGAAAATTTTAATGTTTGCTTTTTCACAATAGCTAAGAAATCACAGGTTTTCACATTCATTATAATTAATACTCATTAAGAACTAATCTAATACCACTCGGTAGTCAAAGTTATCATGGATAATTCGTTCTTATTAAAACTAGCTCCATGTAGCTCCATGACTTAGTATGGTAGCTCCATGACTTAGTTGGTATCCCTGCCTTAGAAGCGAGGGGTCTCGTGTTCGATTCCCGTTCACACTTTATGTGCCATGTGACCATGAAGTTGCTCTAGGGTCTTGGGTGTTTGTCTTGTGTTTCTGTGTCTGTCCATACCATCTGCGACACAGGGAATCACACACACTATGTGTTTGTGTAAACGTTTAAACGTTTCACTGAATTTTTTGTCAGGTGATACACAGTTTCCACAAATGTTATATATATAAATCCAAAGAGAGTTTTTGGCCTAGGAGTATAGACGCTGACTTTATATCTAAAGGTTCACTGTTCCAAATCCAGTGCCTTATATATTATTTTAAAAATGTTTGCGCTCAGTACCACGTTCTCAAAAGAATAAATCATGGTCAGGAAACCAACATGACCTATAACCAAAAAATCGATGACTTGTAACATTGCAATCTGAAATGGGTTCTCATGGTAGATTAAAGCCCATTCAGTCTCACTTATTGAGAGTAGGCCGTGTGGAAAATATTAGAGATGGATACCGAAATATTTAAAATATATTATATGCAAATTATATTCCATTCCTTGTCAGCTCAGTAGCTTAGGAGACTGGTTTGGTTTGGCCCTGGTTTCTAAGCGAGTTCGATTCCCGGCCGAGACAGACATTGTGTGTTGAGCGTATAGTTTGTTCTTGGGTCTTGGGTGTTTGTCTTCATGCTACCTGCAACACAGGGAATCCCAGTGCAGGGGTATGAGATGTATACGATGTAATTGTATATTTTTTCATCGTTTGTCCGCCACGATACCATCAGAGGCAAAATTGAAAGAAACTTCTCACATATAATTTGATTAGGAATATTTTAATATATCATGGAAATATTATTCGGAACCCCCATCGTTTAGTCCAACTTCCACTTGGTAGAATATTTATATTCACCGTGGAAAAACTGCAACACTTTTTAATCTTTCTATGCCGTGACTTACCACTCGTATAATTGTTGTGATTTTGATAAACTGGATTTATTTCGCTTACCAGCGGCTTGTAGGGAAGTAAGCCTTTTATTTTCATTTCAAGTGCATGAAGTGGTTTTAATACGTAAATGTGAAGCATAAAATCAAAACTTAATGGTACATATTACGCCATATTAGACTTCATATTTAATGCTACCGATTTCACTCTCTGGCTAGCTTTAATTCGCGATTTTCATCCTCGAAAACAATTGCCTACCCAAATAAGCTAAGTGTTAATTGGACTCGCATAGGGAGTGTTCTATTTACCTGTTGTATGTCTCATTATTTGCTGAAATATTTTATATAACAACATAACCCGTAAAAATTTCAACTAGCTAACAATTATAGTTCGCAAGATACAGCCCTTCAAAGGTAGGATAGATGGAAAAAATAGCTTAGTAATTGGGATTTCTATACCCGTTGGATATAAAATATAGCTTTCAGTATTTTTTTAACGTTTTTTCCGTCAATTCATAAAAACATGCATAAATTGTATTTACGTTTTAATAAATCCAATATGTCTTCTTTAACCCTGCAAAAAACATTCGCATTTTAAAACAATTTAACATATATATCACACTTACCCTTATGCATTCCCGTGTGTTTATCCTTCAGAACGGTGAGCTCATATATCTTCCCGAACTCCTCAAACATCGGCCTCAGATCCTCCTCCTCGAGATGACGAGGGATCTGGCCGATGAATAGCTTCACAGCATCCTTCCCAGCCCCGGGAGGCGCTCCGGTGATCTCAGAAAGCGTCAACGGTGAAGACGAAGACCTCTTCTCCTTAACAGGTTGGTGATTGTGATAGGAATGGACGGGGGTGGCCGGTGCCGACTCCAACATTGGCGTCGGAGGTGGCATGCTGATACTGTTCACTGGCGTCTGCATATTGTACCCGAACAATATCGGATTTACGCTGAAGTTCGTGCCCACCAACATATTATCACAGTTATGAACACTAAAATCACAGTTTTTGTACTATAAACTTCTCATATAAATTCGGTTTTTTTTATGTTAAAGCTGTTTGAGGGCGACGGTGGGGTGGGGGTGGATGTGTGCGTGTGACGCGTCTGTGTGCGTTCTTCTCAGTCACCCCGTAATGCGTAATATTATCGATCCGTATACTAACTGTTCTACACCGTCAACCCCCGTTTTTCTCCGCGCGAGATTTATTTTATCTTTTTACACTTAATTTATGTATTTTGTGACTGGTATTTTTTAAACACTTTCTTTTGTTGCAGTACGGGAAATTCAACGGCTATCTACAATTATTTACAACACATTTACAGAATGTAAAATATTTGGCACGAATTTACGTTTCACAATATATATTTTTGAGCTGCGCTTCCCCTAGTTTTATCGCTCAATCGCGGCGCTGCTTACGGCGTTATCAAAATAAATTTCACACCAAAAAGTGTATTATGCTGGTCAATGTTTACACTTGCTAACGCACGCGGCACTGTTTACAAACAAACTGCGGTACACATAGTATTTTTATTATTTTTCCACTCACCGTATTACAGTTAATACACACAATAATCACTCACTATCCCGGATAATTTATTTTAACGTCGAAATGTTGCGCACTGTTCGAGCGAGGGAAAATTAGCGCGCAAAATACCGCGCCCACTAAAATATATTTACACTTAACTAACTTACTCTAAAGCACGATACGACAACGAACCATGACGCGACGCACAACGAAAAGCACAAAACGACACGAACTAAATGAGAGAACAAATTTGCCGTGTTCCCGTCTTTATGCCTACATGTCCACTAACCTAAAATTCCCTCCGAGTCCCCTCATAGCGACGCCATGGGGGAGTTTCGAGTCTTGATACGATCCTCCCTTTCGCTCTCCCTCGGTAGATTTAGGTACGAGTAAATTCACCCTGTGCGAATAGGTTGATTATTTGGAATTTCTTGTTTAGCCGCGTCTCGGTGTTGACGCGTTTCTTGCGTCTTTATGCCGAATTATGTGGAATATTCCTTTAATTTGAGACACTGATTTTACTCGGCTTGTTCCGCCGAACGACGCGCTTTGACAGATGGAGCCACTTTTCCCGGAGCACGCAGTTTTTTTGCTTCGTTTCTCACTGATTTGATCTCTTGAGAGTTTGTGGATTGTGGAAAATGAGAACTTATTTTTTTTTTAATTATTTTTATGAAAATTTAACAATTTCTAAACCAAGGATAAAAACCCAAACTTTTGAGGGTCTTACGACGATGAATAAGAAACTACCAACTTTGGCCTAAAAAAGGTGAATTCATTACTACGAATTATTAATGCACCGTATAAACTTTTTGGTGAATAATTAAGAAAACCGCCGCGGTCAGGATTCCGCCGTAAAACGTAACACGAAATTCGGTAAAAGCTCTTCAATGCTTGGTCGGACTATAACTCAAGTCCCGAAAATAGCGAAGGGATGGCCCCACCCCTCACCCCTGAGCTGCCAGCCTCAGTAGCGATGATTTTCGCACGCAGCTCCTAATGGTTGTTTAGAAAAAAATGAAAGGAAACCTCCCCTTAAAATTTCCGGACGTTGGCCGTGAATTTAGAGTTTGAAATTTACGACTTCGAAACCAAATTTTTATTGAAAATTATGCGGGAGTCTGATCATGAAATCGTTGACTTTTTTGCTTTGTTGAGCAAACGGGTAATGCTAAATTGAGGCCAGGCTAAATGAGAAATTGGATTAATTTTCACAACAACTGAACGATATAACTAAAGTGAGGTGTTTCTAACCTCATTTTTAGCCTCATCTTGTCTTCATGGGCCAAAATATATTCGTTGAATGTTACACGATCGTAGAGCACGCGAATTAATGAGCTCATTGCAATCATTGTCTTTCCATGAATAAATTGAGCTAGCTATTTCATTTCGGAATCATGTTTTCAATATTTTGGTGCTTCTACTACGTTGTACTATACAAGAGTCTAAATTATATTTCTTTATTTATACCCAGACGGCTAAGTACTACGATTTGAAGATTAATGTTTAAAAGTAAATATTTGTTAATATCATTGTATCGGTTTTTGTTATCGCAATTCAATCCGAACAAAGGTATCGTGATAATATCGGTAGTAGATAAAAGACGCATAGCTTTCTAACCTAAAAATATATTTTCGCCTACATCTAAAGCGGTAGGAAATGAGTTAATTATTCATATAACTTATGACTGCCACAGAATATTAAACCTTGAATTAGACATCATCTACATAAGTACGCTGGCATTTTAGCAAGAGGGAATCATGTGACTGTGATGTTAAATAAATAGTGTCGTATTTACAAAATGTACCAACATTTCAGGGCGACGCAGCCACAGAATAAGTAATTGTGAGTACGCCTGCGGTTTGTAGCTAGTTGGCGTTCGTGACCGTCTGACAATTTTCGTGAAATATAATACAGGAAAGGGTGCGAGATTAGATGGGAGTTGTATGTAAGCGCATCACCAAGTAATCCTAGTTTATGAAAAAAAGCGTGTGTAACAGTTTAATTGTTGTTTAATATTATGGAGAGCATTGTGGCCCAGGTAAACAGACACCGACTTTTAATCTGAAATTCGCTGTTTCAATCCCCCATGTTCACCAATGAGTTTTATCACGTGAAAAACTTAATTGCGCAATACCACGATCTCGAAACGGTGAAGGAAAACATCTTGAGGAAACTGGCAAGTCTTGAACAAAAAATTCGAAGACATGTGACATCTACCAATCCGGATTGGGCTCCCGTGGTAGAAAGCCCATACACTCTCAATTAACGAGAGTATGCCGATTTTCCTACAGTGGCAACATTAGAGGCTTGTTCCATTAAGGAGCTTTGTATTTCCTCCAGCTGAGACTCTATTCCCGGACCGCGAGGAATAAAGATGTCTTCTTTTCTGCTTAGCGGTGGATGAGAAGGCAATTTCTCTAGACTTCATCTTTCGTGTGACTTTGGTGTCGGAGTTTTCAAGACGCCTGAAGGCCACTGACATGGATTAGCGACTAGTATAGCCGGGGCCGACTTCTTAATATTTCCTCCGAAGCACGGAAGTTTTTAAGTATCCGTAGTTCAAATACCACTAAATGGTCACCCAATGGTCAATTGCGCATTGCAATTAAAACTAAAACATTATTCAGTTTGCAGACGTAAATTTCGGCTAAACAAGCTAAGCTGAATAATAACAAATTCATCAGTTCCATCAGTTTGAGCTTACCTATATTAATTTTCGTTATAGCAGTTTAATTTATCTCCGCTGTAGGCCAAACGCCGTTTAATTGATACATAGTTGCGACCTCGGTGGCTACGCGGCTTCCGCGCTAATGCTACGAGTCATATTCAATAATGCTACGCGGATGCTACGGGCTACGGGATATGAAAGTTGGGGGAGAAAATACGTTAATAATTTTCCTCTGCTTTTGAACAATAGTTGTTCATATATTCCTACTAGCTGGGGCTACTCGGGTCTGGGATGGATAGGGACTACAGGTCATTACGACCGTGAATTTTTTTTGGCATGCATCTTAATTGAAAGTCAGTCTATGCCGCCTGTGACACAAGAATACTAGAGCATAAAAATGGGAGTGCCTGTTTAAATTAAATGACGGAACGAGTTGATGGCCCATCTGGTGTTAAGTGGTTGCTTACGTTCAAAACCACTGTTACGACTTAGGTTCTCCCTTACCGTATTAGAAGACCCAAGTGTGTGTGTTTTTACCCGACTGCGACAGAAAGAGGGTTATGTTTTTCTATTGTGTGTATGTTTGTCATGCTTTTTATATTTCTTTGTCACGCTCTGTATCCGAAAGAGCATGATGGTTGAGAGGCGACACTGGCTATAAAAAATTAAAATGGCTGGATTTCACCGCCATAATATGATTTCAAAAAATATTTTTCTTAAATCAAAACACAGGGTTTCATAAATGGCTTACAAAAATATATAACTTATAATGTTTCAATGTAATTTGGAATATATCACGCAGTTGGGTTTTTTGATTTTCTCAATCATTTCTTGTTAGCTATAATTATGTTGGCCGTATAGTAATAATTTTATGTATTTACTTTGATTGTAATATCCTTGTAATAGTTATTAGTATTGTACATTTATTTTATTTCTTCTTTCTTTATAAAAGGACTTTGAAACGGGACAGGACAGGCTAACCACAGACCAACACACGTCACACCGCAAGGCAAACACGACTTGTTCGAGACGAGATCTCCCAAGAGGCAGCATGACTCATGTTTTGTCTTGCTCCGCGTAGAATATATTGAACGGACTGATATTAAAATGCAATCCCAGATGCTATAAACTATTTTAGACGCTTAACTACATCAAAAAAGGTTTTAAAAAGCAGGTTTTAATTTAGTTTAGTTGTTAAGTGATTTTCACGCCAGTTGTGGATCGATTGGATGATATTTTTTTGACTTTCTATGAGTTTGAAAGTACACCTAGGACACCTTTGATCCCATAGAAACTTCAGGAAAGAAAATCACCACTAAGAATGAAAGGATACTATATTGAAGTTTGACTACTAGTATTGAAGTTGGTTGAACCTATTTTTTTTTTATCAGTCTCTACATCAGGGTTTTCAAAAAGGTTATGTGTTCTACCTTTAAAGGCAAAAATTACAAATATACAGAATACAAATACTATTTTTACCCGCGGTACGTGTAATACAACCAGAATAATTGTATTTTTATTATTTGAACAAGCAATTAATACTCAACTTAGTAATAAGACCGCATGAATTTGTAGGATTTGATACGATTCCTGTTTTGGAGGTAGATGGCGCTGTGCAAATCGTCCATGAATTATTTTTATTTATGTATGCGACCTATTTTCAAATAGCAAGAGTAGAAGCAGAACACTATGCCAATTTTCTGACATAAGTCTCGTTATGGTTTTTTAAATTTAATTTCAATGTGACTTAATTGAATTACTTTTAAGAATTTTTTTTAAGCTACTATTCTCTATTGAATTATAAGATAGTATCTACATTTTTTTTTTAATAATATAATGTAACTGTAAGTTTGATAAAACCAAGTGCTCACAAATGATCCTACGGTGAAAATAAATGAGTGTGAGTATGAGTATTTCCTTGACTACCAAATACCTAATATGCAAAAAATTAACTGTTTGTAAGTTGTAAGGACGGCGGTATCAAATTATAATGGAAAATTTATGTACAAATAACTGAGAGGGTTAAGAAATAGGGCACGGGAAGCCATATGAGTGCAAGACGAGGTAAACGGTAAATATATTAATTTGAAGTTATACGAGTATTTGCCCCATTTAGTACTTATTCAGTGTGGATGCCGCAAACCGAACTTAATTGTATGTAACTTAGGTACTTGTATTATATTTTTATGTTGGTCAATTAAGTTACATTGTGAAAACACATTTCACAATGTAACTTAATCTACACTAATATTATAAAGAGGAAAGATTTGTACCCATGTTTGTATGTTTGTAATGAATAGGTTCAAATAGTACTGGGCCGATTTAAAAAATTCTTTCACCAATAGAATGCTACATTCTTCCAATTTGACATAGGCTACATTTCATTTTGAAAAAAATTAGGGATCCTTGGTAAAATTTGAACAATGTAACCGAAGGTGTAGAAAAATGAGTCTTAACATGTCTTTCGTCGAATGCGCTGCCGAAACTATTAGCGATAGAACAAAATAATGTACAACAATATTGAAGAACATCATAATGTCTACAAAAAACTCCGCGGTAGCATATGTCCAACTATTGTAGTTATGTCACTACCCCGTGCGAAGCTGGGACGGGCTACAACATAAAACACTAGACAAAATGGTAGAAGTACTACTCCGGACGAACTTGGTATAAGTTCTACTGCTACATTGGGTTGCACCCGGGGGATATTTATAGGACTCTGCAAGTTACCTACAGTATGAGGGTACATACGAATGTGAACAATATGGTACCCCAAAATGTATGGCTGTAGACAAAGAGCATTTGAAGACAGGGCAGGGGGACCCCACAGACACAAAGACAAACTCATGTTGAGCCCGGAGGCAAACATGACTTCTGAAACAGAACTTCCGGGAGAGAATGCTATTCTGTCATGTCGCCCATCAACTCACTGTACAAATATGTTTTACTTTTTATATATATATAATGACTAGCTGTTCCCGCAACTTCGTTTGCGACTTTCATCCCTACAGGCTATTTAAATTAAGAATAAAAACACATATAAAAAACAATGGTGCTAGCTATTGTTTTTATGTGTTTTTTAATGGGAAATTTATAACCACATCTAATAGAAAAAATACTACTAACGATAATATATCTTATTTTTGACACGAAAAGGAACACAAATGATAACTACGACTTATTTAAAGAAAATTTAACAGTAACTAAGAAATAAAGATAATTTAAACAATGAGAACCCTCACCCCTTGCACCTATCAAAATACAAAAGAAACCTAGTAATATTCAAAGAAGAATAACAATTAAGTAGATTTTTCTTTTTATCGAAACTCTAATAGTGTCAGGTTTCATTTGAATTCATTCAGTAGTTTCGGCGTGACGCGCGGTCAAGACAGACAGACAGACAAAATGAAAAACATTACAGTTTTGGCTTCCGTATCGAATAAAGAATGCCTAGCGATAAAAAAAATCAATATATCTTCAATGTACAGAATTGGATCTGTTACTTTAATTATAATTATAAGTATAGATTCTACTAGCTCGTACCATTTTTTGTCAGTAATTTATAGAAAGATTGTCTTTTCTTCAAGATTGTGAACGTTTCCAATTCAAGTAATTATTTTTGCCAACCCAAAATACGATATTTTATCAAATTGAGATAATCATTATAATGTTTAAAGAGAAAAAATCAAGATAACAACCTGTTTTCTTCCAGCCTCATTATATTAATTGGAATGTTCAAATATTGGGGGTTATTATTTAACTTTCAGGATTGTGTTTACCGCTACACCCACTTTTTTCCCGTTATAAACAGATCCCAAGGCGGAGTAGCCGAAGGCGTTCCACAGAATAAACAACAGTTACCAACGATGCACAGAATAAACAATAGTAACAAGCGCTGCACAGATTATATCACAGTTATTACTAAAGCGCTCATCTCGAGGCTTGTTCAATGTTCTTTGCAGATCATTTCAAAAAAAGGTTAACACACTCATATCTCTAAGATTCCCTACATTGCAGATGGCGAGGACAAATACCCAAGACCCGAGAGCAAAATTCAGGATCACCACATAAAGTGTGTCGCAGCCGGGAATCGAACCCGGGACCTCGCTTCGAAGGGCTACTACCAACTAAGCAACGGAGCCGACAAAGTCTGAGTAAATCAACTCTCCGCCCGGTCAGTACTCGGATGGGTGACCATTTATTGTAATTTAATCTGAGCGCTTTAGTACATTTTACGCTGTACGCTGTATTTGTCCATAAGCCATGTTCAGACCATGTCGGGTGGTTTGAAACCTCCCACAACTAAGCCACTCAAATGAAAGAAAACGAACCTGATTAGATCGGTTATTAGATTTTTTATTAGTACTTGTACAATGCAATAAATTTTAAAAATATTTCGTAGAGGCAGTATATACAAAAGCCTCCTACAGTATTATTGTAGAGCCTTGGGGAGAAATAACGAAAACAAAACGGTAGTCGCGAGTTGAAGCAATTATTTCAAATGCCACTAAACGGTCACTCATGCAAGAACATAGAAGCCAGCTTCGTCATGAGCGCTTCTCAAAGCATACGAACAAAAAAAATCAATCTCTCTCTCCCCTAACCTCACCAGTAAAAATCCCATTTCATCCTCAATTTCCCCCAGAATTCCACCTATTATCACATCAATGTTGCTAGTTGGCAACTAAACTCCTCTTTTCCACATTATTTCATAAAACTCTTGAATAAATGCAAATTCGAGTGCGGTCGTGGAGACCGAACAAAGGTTGACCTACTTATGTCGAATTTGTGAAGGTACGGAATATGGGAACCGCGACGTGGGGGTGGGGCGTTGTTCCATGCTTGTTACTAGTTTAAGTGCTTTAAACTTCTTCGAGACTTTTGGGTAGGGTGGGGTTCCCTTAGAATCCCTACTCGTGGCATCTAGGTGGTGGTAGGAGCAACTCAAGGCAGGAGAATTTGTGGCAAGTTCATTCGGAGTAGTACTTCCACCACCTGATAATCTGCTGCCAAGCAGCGGTGCACCGGTGAAATTTTATATCTCTTAGTGACGGACGCAATGCAATGTGACTTGGGTCTTGTCAGACTTAGGTAAGAGACGACTAGAGTCATTTTGCTATTAAGTGGCAGTAACTAATTAACATCAGGTTAAAAAAATTTATGCGGATGAAAAAATATAATTAACTTAAATCTCTTGAAAAAAATAAAATTAATGTAATTAGTATAATTAAAAAATTTACAGCGCAATTTTCTACTATTTTTAAACGACTTCCAAAGGAGGAGGTTGTTAATTAGGTTTTTTTTTTATGTAACTCCTTCATTTATAAACCAATTCGGAAATTTGGATTTGATCATATACAAATTTCATCAAAGTCTGTTTAATAGTTCGTAGTTAGTTTTTAAATCAAAATAACTGGAACAAATATGTCATCCTAGGAATTGAAATTGCGTGTTTCGTTACTGTGACTTTTTATTCGGCCATTGTTGAGAAATTTGGATGTTTCATTTTAATCTTTTTTTATTGGTATGAGGGTATATTCTTTTTTTTCTCCAGTGCGGAAATACTAATGGAACAAGATAACTAAAAGAATACATTTAAAGTTAAAAAAAATATTGAATTGACTTTTGTCATGACTGTTTTACTTGACTGCGGCAATTGGCAATTGGCAAAGAAATCGCGTAACAAACATAAAAAAACAGAAAAAAAGTACAGCCGAATTGAAAATCTTCTCGTTGTTTTGAAACAAGTTAAAAATACAAATAAACAACATAAATTCGGAAGCCGGTACGCTAGAAACCATGTCTTTAATTTCCAATTATGTATTTCATATGGAGCCCTCTTGAGAACGGAAGGGGTAGTTTCGAGACAGTAAGTTCCATATCGCAAAGTTGGAGGGGCCTTCAAACGTTTTGCTCTACTTGAGTTATTCGACAAGTTCCCCCTAAGTGCAATATGCTGCCATGGAATACAAATGCACACTTATGATTGGTGCAAAGCGCTAGCTTACCTATTGCAGTTAATTTTTAACCAAAGTCAGAGTCAAAATACTTTATTTCCGTTGAATTTTTCAAAAATATTTGGAAACGCTAATTTTTAAAATAAATATGCTGCAAGAACATGCCTTCTTAAAACTAAGATCCGACCCTCCATTGAGAAGAAAAAGCAAGAAACCTCTAATGGAAGGATTATTTTCTTGCGGCGAGCATGATCTTGACACCATGTTTAATACCCAGTTTAAAAACGAAGTTAAAAAGATTCATAAGATTTTCTGATCTCAATCAAAGTCGGCTATATAATTTCCATCGATCCCTCAAAAAAAAAAAATTGAAATTGTCAATTTTTTTTAATAGCTATGTAGCTACAAGATCTTCAGTTAGTATAATCACAGATATAATAATACTGTATAACTAAGCTTGGCGCTTGTTTAAACGGCATTAGGCGGTAAGAAAACCCGTAATGGAGGGGTGACAATCTACATATAATCAATACATCTTGTTGACATTGACAAATATTTAAATGTGAGATAATACTAATTATTTCATTTAATAGCTCTATGCTAAAATGGTCCCCCATTTGGCGCACATAGTACTCGTACTAGGCTATATATTGTACAATATATAATAGTCTATGAATATCTATCCAAAGTAATTTTCTTCAAGTGTTACGTAACCTATGAGCCTAATATTTTTTTCCTATTTTATTAAAATCCATCTGCTTATTTGGGTATCTTGGTAATCTGGTAATCACCAGGTCAAGCGGCGGTGTACTTGTATTTCTGTGATCCGATGGAAAGGTGTGGGTGCCGTTGAAATTACAGGTACATGAGCGGTTACATCCTCTCAGTAACTGGTGCATTGGAATGCCACATTTGAGATGCTACCAGTCGTAATTATGTTGGCGGTGGTAACCACTATACTTCAGATTGCCAAGCTCACCCGTCACTTAAGTAGCATAAAAAAAATCATAATATACGAGTGTCATAACAGTAATAATAATAAAATCACACCATTTACCTTTTACAAGAGAAAACAATGCGACACAGGAATACGTGTCGTTGGGCCCATTAAATTAACGACACCATGTGCCCCTCTGTCAAATTCCATATAATAAAGCCGTAGAGACAGTTATACTTCGGGCGCGTGCCAGTGTTCGAAAGACCAATAATGGGAGACACCGTCCGTGTTAATTATAAAAATGATTTTGTAGGGTTATGTAATATAGGGTTCTCAAAGATAATGTCAAAGTCAAAAAATTCGATTTCCATTAAATTTTATCAAATTCTTAAATTCTTATTTTAAATTCCATTAAAAATGATTTGGAAATTTAATTTCCAAATCATTTTTAAGAATTTAACTAAATATGTAAACACGAGATCATGCGTTGTTGAGTAAATGTTAAATATAACTTACCTTATAACCAAAATATTGTATATAACTGTTATAGATTAAATATATAATTGTTACAATATGTTAAATGTAAAAAAAAATACAAGTCATTATACATTGCACTGTGTGTGTGACGGAGGTCGTTATACAATTATGTAGTACATCATTTATAATCCGTCTCGTATGGCTCAGCCACCATTAGCAATGTAAGCGCCCAAAATTTTGTTACGACATCATTATAAACTTTAAATATTATGATTTAAATGAACATCAAGAGTTAAATGTGACTAAAATATTACATGTTGTAATGAGTGTAAATTTAACTTATGATTTACTAGCGACCCGCCCCGGCTTCGCACGGTTAGTAAAGCATCAGTGTCGTCTCAGAAACTACCCGTGCGAAGCCGGGGTGACTTGCTAGTCTATACATATAAACCTTCCTCTTGAATCACTCTACCTATTAAAAAAACCGCATCAAAATCCGTTGCGTAGTTTTAAAGATTTAAGCATACATAGGGATAGGGACAGAGAAAGTGACTTTGTTTTATACTATGTAGTGATAACTGATTTATAAATCATATTTGTGTAATAAAATAAACTGACAGAACAAAAGTAAGCGGCTTTGACTTCCTAATGAGCTACAGAGCTTAGTTTGAAGTTTGTAATCCTAGTCTATTACTTACTTGGTCGCAGTCACATTCGTGAGGAAGAACGATAAAAATGGCGGGAGCTTTACCGACGGTATAATTATATGTTGCCAGTCGTGATAATTATTTAAAGTTATTATTGCAATTTAGTGAAATTGGATCCACTATTTACAATGGTTACTGTTGAAAATGGTGAATTTAATGATGATCCATAGCTTTCTTCATTTTGAGTCAAAGTGTAAGTGAATACGCTCAAAATTCCTACGCGTACAGGTGGTGACAAAGGAACAAACCAAAGTAACAGAGAGAATTTGAGTAACAGAGTAAATTTGAGCTAAGTTCATGCGGAGAATGTTTTCAACAAAAATGCTTATCCTGGGTGGAAATCGAATCTACTACAACAAACTAATAAGCGAGACCAGTTGAATAATTTGGGCCCTTTTTACTTAGGGTACGGAACTCTACTAGAACGATTCAAGATCAGATACAATCGGCGTAAAACCAACCCTCTTTTAACCTAAGAAAAAATATCGCAACCCAAAAGTGGGCTACAACCGGTTCCGAGCTTGTGGACAACCCCCGGTCGTTGAACTTGGGGGTGCAAACTTGGGGCGATCTCGAATGACGTGATCGATCCTTTTTTCTGTCGATGAATAGATAGGGGATGGTTTACAGTTACGTAACAGGTGGTCGAGTACGATGAATCACTCGATTTATGGATAGCAATAGGCGGATATAGTTTTAGATGCGTTACCGTTTGGAGACAATTTGCAAATTATTTTGGAGATCAAAGCATTTCACTTAGCGGAATATTTTTTTTCATTACTAATGTTTTGTTTTTTTTTCATATAACGAAAACGACGGGACGAGATAGAGGCCCACCTGATGTTAAAAGTAACAGCAATACGACTTAGGTCCTCCCCGACGGAAGTATGAGAAGACCCAAGTCGCACCACGTTGCGCCTATCACCCGAGTCATGTTATGTCTATCATGTTATCCACAAGTGATTTGATCGGCACCCACACCCTTCCCCGGAATACAGCAACGCGAGTGCATCGGTGGATTATCAGGTATAGAGGCAGTATTACTTCAGATGAACTTGTCAAGTTCTACTGCTACTTTGGGTTGCTCCTTTAGCACCACTCGAGGGTCACGTGTAGGGATTTTGAGGGTACTCACCTACAGACGCGAGCAATGGTGGGTTCCCTCAATTTATATTAACATACAAAAATTAACTAGTAACAGGGCGAACCAGCATTTTTTTGTAAATCCTTTTTTTATCAAAAATTATAATTTTTTGAAGTAACAGTAGATTACCAATCAAGTACCATAAAATTGACGAGATGGCGCTGCATTCAATTTTCAGCATTGTTTATTATAACATTTTTTGTAAGTATATGCGTTTTTACAAGACATACAATTGTTTTGGTAAACTTATACAACAAACTCCTATCTTAAAACAAAATTTCATACAAATCGATGGGCCCTTTCCGAGATACGCGAAATAAATATATTTTACAACAATTGCTTCGTGCAATTTCGACGGCTCCGTGGCTTAGTTAATACTAGCCCTGCCTTCGAAGCGAGGGCCGGCCGGGGCGCACTTTGTGTGGTAAGCATGAAGTTTGTTCTCGGGTCTTGGGTGTTTGTCTTGTGTTTCTGTGTTTGACCATGCCATCTACGACACAGGGAATCGTAGTGCAGAGGTATGAGAGTGTTGTTGTTTGTTTGTTGTTGCTCATCTTAAATTATGAGATAAATTTTTCCAACGAAATTACTGTCAAGTTCAGGTCATATAATTAACCTTTGTGTTTTGTTGTGTACATTATAAACTATAATAGTTGTTACACAAAGCTAATTTTGAATACCGAACATTAAACAGATAAACGTACTTACTAAATATTTGTTAGTTTAACTTTGGTTCAGGACACATTTATAATGGCCGCGACCACAAATGATTTGGAGCCAGCTCGCAAATTGGTTAGTAAATGATTAAATATGATCCATTATTGATTCTATGCGTAGTTGTACCTTTATTTTGATGAAATAATTTGGTAGGTTTTAGGGCCCATGTTTGAGAGCGTGGTGGCCCAGGGGCATAGTTGCCGACTTTCAATCAGAAGGTTGAAGGTTGAATGAGTTATTACACTTGAAAAATTTATGTGCGCAATACCACGTTCTCAAAACAATGACGGAAAACATCGTGAGCGAACCGGCATGTCTTAGAACCAAAAATTCAACGACATGTGACATTCACCAATCCGTATTGGACTCCCCCGATAATTGAGAGTGGATGGCCTCTGATCTAGAGCCCATCCACTCTCAATTATCGAGAGTAGGCCGGTGTGCCTGCAGCGGGAACATTAGAGGCGGGTACGGTAGGGCCCATGTTTATTTAGGACACGAAATAATAAAAATGATAAGAAGAATATGGTATTAATTAAAAGACTCAATAGAAATGGATAGGGAAGAAAGTTGGTTACTTAATTAGTACGAAAGGAACAACACAAAGTAACAGTAGAAGTTGTGCTAAGTTCGTCCGGAGAAGTACTGCACAGTCAGATGGGGTCTGATTACAGCAATGCTAAGCAGTGATACACTTGCATTGCTGTGTTCCGGTAGAAGGGTGTGGCTGCAGGTGAATTCACAAGCGCATGAGTTGCATCCCCGCCACAAAGTGATGTACGTAATGCAATGCTACTTGGATCTTCTCATACTTCAGCAGAGAGGACCAGAGTCGTTCATGATTTTTTTATGGGTGGTAGTGACCATTAAACTTGTATTTTATATGTACTGTGAAAACTTCAACCTTTATATTTTGCTGATCAAAAGATACAGCTGCATAGTTTAGATGGATAAACAGAAATTTTGACTAGCAGTAATAGACTATCGGATACGGAATCCTAGAAGTAATGTACCATTTACGTCACCAGCAGCTCCTTGTCCGTACGTGGTATCGTGGACATATATGTCGCACATAGTCCGTACGATTGCGTTATCGAATCGTCTCCCTTGTATTTAAAAGCATCGTGGAGGAGACGGATGCGTGAGACGTGGGCTTAGAAAGGTGTGGAGTAGTTGTTTTTTTCTTTTTATTCACTAAATGTCGACAAAAATCCTTATATAGAAACCATTTTTGAAAATTAGAATAAACTGGCCTCGTAGCTCGGCTGGTAGCTCTACTTTCTGTAGGTCGTGGGTTTGATTCCCACCTAGCAAGCATTTGTATGACGAACATAATTTTTTTTGTGGGTCTGGGTGTTAATATGTATTATAGGTATGTTTTTACAAAAACAAGAATTATATAAGTATTCTATCAATTCCCATATTACAAGCTTTGCTTAGTTTGAGGCTAAATGACGCTGTGTGAAAAAAAAAACAAACAATAAAATATTTTTTATGTCTACGTATACATCTTGCTATTCAATATTGAAATGTGGATATTATATTACAAGTTATTTTGCGTGTCGTGGAGCAAAGCGACAATAGGCCATGGCGTTTTATCATTAACAGTGTAGTACGCCTTCTTAATCAAAATATTTTTAATATATTATTTAAATCTCCGGATCGAAAGCTTGTTATAGAAACGGAACTTTCTGGAAGTTTATTATAGAAACGTACACAATTGTCCATGAAAGATCCGTTAACCTTTTGTTATATAAATTTTGGGACGCTCCATTTATCTTTGTTCCTAATGTTAATACTATGAACATCTTTCTAATTAATTTGCATACAACTGAGACAACACTGTAAGGACATTTATTTCTTTGATGCTTTCTCTTAGAGACTCATGTGGTCTCATTTGATAAATTGCATGCATAGCTCTTTTTAGCAAAATGAAAATAGCCTATATCTGCTGCCTTTGCCCTCATCATAGCATAAGTCATAAACTATGAAAATAAATAATAATATTTATAATAATAATAATGATAAATCTTTATTTGGAACTGTTACAAGGCACTTATTGTACAAAACGGAAACGATGCTACCTGCAGAAGTATAAAAACTGTGTCGCAGATAGCAACGCCCACCTCCACGACATAATAAATATGTTCCAGATTTACATTATATTAAAGGTGAAAAACAAAGAAAAATAATGTTAAAATAAATGAAATAAACTAACTTACTTACTTAATTAACTTACGTAAAACCAATATACAAAAATGCCTCTCCACTCATTACACTGTCCATCCCCAAAACTGAGTGGATAAGAGTAGGGTTCTGACGACGGGGCACAATATCGATTTCCATTATACCCTCTCAGGGATCTTAGCCGTCGCACTATCATTTCTGTGTAGACATTACAGAAATAATGAATCGGTTTTTAAGAGGTAGGCCTATTCCTTTATTCGAGTCTGGTTGGAGCCAGCGATGAATATTTTCATTAAAACTGAATTATTTTGTAATTTGAATGTAAAAGAATAAAATTACGTTAACTCATACCCCGGTATTAGGTTTCGCTGTGTCGCAAGTGGCAGGGATAGTCATTTCATTTCATTTCCACAGTGTCATGCTGGTTCTTTCCCATGGAACGTCAGATGGGGTCTGAACAAGCGCTAAATTCAATAATAAGAACGCATGATCTCGTATCTCGTAGGTACATATTTATTTAAAAACTGATGTTCCCATGTAACCTTTAAGAATTCAACGGAAATACAGATTTTTGAGTTTGACTCTGAAAAATCATAAATATGAGTATAATATTATTAGTAAAAAAATAATATTACAATAGTATGAATTTTTTAAGTCAAACATGGCTCCCATACAACAGACATGACATTTTTGCCGTTTTTATTATAGATTATGTTACGAAACCCTTCGTGCGCAAGTCCGACTCAACTTGGCCGGTTTTTTACCCATCTCATGTTGACTTTCTAACCGCCGGTAACAGCTAGCTAGTAGCTTCGCATCTGTTTATAAAACCTGTAATTCATCTTACTGTCCTTCGTAAAAAAGTGTACATCTATCTAGTGGGCGCACAAAGGACCGTTCTTCAATTAAGATAAATAGATGCATAGAAAAAGCGCTCTGTAGCGTTAACAATCTGCAAACGCTCAGTTAACTAGTAATAGTAGACTCCGAATAGAAGTCTAGCTAGCCGATCATTCAATATTCAACGATCTCGATAACGTAGTAGTGTAAGTAAATCGCAAGGAGCTTTGTGATACTGATTATACTCATACATAGAAGAAGAGACATTTACTTATTAGAGGATACGGTTATTTATTACAATTATACAAACCTAGTTTTTGAATATTTAAAGCTTAGATGTTCTAAATATTTGAAAATCGAAGCAAGCTGCAGCATTTTTACCCGACTACGTGAAACGAAAGGAAAGTAGTTATTGCAGCTTGTATATCTGTTTATTTCTTCTTCTAAACTTAAGTAGTTTACTGTAGCATAATTTGACTAATGAGGTATCATTAGTAGTGTTTTAATTGTCCGCTGATTAAAGGTCCTTCGGTATAACTTACTTAAGACTCTAAGCTAATATATATTTTATGGTTAAAAACTAAATATCAAATATAACTTACCACGCCAAAACCGTAGAAAACTAAAAACTAAACTAAATATAACTTACCACGCCAAAACCGTAAAGATTGTAATGAAAATGAGTGATTGGCTTTTCTGATTAAATTGTGTGAATTCGGCCTCCGACTACTTTGTCGTGTTCAATTCAATCTTGTCAATGGCTTCTGTGTATTCGGGTTTTAGTTTTTAGCGAAATATTTTACCTGTCTTTAAAAAGTCACATCAAAAAATTCAACTGAATTTAATTAATACAAGTGACTGGTTTAACATCTAAAAAACCGAATCCAAACATATCATCCCTTACTTCTTGTAATATTTAAAAAATAAATCTATACCGGTATACGACGGGGGAAAAAACACAAGAAAACTAAGCTGCGAGGCAAGTAAAATTTTTGCGAAAGAATATTATGAAACAACTAGCAGTATTAAATCACATTTCTACTCAAAATATCTTTTAAAAGCATCAGTTTAAATAACAATCAGGAGATTGCGTCCGAGTGAAACCATTCTTTGATTTTCATTTAATAAAATAGATTTAATCTTGCGGGAGTGGAGTACAATATTGAAAATATCGAGTAACGAGTTGTGATGTAAAATAAAGGTTCGGAATTCTTGTATCGTGTCATTGAATGGTTTTTTCCTCTAAGATATATCGGTATTTATGTAAATCATGTGGAACAAGAATTGGCCGTTTGAAGCTTAGAGATAATATGTTTCACCAGTTGGGGAGCTACTGAACAAATCCAAACATGGATCTTCGTTTTTTTTCCGGTTTCTTTTAACTCTTTTATTTGGTAAAAAAAAATCATTTAAACCGGCATTAAAAGCACTAAAAAAATCTGTTTTCAAGCAGTAACGACCATTACCTTGTCTACCTGGATGAAAATTACATCTTTTGATGATACTTTTCTTTCGTATATTTTCAATTTTGACTTCCCTTGCAAAAACGATTAAAGGATAAGTCCGGATTTGCTCGCCAGGTCCTCAATTAGAACAGCAATACGACCCATTTTTTTTTTTTTTTTTTCGTTGGGAAATGCTCTCGCATACCGCCCTGCCACGGGGAGACAGGGCGGTTATGTGGGACTAGACCCACTAAAACCCCACGGTGTCCTCCTCTGCCGCTTAGTGGCGGGAACACGGGAACGTTAACACACACATCCGCGAACCCGCCACGGCTGTCCGTCTCCGGACCCCTCTCATTTTGGCACCGAGTGCCACGCCTTAGTTAGCGACACGCCAGAACACATAGCGTGTCGCAACCACCTCGGGGACCTGGCCAGCGAAAGGGCGTTAGATGACCCCGTATCTAAACGCCCTAGATCCCCATGTGACGGGTCAGATTTGTGGCCCCGTCACCTGCCACTACGGCCGCAGAGGATAGGGAGAGTGGCGCCTCTCAATACCAACACTCCTCTTCCCCTGCGGCCCCACCGCGTCCGCCATCTAGCGGTGGCGACCCCGCCGTGGCCGCGGAAGGTAGGGAGAGCGGCGCACCGCTATACCGGCACTCCTCTCCCGCCGCGGCCCCTAACCCTCAGCTGCGGTGCCTCCCATACGACACCGCAGCCCGCCTCAGTTGCGGTGCCCCCCATAAGGCACCGCCACCTACTGTGGCCGCTCCTAGTCGGCTTGGAGGCAAAGCCTAAAGGAGCAGCCCCTCCCGGGTTCCTCTTGGCTTCACCGTGGGCAGCCCAACCACGGTTACTAAGCCCCCCCGCCCCGACAAGGCGGGAACCCGCGGGGGGGAGCAATACGACCCAGTTCCCTCCCCTATTAAGGGGCCCCAACACTGCACCTTATGTTTTGAAAATAAAGGTAGAATGTTTTCCTACCAATTTTTTGTATAATAAAGAATATAATTTTTTTTTTTTTTTAATGCACTAAAACATATATCCATGGAAATTTACGTGCCAAATCACAAAAAAAGTTTGAAGATTGTTCAAAACCTATCCATAGTCAAAAAGACTTCAAACAAGTAACTGATTTCCAAATTAATTAAGCTAATACTTGTATCCCCTTAATTAATGCAATTAGTCATCCGATATATTGCGCATGAGACGTAAAATCGGGATATCTCATGCGCATGTAATTTCACCGGCACCCACACCGGAACACGTGATTGCACCACTGCTTGGCAGATAACTGAGCCTCTCTGCACAAGTTCTACTGCTACTTTTTGATGCTCCTTTAGCGCCACCCTGGGGGTCCATGTTAGGATTGAAAGGGTACTTAACTACGGACGCGAGCAAGTAGACCCCCCAAAAAGTAGCACTAATTTATCTCTAATAATTTGCACAAAAATGCACCCACACGAAAAGCAATCTACACGAATGAACGAAATGAGTCGTTCGTTCAAGACGATAATATCTTTGTAAATGGAATGAATTTCTGTTTCAGTTGGGCTCCGCTGTAAATAAATGATTTTACAGCGCCGAGAATGGGATCGGAATAAAAATATTCCGTCGGTAACCTACTTGAATGTGGGTTAGGTCAGGCTTGTCACATTTTGATTCCAATATGCTTAATAAATTGAAGCCGTAACTTGGAGGACATGCTGAATGCTGATGGAAAAACTTTCTCGTATTGTATAAGTCATTATATAAGTTATTGAAATGATAGCTGTTGTTTAGATTTTGTACTCCTAACCAAGCTAAATAAATAAACGTTTACACACTCATACCTCTGTACCAGGATTCCCTGTGTCGCAGATGGCATGGGCAAACACGGGAAGACACACCTAAGACCCGAGAACAAACTTCATGCTCACCGCGCAAAGTGACCAACGAAGCAACGGAACCGTGTATTAATACAAAATATAGAAGTAGCTTAGTTGGTAGCCACTCTGCCTGCAAATCCAGCTCTCGGGTTCGACCCTCGGAAGAGGCAAACTAAATGTATGAACTTTGATGAAGAGCTTTAAGTTTTTTCTCAGGTCTCGGATATTTGTCTTGAATTATGCTTGTCCATGCAACCTGTGATATTTTTTTAAATATAATAAAATATATCAGCAGTCTCAAATTACAGTCAGTATATGTCCAGCTAGTTTTATCTTAAAGATTATGCCCAACCCACTCAGTTTCAAATTACACTTGGCAAACTACAAAAATGCAACATCACTTTGCCATAATCTTAAACGTTTACGATGAAATCTCTAGACGTCCACATTATCATCTCTGTATTATAAAAGTGCTCTCAAGGAGCACTTTGCCTAAGTTGAAGTCCTGGCTACTGCGATTCCGCCCTGAGGCAAGCTGCGCTGTATAACTAGTATAGATATACTCTACGTACTATTCTTTGCTGTTTTACACCGGTTAGTAACATTTAAATGTGTTCAAAGTGCTTTTTCATGTGTTTTAAGTGCTAAGACGGCTCCTTGACTTAGTTGCTAGTAGCCCTGCCTTCTGAGGGGATTTTTTCTCGGGTCTTGGGTATTTGTCTTGTGTTTCTGTGTTTGTTCATGCCATCTGCAATACAGGGAATCCTAGTACAGAGGTATGAGTGTGTAAAAGTTTTTTTTTCATGCTGTTTATGATCAGAAAAACTGTTACTGAGATAATCTAAAGAGGTTTTAGGTGAAGCTTTTAAGAATTGAGTAATACTCAGCAATAGAATCGACACGTGTAGAAAGGATATAAATTAAAGAATTAAACCTTATTTTGCTCATTTTGATGTAACAACTTCCAACATTTTTTTTATTTTTCATAAATCTATTGTATTTTATTTTGTTTTTATGCCATACATGTTGTATCTTCTCAGTTACAGTTTATCAGCTCGTTTTGGTGTAAGTGTCCAGGGCATCACATTCCGCGTTTGTTTTGGGTGAGATACCAAATACCATGGATACCCTTCCTATTGCGATATTGCCCTTATACGAGAAAGTTGCGTTCGTAATATATGAACAGAATTTATTCCAGTACTATCTGCGCCCTGCGGTTAACAAGATTGGACAAAGCTGACAGTTGTGTTTGCAACTCCCTATAAAAATACTTCACTTTATAGGGATAAAAAGTTGCTTATGTCCATGTTATTATGTTATCTAGGGTATAAGCGACAATCATGATATATTTCATACTGATCCGTTCAGGCGTTGAGGCGTGGAGGAGTAACAACCATACATACAGACAAAGTTTCGCATTTATAATGATACTAGCTGCCACCCCACGGTTTCACCTAGGTAGTTCCCGTTCCCGTAAAAATACGGGGATAAAACACAACCTTTGTTACTCGCTGATAATGCAGCTTTCCATTGGTGAAAGAATTGTTAAAATCGTTTCAGTGGCTTAGGCGTGAAACAAAGCGTAACAAAAAAAGTCAATCGCATTTATAATATTATAGGATTAAACCTGGTTATTGTCATATAATACATAAATAATGTTTAAAGCGTTTTATCCCAGTTTTATTCACAGACGCGGCCAATCACTCCAACAAAGAAATGGAACTTAAACCTAAGCTTTTACTTATTCCCTTCCATTTTCCACGGCTATAAATCGAGCCATTGAATTATTTATTCCGCAAAGCTACCGTCCACTTTCGAATGCTCGCATAGGGACGCCGTCCGTTAATCTATCTTTATTACTATCGTTTGATGCCGATGAATTCGCACAACACAAGTGGCCGGTGGATACAAATAAAAATATATTTTTCGAGCGATATACTGACGTAGCTTTTTATTAACGTAATAAAGTTACTACTTTTATAAAAGTTATTATTTTAATAAGGTCACATATTTTCTACAGTTTTTTTCTAATAATATTGGTTCACAGTTTTTTCAGTTTTTACAGTTTTTTTCTAATAATAGTATTGGTAGTCCGCTTCTCTGGTCTCATAACTCAGTCTCATAACTCAGTCAGGTGGTTGGTCTCATAACTCAGTCAGGTGGTTGGTCTTATAACTCAGTTGGTAGTTGGTCTCATAATTCAGTCTCATAACTCAGTCAGGTGGTTGGTCTCATAACTCAGCCTTCTGCGCTGTAGATCATGAGTTCGATTTCATCTCGTCCCGTCATTATAGATACATAAAAAAAAACTCGTTGACAACTGTGTCTCGGCAGGCAGTTTTTGTCTTCCTCTCACACAAACACGGCAAGCATTATCTGCGTTATTAAACTCTCTCACCAAAGACCAACTCTAACGCATGACATGAAATAAACTGCAGAGTTGGCCATGATGTTTTTTTCTTGAATGTATGACCATATCTGGTGATAGAGCTCATCCGTACCAGCCTCTAATGTTCCCACGGCAGGGACACCAGCCTACTCTCGATAATTGAGAGTGAATGGGCTTTGATCTACCACGGGAGCCCAATCCGGATTGGTAGATGTCACATCTCTTCGAATTTATGGTTCTAAGACATGCCGGTTTCCTCACGATGTTTTCCTTCACCGTTTCGAGAACGTGGTATTGCGCAGCGCGTGATAGAGCTACTCACGCTACAATTAATCTAAAGCGAGAGTGAAATCTTAAATTTCACGCCATACAATCATGGAATCATTTCATCAAATCACACAACATCCACAAATCACATTCGTATCAATAATTAACAATGACTCGCGATCAGTGCGGTTAATTCGCCATGTTGGGTTCTGCAAATTTATGGCGCTTACTGAATTACTTCGCCGCTGTCACATGACAGATGACGTTGGTAGAAGGAAACCTTGAAATTGTACGCTGATAGAGACTTCAAATTCTCTGAGTGGTACCACAACGTTCAACGTTAACACACTCATACCTCTGCACTAGGATTCCCTGTGTCGCAGATAGCATGGATAAACAGAAACACAAGACGAACACCAAGACCCAAGATCAAACTTCATGCTCACCACACAAAGTGTGCCCCGGCCGGGAATCGAACCCGGGAGCCCTCGCTTCGAAGGCAGGGCTACTACCAACTAATTCACGGAACCGACAGTAAAATTTAAATTGGGATTTGATGGCATTCCGATGCGCCCGTCGGGAATGTAATGTTTCAAGTGACTGTAATTTCACCGGAACCCACACCCAACGGAACACAGCAACGCTCCACTGCATGACGGCGGATTACCAGGTGTGGTAGCAGTACTACTCCGGACGAACTTTGCACAATTTCTATTTCTACTTAAAAATCAAGTTAATCTTTGAATATCGTCTCAATATATCTTTAAAAATGTATTGCATGTACATAAAAATAATTCTAGTTATGACAAAAAGAAGGATTAATTCATTATGTTTACTAGAGAAACAAAAATATTATTACTACATTTAGATTTAAAAAAATCAAAGTATCTTGTATACTAGCGTGGTGGCCCAGGAGCATAGACGCCGACTTTTAATCTGAAGGTCGCTGGTTCAAACCCACACGTGCACCAATGAGTTTTTTCACTGGAAAAATTTATGTGCGCAATACCACGTTCTCGAAACGGTGACGGAAAACATCGTGAGGAAACCGGCATGTCATAGAACCATAAATTCGAAGACATGTGACATCTACCAATCCGGATTGGGCTCCCGTGGTAGATCAAAGCCCATTCACTCTCAATTATCGAGAGTAGACCAGTGTCCCTGCAGTGGGAACATTAGAAGCTGGTACGGTTATCTTGTATAGGCAATTGTGTAAGTTTCTATAATAGACTTCTGTAATGTGCTACGAAACTTCTGATCCGGAGATTAAAATCATTTATCAAAATATTTTAGTAAAAAAGGCGTACAACACAGTTAATGATTATATTAACGATAAAACGCCATGTTGTCGCTCTGCTTCAACACGCAAAATAACTTGTTATATCTAACATTTCAATTTGACTAACAAGATAACATTAAACATTAGAATTATATTATAATTAGCTTGTTTGTGAACAGGATCATGGAATCATTCCATTTGGAGTTCCTTTGCTTGTGGAGTTCCCCGTGAAGGATCGGATAGGGTTTGAAAAGGTGCCAAAAAGGTATAGAAACATATGATAAAAAAATTAGATATCCAAGTTTTTGTTTAATGCTATTTAAAATTAATTAATGACTTGGACATTGAAAGGAATTTACGGGTAACATCCATACATCTCCGTAGTTTAGCTATTAGCTATCAGTACCCTTGCCTTTGAAGCGAGGGGTCCCATATTCGATCCTGGGCGGGACAAACTGTGAGTATAAAGTTTTTTCTGATCTGAGGTGCTTCTCTGTTTGTGTTTGTCCATATTACTTGCAACACAGAGAAGTCTAGGGGTATGAGTGAAAGTTTTTATGTAAAGCTAAGACCACAGCCAAAGTAAAATCCATGCCAGCTCTATTGAATCCCATGCTACCGGTTCAATGTTATGGTTGAAATTAGATGAAATGTCTCCACTTTGCAGTTCACCTACTTGATGGCACTGACATATTGTATTTTTGAATTATGGGCTCGTAGAATAGATTGGATTGTTGTGGATTATAATCACGCGAGGGTTGCGTGGGCTGTTGAAGGATTAAACTACCACCCATTTAAATACATATAATAAATATTCATGGTCATTTCATACACCGCCATCTAGACGCAAACTAAGCATAGTTGTATGGATACTATAATATTATAGAATATTAATAGAATACTTACATAGTAGTTTTATTGGTTAAACATTCAAATATTTTTATATATATTAACACCTTTTTTTTTTCTACGGGAATCCTTCATCGTTACTCGCCTCCCCTTGGGTACGTTGGACGGGTTATGCCGGATTCTTACCGGCTAAAAACCCCATGGTCCCTTCTAGACGCCCATTGCTGGGGCTACGGGAACGGCTTGCACTCTTCCGCGGCATATATATTAACACCTAGACATTGAATTTTTTTTATTCGTAACAATGTTTGTCTTGAGTGAGAATCAAACCTACGATTTCCTGAATGCGAGTAGCTGGTAGCTTCGTGTTGGCTATTAATGTTGAAACAACAGAAACACTTGTAAAATAAAATATTCCAAGTAACGTAACCATTGCCAAAAGCGAGTTCAGTATGTGAACTACAATATAACTCAGTTGGCTCTCACCTCTGAGTTCGCTACTTTCTTCTTGTCGCTTCAAACTCGATTGAAACTTTTGTATGCAACGTCTTTCGCATATTTTTATGTTGGAGTACTTGCGGTGCATGTTTTTGGGAATTACAACTGTTTTACGTGTTCAAACTGCAGTGAGGTTCATCTTTCGGCGGGTTTAAGAGTATAATTAATTCATAACTATTCAATAATGGTCCCAGTTTGAAAAATATTGTTTCAAGATTTGAAATGCATCCCATAAATTGGGCACTTACCTTGACCCACAACTTTGGCTTCACTGTCGTAGAACAGATGACGTCAACCGTAAAATAAAAAAAAACTGAATGGCTTCATAGCTCAGTTGGTTAGTTCATCAGTAATCTGATTCCCATGGGACAAGGTATGCTTAGTTTGGGGTCTAGCCCTGTGTGAAGTGTCCAATAATTTATAAAAAAAAATGAACTTTTAAGCTCACCGCAATGACTATTTTGTTTTTTTCTTTATTTATTCTAGTTTAATTACCTAAATCATATAAATAAAGATTTTTTAATCTAATGATTCTGCTATACTAACGCAGTTTTACTATTAACCAACACCATTTAAATATAATTTTCCTATTCATTGTTTATTTTTAACGAAACAGAAGCGGTAATTTACCTTTTTACAGAGTGGTAAGTACAAAACCCTTCTATGCTCCGTCGGGGCAGCACGAAGCAACCTTCCATAAATTGAAATTCATAAAGTTATCACGGTAGTATGCAAATAGGCCGTATAAAAATGTTAATTACAACAACCCTTAAGCCTTTACCCCATTAAGGGTACCGCCGGCGTGAATACCGAACGACAATATTAAGGTGTAATGATTTATCTAAGTATATTCAAAGAATTATGTTGGATCGTTCAAAACTCCGTAGCAAAATTCAAAGCTAAAATATTTTTTTAATTTCCTTTGATTTTTACCCGTCTGCACCAAAAGGAGAGTTATGTTTTTCGAGTGTATGTATATTTCTTTGACACGCTCTGTAGCTTGCAAGGTGTCATTAGATTCGTCTTAATTGTGAGTGAAACTGGTTATATCAAAATAGCTATAAAAATAACCGTTTTTGGGCGCCATATTAACATGTCCTTTCGAGTGAGTTATCAAAATATAGGGTTTTATAACGCATGAAGCGTTACTTAGTATCGTTACTTTGCTATGTCGATGATCTGAATGTTGATGATCTGAAAAATATGAAGTATATCTCCAAACTTCTAATAAATGAGTGAATACTCAACAATAGAATCGGTAAGTGTTTTGCCTCTCCATGAAGCATCTTAAGGAGGATTGATTCAAGACGTGGTCGCCTCGAAGGCTGCACCAAAAGTGAATCACTGCATGCAACTCAGCCTATTGCAACCTCCCACTGAACACCAGTTCACTAAATATCACTTTTCAAATCATGATAACATGTATTTCCGCAGAGTAAAACCTGAATCCATCAAACTATCCTTTAGTTTAAAATCTACCATTAACTTAACAGTGGATTTTTGCAGTCACTTGACCAGTTCCCAATCCAGGAGTTGCATATTACCACCATAGGAGACATACTCGCTTACCATCAGGTTCACCTTCAATGCAAGGATGTCAGTAAAATGAAAACAAAACCAGACTACACTAAAAATATCTATAATACTTATATATAGAGGTATCGGTAACGGTAACAGTAACAATGTCGCGAGTTCAATGGTTTATTCCCATCTCAAAAAATGCCCATAGAGCCTAAAGAAATTTCCACTTCAAACATGTGGCCAGTTTACCGCCATCTTATTTGGCACTCGTTAGTAAATATTACGCTTGGTCACCCATCCGTACAGGTAACATTCAACCAATATCCGACTAATCCACATACGATTGTATTTTTCACAAAAACACGGCAAACGTTTGCAAAACGAACTGCACATACGCGGTATATACTGTGCGCAATTTTCTAATCCCAACTGGCCGGGTGGATTTGCATGCAATGAATATTTGTCCAAAACATTTTGGCGAGACGCGTTCCCATTGTCAATGTTACTAAACTACCGAAATCAGATCCACCGGTGTACAATTTCAAACCTTATTGTGTTAAAATAAGAACTTTACACGTGTTTGGGAATGCCGGTGCGAGTGAGTATAGCAGAAATATTCGATTTTGTTGTTTGCGTGTTACGCTTTTCAATACATGTATCCTGTTTGAAAACGGAAAGTTGGGCTTGATGAATAACTCATTTGGAACCTCCAAATTTGTGCCAAAATTTGTAATTTTATTTCTTAAGTCACTAATATTTCTATATTCTAATATTCAAGAAAGTAAAATATTACAACGAGTAACATCTATTGTTAAAAGTTATTTTGTATTTTTTATTTTATACCTATATAGACACGTATATTACTTAATACATCGGAGAATACGCAATTAATTAAAAAAAAATCAAGATTCCGTTTAGTAGTTTTAAAGATATACCTACTACATGTGGACCATATAAGTCGCGTCTGTAGGTAATTACCCCAGGTCTGTAGGTGAATAATACTGGGATGAAAGGAGCAACCCAAAGTAGCAGTAGAACTTGTGCCAAGTTCATCTGGAGGAGTACTGCCTCTACACTTGGTAATCCGCCGCCAAACAGTGGTGCACTCGCGTTGCTACGTTCTGGTAGATGGGTGTGGGTGCCGCTGAAATTACCAACGCGTATCCCCGCATCCTTACAATATATTTGTACTTAAACATGTGCGCATGAATATATCTAATTGTGTTAATTTATGATGTGTCCAAACCATACTTGAGATAATTAAGTTTAGACAATATAACATATGCTTGGTTCTCAAATTGCAATTAGAGAACCACATATGTTATATTGTTATGTTGACCTGTTAATAATCCTAACCTTGTCTTGAACTTGTACTTTTTACTTTAAAAAAATTGCAATGATTCAATATAAGACATCATTTAAAAATTGCAAGTGACATCTACGATTTTCTTATTATTCGTGTTACCGAGATATTTACCATGATTTGTGAGTTTTGTTGACTCCCGATACTTCGACGCAGTTACATGCGTCATGGTCATTTACTATTTTCTTATAAATAGTTGGAACTAAGACTTGATTGAGAATAAAATGAGCCAGTACTTTCAATCGCCCTTTCTTTATAGCCCAATTCTTTCTAGATACCAAACTTTAATATTTCATAATTTTCCTCAAAAATAGAACATACAAAACATAGGGATACTTTTAAACAGGTGTTTCTTTCTCCTTCATTTACTTTACGAGCCGACCTTAAAATTTCCACAAAATAAACTCTTACAACATGTTCAAGTAACGACGCATAGAAAAAGTTTACGCGTAAAAAAGGGAAAAGGCCAACATAAAAAGTGTGTGCGTCTAAACAAAGGCCTATCTAAAGGAATGAGGAGAGCCATAACTCTATATGTCTGAAGGGACCGTAATAAAGGCATCATAGCTAAATTACTTTTTTTACTTCGTATAAAGTAACAAAACAGTAAAACGGGATTAGGGTGCGTTTATAATGTCCGCGCGGAAGTTAATCTTGTAGACGTAATGAACGAATGGTTTTTGTTTATGGTCTAACGATATTAAATGCTAGTTTATGATTTAAGTGCTTAATTTCTGTCGGGTTAGGAAATACTCCGTTTTTGTAGCAATGAACAGCTGTAATTTGGTGTGGTTTTATTTTTACGCTCAAAACGGGGACCGCGGTAATATTGGGTACAAATATGGATATTTTATCTTAATTTCAAATATTCTACGTTTTATGTGCTGTGAATATATTTTAGTTTTTTATTTACAATAATAGTTGAATGTTTAAATAGTATTGTCTTTAGCTAATGACACACTATTTGGTGAATAAATAAATACGAATTTAAACTTGCAAAAATAATTGTAATATATTGTAACGATGCTTAATGAAAGTTAGTTATTTTTCCATGTCCTAGTATAGTAAGTACATACGTATTAGAAACAAAAATATATGAGTATTTAGATTTTACTAGTCTAGTTGCTTGATATCTAGAGGAATAAATGAGTTTCAGTTTAATACAGCGCCATCCCGTCAATTTTTGTGGTACTGGATTGGTAATCTACTGTTACTTGAAAAAAAATTAATTGCAGATAAAACGAGCGAAGCTCGGTCGCCCAGGTACTAATATGTTTATTCTTTCAAATGTCGATCCATCAATCATAGTAGACAGTGCCCGAGCCCTTACAATCGCGAGGCACTAAAAAGCACTCGGTCGCAAACAGTAGCGACAAATTACGTAAAACGGCGACCGCGACGCGACATCCACTTTTGTAACTGTTAATGTGGCTGTTCTCATTATTGGACCAGGCGGGGGAATTAATAGAACGCCCTGGCTTTTAGGGAATGTTGACCGCTGCAGTAATGGTATCGGCTGCATAGATTGTGAATGGAGACTTGCACTATCGAAACTTGCACTATCGAAACTTGCACTATTGAAACTTGCACTATCGAAACTTCAACTATCGAAAATAGTAAAGGCTAGATGATCAGGAAATGTTTATTTATTTACTATAACAACTTTCATCAGGTTTTACCTAATGCAATAGCGTAGTCAACTTTTTTTACAGGCTTGATTTTACTCACCTAGGTATAAATACATATCCAATTACAATACATTCTAACAAATTATATCAAATTTTCATCTATTATATCAATTCTAAGATCTCATAATCATATTCACCGAAATATACCTAGTAGACAAAAATGGAGCAATATTTAAAATTCTAAATTCTAAAAGCGGAAGAAATTTTCAAAATCAAAAATATAGCTAAAATGTTGCCTGGAAGAGAATACTATTTGCGATAAGGCCATTCATTGTAACCTGATTTAACCGACTTCAAAAAAAATAGGAGTTTCTATGTACCACTGTATATATATATTTTATGTAGGTATGTTCACCGATTTCTCCGCTATTCAAAAAACCAAACACTTCAACAACTTTCACACTCCAGTGAACTGATCTCAATTTTAAAAACATTACCCACTATTTATTTGAAACACGTTAAATACAACAACGAGTGCACACATTAAATTCGCAGGCAAAATAACGGATATCCCAGTCATGTTTGTTTTCCATTAATCCAATAGTTTACGAACAGAACAAACTGCTACTAACAAGTGTTAAACTTTGGTTTGTTTCTCGCTTCTGGTGCATACTGGATGTTGTGAAATGGAACGTACTTGTGAGAAAAATAACGTTTTTCACACCTCAGATGGGTTTGTATCCACCAATACCGGGACAGATAGAAATTCCCGCAAAAATGAAATAAAGTTTTTAGGCAATGATCCCGGTATTTTTTGATTCACGGTGTACGTGATCAGTTTAGCAAGAAAAAATTAAAAGTATATACGTGTTAGTTACGTTACGACTTAACAAAATGTATAAAATTATCATTGTCATACAATCTTCCGCGTCGCATATGGATTGTTTGAAAATGATTAATTTATTGACATTATTTCATCATCCCACATGAAACATGTCTCTTAGTGAAAAATTCGCCGCGCTATTTCACTTACCTCGAAGACATAAGGTAAGAAAAGTATGCATTAAACATTAAATACAAAGGTGAACTTAATGCAAATTATAAATTTTTTGTGCATTTTGGAAATATTAACTGTTGGTGGTGCACAACATGAAACAACAGATGAAGATAGAAACAGAATATACCGATTATTTTCCCATTATACAATAACTTTTAATAATATTTTAATGATATTAATATTATAAATGCGAAAGACTGTCTTTATGTATGTTTGTTACTCCTTCATGCCTCAACGGCTGAATGGATTTGGGTGAAGTTTTTTATAAAGACAGCTCATACCCTGGATTAACACATTGGCTACTTTTTATCCTGAAAAACACCATGACCTTGTTGCTGTTGACCAGGCCTTACATCCCCGTCTTCACGTAATGGGCGCAACGCGATACGACTTGGGTTTTCTCATACTTTTGTACGAAAAGACTGGAATACCACTGTTGTATATGGGCGGCAGTAACCACTTATCATCAGCTCAGGTGTCAGGTCGTCCCGACCCGTAAGTCACATAAAAATTACCGTGGATCGCAGCGAGTATTTCGTATAATTCACATAGCGCTAATAAAAATACAGAAATCTTGTATCATAACCACTGTAAAAATTGCCCAACCAGGAAATCTGTCAGATATCACAGCTACTACTGTTTATAAACTCCCCAAGAGCAATGAAATGTCAATAAAGAAAAAAAACACCCAGTTAGGGGCGCACACAGTCTGTGTCTCGCGATCGTCTGGTTACCAAACAAATTGTTGCAGCACCTCGCCCGTGATACAAAACTCAATAGAACGCTGGGTGTGACGGTTTCATTCTATTCCTTTAGGTCACAGTGCTTGCAACGTAGCTAGCACAGTTCAAACGGTCATTCATGAGCTTGCTACGCAAGCACTGATGGTAAGTTTGCTTGGTTCATCATAGATCATCTAAGTTATTACTCTCCGTCCCGTCAATGTTTGGATATCATTTGAATAGAGCGCTTCCGTGTTTCAGAGTGCACGTTACAATATCGGCCTCGGCTATATTAGTAGATTAACCTTGTCGATGGCCTTGAAACTCAGCCACTAAAGTTGGCCATTTACAATACTATCAATGCCTGATTACTAACTCGTCCACTCTCGCTTGTTAAGAATAAGCCGATATTAATGCAGGCTATTGCTTTATGCTAATGAGTTTTAAAATGCCTTGTTAAACTCATTATAGAGGTACAAGTTGTGTTTCCCCTTTTTATACATATACAAATAAATATAATTAAAGATTCTGTTTGTAATTTTAAAATAACAGTATTTTATTAAACGCATATAAAAATATATACGAGACCTACAAAAAAAGTCTTTCTATCGGTTTGTTCCGAACGATATCCGAAATGGCGGGATCGATTTTGACATGACTTTCGCCGGTAGATAGCTGAGGTTATAAGGAGTAATTTAGGTTACTTTTATTGTAGAAAAATAATTAAGGATGCGCGCAAAAAACTGTTAAATTTCACGCGGACAAAGTCGCGGGGAACAGCAACTATATATATGTTTGGTGCTTATAAACCCCACCCGTTAACTGTAAATAAATAAATAAACGTTTACACACTCATACCTCTGCACTAGGATTCCCTGTGTCGCAGAGGGCATGGATAAACACAGAAACACAAGACAAACACCCAAGACCCGAGAACAAACTTCATGCTCACCACACAAAGTGTGCCCCGGCCGGGAATCGAACCCGGGACCTCTCGCTTCGAAGGCAGGGCTACTACCAACTAAGCCACGGAGCCGCCGTAGTGAGTTAGCTATAGTTATATGTCCTGTAAGTATACATTGGTTGCGCGAATTCAGCCCTACACGGAAGGGGATGCTACCAGATGTCGCTAGAACAAATTATTTACTACCCTCCTTTTGTAGAAGTTTTGCACTCCATATTCGCGTGTGGTACCTTCATAATTGGCGAATGTGTTCGCTGGAAATGTTTAGAAATGTTTTTCTATTATACAGTATGTTATTAATGTTATATAATATGTATATTGTACATTAAATTCAATTCTTGTTTCAAACTACTTTGAATAAATAATTAATTTATGGACTTCATGAATAAAAAACTAGTTTTTTTTGGTTTTATAAACATGTTTACAATGGGAAATTTAACAACTATATATGTCTGTCGCATAAATGCTTGTCTTGGGTGGAAATCTAATCTACAGAGCAGAAGGCAGAGCTCCATTCTGATCTAAAGCAAAAATCCTGAAATGCATCATATCACTTTCATCTTCATGTTTTCATTTATTAATAAACTAGCTACACGTCCACGTGAAACTCACCAATTTTTGACGCAAAACCTTAACTCTTCTTTCTTTTCTAGAATAAGATAATTTACTCCTTATCAATGAAATTAGCAATCTGCTCAGTTACAATTACGTCAAAATTGGTACAGCTGTTTTGGAGATTAGCCGGAATAAACAGACAGACAGAGATCGAAATCTTTTTTCAATTGTATTTTAGTTATAAGTAGCGTACTTTCAACTGCATTTAGCATAAAACTGGCATTTTGACATTACAATGAGAAACTTCAATTTTATTTATTTGTGTATAAATCATTTGAAAGTCACATTCACGAGATAAGTTTATCTCAGTTGAAAAGTAAGCTAAAACAGCTGCTCAGTTAAAAACAGCTAGGCAGACGTCAGCGCTTAGAATCGCTGGCTAGACTGCCGATAAATTTTGCTAAGAATATTTCCAAATCAGTCATAAAGAGATACTACACGACTCCGTGATCGGGTGTGCGATACGGCATGGTGCCCGATATTTCGCCGGCGATTTGTCTTCGAATGAAAAAGGCCTAATGTTCTTTTTCGGGACTAACTTGATGGATTTGGGTAAATGGGAAATCAATTTTATCTCCTGGGTTATTCGTTTTTCCGTTTGATTATCCATGTTTTAACGGATGGACAGATGGTATTACCGATATATTGTTTTCATACAAGTTCGAGAAACTACCATTTGGATTTATTTAACGGTATAAATATAGCGCAGTTTATCCCACTTTCTTTAGTATAATTTAGTTCAATTCTCAAATATATTTATTGGAAGTTGTAAGAATTAAATCTACTGTTGGGTAGATTGTCTTAAAATAAAAATTATTGGACTCACAGCTGCGTTGGTAGCAGCTCTGTCTTCTGCGGTAAGGTTGTGAGATAATAATTTTTATTCATTGACTTAGCGCTACGATTTACATTGTAAATTTTATCTAAAAAAAGGTAACAGTTACATTATACCTGAACTAGGAAATCCTGTGTCTCAGACGAAATAATAGCCTTATTTCGCCTTATTAGCCTTATTTGAAGGGGGTTTTTATGGAAGGGTGTGGGTGCCGGTAAAATCACATGCGCATTAGACGTATCATCCCCGTCTCGGGTGAAGGACGCAGCAGGATGAATGCGAATCGGTGTAAGAATTAAACTTATATAACTTATATCGAGTCACATTACTGTTGTCATGGGCGGGGGCCCTCAGCTCTTTCCGTCACTTGCATATAAAAAAAAACTTAACATGAAATAGTAAGAATACTTTAAAACATTTGTGTTCTGGGGATGCGGAAGAGTATCAAAACCGTTCCCGTAGCCCCAGAACAAAGACGCCGAGCAGAAACATCAGGGTGGTTTTAGTCGGATCACGCCCGACATTACCGCTCAACCCTCCCCCGGGCGGTGAGGTACACTTAGATATTTACAATCTGGACGGAAAAAAGGACAAACATATTTGTGAGATGTAGATATTCCGTGCGTCAGTATATGTATATGTTTTTAAATTAAGAACTAAAGTAGTATTCTGTCGGATTTCCGGTAACAGAACAAGCTATGCTTAGTTTGGGTCTAGATGACGCTGTAATGAATATACACAGAACAGAAAACCATCATAAAATCTTTGATTGATGACCTTTTTTGCAGTTCTCAAACAACAAACAAAATTTTTATTTGTACTTATTACATTTAATTACAAATATTTTATAAAACCAACTTATATTGTTTTTTATTTTAAGTAATGCTACTGAAATTAAGTATGATATTATATTAGATATTTGTTTTAACTCGAAACTTGATAACCTAGAAGGCTAAAAAAATGAAAACATATTATATTTTAAAAATTCAATGGAATTAAAAATTTCTCTAAAATATATTTTTTATTATATTTATCTGAATTCAGAAAAAATATTGATTTTGACCCAAATGCCGCCAAAAGCTGGGATAAGAAAATTATGCATTTCAAGTGTAACATTCGGAGAGAAAGTTGGTCCACAAACTTACTTGGAGTAGCAGAACTTGTACCGAGCTCTTCCAGGTGAAATATTGCTACCACACCTGGCTTCCAGCTCGGTTGGTAGAAGCTCTGCCTTCTGCGCTAGGTCGTAGATTCAATTCCCATCCAGGACCAATATTTGTGTGGCAAACAGATGTTTCGTCTGTTTCTAGGTGTTAATATGTCTAAACTGAAAATTGTAGAAATGAATTATCCTACTACTATTATAAAGGCGAAAGTTTGTAAGTATGGATGTATGGATGTTTGTTACTCTTTCACGTAAAAACTACTGAATGGATTTGAATGAAACTTTACCACAATTTAGCTTATACATCAGAATAACATATAGGCTACAATTTTTGAGGTTTCTATAAAATCTATATATATAAAAGAAAGTCGTGTTTGTTACAACACTTATAACTCGAGAACGGCTGGACCGATTGCCATGGTTTTTGATTTGTTGGATTTGTTTCCGTCCCGAATAGCAGAATGACTATTAAAACATTGGAAAATTTACGAAAAAAATAAAATCAATTTATCCCCGTATTCTCCACGGGAACGGGAACTATGCGGGTGAAACCGCGGGGCGCAGCTAGTTATAATATTATATATTATTATGCACCTCTCTGCTAAATCGTGAAATTATATAAGGGAAACTCATGGTTATAAGTTTAGATTTAAACCAGTGACTTTCGGAATGGCAGACGGGGTCTGTACCCCAGGGCCAGAGCTTTCAAGAACATAGCGTTAGGTACTAAGGTAAGTTGAAACATTATATTGTAGTAAGCTTGGTGGCCCTGGGTTCAAACGCCGTCTGCCAATCCGAAGGTCACAGGTTTAAATCAAAATGCGTAACAACAATGACAGTAGAATTACACTTTTCAATTAAGATTACTCCGTGTTAAAAATAAAACCACAGGATGGAATAAAAACCCACGAAATGGAATCAAAAAGTTCGCATAAATGTGACCAGTAAGAATTTAAGCACACACGCTACTTCTGGTATCGGGGATGGGCGTTTTTGTTGTTTTTGGTAAATGAAATGCCGGCGCCGGCAGCAGGGTGCAAGGGGGTGCATTTGCACCCCCCTGTTGGGAAAGAAAATACAAAAGGTTAAGGTTATTTAGCAGTACGGATTCCCCGAGCTATAGACCCTATTACTAAGACTCCGCTGTCTGTCTGTCCGTCTGTCACCAGGTTGTATTTCATGAACCGTGATAGTTAGAGTTGAAATTTTCACAGATAACGTATTTCTGTTGCCGCTATAACACCAAATACTAAAAATCAGAATAAAACAAATCATTTTACCTTATGATTCCAAAAGATGGGTCAAGGTTACCCACTTCCGTAGGTTAGTAGTACCCTTAGAATCCCTACACGTGTCACCTGGGTGGTGCTGTTGGACCAACAAAAAGCAGCAGTAGAACTTGTGCCAACTTTGTCCGGAGAGGTCCACATCTGGAATCTGCCGCCAAGCAGTAGTGCTCGCATTATTGTTTCGATGGAAGAGTGCAATTGCAAATTACAGTTACAGGCGCATGAGAAGTTACATACTCACCTCAAGTGATGGGCGCAACATGATGCGACTTGGGACTTTTCATACTTCGGTAGAGGAGGACCTCAGCCGTAACACTATTGTTTCTGGGTAGTGGTAACCACTTAACATGAGGTGGGCCATCAGTTTGTTCCGACACCTTAATCTTATAAAAAGGGTATTAAAAGTCGCGTGTGTACATGCGATTCTATATCGCCAGTTGCCGATGGTGAAGCAAGCTAGCTGACCTGAACCAGACAATACGTACGTAACGTATACGTACGACAATACGTACGTACGGACGTAATGAAAAACTCACATACAATGTTGCAGGATTGAGTGCACTGACCAGCTGTTATGTTAATAACTCCTGTTTTACAGGAAATGTGTTCATCATACAATGATTTTACATTTACTTTAATTAAATATGTCACACTTTTGTGAACAGTTTGTAATAAAAGACCGGATTATTAAATCGGATTATTTAATCGGATTATTTTATTAAATCGGATTATTTAGAAAATGACGTCATCAATATTGATGACGTCATTTTCTTCTCAACCTGATCATCCTGAGTTTCGGCTCTTTGATTCCACTTTATGTTCGTACCTAGATCACGCGTGATTGTAACTAAGTTTAACGCTTGTTCAAACCCTGTATGCTTTGACCCTTTAAGGGGAAGAACTATTAAAAAACAAGAACAAAGTGAACTTAATGACAAAATAAACTAAAATTAAGCATTGATAGGATATTCTTATTACAAAAATGCGACATTTTAACTCAATTTTTTTTCTTGTGACTGAATTTTTATATGCCTGTAGCATATTAGGTAAAACGCAGTGAACTAATTCTCAAACTCATTTGTTCCTTTAGATCTCAAGTATCGTTTTGACACGGATAATTTTACACACACAAGTAAACATATTCGTGAGCATATAACGTGTCACAGGAGCTCCTTATAATACTCATCTTGTACTATCATTATTACCTGTTTCACACTACGCGATTTGTATTTAACAGCTATAGCGCAAAACTGTTCCTTGTATTCTAGTGAAGAAAGAAAATAAAGTAAAGAAAGAGAGTGAAACGCTATTTCCTGTCGTGCTTTCTCTTTCTCGTATTTGTTTCATTTACACATAGCTTCGACATCATTAAAACCAGGTGAGACCGAAGCCACATCTTTAACAAAAACTCGTGTCTGCACAAATTATCTCCCATTTCTATTTATTCAATTTGGCCAATTTATAACGAGATATTCGATACGGTCCTCAACATTTCTTTCGAAATTACAAGCACAAAGAAAAAATAATTCAAAGACAAGGTGCCTTTGCAAAGGTTTTCTTTGATTATCAAAAACAAAAGTGAAATAATTTGGGTGGCGTTCAATTTCGTGAAATTATTGCGAATAGGGTATTTCTTGTGCAATCGCGTATATCTCTAACAAAAATGATTTATTTAGAAGATAATTGATTGATCTGATTGACCTTTTTATATTTTGTCTTGGCTGTGAAGTAGTTAGACTTCGCAATATTAGAAGCATTAATCTTTGAAAGTGGAAATTAATTGTGTTACCAAATAAATTGATATTTAAAGATATATTCCACTGCCAAACAGCTTTCGCAGTGCTGTGTTTTAGTGGCTGGGAGTGGGCGCAAAAAAACCACCGCACATTTGTTTCTACTCTTACTAAACGAGAACATGCATTGCGCCCCTCACCCGGGAGGATATTATGTTTCATGCGCATGTGATTTCACCCACACCCTTCCATAGGAACACAGCGATGCGAGTGCACCAACTCGTTGGTGGTATATAACCAGACCTGAAGGCTTTATTTCTCCGGGTGAACTTTTTACAAGATCTACTACTAATTATTGTTGCTCCATTAGAACCACCCAGAGGGTATGTGTAGGGATGATGCAATGGGTACTCGTCTAAGGGCGTGGGCAACTAGACCCCCAAAATGCGGAGGTTACATGCAGGTAAACATAATTATGTAACGATGAATATATTATTGCGTATAATATTTTTCCTCTCCAAACAAAATGTTCATTTAGCCATCTTATTCAGAACATAGGTTCGTTATTTACACCATTTGAGATAACCTTTCAAGATAAACAGAACTACCTTCTCGCAAAGGAAAAAATAAGGATAATAAATCTTTTAGCTGTCAAGTATAGTATGGCCGTAACGGAATAAATCACGAGCTACGTAGGTACATCACCTCGGGGAAGTTGAGGTTCTGAATGATCAAAACAAAGTATATATTAATTTCATCTGCACGCGTAATAGTTTTGAACAAAGTAGCTTGAACCTCTTGAACAGGCATCAAGCGTAGGAATAACTTCACGTGATCATGTTTAAACCATTAAGAGAACGGCCCAGTGCGAGTCGGACTCGCGCACGAAGGGTTCCATACCATATAACGTAATGTATAAAACAGAAAATAAAAATCACGTTTTTGTATGAGAGCCCCCTTAAATATTTATTTTAATCTGTTTTGTAGTATTTTGTCTTATAATGGCAAGAAAAATACATCATTTTTTTTAAATTTCACCTCTGTTACTATCACGAGATACAGCCTGGTGACAGACGGACAGCGGAGTCTTAGTAAAAGGATCCCGTTTTACACTTTGGGTACGGAACCTTAAAAAGAACTAGTTCTACTTAGAAAGTTTCAGATCAACGATAGTCATATACAATTAAATTGAGGCTTTTCATTCCTTCTTTCAATATCAGCCCACCTTCGTTCGCAAAAATCTGAAAAAAGCCGATGCTGAAATACTTTTCTCAAGCCAGGTACTAAATATTCAGCGTCCGAAAATTTGTCAATCGACCCCAATACTTTAGCCCGTTTCGTTTTTACCGCTTTTCGTATTATTGAATTTCAGGGCCGACCCTAAAGTAGGGACGTGCCGGGTATCCGGTTTGAATCCGGTTCCGATTATCTTACATTGGGTAATATCTTCAAGTACTTAGTAAGGTAAGTGTGGGCGTTGAGTGGCACTGATGTGCACTTTTAATTTGAAGGACATTGTTTCGATTCTGGTATTAATTCTTGCCTGGATGTTCTTTACAGATATTTTTTTTATGTGAATATGTTGTTCTTTTTTCTTGACGGATACGAACTGAGAGCCTCCTGGTGGTAAGTGGCGACCCCCGCCCATAACAACAGTAATGCGACTCAGTATAAAATTTGGATGTGGCTGAGTCGAATTCATCCTACTGCGTCCATCATCCGAGACGGTGAGGAGACGTTTCATGCACATGTGATTTCACCGGCACCCACACCCTTCCACCGGAACACAGTAATGAGAACACTACTGCTTGGCGGCAGATTCGAGGTGTGGTGGCATTACCTTTCAGGACGAACCCGGCACAAGTTCTACTCGTACTTTTGGTTGCCCCTTAAGCACCACCCAAGGGGTTTGTGTAGGGAATCAAAGGGTACACACCTACGCACGCGAGCAACTGGACCCCCCAAAGTTTAGTGTAGTTATAGATTTTTGTATATAAGAACTAACGCTTACCCTTCTAAAAAAAAGAAATACATTTTATGCCTATCGCATGGTTTTAGTGGTCTTAAACCATTTTCGCATTATTGCCTTTCTAATGAAACCCGTTCCGTTACATCAGTTGGATGGTTTCAAAGTCTATAACGAACATAGGAAGAAACCATTTTTGTGTTTAATATAATATATTAGGATTTCCATGTAAGGTATTATGTAAGGTATTAATGGACCTTTATACCTTATACCATTTATTTGTACTGTAATAATGTTGCCTGAAATAAATGGATTATAATTACATTGCAATTACAGCGATATGTCCAGCAGTGGACATGTATAGGCTGATGATGAATTACAGCGATATTATCTCGTGCACGAATCGTTTGGTAAGCATTGTGAGCTCCGTGAAGATACCAACATCCCCTTGAAATACTGTATTTTATATTCCTTTTCAAGTAGGCCGGTGTCTCTGCAGTAGAAGCATGAAATATCTAGTAGAAAACCTGAGTGCAAGTGACGTTAAATATATCATGAAAACTAGCAAAATATTTGATGAACTTCTATATTTTTGTCATAGTAACATGACGAATATGTGATGTATTTTGATGACACCTTTATGCTATATTTATTCGGTAACTGGCATCAGTTTTAACTGACTTAGAAAAAGAAAAAAATTTGTTCGAGAATGTTCGAGAATGTTAAATTTCTTTCTTTTCCAAAAATCGTTAAAAATACTCATGTACATATACGCCTTTGGCTAAATAATTAGTTAAACCGTGATAAATAAAAAAAATTACGTTTAAACCGGCTAAGCGGTTGCAGTCGTATAAACATACAGAGTACATCACTACCTAAAACTGTATAGCGAATAATCGCAAAGGGCCGAATCGTGATTTCGAGAACAGTTGCCCGAAACCCCTTTTCGGTTTTTATCTATTTGTTTATTTTAGTGCCAGTTAGAGTTCTGGTTTGGCTGTTATTGTTATGGCCTTGCTTAATGTTGGCTCTCGTGTTTTTTTCGATCAACAACGGTTTATGTCCTTTATAAAACTACAAGTTTTACAAACAACAAATTATTCAACAACAAACACAAAACTGTTTGTATATATTTTTGTAAGCCATTTATAAAAGCCTGTATATTGATACAGAACACGATAGGGTTTGAGGGAAAAACATTTTTTGACGACTTAAGACGCCAGAAATTTTAGTTTTTATAATTTTGGTACCCACAATTAAGACAGATCCAATAACACCTCTCAATCCATCTCAAATCCATCCAGCCTTTTGAACTACAAAGCGATGACATTAATCATTGGTACAGGACAGTAATCAGTGGTAGATGGTGCACAAAGTTTTTATGGGAAACCTAATTAATAGAAGTTGAACGGAGGTGTAATCCTTGCAAATTTCCAAGTTCGTGGCGCCAAATTTTATCCAAATCCGTTAGAGCGTGAAGAAGTAACAAACATATACACAATATATACACGCGTGCACATACATATACACATATACATACAAACTATCGCCTTTATAATATTTTTTTAATGCAATTTTTTTTTCTTGAAATTGTTGTATTTATTGTATTTTATTAATTTTCCTTTAAGTATTATTATATATAATATAATACCTTTTTTGTAAAATTCTTCAACATTTTAGTCCTTCTTTTTATTTTAATTTTATATAAACTATTTATCTTTAATTTTAATTAATGTAATAGGTGCCAACCGTTTTAATTAAATAAATAAATTAGTTTAATAATATGCTTGTGTTAGGAGTTACCGCAGTGCCATTATCATAACATTTTTAAGAGAGAATATAAACATGGGTAGATCAAAACTAATAGGGTTACAAACAATTATAGTGCACAAGTTTTAGTTGCACTCGTGTTATCACAAAACAGTCACAATTTTGTGTGAGTGTGTGTTTGTTTGTGTGCGTTTGTATGTCTGCAATACGGACTTCTAGTGCACGACTATGACTGTTAATTTTTATTATTTATTTATCAGCGCTGATACAGAAGCGCGGTAGAAATCAGAAGTAGACGCATCACGCATGCAGGTGGCGAGACGAACAAAATTCGATAACGCGTCGCTGCAGACGCGAATCTGCCAATACGATTACCGCAAGGACAAGTGCTGCATCTAAAACTTGCCTCCTGTACATAATTTATGTTTCAAATGAAGGAGTCATAGGGTTCTAATGTGACTTCTCTTTCTTTCGTGTATGTGGCCAACTCTAATGTCTGAGTTTTAAAGCCGCCCGAAAGCCTCGGACATGGCTTTACGACTAGTATAGTATTGGTAAAGAACGTTTACAGGTCAATTGAAACATATTGTATAAAAAAAATTTGGTTAATAGTGCATAGAATCAAAAATTAATTTCAATATACAATATAAATATATTATATTATAACTCAATACAATATAACTCAATTTCAACTGTCAAATAAATATATATAATGTCTGCCTGTTCAACATAATATTAATATCCGTGGCTCCGTGGCTTAGTTAGTAGTAGCCCTGCCTTCGAAGCGAGGACACTTTGTGCGGTGAGCATGAAGTTTGTTCTCGGGTCTTGGGTGTTTGTCTTGTGTTTCTGTGTTTGTCCATGCCATCTGCGACACAGGGAATCCTAGTGCAGAGGTATGAGTGTGTAAAAGTTTATTTATTATTTATTTATTTATAATGTTAACATTCAATATCACTTGGTAATTGGATAAATGTATAATTCTCTTTGCAATACCTATACGTTATATTCCCTCACTTTCACCGGTTTATTCACTTCAGCTCTGTCGAACACTTTAGCCAACCGATCAATCAGCCAGTCCAATTTACTCCGCACTTTTGTACCGCTCAGAGTCGATAATTAAAAAGTGTTAAAACCGCTCCGAGCTTCGATGGGAGATGAAATAACTTTATAAAGACTAGAAAGATTCGTAAACACAAAAAAAATACCACTAATTTTTTTAATATAATCCCCTGCCCTGTATACAGAAAAAGTATCAATATCTTGATTAAATTGTATTAGTAAAGTTTAACTTTTTATGTACATTTTATAAATTTTCTTACAAAATACGGTCAGCCAAACAGACATGCAAAAGAAAAGTTAAAACGCAGAATTTTAGATGAAGATTAATTAATTAATATCTGTGCTTGTTTAAACCTGCAAAATGGTGGACTCGTTATTTTTGACGTTTCAAAAATGTATGACTCCGGCTTGGTTGGTAGTAGACCTGCCTCCGAAGCGAGGGGTCCCGGGTTCGATTCCCTACCGGGGCACACTTTGTGTGGTGAGCATGAAGTTTGTTCTCGGGTCTTGGATGTTTGTCTTGTGTTTCTGTTTGTCCATGCCATCTGCGACACAGGAAATGCTAGTGCAGAGAGTGTGTAATCGTTTATTTATTTATTATTATTTATTTACAACATAGAAATTGCTAATATTCGTTTCCTTTCAACCAGAGCCCAGTATTTTTTTACGCCTTATAATTTTAAGGCAACCCAATTAAAATGTAAATTGGCGTTACCGCGGACTTCATCTTCCACTGCCGCCTTGGAAAGTTACTGGCCGGCCAACTTTCCTTCACAGCGAGCAATGAATAATACATGCGGCTGTCATCTGTTATTTTAAACAGGCAACGTCTTGCGATTAAATTGCATTATAACATTTTTATTTGAAATTGTTCAAGTTTACGTAAGAGTTATGAGTAGGTATGACAACAAAATACAAGCAAAATGTTTAATGAATGGCGGGATTTGTTTTCATAGCCACTTTCATCCAGGATAGACTTTTGTGAGACGCAAGTACAAGATGTTTGTTCTGTGTTAATACAATATGTATGTATGTATATTGAGAGTTTCCCTAGGAAATGATCCTTTGTTGAGACGATAAACGTCGGGACTATAGAAATCTTCATAACATACAGAAACAGAACAAAATGTGTGTTTAATTCAGTTCAGTGTCTGACGAAGGATTACCGCGTAACATAAAGCTACACATTACGGAACTCGATATCCGGGGCTCGTGAATAACATGTGTATACGGGACATAGTAAAACTCTATACTCAGAGTGGCGATATTATAGAGAGCGCCGCGCAGGTGACAACATATGCAAACAGAGTCGGTTCAATATGAACGTGGTAATAACAGGTAAATAAATGTGTGTTATTTGGATATATATTTAAGCCGTTTTGGCCATGCTACCATTTTGATATGCACTAAGCGAAGGCTTAGATAAAAATTAAGGAAGTGGTTCTTATTATTTTTAACGTAGTTTTGTTGTGATTTAAGTAATTTCAATCAAATTATTGTGTTACTTATTTATGCATTATTAAATACAAAAGAAATTATTTATTTATCAAGGTCTTTAGACCTTTTTCTGCTTACAGGAAACTAAAAAAAAATATTAAAAATGTAAATAAATAGAGTCCATTCTTTCTAAAATTTAAACGCACATGGAAAAGCTTACTTTTATATTCTTTACATATCAAGTAAGTTTGGAGTAAGTAATTTTTTCGTTTGAATATTGTAATATGAGGAGACATGGCCTAAAACTAAAAGTGGAAACTCACTTACTCTCAACTGTCGAGAATATGCCGGAGCCCCTGTAGTGGCAACATAAGAGACAGAAACACTCTCGCTCTCTATCTCCTCCTTACTGCTCTCCGATTCTATCCCATCACGGAAGCTCGAACCGTATTTTTATGTAAAACGTGAATGGATACAGTTAACTTAATTTGAATTTATTTTAAAGCTTGATATGTTTGTTGCGCGGGAAAATATGGAGTTTAAACAATAGGTTTTTTGAAAATGCATCGTTAAATATTATGCTATTGCGTCGTTGTACTTTTTTCTATTTTGTTGCTTTTTTCTTTCTGGATTCACAATTTGACCATCACGTCTTGTCAAATGACAGTGACAGAAATCCCATAAAAAATGCAATTTCAGTTTTTCTCCAATTTAAGACGTTTCCCGTTGAATTTCCAAAAAATAAAACATTTATGCAAACGAACAAAAAAAAAAAATTATTCAAATTGGTCGACCGTTTTCAAGTTTAAGCGAGACTAACGAACAGGAATTGATTTTTATACATAGATAGATATATAAATAATACTTACATGACGTAGCAGACGTGACTTTGAATTTAATGCTAGTAATTTTAAGTTAAAAAAAAATGATCATTCAAAATAATAATGGACGACAACGGCAAAAATGTCAGCATTTTAGTTGAAAACAGCATTTTGGTTTTATTGTATATTCCCATAAAATGACACGGAGAGGAAACACTTAAACCTGTCGATTTATCAACATTTTAAAACTCCCAATAATCATTTTATTTCACTCTCATAAATCTAATATTTTTAACGATTGCAAATATGCATATCACAACAAAAACATATGTTCGCAATACAAACGTGTCCTAGGCGGAAATCGATCCCAGGACTTAGGCAGAACTACCAACTGAGCTGGCAGCCAGTCAATTGTAGATTTTACTGAAACGAAAATCATTTCACCAGAAAAGTACAGTATAAAATCTCATCTAATTATTTCGTTTCATTCCCACTAAAACCATTATTGCCTTGATATTCAAAGAAAACACGCAACTTTTTTTTTGGTAGACATTTTAATTTCCTACGTTGTTTGGTGTTTTGAATGGGAGCCGGTGCGGACTCGGAACATAGCGCTAATAGGAACGCTGGTGAATGCATATTGAAAAATTGTTTCAATAAGATTTTCGTCTTGGTAAGTTTTCTATGTTTTTGACGTGAATACGTGTTTAAATTTGCTTCATAGTGGGAATCAATTCAGAAAATTTATATCATTATCGGGGGATACAGTTTGATGCTACAGCTACATATCTATCGTCTACATCCAAACTTGTATTACACCACTCGATAGCTTAGGAATCAAAGAACTCGTAACTTGTAACGTACACGTATTCACGTAAAACACAAAACCGTATCCACGACACAGCCACGCCCTAATTTTTTCTATGTTTATAGCGTATCCGTAATCCGCATCTGCACCCATAATTTATTTATTTACAAAAAAAAACATAAAGGTTAACAGTAAAACCAAATAGCCTAAATGCTACATATATATTATATAATACATATAACAAAACAATTAATATACAAAAATAAAAACAATTAATGTCATGAAAAACTAATTAGATATGTCAAAATTAAATTAAAATACGTTAAAAATCATAAAAAAAGTCATAATATTGATCAAAAAATATAAATAAGTCAGTGATATGAATCGCGGATGCAAGCTTCTAAAAATCCGCATCTGCATCCTCATACGCGGACGTCAAAAATTCTGCATCTGCAAACAAACTTGGAACCCTTCATAGTATTGATGACAAAGAACACCGTGGGTGAGTATGAGTATACTGTAATTTGACATATCTGTGTGCATGTAATGTGCCTGGGAGTTCCTGTGACACGTTATATGCTCACGAATATGTGTACATGCATGTGTAAAATTTGACGTGTCCAAATGATACTTGAGATCTAAAGGAATAAATGAATTTGACTTTTGACTTTTGACTTTGACTTTTGTTGGCTAAACCTAGCTGTTCTAAAAGTGAGTACGGATTTTATTGAACGTGTACCGGCCGTCTGCTTTTTTAATAATCTTTGTTGTCTCGCGAATCTTTTTTCTGTGGCATTCCCGGGATGCCGGCTTTGGCACTCTGATTGCTGGCGTTAACTTAGGAATAATTGGTTTCTTTGCGGTGTAGAGGAATGTTTTGGGTCTGTGGACAAAAATGTGGCGTCAACAAACTGTGCCGCGGAATATCTGGTTGTGGTCGGATATGAGCAGAATCGCGCTCGCGACTGCGAGGTTTGTTGAACAGAAATTCTGATGCGAGTTGCTTGGTGAATTTGATACCCGTATTATATCTGAAAACTTATAGTTGTTATTTTTTTTATTCATTGTTTTTAAGTGCCGACGAAGGACACATATAGGGACACACTTTGTGTGGTGTGCATGCAGTTTTTTGTTTGGTCTTGGGTGATCTTGTGTTTCTGTTTATGGAAATTTTCCAGTGTGTCATCGAGCCCCAAACTAAATATAGCTTGTACTAAGGACACTAGATTACTGATACAATACATATTTTTGTGTATATACATTCATATAATACTTATTAAGAACCAGACACAGAACAAACATTTAGGTTCGTCACACAAATTTTTTCTGGGTAGGAATCGACCACTACCTACAGCACAGCAACTGAGCTGTGAGTCGATATGAATAAGTATATAAAAGAAGAAGACGGTCAAAGTCAAAGTCAAAAAACTTTATTCCATTGAATTCTTAAAAATTACTTGGAAACGTCACTTTTTTAATATCGTCGGACCGGAGTCGTATCGCTGATGATTATGGGCGGCAGTAACCATTTTACATCAGGTGGGCTGTCCAGCTCGTCGGGTAAGAATTAAGCTACATGAAACCTAACAAATTGCATGATCAAAGCGGTAGGCACCAACATCCGAACGTGTTTAAGCGAGACAAAATATCTGCGGTGTGCGGCTAAGCTTAGTTGTCACTATCGATTCGATCGCAGCGGCACGTAGACACGAATTTGTGGTGCGGACTGAGTGATCCGTCCTGTGTGTACGGGATGGGGACATTTCTATTATTTCATAGTACTTCAGTTGAACTTGTGCCAAGTTCGACCAGAGAAGCACTGCCACTACATCTGTATCGCTAAGCAGTGGTGTGGTCGCATTATATGTTCCGGTATGGGTGTGGGTGCCGGTGAAATTACAGGCACTTGAGACGTTATATCTCTGGTTGGGTGATGGTAACTTACCATAATTTACGATTTCTACGATTTCTTAAATTTTTTCTTTCAGTGTCGTGATCTCATTTTATAAATGCACTGCTTATTGCCATTTTTTACAGTAATCACTAATTCACTAATCAAATGCAATGTTTTATGTCAGCTACAAAATATAGTGACAAAATAGTAATTTTCTTTTCTAAATATTCCCTGAAATTGTGTACATGCGCATATATTTAGAAACTTAACTGTGCCTTGGGCGCGCATCTGCCCTCTAGAGGTCGTTTTCTGTCGCCGAGACGCTAAAAAGCGCATAAACCGGTATGGGGGATCGTGTAGACTACGCCTAAGGTATAAACCGAAAGCGGGTAAAGTCTTGTTTTAACAATTCTTCTATTTCCAATAGCTTTTAATGCAAGCTTCTATTGAAAAACAAAAGCGAATGGAGTTTAATAACCAGGGGCCCAGGATTGATCACATAATGGAGTCGAATTTTCTGGTTCTCCTACAGTCAGTTATTCGCCATTTTGAAAAACTTATTCTTTTTGCACGGGATGAAACTAGCAATCTCTTGCTCAATCTTGTGAGCAATAAACAAAATCCAAAAGTATCTATTGATTGATGAAATAATACAAAAAAAATAGTAAAAAAAAAGCGCCCAAACTAAGCATGCACTATGGGAACCAGTTTTTTTTTTGGTTCAATTCTCATTAAGATATAACTTTTTAGTAAATACATAAATTGCATACCTATACCTAGACTGAGAACAAACATCTAAATTCATCTCAGAGACGCTTGTCCTGGATGGGACACAATTATAAAATATAAGTACCCGGACATTTTCCGTCCGCCATCTTGGATAATCGGCCATATTGGAGTTAGAATGACGTCACAGCTAAGCATGTATTGTCATCCAAAATAAGCATGCATACCAAATTTCAGCTCAATTGGTTAAAGACAACTGATTTAAAATCCAGTTGCAAGATTCCACCCGGAGTAACATATATACATTGTTAAATAAAAGCTTGTAAAAAATATATGAGTTTCATGTGTGGTTCGATGTGGTTCACCTTGAGCCACACGCCAACTAGAGGACACTAACTACTAAGCGCTCTCCAGACAACCAGTGTATTGCAGAATTCCCACAGATTTACGACCCGATGTCCGAATCCGTGACGAACTTGAACATCACACGTACCTTTGGGGAGATTAGTGACTTCCTATGAGCGAAGAACTTAAAGGCTGGTGAAACTATAGCCACATGGCTTGTTTCAACTCGTAAGTCAAAGGTTTAACAAACAAAGATGATAAAAAATGATGAACAAGAAATGATGAATAAAAATAATGAACAAAGAAATAAAGATAATTGACCTTGGCTTTATATTTCATCATCATTATCATCAGCCTATACAAGTCCACTGCAGGCTTTATATTTGTTTTAATAAATAAATAAGTCAAGCACGTTGTACACTTTGAAGAAAAAAAACATTATTCTATATAAGTTAAGTGAATTATGTATTTCTTGTTGGTGTATCAAAATAATTACAGTGTAGCTTCTATTCATATCAAACATAAACGTTTGTCAACATTAGCTGATACAGCAGGGTAGTGCAGTAAATCCGCATCATATTAAAGTCAATACATATCGCTAAACTAAACCTTCCAAAGGTTTAGTTTAGCAAGCTGTAATGACTGTAATCAATATACCACTGCACCAGCGGTTCATGAGCATGCTTATCAGCCCAGTGTTTCAGTGTTTCAGTAATCAAAGTGTAATTTACCCGGGCAGTAAGTATTCGGTAATCTAGTGCGGCCGCGACTATGAAGCTCCTTGATCTTTGATAAACTGTAACAGTCTGGTTGCATGCGCCAGTTGCATGCAGTACTAATAGGGCGTCTATGGCTCGCTGTGACTCACTGGTATGATGGTTGGTGAATATTACACACACTTTAGTTATATTAGCTGTGTCCAAAACCCGTGGTTAGAAAGTCAAGAAACGACGGGAACAACTTCACTTTTTCGGGATAAAAAGCAGCCTTTTTGGATATGAGCTGCTTTCATGGCAAATTTCATCTAAATCCGTTGAGCCATTGTGGCGTAAAGGAGTAACAAACATACATAAAGTTTTTTGCATTTATTATATAATAATATATCATACTAGACCGCGGTTAAAAAGACAACATGAGATTGAAAAAAAATTACAGAAGTTTTATTTTTATTTTCCTGAAATAATAAAATTTTTCGTGATAATAATTATAAATTATAAATGTTTACACACTCATTACTCTTCACTAGGATTCCCTGTGTCGCAGCATGGACAAACACAAAAACACAAGAAAAACACCTAAAACCCGAGAACAAACTTCATGCTCACCACACAAAGTGAGCCCCGGGTTTTTTATGATTATCTGTTGTTTATGGGTGGCAGTAATCACTTAACATAGATGAGCTGTCGTTTCAAATAATAAGCAACATAAAGATCGTTAGTACCTACTAATATAGTGAAAAAATACTAATATAGAGAAAAAACCTCGCAAGTTTTTAGTACCGTGTGTAGTGGACGCTATTGACGCCATAGATGAAGCTTCCTACCTTAGTGTTCAATCAGTTATAATCAAACCCGCGATACCATCTAATGTAAATTTTCACTATGCCCTAAAATTACTCAAAATTGCCCACAACTTCGGCTATTTGTTCAATAATTTCATTTTACAACAAAATTAATCGTGAAATCTAGCTTGCTCGGCTCGAATTAGGTTTCTATGCAAATAGTGTTCGTTTCGATAACAAAACTCCTACTTGTTTTTGGAAAGGGTTAATTTAGTAAAGTAGCTTTCTGAACTATGTTTATAGTTCGGAATAGGCATTTACCCAGGAACTATACCTATGTCACCGGGTTAATTGTAAATAACGACAGTTTACAAAACAATTTATTTGTTTATTTTTACGTAAATTTTTTGGGTTGCCTTATCAGTTGGCTTGTATATAACAAAATATGACGCAGATCTTCTTCTACCAAAGTATGAGAAGGCTATGTCATGCGCGTCACTCTGAAACGTGGATCGAGTGCATGTAGTTTCCGTCACCCACACCCTTCCACTGGAATATAGCAACGTGAGTGGATTATGTTATAATATATAGATAAATATTTACATTAAAATTAAAAATAAGCTAATATGGGTCATCATATGCACAGCACGGCATTAGGTTTGTAACTCCTTATCTCTCTGTGGTGAAAACACGTGCTGCATCTGTGGTTCACTCGCATTGCCGTGTTCCGGAGGAAGAGCGAGGGGATGCAATCACACACGCATGAGATGTAGTTAACATCTTGGTTGACAGGCGCAACGGGGTGAGTCTCGAACCTCTCACACTTTGATCGAGGAGGATCTAAGTAATATAGCAGGTGGGGCCTTAAGCTCTCCCCGTCACTTTTCTTACATAAAAAAAACTGTCAAACGCTATATTTATGAGTAAAAAATATAAGTTCGTATAGCAAAAGTATCACATCATAATACCGTAAACCATCCGACCGCAATCCATAAAGCGGTCCCGCGGCAGACAGAACCGCGACACCCTCGAAAAGTAAATAACGAGGCTGAATTTATATGGCGTCGTAAAGCGTCCGGTAGCGCACTTAGCGGGTTATTGTCGGGCATATCCGGGTGCGACCGGATCCGTCACAACTAGGATATGTCCCCAGTTAAATGCGTATACTGCTAAAGTTGGCGACCTCTAGCAGCGGTTCTGTCCATTTCGAAGAAGATTATTTTTTCTCGTAAAAGGATTGTATTTAAATAGAGATTTTTTAAGTTTTATTGGCACACTTATCGACAAGTTTCAAGTTAAGTAAAGCATCCCAAATATTCTTGAACCCGCTACTTTTGCTTTACCGTAGCTATGCGCTTTCTAGTTGCGGAATCGGTTCCAGAATCGTCTATATTTAAATTGTAAAATTACTGAGTTGAAAATAACACTAACAGGATATATTTATCCAATGAAGTGCCATATAACGTAATAAGTCGTTTAATATTGGGCATATCCGGATGTGCATTATTCACTACTCTGCTATTTTACAATTCAAATGTAATTCTTCTGTATGAGAAAATATATTCTTGGAATATAATTGTGAAATTACAAAGTAGATTGAGGATAATTATAATGTATGTAGATTTGGTGTTGGTTATTGATGGGCATATCCGGTTGTGGCCGCATTCACCTCTGATAACTCTGGTTGGTGCTAAAGGAACAGCACAAAGTAGCAGTAGAACTTGAGCAAAGTCCACCTGGAGAAGTGCTGCCTCCACCTGGTAATCTGCCGCTAAGCAGTGGTGCACTTGCATTTCTGTGTTCCGGTGAAAAGGTGTGGGTGCCGGTGAAATCACAAGCGCATGAGGCGTAACAAACCCGTCTCGGGTGACGAGTGCAACGGGTTGCGACTTGGTTCTTAAGTTGTATTGCTGTTGTAATGGGTCGAGGTAACTACTCAACATGAAGTGGGCCTTCAGCTCGTTATGTCACTTAAGTTAAATAAAAATAAAAAGTAATTAATTATATACTTAATATTAAATTTTTCGGTGCAATACGTATATAAGGCCTTTCTTCCGGGTATTTTAAGATTGTCAGCTCCAATAACGCTATAACGCTTACACACTCATGCACTAGGGTTCCCTGTGTCACAGATGGCATGGATAAACATAAGACTAACACCCAAGACCCAAGTACTAACTTCATGGTCACTACACAATGTGTGTCCCGTCGAATCCCGGCCGGGACACACTTTGCGTGGTGAGCGTGAAGTTTGTTCTCGGGTCTTGGGTGTTGGTCTTGTGTTTCTGTGTTTGTCCATGCCATCTACAACACAACGAATCCTAGTTCAGAGGTATGAGTGTGTAAACGTTTAAAAGAATTTATTCGCAAGAGTTCAAAGCATCAATCCACACTCATCCAGATAAGACGCACACCACTCAAACCGCCAACTATTACAAATCGTATAGGAAATGTTCCACGCACGGCACTCTAGCCTTATCAGCGCCATCTTCAATAATTAAATTTTATTGCTTCTCGTAAATCTACCCTCTTATAGCGTGCATGGAAGTTACGTTTCTATCGTAAATATTAAAGGCTAGAAACCTTCAATTGTAACACTACTAGCTGCACCCTAGTTTCACCCGCGTAGTTACGGGATAAAATATACGGTGAAAAACACTATTTTGCCTAACAAAAAAAAATACAAAATAAGGTTGCAGGAAGAGATTGCTTTAAGCAATAAGGCCGCCCATTGTATTTCACATTTCTTGGATAATTACTTAGTATGTTTTTTATGCCATTGTGGTGTACAATAAAGAGTTTTCTATCATCTATCTATCTATTATTTCATAATTGCATAATTTAAAATTTAAATAAATAGACTGCCGGTAACCACTTAACAAAAAGCGGGCCTTGAGGTCGTCAAAAATATATCACGCGTTCTTATTACTATATTCAGCGCTATCTTTCTGTGCCTATAGAAAACATGTATATTATGAGGTTCTACTATAGAAAACATAACGGTATACTTTACGTTTTCTATAGTAGAACCTCCGAAGTATATTAACATGTTAATTGTGTGATAGAGTTACTCCACCTGCATTGCGGGTTTTGAGATGAAGCCGGAGAAAAATGTAAATGAGTGGAACTTTCCTCAGTTGAAGCAACTTTTACTCTTAGTTGGAAAGTGTACGCTGGATGTTGATGGAGAAAGTACCGTTCAAAATCTTATAACATTGCTTATTGTTAATTCTCCAGGTTTGGCGTAGACTAAAAACCGGCCAAGTCGAGTCGGACTCGCGCACGAAGAGTTCCGTGCTATTATCTTTAAAAACAAAAAAATCATGATTTTGTATGAGAGCCCCCTTAAATATTTATTTTAGACTGTTTTTTAGTATTTGTTGTTAAATTGGCAACAAAAATACATCATCTATGAAAATTTCAACTCTATTACTATCACGGTGCATGAGATACAGCCTGGTGACAGACAGATAGACAGACAAAAGAAGGTCAACGGAGTCTTAGTAATAGGGTCCCATTTTATTCTTTGGGTACGGAATCCTAAAAATGTTCATTGTTTAAGAAACTCGTAAATGGCAGCTGACTTTACTGATTTTTAGTCAATGCACTAAAATGGGTTTGGAAAATAAGTTAAAAAGGAAAAAAACAAATGATAAAAATTGTTTTTTTGAATCATTGATGAAACAAAAATATAACCACTAATGACCAATCAGCACATAAGTAAATGACCAATCAGCTTCTGAGAACTGACTTTTTTTTTTTCAAACAATCTTTTAATTTCCCTGTAGTAAACGAGAAAACTAAATTCTTAAAGATCTTGATACTGCTGCTTGGAATAGAACGTGACAGGATACAATACGCGGCAGCATTTATTGTGAACAAGAAAAACCGATCGACATTCACCCAGGCGATTCAAAAGCCGTATTTTACACCGCTTCATAAAACAACGCAATAAACTGCAGCAATTACAGTACCGCAATTACTTCAAAAACGTAATTGAATGCGTGAGGTTTACGAGACATTCATTTCATTAATGTTCCACTGCGGACGCTCGCTTGAAATCCGTACCAGCCTGACATGGACGACAAGCATTGGACGCGTTGCATACAGTAAGCCTACTTTCAAACTATGGACAATTTAATGTTAAGCGCTTCTGATGCTTTGAGCAGCTTAATACATCGGTGTATAACAATTTATCGAGTTTTGTAAAGAAACTTTCGTAGCGCCAGTTCGTAGCACCAGTTCGTAGCATACTGCTACGAGCTGAAGCTACGACAGCGAATAACTTGATTTTTTTTAATTAAAATATATTTAACATAATCATACGAATATTATAAATGTGAAAACGTTTAAACGTTTAAACTCAAAAATGTTTATTTCAGTTAAGTCTTAAAAATTACTTGAAAAAAATATATTGTATCAATCTTGTACCTGTAAGAACTTGTAAGACCATACTTTTTAAAACTTAAATTAGTGGTTTGAAAAATCCTATCTGACGCTCCATGGGTGGTATGTATGTTAATTACCCCTACACTCCTGCTGAACGGATGATGAAGCAACCACTACTGCTTGGCGGTAGATTCCAGATATGAAGGCAGTACGTCTCCGGACGAACTTGGCACAAGTTCTACTGCTACTTTTGGTTGCTCCTTTAACACCACCCACCTACACACCTAACAGCTACTTGTTATCTCCAAAAGTGAAGTATTTTTTTAGTGACTAGTTTATCCTATTTGATAGGATGTAACCAAAAAACCGTACAATAAAACTTACTGAATGCTTCTTTATTGTGCCTAACATCACTGGCTGCCCCCAGAGATGCCACGTGCGAATGGACAGCGATTTTGGCAACATGGTGCGTTGTTAGCTTTGATTGTGCTCTCCATTGATTTTTTACTTGATGAATAGCAGTAGCTCTGGCAGTAGAGCACTAATCGTTTTGGCTAGCGCGGCGAGGATCGTGCCAAAAGTCACATTATAATTTTTTACCTGGAACGAGTTAAATCTATAGGGTGTCTCATAAGTAACGTCGGTTTTCATATGTGAAAATTCCTACGCCTCAATTTAAACATGTCGTAACATTTATTGTATAAAAGTACATTTTTTTTACTTTCTTTTAATCATTCTCTTTGTTTATTGACTACGCAGTACGTTTTTATAATTAATAGTGTGGAATGCGATACATATGAAATTCGTGTATTGTTAAGACATTATTTGCTTCCATACTAATTATTATAAAAACGTACTGCGTCTTCAAATCGACATTACTTATGAGACTCCCTTATAGCTCGATGACGCTTTAAAATTCTGAATTTTACTATTAATAGTATCAAGCACCTATCTTAAACAACGCCTTTCTCTATGCTACATTCACCCTCAAGTTTCCTCAACATAAAACCTCTTTTAACACAGACTCACTTGCTGTCTCTGTTAATACTATGTCTCTTCCTGTTAAATCAAGTCTCGTCGTTGACAGTCTTCAAATCGAAATTGTAATTACCACTGTCCATGCAGAATATGAAACAAAATTTAGTAATGAATGAAAGAGGTTTAATTTGTATATAAACTCGTATATTATTTATGTATTAATTTGTTTTATTAATAGAGTAATGTTAATATTTTAGTTTATAAATGCCTATAATACGTATCTTTGTTTTTATTTTCTGTAAGCACTACCATCCACTCCATGCTACACAAGGGTTAAATGGAAGAGAATGCTTAATAGCATTAAGATCGTCAATGTAGAGGATTTCTTGTGTAATAAAGAGTTTTCTATCTATATATTAACTGTTGGAGATGTCTTCAAACTTCTGATATAAATTCATCAAACAAATATTAATACCTACTATGTTGTATGTATACATATAATTTATACGTTTCGAAAAAAAAATGCGTGATTTGATAATTTATGTATGTCAATAAATTAATAACTTTGAATAACGTTTAATTTTGCCCAAAAGCAAAAAATGTGATTTAAAAATATTTAATCTAATATTGGAACGGCAAAGTGCAAACGCTTCCAGTAAAATGAAACCTCAAGCAACATCAATTCAATTATTTCAAAAGCACAACAAGGAAAATTATTATCCTCAAAGCCGGTACCTTATTAACAAGAATAAAGGGTATGTATCCCTTCAATATGCTAACTGTGCAAGATCATGCCTGGAGGGTAATAATTTACAAAAAGGCCCGCCCTCGCCTCCCCTGGCCTCCCTTGGTGGAGATAAACGCTATCAACAAAACAACTGAATTCGGCCTATATCTACGCCGGAAAAGAATTTAGCGACTGTTTCGTAGCAAAATTGACAGTGGTAGAAGAAAGTAAGGAGTGCCGGGTTGTACTTGTTTGCTTGGTATCTTCGTTTGGCACTTGTTTGTGTTATGGTGGTACTTGTTCTTGGGTATTGGATGTTTGTGTATTTTGTTCATGCAAAACGTAACTTTTAGTACGTAGGAATAATGGTGCAAAACTTTGGAGTACCGTAAGAGATTTTTTTTTTATTATAAAATTTTTTTTTTCTATTTTATTTATTAGTTGATTTGGAAATTAATCGGGCCGAAATAAATATCTTCTGTTGAAGCATAAACATACTTATTAAATGTTATCGTACATACAAAAACTAATTGTTTTTAGAAAATGTTTTAAAATAAATAATAAAGGAAATAGAACGTGTTGCTATATTTTTTGCCTTACAGTGAGCAGTACAAACAATTGTTATCATACTCCTGTGTTCCCTGTTTAAAAAAAGATAGCTAAAATAAAAATAAAAACTCTTGGGACATTGATTTAATTCACGAATCAAGCTCGCGACGAATGCAGCCAACTTGCCAATTGCAAGGTCCTCTTAAAAAAAGCATCTATCACAAACTCCATCTAGATAAGCAAATTTTATTTTGCATATTCCCATCTGACAATACAATCATCCCTGTTCGTATGCTAAGTCGCTCCTCCGTAACAAATTCAAAAATATTGCGCTGTTTGCCGAACCGCGGTTGGACGCATCTACTTTCACATATTAAAACCACCCGAGCAGTCAAACGGTCCGAAAAGCCACGGGATTGCGCTAAACCTAGACCGAAATGATAAAGATTTGTAATATTTTTTATGTTTTCACTTCGTGGTTGGCTGGATAAAATTTAATTGATTTACAATGAAAATTTCAGTGTAACAAAAGCACTTTTCTTTGAATTAACTCTTAATTCAATTACTTATCCAGTCTAAGGATTTAAAATTCAAACTCATTTATTCATTTAGATCTCAATTATCGTTTGGATACGTCAAATTATACACACATATTCTTGAGTATATAACGTGTCACAGGAGCTCTTCAGGCACTTTACATGCACATATATATATATATTGTATATATATGATTACAGTCCGTTTTCATGTTTAAGCTAGTCTTATTTGGAGTTTACGTCTGTTCCAACCCTTGAAGTAGAATATCAATAAGTTATTCTGCAATTTAATTTCTCGCACTTTTCACACAATCTAACCTAAAAAGCGGGAGCTAGATAATGACCCTACAATACTGGAGTTTTGTGTGTTAACATGAATATATTTGCAAAAAGTAAGTAAAATATTATTATCTTAGTTACATTAGTTCCCATGGTTCAAGCTATGCTTAGTTTGGGGCTAGATAGCGCTGTGTCGAAAATCCATGAAAATATATTGATTTATTTTATGTTTAACTCATAAGCCGTAATTATCATAACAATTAATACCATTAATATATAAATTGAGAAATTTGTTAGCTAATAGACACCAGAATGTGCCCAGTAAATTATATCAGTTAAGTAAACATTTAATAAAGTTGTGCTAACTTGGTACAGTTATAAACAGAAGATCTTAATAGCGAGTTGGCAAGCATTGTTAGGACAAACGGCATGCGGATTGTGCCGTAATCTGGAACATACTGTCCTCTAATTGTGGGCCTAATTGCTCTCCCTCCCTTCTTTCTAGATTGTTGCTCGGGCAACAATTGCTGGACATATTGCTGGGGAGTTTGTAACGCAAGAAAGTAGGTAGACTACAAAGAGTTCTTTTTAGTGAACTATTTATAAATAAATTCAAACATTTACTTACTAATTGTATCTCTAACTAAGTAAAAACTGTAAAAAAGGGGGAGCCCCCTTTTTTCCAGATTGTGGGAGTGGGTATGGGTGCTGGTGTGATTACAGGAGCATGAGACGTACGCGTTTCAAAGTTACGGGCGCAACGCCATACTTGGGTATGGTCATACCAGGGTATTGGTAGGGTAGGGTAGGGTGGACCTGCATCGTATTGCAGTTGTTTATGAGTGACAGTAATCATTTAACATCAGATAAGAATCCATCACTCTCATCGCAAAATATTGTAATGATTTTTTTCGCTAACCTTTGCCCTTTTTTAAGTCTTATTTTGATTTACGTTGATTTTTTTTAAATTACTTCTACGAGTCCAAGTATTGCATTGCTGTATGATAGGGGGAAAATAAAATAAAATTTGTGCATTTGTAATATTAGTAAACAAAACGCTCATGGATGTTTGGATGTTTGGATACAGATCATACGAGTCAAGCAACTCTCTGCCCGTACATTAGTTGGATGGTTGACCGTTTATCAGCATTTGATCTGAGCGCTTCCGTGTTTTGGAGGGCACATTAAGATGACAGTCCCGGCAACTCTAGTCGATAAGCCATGTTGAGGGCCTTCAGTGGCTTGAAAACTCCGACATCAGAGATTTAAGTAAAGAATTAGAGTTAAATGTAATATTTACTAGCTGTGTGTCCAGAGCCAACGGCATCTGCGTGCGGTGACCACTACGATACATTCTCTATGGTCTACGTTACAAATTGATGGAGGCCGACTGGCTTAACTGGCTGTCACAACCCGTTTTAGGTGCAGAATTGATTGAATCCGTGTCAGCCTCTGATATTCCCACTGCAAAGACACCGGCCTACTTTCGTTAATTGAGAGTGAATGGGCTTTGATTTACCACGGGAGCTCAATCTGGATTGGTAGATGTCACATGTCGCCGAATTTTTAGTTTTAAGACATAACGGTTTCTGCACGATCTTTTCCCTTACTGTTTTGAAACTGTGTTATTGTGTACATAATTTTTTCAAGTAATAACTCATTGTTACATACTCATTGTTGTTGTTGTGAACATTGCACAAGTTCTACTGCTCCTTTTCGTTGCTCCTTTAGTACCACCCAGGGGTACGTGTAGAGATTCTGAGGGTATTCACTTACGGACTCGAGCAACTGGACTACCCAAAAACTCGGTAGACAATTATGAAAGATACCTAACAAACACACAAAATCGAATTGAAACCTCCGATTTTCAAGTCCTTGTCTTTGTTGAAATCAATTTATAAGCAAATCATAGTTAAACAAATGAAACTACGAAAATTGTAGAACTTTAATTATTTCCCGCAAAATTATGGCTCCATTATCAGCAATAATCCTAATCAGCAGGTACCACAAATGGCCCAAGTCGATTGGAATGGATGGTGACCGCAGAATGACCAGCGAGCGCTATAAGCGTGTAATGACAATAGCTAATCGCAAGCTATTCGATGCTGAACGTGGAATGACGGGACGTAATGCGAGCGGGTACTGCTGGCAAAATGTGGATCACTATATAATATTTGTTTTTCAAAACAGTGAAAAGATGTAGGTTAAAAGCTTAGTTGGTAGCTCAGCCTTCTGCACTGGAGGTTGTGGATACAATTTTCTTACAAAAGAAACCTTTGAAAAGTATAGATGATTGTTCTGCGTCTGGGTTTTCTTACATGTTACTAGTTGCATCCCGCAGTGTTATTCACGGTTTTTCGGGATCAAAAGTAACCTAGAATTACGATAATTTTAATTAACGTAATAGTTTGTGAAGAATAAGTCAGTTTTCAATAAGTCCTTCCATGTTTTGACTTACTTCTTTATGAAAAAGAAAGCTTTTCTCATTGACAAAACTTACGTGCAAACGCTCAAAAACTTTATTCGAACGTAACCAATTATCATGTTATGTTCCAGAGTGAATGAATTTAATTTAATTCTACTGGCTCAGTTCAGTTTAGTAGCTCTACCTTCCCCCTGTCATGTGATATGTAGATATGTGTCAGGTATGATAACGTGATGTCTACGCCAGTACAAACAGAACCTCGGCATAACTGGCTATCGAAATATGTCCCTAATTATGTACCGCCGGAGTCTGACGGCGAATTGACGAGTTAGGCTACCTAAGTCTATGTTGTGTAAATGAATATATCTCTAAACTAGCTGTGTCCCGCGGTGTTACTCGCTGTTTTCTGGGATCAAAAGTAGCATATGTGTTAATCCAGGATATCATCTAACCTGGTACCAAATTTCATCCAAATCCGTTTAACCGTTTGAGCGTGAAGGTGTTAAAAATAGAAACACATATGGTTGTGTCTATTTGTACGCATTTAGTAAAAAGCTGTTATTTTTTCGTTACAAAGAGACACTTCAATTCTATTTTTATTTTTGTAGATTTATAATTTTAAGCAAAGTCTTGGATGTTCGTATAGTGTTTCATTGGTTGTCCCTGTCATCGACGACACAGAGAACCCTACAAAGTTCCTGTGCAAAATTGCCTGCAAAAATGTAAGCGTTATTAAAGTTCTACTGAAAACAGTGAAAGAATTGAATCCAAACAATTTTTCTAATTGGTCATAAATTGCACCATCTATTTTTCGATTTGAAATCGGCCAATAGAAATGTTTCAACGCCTCTACAAATCGTAGGTCGTAAATCAAAGCAATAAGTAACATAGAACTATCCTGAGAAACAAAAGTCATAAATTTTTGCTCGCGCTCGCCCGATTGCGCCAGTGTCAATGGTTTTGTACGAAAGCGGGAATATTCCCAAGTTTGGTAACGTCGTGTTCCAATTTCAAATTGTTCAAATTTTATTAATAAGTTCAATTTGTTTAATATATTCTTTTCTTATCTATAGTCTCACAATGAAATGAAATATACTCAATACCAAATATTTTATTGCATTCCGCAATATAAAAACGGGAGTTATAATAGGTACAGATCATTATGGACCCTGTTGGGCACTACATATTTAATTGTTATTATAACAGACATAATATATAGGTTTTAATTTGTCTAAAAAGGTAAAAAGAAGAAATTGAGAAATGATTAATATTTTTTTTGTTAATTAAAACTTAAATCAAATTATATACATAGGTAGGCAAGGCAATAGCAAATTTAGGATTCATCACATTGATCGTATGAAGAAATTTATTAAAAAATGGTTTAGTTTTAAAGTCAAGTTATATCCTTATGTAAATAGGAAGAAAAGATAACATTACTCATTATCCAGGAAAAAAAAATCATATTCCGTATTTTTTTTAACCATTTCTATAGCAGCACCTGTGTTGTCGCGGAAGGAATAAAAACAGCCTCGTGACTCTGAAAAAGATCATTATCACTAGATTATAAAACAGCGCTTTACTACAGCTTAAGAAAGAGTGGTGTCCCCGCGGTCTAACTTTCGGAAATCGAATCGCTTCACAAAAAGGTGGGAACGCGAACGCATGGGCCGCTGAATTTCCTGTGTAGCGCTGATTAAATTTGCACGTGGAGGTTAGCGCGCGAGTGTACCGGCACAGCGCCGTGAATAAAATCCAGCACGACAGTACGCGGATTCGAAAGCAGTCTGTATTCAGCTTTTTAAAATCGATTTGTGTCCGGCTATGGCCGATTTTAGTCGGTGGCAGACATGCATGAAGTTTAAGCGCGTGTTGACGTTGTCTCGTCTAGCGCTGACAATTTGTTCATTTAAAACCCAATTTCAACATTTTTATGCGCTATATTTTGTGGGTATGCTTGAAATTTTTTCTACGAAATGGAACATGTTGGAGGTACATCATTATTACATTAAAAGAAAGAAAAGAAAAGAAGACAGATGCAGTGTCCGATTCTCATATGGTTTTTCACTAATGGAAGGAGAGATTCATGAGGAAGGTTTAATTAAGGTTTTGGAGTATTGAGTATTGAAGTTGGCTGCTGAGGATGTTGGAAAAAATCATGCGTGAGCCACGTAAACCAATATACGAAAACAATTTCTACAGATGCTTTTAGCAATAAACGGTCATATTTGCACCGATTTATCAATGATATTATAATGATACTTCTTTAAAAAATCTATTAAACTATAGCAACGCTATATGTCTATCTTCTAACAATAACCGGTCATACTTAGATCGAAATTTTTGATGTTATTGTCGAGACGTGTGCTTTACCTCAATTATCAGAACATATCGCTGCCGACTTTTATCGAGCTGATTAAAAGCGGCCTTCTGCGTTGGTTCTATTGCGTAAGGTTTAGAATAATTTTGTTTGCATTTGGGAAGCCATGGCAAGTTCGAAAAGTTGGTAGAGATTTCTTAGAATCCAATTTGAACAGTTGGTTACCGAGTAGATTTTTCTTTAAACTCATTCAGAAAAGGAGAAAATAACAATCTACCTTGTATTACTTTGTATGTTTGTTACTCGCTTTACCTCGCTTTGTTATATTTACCAATTGTGCCAAAAAAATGTTATGTTTGATTTTTCCTGTAATACAGTGTAATACTAAAACAGAAATAAGTGCATCACTTCACATGTTTGTATATATTTGTGCGTTTCCGAGATACGCGAAATATATATACAAGAATTGCTCGTGAAAGCAATAATATTTATGTTCAGCCGTTTGATGTTCATCAGTAAATGACCACAACCCCAAGTGTGTTTTTAAATTTTCACAAAGTAAACTTATTGGATCATCATGTTGCTTCTTGTAAGACACCAGACTATTTATAAGAAGACTATCTCCATCCAAAGGTTGTCTGGAAGAGATCGCTATGAGCGGTAAGACCGCCCATTGTAACCTCCATTTTGTTTTTATAATCTGTATTTATGTTGTTTATTTTTGCTTTGAGGTGTACAATAAAGTGTATCTATCTATGTATCTTCTTTAGATAAAACCCTCAGAGCACCTATGTGCCGACTAGGTACCTAGCAGTAAACCTCGTGCCAAGTATGTCCGAAGAAGTACTGCCTCATCACCTGTTCCGGCGTTTAATATTCATTTCCCCAAGGGGAGTAGTGACAATTTCTTAAAATGAACTTGTTACTCTGATTACAGATGACAAAAATACCCATAGTTATAGGTTGACGAGTCTAGCCTCGGTGATAGCAATCAACTCAGTGGATGGCAAGCAATCGATTAAGAGCACCGTGAGACGGTCCTTAATCTGGCGAGTGGCCATCAACGGATTGCGCCACAGACTCTATAAGAATAGCTAGATCACATAATGATTTTTAGGGGACCATGTTTTGTATGTGAGTACGGTGTCCCCTGTATGTTGCAAAAGACGCAAACCAAAGTAGCAGTAGAACTTGTGCCATCTTCGTCCAGAGAAGTACTGCCACTACACCACACTACCAAGCAGTGGTACACTCGCATAGCTTTGTGCCGCTAGAAAAGTGTGGGTGCTGGTGAAATTACAAGCATGAGCCGTTACATTTCCGTCTCAACGTGATGGGCGCAACGCGATACGACTTGGGTTTTCTCATACTTCAGTACGAGAGGACCGGTGTCGTTTCTATATTATCTATGGTCAGCTCGTTCCGTCACTTTTGTCACATAACAAATAAGATTTACGCAGAACACCTCTTTTCCCAACTCGTAGACAGTATTTCCAAAGGTTGTTTCTCCCTATGGGTATATAATTATGAGTATAAATTACTCAGTAGACCAGTTTGCGTTTAGTTTTTAACTTATGTCATACTCATATGTTTTATATAAATTATTTTAGTGTTTAAGTTTGTCATTTATTGCATAAAACATATTCTATTCTATTCATTCTTGTGAAACCAGTTTTCGTAATCAGTGCGTTCTGATCTGAACAGAGTAGGCTGTTCTCTCTCCGCTGTGAGTACTGGTTGATATAGGTAATCATAGGTATTGTTTGCTCTCTTGTCCTGGTTGGATCTTGAGATTAGATGGCACTGGAGCGCTCGTTTTGATGCTTACATATTATTTACTGATCATTTGGGTCAACATCAAAAAACTATTAATCCGGATCCGCCGTGTCAACAGCGAAAACTCTTAAACGGCGCAAGTATTCATCACTCGATGGAGGATATATATTTGAGCCGTTTGGAGTAGAAACTTTAGGCTCTTGGGGACCCGGGCACATAAAATCTTCAAGGGCTTAGCTGAGCACCTTAAAGGTTCCATGTGTGACCATAATGCTGGGTTTTGTTTTGGCCAGAGGTTGCCATCCAGCGTGGCAATGCTGCCAGCATTTTTGGGACACTACAATCAACGGCGTAGTTATATAATTGTAAATGAAATGTTTATGTATTTTCTAATGAAATGTTGTTGCATCTTTAATATTATCAATATGTTCTAATTTTACTTAAAAAAGAACAATTATAGATGAATTATTATATTAAAAATAAAAGGGGAAGGCACTTTTTAAATAAATATTTTCTGCTAGGTCATACGTTTTTATTGCTTAGTTTACTCGTAGCACGCAAACCCTATCTGAGATTCCATGGGGTAGAACAAGCAAGAAACCTCTAATGTAAGGATTACTTTCTAGCGCGAGTATGATCCTTTTTATAATGTAAGTACTTATATCTTAACAAACTAGCCTCACAGTTGTCAGTTGATAGTTGATAGTATTATAGCTCGGCCTGCTGCGCTACAATTTTGGGGGGTTCAGTTGCTCGCGTCCGTAGGTGTTTACCTTTTGATTCCCTACACGTGCCCCCTGGGTGGTGCTAAAGGAGCAACCAAAAGTAGCAGTAGAACTTGTGCCAAGTTCGTCCGGAGAGGTACTGCCACCACATCTGGAATCTGCCGCCAAGCAGTAGTGATTGCATTACTGTGTTCCGGTGGAAGGGTGTGGTTGCCGGTGAAATCACATGCGCATGAGACGTATCATCCCCGTCTCGGGTGATGGACGCAGCAGGATGAATGCGACTCAGTAAAGATTTGGATCTCATACTGAGTCGCACGCATTATTACTGTTGTCATGGGCGAGGGTCACCACTTACCATCAGGTGGGCCCTCAGCTCGTTCCATGACGCATTCACATAAAAAAAAAAAAAAAAAAAAAAAAAATTCGTGGGTTCGATTACCAGCCAGGACAAGCATTTTTGGGACGAACGTAGAAGTTTGTTCTATGTCTGGGCGTTAATATGGAATGGGTATTAACTCATCCCCGTCTCAGTCACGGGCGCAATGCGGTGCGACTTGAGTCTTCCCATACTTTAGTAGGGGAAAACTTGAGTCATGTTTTGTCATCATCAGGTGGGTCATCTACTAGCCCCGTCATATAAAAAAATAAATTGATTTGATAGCCTACGGTTGGGCGTGACGGGGCGGCGGCGGGGCGTCGACCGGGCGTCGACTCCTGGTCCTAGCTTCAGACAGAATACGTAGAATTTGATGGACGTCGCCGTCTATAAAATTAACAATTCTTATCACTGCCACCGTCGTAAACTAGCTCGTACGAGACCACAGATAAAGAATGGGAATAACCATGAACCCTTAGTGATTTCAGACAGATTTGTGAATAATATTAAAAAGCTTATTCAAAGCAATTTTTGCTTGCGTGAAATATATGACGTACATTTTATCTATATTTTTTTATGCCAGTAAGCAGTTTTGTAATCCCATTGCTCTGTTGCGCAAGGGTGTGAGTGCTGGTGAAATCACAGGCACATGACACTTAACATCCCCGTGTGACAGGCGCAACGGGGTGCGACTTGGATCTTCTGATACTTCACTCGGGGAGCACCTAAGTCGTATCACAGTTGTTATGGAGGTAACATAAGCCCAACATTAGGTGGGCCTTAAGCTATACCAGAGACATTTGTTATATAAAAAATTGGGTAATACCAACTGTGATTCAGGAAATTCTAGTGCAGTGGTACCTTATTTCCTTTTCTGTACTCCTGATAACGTGTATGCAAAACTATGATGATTGGTTGCGTTAAGGCGTGAAAGTGATACAAACAAACAAACATTTGTATTTATACTGCGTATACAACTAATATAAAGTAAGAATTTACATAACATCAAATCAAATCAAAGCTTCGTGCACCATCTATCTGTAAAGTAAAAAGAGAACCGCAGGTCACAAAATATAATTGAAATGGAATTACTGAAAGAAATACCAAGAACTTGTTGAACGCTGCGCCTTTAGTGGTACCTGGTACGGCCATTAGCCAGTCGGATAATAATCAGCTAATTATGTCCTGTGATTTACTAATTACGTATTTATAAGCTAATTGCTACAAATTAATCGGCAATAATATTAATCATAACAGAGCATAAAGATGTACTTTTTGGGAAACTCATTAATCCTTCAAAAGAAATAAAAAGGAAGAGGTTCTATGTTCCACTGTATTTTTTTAATGTATGTTCACCGTTTTCTCGGCAATTTATCAATAGATTTGAATAAATCTTTTTTTATTTTTTAATCCCTAGTATAACGCCAAAATCAAGCTTGGTTTCAATGAAAGGTGATTGAGTAAAATAAATTGTCTCTTGAAATCACACTATCGCGTGAGGATAAAAAAGGACAGACGATCGCGGAGTAAAATAAAAAACCAGCATCCCAAGGCATAAAGCTGCACTTTACAGCGCTGACCACAGTACAAGCATAACCAGTAGGTTTTTCATTTTAGTTTTAACCTCCAACGCAAAATACAAATACAAATACAAATAATTTATTTATAACTCCATAGTTACAGGTCATGATTCAATAAAAAAGAGGGTTGTTATAAGTTTGGCTGCTGTCATGAGAAGACCCAAGTCGCGTTGCGTTGCGCCCGTCACTCTGAGACGGATAACGCCGGTGAAACTAATGGTGCAACGTAACAACGTTGCACCATTAGTTTCACCGGCACCCACACCCTTCCACCGTCTCAACTGTCATACTGGAAGACCGTTATTTTTGACACCATATATAATCTTTTTTTGTGTGTAAAATTTATTATTACAAGAAAAGTTTCGATGGTTATATTTTTGTTACTCAATCACGTCAAAACCGCTGAAGGGATCTGGATGAAATTTGCCACAGAGAACTAAAATAGCACATAGGCTATTTTTTAAAAATGTACGATTTTACGATACTATATATTGCCATTTTCTTTGATTGTTTTTGTCCAATTTAGATCTATGCCTTATTTACAAGTTGGCAAGCAGGTATATTCAGTATTTAGGTGATATTTTGAATATATTTGGAAATTATAATCTGAAACTCATTAGGATTAAAAGATAATGTAGAATTATTTCCTTAACGCCTACACTTTCAGTGACCTACACATTTTGAATGTCTAAGAATATTTGATTTATTCATCATAACCAAACGTATATCAACAAGTAGAATTTTCCTCATGTCACTATAATAATATCCCCAAATCATCATGACGTGGCAAATGAGTGAACGCCATTGGGTATTTCCATTAATTATTCTTTGCAAATACTGTAAGGCTTGGTACACACATGCCCTGCGAACTTATCCGGTGCGGGTAGAAACCTTGGTATTGTAGCAAGGTTGCTATGGTATGGTTTCTACCGGCAGTGTATCGACCAGCCCAACGCGTGTGAACTAGTGAGTTCATTTCTTTGCCCCACTTAGTAACCGGTATCCAGCACCGCGTGGTTTCTTCCCCTCGGGTGGCTCTGTTTACTAACATATCCTACTAATATTATAAACGCGAAAATTGTAAGTATGATAACAGTGTCTAAATCTATTTTAGTAAATTATAAATGATTTAGAACTGAGTTTTTTTTTATGTGATTAGGTGACGGAACGAGCTGAGGGTCCTCCTGGTGGTAAATGGAAACCTACGCACATGACAACAATAATCCGACTCAGATTTGGATCTGACACTGAGTTGCATTCATCCTGCTGCGTCCATCACCCGAGACGGGGATGATACGTCTCATGCGCACACCCTTCCACCGGAACATAGCAATGCAAGCACCACTGTCAGCAGCTTCCAGGAGAGGGGACGAACTTGACACAAGATCTACTGCTACCATACCAACCTGAGTACGGTGATTTTTGTTAATAAATTCATACTGCTCTACTCTCACCTGTGGTTTCGCTATAAAACGAAGGCTTTCCACTTTAATGATCATTCGGAATGATAGTTGCATTTGTGCGATTGGGGGTTATTTACGGTGACAACTCGTGAAAGATCGTAAAACTGGGAATATGCAAGTCGCGCCGTGCTTCCATTTTTTAGGACAGAATACATTAATTTTTTTATATGTTGGCAACACCTAGCGACTACATCGTTTGTTAATCTGTGGTCGCATCGGTGCTTAGATGCGTCATTAGAATTCGAGAACTCATATCGTTAAGACATATAATATTATTCTTATAATACATTCAGGTGTTAATTCGTAAAAGTATAAGTATAATTAACTCGAGACTGTTTCTACTCGTAAAGCAGTGCAGTGTATTTTTTATTTATTTTTATTTTATTATTCAGAAGATTTTTTGGGGGGTCCAATTGCTCGTGCCCTTAGGTGAATAACCTTAGAACCATAGTTCATAGTTTATAGTGTGTTCAGAGTGTGGGTGCCGGGGAAATCACATGCGCATTAGACGTAACATCCCTTCGGGTGACGGACACAACGGGGTGCGACTGGGTCTAATCATACTTTGGTCGGGGAAAATTGTTTGTACTATTGTTATGGATAGATGGTGGACTTAAAATCAGATGAGTCTTCAGCTCGTCCCGTCACTTTTGTTATATAAAAAAGACAGATCGCAAGCTATCCCGTTATTCCCGTCAATATCCCGCTGTGAAAGTAACGTTTTCATGATCAGTTGAACTAAAATATAAAACTGTTTGTACGAAGTGTGATCGTCTGTAGCGACCATAACTTCCGTGAGAAAATCATCTCTTATCGTAAAAGTGGTATCCATTTCCCTTTTAAAAGGATACAAATAAAAACACCGCCCAATTCAAAGATCAAAGTTCTAATTCAGTATCGGTAAGCACAGCACGTAACACTTACGTATGAATTATTTAGGGTTGCGATATGCCCCGCGGCGGGAAGAAAGTAGAACTTTCGCGGCGGTTACAACTGATGTGGTTTTGTCTCTTACTACTTTTTGTCGAATTCAAAGCGAATCGTATACATACATAATAATCTAGAAGATGAGTAAGAATAGTAAAAGATTGTTTATTGGATTATAGCTCATTTTGTAGCCTGCGCTGCGGTCGTGGGATCAAAATCAGAAATTTGTCTGGGTATTGTAGTATTTTATCAGTAATCTGGCTAGGTGGCGCTGTTTGAATTGTCTGTTCTTATTGCTCGAATAAAGTATTTAACTAGCAAACTATTAAACCGATTTTGATAAAACTTTTACGGAATCAATTTAAAAGCATATCCTTTCAAATAAAAATTGATTTTTCCAAATCAATTGATTATTGTCGGAGGACTGTGGTAAAAACATTAAAAATAAATAGTCTACATTATAACCTCTTCTGAATACTACCACGAACAGGTGGTAGAGGTAATGTAACACCAGAATTGGGCAGCTCACGAAAAACGGAAACCTTCGTTCATTCGACTAATGAGTTGGTCGACTTTTTCAGGAATTTAAAAAGAACTTGAGAATATTTCCAAAGTACCTGCGGTGGGTCGGGTTTGCTCTACTGTTTTGTTTTCGGTTAACCGCGAAAACTTTTTAATGTTTATTTAGAACAAAAAAGTTTTTAGTCGTATTTTTTAGCGAAACAATTTTAATGATAAAACTGGAAGGAATGTTTTTCGATTTTTCGTTCTTCGTTTCAGCTTAACTTTTAGATAAACATCCCCATGGGATCTATGCAGTTTTTGGGAAAATTCTTTTTATATATTCTTAGAGTTCTTTATTCTTCACCAATTCTGTGGGGAATACTATTTCTCGTTTCACTTTGCTTTTATATTCATTTATAATATTTTGGCGACTACTCAACGGGTGAAAATTAATTACACATTTGTATGGCTTAAGGATCCCATATAACACCGACTAATGAAATGAAAAGAATTAGAGACATTATTCATATGAATTCCGAATTATATACACTTGTATGTGCTGAGTGTTTTTCAGTTCTTTTATCTCCCGAAATCTGCCACCTCTAGTTTATTTTATTTTATTAAACTAAATTTGCCATTTTTAAGCTTTTTATCATATACTAGCGACCCGCCCCGGCTCCGCACGGTTAGTAAAGCATCAGTATCGTATCAGAAACTACCCGTGCGAAGCCGCGGTGACTTGCTTGTGTATTATACATATAAACCTTCCTCTTGAATCACTCTATCTATTAAAAAAAACTGCATCAAAATCCGTTGCGTAGTTTTAAAGATTTAAGCATACATAGGGACATAGGGACAGAGAAAGCGACTTTGTTTTATACTATGTAGTGATGCTTTTTTATATAAAGAAGTGGTGAGCTGAAGGCCCACCTGATGTTAAGTGGTTACTACCACCATAACAACAGACCTCATAATAAGTGCCTGCCATCCATAACCACAGTAATACCACTTAGGTCCTCCCCAACCGAAGCATGAGTAGACCCAAGTCGCACTTGGTTGCGCCAGTCACCCGAGACAAGTAAATTAGGTCTCATTCGAACTTAAACCAGTTTCCAAAACCATCCAGTATACGGCAATGCGAGTGCACCACTGCTTGGCCGCAGATAACCTGGTGTAGAGGCAGTACTTCTCTGGACAAACTTGCACAAAACTTTACTGCTACTTTTTCTTACTCTGTTAGTACGTGTAGAGATTCTGAAGTTATTCACCTACGGACACGAAGAACTGGATCCCCCAAAATGATATATTAATTGGATACAAATATCGAAAATACTCTACTGCTACTTTTTGTTACTCCTTTAATACGTGTAGAGATTCTGAGGTTATTCACCTACGGGCACGACGAAATATCTCCAATTAATATAGCTGTGATATTGTGTGAAAATGAAACTAGTTCCGTTTTTGGCTAGGGAACCCAAATATAGTTCGTACCCGTACTTATTACGTATCTGTCACCCGGCAGCGGCTTGGCTCCCCAGGGAGAGTCGGCCAGATCTGCCAACGCAGAACTATTCACAGTGAATTGGACCCCAACTCCAAGTGGATTGAGTTTTGTCAAATTCTGATTTCGGCTGGAGCCGGGACATTTTAGGAAAGAATTTCTGCCTCATTTCTTTGTAAATCACATATAAAACTCTAGATAAACCTACTTCAAAACTTTCAACCGGAAATAAAGAAATAAATCACCCTTATGGAAAAAATATAAAATGTTTGATGACTTTTTCTTTATTCTATAAAAATCATCAAATCTGTATCAAAATATCTAGTTACCATCAAACATTAGTTTGAATTGAGATAATCCGCATATCTTATTGTTCTTGTTTGCAAAAACTAAAAAGAAAATTAATAATTGACGACATCGTTGTTAGTCTGCTTGTAGATCTTGCCTTTGCGAGGAGAATCTTACATTCCCGGTGTTGGCAAGCTTTGTGTGTTGAGCGTAAAGTTTGCTCTCGAGGCTTGGGTGTTTGGGTTTTGTCATGTCATCTGCGACACAAATCATTCTAGTGCAAGAATACTAGTGTTAATAATAAGTTACAACTGGTCTTGCATCTCAGTTGGTAATAGCTCTGCCTTTTGCACTGCAGGTCGTGGGATTGATTCCCACTCAATAACAAACATAAACGTTTGTTTTGTTGCAGTATATGTGTTTATTTACAAAAAAAGTACTTTATAAGTATTATATCAGCTATCTAGTTCCTATAGTACAAGCTATGCTTAGTTTGGGGTTAGATGGCGCTATATAAAATGATAAATGGTTATTTATTTATCGAATACGATAATCCCATTGCCGAATCTGACAGAACTCACCGCACACGCCTAACAGAACTGCAAATGGGTATCATATCCTGTGATATCTATTTGCAGACCGCAGAGCGATTGAGTCGGTTCATAGAGCTAGTGGTTTGTATTCGTCCACCAACAGACTGCTACTGAATGATTCGTTCACAATATCGTATAGGAATTCTGAAGCTTCTCTAGTAGTTGGCAGATTGGCTTGACTAACAAAAAAAATATTACAGATTGAATACTAAACAATACTAAATTGTACAGAAAGACAGTGAAAAATTGTAAAAGTTGCTTTTTTGTTATTGTTACCGTAAATACTTTCAAATGTATTTATTGTAGTTAGTTGTCATTTTGACATTACAAACACACATTTCAATTTTATTTATTTGTGTAGATTTCTTACTGCCTGTTTAAAAAAGGGGGGTAGTAATAAAAGTTGTCCGTTACGGAACACCTAGCAAATGTGAATATGCATGACGGCATAAGATCGCATCATGCCGTTTGCTGTCACGTCATACGTATCGGTTTTACTGCCAAGGCGAGCCACTAGATGTGCAAGTGCATGAGACGTAACATCCCCGTCTCGGGTGATGGGCGCAGCGGGAAGTGACTTAGGTCAAAGGACCTCAGTCGTATTGTTGTTATGTGGTGGTAGCCACTTACCATCAGATTGGCCTTCAGATCGTCCCGTTACTTCAGTTGTATAAAAAGGCAGTAAGAACAGAAGTGAACACTCAAAACAAAAACATGTACACAGGTATATAAGCGTCGCTAGTCTAGCGCAAGCGCATACGTCACGAGCATGTCGAGGTCATCGGTGACGCGAACCCATAATTTTTTCTCCTACCAAAAAACGCTCAACGCGGCTAAAGAAGTTTTCACATCTAAAAAGAAAAAAAAAGAGTGAATAAATATTGTCTGGACCAACAATATCTTTGTGCATCATCACTTGTCATCAGATGAAGAAGCGCTCGAGCACACGTCTATAACCAATAAAAAAAACTCCGCTTCATATGCAGGGCATGTATTAAAGCTATTATTAAAAGCGAGGAATATTGCGGATGCCATCGCGTACATTCTAGAGGCGATGGAAAGTTGCCGCTAATGAAAGTACGCACGCCGCGGCATCCAAAATCGATCCCAGTTGACGCATCTTCGGAGTTCGTGACTTGAGTGGACATGTTCACACCGTTCAACACAAGATCTTTTTTATACTACGAAGTTGACGGGACGAGCTGAAAGCCCATCTGATGTTAAGTGGTTGCCTTCGTCAATACGACTCAAGCCCTCCCTGACTGAAGTATTGGCGGTGGATTACCAAGTGCGGAGTACTATTTATAAATGACCTTACTAGGCACATCCAAAGGAAGAACAAAACCAACTTAGCAATTTAAACTATTCATATGGCCTTGATGCTTTTTATATAAAATAGACAAATTAACTATAGACTTACACTATACTATATTACGAGTATATCTGAGCGACCGTGCATCGCTCGGTTTTTATTGAGTAAAAAGTTTTTTTGTAAAATCTTTTTACAAAAAGTAAATTTAAGTTTTCACAATACAATTATTCAGGTAAACTTAAAATAGCAAAACCTTATCTAAACACAAAATTTCATCCAAATCGCTAGAGCCGTATCAGAGATACGTGAAATAAATATATATTTATACAAGAATTGCTCGTTTAAAGTGATATATCTTATTACTTTAAACCAAATAATTCCCTAAAATACGAGAAATCTGCACATATTTACTCATCAATGGTCCTTATCTTCTTCTTCTTCTTCTATATGGCTTTTTGTGTCTTTAGCCACACAAATTCTGCCAGTGTCTGGTGTTTAGCTAATGGATTCGTATATTGCTGGGGCTATGTTCCTTATCTTGTGTGTGACAAGTGCTTGACATAAAATATTTGACGTCTTCGTTATGGCTTTTTGTGTCTTTAGCCACACAAATTCTGCCAGTGTTCATTTCAAGTGAGTGTCAATAACTATACCTGAAATAAAATATTGAGGATTGCTTGCTTCGGTGTCACTGCGGCATATTTAAGCTTAACATGCCGTTCCCGTAGCGAATATTGGAACAATTTATGTGAAGACCTTTGTAATTTAGACGAGTTCTCAAATTGTAGGTATGGAGGTGACACCTTCGTCCGTTGCTTGAATTTAAATGTATCATTTTGAGACCTTTGATTTTCAATAATATGAAATCTTCCGTCAAGATGGAAAATGCTGACATGTTGTTTGCAAGTTACTTTAAAATGTATTCATCCTCTCGGGATAAAAAGTAGTAATCCAGGGTATGACACCTTCTATGAGGGACGTCAGTGCAGGCCTAGTCACCCCCACCCAGAATTAGAATTAGAATTACATTAGGGTACGACCTTCAAAATAGACTTCATCCAAATCCGTTCAGCCACTGAGGCGAGAAGTAACAAACATACCGACAAACTTTCGTATTTATATTAGTATGAGGGAAGCGGAAGTTTCGGTCAGTATTTTAAACCAGTTTAATTGCAGGCAGATTTAGCCAGCACTCACTAAAAAAATGCTTATCCAACTGCTCACTGTTCATTTTAAAATACTCTCCAATATCAGGTCTAATCATTCACAAGACTAGACCGCAAAAATGAAACGCGCCGTAAAGCCATCTCCAGTAACATAAGCGGTTAATTTATCATAAGCCGCAAAGGAAACCCCGCTTTTATTAAAAAAGCAAGAATAATCTTGCCGAGACAAAGGAATACAAAACATTTTATTTTAAAAACATGAAATCAATGGCTGGTTTTCTTACATTTGTACTTATACTGTATTTTTCATACTTCTGATATATTCAAATAACATATGTTCCGTTTTCAGTGGTTTTTACTTTTGGTTTGTCTTGCCATTGCTGCATAAGTAGAGCAGTAAAAGGCAAAGTTAAAGAAAATTGATTGCGTTAAATATATGTACAAAAAGGTGTTGCATACAAAAGTATACCCCCTGGGTGGTGCTAAAGGAGCAACCAAAAGTATCAGTAGAACTGTACCAAGTTCATCCGGAGAGGTGCTGCCACCATACCTGGAATCGGCCGCAAAGCAGTAGCTGCTGCTGCTGTAGTAAACTGCTTTATGCGGTGGAAGGGTGTGGGTGCCGATGAAAACAAATGCGCATGAGACGCATAAAATTATCAACAAAAATTAGGATCATGTATGTTAAATACTGTATTTCTGATTTTACTACAATGAACGAGACAGCTTCATCCAAAACAAAACTATCCCTTATATTTTAAACAACTCGCTTTTACAACTGCATTCAATCATTTCGAGTCCAATTTCATCTGTGTTAAAATAACAAGTTAGAAGATGATGCGTTTTTGCCAAAACAAAGTTAAAAAAAAAATTTGATAAATAAATGAAAGAAAATTTTATTTGATGTGGTTAAAAATCATTCTTTAGTCACAGATAGTTTCAATCATCCATCTCAGTGTTTAAAGTTAAAGTTAAAAAACATTATTTTCTTAATACCAATATAAATTCCTAAAAAAATCAAATCAGTAAATATATCATATAATATTTTTTTTTTTACTCTCAAGTAGGTCGGTGTCCCTGCAGTGGAAACATATGGATGCTGATATGGATGCATTAACGGCCAATCTGATGGTAAGTGGCTACCGTCACCTATGAACGCCTGCAGCACTAGAGGTGTTGCCAACGCGGTGTTTTATTTTTGCACGTGTTTATATATAAATGAATCTTCCTCCACGCCATTTCCTGTAACTTGCGTCAACATATAGTAGCTACCGTCGCGTTCCCGAAGGAGTACTATCGCCAAACGCGGCCGCCTTAATCTAACGAACGGCCCCAACACAACTTACTACAAATGGAATTTGATTCGGGATTTAACTAACGGCGTTTTCTAAATTATATTCTTCTACGTGCGGTGGCTCTTTAAGGGGAGGGAAAATGAGTTTTGTGGTCGTGTCTGGACGTGATAGCTAAATTGCAAGGACGAGTTGGAACTTGCTCTCTCGGCTTTTGGGTCGCCGGTTTGAATTAAATTAGATATGTGCCAATCACATTTTCTCAGAGGACAACTGAATAATTGATTACATTTGCAAACATAGGGCTTGTTTTACCATGTTCTGATATGTCTAACAGATTAAACTCAAAACTCATTTATTCCTTAATTTCTCAAGTATCATTTGAACACGTCAAATTTTATACACACAAGTAAACATATTCGTGAACATATCACATGTCACAGGAGCTCCTTAGGCATATTATTATGCACATAGATATGTCAAATTACAGTCAGTTTTTATGTTTTAGCCAATCTTATTTGTTAAGTTTACGTCTGTTCCAACCCTTGACGGCTAAACCGTGGGGAAGAAACAAACAAAAAACCCCTCGGAGACAATTTTACATATTCCTGCGTCTAGAGTGAAGAAAATTAATTCCCAAGCTTTTTTGTCACATACAATAGGTAATCTGATATTATAAACTTAACAAGTTTAAATTTGAGATATTTGTGTTGTTGTCTTTTTAATTCGTGTTTATACGAACTTGAATCAAAACTTTTTCTTTTGTCTGTTTCTGTTCCGCGAAAATATACCGCCACGCTCTACCTCAAGATATGTCCTCAAAACAATGGAATCGAGGTCACAACTCTTAAAAAATTCATATGATTCAAGTGATAGAGACAGTGCCTCCACTCCCTGACAGACAGCCGCCCATCGCTTTGTTTCCGGAACCCTCGTCATGAATCACATTTTACTCAGAGAAACCTATCGCAACTCACACAATAATTTTGAGTGGTTTGTGATGTGATCAAATGCATTATTAGATAGGACGTTGTTAGACCTTTTTTTATGAAATGTAACTGTCGGAACGAGCTAAAAGCCTGATGTTAAGTGGTTAACTCAGCCCATAATAGTCATACGGCTGAGCTCGTCCCCGACCTAAGAATGAGAATATTGGGATGTAACGTCTCATGCACCCACACCCTCTCACCGGATTAGAATTTGGTTCTTGTCGTTATCAACGCTGTGTATATCTCGATACCCACACAGAAACAAAAGCTACACAGCCACGCTACATTCATCAGGGATAATTACACATTGCCAATACAACAACATCAAACGGGGCACAACTAGCATGCTAATTAATGATTCCGTTTCCAAGTTCACTAATTATACTGTTTGTTCCACTGATGTATTCCGTTATCGTTTAGTACCATTTTGGGCAACGCTTTGGAAGGCGCATTTAACATGAATAGAGGTGGAACTGTAAACATGTTGACCTTTGTAGAGATAATTTTTTGTTGACATTGAATACGTCGTTTAAATTATTCTTTATCAAAACTTGCTACGTTGATGACACTGCTGATAGCTTGTATTACAGTAACGTACTTGGGCGACCGAGCTTAGATCGATTTTTGTTTTTGAAAATTCAAGTCGATTTTCAGAAACATTTGTTTTGTCAACGGCTCCGTGGCTTATTTGGCAGTAGCCCTGCCTTCGAAACAAGGGGTCCCAGGTTCGATTCTCGGCCGGGGCACACTTTGTGTGGTGAGCATGAAGTTTGTTCTCGGGTCTTGGGTGTTTGTCTTGAGTTTCTTTGTCCAGAGGTATGAGTGTGTAAACATTATTTAAACGTTATTTATTTGTTTATTCTATTTTTAAATCAGTCATATATTTCTTACCTACATCTAGACCAAATCTTGTACCAACCAACTAAACCCAAGTCTAGAGTAGATGTTGACCAGAGCAATGCAATAAGGATCACGCGCCGGTTGGCCGCTGTACATCTTGCGAATGGCAACCTCGGCATTTGGTTGCTTCTCTAACTTGGCCATGATGGCCGTCACCTCTACCACGGACCTCATGCTTAGTTCACAGATTTCATACATTTCAGAAGCCTTTTTACACAGCTGAAGCTTGACATCTGTATTGAGTACTTTTGACTTTTTACAAGCTTTCAATTAGCTTGCAATGTAAACTCCAACGAGACAAATGATCATAACAAGTCCACTAGGCGGTCTTATCGCTAAGAAGCGATCTCTTTTCATAAACCAGATAGATAAATGAAGAGGATTGTAGACAATTAGATTGGTTGGCGGTGTACATAATTTGATGAAGGTGGTGTACATAGTGGGTATATTAAATACCTTTTTACTTAATTACAATAATATCAATATACCTATTTATATTATAGATCAACATATAAAAATACATACTATACTGATATATACTGAATATTACATACAAACATAAAATATAAATAAAAGAAACTTAATTAGGAGACAAAAAAAATTTGGTGCAATTAACAAAATTATAAAATGTTACAGGTTAGGTCACAAGTCAAACTTGAACGTAAACTTGTCGAGGTTCAACCCTAAAAGCATTAGGGATTCAACCTAAAGGATAGATGTAACGGCATGCATGTGTGAGTGCCGTCAGTGACCGCTCGATAGGGCTGCCCAAAAAATAAAAAATTGTTGTATTTCTTAAATTGTAAGTTAAAAAAGTTTTGATTTGGATTTAGATATTTAGGCATATGATTCAAATCTGATTTGTATGAACACCTTTCAATATCGTCACATCTTTTTAAAACACCTTGTATAAGCAGACATCTTAATTTTGAAGCATTATAGTAATAGTAATTGTAATAATACTAATTGTCATTGTATAATATCAATTGGCTGGTAGAATTACCGAGAATCGGTGGTACCAGCTGTGGTTTTTGAAGCAGCTCGGTCGAATTTAACAGTATTAAATTATTTTCAATGGCAACACAGCAACCCACTGCGGCTGCGAACTTTAGACACAGACGAATGATTAAACTATTTAGTTACTATGCAAATCTGTACAAATTAATATGGCTAACTGTAAAATATATTATACTGTAAATATATACGATCTGTTTAGGTTGCGGGTTTGAATCCTGCAACGAGTATAAGCGTATGGTCTTCTTATTTTGTATTATATAAGTGGCCAACACTGGTGTTGGTGTTTTCAAGGCATCCGAAGGCCTCCGATATGTCTTAACGACTAATTTAGCCAGGAACGACATCTTATCTTATCTTGCCCTTCGAATCACAGAAGCTTTCAGTTCGAATGCCACTTAACGGTCACCCATCCAACTTCTAACCGAGCCGAGAGTTACTTCTAACCAAGTTTGACTTCAAGTTGAAAGAATCGTGTTAAAGCCATAGCAATGTCTGCTTAAAAGTTTCAAAATCTGCCGCCCAGCACGTAAATATGTATTCCGGCAGAGGTTGACACTTCTCATGCGCATTGATTTAACCGGCACCCACACCCTTCCACCAGAGTAATGCGAGCACTTCTGCTAGGCAGCAGATTCCGGATGAACTTGGCACAAGTTCTACTTCTATCCACAAACCAGAAGGAACACGGTTCATATAGACAGATAGACTTTTATAGGCGTAGCAATTTCAATAATACCAGATAATTCAGCTTCGATTTTCTGTAATAACTTTCCTGAATGTCCAAATGAACTAAAAGAACAAAATTAAAATCTCCATGTAAAAAGTCGAACCAAAGCTCTAACAAGGGCCATTGTCAAAATCCGGGCATTCAGCAAAGCACACAGAAAAGATGGAAATCTATAATAGAGTTGTCCAATCCCTTCAACGATTTTACTCCGAAAGATGTAGATGTAGATGCAGATGCAGATCTCATAGGGAAATTCAAAAGTTGTTATTATTCTATAAGTGGTACTTAGTATCTCTTCTTATAATATGGGTTATATAACATTTTATGACTTTTAAACCATCTGTATACTTAATAAATAATTATTAATAATTTTACCGTTAGTGTTTCCACCTTTTAAATCCCTAACGTTGATCGTTTAATATTTGATTGGTAAATATTTACTAAAGCATGTTGCAGTAAATCAGTTCTACGATTAAACAAACAAGGGTGTTGCTTTTCCTGTACAATGTTGATAGTGACTTGAGGTAAACTCCTAGCAAAACATATCAAGAAGCGGCTCTACTGCACAATTTTGGCAGAAATTGTTTTAAGATGCAATAAAATTATTATCAATAAAGTATCTTAGATGATCATTTCATTTGTAAGCATAATTCAAAAAGTCACTCTTATCCACTTCCGTTTTAGTTGAGATAATCTGCTCCTAGCTCAAGTAGAGTTATAAAACTCTATATTTGTTTATAAAAGACTAAAATATATAGTATTCTTCTTTTGTGTCGTTAAAATAAATAAATAGTTTTTTTTTTTCAATTTACTTATGCTCTTTGCGCGTTACTACTCATTTATTCTGGAATAGGTACAATAAGGAATACTTGGCTATGTTATTAATAAACAAATATTATATAAAAATATTACGATTAATAATAATATATTTTTTATACAATACATGCGCTATTTTTATATAAAAAAAGGATTAAACTCCGAAAACTTGAAACAAAGCCAGTCCCATCTCTAGAGACTCTTTGTAATCAATGGGAATATGCTAACGATCGCACCAGGAACCGACTTACAGAAAGAGGCTTAATTAATCCGCGATTCATATTCTAGTGTCCCGATACCCAATCAAAAGGAGGGCGGCTCTCTCTTAGGAATATTATCTTCTGTCTCATGGAAATGGATGGCATTAATTCAAGGGCAGAATTGCATGATTTCTTTTATGTCTGACGGTTTGTAAAATACGCTTTTAAGAGCACTGTGCTTATTTACGTATAGGTACAAAGAGAACTAAAATAGAAATGAAAGATATGGTTAAGTTGATAGTAGCAAGACGAGCGCACGGCGAATTAATATTATGCTCATCACAACATCACATCAGACCTTGTGATGAGCATAATCGTAATTCGTTTTGAAACTCAGTTTAGTTCAGCTTATTAAATCCATTTTGCTATAATACAATTTGTACACTTGGAAAATTTTTTTACTAAAAAGTCTCAGTGATATATTGTGTTTTTATAATTTTGTATTTTCATACTTTTTCGTAAGTATAGATGACCTAGTTTTAAGGCGATGTCCCAAGTGACCTGTCTCGTTTACATTAATTTCAGGCGCAGCGTGAACGCCGTACTAAGTAAACTTTAGGCACCAGTCTAAAAGGGCGTAGGTATCCCTTTACTATCACCACTGTCACAGGTGGCAGCACTTCCTCAGACAAATTCTACGGGTACAATTAGAGAGTTCTAGGAATTATTAAGACTATGGCATTCATTTAAATTGCATTAATTATTAGCATATCTATCTTTAGTTTCGAGGTTTTACTAAGACACAAACAAGATTAACGAAATGAGTTGACGGCCCACTCGATGTTAAGTGGTTAACACAAAAAATAGGAAGGAACCCTTTTTTTTGCCTACGCTATATCTAAAGTCTTTTTATACTGCAGAAGAGGAGGGCCTGACTTGGTTTGGTTGATTATGAGCGATGTTAGCCACTTAACATCGAGTGGGCCGTCAACTCATTTCGTTAATCTTGAGAGAGAAGTGCTGCCACCTGTGAGAGAATCCTCAATACTTTGGTGGGTAATTTTACGCTAGACTCAATAAAAAAACGAACAAAAACAAGCTTCAATCGACAATTAAAATTTCGCATTCTTTTCACAATCACAAAATTACGATAAAAATTTACATTTTCCATCGATAAAGCGGAAAGCTTCAGAGTTGTAATTACCCGGACGGGGAAGACGGAAAACTCAACGTTTCAATGAATATGCAGCAGAGGTATTTTTCGTGGTCGGCAACTGAATTATTAATGTTTGTTTGAGAGATGCTGGGACGGTGGCGTGTTGCTAGAACATTCTCCTGTGGCGTCCTGACACGAGACGCGTGCATATATCTGATGGCTGGTGATGACTGCAGTGGAAGGAGATTTGTTCCTTACTGTCCAATGTCACATATACTCATTTATTACCCACTCATTTAGCATTATATACGAATATGTTTACATGTGAGTGTAAAATTTGACGTGTCCAAACGATACTTGAGATCTAAAGAAATAAATGAGTTTGAGTGTATCTCAATAAAATTTAAACTCAAATTAATTAAAATTAATTGTTAGTTTATCACGAGGCCGGATAATTGAATCAGTGCAAATAATAATTATAATTCAACGAGGATATTTTTTTTAATTGGCTTATTTTATCTCAAAATGTTATTTTTTATTTGTGGATACGAAGGAACCAGTTAAAGGCCTACCTCCGCCTATAACAACAGTAATACGACTTAGCTCCTCCCCGACCGAAGCATGAGAAGACCCAGTCGCACTGCGTCGCACCCGTCACCCGACACGGGGATCTTACGTCTCATGCGCAAATGATTTCACCGGCGTCGACACCCTTCCACCGGAACACAGCAAAGCAAATGCACCGCTGCTTGGCAGAATACCAGGTGTGGAGAATACTTCTCCGGGCGAACTTTGTACAATTTCTACTGCTACTTTTTGTTGCTCCTTTAAGGTACGTGTAGGAATTTATAGGGTACTCACCTACTAACGCGAGAAACGACACCAATTCTTCACCATGACTATCACCACCGGTACCATGTATTCAATTACAAGGGTCTCCTATAATTGAGAATTAATTTAACGTTTAATTAGATAGTACGTGGGCGGCCGAGCTACTCTAGGTATTTTTGTGTCTTGCGTTTTTATAGAAATACAATTATACAGGTAAACTTAAACAACAAAACTATCTAATCAAGAAATTTTATGCAAATCGTTCGTTTCCGAGATACGCGAAAAAAAAAAAAAATATGCAAGAACTGCTTATTAAAAGTGATACTAGCGACCCGCCCCGGCTTCGCACGGGTACACTGTACATGCTAATTTGGAGCTATTTGCATGTATACTACATATAAACCTTCCTCTTGAATCACTCTATCTATTACTGAAAACTGCATTAAAATGCGTTGCATAGCTTAATAGGTACAAACAGAGCGAGAGCGACTTTGTTTTATACTAAGTTAGATATTTCCCTCAACATATGCTTTTGAATCATACAGTTCCAAATCACGTTACAACTTCTCATTCATATTTTGTCATTTATTCTGAAATTTCATCTCATTTAACTACATTTAAGTAAATGCGGCAAGCGATGAAGCTCTCACTCCAAATTGGGATTCCCCTGGGATATTTTAATTATGTCCGAAAATTCAAGTTATGTACCGCGCAGACTTGCCGCGCAGGAATACGAATGCCTTGAGCAGAATGTACGCAATTTGTGAAGTGAGGCGCAGTTTAATGAAGTAGGGGCCATTTTCATACTACATCATCCGTACCAGCCTCTAATGTTCCCACCGCAGGGACACCGGCCTACTCTCGATAGTTGAGAGTGAATGGGCTCTACCACGGGAGCCTAAGTTTGTTAAGCTAGCGGTAGTAAACTGTGATGAAATTTGCCTATATGTTGGCAGATCAGCTTAGTTAAGCAACTTTCCGCCCGGTCAGTATTTGAAATGGCGAACGTTTAGCTGCATTAGAACCGAAAGCTTCCGTGGTTTGGAGGGCACGTTAAGATATCGGTCCCGGCTTAACTTGTCGATAAGCCTTAAAATGACCTGCACCAGAGTTGGCCACTTAAACGAATGGAAGAAGATCGTCAACTTTGGCAGTTTTTAGGACAATGTAAAACTTTTTCTACGACATCTTTTCAGAACATCCATTTTGATGTGTCATTTAGAATGCAAAAACACATCAAAAACTAAAATAGTCTTTTTCAGCGGCCGCTATTATATCATAAAAGATCACATACAGTCCGTAATGGTTGTTATACACAGTGCTACTTAAAGGGTTAGTTCTTTACATAGTCATGCACTAAAGGTAAGTAAAATACCCAATATTCATTACTTGGATCAAAACTGCTTACTTTAATTGACGGTAGCCCCAGAAAGTCCCCGAGGCAAACATTAGAATGAGATAAATACTGTTATTTTTTTATTGTGTATGTCCGTTGTGTAAGGAAATAGCACACGTATCAGTCTCTAATGTTCCCACTGCAAGGCCTACTCTCGATAACTGAGAGTGAATGGGCTTTGATCTACCACGGGAGCCCAATCCGGATTGGTAGATGTCACATGTCTTTGAATTTTTTGGTTCTAAGACATGCCCTATGCCTTGTCCGGAAATCGATCCCACCCTTCACATTTGAAGGCAGTGTTTCTACCAAATTAGCTACGAACTGTCAAGGTGGTTCGTAACAAAGTAGCTCGTACGGTTAACGGGTAGCAGTACACCAGCTGTCACACTGCGGCTAGTAGCTGGAATGCGAGTAATTGAATGAAATGACAGCTACTGTAATTAAAAACTGTCAGCGTGCCGGTGACGTTTTGTAAGGATTTATGTGAGTTTTCAAATGGTGCCTAAATGAATATAAATTATATTTTACACTACAGAAATGTTTACAGTAGAGAAATGTTTACACTCTCATATACACCAGGATTCCCTGTGTTGCAGGTGGCATGGACAGAAACAAACACAAGGCAAACACCCAAGGCCCGAGGCAAAATTTATGCTCACCTACAAAGTGTGTCCCGGCCGGGAATAGAACCCGGGAACCCTGGTTTCGAATGACCTGCATTCGAAACCAGGGTTCCCGGGTTCTATTAACTACCAACTAAGCCACACACTTTGTAGGTGAGCATAAATTTTGTCTCGGGCCTTGGGTGTTTGTCTTGTGTTTCTGTGTTTTTCCATGCCATCTGCGACACAGGGAATCCTGGTGCAGAGGTATGAGTATGTTAATGTTCTTTCTGTACATAGCCAGCACTAAAATAACTGACACCACTGAAAACCAGTGCTACAGCAGCCACGATTCTGTAGCAATTACTGAGTGGCGGCCGATTTGTGCTCACATATTATACAATGTTTACTTGTTTTTTGTTTTAATTTTATGGTGAGTACAAATAAATTTATATAATGTCATATTTTACATACTTAAATTTAATTTTTTATAACAATTTATATTTATTTTATTCAATTTTATAACTGTTCATGTAAACACTGTTGTATAATTCTAAAGAGGTTTACATCTGTAAGTGAGGTGACACTTGGCATCTATAATTGTCTGTAAATTAGTTTTTAAGCATTGTTTTAGTGTTCACTTTGTTAATGTAACTATAATAAATAAATTAAATAAATATTTTCTTATTTTTATTCTTAAATGAACCATCTACACAAAATCAAGCTGTGTTCTGTCAATTTTAAGCGAAATCGATTAGTTTGCAGAAAACACGCGTGATTGATAGCTAGCGCTCTTAATACGTCGTTTCAACCTCAACTTGAGGCGGCGTCGGGCGATCAATCAAAATTATATTACCAATAAATCTACGGTAGCTCACGCTGTGTGAGCGAGACTTTTATATTACCCGATTAATTCTTTCTAAAATCTACATTCATAACTATATGATAGTTTTATGATAATTTATAATACCCGATAATTATCTTAAATTCTACATTCATAACTATCATACTAGAATTAGGAACAATATTGTTATACCAAAACATAGAGTGACCAAAGATGGCAAAAGTTTTGTATGTGTAAGTATAAAAATATATCAAACTCGACCATACATCGCAAAGTATGGAAAATCACAATTTTAAAATAATAATAAGAAATTTACTGATGAAAAAATCTTATTATTCACTTGACAAATCATTTGCTGATGACTTGACAATTTAACTGCATTTTTTATAATGTATTGTACTCTTGTTTTGATTTTATTTTATTTTTTTAGTTTTGCATTTATTATTTTGTTCATTATTGACTTTTCCAATTGTACAAGTGTATCTTAATGTAATAAATATTATATATTTGAATTTGAAAAAAACGATTACAAGTAGTAAACACGCCTGTTTAGAATGAATTATTCGTTATTTTGTATTTCGTTCTATATTTAAGTTACAATTCACGTTCACTGGACTCTATGAAGATACGTAAGTTGTGGTGATATGTTTTCAGCATAATATGCGAAAACATGTAAATGCTGATTTTGCTATTGAAACTGTTAACTTAATTAGCATTAAAACATTGTATGTTTTCAGAAGAAAATAAAATAAAGTAAACTGGCAGCACAGTTGTTTTCAACGGCACGGCTGGCAATACCGGTGATTATTTAGTTGTTATAAGTCATGGAAGCAGGTTTGAAAAAGGAATCACAGTAAAATGTTTGTTGAATTAGTATGTGCACAGTACAGAGAGCATTCGTTATGGAAAGTATTGTGACCATACTTATTCCTGTTGCTACGCAATACAATCGCATTTTATTTTAATTTTTTTACGAGCATAATGTGGACAATCTACTCACTTTGTCATTATAATCACATGCAATATGTCCAACACATTAAATTCCTACTTCCATACTCGTATTATAGTCATTCGTTGACAGCAAACACATTTATTAGGCAAGGTGGCAACACCTTATTTAGTAATCCAACTACATCACAGAATACATGATAGTGCAAAGGTACATTGGCAGTTGGTTAAAAAATGGCAGCCGGAGAAACCAAAGTTCCATCCAAGTTAGGGTTGGAACAGACGTAAACTTAACAAATGAGATAAGCTTAACATGAAAACTGACTGTAATTTGACATATCTGTGTGCATGTAATGTGCCCGGGGAGTTCCTGTGACACGTTACATGCTCACGAATATGTGTACATGCATGTGTAAAATTTGACGTGTCCAAATGATACTTGAGATCTAAAGGAATAAATGAGTTTGACTTTGACTTTGACATCCAAATATAAGGCCCTATATCGATAAATCGGAAGCAAATCGTATCGCCACCTCTAAACGTGGTAAAACTTTCGCCATATACTGATTGCTTCATAATAATTTATAGAGCGTAATCTGCGTCCATCGAGCGCGGTATATAACTCATCATCAATAAACTCTATTACTGCCTTGTATCCGATCCGGTATTCATTTGGATTAAAATGTTTGTGGTGGGGAATTTTAACGTGTCGAAATCTGGGTATGCGTCAGTGAAATTTCAGTATGGTGGTTCATTGTTTGTATATTGGAACTGGATTAATGTCGATGAAAGGTTTGCGTACAGTACTACGGTACACTAGCGTGAATGTTTTGTGATAGTATTTTCAATTTAAATTAAAAGGGGCTGCAATACGAGGCGTTAAAATGAAATGATACTTACCTAGATGTTCTTTACCGATCATCTACAGCTACTCTGCCCCTGGTCGTTAGTTGGATGGGTGACCGTTGAGTGGCATTACTAATCGATATACCATGTCGGAGGCCTTCGGGCGATTTGATGAGTTCGACGTGTTGGCCACTTACTAGCACGAAAGACAGAAGGCTGAGTATAAGCAAGCATTGAGATACTGGGAGTAAATTGCTAACCCGACTTGACATCTAGACGATCTTGACAGAGATATAGAACCGGCCTACTCTCGATAAGTGAGAGAGAATTTTATCTACCGTTGAGAGCTCAGTCCAAACTGATAAATTTTACGTATTTTCCTATTTTTTTTTATACATACATACATGCATACATTTTTGAAGCACAAAACTATTATATATTGTAATTTTTTTCATTGAATCAAACTAGTGTTCTTCGATCTGAAAATCAGTATTTGTTCCCTTGGGCCACCATATTATCTGTGCACTACCACACCCTCAGAAATTACACGTTAAAATTAATTTTAATATTTTTATTCAAAAAGTAAATTCGCAACGGACTAACAAAAATGTTATTAACATAATTGCAAACACACACGTCCGAAACTAAATCCATTTACCCTACTTTATATTCAGTAAAAGTGGCGAGAGGAGGCTGGAGGTTTTAACGAGAGAATTAGAATTTTACATTGTAATGACTGTTCTGTAGGAGAGTGAGCATTGAGTTGAATGGAAGCCTTTTTAAATACCTTATTTTCCTGTACTAGGATCCTCTGTCGCTCATAGCATGAGTGTTGTAAGTAGAACTTGTGTAAAGTTTTACGTTTACACACTCATACCTCTGCACTAGGATTCCCTGTGTCGCAGATGGCATGGACAAACACAGAAACACAAAACAAACACCCAAGACCCGAGAACAAACTTCATGCTCACCACACAAAGTGTGCCCCGGCCGGGAATCGAACCCGCGACCCCTCGCTTCGAAGGCAGGGCTACTACCAAGTAAGCCACGGAGCGGTCAAAAAAGTATGTTCGGAAACTATTTTTTTTAATGAGAATAACTTGTTGTGCTGAGGTTCTACTTGGTTGTGGCGACCCTGCCCATGACAACAATAATACAATTCAATATAAGAGTTGCATTCATCCTGCTGCGTCCATCACCCGAGACGGGGATGATACGTCAATGTCATACGCATCTGGTATCGCCGTCTTTTCCGCTGGAACACAATAATGCGAGCACTACTGCTTAGGGCCAGATTCCAGGTGTGGTGGCAGTACCTTAACGGACAAACTTGGCACAAATTCTACTGCTACTTTTGGTTGCTCCTTTAGCACCATCCAGGGGAATCAAAAGGAATCAAAGGGAAAAAAACTGACGGACGGACAGAACCTTACAGACTGTCTGAAACTGATAATCTGTCGCCAAGCAGTGGTGGTGATGGGTGTGGGTGCCGGTGAAATCACAACATTCCCGTCTCGGGTGATGAGTGCAACGAGATGCGACTGGGGTCGGAAGACCTAGGTCTATTTTTGTTCATGGGCGTAATGCGACTTGAATCTTATGAGAAGTTAGGTGAGTCGTGTTGGTGTTGTTATGGGCGGAGGTAGACAACTAACAAAAGTTGCACGTTCAATTTGTCAAAAGAAAAACACTCAGAATATTCCATATGTGGTGTTCCGGAAACATGTATTAAAACTTCCCAAATAGTATCACTTAGGCCCGTCGTACACCTGAGTGCTTTGGACTAATTGCCCCAGTGTGCGCTGCACCAATTTCACTAATTATTGCTCTCATCGAGCGTAAACCCGCTTTTCAGCAAAGATACTTTTGTCGGAATTTTAAATTAAGTAACGAGGTAGCATTGCTGTTACGAGGATCTGTGGAGTGATTTTAAAGTCTATACAATATGAAATAGCTGATGAGAGCGGGGCCAAAATAAAGAAAAGAAGTTCGTTTTATGGAAATGGAAATGCAAAATGAAAATGAGGTGATGGAAATGTACTGGTGAACCATTTCGACAACGTTAGCATTCAAGCAGAAGAAACCGCTTCAAACCGATTCGTTCGCTAGAAAGGTACGATGTCACAGACATACACACAAATACATTAAACTTACTACACTCTTTAAAAAATACATTTATTATTATACTATCATGTTTAGATATTGGTACCTGTTGTTACACATTAATGGTAACATTAATATATTGGGTGTGTGAATATGACTCCGCCCTTTCTCAACAGATGTCGTTTTTAGTATTGTTTACGTGTACTAATAAATGACCATACTTGTATTCGATAGTACTGAATGTCAGCTATCTAACGCATTTTATGATATTTGGTTGAAGTGTAAGCAACAATTGTTTTCACCTTTTCGAAAATGTCGGTTTTTATTCCAAATAAACGTCATTTGCGGGAAGTGTTATTACATTATTTTATTGCGAAGAAAACTGCAGCGGAAACTTATCGTTTGCTTGTGGAGATTTATGGTGAGCATGCTCCGTCTAATACAACTTGCAAGGAATGGTTTCGACGATTTCAAAATAACGATTTTAGTACTGAGGATAAAGAACATGGAAAACCACCAAAAAAATTTGAAGATGCTGAATTGGAAGCATTATTGGCGGAAGATTCTTGCCAAACTCAATCAGAATTAGCTGCAGCATTAAATGTTGATCGTTCAACTGTTGCAAAGCGTTTACAAATGATGGGAATGATTCAAAAAGCCGGTTACTTGGTTCCACATGATTTAAAAGAAAGAGACATGGAACGTCGGAAAACCATTTGTGAAATGCTGCTTCAAAGACAGCAAAGAAAAGGATTTTTGCATCGGATAGTCACAGGAGACGAAAAATGGATACACTACGAAAATCCTAAACGCAAAAAAGCTTGGGTGAAACCAGGCGAACCAGGCCCATCACAGCCAAAAATAAATATTCACTGTGCCAAGGTCATGCTCTGTATTTGGTGGGATCAGAAAGGTATTGTATATTATGAGTTGCTCAAACCCTCTGAAACTATTAATGGAGAAGTTTACCGACGACAACTAATGCGTTTGAAGCGAGCCATAGAAGAAAAACGACCAGAATGGGTGAATAGACATAACAAATTAGTTCTTCAGCATGACAATGCCAAACCGCATACCGCAGAAGTCGTAAAAAGATATTTAGAGGGACAGGACTGGGAAGTGTTACCCCACCCGCCATATTCACCAGACATAGCTCCTTCGGATTACCACCTATTCCGGACGATGCAGACAGACCTTACTGGAGAAAAGTTTACTTCATGTGAAAGTATCAAAATTTGGATTGACAACTGGATAAGCTCAAAAGACCAGGACTTCTTCCAGCAAGGAATACGAAAACTACCTGAACGATGGGCGAAGGTTGTAGCTGCAGATGGAGCATACTTTCAATAATTTTTTTTTTAATTTTGTAAGCGAACAAATGTGTTTTATTTTGACAAAAAGGGGCGGAGTCATATTCACACACCTATTAGTATATAAATTTTAAAACTATCATGGTTATGAACATTATTATTCGTGACCATGACGCAGGTAACTGCGTCGAAATATCGGGAGTCAACAAAACTCACATATCATGGTAAATATCTCGGTAACACGCATAATAATTAATATAGTATGTTTTAAACTATAAACATAGTCACTTTCCTCGTCTGTCTGTGTGTTTAGAGCAATTAGCAGACGTGTGTCTGTCTCAAATAACTCATTCGTCTAATAATCGGATACAACACTCATATTCGGATTAAACACATGTTACCATAAAATTGTCGAGTGAAGGACGGAGGCGAATAACTGCTGAGACTTCACAAAATTTACTGCAACTTTCTTGGCGCCTCTTCAAAATATGTCACAGTCGGACTCATGCAAATGTCCCAAGAACTGCTTTTAATTCGAGTAAAGTTTCTTTTAGAGAATATCTTTGTAGGAATTGTGAGACAGACTGGCTGGTTGCCCACCTTTAAGTGGTGTTTATGTCGGGGCCACGTTGTTGACAGAATGTGGATGTGAGTTTTTGGATACGAAAAATTATCGTCGATCCTGAAAGCAACTCAAAATTTTTACGGTATTGGCTTCAACGTAACTATTGTGATCTTAATAATCAGGAAGTGTGAATTTGTGCGGGATTTTGAAGAAAATATTTTTTAAATTATGTTGAATTTTCAGATTTTTTTTTACTGACCCTTTTAGTTGTTAAATCCTTAATTCGGAAAGGAAATTCATGATATTTGTAAAATTGCAAACTTTGAATTCGAAATTTTTGAATGAGAAATTAGAAAAGTATTCAGAAAAGTGTTGCGAAGTGAAATCACAACATTACATAAAAATCCTATGTTTTAAATAATTGAATGAAAAAATACATTTTGATAGAAACCTGTGGTTTTCCAAATGAACTTGATATCGGGTCTTTTGAAAAGCGGGAGAATGGCTTTCTTAAACAACTGCAGCATCAGCATTGCCTCTACTATTGCAAATCTCCATGAGCAGCGGTGAATACTTTCCATCAGTTGGCCCACCAGCTCGCCTGCCCGTGATCACATAAAACCTTTTAATATTCAAACTATGTCAGACATTCCGCAAAATAAAGCCGAATTATTGTTGTCATAACTCAATCCCAAAGTCACCTTAGCCCAAAAACCTTCTATATCAAGGTCATCTTCTTTTCTTGTAAGTGGCAATCTGTGGAGTCAGTGTTTTCTAGCCGCCCAACGCCTTCCACCCAAAGCCCTTCCTATATGACGTATTACGTCATACGTCATACGTCATACGTCAATATTTAGGAATATAGCCGAAACGAATATCTAATCGTGGCCTTCGCAGCATTTCACAATACGCCACGAGTGCTCCTTAACAAGGTAGCACGCCATAATACCCATTTGCTAGCAAAATGCAGTCCGCCTCCAATCTCATTTATGCAGGTACCTTTAAATCGAAAACCAATTACGGAAAAACTGCACACACTCGCGTCGCGATACGTAGCACGCACACACGTCGGATGTCCAAGACCTAAGGATGCTAGATGGAATGTTAAATAAAGTATTAATATTAATCCTAACTTTACTTACAAAATGTAAATGTGAGTTTGTTCGCTTTCACGCCAATTAATTATTTACTCAACGGTTTATCATAAACTTGTATACACATCTATACAGAGGTACAAAAAAGAATATAGGGAACCAGACTGAACCAGTTTATCCAGAAAGAAATTAATTCACAAAATTTACACTGCGAGCGAAGCACAGGCAAAAACTAGTAACATTATAAATGCGAATGTGAGTTTATTTGTAGTTTCATAACTTGACTGCTCCGGATATAAGTTTTCAAGGGTACAGTAAAGAATATAAGGTACCTATCATCTAGAAATAAATTATACGAACGCTAGGGAAGCACTTCACGATATTAAGAAGTTTTGTTAGAAGTAAGCTATAATCACAACATTACGTAAAATTTCCTCTCGGAGGGGTCATGAGCTACTATCCCTTTAAAGGAAACATTTAAATAGATACAGTCTTAGGCTTAGTATGCTTAGTACTTGTATTACCTTTCTTTGGGTACGGAGCACTAAGCATTAAATGTAATTTTGTGGGATATTTTTCCTACGTCTACAATTCCATTAAATCAGGTCAGGGGGCGACGGTGACCGCTTTCCATCAGGAGGCCCGTCTGCTCGTCTGCCCCCCTATTCCATAAAAAAAAAAAATTTTGACGTGATTCAGTACCAAACATGAATATCTAATAATAAGTGGGTTTCTATAAAATTTGCAGTCTTTTATTGTATATATCTAAGCTATATTTTCTGTTTCATATAACTACATTTTATTGGTTTGATGTGGAATTCAGAGAATATGCAGCCTATGTTCATCAGGATGGAATCTTTCTCCTTGCCAATTTCCTCATACAAACTTTCAAGTTAAATTTCGTAAAAAGTCCTATGTCCTTTTTGAAGTCCCAATTATTTCTATTATATATCAAAATTCATTAAAATCGTTTTAGTGGTTTAGGCATGAAAACGTAACAGAAAGAGTTACATTCGCATTAATAATATTAGTTTGGATATTACCAAATACCTACGGCTACGAAAAATAATAAGTTCAGTACTAAAAAATAGACCATTCATCTTTATCTTTGTGATAAGTGGCTTAACAATCAAGTAATTCTACGAAATTTATTCAAGAAATGGGACAACTGCTTTCAAATTCAAATTTCTTCGTAAAGTCTACATTGATTCATATTACTTGTCCCAATAGTTAAATGACATGAATATTTACTACATTTTCTTTAAAATATAACGTCTAGAGATTTATTAAGGTACTACCATAGTTTAAAAATGTTAATTTCCAATGTATTATTTTAAGAATAGATTAAGAATAGATCGTGAAACGCGAACTATGAAGAAAATGAATTTAGATTGGACAACTTGGAGTAACAACAAAAAATAAACAAAGCCCTTTATTAAGCTCTTTACACAGCGATATGTTTTTTATATAAAGGACGAGCTTTTAAGACGCCTTTAAACAGCAAAACGACTCCAGTCCCCTACCGAAGTATAAGAGCGAATTCGCATCGTGTTGCACCCGTCACCCTGAGGTGGGTATGTAACTGTTATTCGCCAGTAATGTACGCGTGAGCCGACCGATGACCGGTGCAATGACAATACACGTGCGCTCGATGGAGTGGAGACACTTACATATTCATTGATTTACATTTACATATTAATTGACTTACATTTACATATTAATTGACTTATATTTACATATTAATTGACTTACATTTACATATAAATTGATGTATACTTACATATTAATTGATTTACACTTTTACTTATTTTACACATTTTATTTAATTTACATTTACATATAGTGTGATTTATCCTCATATGCTTAAAAATCCACTCAATCGGACCACGATTTTCCGGCCAGAAAGCGATGACTAGCAGAAGATGGCAAAAAATATCAAAGACTGGGCACAGAGACTTCCTAAGAGACCTATGTCTAGCAGTGGACTGATGATGATGAAACCCACGCAAGGTGTTATTCCTGTAGATTGCCTCGAAGTCTCATCCAGGGATGTGTACATTCGCAATGAGAACGTTTAATTAACGCGAGTGACAGCGAAGCGAGCCGACCGGCGACCGGCGACCGGTGCAGTAACAATACACATGTACTCGATGGAGTTTGATTTACACTTACATATTAATGGATTTACACTTACATATTTATTGATTTATTTTTACATATCAATTGGATGATACTGATAGGTAGGTAGGATACATTGGTTCTTTGGGCATGTTACATAGGTCGTTTGGAATGAATCAAATAATTCAGAAATATTTGAACAAAACTTATTTATATTATACTACAATATATAAAAAAAATTTTTTTGTTTGTTTATACATCAATAAACTATTATATCTTATAATATCTTTTTTTCGCCTATTGTAGACGGATTGGATGTTTTTATTGTCAAAATTTGTCAAAATAAAACACATTTGTTCGCTTACAAAATTAAAAAAAAAATTATTGAAAGTATGCTCCATCTGCAGCTACAACCTTCGCCCATCGTTCAGGTAGTTTTCGTATTCCTTGCTGGAAGAAGTCCTGGTCTTTTGAGCTTATCCAGTTGTCAATCCAAATTTTGATACTTTCACATGAAGTAAACTTTTCTCCAGTAAGGTCTGTCTGCATCGTCCGGAATAGGTGGTAATCCGAAGGAGCTATGTCTGGTGAATATGGCGGGTGGGGTAACACTTCCCAGTCCTGTCCCTCTAAATATCTTTTTACGACTTCTGCGGTATGCGGTTTGGCATTGTCATGCTGAAGAACTAATTTGTTATGTCTATTCACCCATTCTGGTCGTTTTTCTTCTATGGCTCGCTTCAAACGCATTAGTTGTCGTCGGTAAACTTCTCCATTAATAGTTTCAGAGGGTTTGAGCAACTCATAATATACAATACCTTTCTGATCCCACCAAATACAGAGCATGACCTTGGCACAGTGAATATTTATTTTTGGCTGTGATGGGCCTGGTTCGCCTGGTTTCACCCAAGCTTTTTTGCGTTTAGGATTTTCGTAGTGTATCCATTTTTCGTCTCCTGTGACTATCCGATGCAAAAATCCTTTTCTTTGCTGTCTTTGAAGCAGCATTTCACAAATGGTTTTCCGACGTTCCATGTCTCTTTCTTTTAAATCATGTGGAACCCAGTAACCGGCTTTTTGAATCATTCCCATCATTTGTAAACGCTTTGCAACAGTTGAACGATCAACATTTAATGCTGCAGCTAATTCTGATTGAGTTTGGCAAGAATCTTCCGCCAATAATGCTTCCAATTCAGCATCTTCAAATTTTTTTGGTGGTTTTCCATGTTCTTTATCCTCAGTACTAAAATCGTTATTTTGAAATCGTCGAAACCATTCCTTGCAAGTTGTATTAGACGGAGCATGCTCACCATAAATCTCCACAAGCAAACGATAAGTTTCCGCTGCAGTTTTCTTCGCAATAAAATAATGTAATAACACTTCCCGCAAATGACGTTTATTTGGAATAAAAACCGACATTTTCGAAAAGGTGAAAACAATTGTTGCTTACACTTCAACCAAATATCATAAAATGCGTTAGATAGCTGACATTCAGTACTATCGAATACAAGTATGGTCATTTATTAGTACACGTAAACAATACTAAAAACGACATCTGTTGAGAAAGGGCGGAGTCATATTCACACACCCAATAACAGTAGGCTGGTTTTTGGTGGTAGGTAATGATGTACCCTGTCAGGGCGAGAAATACTGATTTATAATATCGGAACAAAACATTCCTTCATTTTTTTCCCGATATTTTAAATCAGTCAATTATAATTTTCAATGACTGCATTAAACCAAAATGCTCTCTATTTGACGACTTGGTTGATAAATTGTTTATTGAGCTCGCCTACGAAGCGAGCGATTTCAGGTTCAATTCCCGGCCGGAACAAATTTTTGTTATAATATTTTTTTTACGTTATTACTTTGTACGCATTTATTAAGCGGTTTGTTAGTTAAATACACGGGCCACTTCGATGCTTTGGCTGGCATTACAATGTCTGCATTAAATCACAATCTACACTTATAGTAGATTAAAAACCACATTTCAGCAGTGAGTGCCTTATGCTGTAATCTTAATAAATCAGTCTGGCATAGACTTATACAAATGGACTTTAGAAATGTTGACATCCAACAGGTCAGTATCCGACACGGGACGTGATTAGGTACCACAGAATATTAATACGTTTTTTTCATAAATCTACAAATATAAATATTCATTTATTTACTCATAAAAAAAAACATAATTTTAGAGGCTACTTATAAAGAACAAATATGTATAAATTACAATAGAATATTTTAATCGTGGGGTAGGGTTTTTAATAATCAATTATAAAATATATGGTGCTAAAACAAATTTTTCAGTTTATTTATCATAAGAGTGTTTTTTTTTTTTTTTTTTTTTTACTAAAAATTTATTGTTCTTTTTGCTTCCCTTTCAACCTAACTTTTTTTTATTATTTTTGTTGCATCAAATAATTTTCGTCAAATAAATGTTTGAATATCGGCCAGTCCTTTCTCGAACAAATTTAGCATATAAATTTTAAAACTAGCATGTTTATGAATATTAATATTCGAGTAATTATCTCGGTAACTTGAATAATAAATTTTGTATTATATACTTTAGAGTTCAATTGCAACATAATATAACCAGACTAACTAGGTCTTCCACAGAGTTCAATAATTTACAATATTCCACTGCTTAAATTGAAAAGTCCCTCCGTCCCTGTAACACCACGTACGCTTGTAAACAGACCTTTAACATAAATCCAGAACTCCTATAATATGGCTAAGAAACTTACACTTCTTTGTGATCGCACCATTTTGAAACCGAAAACTTTTTCACACTAAAATTTGTTGCCATTCTCGTTGCAACGAAGTCAAATGCTATTAAAAGTTTTAATGAGTTGAAGCATTCTTTCGGGCGAGCGTTCGAAGTGGTATTAATTAAAAAGAGAGCCTGGATCAGTTCGCGGGTTCGAGGATCGCCAGCTGTGATACACGGTCGTATGAGGACGCCAACTGGTGAAGTTTTTGCTTCGCTTGCCAAAACAAGTTCGGCGGAAGTTACGCTAAATGTATGCTGCTAAATGTACGCGCTGTTTACGGACCGGCTATTGTAAATTTTAAGCATTTTGAGATATTACTTTTTACTAAAACAAACTTTCTCTTAAAAAAAAATATTTTAAAAATACCTTATTTTTTCTCTCAGATCTCGAGTATCGTTTGGTCACGTTTTGCACACACAAATAAACATATTCGAAAGCATATAACGTGTCTCAGAAATTGCTTACGCACATTACATGTTCACAGATGTGTCAAATTGCAATGAATTTTTATGTATTAGCTAGTTAGTTGGTCCATTCCAACCCTAACCGATCACCCCAATTTACAACAACTACCTCCAATACAGTAATATTATGAATTAATTTTCAATATCTTGTTTGTGAAGTCTTTTGGATGATTTATAATTATTTTAACTGTGTTTCATTGTAAAATGACATTTTTACTATTATTACTATACTTTCAAATACATAAGTCTATAAAAGGTTAAATCAAATTTGTACCAACCAGCCAAGTGGGAGTCCGACTCGCTCAAGAAGGATTCCTTACCATTATCACGTTTTTGTATGAAAGCTCCCTTAAATATTTATTTTATTCTGTTTTTTAGTATTTGTTGTTATAGCGGCAACAGAAATACAATACATCATCTGTGAAAATGTCAAATCTCTATCAGACAGACATTTATTCATATGCCAGTAAAGAAAAAAATATTAGACTCTTTTAGCCAAAATTTTAAAACTATCATGGTTATGAACATTATTATTCGTGTGTTCGTGTTTGCCCGGGACCATGACGCATGTAACTGCGTCGAAATATCGGAAGTCAACAAAACTCACAAATCATGGTAAATATCTCGGTAACATGAATAATAATCATTTAACCACTGTACGAAATTTTTGCATGCACTTCTGACTGTCTTGTACTTGTGACTTTTTGTGTGCTGTTGAACATTATTAATTTATATTTACAGTTAGTCTGTCTCAATAACATTTTAAAGACAATATCATAACAAGTTTCACATTGGTAAAATCACAAAATCTCGTAAAAAGATGATCGAATTGAAAGTTCCCCCACGTCCAGTATCTCTACAACTGCAATTTCGCGATGTATCCTTTCAGCTATGAAGTCGAATGCGATACGACACGCACGAATGATTTTACATCGCTCACTGGACTACGTGACCGTATGTATCGGGAGTGTGTGCGCAGGAATTGTAGAATTTGTATGAACTCGTAACTATGATTTGGAATCTGGATAGAAATTTCTAACCTTTTGGAAGTATTTTTAACGTTATCGCGGTTATTCGAATTTATCGCGGTTATTCGAATTTTTTGTCACAGATGCGCTTGGTGGATTTTCCTGTATGTTCTTTATGGATCATTTGAGTTTAGCAACTTTCCGCGCGGTAGTTTAGTGGCAATGGACTGAGCAGTCTGTGTTTCAGAGGGCATATTAAGATATTGGTCCCGGCTAATATCGTTGATAAGCCATGTCTGAGGCATTTGGGCGGTTTGGAAACTCCGACACCATACTCACTCGAAAAGATGGTTATTATTTTAATAAATATTGAAATCACCGCAGTTATGATACCACCAAGTTTGGCGCCTTTTCAACAATATTTTACTTTAACTTGTTTAATTAATTAAAATGATGATCATACAAACTAGCATGATCGTATAACGGCTACAATACCGAGCTGTGATTTTATTATAATAAAAATAATTTCATTGTCAATTTTAAAATAGGAGCGCTAATTCAATTGTCTATGGCTTCCCAGAGTGCTAGAAGGCACACGTACTGAAGTGAGTCCCTAGAGACTTAGAGCGCGAGAGACGTTTCTTAGGCACGCAAACAGAACAACAACAGCCGTCTGAAACAAGTAGGAGCAAAAGTACCTACTGCTGGTAAACAAGTTCTCTGAAACACAAAAACTTACAAATAAAATATTTTTTATGAAATCATATTAAATAAATAGTTCCAAAAGACAAACTGCTATTGGCAGCCAATAGCGATGCCACCAATTAACTGAATTACTTTTCGATATCAAACATGATATTAAACAGAAATACACAGGATATAAAAAAAAATTGTATGATATTCAAAACAATATTCATAGAAAGATTCGGGGCGAACCACTAGTAATTCTCTCAGTAATCTGGTTCGCATAGTACAAACCATGCTTAGTTTGGAGCTAGATGGTACTGTGTGAAATACCCATATTTTTTTGTTTACTTCATTAGCTTTACGAAATTTTCGATTTATTAACTCCCCACACAAAAGAGGGGTGTTATAAGTTTGACCGATATGTGTCTGTCTGTAGCACCGTAGCTCTTAAACAGAAGAACCGAAGTGGGTGCGGTTTTTTATATAAAAAAACAGGTTTCCTATCTGTGGTTCTTAGCCATATTTCATTAAAATTAGTTTAGCCATTTCAAGGTCATCACCATTACCATTACAGCCAATCAAGGGTCTTACATTCGTAAAGGAATTTGTATCACAACCAATTTTCTAACAATACAAACTCCCCAACAGTACCCGAGCTTAACAGACAAGCAATGCAATTACGTTACGACTCGGACGGCGGAAAGGTAGTGTTTATTTAACTCGTCTTGTGTCCAAGAAGCTACGAGTTAAGATGCAGGTACTGAACCAAAGAGAAACAAAACATTCTATTAAGTTTGTTCGATACGTAGCCTGTATCGGGGACTTGTTTAGGGTCAAGCAGGACGAAACGGGGACGTAACATTTCATGAGCCTAAAAATTCACTACTGCTTGTGTGGATTACCAGGTGCGGAGGTAATACTTCTCCGGACGAATTTGGCACAAGTTCTGCTGCTTTTTGTTGCTACTTTAGCACCACCCAGGGGGTGTAGAGTCAAACGGTCACGAGCAAGTGGACCCCTCGGTACTCACATCAACCGGACATAGATTTAATAAGTTAAAATTTTACTTTTACTCGTTTATAAGTTATAATAAGTAATAGAAAGTATTAATTTATTTATAAAATAAAAATCAATTGAATATATTTATGTGGATAAATCTTTTTTAGTTGTTGTGTAATAGTCAGGACAAGGTTTGTAGAAAAGAAAATACTTGAAAAATCCACGGGAAAATGTAGGAAATTGGGGAAAAACTAAAAGTGTGTTTTTCAGCCACGACATTTGACAGCCAATTGTCAAATTGTAAATCAAGACAGGAAAACGGCTGGAGGATCTACTAGTTCTTTATAAAAGCTTTGGTTTTTTGAACTAAAAGCTAACCGTGGCTAATTTTCTTAGTTCCAAAATCTTGGATAGAGACAACGTACTCTAATGTGCCCAAGACATTGATCACAGGTGCATGAGCCGTGACATCCCCGTCTCGGGTGACGGGCGCACGGGCGTGACTTAAGTCGGTGGACCTAGGTATTGCTGTTATGGGTGGAAGTAGCCACCATCAGGTATGTATCATAATGAAAAAAGGTAATAAGTATTGTATCGGCAATATAGTTTCCATATTGCAAGCTATGCTCAGTATGGGTGGTAGGTGGCGCTGTTTGAAATGTCCATGAATATTTATTATCCATATAAATAAAAATCAATTGCCGTTCGTAAGTCTCGCTACAACTCGGAAACGGTTATCCGAATTGGCTTATTTCTTTAATTTAGTCTTCTTAATATTCAGGAGAAGGTTGGTATAAAATAATTTCTTTAGATAATTCACGGGAAATGTCATACATTGGATCACCAATAATCTACATAATCAGCGATTAACATAGGGTATATTTTATCCCCGTATTCCCACGGGAACGGGAACTACACGACTTAAACCGCGGGGCGCAGCTAGTTACTAAACATTTTCGCAAAGGAATGATACCAACAGAAAAGAAAAATATATACAGGCAGAGGAGAATAAAGCCAATTGCAAGCCAGTAAACCACCGGCCGGTTACCCATTGCAGTGCACGTTACCCATTTATGTCAATACGGGAAGACAGGAGTCGGCCGGTAACAGCGACTTATGAGGCGAATGTCCACATTATTAAAGTAGGCTTAGCAGCGCCGGGGGCGGCACCAGACTGTCCTACTCACAGTTGTCACGGAATCAGAGCAAACTGACAAGAAGGGCTAAGATTTTTTTTTATACAAGTGACGGAACGAGCTGAAGGCCCACCTGGTGGTAAGTGGCGACCCCCGCCTATAAGATAGTCTTAGTCCTGCTTAAATAAAAATAGTAAAAAATTTAATATAAATATACAAATAAATAATCACATCATATCTTTTTTTAGTTCTAAGACTGTTTCGTCCTGATGTTTTCCTTCACCGTTTCGAGTGCGTACTATTGCGCACATAAACTTTTTAAGTGAAAAACTCATTGGCGCACGAGTGGTTTTGAACCAACGACCTCCAGATCAAAAATCGGCCTCTGTGCTTCTGGACACCAAAATTTCAGTTGATTAGTTAAAGCATGAAAGCGTAACAAACGAAATCACATTTGCATTTATAAATTAGCTATTATAAGTACCCTGTTCTATTGATCCGTATGTCCCACATGTTTTAGCTAGAAACCCATTCGGAACCCGCTGACTGCAACATACCCCTTTATGTCCACAAGTATAACTCTACATAATGCGTTCACTTGTCTCTATTTAACCAAGCTCATGTAAAATATTAATAAATAAACCATGTTTAACCGAGTTCAAGAAAAGGAGGAGTCATTAAGCTATATGTTTTTTTTATGTTTATCACGATACTAGCTGCGCCTCGCGTTACCCACGGTTGGACTTCCTACGGGAACCGTACATTTTTCCGTTATAAAAAGTAGACTATGTGCTATTCCATACTATAATCTATCTCTGTGCCAAATTGTGGAGTGATTATAATGACAATATTTTAATGTGAAAAGATGTAATTACGTGCGGTCCCATTGAAATTGGTTTATTCGATTGTTAAATCGAATTTAACAATCGAATAATTTTTATAATCGAATATTTTGGATTACTAAAAACGTATTTGGCGGACGTAGTAGCAGATATGTCCTAGAAAATGCACTTACAGATCTCTCAAATTTGCTAATTTGTTGAGAAAACAAAATGAGAAAAAAAAGAACAAAAAATGCAAAAACCTTTTAAGACCTGCTTACAAATGACTTACTACCTTCTAATAGGTCGGAAGGAAAGTTTTTTCGTCTGTATATATAAAGCTGTAATTCAATCTCTTTCAATCTCAATTCTCCCCGTAAATTAATCTAGCTGCCATGATAAATATTATACCATTGAAATTTCCAAGAAGTCTGTACAAAAATTGCAAACTGTCATGGTCCCTACACCATATTCAGTGCACCATAGTATTTTTGAAACACAATTTTCTCTACCGGCTCTACCAGAAGGCAAAAGCATTTCCATTCTTATTTTCCTCTTTAAAACGTTTCCCCTAAACGGCAGTGACCATTGCCGCTTTTGTAAGCAAGCTATTCATCGCTACAGAAAGCCGCACGGAATTGGACAGGCAAACCCAATTACTGGTCGAGACGGGCTTTGGAAAACTTTTGCGAATTATTTGGAATGGCGAAAGAGTATATCAAAATTAGGCTAAAAAGGAAAATATTTGTACAAATTTTTATTAATGACCTGTTTTTTTGTTGGACCGTTCTTGGGATGTGATTTGCACATTTTTTGACAAATAACAAGGTTGAGTAATGTGGTGGCTCAGGAGCACAGACGCCGACTTCGAGTTTCCGGGTTCGATACCCAGCCGGAGCAGGCTTTGTGTGATGAGCGTAATATGTTCTTGCGTGTTTTTTTACATCTATAAATGAAATAAAAATGATTTATTCATACAAAAATCAAACTCATTTATTTCTTTAGATCTCAAGCATCTTTTGGACACGTCAACTTTTACACACACAAGTTAACAACTCGTGAGCATGTGTCACAGGAGCTCCTTAGGCACACTACATGCACACAGATATGTCAAATTACAGATAGTTTTCATGTTTCAGGTAATCTTATTTGTTAAGTTTACATCTGTACCAACCATCGGTTCCCTGGGTCATAAATGCCATAACTCTTAATAATGCCATGTAGAATCTTAATAAAAATAGCTTTAATACACTCATACCCCTGCAAATGTATTACCCTAAATTTCATTTAATTATATTATACGTTATTTTCAAAAAACAATTTCCATATTCGGGTTTCAATCGGGGTTCATCCTATGAACATATTATAAATATAATGTGTACTTGTTTGTCTTGCAGTATTTACTTAAATATTAACAGCTCATTCCCCAAGCAACGCTTAACGGAAAAGCTTAATAACCCGCCGCGAAACAAACAGCAGGTACAGTCGAGAACAAAAACGGTAAAGTTTAAATAACTTGTACTAACTTTTAGGAAACATTACAATTTTAGTATCATAATGTTGTATATTTTTTTTTTCTCGGTAACACGAATAATAATCATAATGTTGGCTGATATTATTACAGAAATAATCGCTTATACACTCATTCTTCAGCACTTGAACTCCGTGTGTGCCTCCATGCAAATGGTATTAATATCCAGACATCTAAGAGCTGGCTCTTGGATGTATGGATGTCCGGAGACCTCGCTCCGAAGGACAAATATACAAAAAACTTTATTTCTCTTTTTGCGTCGCGGGTCAAAAAGTACGGATTTAAGTCACATTTTGCGTTCTCAAGTTAAACGCAGTGCAGAACTGTCACTCATTTAGTACATAGTCTGAACAGGTATTATTTAAATATTGGAGATGTACATATATTGCATTCAAAACGCGTGAAACCCTTTCCTCTGACCTCAGTGGCGATCTCATCCAGCACGTTGTTATTCTTTTTTGGACATCAAGGTTTGCAAAGCATAACATAAATGCTGAAATTGTCATCGAAAAAAAGCAAATATATAAATAATATTATAATAAATTATTGGACATACTAAGTATAACTTAAACTAAGTATAGCTTTTACAATGGGAATCAGTTCCTGATATATTACTCGAAAAGTATTTTCATTTTAATAAATACATCCTAACATCCAGACTCAGCAAAACTCACAATCATGGACTCAAAGAAACCCACAAATCATGGTAAATATCTCGGTAACTCGAATAATAAAATCCATCTATATTTGTCACAAAAATATTTGAACTAGCTGAGAATTAAATGCAGAAGACAGAGCTACTACTGAATATAATGAAGCTAGTTTTTCATTAACTTGTGTCAGTAACTGTGCCTATCAAATATATCCCGTTCCTTTCTCTTGCAAATCCTTCTGTAATGGCGAGTGAATAATTCATCTCAGCTGAAGATTACCTTCAGATTCATTCGTTCATTACTATTCAATGTGTTGCCAATAACTCGATGATGGTTTCACTTTGAAATACCAAAACAAACGAAGAGCAATCCGAGCGAAAATTAACATCACAGTGAGTAAACTTCGTCGGGAAATAATGGACGTTATTTTATTATCCTAAAATAAAGGGTTAGGGATCCGTACACAAAGGTAAGGGATCCTTATTTCTAAGCCTACAACTTGTATTTGCTCTACTGATGTGTTTATCATTCAAATTGAATATTTTTACAAACTTCCTTTTATTTAATAACATGTAAATTCTCCCGACTTGGGATAATGGTAATGGAATGAGGAACAGAAACCACCTGAACACAACTGATATTTTATAGCTAAGAACTATTCGACTGCGTCAGTTTATAACAGAAAAAAACACATCAAAATCGGTCCATTCGTTTGGGAGCTACGATACGATGCCACAGATACACACTACAAAGTTATAACACCCCTCTTTTTCATGGGGAGTCAAAAAGAGGAGCGACGCAACGTGCTTCGATGAGCGCGCGCTTCCCATAATGAAAAACGGTTATTACCGTAATGAAGAATTTTGGGCCCATGTTACTCGCGTCCGTAGGTGGTGTCACGTTCGTCCGGAGAAGTACTGCCACCACATCTGCCATACTCTCGACCAACACCGAAGTTCGAGCAAGGATAATGCTGAAAACCAGTCCTGCCTAAATCTTTTGCAGATTTTCGCAGAGTGCTGAGCTTACCCCTAAAAATATTTATCAATGTAGTTGTTGGCATTAATTTTATTTTATTAATTTTTTGATACAGCTTGGCAGTAGCACTGACATTGCTGTGTTTTAGTGAAACAGTGGTGTTAAATTACAATGTTGACGAATTGTTCGACATAAAAATGATTAATGGTATTACGTCAGGAACTGTTACGAAAATCATTTCACTGATAGAAAAGTGCATTATCTCTGAGTGGTATGAACTATCTTATATTTTTCTGAGGGGTTTCTTGTCTGTTTCTTCCTCTCGGTTTGGTCGGTTAGGGTTGAAACAGACGTAAACTTAACAAATAAGATTAGCGTAAACATAAAACTGACTGTAATTTGACATATCTGTGTGCATGTAATGTGCCTAACGAGCTCCTGTGACACGTTATATGCTCATGAACATGTTTACTTGTGTGTGTAAAATTTGACGTGTCCAAACGATACTTGAGATCTAAAGGAATAAATGAGTTTGATGTTTAAGTCTTTTTTTTTTTTTTTTTGTCAAATTACTTTACTGTTATTTGTTAATATTACGATCTAGCCTAATGATTTTATAGCTAATGAGTAATTTAAATCTAACTTAATTTGCTATCTAGAATAATTCCGAGAATGTGTCCATTGGCACTTTTCTCACGGTCTCTAGTTAAGGTGAGGGGACACTTTGTTCATGTGTCATGTTTATGTTCATGTTTAAGTCTGAGTATAATATTGTATTGATACGCGGGTAAGACCGCGTTGAGAGAAATTATTTTTACCATAAATTGAATCTGTCCCAGGTGCTATGATCCACGTAAACACGTAAAACCATGTAAAAACACTGACATCGAACTCATCGAACTGACTGCACTCAGCTAAATTGGAGTTTAGCACAGGTGCGACAAACACACAGGAAAAATCAATCTCTTAAAATCAGCCACTTTGTAAATTATGAACAGTGTTTGTAAACTCTACCAACGGCTCCGTGGCTTAGTTGGTAGTAGCCCTGCCTTCGAAGCGAGGGGTCCCGGGTTCGATTCCCGGCCGGGGCACACTTTGTGTGGTGAGCATGAAGTTTGTTCTCGGGTCTTGGGTGTTTGTCTTGTGTTTCTGTGTTTGTCCATGCCATCTGCGACACAGGGAATCCTAGTGCAGAGGTATGAGTGTGTTAACGTTGTTTCTTTGTTGTTGTTGTATTTAAGTTAAATCTGCTTATTTTTATACTAATAAATCCAACATTCACTGCAAGAAATTATAAGAATACATACTAGTGGTATTTATAGTCTAGTATTTATAATTCTGACACTTCTATGCTTGTCTGTTATAATTGCATAATTTGTATATTTTAATTAACGCCACGACATATTTTTTGCCTGATATTAATATGATATTGTACATAAATTTGACAAAAAATGTTCACAAACAACACAACACTGAAAATAATTGAGTATGGGGATACTTAAAATCACGTCAATACACTTTTTAAAACTGATTTATATTATTTTATTATATTATTATATAATATATTATTATTTACACACAATCAAAGAGGACGATTAAACATTGCAATTATGCTTAATTGTGATATTCAGTTTTATAATATAACAAGGAGCCTGTATCTTGTTGAACCTTGACTTCCTAAAGTAGTTGATCAAAACAACGAGACCTTCAATTTCTTATCCATCAAAACTAAACTATCAAAATTGGCTAAGTTACTCGCATGTGGATCAGAAAGCAATTATCGACATGTCGGCCTGAGAGGGGAGATTGGCGTTTTAATTACAATTATTGACACTATCGTATAATCTTCGCATAATGTATTTTGCATAAATATTGTTTCCTTTTTGTTGGAAGGTGCACTCTTTCGGCGCGCCTGAGTTTTAAGAGCAGTAAAATCGACTCGATCACGTGACGGCAAACGATGGTGCTTCCTTACTTGTATGCCGCTACAACCAACCGTCTCGTGACGGCCAACTTTTATTTAATTCACATTTTTCTTAGAAAGTGCGTCATAAGTGTTTATTTTTTTATCGTTCTCAATACTGGATTTTAAGCGTCTTTTGAATGAGTTTTTAAATGGTTTTCATAAGATATTTATATATTAAACTTCTTAAACTCATCACGGGTTTGTCACTAGAACAAACAATAAAATAAAGAGAAAATTAATAATGCTCAGTATGGTTAAACACACAAAAACAATAATCTAGGCTAGTCATTTCCAAAATGATAGTGTTAAGCTTATTAATCTTGTATAAATTTACGCGAAGTATTTCAAAAGCCATTTCACTAGCTAAGTAGTCTCCAACACATCGTTCTTTCAATTTTGGCGGAAGCTCAAAACGCCCCAGCGACATAAATAACCAAGTTAGCGTTATCTCTTTCTAGCAATTTAAATAGAGTTCGGAACTCATTCAGTGGCAAATGAGCCATGAAGAGGGAGCGGGACAGACGATCGACTTCAAAACTTTCCCAAGTTGCTTGTATCAAAGGAATGCAATAAAGTGTTTGTATGGAAAGTCTCAGTGGATTTCTCAAGTTGATTTCGCAAATTCGGTGGGCAAAGTTTGTCAATCCTTTCTTTATTCACTGTGAAGTTGAATAAAAATGTTGTTGTTTTGCAACTTCAATGCGTAGGTTTTGACTGTGGGGCAAATTTTATTACAGTCGGTAATTTTACCTTTCAACTTAGATTTAAAACCAGCGGTAGTAGCTTCTTAATTTGTTTTATTTTCAACTGACCAACATAGAAATGTTAATGATTGATAATGGAGCCAATCTTTACTTTTGCGCATACATTTTTTCACAAACATTCCTTTTTTTTATTTTACCTTTGCGTCAATTTTGTAGGCTAGGCTCACGCTTTGGATTTCACACAAAATGGCTTAGTTGGTAGTAGCCCTGCCTTCGAAGCGAGGGGTCCCGGGTTCGATTCCCGGCCGAGGCACACTTTGTGTGGTGAGCATGAAGTTTGTTCTCGGGTCCTGGGTTTGCCTTGTGTTTCTGTGTTTGTCCATGCCATCTGCGACACAGGGAATTCTAGTGCAGAGGTATGAGTATAACGTTGTTTTTTTTGTTCGTTTTTTTTTATAGCTCGAAAATACTCTTAGTTAAAATGCAAATTATTTACGTTCCACCAAATCCAAATAGTTGCCAGGTTATCGAGCGGCGCATTGGCACACTTTGCGATACAATTCCTACATTTTCCAGAGTTGAAATAGAAAAAGCAAATAGATTTTAGCCTTCAGAAATACATATTATCGGGCCAATCCGCTCTACACTATTACAGTTTACCTACCCGTGTGGGATAAGTTATAAACATATTTACTATTTACTTATTACTCTTTCGTAATTAACAGGACTGGCCTCATAGCTCTGCCTTCTGCACTGTAGGTCTTGGGTCCGATTCTCACCCATGACAAGCATTTGTGTGCGAACAGAAATGTGTGTTCTGTGTCTGGGTGTTAATATGTTTTATACATATATACAGTAAAAAATATTCTATTAGCTATCCAGTTCCCATATTGCAAGCTATGTTTAGTTAGTGGGCTAGATGGCGCTGTGTGAAATATGTCAATGAATGATTGAATATTTCTAAACCTACAATGTAGTACAAAGACTAAATAGGTTCTGATTCAACAGAGGAAACGCTAAAACAGTGCTGCCAGCATCTACCCAGAGTCCTTCTCCGGTAGATGAAGGAGTTGGGATGGCTGGGGTAGGGTTTAGTTAACAACGGGGGACAATGCACAATACACCCCTACGCGGGACGTCAGTGCAAGCCTTGTCACCCCCACCCAGAATTAGAATTAAAAACCTACATCGTAACGTACATACGTTATACTTTCAAAGGATTCTCTTTTGAACATTGCTAGGTATGGGACCGAAATTTACCAAACCACGTGCTCTTTTGGCGAATTACTTGGAAGATAATAAAAGACAATGCAGTCCGTACCGACATACGGACATCTTGGCCTACAAGTTCCTGGTTCTCCTGAAAACTATAACCGCCATACGACTTCTCCTCCTCTCCTCTTCGACCAAAGTATGAATAGAACCAAGTCGCACCCCGTTGCCCTCGTTGCACGTGACGTAGATGTTACGTCTCATGAGCATGTGATTTCACCGGCACCCTTACCCTACCACTGGAACACAGCAATGCGAGTGCACCACTGCTTAGCAGCACACTACCAGTTGTACAGTCAGCATCTCCGGGTGGACTTCACACAAGTTCTACTGATGCTTTTTAGTGCTCCATTAGAACCACCCAGCGGGTACGTGTAGGGATTCAAAGGGTACTATAACTTGACAACATTAACGCTTAATAATAATAATAATAATCTTTATTTCAGGCAATTAACATTTTTTGCATAAATACTAAAAACGTCAGCCCATCGAATAAATACCTTATAGACTAACATACATATAAAAATATAAACAAAGAAACACTGAGACTAGGAACGTAAGTTAATGTTGCCAATTTGCGTCCTGTTTGGTGGTGATTGACTAGGATGCAGCAAGAGCTATGCCAACCGCTCCCTCTTATAGCGTGGGTCTCTCCAATGCATCTATCGTGGAGATTGGCTTGGGACGTATTCAATTTTGCCGTGCCCTATCTGCCAGCTCTATTAGCTCGCGTCGATACGCTGTACTTGTAACTATTTGAATAAGCGCAAAAACGCATAATTGGAGTACCGTTTTGAGTGCGCTTCAATTTAATTAGGTAGAAGAGTTGAAAAGAAATGTACGGATATTCGAATTGAACTTGAAAGGTATTGGGAAAGTAGAGGAACTAACTGCATGCTATAAAATTAAATGAAATTATTTATTAGAAAAGATATTCAATATATTATTTGATAAAAGTTAATGAACAAAGTTAACTGGTATAATTTTTTCTTAATTTTCTGTCCGTCATATTAGCATTTATGACGCTACTTACTTAAATTTACTTACTACTTACTTAGATATATCTAAGATATATAATGGCATATTAATATGGTAACAACTCTATTAAAATACTCATGTGCTTGTAATTTCAGTGGCTTCTTTGACTCCGAAACACAATAAAGCAAGAATTGTTTGCGTATCTTTGAATCCCTACACGCAACCCCGGGTGGTGCTTCACGAGCAACAAAAAGTAGCAGTAGAACTTGTACCAAGTTCGTCCGGAGAGGTACTGCCTCCACCTGGTAATTTACCGCCAGTGTTGCACTTTTATCATACTTCGGTCGGGGAGATCCGAAGTCATATTGCTGTATTATGGATGGAGATAATCACTTAGGTTCCTATACTATATACTAATATAACTAATTACTATATACTTTTTTTGTAAATAAATACATTTAATACATAACTAGCTGCGCCCCGCGGTTTCACCCGCATAGTTCCCGTTCCCGTGGAGAATACGGGGATAAATTGATTTTATTTTTTTCATTAATTTTCCAATGTTTTAATAGTTATTCTGCTATTCGGGACGGAAACAAATCCAACAAATCAAAAACCATGGCAATCGGTCCAGCCGTTCTCGAGTTATAAGTGTTGTAACAAACACGACTTTCTTTTATATATATAGATTTTATAGAAACCTCAAAAATTGTAGCCTATATGTTATTCTGATGTATAAGCTATATTTTGGTAAAGTTTCATTCAAATCCATTCAGTAGTTTTTACGTGAAAGAGTAACAAACATCCATACATCCATACAAACTTTCGCCTTTATAATAGTAGTAGGATAACATCTCGCCAGAGCTAACATATTAGTTCGCCTCAAATGTTTGTCCTGGATGGGAATTGAATCCAAGTCCAAAAAGTAAAAGCCAGAGCTCAAGCTAAGTAAGCTTGAGCTATAAGGTCAGTCAAATAGCCAATTATCCCTGCATCAAGACGCACTCATTCCCATACAAATTATCATCTTCAGATTCCCTCCATGTCACTCCACTGAAGCGTCGTCGAGTCGAGTACCGTCACCGGAGTAAACATTTTTACATCACCACCCCATACAGACCTCCCTCCCCTCCCCCAGTGTGGCATAATGAAGGTGTAACACGGGTGGGTTGCAGCCCTGCCAAGGATCCGGTTTAAATGGGCGGTCAGGCGCCGTAGTTTTATGACGACGCGTGAGGCGCCTATGAGGCGACTGATGACGTCATTAAGAGGATAATTGTTTAGGATTTATATTGCGTAGGTACTTGTTTTGATCGAGTCTTGGAGGAATGGTTATGAGATTGCGAGATAATACTCTAATTGTGTTTTCTATTTCTATTCGGCTCGTATCCGACACTTCTACTATTTATTGATACTGGTTGCCTATATTTAGTGACACAATTTTGTTTTCGTGCTTTTTCATTAGGGTTTCAATTGGACGTTCTATTTTCAAAAAGCCGCAGTTTAGACATATTAGCGAAATATATAAGTATGTAATGCTTTTTTAGAAAAGGTTAATTCGTATTTAATGCAGTAAGATTGCTTATGTTCCTTTTTTTGATACTTTTTTAGCAATTTTACGCCCGCTGTCCCGTATGAATTTTTGCAATATTATTTTGTAATGTTCGCCCAACACAGGTATAATTACTTGATTATACAATACTATTTTATTTTAGTAGTATTATAGTATACTACTATTGATTATTGAATTACTGTTTTTTTTTCGAATAAATAAAAAAAAACGTTACACATAGACCAACTGAAAGTGATCATGTAAATTGTTAATTTGATAAAACGTCATGAAAATGCGTTTCAGATTAATTAATTATTACTTTAATGAATAGCTAATCTTCTCTTCTTGTTTCTTTTTTCATGTTTCGAGTGAACAAGTGGCCAGCTTTGGTGTAGGAGTTGTCAAGCCGAAGGCCTCCGACATGCCTAAAAATAATAATCTTCACAGCTAATAAAAATGGCAAAAATTACATATACAATTTGACCTTATTAAAATAAAAGGGAAAATATTGATTTACACGCCACAAGATACAACACGAGTTGTATCAACAAGTGGCTAGTTATGACATAAATAACTTGGATATGAATAATGAGGAGGGAAATGAGTGGTGATGCCTTGAATATGAATTAGATATGATCTCAACAAAATGAGGCAGCTTGGGCCGGTCGTCCCGTAAACATACCATACCTATTCCTGTGTCTACACTTCCCTATGAAATCTTCTACATTGATGTACATGAAAACATTATAATTTTATATTTATATATTGAATAGCTGCGTCCACGGTTTTCAGGGCTCAAGATAAATACATAAATATATAGGCTATGTATATATCGAAGATTTAAGCTATTTTGGTGCCAAATTTTATTCAAATCCGTAGAGCCGTTTGAGCGTGTAAGAGTAATTAACACACACATACAAACTTTAGGCTTTATAATGAGTGTGAGAAATAACTAATACGTCATAAGCAGTGATTCGCTTGAAAATACCACGACCTCAAAACAGAGAAGGAAAAAATGACACTAATATTTAGTTAGAAAAATATTTATTGGATTCACACAACATACATGTGTTCCAAGATTCCGTGCTTAAGGCACGTTAAGATGTCCCAGTTATCTTGTAGATAAGCCATTTCGGAAATCAGGTGGCTAAAAACACCGACAGCAGAGATGGCCACTAACGTAAAAGAAAATTACATACATAATAAATACACAAATATATAAATTGGTAATGTAAACTAATCATAATGCACAAGTCATTATTTTTTAAATCGAATAAACATACTTCAGTGTTTTATCCCTTATTTTTCTCCCTTACGGGAAAAAAAATACCATTTAATTTCTACAGAACCACCTCAAAGGTCCATTGTGTAAAATAAAAAAAGTGTTATCCAAATCAGTCCACAATTGACGAACAAATGCAAATACCTTATTTTTAATTAATCAACGTAGTTGTATGCTCCTCATAAAACGGGAAAGTCAACTCTGCACGGCAACACTAGCACATTCTCTATTTAGTGCAAGCAACTTAAAACTAGGCAAACTATCACGCCGGCGAATTCCTTTGACACGGCGGCCACCATACAATTCAGTATCGTTCAAGTTCCAAACTTTGAGTGTTCCGCTCTGGTATTCATAGTTAGCGTTTAGTTTTAATATAAGTTTACAATATTGACAGGTCTCACAGCTCTTAGTACAGTAGCTCTGTTTTTTGCGATGCAGGGCGTGGCTTTGATCCCCACCCAGGGCAAACATTGTGAAGACGTTTGTTCTGTGGTGTTAAAAAATATACGTAATACAAAAAAATATATATGTATTCTACCATTTTTCTGTTTCCTATCGTACAAATTATTCTTATTTTGAATCTAGATGGCCCTGTGTGAAAAGTCCATGAATCACTCTTATATTTAATACGGCAAAAGTTTGTAGGTTTGTATATACATTTATTACTCCTTCACGCTTTAACCGAGGGTAACACTGGTGCGCAGCTAGTATTTAATATTGGCACACATACAACTGAGCAATCGCGATTTGCATATGGGATGCGTTTGAATTATTTGCTAATTTGGCCATGAGCAAGTTTGTAAAATACTTCTCACTTTCCCAGTAATAAATACCACTGAATACATCTAATTTTTATTATAGGCTGAATGTATATTTTTCTATTATTATACTTCTAGGGCACACAATATATTCTTCTAATTATTATATTACTCGTAACTAGCCATATATTCTATCCAACAGACTGACATAGCACTAATCTGACATTTTCGTAGGTATAATAACAATAAAAAATCATTTAGCCTGTAACCTGGTGTTTTTCCTCTTTCAATTACAGTAGGTAAGGAAAAACAAGATAACCAATGAATTATCTGTTTTAAACGATTATTCATGTGTTATAACTTCAGTATATAAAATTCATATTAGACCATTTAGAATTGACTATTAATACCAGGAACACTTATGCACAGAGACGGGGACTTTCAACTATGTGTCGGGCATCATTCGAGGTGTTACCTGTCCTTGGAACTATTTGATGAGTTTCGAAGCTCTTAGAGACATACAAAGTAAGTCATGTAAATAAATATGACCATTTTTTGGGGGGTCCAGTTGCTCGCGTCCATAGGTGTGTACCCTTTGATACCCTCGTATGCTTTTTGGTTGCTCCTTTAGCACCACCCAGGGGGTAATCCCTACACGTACCCCCTGGGTGGTGCCAAAAAGCATACGAGCATAGCATATCAGTCGGTTTTACTAGCAATAAAATATCACAACAAATATGGTGGTTACATTAGACGGTGCTATTGCTCAAAGCAATAATCTTCCAAACCTGGTAGATAACATGGTTCACTAGCTTCTTCCCTCGTTAAATCATGGGTCTTGAATCGACAAACTGGCTTCAAGGTAACATAATGACACGTCGAGCGTGCCAACTCTGATTCAGTAACTAAACTTACAATTTTGGAACCCTTTCCGTGAATCCGTGTCTTTGTTCCGTGCCAGCACCCTGGCCAGTGCTATCAGCCAACCTGTTCCACTTGAATGCAATCATCTAACCATAAAATGGAAATTGAACTTTATTGCGATTTATATAGATACAATATGGCTCAACATTTTCGGGGATATTGCTTCAAATTTTGACCAGCAGGTTTCATTATTTTGAGATTAATTATCGCCATCCAGCATTGAGCTCTCGTGGTAGATCAACCTTGTCAAAAGTAGACTGGTATTCGTACAGCGGAACCTTTAGAAACTGATATATATGAAAAATTAATTATTTATCTACTCGTGTACAAGGCAAGGCGACGCAGCCTAAAGCGACCCAGAAGACGAAGCTCAAAGACCAAAGGTCGAATCCTCGGCTTTGTGCAACTTCGCGAGTTGTATTGTGGGGATATAGTTAAGTGACTTTTCTCAGTGAGACTACTATTCAAGTATTCTATGGTACTATCTGCGAGCCGCACTCGCTGCGATTTATACACAAACTTGTTGGCAACTGGAACCTGAACATTAGTGAAGGAATAGAAGTTTTATAGAACTGTATTGGAACTGTAAGTGTAAGTGAAGTTGCCAGTGATGACATAAACATGGTGGCTAATATAGGCTTCATACAGAAACTAAAGGCCAAACAAGGTTCTATAATAAAAAATACGTAAATAAACTGAATAAATTTGATGTTCTAATCAGTTCAGCAGTAAGTTTGTATGGCAACCAATCCGAAAGCTGAGTGTGAGACAACCATTTGTTAAAGCAAAAAAACGTTAAAGTATCTGCTATAGAAAATTTTACATACTCTATAAAGCACAAATCATTTGTGTGGCATAAATCACACAAAAAGCCAAAAATAAGAAAAAGAAGCACTAATCAATTTATTTCAAAACAAGTTTGCTTCGCTTGCGTCCGTAGGTCTGTACCCTTTGATTCCATACACGTTACGGTACACCCTGGGTGGTGATAAAGGAGCAACGAAAAGTAGCAGGAAAACTTGGACCAAGTTCGTCCGGAGAATTACTGCCACCACACCTGGAATCTGCACGCAGTAGTGCTCGCATTACTGTGTTCCAGAAGGGTGTGGGTGCTGGTGAAATCACATGCGACTGAGACGTATCATCCCCGTCTCGGGTGATGAACGCAGCAGGATGAATGTAACTCAGTGTTCAAACCAAGTTTTGTTTATTTTAGAAGAGGCGAAACGTGAGTTTTAGTTTACACCAAATTATACTGCCGGAGTTCCGCTTCCTGCATTTCATTATTCCTGTGACATTAGGCTGTATTGTGTGAAGCGATATAAAAGTGTTTAAAGCCTCGGTTTGGCACCGGTTCAGCCGGATTTTTAATATATTGTTCGAAGTTCTGTTCCGTAAGTTCTAAATTATTGGCAACACATCCATTACTACAATGTCTTGTCGGGAATATTTTACGAGAAAACTATGAAGTGTTATGTTTAAGAGAATAAAATTTTTGAAAGCACAAAAAATAACTTTAACTTCCTTATAACACAATTTAATTTATTAGGTAAAACAACAAAAGAAGGTTTTAGTTCCTGCAGCGGCTATCTACGGCGATATAGCAAGCATTTAAAGCATAAAGTTTTTTAAAATAGAATATTTGTAATGTGTCTCCCTGCGTAACACATCTTGGCGGCCAGGTGTGGTGGCAGTACCTCTTCGTACGAACCTGGCACAAGTTCTACTACTACTTTTGGTTGCTCCTTTAGCACCACCCAGGGGGAACGTGTAGTGTACAGACGTGAGTAACGTGGACCAAAGGTTCATATTCAGGTCAGTTGATTATTATTATTACAGAATATATTATAGCACTCAAAAAGAGTACATAAACGAGGCGTGAATGACGAGGCGTAGCTCCGTAGCAGATGTGCTACGCGGCAGATGTGTAGCACCCGCTACGATGCCAAGAATTACGCGAGCGAGATGTAATTTTCATTGTGAAATCGCATGTCGTAATTAATCCCTCGGCTTATTTGTAAATGTTTCTTTTAAGGCTAAAATATTCATCATTAATGATTATTTTATTTAAACAAGCGTACTATCGCAATGTACTCCTGCTCTGAAACTAACTGAAAATAAGGCTCAAAGTAACAAGGTAGTTCTCAGGATATCAAAGTAATTATGTCTGTCGCATATAACTGAAAAGTTCATTTTACGAAAATGTAAAAACCTCCGACTCAGTACAATGGTAATCAGCTGATGACCTTGTAAGGCTTGATAAAACATGTCTAAGGACCACCGCTAGAAAACCTGCTTTTAAATAAAACAAACCGCACCCAAACCGGTTAATTGAGTATAGAAAAAATTTGTTCTTAATGTCAACTTATTATGATATCAGACAGCTAAGGGGTATTACCTTGTAAAGCCTGCTCACCAAGTAAATATAAACAATTTCTTTTTTACTCTTACTAACCTACATTGAAATTGAAAATTAATTTTACATTTTACACATTGATTTTACCAATAACCGGTAACCCTACACCTTCTCCAAGGACAGAGTAGTATATTCTAAGAAAAAAACGTTTAATGAGTACGAAACTTTGACAATAATAAAGGGTTTTATAAAACACTAGTGACCTGCCTTAATCTTTGACTATTTTTATAGATGAAAATAATATATTTACGACGGCTCCGTAGCTTCCGAGAGCGTTTGTCTTGTGTTCTTGTGACCTGCGACACAGCAAATTTTTATTATTTTTGTTTTCGTATTTTCCATGCCAGATGAACGATACGTAACCCATTTTGAATAATTCCTGGTCCCGAGTGATAGTGGTCGAGATAGCGTTTTGGCTTCTTGGCATCGAGCCCTCAATAACCGCTGGGCGGTCCGCGACGACCTATTCTGATACCGTCCAGGCAATAACGATAAGCAGTAGAGATATATGGGAGATACGAGATTTATTACACACTAAAGTTTATTTTACTTCTTGGGTAAAATTTGTTCTCTTTTCTTTGTTCTGTTAATGGCTGCTGTCACAGCTCAGTTGGTAGTAGGTCTGCCTTCTGCGCTGTAGGTTGTATGGTTTGATTCCCAGCACAGAAATTTCTGCGACGAATGTAGATGTTTGTTCCGTGTCTGAGTGTTAATTGTATATAAATAAATATATATTCGCGAACATTATACACAGCTTTATATATTTCACAAGAATACTTCACCTTTTCCTTCATAAAAATCCTCCATAGCAAACTTCATCCAATTTAGGAGTGAAGGAGTAACAAACATACATACATACAGACAAACTTTTGCATTTATAATATGAATCCAAATATGTGGATAGAATAAATTCCAAATAAATCGAATAACACTTTAAAAAATACATATTTTTTATAAAATAACAAGAGATTATAATTAAGATATTACATACTTGATGGTCAATAATGTTCGAGTTTACCAGAATAGGACCCTCCACGCTTTGAAATTGCGTTCGAGTAGCGAACAAAAAATTTATATTACGAAATTCAGCTGCCGACCGCTACCAACTTGGATGGAGTTTAGAACAACAAAAGCGCTCGCGCGGCTGCAAAAAGCGCTGAAGTTTCTGCTGGATCTATGTAATGATGCTTTTGTGTTGGATACTTTGAGGCCATTCTCACATTTTGCCACTCAAAGAACTACGGAATCGTTTCGTTTTCTCTTTCCTTGTTATATTCAAGTCTAAAATGTGTTCAACTTAGTTTTAAGTATTAAAAACTTTTTGGGAACTTAATTTGACTGAAATAACGCCTAAAAGCGTGCTATATAAAAAATGAGCTAAGGAGAAATAAAACAGTTTTCAAAATAATTACATAGCATTTTAAATAGTGCAGGAACAGATCCTAATATTTATTATACGTTTCGGGATGATATTATCAATTAGATTGTCTTCACTCTTGGCTTTCAATCTAAGGATCAGTTAAATTCAAGATCTACCATACATACAAGATACCATAACTTTTCGCTTTCGTATGACAATATGAAACCGGCATTTTATAGAACCAAATTTGAGAAAACATGTGACATTTACCAATCTAGAATGAAATGTTTTTCTAGACTGTCATAGAAATTGCATAAGTCTGAACTGACCTCACCACTCACTCCAATAGCACAATCTAACAGTACAAGTCATGGTTAGTTTCGGGCTGGATAATGCTATATGAAATATCAATGGATAATTATTTTTTTGTTTATTCTGTATAAACTGAAAAACTTCTTAGTGATTTTGTATTCCACATAAAATAACTCGTGCAATTATTTACGTAAGTATTGTAACTCAGTTTCTTCCTAAGCCCATTTTATTACACTACCCAAGTATCAATTTTAATTTAACGATCTGTTGCTAAAGTGAGCCGTAAAGCAATAAGAAATTAATTACTCAAAGACACTCGAAGGATGGTATAAAACAAGATAATTTATTTTAGTAAGGCCATAGTCCACCATAGCGATGGGAAAACTAATTTATAACTAAATTGTTTGGTGGTAACAACCGACTAGCAAGACTGTAATTTCACAGTTATATATAGTTATAGTTTATAAAATAAATAAATAAATAAACGTTTACACACTCATACCTCCGCACTAGGATTCCCTGTGTCGCAGATGGCATGGACAAACACATAAACACACGACAAACACCCAAGACCCGAGAACAAACTTCATGCTCACCACACAAAGTGTGCCCCGGCCGGGAATCGAACCCGGGACCCCTCGCTTTGAAGGCAAGGCTACTCCCAACTAAGCCACGGAGTCGTCTTGTTTACTCATGAAAATACGGAGTGTGGGATTCCCAACTTTTTTGGGTTCCATACCCAAAGGGTAACTTTTTTAATAAGCCCATAACGTCTGCTAGTTAGAATTAGAAACAAAATTAGTAATAACTAATTTGGTGGGTTATGTGGGTTCATCTAACCAACATGGTTGACACCCAAACTAACGAGACAACGTGGTAAATAAATTGAAACAATATTCATGGAGATTTCATACAGCGCCATCTAGCCCCAAACTTAGCATAGCTTGTACCTTGTATAGGATATTATTCACCAGATTGCTGGTAGAACAGTGAAATAATATTTTTGTACATACCCAGACACAGAACAAACATTTATATTATCACACAAATGCTTATACTGGGTGGGAATCAAACCCACAATCTACAATGCAGAAGCTACTATCGACTGAGCGTTGAGGCCAGTGTATATTCATAAAATCATCCGCAAAATTATAATTAAGTATTGTATCAGTGATATGGTTCCTATAGTACAAGCACTGCTTAGTTTGCAATAGCTGTCAAGATTATGGATTTTTTTTATGTGAATAAGTGACGGAACGAGCTGAGGGCCCACCTGATGGTAAGTGGTGACCCACGCCCATGACAACAGTATGAGATCCAAACATTACTGAGTCGCATTCATCCTGCTGCGTCCATCACTCGAGACGGGGATGATATGTGATTTCACCGGCAGCCACACCCTTCCACCGGAACATAGTAATGCAACCACTACTGCTTGGCGGAAGATTCCAGATGTGGTGGCAGTACCTCTCCGGACGAACTTGGCACAAGTTCTTCTGCTACTTTTGGTTGCGCCTTTAGCACCACCCAGAAGATACGTGTAAGGAATCAAAGGGTACATACCTACGGACGCAAGCAACTGGACCCCTCAAGTCGCAGCTAAATTTAGTGAGTGATATCCTTTATTTAGGGCAGAGCACTTATCTGGCGATCGCTCGTAAAGATGCAAAATATCGGCCTTTGAGTTATGAGGGCGATTGAGAGGTTTATAGCTTTTTTATCAGGTTATGGAAAGTTTAGCGATTATTGGTTATTGAGCACCGGTAAGTACATCCAGGGTCTGCTGAAACTCGACGCAGGCTTTTTTTATTGTCTTCTTCATCATCGTTCCCTTACTGATGATCACATAAAACTCTAAGCTAGCTCCTCCCAAACACAAACTCATTTATTCCTTTAGGTTTCAAGTATCGTTTGGATATCAAATTTTACACACAAGTAAACATATTCGTGAATATACAATATAACGTGTCACAATATTATTATTCGTGTTACCGAGATATTTACCATGATTTGTGATTTTTGTTTATTCCCGATATTTCGACGCAGTTACATGCGTCATGCGTCCCGGTAACATCTCAAATCATGGTAAATATCTCGGTAACACGAATAATAATGTTCATAACCATGATAGTTTTAAAATTTACACAATACATGCAGACAGTTATGTCAAATTACAGTTAGTTGTAAATTCTTTGTTGATGTCTTTTAAAACGCAGTTGCTCACATCCGTAAGTATTTACTCTTTGGATCCCTACATCATGCTACTTTAGTACCCCTTAGGTGGTGCTAAAAGAGCAACAAAAAGTAGCAGTAGAACTTGTGTTTCGCACAAAAGTTCTACCGCTACTTTGTGTTTCGACTGTAGTTCGCACTTTCACTCGTACTTTACAAAACTCTTGAACATATTTAATGAAAAAACTATACTGCAGTTTATAAGCTATCAAGAATCCTTCATGAACTAAGAGTTCAGACTCAGGGTTTATCAAACTTGTGATACGGGTATCTCACTCAGTAACTTACCTGGTCGATTGATGAAAGTTATTTAACAGAATCTCACCATTTAGTCTCTACTTGCGTTTGGAGTTCATTGTTTCGATGGTGCAATTATTATATAATAGAATATAAAAAATCAGTATTAATTTATTATAAATGTTTAGAATCATAAATATTCATGACATTTCACACAGTCATCTAGCCCCAATCTTAGCATAGCTTGTATACTATGGGAACCAGATAACTGTTAAAATACATATTATATAGGTAGTTTTTTTGTCTTGGCTAGGATTCAAACCACGGCAACATGTCATCAAATTTCATGATGATCAATTGAGTAGTTAAGAAGTGAAAGCATCACAAACAAACCAACTCATATTCGCATTACTATTGTAAGTTGGATGCTTACCATCCCGATGCCCAAACAAACCAGTTAGTTATGAAACCTAAATTCTAAGATAAATGTGTCCCCTCAATGCAGTATCCGCATCTCATCCCCCGTTTTAAGCCTCCCAGATTATAGAGCTTCTCAGATCGTAGGTGAGATCAAATTATCCAAGTTTGAAGGCGTGTAGGTAATTAATTAAAACTGTGAAGCGTCTTTGGCGCAGGTACATGAGAATAGCTGGTTCAGAAAGTGTCTATATCTGAACTTTTAATGTAACCCAGGACGGGGATATCATTTGCGTGACGGATATTAAAATTATTTCTTTTTAGATGATTGTGTGAATTTAGATGATTCCAGTTTAGAGCGAACGAATGCATATAATGTCGCTATTGCAGTTCTACTATGGAATCGTACCATATTATTATTATTTTTTTTGTTGACGAAGGGGAATCTGCAACAGATACACCGGTTGCCCTGGGGGAGACAACCGAGTTATGTGGGACTTTTACCCGAACTAAACCCCTCCGGTGGCCGACCTCTGCGCATTCGAGGGAATCGTACCATCTGCCTCATTACGAATCCAAGAGACTTACATGCGCGATTATACATATTCACGATATAAGCGATAAATGTTTGTTCGGCATCCATCGTCAAACCCAGGTCTGTTGTCTGCGTGACGCGCTACACCGGGGCACCCGTAATGCCATAAACGTGTAAATGAGGCGTTCGGCGTCGTGTAAATGACATTGTCTTATATTCGGAGATGTTGAATTGTAAGTTGTTCCTCTCACTCCACTCCAATATCCCGCTGCAGCGCCTCAGTCAGCAATACCCTCTATACCCAAGAATAGTTTCAGGTTGTCGGCAAACAAAACACACCTAGCCGTTCGAACAACGTTCGGAATATCGTTTATCATCAAAAAATGAGTAGGACCGAAGTTCCTTCATTGGCTTATTCCAGATAAACCACTAAAACAAAAAACTTCAATAAAAATCTTTGCAAACAGTTGCTATGTAAAAAAAACAGATTTTCACATTTTTAATTTCATTCCATCCAAATGTTGCCTGGAAGAGATCGCTATTAGCGATAAGGCCGCCCATTGTAACTTCTTCTTTTTTTGTGACTGTTTTGTTAATTTTATTTTTGTTATGTATGTTTCTATCAAGGTGTACAATAAAGAGTATTCATTCATTCATTCAAAAACCTGGACTGACTCAGCTGTTTCCTGCTTCACTGCATGTTGGCTGAGTCTTGAGATTGTTCCGGTTATAACTATCGGCTTACCAGACTTCCATCCGAATGGAATATACGCGATATTAACCTCAGTGGTCCAAGTTTACGATGCACATTTTTATCTTATTATATTTTTATCTTTAAACTAAAGTGATGGTTCGTGCTGGCGGGCTACCTTATGCTAAATGGTTACCATTGCCCATAACAATAGCGATACTAATAAAGTTCTCTTCTACTGATGTTTGCGAAGACTCAAGATTTTTTTTGTGACTAAGGTGATGAATCGAGCTGAGGGCCCACCTGGTAAGTGATGATCCCCGCCCATGACAACAGTAAAGCGACTCAGAATAAGATTTGGATCTTACACTGAGTTACATTCATCTTGCTGCGTCTATCACCCGAGAAGGGGATGATACGTCTCATGCGTTTTGAATGTTCCTTTATCGTACATATATTTTGAAGCGGACATAACTTGGTGCACTTTTAAATTCAAACAATGGGGTGAGCAGGAGTCCGTACCACTGGGCCACCACTCTCTCACCTTTCTCAGGCTTCGAATAATTTGCGTTTCTAAACTGGTTTTTGCTGGCTTATATCTTGGACCAGCGGCTTGATAAATCCATAACCAACGCAATACCGCCTCCTACCCTATTAGCGATCAAATAACAAAAAAATGTTAAATTTGAGGTGTCCAAACGATACTTGAGATCTAAAAGAACAAGACCTCTTTCTAAAACTCAAACTCATTTAGAGTTTGAGTTTTAGAAAGAGGTCTTTGTTTATGATCGGCTTCAAAAAAGTATGGGTTTCTATGTTCTAATACATATTTTATGTTTTTCATCAATTTATTTATCAACCGATTTCATAATTGTATGCGAGATTTGTGAAGGAGCACGCTGGTATCCCATTTGATGTTAAGTGATTACCGCCGCCCTTCGACAACAGTAATACGACTTCGGTCTTCCCCTACGAGAAAACTCAAGACATTGCGATGCGCTCATCACTGAAACCAGGATGTATATAATGTACCGCCTTATAACCCCACACCACCAAATTGAAGACACATACAATACTTTAAAATAAAAAAGAATTTCCAAAATCGGTTCATAAATGACGGAGATCTAAAGTAACAAACATTACAAACAAAAAATATATATTGTTCTGAAAACCTCCTCCGTAGTCGGTTGAAAAGAGGCTCAATTTCCGAGAGAAAGGCGGGATTATTAATAACAAAGGACATGATGAAAGACAGTAGATAGGTCTAAACAGAAAAAGGCGAAACACGAATTCCCCAACACGTAACACAATCCTGGTAATATAACAAGCTAATGTGGCGACATCTCCTGAGCCAAGGCGCGCGTTTTTGGCACTGATTCATGATTTGTTTTGGCTATGAAACCCGCCGCCCGGCCCGGCAAGGGCGCGGCCACATACCTCACACTAGTCTACGAATTACACAGTACATACATTTTAAAACTGGTTTGTTTTTTCTGGCCTCAGCTCAGTTGTTAGTAGCTCTCCTACTGCGCTGTAGTTTGGGAGTTCGATTCCCACCCAGGACAAGTATTTGTGTGCAGCATTAATGTTTGTTCTGTGTCTGAGTGTTCTGTAATATGTATTATATTGTATTTACAAAAAAAAAATAACTATATGTATGCTATCAGTTATCTAGTTCCATCACCCGAGACGGGGATGATACGTCTCATCCGACCCCCGACCTTTTCGACCCACAAATTTTAAAACTATCATGGTTATAAATATTATTATTCGAGTTATCGAGATATTTACCAAGATTTGTAATTTATGTCGACTCCCGATATTTCGACGTAGTTACATGATGTTATATCTAATGAATTCTTAAAAAAATGGAATGGAAAAAAATTATATTTGTTTTTTAAATAAATATGTATACAATATCATGCGTTCTTATTACTAAATTTAGCACTTGTTCAAATGTTAACAGCAATACAAGTTCACCACTGCTTAGCAGCGGATTACCAGGTGTGGTGGCAGTACTTCTCCGGTCGAACTTGGCATAAGTTCTACTGCTACTTGAACCCGACTCCTGTATGACCCCGACTTTACCCAGCAAGCAACTACATCCAAGTATTTCTGACTCACTAATGGACTAGTAAGTAAGTCTATGTTTTCACATTAAAAATTTCGTGCCAGGAATCGTAAAATTGGAAACTTGAATTTTAATACTTGTGAATTTTTATGTCACTTAAAACCTAGTTTGCTTGATAGTTGCAGTTTGATTTATGAGTGAAGTTTTGAGTGTATCTCGCGAATTGAGGCGCGTTTTCAGTTGAGTTTGATAAAGTAGGGTCTAAGTAATGCAGATTCATCTGGGCTTGAATCACACTTTTATTATGACGGCGAAAGTTTGTATGTATAATATGTGTGTATGTTTGTTTCTCTTTCACGCTCAAAAGGCTCCACAGATTTACATGAAATTCGGTACCAGAATAGGTTTTATCCTGGATTAACATAGGCTACTTTTGATCCCGGAAAAAACGCAGAGAACACCGCGGGGCGTAGTTAGTGTATGTATAAAAATTTAAGATATTCATAATCCTGTACTAAGATTTTTTGGGTCGCATGTGGCATGGACAAACACAGAAACACAACATAAACACCTGAGAACAAACTTTACGCTTAATACAATACATAAAGTCTGCCCCGGCTGGAAATCGACCTCGGGACCCCTCGCTCCATAGGCAAGGCTATGACATAATAAGTGTCGTTGTTATTTCAAAAATAAGATAAACCTTGGTGGTACCAAGGAAATTAATAAGTAGAATACGTCTCTCCTTACAGTTACATATTTTCACATTTTAAGTACATAATCAAATCAAAATTCATACTCAAATAAAATTAATTGTGTAAACCATGGAGCGTTCAAACAACAAATAACTCATTTAATTTTGATTAAATACCTCGTTTGGAGCGAGCTTAGCGCAGACATAATTAAAATCAAACCGGGAATTCATTATGACTGACTTACAGATCCACCGTAAACTTACAAAGGAATAATAAGGCGTAGATGGCGTCTGTTTCTTCAGTTATTTTTTTTATTTATGTGATTTCATACAACAGAAATTTTGATCATGGGGTAGGGTGCCAAGAACACTGGCTGCATTCCCGCGTTGGACGTTTATGTGATTAATTGACTAAGTGGCGACCCCCGCCCATGACAACACTAATGCGACTCAGTATAAGGTTTGGATCTTACACTACGTCGCATTCATCCTGCTGCGTCCATCACATATCATAATATAAGAGTTATAAAAATGCTGAACTGTCAAATCGAGCGAGACAAGGACGTATATAACATCGCTTCTCGTTCTAACTTCGGTAATTATGTTACTGAAATCGCAGTAAGCCGACACATTTAACATTTTATATCCTGGATTAACATAGGCTGCTTTTGATCCCGGAAATCCGCGTGTAACACCGCGGGGCGCAGCTAGTATAATATATATTTTTATAATAGTTTCACGTCAGGTAAGTAATGGTCGTAAGTATAACAAAATATAGAGACAGAAATATTATATAGAATTAAGTCATGATACATTAGTACGTATTTAAATAATTGGAGGCTTATAGATTTATTGTGCAGTGTAGAATATAATAATAATAAGAAACGTTTACACACTGCATTAAGATTTCCTGTGTCGCAGATGGCATGAAAAAACACAGAAACGCAAGACAAACACCCAAAGCCCGAGAATAAACTTCATGCTCACAACACAAATTGTGCCCCGGCCAGGCATCGAACCCGAGACCCCTCGCTTCGGAGGCAGGGCTACCAACTAAGCCACGGAGCTGTCTCTCAAGAAACGATTTACGCAAGTTTTTATTAAGTGTAAGTAATTCTGCTTAACTTAGAATAAAAAACATCATAACAAGCTTTGTTAAGCAAGATTTGCCAATAGCGCTTTCAAGCACGCAAGCTGGAAATATAAAAGACTGACACACTCCTTCTAGCCTTATACCGCTATGGTGGAAAGCAATGTAAGAGAAGCAGCCATGCCTCAAAAATAAAATTTAGATTTTAATAAAATGCAAATGGTGTGTTATTTGGTTTATTTGATTGCACAGGCGCCAGCAAAACTGGTTAAACAAATTTTATTAAAAACTTTTTTGTTTATTTAGGACTAGCTGCTCCCTGCGACTTCGTTCGCGTGGAATTTTAGTTTTTATGTGCGGGGCCATAGTTTTTTCTTTATATGAAATAAAATTAGCGTTTAACAGATATCTGCCAGTGAGAGTCCCGTCAAATTTGGTCCAGCTGTTTCCAAGATTAACAAAACAGGCCGACAAATATTTCTCTATATGTACTGTATATTATTGGGTGTGTGAATATGACTCCGCCCTTTCTCAACAGATGTCGTTTTTAGTATTGTTTACGTGTACTAATAAATGACCATACTTGTATTCGATAGTACTGAATGTCAGCTATCTAACGCATTTTATGATATTTGGTTGAAGTGTAAGCAACAATTGTTTTCACCTTTTCGAAAATGTCGGTTTTTATTCCAAATAAACGTCATTTGCGGGAAGTGTTATTACATTATTTTATTGCGAAGAAAACTGCAGCGGAAACTTATCGTTTGCTTGGGGAGATTTATGGTGAGCATGCTCCGTCTAATACAACTTGCAAGGAATGGTTTCGACGATTTCAAAATAACGATTTTAGTACTGAGGATAAAGAACATGGAAAACCACCAAAAAAATTTGAAGATGCTGAATTGGAAGCATTATTGGCGGAAGATTCTTGCCAAACTCAATCAGAATTAGCTGCAGCATTAAATGTTGATCGTTCAACTGTTGCAAAGCGTTTACAAATGATGGGAATGATTCAAAAAGCCGGTTACTGGGTTCCACATGATTTAAAAGAAAGAGACATGGAACGTCGGAAAACCATTTGTGAAATGCTGCTTCAAAGACAGCAAAGAAAAGGATTTTTGCATCGGATAGTCACAGGAGACGAAAAATGGATACACTACGAAAATCCTAAACGCAAAAAAGCTTGGGTGAAACCAGGCGAACCAGGCCCATCACAGCCAAAAATAAATATTCACTGTGCCAAGGTCATGCTCTGTATTTGGTGGGATCAGAAAGGTATTGTATATTATGAGTTGCTCAAACCCTCTGAAACTATTAATGGAGAAGTTTACCGACGACAACTAATGCGTTTGAAGCGAGCCATAGAAGAAAAACGACCAGAATGGGTGAATAGACATAACAAATTAGTTCTTCAGCATGACAATGCCAAACCGCATACCGCAGAAGTCGTAAAAAGATATTTAGAGGGACAGGACTGGGAAGTGTTACCCCACCCGCCATATTCACCAGACATAGCTCCTTCGGATTACCACCTATTCCGGACGATGCAGACAGACCTTACTGGAGAAAAGTTTACTTCATGTGAAAGTATCAAAATTTGGATTGACAACTGGATAAGCTCAAAAGACCAGGACTTCTTCCAGCAAGGAATACGAAAACTACCTGAACGATGGGCGAAGGTTGTAGCTGCAGATGGAGCATACTTTCAATAATTTTTTTTTTTAATTTTGTAAGCGAACAAATGTGTTTTATTTTGACAAAAAGGGGCGGAGTCATATTCACACACCCATACTTCAAATGCATTTAGTAAAAACCTGTTATTTTGACATTAGAAACGGACACTTCAATTTTATTTATTTGTAAAAATAGATATCTTTTTAATTAAAAATTTCAACACAAAAATTTATCAATTCTGATAGTGACTGTACGCGACAGGAACTGGTGTTGAGATGTTGCGAAGGTTTGGAGAATTTTAGTAACCGTTTCCTTTCGGTGCACAGAATTTTAGTACCTGGTGCCAGGAGTGTGCTTTTATGAACCTATAGACGGCATATTCTATTATTGATTATCCGTAGCCTCTGATGTTCCCACTGCACACTGGAGACTCTAGACAAGCGAGAATAAATTGGTTATCATTTTTGAGTCGGCCATAAATTCGTAAACATTTAAATCTTACTTTCCACGTACACAAGTAGTGCGGCATGCGGGGAGATGATGCACCTGTGATTTCTCCGGCACCCAGACCCTTCCACCGACAATCGAATTAAAACTTGGGGAACCGTGTCTTTAGCTAATACAATTTATCATGGCACCAAATTTGTAAACAAAAAATATTGACATAAGTATGTGTGGAGGTCATGTCGGATTCCTTCAGTGGCTTGAAAACCCCGACACCAGAGTTGTTCACTTACTGACATAAAAGAGTAAAAACCTCCATTTATTCAATTCGCTCAGAGATTTTCGTCTCTCTAAAATATCGTCCACATAAAGATCCACAGATAAAACGACTTTGGCGACAAATCCATTGATGAATTGCCAAAGACACCATTACATTTTTTTATTGTTCAGTTTAATCTGCCAACGTTCGACGGTGGGAGCGCAAAGGTTGGCGTACACTGGCTCTTCATCACTACATAGTATAAAACAAAGTCGCTTTCTCTGTCCCTATGCTTAAATCTTTAAAACTACGCAACGGATTTTGATGCGGTTTTTTTAACAGATCGAGTGATTCAAGAGGAAGGTTTATATGTATAATACACTAGCAACTCACCCCGGCTTCGCACGTATATCACTGATACGACACTGATGCTTTACTAACCGTGCAAAGCCGGGGCGGGTCGCTAGTTCTTAAATAATTTATCGGAAACCATGTTGCTCACGTCCGTAGGTCCCCTCAGAAACCCTACATGCGTCCCCCGGGTGGTGCAAAAGGAGCAACCCAATGTAGGAGTAGAACTTGTGCCAATTTTGTTCGGAGTAGTGCTGTCACTACTTCTGGTAATCTGCTGCCAAGCAGTGGTGACATGTCACTTACTTGTGATGTACATGACTTTGCTCTCAAACTCTATTCTTTGATTACTTTGATAGTTTTATTGTGGCTGAAAGCAAATTGTGTCACCCAAAAAGCATTGGGTCCAAAACCAATCGTCTTTTTTACAGTAGATCAACGGCTGTCACGTTCTAATTCATTCGCATAAAAAGACTACATCTCAGAATAACTCCGGCGCCGAGTAGTGGACGCTGACCTCAAGAAAGAGGGGGGATTCTTGACTGATGGCAAGAGCCTGTATCACGTCGTAAGTCATGGGTTGACACGGCGGGCTTATGGAGACAAGTTGTAAAGGAATAATGCTTTAAAAAGGCCTGAATATATATATTCCGTACCAGCCTCTAATGTTCCCACTGCAGGGACAGCGGCCTACTCTCCATTTATGAGAGTGAATGGGCTCTGATCTACCACGGGAGCCCAATCCGGATTGGTAGATGTCACATGCCGTCGAATTTTTGGTTCTAAGACATGCCGGTTTCCTCACGATGTTTTCCGTCACCGTTTTGAGAACGTGGTATTGCACACATAATTTTTTTCAAATGAAAAAACTCATTGGTGCACGTGTGGGTTTGAACCAGCAACCTTCAGAATGAAAGTCTACATCTATGCCCCTGGGTCACCACGCTTTATTTATTTAATGCAAAATGAAAATTAAAAAGATGATACTGCTTGATACAAATAATGTATTAAAACTGGAATAAACCTACTTTTATTAATTAGTGTACTTACACTAGCTAAGGCCGTTGATTAGTTATAATACGAGTAGATACAAAATATAGATCTGTAGAATATAGCAGCTTTGCTCGCGTTATCATTCATTTTGTAAACCAATTTCGGTTGTTTCATACAAAGTTTACCCCTCCCCTTACCTCAACCCCTATGAGTTTTAGCGAGAAAAAGAAACCTATAACCGTCTCCAGGGTCCCATCCATCTGTTTATAAAAAATCATCATAATCTATTAAGCTGTTTAGGCGTGAAAGTGTAAAAAACTTACTTTCGCATATTTAATATTAGATAGGATTGTTGTTTTTTTTTTACTATATTTTGATTATTAGTCGGCTCCGTGGCTTAGTTGGTAGTAACTCTGCCTTCGAAGCAAGGGGTCCCGGGTTCGATTCCCGGCCGGGGCACGCTTTGTGTGGTAAGCATGAAGTTTATTCTCGGATCTTGTGTTTCTGTGTTTTTCCATGCCATCTGCGACACAGGGAATCCGAGTTCAGAGGTATGAGTGTGTTAACGTTGTTGCATGTTGCAAACCTGTAAACTATATTTCAATATGAGACAAGAACTAAACCAGAAATAATCCGTTTCGACGAACTGCGTGGTAAAACAACATAGGAACCGGATTCCGATACAGGAGGCCGTTACGAATGGTTATTATTATCTACAGATGACATCAATTTAGTTGAAAACAACCGAAAAATCCCCGAAACCTGGCCCGTTGATAGAAAACGGACACGCAATGTCACTCACATATAAATTCCATGATTCAGTTCATTTCACTGTTACTCGTCGGTATGATGACAAGACAGTATATTTCACAAAAAAAAAAAAAACTCTTGACACATGTTGGCTAAATACATACGATAAAATACCGGTAATAGTTACCGTTAACGATAAAACGATGATCTTAGAGGTAGTTCAACTGACTTCTCAGTCAGAACCTGTCGGCTAGTAGAACCGGTTTTTTTTAGTTCGTACACGCCTAATGGTAGGTAGGAATAGAAAAAAATCTAAATAAAACCGACTTTAATTATTTCACAAAAACATTTTCGACAACCAAAATGTTTTTGTGAAATAAAATTTCGCTACAAAATCGTCTCAAATGTCTTTACAAGAATAGTCATTTCATTCACGATGTTTAATGGCAGTCATTTTTGATTGGATGGTTTCAAACATCTATCCAATCACAATTTGGGTAGAATCGCAAATTATATTGAAGTACCTCAAATCACGCTTTTGATTAACCTTTTGTTCATAAAAAAGGGTTAGTAACCATTACTTATAAAACATAAATGCATGTACCGTGACCTGTCAGGTATCAATTCAAATTGTTTATTATTTTATAAACCGATTTTAAAAAATCATTTTTTATTTGCAAGAATATAATTACAGATTGGTCCCATTGATTTTTTATCAAAATCGGGTCAGTAGTTTAGTTGTTAAATCAAAATAACTAAAAAAAATATGTCATCCAAATAAACCGGTGCCGGTGAAATTACAAGCAATTAAGACGTTTCATCGGGTGACGGGTGCAACGAGATATGACTTAGGTATAATATTTTCAAACTTTAGTGGGAGAGGACTTAAGTGTTATTGTTGTTGTTATAGGTGGAGGCGACCACTTAATATTGAAAAAGTATTGTTGCTAATATAAAACCCCAGTTCATAAATTGCATACAGCGAAGTCCTTACTCGATATTCTTGATATTTATTGAGAGTATTATGTAAAATCATTTTGCAACAGTAACTATGATAAGAGACAACAACGTTCCTTAATTAACTAAAACAACAAAAGTCTGCGGCACACCGGGCGATGCTAATGTTGTTTACGATGCATCGCCGAGCCAGCTGAGCATATACCACCCGCATCAATATTACTATAGCGGCGACTTTGCTGCGATGAAGATACTAACAGTATGATTTGCAGTCCAATGTTTGTAACTTGTCTTGATTCATCATTTGACAATCGGCAGTCAAACTGCATTAAACGTTTACATACTTATAGCCCTGTGTCGCAGATGGACAAACTCAGAAATATAAGACAAACACCCACATAAAGTGTGCTCGGCCGGAAATCGGACCCGGGAAGTGAGGGGCACTTCGACTTAGTAGAGCTACTAAAAACTACGCCATGGAGCGGCTTAAACAAACATGTACCTGTGACCAATTACTGATGGAATTCTTATACAGTACTGTTTATTTTTGTATACACATATATATTAACACCCAGACACAGAAAAACATCTATATTTGCAGATTTTCAAACCTGAGCGGATATCGAACCCAGGACTTACAACACAGAACGTAGAACTACTTTTTATTATCCAAGTGTAAACGATCAATCGTATAAAAATTTCTAATAAGCAAGATACTAATACCATTACTATCTATCGTGCTACAATTTTGTTTCGATGTTTCCTATCACCAATGGATCATATTTGGTTCTGTACAGAAATTGCATTTTTGACTTCGTTTAGACCTTAACTTTCGTATAATAGCGTAAAAACTAAATTTCTTTTATTATCACAACCGGTTTGCGTAACATAAATCTCCCAAGAAGACATATCTGAACATCCTAATTCTAAGCCTCGCAACGCAATTAAGGCGTATTTACGCGGCCATATTTGCGCAGCTGGCGCGGTGATGCATTGTAAACAAACGGATTCTGCTCTCGATGTGTCAATGCCTTTGTTTGTTTTTGAATAACAAAATGCTAGAAACTTTCTATTTGGATATATCATATCTAATTTCTGAATACAATCATATTGGATAACTTTCAATACTATTTAAATATTATTATGGCATATTTTTTGATCATAACAATCATAATAAATATTACATTATATTCTATCGAATACAAGTTTTTTTTATTACTGTTAAAACGAAATTTAAACGTATCATCCCCGTCTCGAGTGATGGACGCAGCAGTATGAATGCAACTGTAAGACCCAAATCTTATACTGAGGCGTATTACTGTTGTCATGGGCGGGGGTCGTCACTTACTACTGATACTGATTAAAATAAAAAAAATATAATGGCCAGAAAAAAAGAGTTTAATCCGGATATGAAGCAAAGTGAAATATGGAACTATCACGGGCAATTGTCAATTTTATGTCATATTTGACATTCATAATATTTGGTGTTTCCGTTTCACGCAGATTAAAAAGATCCTTTAGCCAATTTTATTCATAATAATACAGACATTTTTCACAGCAGTTTTCCAATTTAATTTTAATTAAATTTTGAAATAATCTTTAATAAAATCACAATAAAGTCACGTGTGTCCCTATATACGTGATATAATTTATGGATGGCCTCTAAAGGTAAAAGTGTAATAATAAGTGAAGCTACCTATTAAACTCAAGTTGCAACACATACTCAAAAATAACAACTAATACTACAAATTAATTTACAAGCTACAATTATGTGTGCTACGATCGTAGCTGCAACATGCTACACAATGTTGCTACGCCGCTACGATATCGTTACATAAACATCACGGCGTAGCAGTCGCTACGAATGTAACATTTTGAAATGAACATGAAACCTTTATAGTCATTTAACACCACCAGTATTGAAATCGGTCAATAAATCCCTTATTTACTATTAGTTCCGATTTTTAATAAAAATCTAGTTCTATGTATGCAAATAAATAAAATTGCAATGTCTGTTTGTAATGACAAAACGACAGTTTGTAACTAAATATGAACTGCATTTGAAGTTAAAAGCGGTATTTGAAACAAAAAAACATATCTTTTATTCTCCCTTTCTATATGTCTGTTTGTTCCGGCTAATCTCCGAAACAGAATGCTACCATCCGACCGTTTACAGAAATGTAGTTTTACAAACATCCAAATGATGAGTTCCGTGAATGTTGATTAATATAAATCAATATGTGAGTCAGAAACAGTATAAAGAGTATTTTACTCCCGACGTAGTTTATCAACAATAAAGGCGCCGGCCAGGGTCAATGTTGTTTTTGTAACCTAAAGTCTAGGTTCAAGGTCTCAATCCGGAATGACCTACGATTGTTCTTAGTTCGACCTACCACAATAACACGTGTTATTCATACAGTGAACTTTTTATATTCGATATCAAAGTGTCCACATTAGTAAAATATTGTCAACTAGCTTTCACCCACGACTTTGCTCGCTTTAATATTGCTTTTAAAACTGTAATTTATTTCTCTATGAAAGGTATATCCTTTCTTGTATCGTTGACAACGTGAATGCAATATTTCATGATGATCTATTGAGTAGTAACAAACAAACAAACTTACATTTGCATTCATAATTATAACTACGGAGATAAAAAATTGCCTATGTTACCTGCTAATAATGTAGCTTTCTATTGGCGAAACAATTTTTAGTGGTTTAGGCGTTACCGCGTACAAAAAAAAACAAACTCACTTTCGCCTTAAAAATATTGGTTAGGATAAGGATACTTGCTGCGCTCGTCACAAAGAGATTCCCCAGGCGGGAATCGAACCCGATACCCCTTGTTTTAAAGACATTTTTACTAATGTTACTGTTCTTTGTTTTATGAGTTTGGGAAAAGTATTCAATTCGCCAACGTTACATTATAGTTAGGCTTGCATACGATAGGCAACGATGTTCGGTAATAAATTGTATTTGAAAAGCTAAGCATTATTAAGGAAATTTGAAAGAAATAGATACATCACAGACATTTTTACTACTAAGCAGAGCTGTCGTGTCAAATGACATTTAATAATTGACAATGAACTTTCATCCAGTCTGTCAACTGTCAAGCAAACAAAAGACATCTCTTAACTTAAAACAAGAAGAGCGTAAAAGCACTTAATTCACTAAACAGCTCTTCACAGGGATATTGTAACAGCCAATTATAATTTCGTCTTCTCACGGAGACTGTTCCAGGCGACGCTGGGAAAGTGCCTAGTCACGCGTCTTCAATAAATTACAATAAAAATTACCCGAGAAATGGGGAGGTGGGTAGTGATGTTACCAACTCGGTCTTGGTTCTTTTACTGTTTGAGTGTTAGTCTTGATTGTTTTTATTTCATTAATTACATTTACGTTTACACGTTTACACTCACACTCATACCCCTGCACTAGGATTGTGTCGCAGATGGCATGGACAAACACAGAAACACAAGATTTTATTTAGGTTCGCCAACATACATATACGAAAACTTTAAAAAGAAAATATGTCTGTAGGAATTTTATGCTACATGCACAAACTTTAACAGACAAACACCACATGCGCCAAGAATTTACAATTCTAGATATAATGAACATTATTATTCGTGTTACCGAGATATTTACCATGATTTGTGAGTTTTGTTAACAACTAAATTCAGAAATCATAGTAAATATCTCGGTAACACGAAAAATAATTACATATAACATCTCTATTCATAAAAATCGTGTGATATGATTACGTATATGATGTGTAATTTATTACCTTAACTGTTTCATCGCATAATTAATTATAATTACTTCTCTTAATAATCTTGATTACCTAGATAGTTTACTCAACGTTTCGAATAAGTCTTGAATTCTTTTGAAAGATATATTTATTAATATCATAAATAAAACATTGATATTCACATAATGTTACCCCATCCCTAGCACGTCTCGAGGAAAAAATTAACAGGTGAACTCCAGGTAATGAGGAAACTGGAGATGCCGAAGGATCGCCAATTTAGATATTCAAATGGTGTTCCGTATATTTTGTTATTTGTTACTCTCTCCCAACAACGAACAATAGAGAGAGAGAACAATATACCTACTTTGCATTCGTTTGTCGGCGAGTTTATCTGATTTAATTTTCGGGGATCGCATAGCCTTTGATTTTCATTCTGTTTAACGTGAACCGCTACATTCGAATCAGGTCAAGGATTATATTTCTGCTTTTTTATGTGATGTGATGTTATGCGGAACCAATAAACAAAAAAACCTCTCCTTTATTGGACATTTCACACAGCGCTATCTAGCCCCAAACTATGAATGCCTATGGGAACCAGATTACTAATGAAATACTATATTTTTTTATTATTTACCAGATAATTATTGCCAGATTACTAATTAAATACTGTATTTATATGTATAGTAATATTTTTTCGTAAATTGACGGCCCCGTAGCTTATTTGGTAGTATATATTGTATATCGTTGCCTTTAAAGCGAGGGGTTGCGCGTTCGATTCCCGCCCGGGGTCTATATGACACGTTATACGCATCTGAATGTTTCCTTGTGTGTGTAAAATGTTACGTGTCCAAACGATACTTGAGATATATAAGAGTAAATGAGTTTGAGTTTGGAAATAATAGTTTGTTCAACAAACCACTACACAACAAAATAACCAGACGTATGTGGAAACGTCACAACGCGTATAATTGCTTCTGTAATTCATTCAGTGGCGCCATCTCTCGGCTCTCAACTACTAACTCAAGTCACCAAGTTTTTGTGACAAGCTAACTGAGTTGCACCGAAATATTTAAGTTAGAGCAATTTGGTAGTTTCCAGTACATAACAAGACTTAACTTCGGCTACAGTACGTGTTACTTTAAGCAGTAACGACACTTAATAGTTACGCCGTAATTTTGGCCATAAAGGACTTTCCGAAACCAAAAACAAGCAAGTAAGATCGCGGGTAGCAGCGCTTAGTTTATTTTAAAATAAGTTTAATTTTCTTAAAGTGATAGAGTGTATGGTAATATGTCGTCTTCCGATGTCACCTGTAAAAAAACTGTAAGAATTAAAAAGTTAAGTGATTTGGTGTTAACTTGTATGTATTTGGTATTTTTGGAAGCCTAGAAGAGACGGCGCCTTGGCTTAGTTGGTACTAGCTCTGCCTTCGAATCGAGGAGTTCCAGGTTCGATTCCCGACTGAGATACACTTTGTGTGGTGTACATCAAGTTTGGTTAGAGCAGTGGTATGAGTGTGTAAACGTTTTTTTTTTTTAATTTTATGTACCGGCCGGGATGATCTTAAAAAGAAATTATGCAGTAAGATTACTGTTTGCACAATATCGCGTGAGTTAGCTGTACTTAAATAGAGTTTCGGACTTGGAGGGATCAAATTAAACTTGTGCTCGGCGTGATGAATGCTGTTTTGTTGACTTTGTCTGTTCTGTATATATGTCGCTATTGATGTGCCCGCGTCGTCGTGGTGGCCCAGAGGTACAGATGTCGACTTCATTATAAAGATCCCTGGTTTACATAATACAGACGTGCCAATGAGTTTTGAGCCGGGACCGACTAAATAAACATTATTATTATTATTATTACTTAATAGTCTGTCGGTCCTGGCTATACAAGTCCATAAGCCGAAAGAAATCAGGTGGTTTATTCCAATACTTGCCCGCATACTCGGAAAAAAGCACTTTGGAAAATCCGTACCAGCCTCTAATGGTCCCACTGCAGGGTCACCGCCCTCCTCTAGGTAATAGCTTTGATCTACCACGGGAGCCCAATCCGGATTGGTAGATCACATGTCTTCAAATTTTTGGTTCTAACATATGCCGGTTTGCTCACGATGTTTTCCTTCACCGTTTCGAGAACTTGGTATTGCGCACATAATTATTTGAAGTGAAAATCTTTTAAACAATTATAAACTTTCGAAAATAATGTTATGCAATTCGGACATTATACACAGCGCCAAACTAAGCATAGTTTGTATAATACTATGGGAACTAGATAACTGCTGGAATTCTTAAGTTTTTTTTTGTAAACATATAGCACATATTGCCACCCAGACACAGAAAAAACATCTATGTTCATCACACAAATGCTTGTCCTGAATAGAAATCAAACCCGCGACCTACAGAAGGCAGAGCTACGACAAAGCTGTGCGACCATTAAAATAAAATCGCATCAAATAATAACGTGTTTACATGTTACTTTTGTAATCGCACAATCCTACACTAAGCGACGGCATAGTAAAAACTCGTAAAAAAACATAAAAGCATATTAATATTATAATAACCACCGTTTATTCACCTCGTTCGTGTAACAGCCGTGACAAGTATGATTTATAAAAATCGCGTGACTTCAACCGAAACCAAATGCTACAAACAGTTTGGTTATGACCCGCTAAAAATATGTATGAAATGCTTTTTAAGTCAGAGGCATAGTAAGCTATGTGGGGATCTTAGCAGTTTAGTTACCAGGTACGCATTATACATTTTAAAACTATCATGGTTATAAACATTATTATTCGAGTTACCGAGATATTTACCATGATTCAAAATATCTCCGGTAAATATCTCCGTTACTCGAATAATAAGTATGCATTACAACGATGATTCACTTTGTATTGTATTATGGCTGCTAAAGAAAACATTCATTGCTATGGGCTTCATAATATACCTATGGTTCATAATCATACCTATGGTTTGTATAACCTCCAAGGTCCAAATTACTCGCGTCCGCAGGTTGGCAATATTTTAAATTTGAGATGAAACTGTAGGTTTTCAAACTTACTTTTTTAATTCGTCTACTTTTTTACATAACACAAAGGAAAAACATTAATATTCGTTTTTTAGAATTGGCATCACTATCCATCTACATGGATACTACTTTTTCTATACTCATATCATGCTTACAGTTCGCACTTCGAGCGACTGCTACATATTTACCACTTCGAGGAATTCGTCTTTGGTACAAAATGTTAAAAAACACAAGTTTTGAGTTTACGGTTCATGTTCCTGAAGAAAGTTATTTCACGGAAGTTTTGCTAATAAAGTGGTGCGATATGAAATCTCGGAACTTGTTGCTTCTTTTTTCCTTAATGTTTTTGGATATTCAGTGGGACTTATAGCCTGTTACGCTACGTTTAGGCAACGTTTCGTTACGTGTAAGGATGGAAGAAGTAAGATATCAAATTTTGGAGGAACAGTTAACAAATGGGCACCATGCTCGCATCCGTAGGTACCCTTTGATTCTCTACACGTACCCCCTGGGTGGTGCTAAAGAAACAACCAAAATAGCAGTAGAACTTGTGCCAAGTTCGTCCGAAGAGGTACTGCCACCACATCTAGAATCTGCCGCCAAGCAGTACTGGTTGCATTACTGTGTTCCGGTGAAAGGATATGGTAAAAAAAAAGACATTAATCGACGCAATTAATGAATGTGTCTTGACGGAATGAATGAGTAACAGTAAACCTGACCAAAAAGAGGAGTTGTTGTAAGTTTGTAGTATGTATACGTATATGTCTGTGGCATTATAACTCCTGAACGGATCAACCGAACCAAAATAAATGTCAGAAAAAAATATACCAATATTAAATATAATCGTTTTGCAAGAAACCAATTTTTAAATATTCCAAATTTTCGTTTTCAATACCATAAAACTAAATAATTGTATATATTCGTATTATATTTATATCATTTATAATATTTGTATAAAACAAATATTTATTATCTTCCTAACAAGTTACATTGTTAAACTGAGTGCGACTAGTTAGGATTTTCTCAAGAAAAAAGAGTTGCAACCAGTAACAGTACGACTCGATGGTAAGAAAATTCCCAACCAATAACAGTGACTCGATGAGGCGTTACTGGTTGGGAAACCATCATCAAAAATTGTCATATAAAGCATATAATAATCCTATGTTAATATTTGATGTTAATATGTTAATATAATAAATAAACATGTTAATATTTGACCCAAAGATTTGTTCGTCATACAATAAATTAATTTACTAACTGAGCTATGAGACCAATCGAATCATTTACAAGTTAGCAGAGGTAAGATATAATACAATAAGTTCAAACTGACCACAGTAGCGTTACTGGCGCTCAAAAACCACAGATCACAGTTAACACAAAGTGGCAGAGATGAGTGCTCTATAAACAAGGGCATGTATCGTGCGTAAATTTTCATTTGAGCGGAGAGCGGGCGGCGATATTTCATAATTCCACCATTGAACTCTAAAATATTTCCGAAGGCGGCGTGAATAACTGGCTGTTTAGAGGAATATACAGCTAGAACACTAGCATGAGTGTTCTAGCTGTATATTACTCTAAACAGCTTAATTTTACCACTGTTTGTGCCTGTGAAATTACTGTCAGATGATGACAAATAGTTTGATACCATGGTTTTTAATGCTATCCACTCAAGCGTCTGGCCCGCGCAGCGACTATGTCTGCAACGTCCCGCTCCGCCGGCATCGTTTTTTTAATAATCGCGCGCGACCTTTTTTCACATAAACATTTACTACTGGACAACTACTGTACCTTCATTAGAATAAAAAATACCTACGGCAAGCTAAAAGAATCGAGAATTAGTTTAGTTCAAAGTAAATTACTCATATCAATCTGAAAGTATAAAAATAAAGCTTAAAAGTTGGTGATGTGAATAAAAATTTAAAATTTTTACTTTTACGTGTGGTTTACGTGAAAATTATAATAGTTTTATTAACTATTATATTATTTTGTAATAGTTTAGTATTTTCTCTTTAAAACGATACCAATATTTCAATATTGAATACGACGCTTTCTATCAAAATAAAAATTTGTAATCCATGTCCTCCTCAAAAAAATATGAGCGGAAAAAATCAAAAAAATATTACAAAATGGCCGCCCATAATGCGCATTTACACGTTCTTTTTTTTTTTCAGTGAAACACAAATGAATGTATTCTGCTTTAATACTATTATTATAGATACTAAATAATATACTTTATAATTTAATACTAAATAATAATAAAAAACGAACTAAAATATACAAAAAAATATATATTTACAAATTTAAATTTTACACTCCTGTACTAGGATTCCCTGTGTTCTGTGTTACAGGTGGCATGGACAAACAGAAACACAAGACAAACACACTAGACCTAAGAGAAAATTTCATGTTCACCACACAAACAGTGCCATGATTCTATTAAAGTCAAAGATATTCTCATTGAATTCTTAAATTAATTACACTATTGTTATCAACTCTCAGCAGTTGCAGTCTTCCCTGTAGAACTCATTGGCCCCATCAGTTACTTTCAAATTGGTTCCTCCACCACCACATAGCCAGTCAAGATCTCCGCAGTGAAGGTCAAAATACTTTATTTCCATTGAATTCATAGTCAGTCGCATCTGAAACAAATAATAAGGCATAAGTTGTCAATCTTATTTTCTTAGTTTCTAGGGACTAATAGATTGTTCTATTAACTACTTACTAATAGAAGAGATCATGTAGGGCTTGGACTGGCTAGTGCTGGGCTGGTGAGGGGCTGGGTCTAAGGCAGTTGCTGGCTCTACCTCCACGAAGATCTGATGAATCCTCCTCCATGAAATCTGTAAAAAATAGAGAACTTGTGTATTAAAATACATCATACTTATTAACACTTAGTCATATCTAATGCCACCACACAAAGTATGCCCGGGCTGGAAATCGAACCCGGGACCCCTCACTTCGAAGGCAGGGCTACTACCAACTAAGCCAGAGAGCCTATAAAATGTTATATGTTATTATAATTGTTTTTTCTTTCTGGTGTGCAATAAAGTGTGTATCTATCTATCTCAAAACAATATTTTGAATGTATATTGTTGCAATACATATTTAATGTAGATGAAGCTGGCAAGCAGAAGTGCTTGCATTACTGTGTCCCAGTGAAGTCACATGCAAATGAGATGTATCGCCCCTGTCTCGGGTGATGGACACAGCAGGATGAATGTGACTCAGTGTATGATCCAAATCTTATACCGAGTCGCAGCCAGTTAATACAATATACAAAATTAGTCTAAAAATTAGCCAGTTAGTAGAAAAATACAAAGTGTACTTACGGTTGTGTATTCATTATTTCCATTTGGTCTCTGCAATATTAATGATGATGTTAGTACACATATTATTATATATTAACCATAGATATAGTAAAAATAGCACAAAGTATTGCCTAAATCAATTTGTTTTAAACATAATCCAATTTTGATTGTTGATTTATTATAATTTATATTGAAAAACAAAACATATTCAATACCAATAGGTATATATACCAATAACTTCATATTGTCAAGTTTACATGCCACTAAGTTATTTATTGTAAAATGATACCCAGGTCCGTAATCCACCAATACATCACCACAAAACATGAACTGATCGCAAAACACAAAACGTGTAAATGTAGCATTAGACGTTTTCGATGGTATCTTGATCAAAAACCTGACTGCTAGTTGCAAGTTCAAGTTGCATATTACGATTTCCAGACACATCTCAACATATTTATTATTAAAATGTATATTAACGTGATACCAGTGAAGGATTATCTTATATTATGCCTTTGTTTTACATTATCAGGACCTTTTATATTATATATAACAACTCAAAGTCATCAAACGATGTTGGCGTCATGACACCATATCTTCTCAACTAGATTTAACATCATAAACGTTTTGGAATAGTCGTAATTTTACATATTTCGTAAAGAGATAATCCCCACAATCAATTTGATATATAATACTATTAGAAATAACTAGTAAAAACAGAAAACTTACCTCATGTTCGCAAGAGCTCCGTCCACAAAATTTATGGAATTCGAAATGGCCATTTAGAAATTTGATTATTTTTTTCTGAGTTTATTCTCGTTCTTTCCACAGATATAGGAATTGTAACAGATAACACATTTCATTGACTACCATCTAGTATCGAATAGCAGTATTAATAACATCTGAATTTGCGTCTGTTGAAGCGTGAATAGGTCGATGACCGCGCGCGTTTTTCGGCCTCGATCGATACGTGGACTCCACAGCCATACCAAGATTTTGTCAAATCGACACTTGGACGCCCAAGTGGTTATGTGATCTAAATCACAATCATGTGATAAAACTGTTTTCGATCTGTATCAACTGTTATATTCCTAAAATAAGATTCTCAGTGTACACATTCATGGTAATTCTAAATTCCTTAAAATAATAATTAATGCAGTTGTTGCTGTCTGTGTAATTTTTTTTAAATAAATTATTTATGATTTCTAGATTTAGTGCTTATTAGGTGTAATTAGCTTATAATCAAGTTTAAATTATTATATTACGTTTAGTTTTTTTTTTTTTTATTTAATATATTAAAAAGATGGAGCGAGCTAGCTAACCTCTTCTCAAGCATTTGCGAGTATCATAGATCACAGAGTAACGGTTATTTATTGAAAAAGTTGGTGGCGCGCGGAACAAAAGGAAGGCGATGTATTTATGACGGGTCAGTTCTGTTTATATGCAACTTTTAATATGATAAATACAATATATATATATGTATAGTTCCATATTTTTCATTTACTTTTCAAAAAGTTTTAGGCAATTCTTATTTCTGTATGTTTTTTGTCTCAATTGATTTTAACCATTGATATTATTTTCTTACAGTAATTTCTTACGTTTTAATTAATTCTTCTAAGAGTGCTAAGACTATTTAGCACACTTAAATTCTAAGAAGTAAAGAATTTATAATAGTAAGAGAAAGAAAAAGGGCAAATTTTAATTACCTATCTTTTTAAAATATTAAAAAAGTAAATGATGATAAGTAAGTTAAAGTCAAAAATATTTATTTCCGTTGAGGTCTTAAAATATACTTGGATAAGTCAACGTTTTATTTAAATAAATATAAATAAAACGTTGACTTACTTATATATACGAAATTACGACCCTCCATTTGGAAGAATAAGCAAGAAACCCCTGATGGAAGGATTACTTTATTTTCACACGGAAAATCCCTTTTAGAAAGTAAGTACTTCAATCAAAGTCACATTTTCCTTATTGCCCAGATTAGTGTGTCTAAACAGATATTACAAAATATTTTTAAAGCTGGAAACGACAATAAGCCCTCTGAAGCACGGAAGTACTCATTTAAAATGCCAATAAACGGTCACCCATCCAAATACTGACCGTGTATAGAGTTGCTTTACTTAATCTATAAAGAACATCTAAACAAACTTCACTATAAGGATTTTTGTTAAAACATTAAAAATGATCTGAGACGCGCATCAAAAGTGTTTAATACATCAACCGCCGAGTCATAAAGGCCCTGCAGATTCGACGCACCTCGTAAAGCGATTGTACGCCACGCGCCATAAACATGCATACATTGTGCGCGGTCTAAAAGCACTTTATAGCGCGTTCTCGTAAAATCTACGTCTTTTGCAGTGCGGGAGAAATTGCAGATTCGGGGAAATTACTATTAAAAGTTTTTTATGTGTTTCGTATATATGTAACAATATACTTATGTTGTAGGAACTGATACTTATGTGGCATGTATAGGGTGTGTGAATATGACTCCGCCCCTTTTTGTCAAAATAAAACACATTTGTTCGCTTACAAAATTAAAAAAAAAAATTATTGAAAGTATGCTCCATCTGCAGCTACAACCTTCGCCCATCGTTCAGGTAGTTTTCGTATTCCTTGCTGGAAGAAGTCCTGGTCTTTTGAGCTTATCCAGTTGTCAATCCAAATTTTGATACTTTCACATGAAGTAAACTTTTCTCCAGTAAGGTCTGTCTGCATCGTCCGGAATAGGTGGTAATCCGAAGGAGCTATGTCTGGTGAATATGGCGGGTGGGGTAACACTTCCCAGTCCTGTCCCTCTAAATATCTTTTTACGACTTCTGCGGTATGCGGTTTGGCATTGTCATGCTGAAGAACTAATTTGTTATGTCTATTCACCCATTCTGGTCGTTTTTCTTCTATGGCTCGCTTCAAACGCATTAGTTGTCGTCGGTAAACTTCTCCATTAATAGTTTCAGAGGGTTTGAGCAACTCATAATATACAATACCTTTCTGATCCCACCAAATACAGAGCATGACCTTGGCACAGTGAATATTTATTTTTGGCTGTGATGGGCCTGGTTCGCCTGGTTTCACCCAAGCTTTTTTGCGTTTAGGATTTTCGTAGTGTATCCATTTTTCGTCTCCTGTGACTATCCGATGCAAAAATCCTTCTTTTTATTTCTTTGCTGTCTTTGAAGCAGCATTTCACAAATGGTTTTCCGACGTTCCATGTCTCTTTCTTTTAAATCATGTGGAACCCAGTGACCGGCTTTTTGAATCATTCCCATCATTTGTAAACGCTTTGCAACAGTTGAACGATCAACATTTAATGCTGCAGCTAATTCTGATTGAGTTTGGCAAGAATCTTCCGCCAATAATGCTTCCAATTCAGCATCTTCAAATTTTTTTGGTGGTTTTCCATGTTCTTTATCCTCAGTACTAAAATCGTTATTTTGAAATCGTCGAAACCATTCCTTGCAAGTTGTATTAGACGGAGCATGCTCACCATAAATCTCCACAAGCAAACGATAAGTTTCCGCTGCAGTTTTCTTCGCAATAAAATAATGTAATAACACTTCCCGCAAATGACGTTTATTTGGAATAAAAACCGACATTTTCGAAAAGGTGAAAACAATTGTTGCTTACACTTCAACCAAATATCATAAAATGCGTTAGATAGCTGACATTCAGTACTATCGAATACAAGTATGGTCATTTATTAGTACACGTAAACAATACTAAAAACGACATCTGTTGAGAAAGGGCGGAGTCATATTCACACACCCAATACATAAAAAAATATAAATGTCTCATAAGTAGTGTTGGTTTTCATATGTGAAAATTCCTCCGCCTCAATTTAAACATGTCGTTCTGTTAAAACTAGTCTCTAATTCTATGAAGAGTAAAATTTTTTAATTTCTTTTAATCATTTGTTCTTTATTTATTAAAGACGCAGTACGTTTTTATAATAAATAGTATGGAATGCGAATAATGTCTTAACAATACACGAATTTCATATTTATGAAGGTAGTAAGTGGACATAGCTTACCCACACCCAACACCAAAAACTTGCATAGTTGACTTGCATTACATACTAACAGGATGTAGCAAAAAAATCCGCTGTACTATTATACTTCGAAAATATTAGTACAGTCACAGACAAAATCGCTAAACGATTCACGCCGAAAAGTGAAGGGGAATTTGGCACATAACTATTTAAATGAACATGGCGGGAAACATGAAACTAAACGTTCTTTCATTGTTATTCATGTGGCGGCGGCGATATCTCGCTGTCGCTTAGAAACCGAAACGGTAACGCGCAGTTTGATCACCGGCCAAATGTAATCCCGGCAGCGATTCCACTCTCTTGGCACGAATTCTTAAACTGTGGGACGACGTTACACTATAATATCGTAGGTGTGGTTACCTCTACTAATGGATCTTTCTTCTTCAGTTTTTTGTGTTTTGGGGCACACAAATTCTGCCAGTGTCCGCGTCAGTGTTATTTTCAAAAGTTTTCTGAGTTTTTACAAGTTTCAGAATAATATGACTGGTTTTTTACAAACTATTCCAAAAATAATGATTATTTTTTACCAAGCAAGGAGGGTAGACATTACTTACTCGGTAAGATTGTTTTAATAGATCTTTATCGCGCATTAAATAAACCTCGTGTTGAATAGGCATAGACATTTGAATTTTGATGACAAAACCGCATTTAAATTCATCCATTCGTTCGGGACCTACGATGTCACAAACAGGCACACAAATACACATATACACACGACAAACTTTCGTCTATTTCGTCGGGGGTTAAAAATAAGTGAAATGCCATCGAGAAACCGTGGTAATAAAGGTGTTCGTGGAAATATTGTGCCTAGTAAATTTATCCGTAGACAGGTAGGCGTGGAATTACGTAACGACAGTCCCGCGTCTGAATAATTACGCGAACTAACTAGCGCTGTGCGTCTCCAATTATGCACTCGACTGTACTCACTCATGTGTTAAAAATTTTAAAAATATTTTGTAGATTTTTGTGTTTGACTACTGTGACGAGGCGATCTGACCGCCCAGTTGTTATTAAATGGTTGCTGCCGCCGATAAACAACAGCAAAAGACTCCAGTCCTTGCTTGAGTATGAGAAGACTCAATTTGCATCGCGTTGCGCCTGTCACTGTGGCAGGGATGGTAAGCCTTAAGTGCCTGTAATTTTGCCGGCGACAACACCCTTGCACTAGAATACAGCAGCGTGAGTACAACTTTGTTTGACGCCGGATTACCAAATGTGAAGGCAGTACTTCTCTGGAAGAACTTGCCACATGTTCTACTGCTACTTTTTGTTGCACCACCAAAAGCACGCTAGCAACATGTACCCCCAAAACTTATATTTACTTCACATTATACAGATAGCTCTAAGCTTGCAAACAGATCTTTATCAAAAGGCTTAAAAGTTTGTTTATTTACTTTCATAATTAAATTATAATAATAACGTTAATATTTTCATTCCGCGCTGCAAGAAGATATCTTTTAAAACCCAATAAAAATGCGGAGCGGGTTCGCGATGGTTATAAATATTTTTAACTACCATATTTAATTAAGGAGCTAGATTGCTCCGTGATGGTAATAGTAAATGAGTATAAATTCATGCGAAAAATAACTCCTTGTTGTCTTAACCGGCTGGAAAGTATAATTTCTTTGGTAATTAGAGAGTTTTCCTTTGAGGGGAACGTTTTTGTTTTTAATATTTTCTGATTAGTATAGTTTGTAGCGTTTTTAGGCTTAAAAAAAATTAATGAGCTTCATTAAAAATTACAAGACAAAGACTTTTTGATGTCATAATTCTTAATTTGTTTCATATTCCGTTTTTATATGTGTTTTGTAATGCGTTATCGTTTAAGAAATTACATATTTCATTCCTGTCTAGGATTCCCAGTCTCACAGTGGCATGAACACACACTACAGAAGACCCGATAACAAACTTCATTAACAACACCCTCGTCTGGGAATCGATCCCGGAAGCACTCGCATTAAAGATAGCCTACTACTAACTGAACTAATAGCGGTTTACCCTACTGTAGAATCCGTAAAATCCATTATAGTTTTAGTTACTACAGGGAATAGGTATTCGAAATTCATGCATAAAGTGAACTACGATGTCACTAACACTGCCAACAATATGCATTTTTTCACTCTTATTTTTTTAAAGTAAATACAACAAAAAACTGCATCCAATCCACTTACCCGGAATTTCCATCAAACTTTTTCAATTTAGTCAACAATCAATCTAACAGACAAAAACTAACAACACTTGAACGGTTGTAACGAGCGGGAAAAACCGGTAAAAACCAGAAAAAACCAGCACAAAAAGGAAACATGTTTGGACGAGTGCCATGTTCAGACTTCGCACAATAGTTGTGATCTGGAAACTGCATGTACTGAGTGTAGGATTAACATTATAATGGATTTGCTAGCTTCTGCATTCGTGAAAGGAAAACGACTGTTTGCATTTCGTACGTGATAAACTGTAGTCTGAGATATCAAAGAACACCCTTTGTAAGCATATATTGTTAAGAAACTGATATGTAACAATTCTTCAAAATTCGTGTTGGAGTTTTGTCATGTTTTGTCATATACCTTTCTTTTTAGCCACAGACTATACTTATTATGACTACAGATGTATTTTTAAGCTTATAGAAGAGCAGACATACGGTCTTCTATAAATGGCAGTATATTTTGTATTATAACAGGTACCTTACAAATTATGCTGGCATGAAACCTGCAGTGAATGAGTTCGAATTGCATCCACTCTGTATTTACCCTACTACGCCAGATGGAGGATTATGTTGTTTTGACGTTGCTTTATAAAGGATTTAGTTAAGTAATTCAGAGAGCCGCGTCTAAACACAAGTGTAAGTCATTCTTAAAGATAAAAATATTTACATCCGTTGATTTAAAAAAAAATCATGTACTACCTGTAAACTTAGTTAAAGCTATAGGAGTACAAATAAGTTTCCGCCGTTTTTTAACACAAATTAAATATTTATTGTAGAAGAACGGTAATATAAATTTATTCAAAATATTGCCCATCACTTGCAACCACTTTTTCCCATCTCTCAGGCAGCATTCGAATCCCACGTCTGAAGAACTCCTTGTCTTTTGAGGTTATCCACGAATCAACCCAATTTTTGGTATCCCCATAAGATGTGAACCGCTGCGCCGTCAGAGCATGTGCTACGGACCGGAACAGGTGATAATCGGACGGTGCAATGTCTGGTGAATACGGCGGGTGGGGTAACACTTCCCAATCAAGTGTTTCCAAGTACTTTTTCACGGGAGCCGCAACATGTGGACGAGCATTGTCATGCAGAAGAATAATTTTTTCGAGTCTAGAATAGTATTGAGGGCGTTTTTCCTTCAGAGCTCGGCTCAATCTCATCAATTGTGTTCGATAGAGGGCTCCAGTAATTGTTTCGCTCGGATTAAGCAACTCATAATACACTACACCTAGCTGATCCCACCAAATACACAGCATAAGTTTTTTTCCGTGAATATTCGGTTTTGCTGTTGATGTTGACGCGTGGCCAGGTAATCCCAATGATTTTCTTCTTTTTGGATTGTCATAATGTATCCACTTCTCATCACCAGTTATGATACGATGTAAAAAACCCTTTTTTTATGTCTAGCTAGCAGCATTTCACTTAAGCATAATCGGCGTTCAATATCTCTCGGCTTTAATTCGTACGGAACCCAATTTCCTTGTTTATGAATCATTCCTAATGATTTTAAACGATGTGAGACTGCTTGCTGAGTGACTTCTAATGTTAGAGCAAGTTCTTTTTGTGTTTGAGATGAATCTTCCTCCAATAATTCCTCCAATTCTGCATCCTCGTAAATTTTTGGCCTTCCACTGCGATCTTTGTCTTCTACGTCGAAATCACCATTTTTAAACTTTTGAAACCACTCTCGACACGTTCTCTCACTCAAAGCAACCTCACCATATGCTTCTACGAGCAATCGATGCAGCAGCAGATTTCTTTAAATTAAAGAAGTAAACTAATATTTCCCGCAAATGACGCTTACTTGGCTCAAATTTTGACATTTTCAACTTATAAAAATTATATTTTACCAATATAAAATCAATGATATTAATAGGTTATGTTGTTCTTGAATGTCCAAACTATTTTTTAAGCCGGTTATCATCTGCGAAAGCTAACCGAAACTCCGTGCCGCGCCATCTACAATAAAACGGCGGAATCTTATTTGTACTCCTAAGATTCTAGATTCAAAGTATTGACTCCATAAGGGTCAGCACATAAACATTTACACACTCCCGCACTAGGAAAAACAAAGACAGAAACACGAGAGAAACACCCAAGACCCGAGAACACGGCTACTACCAACTAAACCACGGTGCTGTCTGAACATGTTGCGAACCAAAATATATTTAGATCCAAGCTTTTAGTACTTTATATTGTATAATAGTTAGTAAATGAGTTTAATAATAATTTTTGTATTTTGTTTAAAATGAAAACGATGTTATAATCTAAAGAACGGTGGTGAGCACTTAACAACCAACAGAAGCATTGCTTCATCGCTTTCATAAGAAAAATGCTTGCAAGACAATGTCTTGAAACAAGAACACTAAAATGGAAAAACCAGAATGATGTAACCTAATACCATTCGTCGTCGTCAACTTAAATCTTTGAACAACATGTTGTAATGTTGCCAACACGACCCGGTAGACTCATTACCCGCGACACGTCTCGCTTGACAAACGTCGCGGGTTCGATTCCCGTTCGCTACCATTAATTGCATGCTGGCTGTAAAATGGTTTGAAGGCTTACGATGGATTTGGATGGATGAATTCGGTCGGAGATGGATCGGTTTAGAAACGGTGGAGCTACTGTGAAAGTGGTATGTGATATTCCCCCTTTGTTTCCAAATAATATATGGAATTAGTTCTCCCGAAAAAAAGGGCAATTAGGGTAAAATGGTAATTAACCTATATAAATTGTTTGTTTTATTTTTATAGGACAACTTTGTTGATAATACCGTTTTTATAAGACAACTTTGTTGATAATAGTTTCTAAACTAATAAACTATAAATAATCATAGCTTTCTTCCTTACTCGTAATAGTTATATATTTAAAAATATATAAGTAGTTATCCTTACTTATATATTTTTAAAGCTCCAGATTCTGGAGGCATTATCCATATTATGAAAAAATTTAATATATGTTAAGAGAAATACTCTCAGCAATATTTTTTGCCACCATTATTTTTAATTAAAATTTCTAACTCAGCTGCGAGACGATATGAGAAACAGAAATGAATTACATTTTTATAAATTGTTTTCAACCTCTCAGTAGGACCTCTTAGTAAGTTGTTCGAGGTTTTGTAATAAATGGTGATGAGGAAACTGGTTCTTTGACCGGCGATTTTCAAAAGCGATTGCATTCAGCTCGCTACGCCAGCGGTCTACGAGCTACGACCGTAGCACTGCTACGAGGTTTTTGCCACCAAGTGGGTATTTTTTCCACGGAGTTAGAAATGTGGAGCTATTTTAAATCTGTATTAGCTATTTCGAAGATTGAAGGTAAAAACCTTTTGAGTACGATGTTTACTATGAATGGCCATGGTTTTTTAGATATAAATAAGTAAATTCTAAAGCAGGTCTTAAAAACCTTAATTAATTTTAAATCCATTTATACTGATTTTGACTTTGCAGCATTGCGTTATAACGGTGAAATTCAAAAGGCATGAGACGTTATATCCCGGTTTCAAGGTGTTGGGTATAGTGCGTCAAAATTTTGGTATTTTCATACTTTGGTCCTGAGTTGATCGCTGCTGTTTATATGCAGATGTAACCACTTTACATGAGGTGGGCTGTCAGCTTATCGCTGAGAAAGAACGCTACTATGCTTGTCTGTTGAATTTTGAGCCATGAGTTAATTATTCCATAATGTTATTTTAATAAGATTGTACATAACTATGTAATAAAATAATGTTTACGTAGGTTTGACCAAGAATAACCAAATGTTCAAGAATAATCCTACGGTTTAATAAACGAGTAGTATGAATATAAGTATAAGGAGGTTAAGTAAAATTATGGTACATTTTCAAGCTAAAAACAAATTGCACGTGTGGATTTCAACAAGCGACCTTTGAAATGAAAGTCGGTATCTACACCTCTGGGCCACCAAGCTGTCAACGCATGTGCACATTAAAGTATACATCGTATTTTGATTTATTTAACAAGTGAAAATTTATAAAATAATCAAAGCTCTAAACAAACTAAATTAATAAGACCCCTTAAACAAACTAATGATTCTGTTTACATCAAGTTGTTCGAAGTTGAACTGGAAGTGGAAAACTAATTAATGTTCATCTAAGAAGCCACAAAACGGTCATGAACAAGATGTGAACTCGATAGCATTTATGTTTGTTTTGAATCGATCTATTACATATATGACGGGAGTTGTCAGGATCTTGGCTTCAATTTTCTGTTTAATACAAAATATGTCACGTATAAAATAAACAGTATAAAAATATTTTTGTAAAAAAATATATAAAATGATTATTGTTACTATGATCTGATTCAAGTTGCTGTGGTTCACGCTGACTTTAAATTCGAATGTCGATGGATCAAATTCACCTGTGCGCTAATGTGTTTTGTCAAGCTATAATAATATATTATCATAACTAAAAATTTCGAAGAAATTCGTGTGACATCTATTAAGTATAAGACGTATAAGCCACGATACGCCCATGAGTTCGAGACGGGGATGTAACGTCTCATGTACCTGTGATTTCACCGGCACCCACATCTTTCCACTGGAACACAGCACCGCGAGTTCACTACTGCCAGGCAGTGGATTACCAGGTGGAAGTACTCCGGACTATCTTTTCACAAGTTCTACTGCTACTTTGGGCTTATTCTTTCGTCTCACCACGTCCTCAAACGTAGGGACTCAAAGGGTAGTCACCTACGAATGAGACATGGGGACCATGTCTTCACCCCTTATCATTAGGCATTATGGCCCACAAGAAATCATTGGTGCAGAGTTATAGGTAACAGACCTGGCGAAATGGCCTATAACTTTTAATTGTAAAGTTCCATTTGTTATCAAAAAGCTCGCATCGAAAGCAACTGATAGCAATAAACGAAACAGATTGCAGCAACAGTTGCGCCAACAATAGCCAGTTGAATGCATAAAAACCATCACCGATTTGGATGCCAGAAAGTTATTGAGGAAACACACGGCGATGCATTTTGGATTCACACGCAGCGTGCTTTACTGACTCATATTAGTATGCAAATGCACAAATTTTAAGTCACAAGTGACTGGTTTTAAAATTGAACCAAACCAACTTCAATGATTTCAAGTGGTGCTAAAGATGCAACCAAAAGTAACAGTAGAACTTGTACCAAGTTCGTCCCGAGACCTACTATCACCACACCTGGAATCTGCCGCCAAGCAGTAGTGCTCGCATTACTGTGTTCTGGTGAAAGGATGTGGATGCCGGTGAAATCACAAGCGCATGAGGATGCGATCCCCATGTCGGATGGACGCAGCTATATGAATACAACTGTATATGAATACAAGTGTAAGATCTAAATCTTATAGTCACTTACCAAGTGGACCCTCAGCTCGTTCCGGCACTTAATCACATTAAAAAAAAATCTATTACCAATAAAAACAATATTAACAATCGTATGTCTCCAACCATTTGGCGGGCGACTCCAAAAAACTAGGTGTTAATTAAAAAGACGCTTGCCAAGAAAACGCCAATATTCGTGCTTTAACGTATTACTTGGCAGGTAGGTGGGGATTTGTTTTATGAACTGCCCGGGAGATCGTGACACAGAACTACCAAGAAGAATTGGATTAAAGGAAGATGGAGTCTTTTTGACTGGTCTCGCAGCTCAGTTGGAAGTAGTTCTGCCTTTTGCGATGTAATCGTCAGTACGAGTTCTAACCAGCACAAGCGTTTGGGTGACAAACGTAGATGGTTTTTTCTGTGACTGGGTGTTAATATTTAATTTTGTATGTATTATAACATCAGTTGGGCCTTCAGCGCGTCACATCAGGTACATGAACAAAAAAAAATTGAGCAACTATTGTACATTAAAAAAAATATTTTTGGAACAACGGACCCATCAGCCAGCTCGTCTCTTAAGTCTCGTAAGTGTGTGTAAGAGTGTGCGTGTGTGTGTGTGTGTGTGTGTCCTGGATTAAAACAACAAAATCTCGAAAATCCGCGAGTTTAGTAGTTTTGGGATCAAAAGTTAGTACCTTCTGGTAATAAAACACCATTATAGATTTTTTTTCTGGAAAATCAGTATTATTCATCTTATCTGACGCCAAACAAGATGCTTTTTACATAGGTACAGTAGGTAATATCTAGAGCGAAAATTATTACACGTTATCAAAACTGATATTGGCCGAGACCTCGTAGAATCGTTTTATTTAGCCAAAATCTTCATAACTTCCACTTTCATCCCATCCAGGCAGTTCACTAGCTAAAGCTAAACCAGAATTTATATCAAGTAAGCCCTTGCATCTCATACTTTGTGTAATATTTCAATTTACGTGTAAATTCTGTACATGTCTGCGATACACAAAGTACTATAAACCTGACGGGGCTGCGTATTTACAGTCTCTTCCACGTATAATCGTCGTAGAAGAAAATTATTCATAGAAGCAAATTCACACTTTGACTATTATTTTAACAGATGTCTAACGAACCAGTCTCTAATGTTCCCACTGCAGGGACACCGGCCTACTCTCAATAATTGAGAGTGAATGGGCTCTGATCTACCCCGGGAGCCCACGGGGGTTTCACTCTTCATAGTTTTCTTTATAGGTTTCCTGGGCGAACGAGCTTCGCTCCGTTATTTATTTTCATAAAGTTGTTTTTGTAAAAATAAGTAGTTTTTACAAGAAATACAACTTATAGGTTAGCTTAAACGCCTAAACCCTATCCAAACACAAAATTTCATCCAAAACGTTATAGCTGTTTCCGATACGCGAAATAAATATACAAGAATTTCTCGTTTAAAGTAATAAGATCTATAGCAGATACAGATCAAAGGTTCAGTAAACTAAACTAAACCTCACACTATGAAAGCCTGTATTAAGTATTAGTCGAACGATATTAACTTAATTATAATATAGTTTATAACGCGGCATTGCGTTTTGTAAGTATGTGATCGTCTAGCGTCTGCGAAAGAGAAAAATTCAAAAGTCCGTGCGTCGCAAATGTTTCTAAATATGGAGACGCGAAATCTACATGTGCTGGGGGAATAATATGCCGCCATTTCTTTGTCATCTTTGGACGGGTTATAAATAAACTCTCAGCAATTTCGTAAAATAATACTGTACGTGTAGATAATGCAACTTAGTACAACTATTATAAGATCTGAGAGATAAAATGCTGTGTTTGGCTTCTGTTTCTGTCTTTTTCCATGCCACCTGCGACACAAAGAATCCCAGTGCAGGAGCATTAGTGTGTAAGCGTTTTAAGCGTTTTTTTAATTTTAACCATGAGGCAATTTGTATATAGCTATGAAGTTTTGCTATTGCTCAACAAATAGAAAAATCTAAAACATTCATCACATCTAATCCAAACTAAAGCTTTCATCCTCCACGAATTTGATCAACAAAATCCAACCACGGGTTTATCTTCCCATCCAATCATACAAAGACGCAATACTTACAATACATATCCTATTTATAACTATCAATCTTTCTTCGAGTAAGTCTTATACAAGGCCATATTTTTTCCAGAACATGTTGACGTATTGTGAGAAATCTCCTGAAACACGTGAGCCGTCGCGTGTCCCTCGTTTTATACGAAACAAAGAGTTATAGCCTCCTCGAGCAGGATCACATCCTGCTGTGTAAACCTAGACTCTAACCCAAGTGAAATAAAGCAAACTTTTGGTTGAAATGGGTATAGAATATATGGTAAACTCTAATAATTTGGTTTGCACCCAGTGCACCTAATCCACCACTTGTCTGTTACATTTAAATTATTCTGAGGATTTTGTTTGTTTGTCTTTTGGGATTTGGGTAATGGGATTTCGAACTTGATCCTAACAAATCCGCTAACTTTCCGTGATGATATTTACTGGTTCATCGTATGCCTAGACCGTGTGGTCGTGTATTAGAATTTGTAACATAAAATTACGCGTATTACGTAATACACTTTTTTTTTAACATTACTCCTACAGCTGAACAGAAAATTACCCTACACTGTAGTAATACGCTGTGAATCCCCTTGGCAGTTTTACACACAGTCGCCTAAACATCTGTTTTGTAAGTCCTGTCAAAATCGGTCAAGGCGTTTTGGAGATTAACAGGAACAAACAAAAAAATCAGACGTTGTTTTCAAATGCATTTAGTAAAAAGGTGTTAATTTGACCTTACAAACAGACACTTCAATTTTAATTTATTTGTATTGTATTTATTTTATAGATGAATTTTGAAGGACGTATTCTATTCAGGCAAACTACACGTAAACGTAAACGTAACTATAGATCTCTCTACGATAAACATTCCATCAACACACTTCATCCAAAGTTGACTCGTGTTTCGCAGTGATACAAAGAGTTGGAAACTTCCGTTAATTAGGGAATTAAAAAACTGCCTCCATCTCGTCTTTAGAGACAAAATTTAACATCCTCGCATAATTTATAAGCCTAACACAAGTTTAATTCTAATTAGAGAGAACTTGAGCCAGGCGACACTAGAGCATACACTCCGCGTGTGTTTATTTTAAAATTGTTAGTGCAAGTATGAAATGCGAGGAATGAATTTCGTTACTAAATTATTTTTGTGTCTAGTTAAGGTTCCGTACCAAAAGTAAAGGTATTTTAGGTACAGAGCCATGAATACACCAGTAATAAGAATCCTATTGTGCCTGCCATATCCTTTCTGTCTGTATGTCCTATCTATAACTATTACCTACTCCTATATGTAAGGTTTATCACACTCATATTATAAAAGCGAAAGTTTGTATGTATTTTATCTCAGTATTCCCGTGGGAAAAAAATATACTATTATATATATTACTCGCTGATAATTTAGCTTTCCATTGATGAAATAGTAATTAAAATCGGTTCAAAGGTTTTGGCGTGAAAGCATAACAAACAAAGTCACTTTCGCGTTTATAATTTTAGTTAGGATAATTTTATAATTATTAATTAAAGGTCTCGCACCTAAAAAGTAACTATGTTGAACAGCTCACACAGTACTATAAAAGCCCGTAGCTCTCCATTCTGCTCCCAGCTACTACAAGCTGGTACATTTGTCGTCGCGATGGTACCGATGACGTAACATCCATCCTCCATTGTCTGGCAAGTCCTGGCATGTTCGGGCATGCCGTGGCGTGTTGTGAACCGGGAATATGAAACATGTTGCGACAGGTAACGAATTCGAACGTTCTACGCGTCTGAATGATAAACCTTTGAACATTTTATATTAGAGAGAAGTAGAAGAGAAATAAGAGCCTTTTTGTGTAGAAAAACAGGTTCACTAATTTTACTCTGAATTAAATTTATCTATTAGCGTGTTTATTTTATTATCACTATATAAAATATCAGGATTGCTTGAGATTAATATCATCCAATTTCACTTTTTTTTGTAATTAATGGTAAAAATAAACTAGCAGTGCCCACTACTAGGCTCCTTATTGTTAGCAATTGTTTTAAAGGTCAATGTTTACGCTTTGTCGACTAAATCCCGGGCAAAATACAACTGTCAATAAATAAATTTAAAACTGTTATCAAACGTTAACTTATTTTAAAAGCTTACTATAAAATATTAGATTATCTAGATGACCAAAAAAGCATAGGAATGAAACTGCAACTCAAACTCAACTCTTGACGCAGAACCATATTCACGAATATATAATACTGCCCCCGAGGGGTTCCTTGTCTGTTTCTTTCCCTCGGGTTGGTCGGTTAGGCTTGGAACAGACGTAAACTTAACAAACATGACTAACTAATATTTAAAACATTAAACAGAAAGATGTTCACAGTATTAACACAAGCAACAAAAATAAATTGCGCATCCCAAAATTTTCATTACAAAAGGTCATCAGATCTTTCATGTTTTAGTTTACTTAATCTTGTCAGAGCATTTTGTACAAAACAAATGGTTCAACTCGCTCAACCTAAAAGTTATTGGAACTGTCAGAATATCAAATGACAATCGACTAAAGGTACCTAAAGTTTCTTGGCAGCTAAGATTTAATTACGAGTTCTACAGTTAGAAACCTCAAACATTTTGATTCTTCGGCTTGGAACCGGACCAGCGGGAAAAATCTCTGCTATCACAAAACTAGTCGCTAGTGGACGGAATTAGAATTGGAATCGGGTCAAAGATCTATTCCGTTTTTGTTCTGTCATCTTACAAAGAGTCGATGATTGGATAGTAGGCTATGGGACTTTATTACGCAATAGGTCCCAGGGTAGCTATTAATAAAGTAGTTAAATAAATATTCATGGACATTTCACACAGCGTCATCTAGCCCAAACTAAGCGTAGCTTGTACATATGGGAACTAGATAACTGATAGAATACATATAGGACTTTTTTTTTGTAAATACATACTTATAATACATATTAACACCCAGACACAGAACAAACATTTATGTCCGTCACACAAATGCTTGTCCTGAGTGGGAACCCACGACCAACAGGGCAGAAGGCAGAGCTGCTACGAACTGAGCTATGAGGCCAGTCATAAAGATCATAATATCAGTAATTTTGAATGAAAATTCATAAGCTCCTTAGGCACATTACATTAACACAGATATGTTAAATTACAGTCAGTTTCTATGATTAAGCTAATCTTATTTGTTAAGTTTACGTCTGTTCCAACCCTAACCAACCAACCCGAGGGCAAGAATAAGTGTATAATTCTATCTATTATATATAGAATCTTATGAGTATGTTAACGTTACTGTACTTCATAAACTACTTGGGTACTATTGTATGTTGAAAGCAGTATTCAAATTCACATAACTGCAAAATTTCTTACAAAAACAAATTGTGACGTTGTAAAAATACAATGGCGTGTTGTAAAATCGCAATACCCAAGAGGTATTGTAAAATTTCAGGTACGAATAAAGCTGATACCGTCTCGGATCCGTTGTCTAGCAGACTAACTGGTAGCGAATGCACTTTTATGCATACGTCGCTCCCGAGGGTCACTGCGAACATACGAGCTTTTGTATCGCTTCGTGTGGAGTGGGATTTCATTTCATTTTTTCTGCCCCTTGTAATATCCGGTTACAGGTATTAGCATAGATAGAGAGAGAAACTCTTTATTGTACGCTACAGATATATAAATTGGACGAGGGTTGTTCGAGGGAACCTGAAGACCAATGATCTGATTGATAATTAAATGTAAACGCTTTATTACCTAATTCGAATTCTTCAGTGCTTGTGAAATCTCAACTTGTTCTTCTCAGATTGTTCTCATGCCAACTCTAGTTTCAAAGTTCTCAAACTGCCCGAATGCCTCCAACATTTCGACTAGTATAGCCGGAACCCAATAATGTGTCCTCCGGAGTACATAAGCACTCTGTTCAAATGCCACTAAAAGGTCACCCATGCAAATTCTGACTGGGCTGAGAATGGCTTAATTTAAATTATCTGTAAAGACCAGCTTAAAAAAAACTATTGGATTGGTCTATTGGATCCATTATAATTGGATCACAAGATACAAAACGCCGTTTTCATGCAAAAGCCCGTTATAACTCCAACAATTCTCTCTATTCAAGTATACAAGACTGCAGATCGGAACCGTGCTGCATCCCAAGAGGATCTACACAAAGACTACATCCGTATTGTGATAAAACAAACAGAAGTTTCAGAGTAGATTGTCGAATAAGCAAATATCGAGAGTATTATCGGACGGGTCTGCAGCCACTGTTTGATCTTTATATTCGAATGCAGCGGTTTTATTGCGATATTTTATTGTAGGTATCTCTATCTTTGGATCTTTGCAATTTGAAACAATGTCAGTTTGTACGTGATTGTCGTACTGGCAATTTTCAATGTGAAAAGGTTGTGGGTTCGATTCGAATGTAAGAATGATTGAAGAAACTGATGATGAGTATTTAGTTAGTTCTTGGATCGAGGAAATTTTTCTGGTTAATGATTTCATGCTAGCTGCGATAAAAGTAACGCTAGTGCAGTTGTGTGTGTGCTGAATAAAATCGAATTGAAACTACTAGTGAACTAGTAACGCAGAACTAAAATCTCGAATATGGCGTTTTTAATCAATTTGGGATGAATTATCTGTGCGTATAGAGTTAGTAAATATAGAAGGATGTCAAGCAAAATTTGGATCAATGGTGAAGCCAAAACATAGATTGTGACGGGTGAGTTCCATGACAGTGTGCCGCCGAAATATGTTCACAGTTTTTTTTCCATTTTCGCTAAAAGAAGTGAAAATGAAAATCTTAGCTTTAGTCTCAAACCTATGGCCTTGCACACTAGACTAGTGTCACCCGTTCAACTAAATCATCATAGACATATACGGGGTTGCATCTCTTTGCGAGCCAGCACTACGCTTCTCGCCTCAAGATATCGATAGCTATATATACAAACTTTCGCGTTTATAATATTAGTGTGATTTGCATGTGTTGCTGTTTTATTCAGACAAGAATTAATATAAGATGAGAAGCCAATATATCTTATATCTTGGATTAACACATCGGCATTTGATCCCGGAAAACCACGGCTAACACCGCGGGGCGCAGGCATATATATAAATTTTACATCATATTACCAAAACCTCAACAACTTGAATTTTGATATTTTATGATAATTTATTACGTAATACATGCTTCCGCTAATTTAGAACAGAAAGATGACGTACTAACTTAAACGACGTAACATTTTATGACGTCACGCAACGAGCCACAATAACGACAAGTAATTAAGGCTCTCAGTTCCTTGGGTCCCGCATATTAATCAACCCAGCCCGAGTCCATTAGCGAACGCTCGCGGGAACCGCGGGACAAAAGAGTTGCCACAGACAATCGATGCGATCGCACTGCAAAACGATGTTTTGCTTTGTGACCACACGTTCCGATTATTTTAAATAAAGATAATAATAATCACTGAGCGTAAGTCACAAAAACAAAAAACAGATTTACCTTAAGAACTATATTTGAAAAATATTTACGATTCCAAGTCATTTTTAAGAATTCAACGGTAAAGGTTTTTGACTTTGACTTTGCCTTTGTTTACTTTATTATAAATTAAATACCTATCACTATCTCAAAGGTTAGTCAGTCCACAATTTACGAAGGAATTGTAAGGAGCTTTGAAAAAATTGCCTTTTTTTCAAAGCTTCTTTTTTCAAGTTTTCCTAGCAAAGCTTTCGCATGCGGTAGCAAACTGGTTTCTCGTTCTTTAATGTGAGGATCGTGTGATAAATAAGAAATTCCTCACATTCTAAGTAGCGGTGGTTATTTTAAATGTATATTCCCAATATAAGTAAACCAGTATCTAATTTGTCAAGTTGATAGGCTGGGAATGAATACCGCTTACAACTAATCGATCAAATAAAGATAAAAAATCCTTCGAAAAGCTGCACATCACTTTGTCGCAAAAACCATTGATCCCAAACTACAGTTCTGCCTCTAAATAACTGCATTTTAAAGTCATATTCCCAGAGCACTTACGGCACATTACATGATCGATCACGGAGCGGCGTCACTGCAATCCATTGCCAGCAAGTCCCACAAATCGCCGCTATCATGGTCACCGCATACTAATGCCATCCCGGCATGATGGATGAGCCATACTTTGTCGTGCTATGCTCCGTTTGCTGTCTTGTCTCACGGAACCCTAGGCGTTTGAATTATTCGACAATTTGTTTAAGTGCCAAAGTCAGGGTGAGCTGCATTTTAGTGTCCTGGGAAAATAAATATACGGCAGGTACCAATATGTTAACTACTATTTTCTATAAGCCTCTGTAAGAAATCTTAACTTATTATATTTAATTATTTTATTATAAATGCGAAAGTGAGTTTATTTGTATGTTTTCACGATTAAAAGACCTTTTCTGGCTAATAACTTATAGGGGTGGAGTGAGGTGTTAACTTTGTACGACACAACCGGAATTGGTTGAAAAAAACAACATTAACGCGAGCGAAGCTAACAACGGGTAAAAGCTATAATATAAGTTAGTATAATCGCTACGTTTGACAGTTTGAAGTATTGATTTATTTAAACATTTACATAAATTAATGAAGCACTAATTTTAGTTTTAAGAATGCATGACCTCGCTAATTAAAAAATAATATTATAATAAAGTACAATATAAAATTCAAAAAATTCAGCAAACATGAATGACCCATAGCATTTTTATCAAAATTAGTTCAATAGTTTGTTTGTCAAATCTAAATAACTGGAAAAAATATGACATCCAAGTAAACGAAATGGCGTATTTTGCTACTTTGAAAGTATAGAAGTCGGTTTTTTTCGATTTCTATTTTTTTTTTTATTCATTAATGGCCATCGTTTGACCGCTATCTCACCTGATGGTAAGTGATGATGCGGTCGGAGATGTAACACGCTGGCCTAGATAATACCTATTCATTCTACTCTTGAACATACCCAAATTATACTGCTCGGGAAAAAGACACGCAGGCAGCGAATTCCACTCCTTTGCCTATCACCTAAGTCTTAGATATCGCCGATGAAAAACGTACACCAATATGGTATCCCAACCCAGCAAGGGCGGCCTTAGATATTGCGAGGCTCCGGACGATAGATCTTTGTGAGGCACTTGGCGTATGAGGAATTTAGGTGAGTTGAAAGTGTACAGGGCTCCTGGTAATCAGTCAGCATCCTCTTGAAAGCTGCAGTACATCAAAACAAAAAACGGGTTGTTCTGCGAGGGTGCGAGGCCCTACATAAGCGAGGCCCCGGGCGGTTGCCCTGCTTGCCACCCCCTAAGGCCGCCATTGAAACCCAGTAAGGGATTTTCTCCGTTCACTCGTCCAAGGACGACTTCAAGGTATAGCATGTAGATTCCGCCGTATAAAACTCAGGTGTAGTTTATGACGGTTTTACGACGCACTTATCGCAGCCCAATCTCACGGGGTGAATATTTATGTACTGAAATATTATATCACGTGCAAATATCGAGAACAAACGCATAACTTTCGGTACGGGTAAAAAGGTTGGAAAGTTTGCCTATTTTTACGACTGCAAGTTATGTGCCTACGAAAGTAGTTTGGAATGATGGCTGCTTACAAGTATAAAGATGTGTACCAAGGTATTTTTATACCTACCCCTTGCTTTGTTACAAGCAGAGGTTGGTGAGTTGTTTGAATCGAACAACGCAATATGGCTTGCTGTACTAGGTCAGTTTTTTTTTTTTTTTATGTGAATTATTTACGGAACTAACTGAGGGCCCACCTGATGGTAAGTGGTGACCCTCGCCCATGACAACAGTAATGCGTGCGACTCAGTATGAGATCCAAAATCTTTACTGAGTCACATTCTATCACTTATAGACCAGCAGCACGCATTCTGAACAACCATATAACTTTACCAAATTTTAGATATTATCGCCTGGTGTTAAGTGGTTACCTACGCCCATAAAAACAGCAATACGAGTTAGGTCCTACCCAACCATGAGGTTTCACGCGCCTGCCGTATCAGAAAATAATTACGTGCAAACAGTTACTATTCGCTGGTAGAGTTTTTTAAAACCAAAAATTTCATATATTTGTTTTAGACTGATTTCCTCGATTATTCCATTTGACGGAAATCAATCAAACCATTTTAAAGATCAAGTAACTTATTTCTGTTCCTAAAGGTATTTAGACTATATGTTTATAACAATAAAAAAAAATGGTCAGACATTTACAGGGAGAGTAGAGAAGGAAGGAGAGAGGAAGTATAACAATAAATGAAATAGATTTTAGTAAAAAAATATGATTTAATTCACTTTTGTCAGTACTCTATAACACAACAATTTTTACAATAACGGAATGACATTCAAAACTCTTTACATAAAAACAAACATAAAAAAATACAAAACGCCGTTCGTATCGAAAATAAATAATAAATCCGGTGGAAGGGTGTGGGTGCCGGTGAAATCACATGCGCATGAGACGTATCATCCCCGCCTCAAAAAACGTTTTCACAAGAAAGTCGAGGGTAACAAAACTATCTAAAACATGAACACTGACTGTAATTTGACATATCTGTTTGCATGTAACGTGCCTAAGAAGCTCCTATGACACGTTACATGCTCACGAATATGTTTACTTGTGTGTGTAAAATTTGCCGTGAACAAATGTTTGAAATATAAAGAAATAAATGAGTTTGAATTTGATGGCAATGGCGGTGAAATCAGCGCTGCGCCCAATGTATGTATTATACAATAGATATTAGGGTCTCATAAGTAATGTTGGTTTTCATATGTGAAAATTCCTACGCCAATTTAAACATGTCGTAACTTGTTAAGACTAGTCTCTGATTCTATGAAGAGTACAATTGCTTTTCTTTTAATCATTGTCTTTGTTTATTGACGACGCAGTACGTTTTCATAATAAATAGTATGGAATGCGATAAATATGAAATTCGTGTATTGTTCATACATTATTCGCTTACCACAGCCAATATAATACTGTTAAATTTTGTATATCGCCGCACTTTCTGCTCGTAAATTGTCTTTATCTTCTCTCGGCTTTATAAAGTTTGAAGAAATGAGCTTTGCAATTCATCTGTACATTATTTTGTATGTTTGATACGCGACATCTTAGGAAAATTTTAGAAAAAACTACCCCTAATCGTACTTATTTTATAAAGGCGAAAGTTTCTATGTATGTGTAATGTATGTGTATGTTTGTTCCACCTTCACACTCAAAACAATGTCTTAGAACGAAAAATTCGAAGACATGTGACATCTACCAATCCGGATTGGGCTCCCGTGGTAGATTAAAGCTCATTCGCACCCAATTAACGGTGTCCCTGCAGTGGGAACATTAGAGGCTGGTACGGATTGTGTAATTCATTAAATATTAAAGAAACCTTTAATTGATAATGAATGTTAATTCAATAAACAAAGTCCATTATCACAGCGCAGAAGAAATCATGTTTTATGAACATTGTTCACAATTGTGTTTCATCCAACATTGTTCAACACTGTTGTCCTCTCGTTGTCTTCGGATTCGATTCCCGGGACACACTATGTGTGGTGAGCATAAAGTTTATTCTCGTGCCTTGAGCGTTTGTGTTGTTTCTGTGTTTACCCATGTTATCTGCGACACAGGGCCTAATGCAGGGGTATGAGAGTGTAAACTCGATGCAAACAAATGTTATCACAGTATAGTAGAAATCATGTTTTTTTCGGCGTTAGTTAGGTGCAACACGGCCGCAATTGCGTTTAGCATGTGGTGCCTCCCGCTTTGGTCCGAGGACATCAGGTACGAGATCACCACGTTCTTCAAGTATTCCAAGTTCACGCCTTCCCGGGACTGGATTCTCCTTAGCCTGGAAGTAAAAACGTTTTCACACTTGTACATCTGCACTAGGATTCCCTGTGTCGCAGATGGCATGGACATAGACAGAAACACAAGACAAACACCCTAGACCCGAGAACAAACTTCATGCTCACACACAAAGTGTACCCCGGCCGGGAATAGAACCCGGAACCCCTCGCTTCGTAGGCAGGGCTACTACCAACTAAGCCACGGAGCCGTCAAACAAACTTCCTCTGCATCAGGAATGCCTGAATGAATGAATGAATGAATGAATGAAAATACTTTGTTGTATTGTACACCAAACTGCCCACACCCTTCCACCGGATCACAGCAATACTAGCTGCTTGGCTTGATTACCAGGTGTGGTGGCAGTACTTCTCCGGGCGACCTTTTCATAAGTTCTACTGCTACTTATAGTTGCACCACCCAGGCGGCACGTGTAGGGATACCGGAGGGTTCTGTAACTGGACCCCACAATGTCAATTTCTTACCTGTCAATGTCAATTTCTTACCTGTCAATGTCAATTTCTTACCTGTCAATATCAATTTCTTACCTGTCAATGTCAATTTCTTACCTGTCAATGTCAATTTCTTACCTGTCAATGTGAATTTCTTACCTGTCAATATCAATTTCTTACCTGTCAATGTCAATTTCTTACCTGACAATGTCAATTTCTTACCTGTCAATGTCAATTTCTTACCTGTCAATTTCTTCTTTGAGAGCTCGGACTACCTCCTTGTACCGTTCCTTTTCAATGGTAGCATCTCTTTGACAATCTCTGAAACGAAATCATGCCAAATATAAGTATCCGTGGATGTTTCACACAGCGCCATCTGGCCTTAAACTAAGCATAGCTTGTACTATCACTACATAGTATAAAACAAAGTCGCTTTCTCTGTCCCTATATCCCTATGTATGCTTAAATCTTTAAAACTAAGCAACGGATTTTGATGCGGTTTTTTTTAATAGATAGAGTGATTCAAGAGGAAGGTTTATATGTACCTATAATACACTAGCAAGTCACCCCGGCTTCGCACGGGTAGTTTCTGATACGACACTGATGCTTTACTAACCGTGCGAAGCCGGGGCGGGTCGCTAGTAGGTTATATTATACAGAACAAACATCTGTTTGTCACACAAATGCTAGTACTGAGTGGGACTCGAACCCAAGACCTACAGCGCAGAAGGCAGAGCTACGAATTACACACAACACACACTAGTTAGTGCACTAACTTATTACACACAACACACACTAGTTAGTGCACTAACTTATTACACACAACACACACTAGTTAGTGCACTAACTTATTACACACAACACACACTAGTTAGTGCACTAACTTATTACACACAACACACACTAGTTAGTGCACTAACTTATTACACACAACACACACTAGTTAGTGCACTAACTTATTACACACAACACACACTAGTTAGTGCACTAACTTATTACACACAACACACACTAGTTAGTGCACTAACTTATTACACACAACACACACTAGTTAGTGCACTAACTTATTACACACAACACACACTAGTTAGTGCACTAACTTATTACACACAACACACACTAGTTAGTGCACTAACTTATTACACACAACACACACTAGTTAGTGCACTAACTTATTACACACAACACACACTAGTTAGTGCACTAACTTATTACACACAACACACACTAGTTAGTGCACTAACTTATTACACACAACACACACTAGTTAGTGCACTAACTTATTACACACAACACACACTAGTTAGTGCACTAACTTATTACACACAACACACACTAGTTAGTGCACTAACTTATTACACACAACACACACTAGTTAGTGCACTAACTTATTACACACAACACACACTAGTTAGTGCACTAACTTATTACACACAACACACACTAGTTAGTGCACTAACTTATTACACACAACACACACTAGTTAGTGCACTAACTTATTACACACAACACACACTAGTTAGTACACTAACTTATTACACACAACACACACTAGTTAGTACACTAACTTATTACACACAATAACGGCTCTGTGGCTTAGTCGAAGCGAGGGGTTCGATTCCCGGCCAAGGCACACTTTGTGTGGTGACCATGAAGATTGTTCTCGGGTCTTGGGTGTTTGTCTTGTGTTTATGTGTTTGTCCATGCTATCTGCGACACAGGGGATCCTAATGATTTTGAGTTTAATTATTGGAATTATTTCTTTAAATTTGGGACCCACTCGAAGGTATTGTCGCAGGGATAAACCGGCTCATGACACTTTACTTACATTTTAAATTTTTTAATATCTTTATTTTTATTTTTTTTTATCTGAAAAATTGGCTGTACGAACTTAGGTAAGTGGCGACCCCCGCCCATGACAACAGTAATGCGACTCAATATAAGATTTGGATACACTGAATCGCATTCGTCCTGCTGCGTCCATCACCCGAGACGGGGATGATACGTCTCATACGCGTGCGATTTCACCCACACCCTTCCACCGAAACAGTAATGCGAACACTACTGCTTGACTGCAGATTCCAGGCGTGGTGGCAGCACCTCCGACCGAACTAGGCACAACCACTACTTTTGGTTGCTAAGGAGCACCACCCAGAGGGTACGTGTAGGGATACTAAAGGATCTCGCGGCCGCGGGTAACAGAGGGTAACCAGACCCCCCAAACCTTACCTGTACTGTCCTTCCAGGATATGTTTCTCTTTCCTGAGCTGCGATATGTCTAGATCCTTGCGCGCCAGCTCGTGCGCGTAGTGGAGCATGTGTGGCGGGGCCGAAGCGTCCTGGAACCAACAATTCTCAATTTGACGGCTCCGGCTTGGTTGGTAGTAGCCCTGCCTTCGAGCGAGGGTCCGGGTTCGAATCCCGGGACACTGTTGAGCGTGAGGTTTGCTCTCAGGTGTCCATGCAAAAAAAACTAAAAACTGTGCATCTATATATAATTTTATTATTCGTGTTACCGAGATATTTACCATGATTTGTGAGTTTTGTTGACTCCTGAAACTTCGACCATGGCGCATGTAACTGTGTCGAAATATCGGCAGTCAACAAAAACTCACAAATCATGCTAAATATCTCGGTAACACGGATAATAATGTTCATAACCATGATGGTTTTAAAATTTATATTATATATAAAATGTTTTGTGTTAAAATCAAAGTCAAACTCATTTATTCCTATAGATCTCAAGTATCTTTTGGACACGTCAAATTTTACACATGCATGTACACATATTCGTGAGCATATAACGTGTCACAGGAACTCCCCAGGCACATTATATACACACACACACACACTCCCCAGGCACACATATGTCAAATATGTCAAATTACAGACAACCCTTTCTTTTTTTCGTGGGGAAATCCTTCATCGGTACCCGCTCCCCTCGGGGACGTTGGACGGGTTGAGCCGGATTCTTACCAGCTAAAAACCCCACGGTCCTAGACGCCCATTGCTGGGGCTACGGGAACGGCTTGCACTTCCGCGGCGTCTGTTCCAACCCTAACCGACCAACCCGAGGGGGAGAAACCGCCAAGAAACCCCTTACGTTTAGCAGCCCGTGCGAGTCCTTCCAGACGGCTTCCTCCGCGCTGACGCGGCGCGTGCGCTCGTTGCGCGCCCTGATGTAGTTGTCCGTCTCGTCGAGCAGCGCCGCGTACCGCTCCCGCTGCGTCACCACCTGCTTCTCCAGGCTCTGGACCCGAGTCTTTAGGTCCGCGGTCACTTCCTTGTGGAACTCCTGCTCGTGATGCAGCTTCTGGAGATTAATTAATACTCTTTATTGTACACCTCTATAGAAACATATATGTATAACAAAAATAAAATTAATTTTCTAACATGAATTCATTATAGGCATAATAGGCTTGTATATTTATCGATATAATGTATATTAATTATATAATATAATGGAAGAGCGTGGTGGCCCAGGGGCATTGACGCCGACTTTCAATCTGAAGGTCGCTGGTTCAAACCCACACGTGAACCAATGAGATTTTTCACTTGAAAAAATTTATGTGCAATACCACGTTCTCGAAACGGTGACGGAAAACATCGTGAGGAAACCGGCATCTCTTAGAACCAAAAATACAACGACATGTGATATCTACCAATCCGGATTGGGCTCCCGTGGTAGATCAGAGCCCATTCACTCTCAATTATCGAGAGTAGGCCGGTGTCCCTGCAGTGGGAACATTCAAGGCTGGTACGGTAATGTATATTAATTCGGCTCCGTGGCTTAGCTGGTAGTAGCCCTGCCTTCAAAGCGAGGGGTCCCGGGTTCGATTCCCGGCCGGGGCACACTTTGTGTGGTGAGCATGAAGGTTGTTCTCGGGTCTTGGGTGTTTGTCTTGTGTTCCTGTGTTTGTCCATGCCATCTGCGACACGGGGAATCCTAGTGCAGAGGTATGAGTGTGTAAACGTTTTACCTCTTCAGCTAGTTTCAGAGCATCAGCCTTATCCTGTTTCTCCTCATCCAGAACCATCTTGTATGTCTCCAGTTTCTCCTTCAGCATGGCAACCTCGCTCTTCAAGTTGTCCACCTCGCTCCTGACTTCGGCGCCGCTGTTGCTCGCCTTCGCATTCTGAAGCTTGTACGCTTCGAATTCGCACTTAAGTTTTTCATATTCTATTGTACCTGTTAGATTAAGCGTTAGTCAAAGAGTGCTTGGTGGAAACTCCTTTCGTGGCCAACTCTGTTGTCGGAATATTCAATTAACCCGAAGGCCCAAGTAAAGCGATAAATCCAAAAACCATCAAGCTACATCAATACCAAAATAATATATAAAAAACCTACAAGTTACACGTTTACAAGTTCGTGCTGAAACCTCAATGCGCGAGTCCGACTCGCACTTGACCGATTTTTTTTATAAATTATCTAAAAGCCATCTTTTTATTAGAAGAAATGTGGATCTTTACGTGAATCACACCGTAGTGTTTATAGTAGATCAATTTCTGTCAGCTTCAGTAGAAGGCAAGTTTTAAATATATGCCACTCCACTAGAGGCCTGCTAAATTTTCTTTCTTCCTCTACTTCCGATTGCTACTTCTGCGTGGAATTAAATCAATAACCATCCAATTGAGTACAAAATAAGCGAAGAAATTATTATACAAAATAATAAAAAAGAACAGCTGAATCGATAAAAACCTCCTTTTTAAAGATCTGTAAAACTTACATTTCAAATGTATATTTTCATAGCCTTCAACGTTGAAGATGGTGGTGATATCTATAGGCGATCCCAACTTGTCGTTCTCGGCTATGAATTCCTTCTTCAGTATGTGTATTTTGTCTATTAGAGTTTGCAGGTATTCGCTGTCTGCTAATTTCTCATTGTCTGTCTCGCTTCTCTGCTGCGAAGAGTCATCTGAAAATGTCATAATTAAAAAAACAGACATTAAAAAAGGAGAAAAAATCAAATTGAAGTTCTCAATTAGGTATTACGTTTGAATTTTCAATCGTCGAATCTTTATCAAAAAATCAAAAAATATTTTGAGTACGGCAATGAAATTGTGTCAATTAAATTTTTTTTCGGTTGCATACGTAAGACACAGATAATATATAGCGGAATTAACTAAATTGAAATGCTAGTTTTTATACCACGGCTCATATCAAAAATAATCTTTTCAATTTGGCCAAGTTATAGTTAATAATAATATTATATTTTGTTGCAAAAAACAAAATGTAAGTGGTTTTCAATGGATTTCCAACTCCCCGATAGTGCATTATTATTCGTGTTACCGAGATATTTACCATGATTTGTGAGTTTTGTTGACTCCCGATATTTCGACGCAGTTACATGCGTCATCGTCCCGGGCAAACTGAAGTCTTTGCGAAGTGGAGTGTGCAAAATCATTGGCAGACATATCGGTCTTCCCTCTTGCGCACTCGTTTTGTACGTTAACACGAATAATATGATAGTTTTAAAATTTATATCCCCGATAGTGTTTTATATATTATTATAGTTTATTGCAAACAATGGCTACATAGGAAAAATATGTTATTTTAGCCCACCATCAGATTTGGTGTCGGCGTGGATCCCTTGTATGATCTTCCCGTTGAGCGAGTCGCGCAGCTTCTGTATGAGTAGCTGGTCGCTGCGGCGCCGCAGGTCGTACCGGCCGACGGTCTCCGACAGCTCGGCCAGCCTGCCCTCCAGCAGCGCCACTCGCTCCTCCTGCCGCGCGCACGCCTTGCGGGCGCACTCCTCGGCCCGCTTCGCCTTTATTTGCTCCTGAAATATAAATATAATAACATAATTAAATACAATTAATATTACGAAAATATATGTGTTGACGTTAACACTCATACCTCTAGGATTCCCTGTGTCGCAGATGGTATAGACAAACGCAGCTTAGTTGGTAGTAGCCCTGCCCTCGAAGGCTTCGGGGGTTCGATTCCTGGCCGGGGCATACTTTGTGTGGTGAGCATAAATTTTGTTCCCGGGTCTTGTGTGTTTGTCTTATTTCTGTGTTTGTCCATGCCATCTGCGACAGGTATGAGTGTGTTAAAATTGTTTTTTTTTTTTTGTCATATACTCTGAATGGTAAATAACCCTTGGAGTGAGAGTCCAAACCTTACATGACACAAACCAACTGTTCTTAAAACAAAGTCCAATAATGAATGAGTGTGTAAATGTTTTTTTTTTTTTTATCAATATTTATTATCTCCAATAACAAAAGATGACAAAAATGGAGATGATGGTATAGAACGGCTGACCTCTCGTATCGCCACGGAGTGCGACTGCTCCAGCAGCGCCAGCTTGTTCTGGAGGCGCACCAGCAAGGCGGGCGTCTCCACCGTGCGAGCCTCGGCGCGCTGCAGCCGGCGCTGCGCCGCTTCCAAGCTGCTGCTCAGATCACGAACACGCTTTTCCAACTCCGCTTGAGACGCTGCAAATTAAAATTGGTTGTCCTTAAAGTCGGTTCACGGACGATAATTTTACGTGATAACGTCGTAAACAAACCGAACGCCTTAGGCTTAAAAACTATGTACCTTGAGTTTCAGAGGAATGCACCACTTTGTCTTCTAATTTCGCTTTGGTTTTTCTCTCATTGTTCAGCTTGAAATGCAACTCCCTGAAACAAAGAACTAATTAAAACTGCGATTTTTTTTTTCTAAAATATTCGTTCAGATATTATTATATGTTAAAGAAAAAATCTTTATTTCCATTGTATTAAGTATTTGTAGCAGTATTCAAATTTAAGTATTAGTAGAACTTGTGCAGAGTTCGCCCGGAGAGGTACTGCCTCCACATATTGTTATCTGCCGCCAAGCAGTAGTGCACTCTTGCTATGGTGAAAGGGTGTGGGTACCGTTGAAACCACATGCGCATGAGACGTAATATCCCTGTCTCTTGTGACAGGGATGTTACGCAACGGGCTGAAAGCTTTCTTCTCATATTCCGGTCGGGGAGGAGCTAAGTCGTATTGCAGTTGTTATGGGCGGAGGTAACCACCTAACATCAGGTGGGCCTGGACCTCGTTCCGTCACATTAACTTCATAAAAATAAAAAATTATAACACTTCTCTTTTTCACTGGGGAATAAAATTGAATTAATTTATGTATGCATATTTTTTCTCACTCACTTCAACATAGCAGCATGATCTGCCCTCTCTTTCTCGCGCTCTTGTATTTCGTATGAGATCTTTGCTTTCAAGTTGTTCACTTCGGCGTAATGCTGCTGTATAAGGTTCTTCGTTTCTTCCCTCATGGCTAACAGCATATTTTCATACTGGAAACAAAATCATCTTTAGTTATTTTAGATTCTTGATTACTTGGTTCTGTGTCTGGGTATACTAATCAGGTCCCCATAGTTATAGCTATGCTTAGTTTGGGGATGGCGCCAGGGCCACTGTGTGTGATCCATGAAATTTATTTTTAATTACTGGCTCCGAGCCGCTAGAACTCAAAACCGAGTTCTATTACCAAAAATATCTGTGCAATTTATTGGTGTGAAAATAATAAAATATTATGATCTCATTAACCTTGTCTCTTGTTACTTTCTTATCTGCTTGAAAAGCCTCTTCCATTCGTGCCTTCTCTGCTGTCAGGGTAGAGAGGGAGACGGTGAGGGCTGCCACTGAATCATCTGAAACTTATAAAAATTAAATTTACAAACCTGAAATAATTGACTCAAAAAAGGTAGGGTAAAGTCTTTAGCAGTCTATATATTGTGTAAGTGAAAGTATCTTTATTTCCATAGAATTCTTAAAAATTACTCAATTTATTTTTTTAATTAGGTACCTATGTGCGGGTGCGTTCGTAAAACTAAGGTATGCGCTTGTTCAAACCCTATTCGACCTTGCATTGGATACATTAGCTTATATCCAATGCAAGACAGCAACAATAATTTGGTTTTTTCACAATGTTGTCATTCATTTGAGAATGTGCATGGACAAACACAGAAACACAAGACAAACACCCAAGACCTGAGAATAAACTTCATGCTCACCACACAATGTGTGCCCTGGCGGGAATCGAACCTGTGGCCCATTGCTTCGAAGGCAGGGCTACTACCAACTAAGCCACGGAGCCGCTAATTATTTTGTCCAATTTATTTTATGGAACACTATGTGACAGGTCTGATTAGAAGAATAAAATTTATGATGATATCAACAGTAGATTGCAATTTGAATAGCTGAATTTTGACAGTAATTATTTCGTACTTACTATTCCCTCCATCGGTAGGTGTATCGGTTCTATTTAGAGCTTTAAGGCTTATATCCAAAGCCTCTTTTTCTTTGGCCAAGCCCTTGTATGCAGCCACAACATCTGTAAAAATCAAAGTTTCTAATAAATATTTAACATATGCACCAGATTATTTTAGTGTTACATATTAATTACAATTTTTGAAAAGAAATTGGTTTGAGAACATTTTTTTCATGCATTGCAGAGTTGTTACTAAAAGATATTGAATAAGGACAAAATTTTCTGAATCCCCTGCATTTTATAGTTCTGTAGAGTTTCAGCAGCTTCTAAAGCTACTGGAATGGTTCTAGAAGCTGTATCACCTGGCCTCATGTATACAGACATATGCTATAATAACTTCAATAAGATGGCCTTATGGCCTAGTATGATGAATGATTAATGACATAGGATGTCACTTCTGAACATTCTGATGTATGAACTGCCTGGTCAGTGAGACCATATTCTATTGGAATAGATAAACCAAGGTAGGTATGGGAACAAGACCAACTTGTACAATGTTTTTTAATATTATAATTCTTAATAAAATTATTCTGGAATGTGTGGTTCAGGACTATAATCGTAATTAGACAACGAGGACTATCAAATTTGTACAAAATTGACTCTTGAGACCTGGAAACTCATACCATATGGTGAAACTTCTAATGAAGACAACACTTCTTGGAAGCCTTACATTGTAAATTTCTAAACACGTGCAGGTTCATAGAGTATGTAGGTATTATTTGCAAAGTTGCCTGCAATATGTACCTCTCAGACGTCCTTCGTAGCGTTTTATTTGATCCGCTTGCTTTGTTATTGTTGATATCAGCTCCTGTTTCGATAGTGATTCCATGTCTTGCAAATGAGACACAGATAATTTGGAGACTCTTTTTGGTTTTACGAGACCTTCTTGTCGTCACAACATAAATTAATACTTATTCTGTGCTATCTTCCTGAAATTTGCAAATATTATGGTGATAACCCACGGAAAAAAAATCAAAACAAGTACTTGTATAGAATACATTCAATGCTGCCAGATGATTTGAGTTAAACCCATCTATACTGAACATGTACAAAAAGTGCGATGCTAAGACAAAGTTTTTTTTGTGAGGTGTGTGTTTGCCATTTATTATAAACATTTAAATTAATTGCTATAATAAGCAATTAGTTTAAATATTTATAAATCTTCCTGCACATTTTTCTTCGTATTAGCTGGCAGGCGCTGTATTTGTGCTTACAGTAACTTTGAAATCGTGAAATGTGCACATAAAGTTGACCGTCGCCATTTCCATGTGTTTAAAATATCACAGACCATAATACAGTTTTAGGTCTCTTTTAACTAGGTATGAAACGAAGGCCAATGGTTCGAAGGTTGAAAGATAATCTAAAAATAAGAAGTTCGTACCGGTCTTACTCGTCTGGCAATGTTGAATTAGACAGGTGAAGCGCGTTCATTCGTCTAATTCTGTAGCAACCAATGATTCTGGTGACGATTCCCACGTTGTGATTGGTAAATTGTTAAAAAACAACCAATCAAACGGCGATTATACCCGACTAACATAGGCGATACAACTGAATACGACCCAGGGTTTGGCAGATTGGGGTCCAATGAGCAACTTTCCTGGCCACATTCTATTCTATTCATTTGATTTAATCATACTTAATCTTTTATAAAAGCTTTTAACTCTTCGTTTCATAAATTCCGGACACACCTTGTAACTGTAACATGGCAAATGTTACGAATTACTAGGTGTGGGTCCCGTTAAAGTTACAATGACACGGTAATGGGTGGAACGCGATACAACTTAGATCTTTCGTACCAAGATAGAAGATAACTAATGTTGTATTACTGTTGTTAAGGGTTGAGATGATTAACTACCATCAGGTGGGCCACCACCTTTGGCCACATGTTGGCCTAGTGACTGGGCCATCATGCTCAGGAGCCATAATTGATGTGTTTCGACTTTCCGCCGCTATAACGCGGTGTTTCACAGGGAAGATACTACGCATGTGCGATAGAAAATCCCCATCCCAATCCCAATGGGGGCCCATCCAACACCCGATGTCACGTTTTAATAAATGATTCATAAGTACATACTAAAATAGAATGATTGTAACAATACCATGAAACGATTATTCGTGACACGCTTAGTTGGTCAATAATGTTGACCAACTTTTATTGATAGAAATTTTATAAGTAACTAATTATCGCATGTGTTTAGCATTTGTGGTAGAATTAAAGGGGAATCCTGATGCGTTTTTATATTATTTTAACATCCCCGTAATTAAGTTTTTTTGAAAATTGTACTAGCAAGCAGACTTTAAATAAATAGCATTAGCTTCTTCACGAAAGTTTTTATTTTTTAATTCTATTCCACTAAAAGCGGTGTAATTTACCTAAACACCTGTTTAGCGTAAGTAAAATAGTAAAAATGTCACAAAAGGCATAGAATAGGGCAAAGCTTATTGGTTGGGATAATGAAAGAATTCTTATTATTGAAATTCAGAAAGTTAAGTATCGAAAAATGCGATATCATGCTTCTTTCACTTTTCTCCCGCTTGGTGGCGCTAGTGTTGATGGGCGAAGCCGAAGTACCTGCGCACAAAAACTGGACACCTAAAATTTCTATTCACTTGAAAATAGAAAAATGAAACGACCAGGCACGTTATAGGTAGATATCATGCCTGTAAGTTTCATTTTCTATGACACCAGTGAACAATAAAACATATAGAACAGTATATAGGTACCCACATGTACCCAGACCAACGTAGATAAATACGCATAACATTTTATTTATGAAATTGATATGCATACTTACGCTTATATTAAGGTAAGATGAGATACTCCCTTATTACCTATCTTCGCACGCAGTTAAGCAAATCTCTTTTAAATGACCTTTTTAATGAATGAAATTAAGACCAATACTTAATGTTTACGTGAATAATTCCCAACAATAATTATTATTAGGTATTAGTACAATAATACCTAAATGCCATTCCAATAGGTAACTACCGTCGAGTTACCTATCTGCCAAAGTGAAATCATATTGCGAACGGCTGGAGTAAGTGCCGAATCGATACTATACAAGCGCAGTTCACCGACCTTCCTTCGCAAAGTTCATTCACCCTTAGAACGCATGGTTGGGGTAAAGTACCCCTCGACTGATCTAATAATATTGGGGTTGGTGTATCGTGTGCACACTTTGCAGTCAACACAAAAAATGAAATACAATAATAGTTTTCCCTCGACCGATTTGCACGAATGACTCGGGATTTCGTAACAATACAAAAGAACTCGATAAGTCATTTTGAAGGATTACATAAATTCAAGATGCGAGATGACTTTTAGAAAATATTTGTTAAGATAATTATATTTATACTCTCTTACCAGCTATTTTACAATTAAAAAAGGAGTTAGGCAGAAACTTCTTACATATTAGGTGCTTTTATGAAATTTCAATGGGATCGTGGAAGGTTTTGTTAAATAAAACATTATTTGAATTATTATTGCTAAGTTCAATATTTATTAACTATGAATATTCCCTACGTCAGATTACATTCGTTGACATTATTTCAAAAATTAAGTAAGCCAAACGCTTTTCATACATTATCGGCGATTTGTACTCTTTCTTATAACTCTAGCTACATCCTAGGCCAAAACCTTACAATACCCAAACCTGTCCAAAATAATACAACCAAAAATAAGTAGGTATTAGAACAAAAATATGAAGGTATACTTTAATAAAGATTTATTAAACACAAAAAAAAATATATGTGAAGTAGTTTTTTTTTTTTATAAATGTCAGATATTATTTAAAAAGAAATAAGAACCATGTTAAATTGAAAACTAAACACAATGCATAACAAAACGTTTAACGGGACAGGCCCTCGATTCTGCTTAGATTTTAACGCGATATTAGAGTATTAATTACAGCCAAATAAGCAAAAACTGTGAGCAAAATCTTCATTGGCCAAGAAATGCAAGGCAAAGCGATAGATGTTACATTCATTTTCAATGAAATTATATTTAAATGTAGCATTTCAATTGAAGGGCCATAACAGTCAAGCCAAACACGAATAAAATACCACAAACTTGAATAAGCGTTACTAAATATACCGTCGCTTTCCGTAAAACCACCCGCATCGCAAAATTCGATGGTAGGTAGTCGATTAACTATTATAAAAATCTTACTAATTAATAATATCACGCAAATCTTCACTGAAATAGATGTATGAAGAAAAGATTGTCTATCTTCGTGACACGTTTATTTCTTAGATTTTCAACATTAAAATCTTGCAGAATCGGGGGGCAGGTGTAGTACTGATACAAATTTCTATTATCGGTGGAGACGCAAGCGTATTTGTTTGAGGGACGACACAACATACACAGATCTCTATTTCGCACTGTCTAAAATGCGTCTTCATATCGTGAATGTCCTAAAATATTGTTAATTAACAAACTAACAAGGCAGGCGGCATTTATAGCTGGTTGTTAGATTCTTACACTCTTACAAAGGTTACTTCAGATGAAACTCTAGGGTCTTTCTTCCCATCACAAGTATCATCAAGATTTTGCAATCTTGAAATGAGACCCTTGCACCATTCTCATAATTCAAACAGATAATGAGTCATCATGAAGTTACTTTGTATATTTCACTAGAAAGTGCTTTTTATTGCATAGAGAAATTCAAACAAATTTCACTGTTTTAACCAGACATATTATGTATATAACTAACAGGGATCTTGGATCCTATATTTCCTTAATTCATAAATTGGTGTTTACTGTTTCTTCCTTTCTTGTTTGACTTAAAATAGGACATTCACACACAAATGGCATTTTAAATTATTAAAGTGGATTATTACTCAGAGGTAATATCTACCTTTGACTAGTTATCTTACACACCATTTAGAGATAGTAACAATGTGTAGTGTGTTTTTGAAGATATTATTTATATCCTATGTTAACCGAACACCACACAAAAAATAATTGAAATTAAATCCTAAACTATGAAATATAAATAAGAGAACACAAATCTTTTTTAAATACTTAGGTAATAGGTACTTAAAAATTTAATGTTGCGCAAATTATAACTGACTAGCTCCGCATAGTTAAGTACTTTTAATAAATAATAATGTTTACACATTTATCCTTAAATTAATTAAAGAAAATTATACTTAAAATGCATTGTACAAGCCCCTATCTTTGAGAATATCTCGCCTCTGATTCATTTCAACAATGATATGCATTTAACTATTAATAATTTAACTATTATTGAAATATTTGGAAAAGACAAATCATTAGATAAGGTTATTATTATTATGTTTATAATGAGTAAATTTATCCAACTAATTGAACTTACACTAATGCACAATATATTAAATATAAACACCAAAAATGAAGTTCTATCATTACTATGATGATTATGAGAATAAATTATGTTTACAATGAATTTTAAGTTACTTATATGTAATAATAAATAGTGATTATATGATCAAATAATTAGAGAGACAATATCATGATGTAAAAGTCAAATGTATTGGATTATATTTTGTGCGATGACATATAAATCTCTAACTCCAAAATGAAAACTATTTCATTGGAATTATTCAATCGCATCCTCCATTTTCAACAAGGAAAAAACAATTTAAATCTCGATTTGACTTTCACTTGCTAGAATACACAATCAATAGCTATAATTTACGTGCCCAAATCTGATAAGAGTAAAGTCACAATTACAAAATTCCATCCAATAAAATGTTGATCAATATCTAGGTAATTTTAGTGTAATAGGTATCATAATCATGTCATGGTCCATTTGTTCAGAATTTAGATTTACAGGTTTGGATGTAGTCAGAGCTTTAAAATAACTTGTGATCTGTTATTTGATGAAAATTTTAGTGTATATTTAATTAAAATAAGATTTATACTAAGTAATTTTTGTTATTTAAATGGTTTTGTGCACATGTTTGAGATTTTGTCCACTCATTAGTTTATAATGGGGCCATTCCTATAATAATATGAGACATGTATGGAAGAAGTAGTCACTTACTTCAATAATTTTTACAATCAGTCATTTTATTTCTGGCATCTTTGGTTATTACACAAATAAACATGTTATAAAGAATGCAGTTAAAATGTAACAATTGCACCTATTTTTCTCAAATAATGTTGGAATAAATTGCACTGGTTTTAATAATTTATATAGAATAGAAATATATTTTTATATATTATTATTTACTCATAGTAAAAATTTAATATTGCACTGTAAAATGTCATCATTAATTAGGTAATATAAAAATACCTAGATAATTTATTGCTTCATTTATTTTCGTCAGTAGTACCTTTCCAGTAACTATTTGATAATACTATTGAATTAGTAAACCATTCAATATCTACGTGGTAGGTAAACAGTTGTCTTAGTTTACAAAAAACCTTTATGGACAAGTATAAAATCAACTGTCTTCATGACTGTACCATTTTCCAGTGGTAGAGATAACTTTCACTGGCTCCAAATTATTTCCTATTAAATATTTATGCAAAGGAATCGATGGATATCTTATTCTATTTGAATTGTAAATTTACTATTTAAATCAATATAAAAAATTCAAATTTGGTAAAGGCAAGTTTGGAGTGATGTAAATTTTTTGTACTAAACACTGGTTCAAGAGCTGTCATGAACTCACCATTTCAGCAGTCTAATCTGAACTATTTCAGTAAACACATTGATGACAAACCATGACAGGGTAGTGATCAACATTTTGCATTAGCTATAATTTATTGACTAGACTTTTGACGGTTTAAGCTTGTTTACTCTTGTTTGTTTTGAAGCTGACCTGCAGCACTTGTCCATTCAGTGAATACCCGTTCAAAGACTGAATGGCAACCACAGCCTCATCATAGTTTGTCATGGTTACAAAGCCATATCCTTTGCACTTATTGGTAGCAGGATCTCTGATAATTTTAACACTCTGGACGGCACCAAACGGGCCAAAGAGCTGCCACAGAATGCTCTCTTCTGTGTCAGCCCCAATGTTGTACACAAAGATGCACCACCCTGAGCCTCCCATAGCGTTACCTTGGATGATGGGGTCGGCGAGCGGAGAGAATCTCTGGAGCCCTTTGTTGATGGCGAGAAGAGCTTTGCCAGCGGGTCCAACGAATCGCCGCGCGGTAGTCGGCGCCAGATACGCGGCCAGCGGAGCGAGTGCCTTCTGCTGGTTGCTGGGGTTGTTAGCACACTTCACCGTTATTGGCCCAGTACCCCCGGGCGGTATGGTGCCATTTAGCTCTCGGATGGCATTCTCGGCCTCACAGCGCTGGTCGTAGCGGATGAAGGCGACTCCCCGTGATGGACCTTGAATGTTCTGCTCTTCAGCACCAACTTGCAGCAGATGACCCATATTCACATTCTCATGAAGGATGCGCGAGCTGATGATGTTTCCGTACGGGCAGAACAGCTTCTCCAGCTCCTGCTGCGTCATGTGCTTCGGGAGCCCCGACACGTAAAGATTAGCGCCTTTGATCGCATCGGAACTGGGACGCGCGTACGATACCTTAATGATTTTATTCTGAAGCCTCAATCCGTTGAGGGTGTTGACCGCCTTCTCCGCATCCTCCGCCTTGTGGTAGTTGACGAAGGCGTAACCCAGGCTCTGTCCGTTGAGGATGTGGTCCGGAAACACCGTCACTTTGTCTCGAATTAGCTTGCAACTTTCTACTTCGCCGACGCTAGAAAACAGCGATCTAATCTCCTCCTGTGTCATCGTTTGCGGCAAGTAGTTGACGATCAGATTAGTCTTGGACTCATTGTTGCAGGGCTGGATCTTGCTTCCATTTTGCGTGGGATGTTGGTTCGCGTTAACGACGTCAAGTGAATTCATCATCATTTCGCGTTTATGTTTCTACCGGAATCAGGTGGAATGTTACCGCACTATTGAGTATTTGATTTTATCAATGAGAATCGAATTAGATCATTTAGTTCTGATTCCGAAAGGCCCTAGTTACACCACTTCGCGTTGGTTGAAAGCATATGCAAGGGAAGAAAATCGATAAAGATGCTGTCCGGCCACTCTTGTACTTATCCTGACATAGCAGGAACGGCGCAAGTCCCGTTGAATCAAAATACAAGCAGAAACACAAATTAACGTTAGTTTATTAGATCTTACGGAGAATACGAAAGCAAAGTGAAAAGGAAATCAACCAAAAATCTATGCGACTCGCGACCTATTCTCGTAAATTCATTTCTTTCACTTCACTTTCTTTTTAAAATGTTGCCATGTAACGAATGAATATAATTACATGTTGGACAAAAATGAGGACACGAGGCGCCAACTTGTCTAGCTATCATGAAATTAAACTGATATCCTAGAATTATAATATACAACATGGAATCTATGTGTTTCATTGTTTTTCTAACTCATTGTTGATTTCTTCTTTTTATTTTTGATAAGTTTTAAAATGTTGATACATAAATAGGTAATTCCTTTTACTTATAAATTTGAATTAAAAGAAAAATAATTAAAGCGTAATAAAAATTGTAATATATTCAAATTAAAAAAAATAAAAGCGCTTTGCCGACCTAGTTTATTCTGTCAAAACAAGTAAAACATTTCATAAATTAGTTTAAAACATAAAAGTAAACCTCTATAAATTGGTGTAAATCCATTTTTCAGAGGTCTAATAAAGTTTTATAATAACCTTGCGTAGAAATTTAAATATTACCTATTGTCATTCGTTTTTGATGAAAAAATATTATAAAAATACGAAATCCTAATATATAAAACACAAAAACTGTTTCTATTTATGTGTGTTTCTACTTTTATTAGAAAGGCAATAATGCGAAGATGGTTTTCGACTACATCAATGCATTAGGAATAAAATGTATTTCTTTTTTTAAGCGTAGTAGCACACGCCGATATCCGCTAGTAATTATATATATATAATAGTAAACTTTATACATCATCCGGTAATTCTCTTTTCAGCCAATTAAAACGATATTATAAGTGTCATACGTATTATACTTGATATTAAAAATTTATAAGCTCTTAAATAGAAAATTACTGGCTAAAAAGTTTATCATGTAATCTTTGTTAGTTGGATTTTTAGAATCACTCCAAAAAGAATCAAGGAAATATTATAATAAGTTATTAAGTTGTGTATTTTTTTTGTAAACATAACGAATATTTTCAAATAGTTAAAGGATAGAATAGTTGCAGCAAAAAATTAGAACTGTACAATTTCTTGCGTAGTGAAAACGCGGTTGAAAACCTTGACAGAAAACCTTTCCATATTTTTGTTGATATTTTGGAACATCTAATTATAAAATTTTACAAGTTTAGTTTCGTAGTTTATTGCTGTGTATTTTCTTTTCACACATGAACTGTATTTGGTGCTCATATGCGTTGAATTTAATTGTTTCTACTCGCAATGTATGTCTATGAAATATAATATTATTTTTCATCAACTTGAAATTTTATGGGTTTGTTCCAGAACAAACTTTCTTAAAGTTCTTAGATCAGTGGCTGTGGCTGGGCATTAACAGTGAGGACGTCAACTTTTACAATATATAAAAAAAAGCATGTAAAAAGCATTTTCTTTCAAAAATCAATAATTTCCTGTTAATGTATTTGAGATCAGGCAACACAGTCTAATGCAGCCAACGGAAAGAAATTAATTGATAGCCAACATTATAGCTCGAATATGAGTTTACGAAGATAGTTTCAATGGCAATAGTTATCTATTAAGTAATGCCGATTACACTTGACACGGACCAATGCGAGACACATCGGCTAGCAGCGACCATTATCGACGGATATTATAATTAGTTTAAAAACGTGGCATTTGCTATAACATCACCAGCGATCTTATCGATCCAAGTTTTCCAAGTCAAGACTTAGCGAACGAACACGACTAGGGTGAATGAGCGAGTGTGAACAAACTCATCAAGAAAACGATCGCTAAGTACATAATTATGTCATTTACGATTCGACTTCATTGTATTAGTAAGAAATAAATAAAATGAAATGATTTTAAAATTTATTTTATGTAGTATTATGCGGGAGCCATTATTGCACCACGAGTTTTGGTTAGTCGGCGATAGATGTCGCAGATAGGTAAGCAGTAAGAACCGAGTCGCACGAATTTGTTTCGTTCCACAACAAACCTAGTACATTACTGCTTGGCGGAGTATTGCCAGTTATGGTGGCAGTACTTAGCCAGACAAATGAGGCATTATAATTCTGCTATTAGTTACTTGTGGTTGCTAGATACCTAGGTGATTAAGTACTCTACCATACAGGATCTAGCCGTTCTTATATTATTTGCTACGATATCTGTAGCAAAAAATATATTAAATGATCCTTGAAACAGAGCTTGACAAGTTATGAATAGGGTTTATTTAAACATAACTCTAAAGATTATGATAAAACAACCACAATTATTGCCAACTCGGAATGCTTCATCTTAAAGTAAGGATATGAAATAAGTAAAGCTTCCTCTAGTATTTGAGATTTTCTTTATTAAGAATAGTAACTTTAAGAGTTTAATGTATTGAAATTCGTTTCATCCGTTCTAGAAATACGGCCCCTGGGCAACACGTGGACCAGTCAATGGCCGCACCTATTTCTCGTAACCTTAAAACAGTATGTATGAAGAATTCTTAAAGACAGAGAAAGCGATTGTCAAACTAATTTGACCAATGGTAAAGCCAAAACTTAGGCAATGAGTGCGGGCGAGTTCCATTAACACTGCCAACGAACGCAAATGTAAAAATTGTAGCCACTTCGGCAACATTTATACCAGAAAAAAAAAGCGAAAATGAAATATGTTGCCTTAAAATCAAAGGTCTTGAACAGTGCGTTCAACTGGGCCACCATAAACTTCGCGTCTGACTCAGCTCGGCTTTTAGTCTCATATGGGTCTTAAAGTTAATAACAATTTAAAACGGATGTGAACTTAAAATGCAAACCTTTTTACTTACGTTTTAAACTCCTTGCTCTAAATGATAACTTTATATGTATAATTTTATACGAAAGTATATATCCAGGTATTTATTATTGTATAGGACGTCACAAAGCAAGTACAACGCAAGTAGGTAGGTATTTTTTATAATGTTTATAATAGTTTTATTATAATATCGTAGCTATGCCGAACACACAAATGGCCAACGCGAACTCCTGAACTTAAATTTGGAACGTGGCAATTTTTCCGCATTATGGCACACCTAAGGTTCGTACTACGAATTATATTTTTAGATGGTTGTTATGGTATTTACTACGCTAAATACCCTGCCCGGCTTTTGGTTAAAAAGACACAATCAACTTTATGAAGGACAATCAGAAAGAGAGACGCTGTAGGCTTAGTAATAGGTACCTAATTGGAAGATATGTGTAGGAAAAAACCTAGAACAAAAGAATATTCTAGATAACTTAACACCATACAAGGTATAATCACGGAAAATCCTGAGAATAATTACACGAATAACTTAGATATTACTTCGCGTTTTTGCGTAATACCCGTAAATGGCCTGAGGAATTGCAGCTTCTTAGAGATTGTGATGTGGAAATAATGACCGGTGGTTAGCACGATGACCATAATTTTGAGACAACAGCATGATTTTGTTACTAGGAGAATGCGAGAATTTTATTCTTTGATTTTATGGAACCCTCCTTACCTTAAACGTAATTAACAGAACCCTTAAAGGATCACTTCGTTGTCTGTCTGTCAAGGCCCGTTTCCTCAGGAACGCGTGGAGGTATCAAGTTGAAATTAATATCCATTACTCAAGTCTGCAACCCTTAGGAGCAGTGATAAAATCAAAGTTTTAAGTCAACGCAATCAATAATACGGCCGTTTATGGTGCGTTTATGCAGCATATTTTGTCTCTCGCAAGGGAATCAAACCCTTTATGGGACTTCCCGTTGAGCTAGAACCATGAAATTTGGCAAGAAGCACAAGTAAAATAAATCCGAAAAGCGTAATTTTGTAGTTACATTACAAAATAAATGAAAAATTATGGTTATATTACCATAGTCGACTGATTCAAAACCAACGCAAAGTTCGCTCATAGTGAGAAATAAACTACTATTTTGCTTTCGCTATGTTTAAAGTAAGCATAGCAAAAGCCCAGATGATAAATGAGAGATAATTTATAATCTTTTCGAATGCTGATTCCCGAGTATAATACAGAAAATTACTTTTCCACATTTATATTATCCCTTGTATGTAAAACCGTATATTTCAGATTCTGATTTGTTTTTATGTTCCATAGTGGGGACATAGTATCAGACTAGAGAAGCGAGGGGACCCATATTCGATTCCCGGCAGAGGTAGTCATTGTGGGTTGTGTTCCCTTGGGAGTTTTAATTTTGTTTCTGTGTTTGTTCATGTTATTTGCGACACAGGGATAGCTTATGCAGCGTTATGAGCGTGTAAATATTATTAATAAAAAATATAAGGTGTAGATGTTGTCGTACAACACTAGCGGGATTAACAGTACCTTTTTCCCAACTCAATAGAGGAGTGTTCTGTACACAACAGCAATATGAATTGAGACCTCCACTGCTCAAATACCATCGCATGGAGCCTATCACTCTAAGATATGAATGTGGAATGACTGAATAACTTTACTTTGCACACACCTTTTAAACATATGTAAATACACCACTAATTTGCCGCTGGAATTATTAATATGATGAACGATATCTTATAAAAAAAAATATTTACACTTCCAAGTAATTTTTAAGAATTCAGCGGAAATAAAGATTTTCGAATTGACTTTTTACCCCAAACTCTATATCTATAAGCATAATTAACAGATGATTATAATATAATGTACACGAATAACTCAGCTCTATCGTTGTCGATAGGTCCATAAACACCGATTAACCCGTGGACCTACAAATTAATTACAAACAGATGTTGCCATTTATTGAACTTGTCTGAACCATGACCTGATTAATTGATGACATGCAAAACAATAAATATTAATTAATCAATCGAACTTATATAAAACAGAGATATTGCTACATTTGTTTAAGATGTGTATGCACGACAAAATGAAGAATTTAATCAAGAATTAAGAAATAAGTTAAGTCATAATATGGTAAATATTTCTATAGAATTCTTAAAAGAAGACTTGAGATCGACACTTTTTTTAAATAATTATGTACCTACCTGCTAAAATCATGTGTTCTTATAACTAAGCTTAGCGCTTGTTCAACCCATCCATGGGAAGAAATAGCAAGAAACCCCTAGACTTCATCTAATGCTCCTTCATATCTATTATGAATTTATATTTATTAATAATACATTTCTGAATGCGACTTAGTGTAAGATCTAAATTTTACAGTGAGTCGCATAACTGTTGTCATGGGCGGGGGTCGTCACTTACCACCAGGTGGGCCCTCAACTCGCTCTGTCATTATCTATATATATAAAAGAAAGTCGTGTTTGTTACAACACTTATAACTCGAGAACGGCTGGACCGATTGCCATGGTTTTTGATTTGTTGGATTTGTTTCCGTCCCGAATAGCAGAATAACTATTAAAAACATTGGAAAATTAACGAAAAAATAAAATCAATTTATCCCCGTATTCTCCGCAGCTAGTTTCACATAAAAAACGCTTCAATATTCTTTTGTAGATTTTATTCGCGAAGCTTGCCTGGTTGCTCTTTAGTATTAAGGCTTGATTCATCTAAAGAAGACTAATGCTTCTACCTAATTTAGTATACGTAATTATCTGTGTTTCTAATAATGTAAAGTGACACTTTTGTGCCCTATTTACACTACTTACACTTTATGTCAATACCAAATACCAACCTATTAATATTCAAATATTAATTTCGATTAGTATTTTATTTATTCAGTCCTATAATTTGTCCCATTGTCTCAATTAACATATCCACACTACAATGAGTAACGAGGTTTAGTGCGCATGCACTGAGAATGCACTAAGCCGTACCAACTGTTGCGCAATCTACGACTCAAGTACAAAGGAAATTGAATGTAATTGATACATGAGCAACAGTGTATTCCATGATACTGTATGGGTGGCATTGTATAGTTGGTAGAGACCCTGCCAGATGTCAGGGGACAGATTGGAAATTTAATTAAGGCGCCAAACTTAGCAATAATTCCGCTTGATCTTGTAGGTACGAAATTGTAATCCAATCTCTTTGGTTCTATTGTTTGTAGCTGGCTGTGTAAAATACGATCTTAAAGGTATAATTTGAAATAAGAATTAAAAAGGTATAAACGCTTTCCCGCCATTTTTCAATTGTTTTTCTATCCAAGAAAATGAACATCTTGAAATTTTATTATAAAATGTAAAAAATATATTTGATTTATCAAATGAATCGTGTTAATTTTTTACGGTTCTAAGAATTATTCTTTCGAATTTTCAAAAATGTAAATAACGGAACGTAAATTTAAATTATTTTATCTTTGACTTCCACTTCCGGCCGGGCCAAACTTTGTATTGTATTTAGAATATGGGATGTACCGATATTTGTTACGAGTCAAGAAGCGCGAAGCTTGAATTGGCGTTCTTTGAAGATCATTTAAGTTACGCAACACTCCGCCCGGTCAGTACTTGGATGGGTGACGATTTAGTGGTCACCCTTCGGTGACCACTAAATCGGCACCCTTCGGTGGAAGAGTGGGGGCGCCGGTCGGTGAATTCACAGGTGCTTATGAAAGAAACATACCTACACTCGAAAACCATAACCCTTCTGGCACGGTCGGGTATAAAGCAATATTTAGAACTGGGTCCTTAGTGCATTGTTCTCACGCAACTTCCAGTATTGAGTCAGTTGAGTCATGCTCTTAGTTCCGTCATCGGCAGTTGCTATAGCTCGGTGCGTTCTTAGTGCAAGCGTACTAAAGAAGCGCTTGCCATAGGAACTTACAGAACTTTTGACGTTGATATCATTTGTAGCTTAAGATCGTAGCGGCAGATAAGCGGATGGTGGCAGTAATTCTCCGGGCGAACTTTGCACAGGTTCTACTGCTACTTTTTGTTGCTCGTTTAGCACCACCCAGAGGGTACTAGTCATTCAAAGGATTCTCACGTACGGACGCGACCAACTTGACCCCCCATATATGTATATATAGGTCGTATAATATCTATATTTAGTTAGACATCGATCATCACTTTTCGTCAAGTCAAACTACAGTAAACTAAACCAAATAAAAACATTTCGCAGCAATTACTTTTTCTTAAGATGTCCTCAGATAAGCATCGTGTCCTGTCGCTAGGTCCAACCCGCAAATAACTAGTTTTTTTGTGAGTGAACAAACTTGAAATAACTGGTTATTCAACCCATCAACGTATTCAATCTATATTGGAACTATTACCTTACCAGCCTCTAATGTTCCCACTACTGGGACACCGGCCTACTCTCGATAATTGAGAGTGAATGGGCTTTGATCTACCACGGGAGCCCAATCCGGATTGGTAGATGTCACATGTCTTCGAATTTTTGGTTCTAAGACATGCCGGTTTCCTCACGATGTTTTCCTTCACCGTTTCGAGAACGTGGTATTGCGCACATAAATTTTTCCAGTGAAAAAACTCATTGGTGCACGTGTGGGTTTGAACCAGCGACCTTCAGATTGAAAGTCGGCGTCTATGCCCCTAGGCCACCACGCTCTTGGAACTATTACGGGTGCTTAATTGTACATTGGAACTAGACGAACAGAAAACTGACAGAACTTTTTGACAGAACAAAACTGACAGATATACGAGTACACCCTTTTAAGCAGAGATCTGGCTGCAAAATTACTAATTTCATCGAGTTTTTAATCGAAATCTATTTTTATATATAGCTGCACCCGCGGTGATGTTTGCGGTTATCCGGGATCAAAAGTATTCTATGCGTTAATCTATCATATAACGTATCCTGGTACCAAATTTCATCCAAATCCGTTGAGCCGATTGAGCTTGAAGGAGTAACAAACATACATACATATACACATACATAAACAACAACAACAAACACATACCTCTGCTCTAGGATTCTCTGTCTCGCAGACGGCATGGATAAACACAGAAACCCACAAGAAAAACACCCAAGATCTGAGAACAAACTTCATGCTCACCACACAAAGTGTGGCCCGGCCGGGAATCGAACCCCTCGCATCGAAGGCAGGGCTACGCTACGCCTTCTAATAGTAATGCGAAAGTTGTATGGATGATGTTTGTTGTTACTCAATTATGCCAGACTGAGGTTCGGATGAAATTTGGCACAGAGATAAGATGATTAATCAAGATTATAGTATGGGGAAAAACGTACGGTTTCCTTAGGATGATCAACTGCAGCTATAATAAATGACTGCTGGCGTGGTTTCTAGTTATTGTCATGTATTGCTAAGAGGCATTCTGTAAAGAGTAATAATTTTGTATGTTTATTATCATTTCATGTACCGGCTCCATTCTTTTTCACTTGCTCATGTATTAGTTATTGAAACTCACTTGAAACTGACACTGGCAGAGTTTGTGTAGCTAAAGACACAAAAAGTCATATAGAAGTCAAGTCAATCAGTTTTTAATGATCAGAAATTATTACTAGCTGCGCCCCGCGTTGTAGCCCGCGTAGTTCGTGTTCCAGTAATAATACGGGGATAAAATATAGCTTAAGTTACTGATAATGTAGCTTTCCATCGGTGAACGAATTATTAAAATCGGTTCAGCAGTTTTGGCGATATTAAAGGATTATTATTCGTGTTACCGAGATATTTACCATGATTTGTGAGTTTTGCTGACTCCCGATATTTCGACGCAGTTACATGCGTCATGCGTCCCAGGCAAACTGAACTGGAGTCAACAAAACTCACAAATCATGGTAAATATCTCGGTAACACGAATAATTATGTTCATAACCATGATGATTTTAAAATTGATATTAAAGGATATCGAACAGGCTTTGCAAAGCCTATCGAACCATGAATTCTTGTGAAATGCAAGTGCTTGTTAGTTATTTGGCTGTGATTAAAGCAATTCTTTGTACCTAATTTCCCGTTTTGCTGTAGAACGGATTTAATACCATAAACTCGACAAACCAATTATAGTATTGTTGTCATAATAAAATGACTAATAGGAAACAGATAGCAATGGACTTTGTACAGACAGTTCTTGTGCACTGGCGCTGCACTCGAATCTAAACTATACCATTGTGTGCTGCAGTATCTATAAACGCAATTTGTTGACTTTTCCAATTTCTGTAAATATACTTTAAAACGGCATAATCACATGTATTCTGGTCACATGTAAAAGTCCTTTGACTCTTACTTGTGATAGAACTAGCTATAATAATAGCCAAATGAGATTTAATCTATTTAAAATAATACAGTTAGGTGGATCATTATTTTTTTAAATCGATGAACGCTGGCTGCACGCACGAATAAGAATGACTCATTGTTACGTTCCGCCTGAGCCGAGCGTAAAAGTATGCAATTTTTCATCAATATTTTCAAGACGTTATCACGTAAAATTATCGTCCGTAAACCGACTTTATTGATAACCAATTTTTTTTTGTAAAATTTGGTCTCTTTTAAATCTTATCTGACTAAGAATAGAATAGAACAATCTATATTTCATTTTGTAAATAAATCCATAAAATTGTCGCTACAGGGAGGTGCGACCGAAAAAGATAATTTGGACAATTTGACCGAAAGCTTTTTGGTTTACTGTAGCATACATAATTAGATAATTTTGTATGTTGTGTAAGGTTCGCTGTCATTTTGCTGTATATTTGTATAAATACTGTATGGGTAATTTTACTTTATATTATTTTAATAATTATTTTATATTATATTATTTTAATTAATCCCCGACCCAAAAGAGGGCTATGTCTGTGCGTCTGTCTGTGGCACCGTAGATCTCAAACGGGTAAACCGATTCACGTGCGGTTTTTTTATTTAAAAGCAGGTTTTCTAGCGGTGGTTCTTAGTTTTATTAAAATCAGTTCAGCCTTTTCAAGGTTATCAGCTCATTACCATAAAAACGAGTCGGGTTTATATTTTCGTAAAATGAACTTGTTATACTGCAATATGATGCCTGAAACAAATGGTTAATAAACAAAAGATATATCCTTGGCTACGGAATTTTTAAAACAAATCAAATTATTTCACAAACACAACAACACGACTCAGATTATGATTACCACATACCAAGTGCCACTTAATGTTGCAAACGTGCTAAATTATTGTGTCAAAATATTATTGTGTAGTTTTTATCTTGTATTTCCTGGAGGAATGACGATTTTTAAGCGTCCAAAGGTTATGCTCAGTTCACTGCCAGTCGGCCAATTAACATAAATGATACCAGTATTTTATTCTGCAAATCACCTTTGATAATTTAACCTTTTTTGTAGTTTACCTACGAATATGTAGGTACGAACTTTAACGACATAAATAAGGTTATGTTTTGAAATAAAACCAGAGACAAATAATTGAACCAGGAACGAGGTAATAACAATAACAAGCAAAAACAAAATAGTTTATTTACCAAAAACATGAATCACTACATAGTATAAAACAAAGTCGCTTTCTCTGTCCCTATATCCCTATGTATGCTTAAATCTTTAAAACTACGCAACAGATTTTGATGCGGTTTTTTTTAATAGATAGTGTGATTCAAGAGGATGGTTTATATGTATAATACACTAGCACTACACTAATTGAAATTTTCATAGATATCCCAATAAATAATATAAAACATAGATGGCCCCGCGGCTTAGTTGATAGTAGCCCTGCCTTCGAAGCAAGGGATCCCGGGTTCGATTCCCGGCCGGGGCGCATTTTGTGTGGTGAGCATGACGTTTTTTCTCGGGTCTTGTGTGTTTGTCTTATGTTTCTGTTTTTGTCCATACGATTTGCGACACAGGGAATCCTAGTGCAGAGGTATGAGTGTGTTAAAGTTTTTATTTTATTTTATAATGTACATTGAATGGTAAATAACCCTTGGTGTGAGAGTTCAAACCTCACACAACACAGACCAACGGTTTTTAAAACAAAGTCCAATAGTATTGGCATCAGACGGCGGCGCGTGCGCATTTCGATTGAAATAATTGTGGCCGATGTTTAATTTATGTTACATTTACTCAATTGTTCGTGGCTTGGCGACCGCTGATTACATTGTTCATTGTTCTGTGCGCCGACTTAGTTTCGGAGTAGGTACCATACGTATCTGGTTTCTCGTTTAATTACAAACAATTTATGAAAACAACGCGCGTAGAATTAACACAGACGACGGAGGATGTCAGAAATTTCGCTCAATGGAGAAAACAACAACAATAACTAACACACTCATACCTCTGCACTAGGATTCACTGTGTCGTAGATGACATAAACACAGAAACACAAGACAAGCACTCAACCCGAGAACAAACATCGTGCTCACTACACAAAGTGTGCCCCGGGAATCGATCGTCCGTTCAACTAAGTCACCGTAGAATTGTAAAAGACTGCATCACTTTGCGTGCAAGTGCTTGGCTTCGTGTCATATATTAATTCTATGCCTACAAGGTTTGTTGTCGTTTTGTGTGGAGGCTTTGTTTACGGCTCCAGGCATTTGGAGCGGGGTTTGATTCCCGGCCCCTGTAACTGTAGCATGATTTGTAACATCTCGGGTGACGGACGCAGCGGGTTGTGACTTGGGCCTTCTTATATTCGGTCGGAGAGGACCAAGTCGCATTGCTTATGGGCGGAGGTAACCACATAAAAAAATAACCATGTATCCTTTACAATATATTATGTTATTTAATTATTCAAATGTAAACATACATGTATATATTATAACAACCAGCCTGACATGCATAATTTACATTTTATATTAAAAATTATCCATTCATGATATGTATATTTTATTATCTTATTAATTTTTATTTCTTATATTTAGTTGACTTGAGTGTCTTTTGCAAGATATGATCTTTTATTGTATTAAATGAAAAATACTTTATTTTACACAATATAAATGAAAAATGTGTGCATAAGACACCGTACAATAAGTCTTATCGCTATAAAAAAATTCTTATTAATTGCTTTATATAATGGTAATCGATTTCTGGCCGTAGGTTAAGTTTTTATGTAATTTATTTTTATATATAAAGAGCTGTGAGTTTCTTAAAAAATAAAACGATTTCTAAGAGAGTAAAAAAATTGGAAAGTATTAACGTAGGTAGGGTCACCACTTACCATCAGGTGGGCCCTTTCGATTTTTCAATCATGTTCATCTCACGTCGAGCTTAGAATAGCCCCCCAGTAGAATTACCTTGTTGATAGCAAAAATGGAAATCACTTTGAAATATTTGAAACCTTGAAGTTATTTTAAAGTGTGCCAATTTGATTTGACCTCGGAAATAAGGCATGCTGCCTGGGTTTAATAGATTCATATTTATAATTTATACTTCAAGTAAATCACACTAATATTTGAGATTAATAGGCGAAAGTTTGTATAGATGTGTGTGTGTGTATGTTTGTTACACCGTCACGCTCAAATGGATGAAATGATGGATGAAATTACCAGGATAGCTTATATCAAGAGAAGAGTGAATAAGTATTATCTAGGCCAGCGTGTTACATCTTCGACCGCATCATCACTTACCATCAGGTGAGATAGCGGTCAAACGACGGCCTATAATGAATAAAAAAAAAAACACAGCCTTTTTTAATCCCGGAAATCAGCAGTGTTCCCGTGGGATGATCAAATAATTCAAATATGTTTGTTACTTAACTACCCCCAAACGGTTTCAGCCTTAAAGATGAAAAAAAATATTTTTTTTTTACTTCTCCTGGTGAACTTTGCACAAGTTCTACTGCTACTTTTTATTGCTATTTAGCATCACTACAAAATTGATTTTGAGGGTATCGCAGGGAACTGGACTTTTGATCCCGGAAGAGTGAAGTGTTCTCGTGGGAGGACCAAATAATTCAGATATTATGTTTGTTATTCAATTACGCTAAAACTTTTTAACGGATTTGGACAAAATTGTTACAAGATAACTTTTATGGGCGGAGATAATCATCTCTATCATTACAGAAGTATAAAAAAAACAAGATATGACTGTGTGTTCTTTCCATTTCCTGTGTAGTGTACCAAAAACAAATATAGCCTGTCTTGTGAAATATCTATTCGCAAACCGATTCGTATGACGTGATGGCAAACGGCATTACGCTCTTTTATGCCGTGGCATGTCACATCTGACAGGTATCTCGTGACGGCCAACTTTTATTTTTACTCAGCTCGTACGTGCATCCTGTACATGTGCGTGACGTGACATTCTTACTTTGCGATGGTTGAAACATAATCTTTACAATAAGAGTAGCTAAACAATGTAAATTTTGACGTGTCAACGATGCTTGTAATCTGAAGTATGTTTGTTTGAGTGTGACGTTGTAGGCAGAAGCTAGTTAAACCTCTTGAAAGCTGTTGAGACCGAGTGAAAGGCTAAGGAAACGGTCGAGCCTCGGTAGGTACCGTAAACTCAGGTCGTTGCGCTGCGAACCTAATTGCCCTTACAACTTTTTGTGCTTCAGAATTGATAGAACGAGCTGGCAGCTGTTAAGTTGTTACTGGCGCCGATCCCCCCCACCAAAGTATGACAAGATCCAAGTCGCCCGTCACCCAAAGTCAAAAATGTTTATTACGGTTGATATTTTATAAATGCATTGCAACGTCTTTTTTCATCTACAACTTCAAGCTTTTTTATTGTAAAGTAAAGCGTTAGTTAAACCTAAAAACTTCTTTGTCAAACTTCTTTGTTTTTCTTTGGTTTTTTTTTCTTTGGCTTTGAAATTGTTCCGTTGTTTTCAGGGTTACCATCATCAAAATGAATTTGACAAAGAAGTTTTTAGCGCTGCTCTGTGATAAGTTTTTGAATAGATTTTGATGAAGCATGTTTAAACATATTTTGACAAGTTGACAATGTATTTCATTACCGCCTAATTAAACCACTTAATGATGTCTGTTAGTGGCCATTCTTCTTATAAACATAAAAATTAATCCCTATTTCCCTTGGTTATGGCATCACGCGTAAACGGCTGGAACAATTTTGCTAATTATTGTCAGAAGAAGGTTCATATGAGAGAAAAAATTAAGAAATTTGCGTAGAAAACTTCCGGAAAACCGCAGCCAGTCTTCTTATAAATAAAGAAAGAGGCTTTGCATATCAAAAAATGTTTTAAATACAATTATTCAAACAATTTCCTGTGCACTCCGAAATTTTCACTTTCATGACTCATTTGTAAACTGCAATATTTACATTCCGAATGATTTTATTACATAAACAAATATTTTAGTCACGTACAGAGCGAGGTGTGACTCGTAATGTCAGTGACCGAAAAACCAGGCCAGTTCAGGAGAACGGAGCTCATCATTCAATTAGCCAAATTCATTAGAATTTCAAAGTCCACACAAATAAGACAAAGGCTTACTCACCATACTCAATGATCACACTTATAAACGCTAATGTTTCTATGTGTGTCAATGTATGTAAATATGTTTGTTACTCCTTCACGCTCCAATGGCTCAACAAATGAGGATGAAATTTGGTACCAGGATAGCTTATATCCTGGATTTACACATAAGCTACTTTTGATCCCCGAAAACAGCGGGTATCACCGCGTGGCTAGTTATACCATAATCTAATACTAATATAATATTTTCAGCATTCAATACTTATACCTTATACCAGGGACTCCAAAATTTTTTTTTTTTTACTGTTACGCCATTTCTTTGCTACTCCCCCTACAGCAGCTGACATGGTTATGAGCTTCAACTAAACCTAGCTAAATCTAGGTCGCTTGACTGGTCTATAACCTAGGTAATAAAACGGTAAGGTGCTCTTTCCAGCTAATTGGAGTTCTAGCCATTACCAGTATTAGTCCAGGTCAATCTAGTTACCTCGTTAGCACAAATAGTTCAGGTTTCCATACCTACTACAATCAGGCTAATAATTTAGTATTTAAATAAATATTCCTTTTTAAGTTCTGTTCATATATGCCGAAGAACTGATAACCGCTGGGGTAGACGAGTTCTTGAGTGGAGACAGCGTGTAGGCAAACGTAGAGTAGGGCGCCCCCCGGCCCTGGAGACACGACTTGCGGAAGGTGGCTGGCGAAGAGCCGAAGACCGTGCGCTTACTTGGAGAGACCTATGCCCAGCAGTGGACTAATATAGGCTGATGATAAAGTTCTGTATACAACGCGTTCTGTATGGAATTTTATGTTTACATGTGAGTGTAAAATTTGACGTGTCCAAACGATACTTGAGATCTAAAGGAATAAATGAGTTTGAGTTTGAGTTTGTCCACGCGGACAAAGTCGCGGGGTACAGCTGGTTATCAAATTAAAGTTGGTTTTGCTACGCATTTCCAAATGGTATCGAACAAAGGCGGTTTTTCTCGGGAATGTTGAATAGTTTCATTTCAGAATAACATTTGTATTGAAACTCGCAACGTAAACAGTAAATAAAGTCATCACAGTTTAAGTAAATAAAGGTATTTTAAATTCCAGTGATAGTGACGACAGGAGGTTCAATGTTGTAATATATATTTTTTATGTATGTTCAACGATTTCCCTGCTATTTATCAACAGCCTTGGAAAAAAAAAATTCTGTTTAAAAGGATATGCTTTCAGATTTGTCCCGTAGAATTTCTATCAAAATCAGTTATTACTACGTCTTATTGTATCAGAGATAATTATGACGTTATCACGTAAAATTATCGTCCGTAAACCGACTTTACATACAGCCAATTTTTTATGTATATTCACCAATTCTTCTGCCATATTATAAAAAAGAATATTCCATAGATTTTCATCAAAATCGGTTTAATAGTTTGGTTTTTAAATCAAAATAACTGGAAAAAATATGTCATCCACGTAAATGAAATTCCGTATTTTGCTACTTTGAAAATATATTATAGAAGTCGGTTTATTTTCGATTTTTAAATCAGTTTTTTTTTTACCACGTTAAAACACTCATACCTCTGCACTAGGATTCCCTGTGTCGCAGATGGCATGGACACACACAGAAACACAAGACAAACACCCAAGACCCGAGAACAAACTTCATGCTCACCACACAAAGAGTGCCCCGGCCGGGAATCGAACCCGGGACCCCTCGCTTCGAAGGCAGGGCTACTACCAACTAAGCCATGGAGTCGTCGACTAAGCCACGGAGTCGTCACGGAGTTACATGTTTTTTTGTCTGTTCTTTATACTCTGTGCAAGTATAGCCAAGCCAAGTTCGTCCGGAGAGGTACTGCCCCACCTGGTAATCTGCCGCCAACCATTAGTGCTCGCACTGTGTTCCAGTTTAATTGATGATTGCCGGTGAAATCACATGCCCATGAGACGTAACAACCCCGTCACGTCACGTAAGTCGTATTGCTGTTATTATGGGTGGATGTTTCACCTTCAGATCGTTCCATCAATCTCGTCACATAAAAAAAAATGTTTTACACTGTGATTACCATATAAGGAGAAGCATCCGAAAACCTCAATTATAGTTTAATAGACGTTGGTAAGCGGATGTTGGTAATCCGTTGTCTGTTTTGGAATTCAATAGGCGATTACTGTTATTATTATTGAAATAGTTTGACCATGGGTACTATAGTATTACTAGCTGTGCTCCAAATGATACTTGAGATCTAAAGGAATAAATGAGTATTGGGGGGGTCCAGTTGCTCGCGTCCGTAGGTGTGTACCCTTTGATTCCCTACACGTACCCCCTGGGTGGTGCTAAAGGAGCAACCAAAAGTAGCAGTAGAACTTGTGCCAAGTTCGTCCGGAGAGGTACTGCCACCACATCTGGAATCTGCCGCCAAGCAGTAGTGGTTGCATTGCTGTGTTCCGGTGGAAGGGTGTGGTTGCCGGTGAAATCACATGCGCATGAGACGTATCATCCCCGTCTCGGGTGATGGACGCAGCGGGATGAATGCGACTCAGTAAAGATTTGGATCTCATACTGAGTCGCGCGCATTACTGTTGTCATGGGCGAGGGTCACCACTTACCATCAGGTGGGCCCCTCAGCTCGTTCCGTCACAAGTTTACATAAAAAAAAAAGACTTTGACTTCGGCTTTGACTTTGGAGCATGTAATCATACATTGCGTAGCCACCAAAGAAATCAGGGTAAGAACAGGCTTACAGAGATTAATATGATCTGATTCACCAGATGAAACGCTGAAGCAGTGCTGCCAACAACCCAGAGTCCTCCGGTACATGTGTTATCTTGATTGTAATGCGCATAACGTTTCGGTATTATTGATGTTTCGGTACTCTAATGTACTTATTATGTCAGTTCATACTTTAGATTCTGTCTGTTTTATTTTTGTATATCTAGCGAGCCGTCTCCGCAATGTAGGTCGTAGCTTCGATTCCCACCCAGGACAAGCGTGTTGGGATGGCTGGGTTAGGGTACAGTTAAACGGGGACAATGCACAATGCAATGGCTTAGTAGGTATTAGTAGTGGTAATGCCTTAGAAGCGACGGGTTCAATTTCGGTTCCCAGCCGTACACAGAAATGGTGAGCATGAAGTTTGTTCTCGTGTCTTGGGTGTTTGTCTTGTGTGTCTGTTTGTCCATGCCATCAGACACAGGAAAACTTTTTTTTTTCGTGGGGAAAACCTTCATCGGTACCCGCCCCCCCTTGGGGACGTTGGACGGGTTATGCCGGATTCTTACCGGCTAAAAACCCCACGGTCCCTTCTAGACGCCCATTGCTGGGGCTACGGGAACGGCTTGCACTCTTCCGCGGCGACACAGGGAACCCTAGACCTGTGTAAAAGTTTTTTTTCATCCATCGTAGTCGATCAGTCGTAGATTAGTCAATATCATGTTTTTTCCTTTTAAGTTCTCTTGTTTAATTAATCTAGAATCATTTGCATTACTAATGATTTGACATCCGTTTTTCACGGCCTACCAACCATAAACAACACATGACTCAGAGCCTCGCCGACCTTAGTATGAAAAGACCCAAGTCGCATCGCGTTGCGCCCGTCACTCCGAGACGGATGTAACATCTCATGCGCCTGTAATTTCACCGGCACCAAAAAAAAACAACCAAAAATAATAAAAAAAAATATTTAGTCAACTCATCCCGCGGGATGAGTTTAGAGCGGGATTAGTTGACTAAAGAGCCCAAACAGGAAAGCCGTGGGAATACATTGCAAAGGTCTACGAGCCAGCAAAATTGTTTGTTATCTGCCAATCGAGTACTCTTTGTGTAGATATGCTACTTTGTATTTAAGTGTTTCAATAAATCAGGTAATTCGACATGGATTGTGATAACAGATACTATCAGATCCATGTACTACCAGATCTTTTAGATCAATATATACATACATACATATACATATGTTTTGCTTGAATCACGGTTCCACTTAAAATCTAGAGGTACTTTTTAACCAAACTCAAAGTCAAGATCTTTAGTTCCGTTCGATTTTTAAAAATTACTTTGAAACGTCAATTTTTATAATATGGTTTAGTTTAGTGTTTTTGCGTTTTTAAACCTAAGGTTAGAGCTTTTTCAAACCCTATCCTACCCTCCATGGGGAATAAAAAGCAACAAATAAAGTATGACTTGTATTCTCATTTCTAATACTTCTTGTCCATCTAAAGGTTGTCTGTAAGAGATCGCTTTATAGCGATAAGACCGCCCACTGCGTCACCTATTTATTAATTAAGATTTCTAGTTTTAAACTATTGTTATCTTTTTGGTGTGCAATAAAGTGTTACCTATCTATCTACTTTCTTTTCGCGAGCATGATCTAAATCTAAATAACATTTTCCTTATTACAATACTATGAAACAGATATAACAAAAGATTTTGTTTGTCGTAGAGCAGAAACTCATTTGTTCCTTTAGATCTCAAGTATCGTTTGAACAAGTCAAATTTTACACACACAAGTAAACATACTAGTAAGCATTAATGTGTCACAGGAGCTTAGGCACATTACATGCATACAGATATGTCAAATTACAAATAGTTTTCATGTTTTAGCTAGTCTTATGTGTTAAGTTTACGTCTGTTCCAACCCTAACCGATCAACCCGAGGGGAAGAAACAGCAAGAAACTTCTCGGAGACAGTATTATATGTGTGCGAATGTAGTTCTGCGTCTAGAGTCTAGCAAATTCATTCCCAAGCTTTTTTGTCATCTAGGTAATCTGATATTTTATAGTAACCTTTTGAAACAAGTTTACGTTTTATAAAACTTTTATATTTCTTTATTGAAAGTAATTGCTTTTCGCTCAGGATTTTGTTAAAGAAGCGAGCGACATCCCAACATGGAGTTTTATCATATACACAGATATTAACTGAGTAAGACGCTTTCTTTATGAAATTATTCCATAAATATGATTTACAAAGATATAAATCATATTTATGGAATAATTTTTGAAGTTTGGTAGCATTCTGAGGAAGCTTGTTAAAGAAGCGTATACAATTTCCCATAAAAGATCCATTGACTTTTTGCAACCGAAACCGACTTAAACCTTTCGGTTGAAGCTTGGAGGAGCTGAGTCTCATTACTGTTGTAATCGCCGGGGGTCGCCACTTACCACCAGTTGGGCCCTCAGCTCGATCTGTCACTTACTCACATAAAAAAAAGAAAAATCATTTACTCGAGGGATAGCGACATACGTTTGATTACTTGATAAGCCTATCTCACCAAATATTCGCTAAAAACAAAAGCTTGAAAAATATATTGAGTTTTCAAAGATATATATATCCAATAGACCCAGAGACCTATATCCGCTGAATTTCTTTTTAATTGTTCTGACATCTATGGGACCCCTAATATTGAAACATAGTTTTGTTTCACTAAATCGTTACTTTAGCAGTTCATAGAACCACAAAAATTTTCATGAATAGGTGCTTATATATTTTCATGAATACTTATAATTCGTGATAATTATCTCTGAGTAAAATTGCAGTGAGATGGACAAACGGTCAGGTGGACATAGCTAAAGTATAGTTAAGGTTTCCGCTTTTGCCATTTGGCTACAGAACCCTGCCTAAATATGTAGTTATTCAAAGAATATCGTTGCCCGTTCAATAGATAGAAATGTGGTATTGATTTAGTTCGTCCATAAATGGAAGCCAATTTTAGCATCGCGTAGGCGGAATTCTCAATGGGAATCGACAATAGTCTAGTCTACAATATTTTTAACCCAACCCACCGCAGTTGCACCGACTGTCCCAAAATAGGGCAGTCTCCAAAGTTCCACATCCGCAGTCTGGGGGAAAGAGGGCTCATTGCGACAGACAGAGAGAGGTACAATGACCGAGATCGATGTTAGAGCGGCGCCGCAATAGGTTTTTGTCCCGCTCGCCACCGGTTCGCGTGCACCGAGAACGTACCGAGGCTTCCCTTCACGCACGCAACGCACCGAATGAACTCTGATGTAACATAAATTTTACAAAAAACCGCGCATTTTTCCTTACAAAATGGTTTCGTAAAGCTAGAACACTGCCGAAACTGACGACGAAGCTCGAGTAATGTACAATTTGTTGAGTTAAATAGATTTATGATAAGATAACTTAAATTTCAAACAAGGAGACATAAAAATGATTGATATAATTACGTCATAAACAATTCGGAATCGATTGGTAATATCGAGTTCACAAAGTGAACAGCTGTGTGCTGCTTCGGCCCGCGTCGTCTTTGTTCGTTGGCAGAGCACGCTGGGCTCTGATGAATCAGTGTGTTCGCTACTCCACTCGCGTCGCGCGTTCATACTCGGCTCGCCAGCCAGTGGTCCAACAACTGCTACCGAGGGCACTCCGCCACGAGCCAACCCACATTTAATTTGGTCCTTTGTTGTGCGTATTTTGTATATTAAATTGATGTGTATTGTGGCGTGCGCGGGTGCTAGTGAAAAAAGTGTTTAATGTTGACATCTGTTACCGTGGATTTGCCCTGTCAAATTGATACGCAGGTAAGAATTATTGTTTATTTCTTTTTGTTAGCTGTTCTGTGGATAATTTTTTGATTTTGTTGTGAATCTATAAGTAAATTTTAGCTACAAAACGTCAGGTTTTCCATATTATTCCATTTAACATAGGTATTCCATAATTAATAGTTTCGTGGCTTTTTAAAAAGGCTATAATTAGTGTGTATAATTTACTTGTGTGTAAAATTTGACGTGTCCAAACGATACTTGAGATCTAAAGGAGTAAATGAGATTGAGTTTGAGTTTGAGTCATATATAGGACTGTTGATGCATAAGTAAGTAAGAGAGAATACTTGGCGATTTTATTGTAAATTCTCTTCGCAAGTAGAGATCACTCTACAATATCTTAAAGGTAAGATGAAAAATGCATTATGTAGTTAAATAAACATGCAAAGGTTGTATAGATGAGAACATATTTTGTATTATTTAATAACTACGAAACTATTGACATGAATTGTTGGTTACCTACCTAATATCGATCGTTGATTCCTACACTTGTATGGTGAGTGAGTAGACTAGAGCGATTTATCAAATCAAATGTTTGAAGCTAAACAGATTTAGGAAAAGATTCAACTTAAAAAAAAGAATAATACTATCAATTATCAATAGAAATCTGATTCTCGTTTGATTCAAATCAAACTCAAACTCATTTATTCCTTTAGATCTCAAGAAGGTATCATTTGGACACGTCAAATTTTACACATGCATGTACACATATTCGTGAGCATATAACGTGTCATAGGAGCTCCTTAGGCACGTTACATGCACACAGATATGTCAAATTACAGACAGTGTTCATGTTTAAGCTAGTCTTATTTGTTAAGCTTACGTCTGTTCCAACCGTAACCGACCAACCCGAGGGAAAGAAACACTAGAAACCCCTCGGAGACATTTTTACATGTTCGCGAATATGGTCAAGAATGGAATGAATCTGATATTATAAAGTAATCTTTTAAAATAATTTTACGTTTGTTTAAAGTTTTAAATTTATCGATTTACATTAATTTTATTTCGCTCGGGATTTTAAATAAACTTATTAGTGCAAGCTAATCTACTTCATTAACTGACTTTAAAAAAGGAGTTTCTATGTTCCACTGCATATCTTTTTTTTAATGTAATTCACATATTTCTTCGCCATTTATCAACCGAATTGGAAAATTATTTTTTTATTTGAAAGAATATGCTTTCATTTCGTTCTCAGAATTTTTATCAAAATCAAAATAGCTTCCAAAAGTAAGTTAGGTATTTGTATATTACTAGCTGTGTTCCCCACGACGACGCCGCGCGCGTGGAATATAATTTTTTTTGCGCGAAACCCTTTTTCTTTTTTTTTCTTTTTCTTACTCTTTTTTTCTTTTTCTTAAATAAAAGGAGCTTGTTACTACTTATAACATCGTTTAGGTATCTGCCAGTGACAGCCCCGTCAAAATCGGTCCAGCAGTTTCGGAGATTGGACGGAACAAACAGACAGACAGACAAAAAATTCATAAACAATTATTTTTTTTAATGTTCTTCCAAACATTTAATATTTGTGATGATAACTTGACATTGAGTAGGTTTTACCGATCTGTCAATATTGATATAGCTACCATAAACTACGCAAACTTCTTTCTTTTCGTGTGAATCAGTGGCCAACTGTAGTGTCGGAGTTTCAAGCCGCCCGAAGGCCTCCGACATAACATATCGAGTACGATCGATACATATCGATAGTGAGTACATCACGGAAGCAGTTCAAATGCCGCCAAATCGTCACCCATCCAAGTACTGACCGAGCGCACCGTTGCATAACGTATGATCTGCAAATAACGTCTAAGCAAGCTTTATCCTTTTTCACTTAAAATTACCCCCTTTGTTACAAAAATATCAACGTAAATATATCATATTACCCAAAGAAAGGATAAAATATATATTTGAATTTACATTCATGAATAAAAATGCTCACGTTACTCAAGGAATGCTTTAGGAAGGTCAAAGGCAAATTCAATTTCTGAAAGAATTACCTCCAAACGAATCGAATAAGAGGGTAATTTTAATATTATACGTATCTTAGTCACGTATCCGGTCTTGGACACTACAAGTTAGATATATACATACAAATATTCACGTCTTTTCCCCTGAAGGGATAGGCAGAAGCTCCTAAAGCCTTGCTAAGGAGATTATTATTCGTGTTACCGAGATATTTACCATGATTTGTGAGTTTTGTTGACTCCCGATATTTCGACGCAGTTACATGCGTCATGGTCCCGGGCAAACTGAAGTCTTTGCGAAGTGGAGTGTGCAAAATTACATATCGGTCTACCCTCTTGCGCACTCGTTTTGTACGTTCGACCACGTCGCCGCTACCACCGGTTTCGTTTTCACTTTTAATTCGATCTTGCTAAGGAGTTCTATATGCTCACGAATATGTTTATATGGACGTAGAAATGTTGTGTCCAAACGATACTTAATATCTAAAGGAATAAATGAGTTTAAGTTTGCCATTTTTCAATATGTGTGAAGACCACCATGTGATCGTAGGTAGACGTGACAATTGGTGAGTTAATCGCCGCCATTATTTTTCCATAAGAAAAACTTAATTTAATAAAATCAAAATGCATAATTAGGTTCATAAACTCTACCTTGCTCTCTCTTGTATGTATTACGTTTCCACCCATTCCCTTGCACTAGGATTCGAAATTCGTTCGTGGCATAGATAAGATAGGTACACAAAAATCCAATTCTGAAATATAAGAAGACTAAAGTCGCATTGCGTTGCACCCGTGTGCCTGTAATTTCACCGGCACCCACACCCTTCCTACGGTAAGTGTGCACACCAACGCGCCACGGTTCAAAATAGGAGTATCGAAAATAGGTAGTTTAAATAAAACTGGAACAACTCAATTTAACCTCGGGAGCAACCAGTTGCTCAATCGCTGGTTGTCAGCTCCATGATCCAAATTAAACTCATCTGCGCACGCGCCGGTAAAGTAGGACAAATTTATATATCGTTGTTAAATATTATGGCGAAAGCGTTTTTTAAAATAAACTGAAATTACATTCGCATGAGACGTATCATCCCCGTCTCGGGTGATGGACGCAGCAGGATGAATGCGACTCAGTGTAAGATCCAAATCTTATACTCGGTCGCATTATTGTCATAGGCGGGGGTTGCCACAAGAGATTTTTGACATTGCAAAGTTTAGAGGTACGAGAGTAAACGTTTATTTATTTAAAATTACCGTTATTTATACATTATTATTGCGTAACTGCACGAACTGGCTCAAGTCAATATCAACTCCGACCGGTTTGACAGGTCAATCTGATTCTGATTGCATTGTCGAAGATGGCCAGCATCCTTGCAACATAAGCCTTGAAGTTCCGATTTCTTAAGGAAGTCGTAAACGTTTAAAATTTAACATTAACAATAATAATAAATACTAGATGCTGCTGTAAAGGGGCAATATCAAGCTTACCTTACTTATGAATCCGTCTGATATCAAATGGTGGAGGAATTGACAATGCCAAATGCAGTTTGTATGGTCAACTACGATTCGGAGTTTTGAAGTTGACTGCGACACAGCTTGGATTCAATGTTTCTAAGCGTTTTTACATTTAACATAATTCAATAACAATTACACTATAATCGTTGGAATAAAATCAATCGTTTATTCGATATATTTTATTCTGGCAACTATTCTTAGGGAATGTTATTTGGCTTTGGCGGAAACGCTCTGTGATTGGTCGCCTATTGTCGATCAATCTCAGTTTCCGATGGCGATACGCCGACGAAATGGAGGACGAAAAACATGTTGGTCTGTGTGGCGTTTCGCTTTTGGCTTTCAGGCTGTGAACACCAATACAATTGCAGTGGAGTAAGTCTTCTCTTTCCCTGGCATCGTCTTATCCCTCGGTAATTTCTGCTGCAGGTAATGAAATTACACTTGTTAATTTAAGACATATCGGTTTCCTCACAACTGTCTTCACTGTTTTAAAAACGTCAAAATCTTTTGGTGGACGTCTAGATTAGGACTAGCATAGGATAAAATAGTATTAGGACTAAAGCAGCGTTTGTATGAAATCTATCACATTAAACAAAACCCTCATTAAGACTGTATATATTTCATCAGTTTATGGTAACTGAGGAGGCTTTATAGAGTACCGGAAGTTTACGTTAAGCGGAAATGTAACTGAGAATAGAAGCAAGAAAATAATTAAATATTGTAATCTTAATAATGTCTGTCTCTTCATTGGTAATTTATACACTAGCTTCAGGAAATTAGTGCGAGATTAAAAAGCTAATACGGTCAGAAAAGAAGATTAATTTTCATTGCATTTATAAGTTACATAGTGTAATTACAATCGCTTGGAAATTATAACCGAGTATTGACAATGATTCCTCAGGCAGGTGTAGGTGAGTCCGAGGTTATCCTCGCATCTATAGGTCATTAGCTTACCGATTGTGACTATTAATACCATTACCTTGAATGATACGAACTGCAGATTACAATCGGAGTCATTATAATAACATAAATAAAATCGAATGGGATATAATTTATTTCAAATAGTTGAAAACGTCCTTTATCGATAAACTCGTAATTTTTATATATATATGACTATTAATTAAATCTATAAATCTGCGAGTCTGTGTCAGCTTTTTCTTCCAAAAATGCTGCCTTTATTTGATTCTAGTGACATCTGCCAATCGTGATTGGGCTCCCGTGGTAGATTTTGACGGGATTTTCACTGGTAGATAGCTGATGTTAGAACAAGTAACTTGGCTACTTTGTAGAAAAATAATAATTAATTAGGATTCCGCGCAAAACATGTTAAATTCCACGCGGATGAAGTTTCGGGAACGGATATTAATAATACTAATAATAGGTTACGAAAACATGAATAAAATCTATTCATATTAATTTGGAGAAAAGATTCTAACCAAAATGTGGTAACCGAACCAGAATCAGAACCAGAAATGTAAAAATAGAATGGTTTCAATTCGTCTATTTCAGATACAATTTCTAAAGGCTATTTCTACGTAGTAGACTACAACGCGGAATGGATATTTTTGGAAACATTTATACTAATTCATAATATGAATACATACAGATACTATTGAGAGAAAACAATAAACACTCACAACCTTCTTGTCTTTTCGCAAAAGTTTTCAAGTCTCTAGTGTTCAAGTCTCCGACATGTCTAACTCAACATCCGATGCAAGGGTCGACTTCAAATCCATTAAACCACTAAAAAGTTGTTCAACTTAGATGTTCTTTGCTATCTTTAACTTAGATGTTCTTTAACATTTTTAACTGAGATGTTCTTTAACATTTTTAACTTATTTGTTCTTTACTATCTTTAACTGAGATGTTCTTTAACATTTTTAACTTATTTGTTCTTTACTATCTTTAACTGAGATGTTCTTTAACATTTTTAACTTATTTGTTCTTTACTATCTTTAACTGAGATGTTCTTTAACATTTTTAACTTATTTGTTCTTTACTATCTTTAACTTAGATGTTCTGTAACATTTTTAACTTATTTGTTCTTTACTAATTTTAACTTAGATGTTCTGTAACATGTTTAACTGAGATGTTCTTTACTATCTTTAACTTAGATGTTCTTGAAGGTTTGCCATGAGCGCGTTCATATTCTTCAAATAGGAACACACGTATGCGTGTGCAAAGTAACATGAATTGAATGAATTGAAAGGAGTATTCACGATTCATTGTCACAAGCAATTCAACCGTTAGCCGGATTTTATTAGTGGTGGTACCTTTATTATCTTTTCCTTACCGGAGCATCGTAAAACCAAAGGTAGCTGGCACGGACCTATTTCGGAGCATTCATAAAGTTATACGTAACCTTGTACCTTGAATGTTGGATCCGCTACCGGAATAGAATAATACAATTATCTGTCGTGGGTTTTACTGTGAAGCGATCTACGGGAAAATGTGCTTTGGATCTACCACTACCGATCCGGATTGGAGCCCAATCCTGATCGGTAGTTGTCACGTCTTCGAATTTTTGGTTCTAAGACATTTCGGTTTCCTCACGATATTGTTTATATGTAAATAAACACGCACAGTTTCAGCGAGACTTCCGAACAGCAATTCATTTTTATACAGATTTTGGGTGTTGCTATTATTAAACTGTGTGATGTATTCGCTCGGGATATCACATAGCAGGGATGTGATTATATATGATCATCGGATATGAATCACGCAATTTGTCGGCAGTGGGGCGAAAAAATTGGGTTACGTCGTTACTCACCCATTGTATTCGTGATATTTGACGCATTGATATTTGACTCTACTAGCATAACTACATCCAAAAACATGATTATATTCATATCCAGCCTCTAATGTTCCCACTGCAGGGACACCGGCCTACTCTCGATAATTGAGAGTGAATGGGCTTTGATCTATCACGGGAGCCCAATACGGATTGGTAGATATCACATGTCTTCGAATTTTTGGTTCTAAGACGTACGTCTTAGAACTAAAAATTCGGTTTCCTCACGATGTTTTCCTTCACCGTTTCGAAAACGTGTTATATATTTATATACTTTCATGTTGTTAAACATTTTTTTTTATCTCTTTGTCTGCCTGTATGTTTGCTCCGGTTAATCTTCAAAACGACTGGACCGACTATTAAGGGACTTTCACTGGGAGATAGCTGATGTTATAAGTAGTAACATAAGCTTTTCGAAAAGGAATAAATAATTAGGGATCCACGCAAAAAAAAGTTAAATTCCACGTAAGCGAAGTCGCGGGGAACAGCTTGTTAATAATAAAATTATTGCAAAAATAACGAAGACATTACAGAAGGCGTGACAATTACATTAAACAGTAGTTAGTATATGTTAATTGATAACGCATACTAATCTACTCGCAAGCATAAAATATGAACATTAATGTAACACGATTACAGAAACATTTTAAGTACCTATTAGATGCTAAAAAACTATTTATAAATGTTAATAGTTTGAAAATAAAATAAAAAGTCATTTTTATTATTATTATCAACGAATAAAATTTTTTTTTTCTTTAATACGAAAGTGGAAAACAAATTTGTATTATAAATTATTTTTCAAAACTGTTAATTACTTAACAGAGTAAACAACTTATTCTTGTTAATTTTTTGGTTAGACAACGGAAGGAAAATGTTATTATATTAAAATTTTAGAATTTACAATGTAAAACGGATCATAATCGCGAAAAGGAAGTAATCTTTCCATTAGGGTTTTTTTTTCTTGTCCATGGAAAGTTAGAAAGGATTTGTAATAGCTTTCGTACCAGCCTCTTATGTTCCCACTGCAGGGACACCGGCCTACTCTCGATAATTGAAAATGAATGGGGTTTGATGAATGGAGCTCAATCCGGATTGGTAGATGTTACGTCTTCGAATTTATGGTTCTAAGACATGCCGGTTTCCTCACGATGTTTTCCGTCACCGTTTCGAGAACGTGGTAGCGCCAACACTAAGGTTACGTATAGGAACACAAATATGCCTATATTAAGTCTAGGTCTCAAGTTCCGTGCACTATCATGAATATTAATCAAATAAAATATATCTGATACTACGCTCCACGAAACCTTTTCGTTTGAGTTGGATAACTATTTATCATGATGGAACATTCCAAAAAACTTCCTGCCATTTCTAAAAATTATTCAAATGACAAATGTCCAAATGATACTTGAGATCTAAAGGAATATATGAGTTTGACTTTGACTTTGACTTTGACTTTGACTTTGAATTTGACTTTGACTTTTACTTTGACTTTGACTTTGACTTTGACTTTTACTTTGACTTTGACTTTGACTTTGACTTTGACTTTGTTTCGAAATTGTAATTTAGCCTCGTAGATCAGTTGGTAGAAGTGTGGAGGCAGTACTTCTCAGGGCGAACTTTGCATAAGTTCTACTAACAAAATAAAAGTAAAATTCGTCGTTTTTCAAATTATTTACAATTGAACAACTGCGAGGAAACTGCGTTGTATATAGTCTGTATACGGACATAAACTGCATTATTTCGTTGGCACCACTGCAAGGGCCGGGTCAGTGACCCCGGTCAAGGGATCCCTAGCTAGCAGACTTGTCATGGCAGACTTACAAAATTGAATTTGCGACCGTTTTTAACCGACTTCAAAAAGGAGGAGAATACCAACCGGATGTTTAAATACTTTTAATAATAATCTATTTTAGGTTTTATAAGAATTGCTCGTTTAAAGTAATAAGATATGGACAAGCAATAAATGTATTGAGTATTGAGTATTGACAAACGTTTGCATTTCTAATATTAGTATGATTTACGGAATATGCAGTATAATGAAACAATTTATTAGCAAATTAGCGTATAGTTTTCAGAGTGCTAACTGGCTAATGACTTGGTAATGAATTTTACCGAACCGTACCAGCCTCTAATATTCACTGCAAGGACATCGGCCTACTCCCGATAATTCAGAGTGAATGGCCTTAGATCTACCACGAGAGCCCAATCCGGATTGGTAGATGTCACATGTCTTCGGTTCTAAGACATGCCGGTTTCCTCACGATGTTTTCCTTCACCGTTTCGAGAACGTTGCACCAATGAGTTTTTCAAGTTAACAACTTATTGTTGCACGTGAGTACACATATATATAGTGACAGAACTCAGAACCGTCAAATATCAAAACATCTTTACAACCATTTCCGCAGACAAAATTTCGTAAACATGTTTTGTTATTAATGTGTTGTCATACAGACAATAATTTTTCATCTCATAACAATTGTTGTATATCTCAAGGCGTAACCCATTTATCATACTAGTTGCGCCCCGCGGTGTTACCTGTGGTTTTAAGGCTACTTTTGATCCCGGATATATGCTATTCTGGTGCCAAATTTCATCCAAATCCGTCTAAGCGTGAAGGAGTAACAAACACACAAAAATACACATTCTTTCGCCTTTATAATATAAGTGAGATTACCCAAAGTCAAATTCAATTTCAAAAACCTTTCTCCTTTGATCTTTTATTAATTTTACTTTTTAATAAAAATGTACATACGAGGTCACGCGTTCTGGTTACAAGTTTAGCGCTTGTTCAAACCCTAGCCGTCCCTCCAGATCCAGCAAGAAACCTCTAATGGAAGGATTACTTCTAGAACAGTCCAGAATAGAAAACATAATATCTAGGCGTACAAAGAGAAGTGGCGGGTCCGAAGTAGCTGAGATCGCTCCCACGGGAGGCTTAAAGGTTACAAGTTTAGCGCTTGTTCAAACCCTAGCCGTCCCTCCAGATCCAGCAAGAAACCTCTAATGGAAGGATTACTTCTAGAACAGTCCAGAATAGAAAACATAATATCTAGGCGTACAAAGAGAAGTGGCGGGTCCGAAGTAGCTGAGATGGCTCCCACGGGAGGCTTAAGGAAATCAATTTACAGTACCTTCTCATAAGGATGGCTGTTTATGTCTTTCGTCCCTCCGTCCATTACGTACTTTATTAAGCTTTTCCAGAAACTCGGGAAAATCGACACTCTCCCTCAAGATAACATATTTTGAAAATCCCTCGGGATATACATACTGTTACTTACCAGTAACTAGATAGATGACAATTTATTGCGCACCAAATAAAGATAATAATCGTTTAAATATAGAATTCTTAACTAATAAAGAAGTGACGTGGTGGCCCAGGGGCACAGACGCCGACTTTCAATCTGAAGGTCGCTGATTCAAAACACGTGCACAAATGAGATTTTTCACTTGAAAAAATTATGTGCTCATTACCACGTTCTCGAAACGGTGACGGAAAACATCGTGAGGAACCCGGCATGTCTTAGAACCGAAAATTCGACGACATGTGACATCTACCAACCCGGATTGGGCTCCCGTGGTAGATCAGAGCCCATTCACTCTCAATTATCGAGAGTAGGCCGGTGTCCCTGCACTGGGAACATTAGAGGCTGGTACGGAAAGAAGTGACACAATGGGCGGTCTTATTGCTATATAGCAATCTCTTACAGACAACCTTTGGGTGGACAAGAAGTATTAGAAATTAGAAGGGGCATTAATGCATCCGTGTTATTGATGAACTTATACTAAATATAATTAAAAAAATCATCAGCTTAAAACTATTAATTTGCCTTCATCTGTTTTATAAGTATGATGGTAATTTTGGACTTAATAATTTCTCATAATATATTAAAAAGTGATAACCTAACAGCTTTTTATTTTTTTTATTGTTGTTGTTTTCTTTCTTTTTAGCTAACAACTACGCTAATCGGCACATATCACTACACAGTATAAAACAAAGTCGCTTTCTCTGTCCCTATATCCTTATGTATGCTTAAATCTTTAAAACTACGCAACGGATTTTGATGCGGTTTTTTTTAATAGATAGAGTGATTCAAGAGGGAGGTTTATATGTATAATACACTAGCAAGTCACCCCGGCTTCGCACGGGTAGTTTCTGATACGACACTGATGCTTTACTAACCGCGCGAAGCCGGGGCGGGTCGCTAGTTTCTTATATACGCTTGTTATTTCTCTATAAGCAAATTTGTAAATTTTTATGAGAAATAAATATCTTAAACCGTAGACAAGGTTGCGTTCGTCTACGTTGTGATGATGTAGTCGATGGTGGCAACAACGCCAAAATCAGGTTCTCCAGTGAAGCCTTCTATGTTCTAACTGGGCTTATTGTGGCCTAGTTTAAACCCCTGAATTTCCGTAGCGGCCACTTGAAACTGGCGCTATTTTCCTTAATCATGACGATGTCTAATCTAATTATCTTTTAGTACCTGGGCGACAGAGCTTCGCTCGCTCAATCGAATTATAATTTTTTATAATTATAATTTAACTAGCGACCCGCCCCGGCTTCGTACGGTTAGTAAAGCATCAGTGTCGTATTAGAAACTACCCGTGCGAAGCCGGGGTGACTTGAATCACTCTATCTATTAAAAAAAACCGCATCAAAATCCGTTGCGTAGTTTTAAAGATTTAAGCATACATAGGGATATAAGGACAGAGAAAGCGACTTTGTTTTATACTATGTAGTGATAGTATCTGAAATTATATTGTAAATTTTTGTGGTACCAATCAAAACCACAAAAATTGACAATATATAGTATAACATCTACCAACTAACCCATGGCGGCTCCATAGCTCAGTTGCCTTCGAAGCGATTCCCGGGTTCGATTCCCGGCCGGGACACACTTGGTGTGGTGAGTATGAAGTTTGTTCTAGGGTCTTGGGTGTCTTGTCTTGTTTCTGTGTCCATGCCATCTACGACACAGGGAATCCTAGGTGTACGAGTGTGTAAACGTTTATTTACATTGAAACATTATGCTTTCAAGCTATGACAACTCCATTACTTATATATTTAGAAAACTATTTACCATCAAAATTGTACTTCATTCATGTAATGACTATTATAAGTACATAATACACAGATGGTTAGCAAGTCTGTTTGTATCGAAAACATTAAAGGCCTTTCAAGTTTTGGAGATGATAAATGGGTTTGTGCTGTTCTCAGAAACTTATCTCACGAACAAGTTCGCAAGGGGTTTATATTGTCAACATCAGGCCCTAAATTCTGCTATTCCGAAAATGTTCAAATTAGCGTCCCAAATGGTATTCTGCGTTGAACAGTGCCGGTTAAAATAATTTAAACGAAGTAATTCAAATTCAAAAATAAACACACTTAAAATTCATATTTAATTTATAAATTTATAGGTTAACACCTATTCAAATTTAAAGTAAATGATAATAATTCATTTAATACGGTATCGTTCTAGTCAAATGTCAATAGTCAATTGTCAATCGCTGTCAAATCAATATAGGAATCGATCCACAGATGTCAGAAACCATTCAGAAATATATATTTTCTATTCATTATAATATGATTGCTCTAGTTTCTAAATGCAATTAACCTGCCAATTTCCAATAAGACATTTACAACCATTTTAATACATATTACTGTAATCAGGAAATCCTGAGTCACGTAACATGTTCATTGACACCTGACTTAAACGAAACTGCAGTTCGAATAGATTGTAAAATTTAAAATTCAAGTTAGATGTATTTTAAACTTGGGCGTTTTATTCGAATTTTAAATTAATAAAAAAATATTATTTGTAGTAAATATTTGATATTATTTGGTGTAAATTAACTGAATAACAGTTAATAGTTTTGAAGACTGTCATTAGCGACGTCAATGAGATGGAGAATAGATTGCAACTTTACACAATTGAACGGAATTGGGGTTAATATTATGATGTTCGTCTTGTTAGAATGGCGAAAAAGTCAAATTCGGCATACAACATATCTAAAACCCTTGAATTTTCCCAGCGGTTAATTGAAACCGACGCTTTTTTTCTTAATCTTTAGTAGCAGTAGAACTTGTGCCAAGTTCGTCCGGAGAGGTACTGCCACCACATCTGGAATCTGCCGCCAAGCAGTAGTGGTTGTATTACTGTGTTCCGGTGGAAGGGTGTGGGTGCGGTGAAATCACATGCGCATGAGACATATCATCCCCGTCTCGGGTGATGGACGCAGCAGGATGAATGCGACTCAGTAAAGATTTGGATCTCATTCTGAGTCGGACGCATTACTGTTGTCATGGGTGAGGGTCACCATTTACCATCAGGTGGGCACGTTCCGTCACTGATTCACATAAAAAAAAGCATACACAGTCCAGCAGCCTATGCCCAGCAATCCACTGCTGGACATAGGCCTCTCCTACCAGCTACCCAAGTCATAGCCCCACCGTGCCTGGGAAGTTATCAGAACTAACAAAAAGTAGTGGCACGGTTGCATAAAGATAATTGTTAACCGTCTAATTAAACAGATGTTGTTTGTGCAACGATAGTAAAATCAGCAACAGTTTTGCAGAACTAACAATGATAAGTCTTATCAGACATGATCTCATTTTATTTGAAGAAATTATGTCTGCCATTTTTTATGATTGTAAGATCATCGAAACAGACGACCTCTCTTAACAGTCTTCTTATAGTCGATCTCACGGAAATGTCCCAGAAAAATTAGGGTCCAAAAATAAGAATGACAAACAGTTCAGTTGGTAGTAGTTTCTGCTTCTGTCCTATCGTTTGTGGGTTCGATTCCCGCCCAGCACAAGCATTTGTGGGACGGTCATGAACGTTTGCTGTTTCTGGGTGTGGTTATCTAATTTATGTATAATAGTATTGTATCAGTTATCTAGGTCCTATAGTACTAGTTATGCTTATACTCTATTTATAACTTTCTCCGATTCGATTCCATTTTGGTTGGCAGTGGGTGTGATTCTTACACAATCATCTAAACTCAGAAACTTTCGCATTGATAAGAATTTGATTAGGCCTATTACTTCATAACTACGTCATCAGCATCTGATCCCTTTTTCTGGGATTTATGCCAATATGTAATACTGTCTGCTAGGGATTATTTATCTACTTAATTCTCGGGTTAGTCGGTTAAGGTGAGGAAGCTGGCTTTCCATCCAACCATTGGATGGAAAGCCAGCGTTTGTACCACTCTACGTCTTTACTGATTGTAGATTATCATTGCTATGGAAACAGATCGTTCGAAGACAGATGAAATTTATCTGTAACTGGAGATACCTCTCAATCAAAATCAATCATGTGCTGTCAGATTCGGGCCGAGTTAGGAAAATATTTTTTAAATTCTTCGTCCAAGCTGGCTAAGTGCGATTTGAATTTACACCAGCTGAGCTTGCCGAAAATTATTATATTAATTCGGAATCTGCGCTATAATGACATGCCTACCTCCTTATAGAGAAAATTTCAACAAGCTACCTTTAATATTATAAGGGATTGATTGAAACTTCCAGCCCCTAAAGTTAAATCAATCAATCAGAATGACGTTGCCATAACTTATCATTCAATTAGTGTTCATCTTCTTCTTATCGTATCAATGTTTCTTACAAGTAAAATGATGTCGCGATAGAGTTTTGCCACCTCAACAGCTCTATTGGTGCAGATCATCCAATGTGCAGGTCGCAGGGCACAGGGGACATACAAGTAAATGGGACATGGACTGAACTGGGGCTCCACAATCGCACCCAGGTGGAGTCTCGCATGCCCCATTTACACAGGTTCTGTCTGCAGCGACCAACCTGAGTCCGGAGTCTGTTAATGGACTTCCAAGTGGACCATGGTAGGTTGTGCCCTGGAGTCTTGCGTAAAATTCTTTTTATTTCTTGAGTAAATGGGATTCAAAATATCATCATATTTTAAATCCCATTTACTCTCGCTTGTTGGGAGTATGCTACCCTGTAGTGCACGGAATAAACTTAGCAAATCGACGATGAGTAATGCTCAGAACATCGATCGTCTTAATGCTATAAACTGAGTCCGTTAACCTAAATCTTACGCTCGTTATGACGCTTCACTGATTACATTTCACGATTTCAGTTCCAGAATTATTTTCCGTTGAAAACAACACTTTGTAGCTCTTGTTATGTAAACAAATCATAACGCAATCAAGACCAAAACGTCTTACTTATTTTGGTCTTGATTACACCAGGGATTTTGTTGCCGTATTGCTATTGGTATATAGCGTTGTCCAAAATCGGTCTTGGTTTTTAAAACGCCTAATTTTAGCAAGACCAAGACAGGCCAAATCTCGTCTTGTTCTTGCATTTGGGCAACACTATTACTCCAGTTGGTCCAGATGCTCGCGTCCACAGATGTCAAACACCCTTTGAGTTCCCAAGCGCAACCTGGGTGGTGCGAAAGGAACAACTCCAAGTAGCAGTAGAACTTGCGCCAAGTTCGTCATAAGTAATTATTTAACTCACCAGCTCTCAATGACTGAACGGATTTGGATGAAATTTGTTATGAATGTAGCTCATACTCTGGATTAACATATAGGCTACTTTTGATCCCGAAAGTCAGTTTTTTCCCATTGTCTCATATTGAATTTTTAACTGCGGGTAACACCGGGGTGCTGGCTAATAACTAATAGAAAAAATTGTATGGTAAATAAATTTATTCTTATTCTAATAAAAATACAACGTAGTCACAGAAGTGAAACTATTACTTTGCCCTTAGTAGCGATTTTTACCCATGTTGTTTGGGACCATTTAGAAGGTACACCTTATTAAATAAAACAAAAATCATCCAACAAGACACCAGATCTGGCGGAGATTAAAAATATTCCTCCTTTTTTTGAAGTAAGTTTAAAATAAGATTGCCCCGCTACGGCCCGACCTACTTCGGATCGCATCGAGTGCCCTGACTCTTATCCATCTTTGCCCTGGATTAAAAACAAGAACATAAAGCACAATAATTGTTTCAACTTGTCCGTTATTGACTTTGACACCAGCTGATCTGCCCTAAACCGGTTTCATTAGAATGGTAATTCAAGAACGGTTTTAGACCACTAAAACAATGCATTAGGCACAAAATGTATTTTGCTTTTTTAGCGTAGTAGCACACGCCGGGTATCCGTTAGTATTTATAATTTATATGTCAGTTTTATAATTCGGTATGTTTTGGAACTCATAACGAAATGTCGCGTGACTTGAAACATTTCTCGTTGATTGCATAAGTCACGCAATTTAGGACGCAACATTTTATGTGCCCAATTAGTACCTACTTTTTTATTTTTAGAAAGCCTAATCGTAATGAATATTTTTCTTATCACTGTTGAGTTGGTAAACCCCAAATACCTAATCAAAGAAAATTAAAAGTATTTTTGGTATATATTCTGGTATTTCTGATATATTTTTTTAAAGGTTCTGCACGGCATTGTTTGTTTTGTTTACGAAGTACCTAACCATGACCTGTTTTTGTTATCTAAATAGAAACTAGGCCCTCCTGGATCTCCGTAGAATGGTATACAGGTCAAGTTTAAGTTACTGTCTTGTCTAACCATATTATATCAACTAGCTGCTCCCCGCGACGTCGTGCGCGAGTTTTTAACAATTATTTTGTGCGTAACATTAATTCCTTATAACATCAGCTAATGAAAATCCCATCAAAATCAGTTCAGCCGTTTCGGAGATAAACTGGAACAAACATATAGATATAAACATTTTTAAATTAGTTTTTTTTTGTTTTACATACCGTATTTTCATTTAAATGTATTTAGTAGTAAGCTGCTATTTTGCCGTGACAAACAGACACTTCAATTTTATTTATTTGTATAGATAGATAGTTTCATAATAATATTTTAACTCCTATTACTCAGATAGCGTTCAGATATACGTTTATATTATATCACTACATAGTATCCCTATGTATGCTTAAATCTTTAAAACTACGCAACGGATTTTGATGCGGTTTTTTTTAATAGCCAGAGTGATTCAAGAGGAAGGTTTATATGTATAATACACTAGCAAGTCACCCCGGCTTCGCACGGGTAGTTTCTGATACGACACTGATGCTTTACTAACCGTGCGAAGCCGGGGCCGTTCGCTAGTTGACAATAAAACCATTGGCAAATCGAATTGCATTTAACCCACAATTTTAGAAAAACATCGCAGGTTTTGGATTAACCAATACTGCTTACCACTCTTTCTTAAGAGATACTTTATGTCAAGAGCGAGACAGAATGATGATCAACCTGCAGAGGATGATGACCCTCCTAAGGATACTTGTAATAATCTCATAAATGTAATGATATCTGATCTTGGACGCGTCGTCTTGGGATCTTATATACTTTCACTCGGAGCTACGCGTGGGGTGGAACTTATTATAGCCTCCATAGCTTAGTATGAAGTAGCCTTCTCTAAGTAAGGGATCTCGGGTTTTGAGCATAGCAGAAGCTAGTATTCTTGTGCTGACCATAGATTTGGTTTCGGGTCTATGTAACCATGGAATCTGATTCATAATTGGATTTCTTAAACGACTTAAGATCCGTAATCTGGTTCCCATAGTACAAGCTAATTTTACAAAAGTATGTATGTAACTTAAATGTCCAGTTGCTCACGTCCGTAGGTGAGGTGACCCTTTGAATCCCTACACGTATCCCCTGGGTGGTGCTAAAGGAGCAACCAAAAATTAGCAGTAGAACTTGTGCCAAGTTCATCCGGAGAGTTACTGCCACCACTTCTGGAATCTGCCGCCAAGCAGTAGTGGTTGCATTGCTGTGTTCCGGTGGAAGGGTGTGTCTGCCGGTGAAATGACATGCGCATGAGACATATCATCCCCGTCTCGAGTGATGGACGCAACAGGATGAATGCGCCTCAGTAAAGATTTGGATCTCATTCTGAGTCCATACACCACTTACCATCAGGTGGCTCGTATGTCCCATATTCCATAAAAAAACTGCCATTAAAATTTATAATCATTTATCTATTGATTTTAAGCAATTGAAGGGAACCATATTTCAATATAGACTGAATAAATGGCTAATTAGTAAAGCTCATTATAGTGTTAATGAATATTTGCAGTTAACACAAGTTAGCTCTTTATTTTTTTTGTCTTTTAATATGTTGTACGTCCGAGAGGACAAACTGTTGTTTCATTAATTTACTTATAAGATCTTTGTATACACAGTTTAACAATAAAATATATTTTATTCTTATTCTATTATTATTATTGGGGCTATGTCAGAAATGTCTTAGAATATTTATTTAATCGGTAATAAATTAGCGTAGGTATATTATTAACTTAACAATATTGTGTTAATTAATAAATATTCATTCACACTTTACTGTTCTTCCTTACTCTACTCATGTAAAGAGGACTTTGGATGTTGTCAAACATTATCCACATAAATACAAGGCTATGAGTGGTATAATAGTACCTGCGTAAATAATATACCTACTACCATTGATTAAAAAGAGGAAGGTTGGTTTTAGCTCTCCGGGCGTGGACCGTTTAAATTAGGTGCATGCACACAATTTGCCTTCATTCGCAATCGGACCGGAGTTTGTGAAGCACGTCAAATACAGGTCAAGTGCATTATAATCTTTCACGCTATAATATGCATAAACCTCTGTTTATCTTTATCTGTAGTGTAGTTTATCTTTAGTGGTGTCTGGTCCTATTTTTGGTAGTGTATGTTCACCAATTTCTCCGCCATTTATCAACCGATTTGTAAAATTATTCTGCTTTCAAATTGGTCCCATGGAATTTTTATCAAAATCGGTTCAATAGTGTGGTTGTTAAATCAAATAACTGAAAAAAAATGACATCCAAGTAAACAAAATTGCGTATATTGCTACTTTGAAAGAATTGTAGTCGGTTTTTATCGATTATAAAATCAGTTATAATACTTGTCTTTGTCTGAAACTGTAGCACTCACAAATTTAATTTAAATTATAATTTACTAGCCGCCCGTCCCGGCTTCGCACGGGGTAGTGACATAACTACAATAGTTGGACATATGCTAACGCGGAGTTTTTTGTAGACATTATGATGTTCTTCAATATTGTTGTACATTATTTTGTTTTTTCGCTAATAGTTTCGGCAGCGCATTCGACGAAAGACATTTTAAGACTCATTTTTCTACACCTTCGGTTACATTGTTCAAATTTTACCAAGGATCCCTAATTTTTTTCAAAATGAAATGTAGCCTATGTCAAATTGGAAGAATGTATTTAGCATTCTATTGGTGAAAGAATTTTTTAAATCGGCCCAGTACTTTTTGAGCCTATTCATTACAAACATACAAAAATAGGTACAAATCTTTCCTCTTTATAATATTAGTGTAGATACATCTTTGTGTCTGACCCAATAAATGAATTGAATTACCCACTGACAAGTAAACCCGAAATATTTATTTGATCTGTCTAATCTGACAGTGTTTAAAATAAGTAGCAGCGATAAAGAAGGTTTAAATATGCATTGTAAGCACTCGACCTCTCGTAAATCCCAAATTATTACTGTTCGCCTCAAGTTCGTGGAGCTGGTTATGTAAGATATCTGAGTGACCTTCATCCAAGTCTCTGTTGTTACATAAGTTCGTAGAAGATACTTGAAATTCTTGACTGTTTTCTCTCAAATATTTTGATTGTAAAGGGCTCATACTAGAATAGGCTGTTATAGTTCAAGAATCTATCCCTCTGAAGAAAGAACAGACACACTCATTTAGAGGCCCATAGGGGTCCATGAAAGAACAGACATACACACATATTTAGGGGTTCATGTTAGCGGCGGTGGTGTAAAAATAGCAACCTAAAGTATCAGTACTTGAGCCAAGTTCACCAGTACTGCCACCACACCTAGTAACCTGCCGCAAATCAGGGGTGCACTTGCATTGCTGTGTTCCCGTGGAAGCGTGTGGGTGCCGGTAAAATTAAGAGTTGTTTACGATCGTAAACTTGGGTGTCGTTGCTGTTCTTGTTGTTTATAGGTGGCAAAACAATCGGTATCACTTAACATCAGGTGTCACTTTACTCTCATAAAATCTGTACTATAATATACTAAAGCTGAAGAGTTTGTTTGTTTGAAAACGCTAATCACGCTAGTGAGATTTGAAAAATTATTTTTGTATCTAATAGAAACATTTACGAGGCTATCTAGCATAACGCTAAATTTCTTTAAGTTTTACGCGTTTGGAACAGCGGGGCACAGCTACTAAAAATAAATATGTTGTAGGCTAAGCTAAAGTGGCCGTTACCAAAGGAAAAAGAGAACCCATTACCATTTGAGTACGGAACCGCAACAGCTACGGCAGAGGACTCTCATTACAACCTAACACGATAAAGTATCACGACGTAAAATTATATTTTTTTATGACTAACCATAACAGGTAATTTATTCAGGTTCTAATCGGTAGTTAAGGAAAGTTACAACTGTCCTTGTAGATATAATAAGTGGTTTATGTCAAGCAAGTGTCATAACAGCTTCGGGTTTTAAAATTATACCTAACTACTTGAACAGTAATAGTCATATTACTATTATGACTATTATTATGAATTCTGGTGTGGTGGCCCAGGGGAACAGACGCCGAAATTCTACTGTCGCTGGTTCAAACACAAACGTGGACTAACGAGTTGTTCATTTGAAAAATTTATAAGCGTGTTAAAGGAGCTGAACTTGTGCCAAGTTCGTCCGGAGAGGTATTGCCACTACATCTAGAATCAACCGCTAAGCAGTAGTGGTTGCATTACTGTGTTCCGGTGGAAGGGTGTGGTTGCCGGTGAAATCACATGCGCATGAGACATATCATCCCCGTCTCGAGTGATGGACGCAGCAGGATGTATGCGACTCAGTAAAGATTTTGATCTCATACTGAGTCGCACGCATTATTACTGTTGTTATGGGCGAGGGTCACCACTTACCATCAGGTGGGCCCTCACCTCGTTCCATTCCATCAATTATACACATCAAAGGGAATCAAAGGGTACACACCTACGGACGCGAGTAACTTTACCCCCTGAAAACGGAAACTTGAATTCTTAGAACACTAACTACAACAACAACAGCCTCACACATCCCTTACTCAGGTAAGGGATGCGTGGCAGGTTCACTGCTGACGTCACCTGACGTCACCTGACGCTGACGTGACGACGATATTTGACGTCAATATCAAACACTATGACGTCACAACGTGATACCAATTTGCTTTAATGATAATGAACGCATGTTGCTTCGCCCATGCCGGTGACTTCTCATAGTTTATTTGATATTTTTATACCATCATGAAATATCTCTGATCATTTAATAGCTAACCAAGTTGTTAGTTATTAGTGGCTTAGTTGGTTCGATTCCAGTCGGGGCAAGCTGTGTGATGAGCGTAAAGTTTGTAATCGGGTCTTGTATTGTGTTTGTCCATACCAGCTGTGACGCGGAGAATCTAAGTGCAGGGTATGAGTGTGTAAACTCTATTTAATTATTAATTGTTTGAATATTTCGGATATTAATTCAACACACATATTATTGTAAGCATCGAAGAATACGCGTGTGTCTATATATTGTAAATAAGTTATTGATTTTGGCTTCAATGAGTTTATTTCTCCCAATTAGCAATCACTGTAAATTGCCTCGAAGCCTTCTGACTAAGCAAAGGTTCCGTTTGATCTTAATTGTGATTTCATCCTCATCAACTTCGTTATCAATGATGGGATAGGCTCACTCGTAGCAATAAGGCTAAACGATAATTAACAAATCAAATACTACTACATTTTAATGGCAAAAGATAAAAAGTCAAAAGTCAAAGTCATTTATTCCTTTAGATCTCAAGTATCATTTGGACACGTCAAATTTTACACATGCATGTACACATATTCGTGAGCATATAACGTGTCACAGGAACTCCCCAGGCAGATTACATGCACACAGATATGTCAAATTACAGTCAATTTTCATTTGCGACCCTTGAACCACATTAATACGACGAAGCATATGCTGTATGGATCCATTGATTACAGACTACCGCTATCATTGCGAGAACTACCAACTTCTTTGTTTCAAAGCAGGCTGAGATTAATATATTAAACCAGTTAGTTAACAAAGGTTGTTATAATATTATTGAGTTCATGGCTGATAAATGTTCATTTAGGTACATTAACTGTACAAATAAATACTGATTTATTCATAATTATTATAGTTAAACATTTCTATCTTCTAATAGCAATATAATAATTTCTATGTTATTTATTTATTGCGTAAAGGGCATTGCACGCCCTTTTATAACATAACTTTTTATAACATTATATTTATAAAATAATATTATTATAACGTTTATATTCTCATACCCCTGCATTGCACCCAATACCCGAAGCAAACTTTATGCTTTTCACACAAAGTTTGCTCCGGCCGGGAATCGAACCCGGAATTCCAAAGTAGGCTATCTACTTAGAGCCACCAAATAGGGTTCCAAACCACTTTAAAAACTGTAATATCTTTGCACAGATACAGTATTTACCCCGACGAACTTGACATAAGAGTTTGCATCACCTTGGGAATAAGTAAAACTTTGACGTAATAAAAAGTCGTGAGCAACATTATTCCCCCATGTTTTGAAATATTACTTTCATTTTCCAGGTTTTCATTTTAACACAGTATTTACCACGATGAACTTGACATAAGCGCAACACCGTTTGTTCGTCTTGGGAATACATATCTTTGACGTTACTCACCAAAAGACAATTAAAAACATGGTCCCCCAAGTTTTGAAATATTAGTTTCACTTTCCAGGTATTCATTATAACAATAGTGTTATAATACGCTTATGTCAAGTTCGTCGGTGTAAATAGTTACACCGACGAACTTGACATAAGCGCACAAACGTTTGCATACCTTAGGAATGTCTCTAACTTTACCAAAAGAAACGAGCATGGTCCCCAAGTTTTGAAATAATTGTTTCATTTCCTATTTTGTCTCTTGTTCCAGGGCCACAGACCTCGAGATGCTAGTGCGATGACGACCGGCTTGAAAATGGAATCCAAAGGCACCCAGATCCACCTGCCGCTGCTCGGGCGCGGCAGCCGGGGCGAGCTCAGCGATAAGGTCACCTTCTCATCCAAGTCTCCACCCCTGGCGGAACAGCTCAATAATGGACAGATCCTAGGGTAAGTCCTAACCTTCATACTGTTTGTAGATGATAGAGAGATTGCTAATTAAAGCTTATATGAAATTTGAATTGGATTTGATTTTAAAAAGTGTTGTTAGCGATTGAAATGTGTGTGTGTGTGTGTGTGTGTATATTTGGTACCCCATCCCACTCAAACGGCTCGACGGATTTGAATGAAATTTTGGTACCAGGATAGCTTATATCCTGGATTAACACATAGTGGAGTATTCCCGTAGGATGGCACCGCGGGGAGCATTGCGTTGCCTAAAAAAGGAAAAAAATGGCCGTCACGGGATACCCGGCTGATGTGATACATGACAGTGTCAGAGAGCGCCATGTCGTTTGCCGTCACGGCATACGGTATTTCTGGTATACGGTATGCCACGGCGCCAATAGATTCACATCAAAAATCTAGTTTTCGAGCATCGACCATCGATCAAAAGCTACTTCAGCGAAGAGTAGTCTTGCACATTTCAACGCAAGGTTTTCATTCTAGTGATGGTACAAAAAAGCTTTGCAATGATATTGCACCAGGCTAAGTACTTTGTTGACTTGAAAAAACTCTTTTTATGGACGCCAATGAGTGGAATTCTCTGTCATCGATGATTGGATTTAGATTGGTTGGACTAAACTGTTTTGTAACCGGTTTACGAACTGGAATAGAATCTAACTCGACGCCGGGTGCGTTGGCGTGGGAGTTCAATTGGAAAATGATTTGTTCGCCAAGTCTCTGAGTAGCTGTACTGTACCGCGTGCCTTGGTTTGCGAGAATTTTTTTTCTTGAGACATAACACAATACGCATAAAACTGAAGTTGTTATTTTTATTGTGAGGATTGTGAAAATTACCTCTAAATATTCAAGACTACTATATATTCAAATATTCAAGTGACTTTCTTTTTTTTGGTAAACATATTCAGCATTCGTATTTTTTAGTAGCATATTGGAAGATTTTTATCTACTAGTATTATTCTCTATGTACTCGTATAGTCGGATTGGACTAAGCTAACCCTGTGTAAATAGTAGATATACGCGTGATTTTGTATAAATTTATGTTACGACTTGACAATTGTGTGTTAAATGTTTTTATTACAAATCAGGGCTATTTAACATTAAATCAATATAAACAAAACATTATCTTGACTCTAAAATTTATAATCTTTTCAAAGTCAAATGAGTTTGAATTTGGAACATGAATTTTGTAATGAGTTGCACGCAAGGCGGCCAAAGAGATCGAACGCCAAATATTGTTATATTCTATGAATAAAGTTACTGGCCGGTAAGAGGCGTGCGGCGCATGAGAGGCCGAACGAAGACATTGACATATTAAAAAAAAATGAGAAAGTCGGCGCCAAATTTCTATTTCTAAAATTTCTAAAATATGTTTTTCTAGTAATTGTCATTAGTAGTACCAAGTTTTAAAATTAACGCAAAAAAATTGTTACGCAATCTACTATCCACTTAATCTTTGGAAAATATTAAAAGCTTTGACAGTTTCGCCGTTTAGCAAATATGTATATTTAGAGCGATAAATAATTTTCAAATAAGTGCTCTCTTGTTCTAGCTGTCCCAACAACAGGAATCACTGAATTAATCGGAACATTAAGTTACCAGACCATAAAATTACATAATAGTATTGAAACAAGACTTTTGGATCTTTTTCTGAGTAGAAATGTCATTTAAAGCCCGGTGCAATGCGACGCCTACACATTTTTATTCGTTTTTTTTACCAACTTAACTCGCGAAAGTGATTTTGGTGCACTCAATCTCGGTGAACATATTTTTATTTCGATACGTCGTTTTTGTTACGTCGGAGTGATAGAAGAGTATTTGTAATTCGGATCGACCTGCCTTCCTGATCGAGGTCAAGGTAAAATAACAGACATTATTCAACTTCTGTTTCGTTTACATGTAACGGGTTTTTTAGTTCCGCGTACCAAAATTATTTCCGTGAATTAGAATGATAAACATTTAGTTAGCAAGCAGTAATAAGCTACCACTGTCAGTGAGTTTCAATATTCAACAACCAAATTAAAAATCGATTAAACCTTTTCAAAGTCAAAGTCAAAATACTTTATTTCCGTTGAATTCTTAAAAAAATACTTCAAACCTTCCTTTTTTCTAAATAAATATGTATCTACACAAGATCTAGATAGATAACAATGTTGCCATTCTTATTTATCTTCAGTAAACTCTTAAATATTGAAACTGGTTTTAAGTAGCCCCACTTTACTGTGGTCAAAGTTGACTGTAGTTTATTTGAATGTTGATATAGCCGCAATTTTTTTTAATGTTAATGTGTGGCGTAACGAGCCCACATGGTGGTAAGTGGCGACCCCCGCCCATGACAAAAGTAATGCGACTCAGTATAAGATTTGGATCCTACTCTGAGTTTCATTAATCCTGCTGCGCCCATCACCCGAGACGGGGATGATACGTCTCATTTGCATGTGATTTCACCGCACCCACACCTTTCGACCGTAACACAGTAATGCGAGCACGACTGCTTGGCAGCAGATTACAGGTGTGGTGGCAGTACCTCTCCGGACGAACTTGGCACAAGTTTGACTGCTACTTTTGGATGCTCCTTTAGCACCACAAAGGGGGTACGTGTAAGCAACTGGACCCCCCAAAAAGGCATAGACATAGATGACTCGTATATATATAGGAAATGAATTTATGACTCAATGTACATAGATTAATAGGAAATCGCCTTTGTCAGAGCAGTACAAAGGCGAGGTGGCAAGTTTTCTTATTATTTTTCATTAGCACGTTATTTATGTATACCAATAGTTCTGGCTCACTCAAAATATTTATCCCAACCTAAAATTTGTGGTAAGTGTTTATCGTGACGTACGTAATAAATTAGGTATAGGCACCAGCGTAGATGTTGACCTACAAACAGTTAACAAACATAATCTTTTTGTTTACGTCTTTCTAAGAATTTATGATATTTATTCCTTTAATGTAGGTATAGTAGAAGTTACGCCCTGGCTGTCGGATTTTTAACAGACATCAAAAAAGAGGAGTTATGAATTCGGAGGTATAATTTTCTTTTATTGTATGTTTGTTTCATTTATTTGAGTGAATCATACTTATATTCATACTCATAGATATATTGAATCCGTACCGTTTAAACCGTTCAACTGTATTAAAAATCATATTTGTATAACATAAAAATCATTTTTTTTTATCGGTCAGTCTTTTAGTTCAATTTTGCAGGGAAACATACTATACTCGACGCGATAGCGTATTTTGTTTTATATAGGTATGGAAGTTTAAAAAAAAGTAAAAATCAATAATATATAATCTATATATATAAAAGAAAGTCGTGTTAGTTACTTCACTTATAACTCAAGAACGGCTGAACCGATTTAGCTGAAAATTGGCAGGGAGGTAGTTTAGAGCCAGGAGAAGGACATAGGATACTTTTTATCCCGTTCGACATCATTCCCGTGTGACTTGACATGTAACGTCAGTCACTATAAAACGTGGTATAACAAAAAAGAATCAGACTTGGAATAACAAAATTGACGTATAATGACAGCTATGTAATGACGTATGGATGACTATTTGATATTTGTAAGAAATCTATATATATAAAAGAAAGTCGTGTTTGTTACAACACTTATAACTCGAGAACGGCTGGACCGATTGCCATGGTTTTTGATTTGTTGGATTTGTTTCCGTCCCGAATAGCAGAATAACTATTAAAAACATTGGAAAATTAACGAAAAAATAAAATCAATTTATCCCCGTATTCTCCACGGGAACGGGAACTATGCGGGTGAAACCGCGGGGCGCAGCTAGTTTATAATAAACAAAAGCAATATCAAGCTTAAAAGAAGTACTTTTGTATAACATTATGCTTAGAATTTAACACAAACATTATCTATAAATAGTGTGTTTTAAGGTAAAGCAGCTAGATACCAAAAAGCTAATGCATATAAATTCAGTCAAATCCGATGACCTTTCAACACGTGCCAAAGATTAGTATCGTCTGCATATACATTTTATGCATACTCATGTTGAAATCCAATCATCATTATGCTGAACCCTAATTAGTCCCAATTTCTGTCCCTATTTTCGTCGTAGATTACCCGAGCAAACAAAAACGGAATGCGGGATTGAAATTTTTGATTTAAAATAATCTGCATGAGCCGATAATGTTTTTATGTGATTAACGTTGCGGGATGAATTGACAGCCCACCTGATGTGAAGTGGTTACTGCCGCCCATATACAAGAGCGATACGACTTCGGTACTCGTACTGAAGTATGAAACGGGGATGTAACGTTTTCATGCGCTTATAAATCACCAGCACCCACACCCTTCTACCGGAACATAACTGCGAGTGCACCACTGCTTGGCTGGATTACCAGGCGTGGTGGCAGTACTTCTATGGACGAACTTGGCACAAGTTCTACTGCTACTTTGTGTTGCTTCTTTGCACCACCCAGGACACGTGTGGGGAGTCTGAGCATACTAACATACGGACTCGAGCAACATAGTGCAAATTCGCTTTACAGAACATTTTCTTTCCCAGTTCAGACCATTTTAGAGCTCCGTAACCAAAGGGTTCCTAATAGGAAGCCTACATTATCTGTCTGTCTGTCCTAGCTGAAGCTATACCAGCGTAATTTTTTGAGTCACGTAATTTCTACTGCCTAATTTACGCCGGTAATTTATTTCGGTTTCATACTTACTGCTAGTTTGGCCACTAGATGACTATTAGTGAATCACGCGCATTATTACTCCGGAGAATCGGTGCGGGGTGAGGGGGGAGTAGCGCAGCGATCGGTTTGGTCAAAGGGCGCATGTGATGTATTTTAGAGTGCTTCTCCGTTCAACCCGCTATCTATTAGCTATTTTCTACCTAATATTATTATATTTACCCGTTCAACCCAAAACATTTGCTTCGTTCTACTCAATCCAAAAATGTAAATCACCGTGTATTCTAAACGGTACTTTTCACAAAAAATCGAACTTAATGAATAATGTTTGACACGAAAAAATATATTATTGAAGTAAAACAACGTCCATGTATAGGAATTTAGGAGCAAAATCTTGAGTAATAAGCTTTAGAAAGAAAACCCATGACAAAAGGTGGCTGTTAGATTATTTAAAGCGAATTCATGATTGAAAATACGTTCGTTTGTTCGCCAAACGTGATATTGGTTGAACGTAAATTACGCAACTGAAAAACGTGACCGAAATTACGTTCATTTGGCCTCAGTCTTAGAGTTATTTTCTGTATCTTTGATCATATCGTAACAGGAAGAATGATTTAGCAAAGAATAGTTTTACGGAGTTGGTGGTACAGAATAAGTTTGTTTACAAATTGCACTTGGCCGGCTTATAATACGCCGTAATCACTCGAATAGTTGAAAGGTATTTATCATTGTTAGTAAATATCTATATTTATAATATAACTAGCTTGCGCTCTGCGCTGTTACCCTTTCCAGGATAAAACGTAGCCTATTTTTTAATCCAGGATATAAGCTATCCTGGTACCAGTATTTCATCGAAATCCGTTGAGCCGTTTAAGCGTGAAGGTGGAACAAACGTACACACACATACATACAAACTTTCGCCTTTATAAATACAAAAGATACGATAAACCTGTACAGCTCGTTTGTTTGTTTGAACGCAATAATGTCTAGAACTACCGGGCGGATTTGAAATATTATTTTTGTCTATGAAAGCCAAAGCTATTACGCTAAATTTCTTTAATTTATACGCGGATGTAATTCTGGGCAGAGCTATAATAGTAATTGATAATACGAAAAGAAAACATAAACTTTTTTCAGTTTGCTGGTTGAAATAGCAAACAACTTTCCATTTTCATTTACATTGTACAATGGAGAACATTCTGGAAAACCCAACATTCTAAATTGAGCCCATTTACGGAGCGTGTTATCTCCCTCTTTTAGTGCTAGAAGCACAGTATTTACTTACCCTGTGGTACGAGCCGAGCTGTTTCCACACCGAACTATACCCTACCATGTAGTAAATGAGGTTCGCTTTAATTAAACTTGTAAATATTGGATTCCCAAAGGCGCGCGCCAGTTGGCTCGCTGCCAACTGCCGAGCCGCTGGAAGGTATACGGAGTGAATAGGCATGATGGATTAGTGCTATTTAGTACTCTACGTTATTGTGGGCTCTCAAATGCGTCTCTACTAAATGAGCAATATTATGCACTCTTACAGCCTAAATATTATTATTATTATTAATATACTTAAGTATGGGAAAGACCCACTTGTTTGTTTCGCTTTCACGCCTCAACTACTGAACCGATCATCATGAAATTTCGTTTACACGTTGCCAGGGATACAGAAAAGGAGGGTACTTTTTATTTTGGCAAAATGTGTGATTCCTACGGGATTATGGTCATATTCGTTTAATTTTCGTTTAGTTCGTTAAATTTTCCCTAGATGGTGCTGTTACGTTGATTGCACTTTCTTTTATAGTTTAGTTTGTCATTTCTCACTAGATGGTGCTGTACAAATGAATGCACCTCAATGAAATTTGATAAATCGTATATTAACGCGAAAAAGCCGCGGGCAAAGCTAGTGAAAGATAAATATGATTGTAGAACTCTTTGTCAGCTGAAATAGGTATAGGTTTCCTAAAAATGTAAAAATCCAATAACCTATTTACCACTCGTTAATAAATTATTTTTTTATGTTATTGGTTATCAGTTATCATAGTAACGTTTACACAACTCATGATAAAACATCAATATTTGAATCACAAAGAAATTCATATTGTTATATTTTTAGACTAAAGGTTAGGGAAGTAACTTAAATTATATAAGTATGACGTCAATATACTTAACTAGTCATATCTAGCAGTCTTTCTAAAAGCTATTTCTGAATCTGGCTTATTCCGATAGTGAATGAATCCATTTTTATAAACGACCTTAATAAATGTAGGTGGTTCTCAATTCAGTTATTGGTTTTTGTTTGTATGTTCTACGCTTATTGTGGACCAATCTGGATGTTTTTTTTTAAGAAGCTTTTTCTCTGAGATGAAGAAATTACAGAAGAAATTTCAACTAAAAGCAAACAATAAGAAAAGAACGTACTTGAGATGTTTAATTCGTCGAATTCGAATTGGATGCATATGCATCCATGTGTATCTACTGTTTCTAAGATATACAATATCAAACTCAAGAAGTTGTATGAACTTGAACTTTAACCATTCCAGAATTGGTCACACAATCCATTTACTTATCATGTGGCTTGAGCTCATCTTCATTGTTTCAGCGGCTCACAGATCAACCTTTGTAACGGAGGCGCTGGTACCGCCATGATGGGCCTGGTGCCTAAAATCCCCAACGGTTACGGGGACAACAAGAAGCCAATGGCAGCTCTCACTCACCTGCCCAAACGCCCACCAGTGGACATCGAATTCTCAGACCTCTCTTACTCAGTATCCGAAGGTCGGAAGCGAGGATACAAAGCTCTCCTCAAGTGCATCAATGGAACCTTCAGATCAGGAGAGCTGACGGCCATCATGGGCCCGTCGGGCGCCGGGAAGAGCACTCTTATGAATATTTTAGCCGGTTACAAGTAAGTTTCGTATTGCTTTTTGGAATTGCCCATTTTTATGCTAAGGCCTGAATGTAATATCAGCTTATGTTGGGAACCTTATTTCGAGTTCTGCATTTTTAAATGATGATTACTTTTCCTTTTGTTCCTGTTAGCTTTGTACACAGAAAAACATGTGTTTTTCTGTGTACAAAGCTAACAGGAACAAACACATGGAACACATGGAAAATATTTTTCGCCTAAAATGGCACAGGGCCAAAAACCAGACAACTAATAGAATTTGTTTAATCACATTTCAAATATGAAAAGCATTCAAAGATGATACATAACAGTGATTAATCAGATGTGTAATAACTTTACCAAGATACTGCAACCGCGTTGTGTCATCCAATTATGCATATAAATAAATAAAGTGAAAAGTAACTGTATAATTTTCTCATCCTCTGCCAAAATTCTCAATGTTCTTAAAATTTTTCTTAACATAACCAGTGTCTTCATTTAACACTACTGCACAGAATAACTTTTTGTCATCTGACTCAACTTCTTCCCTGGCACATCGCCAAAAATACCCCAAATGCCAAAAGTGTTTATCAACAAACTCCCCTGTTTCAGAACGTCCAATGTCAGTGGTTCCATCCTGATCAACGGTAAGGAGCGAAACCTCAGAAGGTTCAGAAAGATGTCCTGTTACATCATGCAAGATGACTGTCTACTACCGCATTTATCCGTCAAAGAAGCCATGCACGTATCTGCCAACTTGAAACTGGGGAAAGACATGTCGCCCACTGCCAAGAAAATCGTTATAAATGAGATATTAGAAATGCTTGGGCTAAGCGAGGCCGGGGAAACCAGAACGCTCAATCTCTCTGGTGGTCAGAAGAAGCGACTGTCGATAGCCTTAGAATTAGTGAATAACCCTCCAGTGATGTTCTTCGATGAGCCTACATCAGGACTGGACAGCTCATCGTGTTTCCAGTGCATATCTCTGCTCAAGTCTTTGTCGAGGGGTGGGAGGACGATCATCTGCACCATTCATCAGCCGTCTGCGAGACTCTTCGAAATGTTCGACTTCCTGTATACATTGGCTGATGGACAGTGCATATACCAAGGGACAGTGCCGAGTCTGGTGCCTTTTTTGTCGTCGATGGGTCTACATTGTCCGAGTTACCACAATCCGGCTGATTATGGTGAGTTCAGAGTTTTTATCACACACTTATATATTGTAATAAAGGCGAAATTTTGTATGTATGTGTGTCTGCTTAAATGCTCAAACCGCTCAACAATATTTGATGAAATTTCGTACCGAGACAGCATATATCCAATAACACATAGGCTACTTTTGATCCCGGAAAAACGTAGCTAGCTCTATTTTAATCCTCTTTCAACCTGAGGCTTATGAAACAAAATTATCAATATTCCTACAGAAATTCAGGTTTTGAACAACTGGTGCTTTTGTACAATGCTTCAAAATACATTCAGAATTCTTACAGGCGGCCACGTAAGTCGTTCGTATTCCCAAGGTGATGAATGTTTGATTACCTTATGTCATTGTCCTAGTATCGATCATCAACTGTAACCTTAAACTCAAAGCCCGCATGACCGATTACATTCGATATGTCTGTTCGAGAGATAATCTGAACACTTGCCATAGGAACAGAAACAGAATATACCATTCTTAAATTATAATGTTGACGGACATGCGGAAGATTTCAAAGAGCAATAGTTTTTTTTAAGTGGCCTCATTTTTTTTCAAAATCGGTTAATTTCTTTGGTTGTTAAATCAAGATAATAGAAAAAAATATTTCATCCAAGTAAAAAAATGAGTATTTGGCTTTTCTTATCTTTTTTCTTCGCCCATTGTACACCGATTTGGATGGTATGGTACACCTAAGGGGCGAGAAATAAGGGATGAAAGTACTGAAGCCGGTATTTCCGATTTTTTTAAAGTTGCGTTCCTTTAGTAGAATAAATGAAATTCCTGCCTTTTGTGAATCTTATGCTAGATTTAGATATTTCAATTTAGCCTCAATTGATGTCACGGTAGGAAACCTTCAAAACTATGCCTAAAACTTACAGATCAGAGCACAGTAGGCATACAGTTTCTTATCAAAATCATAATTTTCCGATCTGTCGCTTGTATTACTGAGTGATTTATGTACCACTTGTAGATAGTTTATCGGGATTATTCGAAATCTCAAATACTTTCATTGGACAGGTTGGGAACAGATAACGTTACCTTGATATTGAATGTGCGTTACGAAAGTAAAGGCCTCTGTACACTGCAGCAAATTCAAACTTATTTATTCCTTTAGAGCTTAAGCAAAATTATACGCGCAATTTAACATATTTTTAACCTAGACGGAAATGGGTGTTGTAATTTTGTAGTGTACTGGCAGATAACCGGCGCTACTACGCTAAAAAAAGGAATATGCGCAAAGGAATGCTATTTCTTTCTTGTTCTTACCCATGGAGGATCAGATGGGGTTTTAACAAGCACCTATGCACATTGTATGAATACCCACAAAACACACAAATTCGTATCACAAACGTTTGTCCTAGATGAGCTTGAACCTATGACCTAGAATACAGCTACTACTAACTGAGATGTGAGGCAAGTTAACCTCTTAACTTGCCTCACATCTCAGTTCGTAAAAGATTAATTCTTCTGATCCACAGTAATCTTACTCTGGAATAATTTGGCTTTTTACTAAGTATTTTTATAAGCTAAGTTATTATTGAAATTTACCGCAAGCAAAACCACAACCGAAGCTAGTTCATGCTACAGCCAAAGATAAGATTTTTACATCAACAGGATTTTTCTTTGATAAATTTTTCCACTACTGTGCTATTTACAATGAATTTAATATTAGTCATTTTTATCATATGACACGCGCAATATCTATATTGAATTCACAACATTGGAATTAAACTTTGTGTCAACTACACATGATTGACTATAACGTAATAAGCTAGATATTAACTCGTGATCTCTTTGTCAAGAGTTCAAAGTTTATGTATTAGCAAATGTTTACTATGCGATAGTCATAAATAGATAACTGACGGAAGCCTCGTATAAACAATAACACATAGTAACAAGTAGGTTAAATAATTATTAAACAATAATAACATGTGACGTCTTTTCAAAGAGATTCTTGTATTATCTTTGAATAATAAACGTGGTGGCCCAGGGGCACAGACGCCGATTTACAATCTGAAGGTCGCTGGTTAAAACTCATACGTGCACCAATGAGTTTTTCACTTGAATTTATGTGCGCATTATCAAGTTCTCGGAACGGTGAAGGAAAACATTGCGAGGAAACCGGCATGTCTTAGAACCAAAAATTCGAAGACATGTGACATTTACTAATGCGGGTTGGGCTCCCGTGGTAGATGTAAGCCCATTCACTCCCGACTATCGGGCAGCGAGGACCACACTTATGGCCAAAATAATTACAACCAGCAGTGAGTCGTAATTATTCAGATGCAAAAAATAATTGACTCTTGCAATGATGAGTTCGTTTGTTCAAATAACATTATTAGCCTACATATAGGTAAGCGCTCGTAATCAAGTTAAAGTCAAAAATCTTTATTTCGGTCAGTATAACCGGGACCGAGATAACGTGCCCGTTGAAGCACCGAAGCGCTTAGTTTCAATGCCACTAAATGGTCACCCATCTTGTCTGCCCAGGGTAGAGATAGTCTAAGCCAGTTCATTTGCTTTGGTATAATTTGCCTTGTGCCGTAAAAATGTTGGTTCGTATTTTGTCTTCTCATATTTTAAGACAAAAGTCGTATGATTGTTACTATGGACGGAGGTAACCACTTAACATCAGGTACTTCGAAAGGCCTGAAAAACGCTCTGCACGTGCGTGTCGCTAAGATGTATGATGACTCAAGTGCGTGCAAGATAAAGTTTATCTTTATGATTGATGAATAGGTATTACCTACAATATGTAAGTAGCTCCAACACGATAAGGTACATAAATGCTGCTGTTTCGGTGGAAGGGTGTGGGTGCCGGTAAAATCACATGCGCATGGGACGTTAAATCTCCGTCTGTGACGTAACGATGTGCGACTTGGGTCTTCTTATACTTCGGTTGGGGAGGACCTTAGTCGTTGGCGTTATACGGTAACCTTTTACCAGCAGGTGGGCCTTCAGCTCGTCCCGTTACTTTGGTTAAATAAAAAATTTATTCACTGTTTCTAATCCTAAAACCAGACGTGGAACAATTTTTTTACTAGAGACAATTTTGGCCCAATTTGTTGTCAGCTTTGCCTTTGCGCTCAGGACAAGTTTTTGATCCATGCACATTGATGTTTGTCTTGTCTGGGTGTTCATATGTATTATATGTATGTATTTACAAAAAAAAGTACTATAAATATATTATTCTATCAGTTATCCACCAGTATCCTTTCGCAAATAAACCAACGCTCATACTCATACTCATTTATTTTCACCGTAGGATCATATAGCGAACACTTGGTTATGTCAAATTTAAAATTACATTACAATGTTACAGTACTATCTTATAAACTAAATTAAAATAGACAAGCATAGTAGCGTCATAGAAATACTTAAAATAATAGAAATAAAATGTTACATTAAAAATATTGTAAAATATAATTAAACAATGGCTGCTGTATAGTGGCATTGTCAAGAAATTTATATAATAATACATTAAAATTTCAACAATACATAAAGTATGATGGCATGTCAAATAAATTTAGATGTCAATTACACCTATAGATTAAATATAATCGTAATAATATTTAATTTAGCTGCTTTATACTGGCATTCTCAATTTGCTGACGCGCGTCTGTCGATTTCGACAGCTCAAAACATTTTTGTTGTTTATGGGTGGTGGTAACTATTTAACATTAGGGCAGTCTGTGCATCCCGTCCCTTAAAATAAGTCGCACATAAAAATAAGGGCTCATTACCAGACGATTTGAACAAAATTGTAACGTCCTTTTGATTATTCGACGTAATTTATTTATTTTGATTTTATCACCGATGTAATACAACTCATTTTCCACTACCACGGTTCGACAGTTTCTATTGGCTGCCCTAGTTTCACCAAAATTGATCTTTGTACCCATTTAAACAACTCCTTGATTTGTATTGCTTGTAGGGCAAGTCAATCAAGCTTGTACTGCCAACAAACACTGCCTATCAACCTTTGTCCATTACCACCAAGGTCTCATACATACGTTTATATTATTTAGTAGGCATTAAACATTAGGTAATTACACGCGACTCCGTCCGCATGTAATTTAACCTTTATAACCCCTTTTATTTCTTCTAAAATAAAAACCCCGGAACCCTTTTATTTCTTCTAAAATAAAAGGTTCCTAAATAACTCCTGATAACAGCTAATCTGTGCATGGTGGCGCAGGGGCATAGACGCCCTTAATCTGAAGGTCGCTGGTTCAAACCCACACGAACACCAATGAGTTTTTTCACTTGAAAAATTTATGTGCGCAATACCACGTGGTAACGCCATCTATTACGACATTAAATTATTATGTTCAAGTTATTGTGGCTTAGGAGTTAACCCTACCATTTCCCAATCCTATGTGCACGCGTTGGAAACACTACCGCAAGATGGAAGCACCAACGTGACATGTCCGGATCCGCCGTCCGCAGTCCGCCATACTAATTTAGTGTGCAAAACCACCCGCCGCACCGATCGCCGTACGCGCATATATATCAATACATTTTGCCTTGACCGCTCCCGCTGAACCGCTGAAATTCGTGTAAATTCTCTATGGTGGCCTTCCGCGGCTCGTGAGTGAACTGTTGTGTTGTGGAGGAGTGTTTATACCCCTGGATTGCCCGCCGCATACGCCGAGTCCAGGTACGCTGCACATTCCTTTTACATATTCCCAACTATCTCCGACGAGCCACAATTAACTCAGCTTTCCCATAGCTATCGAAGGTGTTTAAATTACAAGCGCCACCATAATATGGTCCTTTTCGAATCGGATTCTCTTGATTTGAGCCGAAATTCCGCAGTTATCTCGTACCCGTCGCCATTGTGACGGCTGGATACGATTCAAATTATTCATTTATTTACTCGCCCGCCCCATCTAGACTTAAGTTATTGGTCTATTTAGGTGTATTTACCGCAGTCAACCGCTAAAGTAATTATTTCAACATAAATTTCAATTCATTTTGTGATATTTCTTTGTCATTGAGACGTAACCGCATGCGACATTGTGTCGTAAAATCTCACAAAATCACACCAATCTTACCTCACGCTATATATATATTTGCATTCTAGCATTACCAAGGTGTTTACATAAATGTATTGATAAGTCTTTCGCTTAAAATAACGTATTTAACCATATTTAGATACTTTCGCATTCATATTTTCAATCCACCCGCTTTACGTTAATTCGCCGGCCGGCCGTAAACAGCCGATCGGGTCATTACCCCGCGCGTCACGATCAGTTTTTTATCCTTTTTAGTTATTAGTTGCATAATATTAACGCATAATAATGTCTACGAAACCTAAAAAGCCTGATAGTGACAATTCTGATACCGCCTCCGTTATGGAAGACACCCAGCTGTTAATAATTCAAGCTAAAAGAGAAGCTATCTTTGAACTTATCCAAAATATTTACGATTCTTCCGCGAATATAAATTTAAACGCCGAGACGAGAGAATTGTTTCTCGCTGAGTGTGCTACTATTGACACTTTACGTAGTGAGTTTTTAAACCTATTAGACGCATACAATTCTCGTTTATTAAAGATTAAACCCGCGGCGAAGCCTGACTATAAATGTATGGTCGCCTTCGAACAATTGTACAGCCGAATCAAGCGGCTTCAATCGCAGTCCTCGCAGTCGTCCCCGCTGGACGGCGTCGCACCGCAAAAAAGCAAAATCCGTTTACCGCCTATCGAACTTATTTCCTTCTCAGGAGACATTCGCTCATGGCCATTGTTCTACGCTAATTTTAAGTCTGTAATCCATGAAAATGCTTCGCTCACTAAAGCAGAAAAAATGTTTTTCTTGTTAGGAAAGTTAAGCGGAAAAGCGCTTAATGTGTGCGCAGGAATTAGTCCCTGTGCTGAGAATTATGATCTGCTGTTGCAAGCGCTTATCGATAAATATGAAGATAAAAGAATGATCGCCACCGCTTACCTAAATCAATTATTTGACTTTAAGGGTTTAAGCACGGCATCGGCTGTTAATTATAATTTATTCATAGACCAGTTTGTCAGCGCCGCTCGCGCCCTGGATAATTTAAAGATAGATAATTTAAAAGATATGATTTTGTTACAAATCGCATTGAGAAAACTAGATTCAGAATCTGCCCGCGCTTTTGAGTTGAGTGTAGGTTCTAATATTCCATCATTTGATGAGCTCGTGCTGTTCATAAAAACACGTTCTAAGGTGTTTGAACGCACACCAATAAATAGTTCATCTCCTACAGGTAATACCAATGTACAGAGTAAAATACCTCGCTATCACTTAAAGGAAAATATAAATAAACCGCCGCCGAAGTATCACGCGTATGTGAGCACGGTCGAAACCGCTTATAAGTGTCTCTGCACAAATATAACGCATCAGCATTTATATAAATGTCCTGACTTTCATAAAATGATTCCCGAAGAACGTTTCAAATACGTGAAGGACAACAGCGCATGTGTGAATTGTCTCAGTATAAAACATCGTGTGTCATTATGTAAATCAGAATGCACTTGCCGCGTATGTAAGTCGCGTCACCACAGTATGTTGCACTTCAAGTCGGGAATCGAACCCGCGCTTCCCGCCCCCGCGAGCGGTGAAGATACTAGGCGCTCGCTGTCTCATGCGCCGCCGCCGCCGCCCGTTGCGCCCTTACTTAGCGAACGAACAGATGTTGCATTGTGCGCGACGTCCATCGCCTCAAACCGGTGCGAGCCGGTGCAAGGTGATCAATGCACCGTGTTACTTGCGACCGCTCAAGTCGTTGCGTATGATAGTACGGGGAATAAACATATGTTGCGCGCTCTTTTAGACACCGCGTCTCAAAGCCACTTTATTACAAAGGAGGTTTGTGATTTATTAGGTATTGCACCGCGTAATTTTGAACGTACTATGGTTAAGGGGTTCGGAGGCACAGAGAAAATTATTAATTCAAGTTCCGTCAATTTAGAGTTTTATTCACGTTTCGATAATAATATAAAATTTAATATTTCACCGCTAGTAGTCGATCGAATTACCGACCCGCTACCTAGTACCGCAGTAGATAAGTCTGTCTTATCGCACTTGCATAACTTACCTCTCGCTGACGATGATTTTGGTACGCCGAATAAAATAGATGTTTTAATAGGCGCGCCACTTTTTATGCATTTATTATTATCAGACGAGCATCGCGTTTCTGAGACGATCTCGTCACCGCAAGCTCTGCGTACGGTATTAGGATATGTTTTAATGGGTTCTGTACCTACGTTATTTACCCGCCAGCCTTTGACATGCTGCTTAGTGCAGGATCATGGCTTAGAAAATGTTATTAAAGGATTTTGGGCTCTCGAAGAGCTTCCCCGCGCACCGCCCGCTCTGTGTCACGCTGACGTTGAGTGTGAAGAGTTTTATAAACAAACCACAACCCGCGATCCCATTAGTGGTAGGTACGTTGTTAGACTGCCATTTAGTGGTGATTATTATTCATTAGGTAAGTCCTATGAAACCGCCCGACGACGCTTTCTGTGTCTCGAGAAAAAATTAGAAGCTTCGCCTAAATTAAGGGCAGCTTATGATGACGTCATTAGGGAATATCTGGAGAAAAATTATATTTCACCCGCGCCTCCAGATACCATTGATGACGCGTCTCCGCATTATGTAATACCGCACCACGGAGTTATCCGTGAGGATAAGACGTCGACCCGTCTTCGCATCGTTTTAGATGCTAGCTGTAAAACCAGCTCTGGAAACTCGCTAAATGATATCCTGCATCACGGACCAAACCTGCAAGGCGATTTATTTAAAATTATACTGAATTTCCGCCTTTTCGCCGTCGCTATGACCGCGGACTGTCGCCAGCAGTTTTACAAGTTGTTGTACGTGAATGTGATCGACGTTTTCAGTGTATACTTTATCGATTTAAACCGCAAGACCCGCTGACACTGTATGTTTATAATAGAGTTTGTTTTGGTCTAGCTTCATCAGTATTTCACGCGATACGCACAGTCCAACAGCTGATTCAAGATGACGGTTCCAAGTGTCCGCGTGCGAGTGAGATAGCATCTGCATCGTTGTACATGGATGATATCGTCTATTCTGTCAGGTCTGATGAAGAAGGAGCCGTTACAGCAAACCAGCTGATCGAGTTGTTTAGGGGTGCTCAGTGGGATTTAGTCAAGTGGAATAGCAACTCTCCCGCCGCTTTAAATAATGTTCCCGCTTCACATAAGCTTTCCACTGATATTGAATTCGATAAATCAGTACATCACAAAATACTTGGGTTGTATTGGTCAACTGACACTGACTGTTTTTATTTTAAAATAACCGCTCCCGCCGATGAGAATTGCACTAAGCGTTCTATCTTGTCTACTATTGCCCGACTGTGGGATGTTATGGGTTTCGTTGCTCCCACAGTTCTTTACGCCAAGTTGTTAATAAAACAGCTTTGGCAACTCAACTCCGATTGGGATGATTTGCCCCCGCCCCACATTATTAAAGTGTGGAGACAGTTTTGCGCTGAGCTGCCAGCTCTCAATGAGCTGCGCATTCCTCGCCACCTTGGTGTGTCCTCCGAATGCGTTGTCACCCTATTGGGTTTCTCGGACGCATCAGAGCTAGCGTATGGTGGTGTAGTATACATGCATGTCAGCTCCGACAGTGGCAATACCATACGCCTCGTGTGCGCCAAGTCAAAGGTCGCACCGATGAAACCATTCTCGATCGCACGACTGGAACTCTGTGGAGTAGTCTTGCTCTCAAAGCTACTGCGCTCAGTTTTAGATAGTTACGCTAATCGTCTCCCAATCCGGACGTACGCATTCACCGACTCTAAAGTCGCATTATATTGGTACGCTGAAAATAAATTAATACTCGCCCTACAAAGGAAATACTTTGCAGAGGAGTTTGATAATCTTCGTAATGATGTGTCAAACTCTCGCGCCTTCAATAAATTAAGGCCTTTCATAGACAGCAACGGTCTGATCCGCGTTGGCGGTCGCCTTGCTAACTCTACGCCAGAATATGCACAAATGCATCCAGTTATTTTACCCCGCAGTGATCATATTGTTAATTTGCTGATAGATTATTATCACATAAAATATTTACACGCCGGGCCAGAGCTATTAATGTCACTCCTTCGTCAAAGGTTCTGGATCCTGTCCGCACGCCGCATTGTTAGACAAAGAGTCCACATGTGTAATATTTGTCTCCAACTTATCCCGACGCATCTGTACCGAGTAATCGGACAGCAGCTTCTCTCATATGAGGAACTCTGTACTGTCGTCACTCAGATTGAGTGCTTGCTTAATTCGCGTCCGCTCACAGTACTGAGCTCCGATCCCGCAGAGCCTTCTGCTCTTACACCGAGTCATTTTTTACATACCGCGCCGCTATATTCTATACCCGCGCCTGAAGTAGGTACGGATAATATCGGCCTTCTTCAAAGGCACTCGCTACTGGACAAATTAGTTCAGTCATTTTGGCAGCGGTGGAAGACGGAGTATCTTCATGGATTGCAGGCTAGGCAAAAGTGGAACACGAGTTCCGCACCTGTAACTCCGGGATTAGTGGTAGTCGTTATTGAAGATGCGGCGCCGCCTCTTGCCTGGCCATTAGCGATTGTAGAGAAGGTTCACCCCTCCAAGGACGGCGTAGTCCGTACTTGTACCATTAGAACCGCGAGTGGGTCAACTTACCTTCGTCCGACCGTCCGCATATGCCCCCTACCGCGTCGATAGTTTTAAATTTAATTACTCTACCTTTACGTTAGTATAAGCTTTAGACCATACATTGTAACACCTCATCTTATTTAGCATTAGGTAACCGCACTCATGAGTTCTTATTTCCCTAGTCTCATGAGTTAGATATAATTTGCTCAATTATGAGTTTCTTCTTGAGATATTGGGTCTTATCCTAGTCTCGTCTTAATTTATGTTATGAGATATTAGGTCCCATCCTAGTCTCACCTTATGGTTGTCATTTTTAATGGTGACCCATTAAAGGCGGCCGGAAATGGTAACGCCATCTATTACGACATTAAATTATTATGTTCAAGTTATTGTGGCTTAGGAGTTAACCCTACCATTTCCCAATCCTATGTGCACGCGTTGGAAACACTACCGCAAGATGGAAGCACCAACGTGACATGTCCGGATCCGCCGTCCGCAGTCCGCCATACTAATTTAGTGTGCAAAACCACCCGCCGCACCGATCGCCGTACGCGCATATATATCAATACATTTTGCCTTGACCGCTCCCGCTGAACCGCTGAAATTCGTGTAAATTCTCTATGGTGGCCTTCCGCGGCTCGTGAGTGAACTGTTGTGTTGTGGAGGAGTGTTTATACCCCTGGATTGCCCGCCGCATACGCCGAGTCCAGGTACGCTGCACATTCCTTTTACATATTCCCAACTATCTCCGACGAGCCACAATTAACTCAGCTTTCCCATAGCTATCGAAGGTGTTTAAATTACAAGCGCCACCACCACGTTTTCGAAACGGTGACGGAAAACATTGTGAGGAAATCGGCATGTCTTAGAACCATACATTCGAGGTCATCTGATTTCTACCAATCCAGATTGGGCTTCCGTGGTAGATCAAAGGCTCACTCTCAATTATCGAGAGTAGGCCGGTGTCCCCGCGGTGGGAATATTAGAGGCTGGTACGGGGGGAACAGCTATCTAGCCAGCCGTTCCCCTACAGGACCACTCTGAAAGTAGATTCTATCAAATAAAAAAAGGATCATTAAAATCGGTTCACAACTGGTGAATATATAAACGAAACAAAAATAAAATGCTGCCAAATTCAAATCCACTTACTTTTGTAGAAGTCTGTTATTCAATATATAAAATAAAAAATAATAATTTAAACATGCTGAAAAACTAACAGTACCTACCTATATCTTAATGAGGCTATATTATTGAAAGTAAAAACTTTGCGTTTCGGTCAGGTGTCTAAAGTACCTACTATAATTTAGAACTGAAAAATTCATAACAATTTTTATAATAGGTATATTAAAACATACCATCAAATTAAATAAAAAATACATCCTCTGATGTTGTACTTCATATTGTATTAATGAAGCTCATTCGTCTGGATTAAATACAATGCTGTATTATATTACTACGTTAACCTACATTTTGATTGAAGACAATTTGTCAGGGGCTTATGGATCTCCCAATTAATATGTCATCAAAAGTTAAATTATTGAAGAGCTCATAACGTATCATGTATCAACATACATTTTTAGTAGCAGTCCCTTTAATTCTTCTAATTCTAAATTCTAAAGTTAAATCAGCGAATTATTATTGAAAATTAGCTATCAGCCACAAATCGAACAAGTCAATACGCAATCAAACTACTGCTAAAATGACATTTAACATGTTGCTGCCAAATACTCTCAGATTTCCTACACCAGTCCCCGGGTGGTGTGAAGGGAGCAATTCAAAGTAGCATTAGAACTTGTGCTTAGTTCGTCCAGAGAAGTAATACCTCCACATCTGGTAAATCCTCGCCAAGCAGTGGTGCGTTCACGTTGCTTTATTCCAGTGGAAGGATGACGGTTCCAGTTTTCCATAATATTAAATCTCAAAGTTACGTGCCTGAAGTTAAAATGCCGATTGAACTTAATATAAAACATGTCTGAACTTGTTCCTATTTTAATTCCAGTGATGGAGGTGGCGACCGGGGAGCATGGAGACTGGGTGCACAAGCTGGTGATGGCCGTCAACAAGGGCAACTGCGGCCGCGGACAGTCCTCCTCGTCTTCATCATCCTCCTCAGTTCCCCAGAACCTGAACTACAACAACCAGAGCAAGAATAATACTCAGAAGGCAGAGGCGCTCGCTATTGTCATTGGTGAGATATCACATCATCACCAGGTCCTATAGTCCCATAAGAATACCTTCTAAGGGGCTTATATGTCCAGCAGCGAGGATGTTCACATCCTGCACAGATATACATATTACAGCAAAAATCCACACGCTTACATCCAGATTTCTTACTTAGCTATCAGGGCTTGTACTTCATACTTACCCTGATAGCCAAGTTCTTACCTGCCTGTCAAACTGGGCACACAGGTGTTCCCTTCCCAAGCATAAGGCGTGTCCCCAGAAAGCGTGTTAACTTTTTAAACTTGGAATTAATATACAAATAAAATAGCTGTCCCAACAGTCCGCAAACAAAGTCCAAAAAACTATTATCCTTACAGACAAACCGACCTGCACAGTAATAGACATGTCCGAACCAGCGTCCACCGACAAGCCAGCAGCTCCCAACGCGACAAATCTCGCTCCAGTCACGTGCACCACCTCACTCCTCGACTCCAGCGAGAGCTTCGCCAAGAAACCCGTCAAGACCGGCTTCCCCACATCAGGATGGAAGCAATTCTGGATCCTATTGAAGAGGACGTTTAGGAGCATTCTTCGTGACCAAACCCTGACGCACTTGAGGCTATGCTCGCATACGATTGTGGGACTGCTCATCGGGTTCCTGTACTATGATATTGGGAGGGATGCGGCGAAGGTCATGAGTAACGCTGGGTGTATATTCTTCACGGTGATGTTTACCATGTTTACGGCTATGATGCCTACTATTCTTACATGTGAGTATATTTTAGTGAATTGAATCATCAGCCTTGCATCGTTGGATATAGTTGAATTAAAAAGTGAGCAACAGATTTCATGTTGCTCGCCTCTGTAGGTGAGTACCCTGAGAGTCCCCACACGTATCCCCCTGATAGTAGCAGTAGAAATGTTTGTCTGTAACGCAAAAAAACTTGCCAAGTTTGTCCGGTGAAAACAAAAATACCAGTTAAAAATATCACTTAGAAATGCACTTTAATTTCTGTGCATAATTTCTATAGAATAGTGAAAGGAAGCCGTTAATTATTCCGGTGGAATGGTCTGGGTGTGAAATCACAGTATGAGACGTAGAATCTTCGTTAAGAGATGCAACTTGGGTCTTTTAATTCTTAGCTCGGGGTGGACTTAAGTCGTATTGCTGTTGTTATGGGTGAAAATTAACATTTACCAAACATCACGACTACGTGAGCTACAATTGTAATATTTTGTCCTCAGTCCCAACGGAGATGAGCGTGTTCGTGAGAGAGCATCTCAACTACTGGTATTCCTTAAAAGCATTCTACTTTGCGAAGACTATAGCAGATCTACCGTTTCAGGTAAATATTTTCAAGCGACATAAAAAGAGGAAGTTGTTGACGGCTCCGTGGCTTAGTTGGTAGTAGCCCTGCCTTCTAAGCGGGGGGTCCCGGGTTCGATTCCCGGCCGGGGCGCACTTTGTGCGCAGCATGAAGTTTGTTCTCAGGTTTTGGGTGTATGTCTTGTTTCTGTGTTTGTCCATGCCAGCTGCGACACGGAATTCTAGTGCAGAGGTATGAGTGTGTAAACGTTGTTATTAATTCAGTGGTATTAATTTTTTTCTTGAAAAGCATTTTAATACTTCAAAATGGCGTGGTGGCCTAGGGATACAGACGCCGATTTCAATCTAAAGGTTGATAGTTTAATCCTACACGTGCATCAATTAATTTTTCAATCGTGAAGAAACCGGCATTTCCTAGAACTAACCATTCGAAGACATGTGACATCTATCAATCCGGATTGGGCTCCTGTGGTAGATCAAAGCGCATTTACTGTCAGTTACCGAGAGTAGGCCGGTGTCACTGTATTGGAAACGTTAGGGGCTGATGCGTAAATAGCTTATAGCTTCTTACACAAAGACTTGATCTTACAGCGAGCCTTTGTTCGATTTAAATAGGAAGAGCGCAGTTTTCCGCTTCGGCTGCGTTTAAGGAATTGCAAACACGCGAGGTTTCTTGATTAAAATACTTGCAAATACTTATTGGATGTAGTTATGCAGGTAATCATCGAAGGCCAAAACATCATTCTAAACATAGCTTCGTTTACCTATGTTACTATATTGGCGAGTAAATGAGACATAGGTAATTATCTCAGCAAAAAAAATCAGCCATAGGCGGCGTGGAAACACAAATATTCATCATACATTCAAACTGTATAGATTGTATGAAACAGGACAAAATAATGTAATGTAAACCCTTATTACATTTGGCCTTACAGCTCAATTGGTTCGCTCAGTAGCTGTTTTCTGCGCTGTAGCTTGTGAGTTTGATTCCCATCCAGGACAAGTACTAAGCTTGTGTCACACATACAGAAAAGGATACAGAAAAGGACATAGGATACTTTTTATCCAGAATTAATTGACAAAACGCATTAACGCGAGCGAAACCGCATGGAATGCTGTTGATTAAAAAAACGTTGTTGACTCATTCCAGATTGTCTTTAGCGGCGTGTACGTGATAATAGTGTACTTCATGACGGGCCAGCCGATGCAGACGGACCGGGTGCTGATGTTCGCGACCATCAACATCCTCACGGCGCTGGTCGCGCAGTCCCTGGGCCTCCTCATCGGCGCCGCCATGAAGATCGAGACCGGGGTCTACCTCGGCCCCGTCACAACCATACCCGTCGTTCTGTTCTCCGGATTCTTCGTGAACTTCTCCGCGATCCCCGGCTACCTCCAATGGCTGACATACTTAAGCTACGTCAGGTATGGATTCGAAGGTGCCATGCTGTCCGTCTACGGGTTCGGCAGAGAGAAACTCCACTGCTCCGAGCCGTACTGCCACTTTAGGAATCCCAACCAGTTCCTGAACCAGATGTCGATGGACAAGGCTAACTTTTGGGTGGATGTCGGCGCGCTTATCGGTTTCTTCGTGTTTATTAGAATAATCTCTTATCTAGTGCTAAGGTTCAAGTTGAAGATGATGCAGTAGCTTTGCCAGTTTAATAGGTCAGATTTTCGCGCAGTGCAGAAGTTTCTCCGGAAGTTGTCTCATGAAAATCTAACAAACAACAAATGAGGTTTCTTATGCCTATCGAAGAGTAAATATATTTAGGAGGAATCTCTATTAAGATATTCTTTCGACATTTGAGAAATGCTTCTGTCGTATACCTCTTCTATCTTGCATGTATGAAATGAAGAGTAGATAAGACAGATTTCTTGAATGATTATATAAGTAGACTCTCATATTCGGTAAGACAAAGCGCACGCTAATTCTGAAGTTAATGACAACGAGTGTTAAAATGACCTTCGATTGAGTATCTGCTAGCTTGCAGACTTGATCCACTATATCAAAGGAACATAACACGCAGTATAAGACAACGCAGGCTAAGGCGTTCGAAACGCAAACATCACAGTACTTTATAAAATAAATACTGAATAGAAAGATATTAATTGTGGGGCGCAAGATGTAGATCTAGAACCTAAATTCATGTCACAGGAACATTATCATTGGACGCAAATTATTATATTTTTTCATAAATTTTAGTAGTGATCACAGTCATTTGATAGTTAGCTGGGTGACTCGCATCCGTTTCTAATGTTAATTCGCTAGTTGCCTGACAAATACAAATTCTATAAAGAAGATATTGCGTTAGTACTTAAGCTGAATTTGGATCGCCCTTGAGACGGCTGTGTAAATTACGTAGATATAGGAAGTTGCTGGGTCGTGCGATTAGTACTTATAATATATACGTTTTAAAGTATTGTAGTTGAAATTGACGTATCGAATAACGAAATTACATTATATTCTTGTATTGAATGACAGGTGAGAAATTACTAATCCATATAGATTTTAAAAAGCACTGAATGCATTATTCGAATTTAGTTCCTCCCCACAAAGGTTTGATGTGTAGAAATAGTGGTGCATTTACTCAAAGACATTATAATAGTACTTAAATGAACTTACCGGTACATATCGTTGAATGAGTTCTAGGAATTATGTTGTGTGTTTGTGTATGTAAATAATATAATATCAATTTTGATGTGGTTTTGTTGAATTATAATTTAAGTTTTAGGTAGCTTGTGGCAATATGGTGCTTATATGAAATTAATAACTCGATTTTATGCGATACGTCAATTTCAGTAGTGTTAAGTTAAGCTTTTTCCCAGAACAGCTTAAAAAGCTGGTTCTAGTTCTTAAAATATGTGTATCTACATATATTTCAAAATAAGTATGTATGAACCTAAAATGATTAAGAGATTTTTGCCTAAATATCTTTAGTGTTTGCATTAATTATATTATATCATCAACATATATTTTGGTACATCGTGAACCAGCTGCTTAGACTGGTCTGGGAAGTAGACGCCCTACGCCATTCCATAATTTTAATTGGAAAATCCAACCAAAAGGATTCTCAATAGCAAATTCGTAGTTTTAATTAGTTTCGAATTAATTAGCTTTTAGGCTGACGGACTTAATACATTTAGATTGTATAAACGTACCTGTAGGGTTAGGTATTAAGGAACGGGCCCATGACTTAGATTAATTAGGTTCCTTAATTATGATATTAATTTTCTGTTTGTACTCTGAACTGCGCACGTTGTGATCGATGCACGTTAATACATTGGCTCCATGATTGCCCATTCGCTGGGCCAATGCGCTAGAAGTGTCGTACACATTGATTGCATCAATCGAATAATCGATATTCTGGACTACACCATAATCGTTATAATGAAAAACATTTCTGAACAATTCTGAAACATTTAGTATTTATTTTTTAAACTGTCGCGGTCGATGCACTTTTATTATTTACGAGGTTTTATGGTAAAATTACGTATTTTCACAGCATTTCGAAACGTGTTGCAAAGCAAATACAAAAACTATTAGTTGGTTCTGAAGTTGTTTAGAATATCGATTATTCGAAGGGAGATCTTAGCGCATTACCAGTGACTGGATCAAAATATTCAAGGGAAATATTACTCCAAATAATTATGGTCTCATATATCCATCTCTGTCACACGCGTATATTATTTCTTTTCACTTTCACAAATATCGGTTACTAGCTAAAACCGTGTATGTGTAAGCGGTGTAGCGATACACTTATAAACGCGAGTGAAGGAGACAGCCTTATTTTTTCATTATTGCCACTGAAAGGATTCAATTCTCACACGAGACAAACTTAAGATACATTTGCAAATAATTGTTCTATTGTACTAAGGCAAGACATAACTACGTCGATCGCGTATACAATAATTAAGCTACCTATCAATGGGCAGATCTTTAATGTCCACTTTGGGAATTACCCAAATTTACACTACCATCGCGGGCCGTGTAAATTTGGATTAAAAAATCCTTGCAATCACTTAATATATTGACGTCTAACTACTCCGAACTCTCCTACAAACACCAAGATTCCAGAACCTTGTTGAAACTCCAAAATCCCTTACAAATTGTGTACTCTATTTAAGTATAAGGTTTTAAGTAGTATGTATTCTAAAATTGTACAAGGAACATAATTATTATTCTATTTCTTTCCTTGTCTTTTTTTGCACTACCAACGCTTAATTTTTCCACAATACATTGAGGTTAGATGATAGAGAATGTTCTATAGCATTAAGTTACAAAGTATTTTCTTATCTTATCTATGTATGTATGAATCTGTTTACTCCAGCGTGCGCAGTCTCTCGCGATATCCTCTGTATGTACTCAATTAAATTACAATTTCATAGTTTAATTAGAATCTAAAGTACTTTTTCATTACGCTAAAGATTTTTTGGTATATCTCTATGTCTATCTTAATTATTATTACCAGTATTTATTAATTAATAAACGACTGTGATTTTTATATACAAATGAATTTTATTTTTACAAGTCGTATCTATAATCTGTATAATATGAAAAAACAATTGCCTGTGTATATAAGTTTATCACTTTGGGACGGCTGCAGCTTTGTGGATAAATCACATATAGTTTTTTTTAATATAGTACGAATGCATATTAATACAGAACAAACATTTATGTTCGTCACACAAATGCTTTTTCTGAGTGGAAATCGAACTCACGTACAGCGCAGAAGGCAGACCTAGGCAGACTACTACAACTAACCCGTAGAGTATAGTAAAATGTACCACACCGTTTAAACCCTATGAAATGTGCCTACGTAGTTCAATAATTGACCGTTGAGGGCGACAGTATCAGTAATTTTAGTGTTCGTCACATACCGTATGAGCGTATTCAAAACAACGCCATCTATTGATATATTATCTTACTAACTCGCATGCTCGCCACTAGTTGAAGACTACTACTGTGTTTGTGTACGCAAATCAAAACAAATTTAAAGCGTCGAGCTTTCCTGATTATATGATAGATGGTGCTGTTTTTAATGTAGTTTATTTTACTTTTAGTTCAATTGACTATTAGTATTTTTTGTTTGTTTGTTATGCGATATTCTTGCCAATTGTGAACCGATTTATATTATCATTATTAAGAACGGATAGAGGGTACACGTTTTCACCGCAAACGTGTACCCTCTATTCGTTCTTAATCCCTTAGAAAATTCAAGAAATTATGATGAATTTCAGCTGCAAGGGTGAATAAATAGGAGGTTCATGCTTTAATTGGAACGGACATAATTTTAACCAACTGCAACAATAATATCTTTGTGCATGTAATTTGCCACGTTATTTGTGTAATTAACTTGTTCAAACGATAGGTACTTGAGATCAGGAATAAATAAGTTTGAGTTTGATTTAGAAGTCATTTTTTATGTTTTACGAGACCTCGTGTTGTACTATTGATGGCATTTTCTGTAAGCATCGTATTTATTTATTGATCATAAACCCTTGCCGTCCTCGGACATAACTTGCAGTTACCAAAACATTGTATTTTATGAAGAAATTGGCCGTAATCATAAAATGGTAATAAGAGGGAAAATGTTCGCGATTACACAAAATATTCCTATAATATCTAAAGGTTTTATTGTTGAGCAAACATCGAAAAACTAGAACAAACATTATTATTCGTCACGGCCAAACCAAAAACCGATAATCCAAATTGAAAATTCCAGTTTCGCGGGGTTTCTTAGCACACTGGCGATTTGCGAGCGAGTTGAAAGCATCTCGTCGCGAGTTCGCAGCCAGTACCTACGCAGCGTGGAAACCATGTTCTAAATTCGTTTACGACCAATACGTCAATTTTTTCAGTACCTAATTACAATGCTTTGTTCTCTTCTGTGAACAAAAGTGTGTGATTTCATGTCTTATTCATATCTTATCTATCTTAACATTCGCGGGACGCATAATATGAATTTTTAAAGAATAAATTTTGAATCATTTATTTTTATTTATTTATTATCGATATATTAGTCGTTCTATTCCAGTCGATTGATCCTTCCAAAGTTGTATCTACTTTCGATTTTGTTTTCTGCGTCTTCGAAGAAAAAAAGGTACAAACGAAGTTCTTGGTCGAAATACTGTTTTTACAAGCTTTTATTTAACTTTTTATTTAATCCGAACTGCAAAGGAGTGGAATTCGCTGCCTGCGTGTCTTTTTCCCGAGCAGTACAATTTGGGTTTGTTTAAGAGTAGAGTGAATAGGTACTTTCTAGGCCAGCGTGTTACATCTTCGACCGCATCATCACTTACCATCAGGTGAGATAGCGGTCAAACGATGGTCTATAACGAATAAAAAAAAAAAAAAAAAAAAAAAACTTGCAATGTATTTATGTATGTCCGGGTGGAATCTTGCAACTGAATTTTAAATCAGTTATCTTTAACCGATTGAGCTGAAATTTGGTATACACGCTTATTTTGGATGACAATGCATGCTTAGCTATGTGACGTCATTCTTATTACAATATGGCGAATCATCCAAGATGGCGGACTAGTTACTTTTTCTGCACTACCACAGTATGGGTATCAAATGAAAGGGCTTGCTGATGAGAACACGAGAAAAGCTTGTTATTAAAAAGTATTTTTTACCATTAATTTTATTATCTTTAATTCTACAGACCGCAAGCCGCGAACTCGCCGCACACACGCAGCGGAAACGTTGCGTGCCCGCGGCATGTTCGCTGAGCCCATTGCTATTTCGTTTCGCTTTGAACTCGCTCGCAAATCCGCAGTGTGGTATAGCTTTTATGGCAAAGGTAGGGCTGTCTAACGGAATTTTTGCCGTATTATCTACGCCTGACGAACTCTACAGAAGCCTCTACAGGCACGGATGAATGCAAATTGTCTTCGAGACGTGTACAATAAGAGAGCGTGCCGGCCTCGTAGTATCACGACTTTCGATCCGAAGGTCACTGGTTCAAATCAAATGCAACATTGGGAAATTAGGTTAAACAAGTCCTGTCATCCCTTATTTCTCGCCCTTATGGGTTACACCTTACTATTTTAAAAAGATTTATATCCAAATTGGTATACAAAGGGCGAAGAAAAAAGATAGGAAAGTTAAACGTGCAATTTCGTTTACTTGGATGACATATTTTTTATAGTTTTTTGATTTTTTTACCAAACTGAAGCATATCCTTTCAAATAGAAAGTATTTTTCCAAATCGGTTGAGAAATGGCGGAGAACAGAGGTAACAAACAAAAAAAAAAATTGCCGAAATTATATCCACTAGACTTCGGTTTAAAGTATGTGTATTCTCAAAACGAAAAAAAAAATCAAAACATTGTGACGACATCAGTTTGAACCTGTGATATCTGGATTCGTAAGCAACCGGGATTGGACTCCCGTAGTAGATCTACTCGAGTGCCACAAAAACACACACATTATTGCAAAAAAACATTTTCACAAAGTATAATACTACCTTATGAAATCGGCATTATTATCAGCGCGTCGATTTCAGATTGAGAATCAATTTGATGAAAAACTCCAACTATCCTGAAATCATTCCCTATTCATTCCGCACTGCGCTAGCGGTAATTTCTCAAATTGGTTTATTCCTAAGCGCACTATCCATACTTCGTATTGCTGTTCGTAGTCGTTTGACTATTAATTAACCACTTAACATCAAATGAGACGTCGGATAATTCCGCCATTTTTTTTTTTTTTTTTTTTTTTTTTTTTAATTCTTTATAGGCCATCGTTTGACCGCTATCTCACCTGATGGTAAGTGATGATGCGGTCGAAGATGTAACACGCTGGCCTACGCAAAAATAAGGAATTGTTCATTATCGTATGTTAGCAGTAACTTAGCAACATTTAAGTCTATTTCGCTTCTTTTTTCTATTTTTTACTGTCATCAGTACAGTACAGTAATAAGTAGTAGGTATCTCTTCAATAGGAACGATGTTCATAGTATTAATACTATAAAAAAAAAATTTAGCATCCCAAGATATAGATTATAAAGGCACGGATCTTATATGGCCAATTGTGTACGTTTCTATACTAAACTTCTGGAAAGTGCTACCAAGCTTGCAATCTGAATCTCGGTCGAATCATTTAAAAATGTTTTGAGCAAGAAGGCGTACTACACTGTTATGATAAATGCCATGGCCCGTTGTCTATCTGCTCCATGATATGCATAATATCAATTCTACATTTCAATATTGTTTAACAGGATGTATACGTAAATAGTCTTAAGGAACAATATAATTGTTTGTGAACAGGATCATGCTCGCGAAAAGAAAGTAATCCTTCCATTAGGCGTCGGATACGATTTGAACAAGCGCTAAACTCAGTAATAAGAACGCATGAACAAAATCATGATACATATTTATTTAGAAAAAAGTGACGTTTCCAAGTACTTTTTTAAGGATTCATCGGAAATAAAGTATTTGAACTTTGACTCTGCTATATTCCTGTTTGAAGTATGTGTGTCTGGTGGTATTACGGGCACATAATGGTCTTTGCCTCGGGATGGCGAGCTCGATGCGATGTGGTTAATAATGAATTTGGACATAAATATAAGGTTGGCCGTGACTCATGACGGCATAACAAAGCGATGCTGTTTGCCGTCACGTCATAAAAGTCGGATTTATTGCTAAGGCGCGGCAATACAATGTTACACATCAAAAGTAGACTTTTTAAACCTATACTTGGTTAGCCATACTATGATAGACTCATGATTTAATTTTCTTTACTCAGTACTCAATCGTATCAGTACTCAATCAATATTGCATTCCACAGCGTCGGTTTAATTCCTTCAGCTACATTAGGAATGCACCAATGAATCGACAATCGATTTCAAATTAATCGGCCGGGAATCGTATCGGTAAGTGAGAATTTGTGATCCAATATGTCGACACATGAAATTTTATGCAGGGCAATATTTTCCGATATACATTTTTCCGATATGCGTTTGGTGTGGTGAGACATCGATTTATAAAAGGTATTTATCGATAAACACTTAAGTTTAAATTTACATACCTACAACATTGATTTAAAAACAAGTATTGGACGCGCTGTGGATTTTTCACGATGTTTTAAATCGATGCTTAGGGAACATTATTTATTGTCTTGCTGTAATTTGTTGCCATAATTCTTTGCTTGCCTATTTATGTATATATTTGTATAATGAATGAGAAGTTATTATATGTATGTATGTTTTTTAGATTATATAAGTAAGTATTATATATTATTTAAATTATATTTAAAATTCAGTATGATTTTATATAGATGCACCAATGCCCCTTCTCATTTCTAATACTTCTTGTCCATCCAAAGGTTGTCTGTAAGAGATCGCTTTATAGCGATAAGACCGCCCATTGTGTCACCTTTTTTTATATTTAAGATTTCTAGTTTTAAGCTATTGTTGTCTTTTGGTGTGCAATAAAGTGTTATCTATCTATCTATCTTTCTCTCATTATAATGAGACTGAGCTACATAGGATTCGAACCTAACCTACAAGTGGTAAGCTGACCACACTACCGACTGAAATCGCTTCAAATTGCGCACTTAGTAGTTAAAGTATACGTTATTATACTTTTGTACTATCTACATTAGACATTAGCTATCGTATAGTTAGCTATCTGGTGTTAATGTTTACTGATGTGTGTTGCAGTGCATAGATTATTTGAGGGTTCCCAACTGTATCTCTGTGTTGCAAGGTTGAGTGCGTTCAGTCGGAGCATGTTAGCAGCCTGTGCTCTGTTGCCCGCGGGCACGATGTATCTGAACTTCAGAAAGGCGTATTCGCTTCCATTGTTCCAGCCACGTATTATTGTTGCCAAGTTTAGAAGTTACGTACCAAAACAAGCAGTAACAACCTCTTTATTACGTGGAAGTGACAAGATGAAGACTGATACGAGATGACCAGATGTTTTAATAATCACTAATCATAGTTATAAGATCGCGTGATTTTGTAGCTACATATTTATTTAAAAAAAGACGCTGCCACGTGTTTTTAATTAAAATGGAAATAAAGATTTTTGATGTTGACTGTCTCTCTGAGACACGAGTAGAGAGTATCTTATTAAAACTTCAATTAGGATGCCTTAGATCAGAATCGAACGGTGTTTTTTCTTCATTTTTAAATCGACAGTTTATATCAATTCTATGAAATTTTAAACATTAGAAATTTCGACATGGTAGAAAACATGACATTTTGTAACATGAACGTTTAATTAAAATTATATCAGTTAAAATTATCATTTAATTATTTTATTTGAATGAATTTGTTAATTGTTAATTTTTACATTTATCGTATAGTATAGTCGATATATTTACAATTAACGTTTGCGATTACAATACATTGTAGTAGACATTTTTTAAGTTACGGGAATATTTCACTTTTCGGGATAAAAAGTAGCCTCTGTGTTAATCCATTGTATCAAATACCTTCAAAAAATTATGCTAAACCGTTCAGCCGTGAATTAGTAACAAACAAACACACACACATAAAAACTTTCGCCTTTATAACACTAGCTGCTGTTGTGTGTTAATCCAGGATATAAGTTTTCCTTTTATAAGTGTAAAGTGTGATTGGTGTAATGCTAAAGTAGCGAAGACAGTAAATTGTCTCGTTACAAGTACTGTTGTTTTTGTTCACAACGCGGCAACACCAGCACAGAGCTAGGGCGGCGCGGAAAGGCGTCGTTGTATGTGGCATGTTTGGCCCGCTGCCAGGCCAGGCATTCCCCGGTCAATAATCAGTTTGGCCTGCCCAAGCGCCCTCCACAGCTGATTGATGGCAGTACACTATGAATATTGTTAAGGCAATTGGCCCATGTTCAAACATTCACGTTGTAGGAGGTAGTCGGCTATTAATTGGTTACCAAGGATAAACGGCTAAATCGCCGTCTTTGTTCACAATTTCTTTGTGTGCCCAGCGTAATCTGAACTTTCAAGATCGATAAATACTTAATTATTTATCGCGAACTAGTCATATACAAATAAAATCACCGTGTGACCACGATAGTTGCAATATTGCAAAACATTCGTAAAAAATTATATAAATAGCCTTGTCTTTTCGACGTGTTGGAACATCATAAACATTTGATAAGTCAGCGTGTCAAATAGGTACTTTTCCAGATACAGAATAATTCATGACATTCTCACATTAGAGAGCAAAATAGCTAAAACAATCCTCAATTTGGGTACATAATGAGAAAAAATAAACAAAATTCTTGTAAGCTTTCGCAACGAAATTCTGCCGTCTCTAACAAGTATTTCAACGTAACTTGACTTGGTACGTGTTTTATTATCTGTGTACACATGTTACCGCACATACAACAATATATTCTCATATTCAACCCTCTGACCTGACGATAAGGTTGAAAATATTACGTAGACGACGTAAACCACATTGTTGAAATATCGCGTTACGTGACTCTATCAAACTAACTCTCTCAATAAGTTGTAAGTTAAATGTTAGGCCTACGGTGACGCTTAATTAAATAAATTAAACGGCCTTTACTTAACTGAGATACTTAAACAAATACTTAATTATGATACGTTACTGATTGCTTTTAGAAAGTTATGATAATAATGTTCTTTGTTTTCTGTGCCACCGGAACACAGCAGCGCAAGTGCACCACTGCTTGTCGATATTACCGGTTCATGGTAGCAGTTCTTCTCTACTGCTACTTTGCGTTGCTTCGTTTGAACCATCCAAAACACGTGCAAGGACTGAGGGTAAAGAAAAGCTTTGAGTTATTTGACAGAAGGATAGAGTGTGGAAATACGTAGGTATTATAAATTAAAGCCTTTTTCTCGAAGGTTTGGATCAATTTTGATGAAAAATTGATGAGTATCGTGAATTTGTAGTTGGCGCTAGTAGAAAGCTAACGCTATCATTTTTTAGTCACGACTAATAAAATTCTTTAGAAAAATAAATAAATTCCTTATAATCCCACAGATAAAGAAACTTGGGGGTCCAATTGCTGGCGTCTTTAGGTAAGAACCCTCTAGTACTCAGGTAACCCCTGGTAGTACCAAAGGGGCAACTTAAAGTAGCAGTAGAGCTTGTGCTAAGTTCGTCCGGAGGGATACCACACTTGGTAATCTACCACCAAGCAGTGATGTACTTGTATAGCTGTTTCGTTCGAAGGGTATTTTTGCGCCGTCGGTGAAATTATGGGTGCATGAGACGTAATCCCCGTCTCAAGTGATGGGCGCAACGGGATGCGATTTGAGTCGGAGGTTGTATTCCCGTTGTTATGGGTGGAAGTAATCATTTACCATCAGGTGGGCCTTCAGCTTGTCCCGTCACTTCAATAGTATAAAAATGGTCATGACTAGAGTCATAAATCGTTGAGTATGCTGAAACATTTTATGTAATTGAAATGTAAATGGTCGAATCTCGAAAGCCTTCCCTGCCTACCTCTGTGGGAGACGGGCGTGATAATTAAGTATGTAGCTTTACGAGTAAGTACGGCTTAAAAGTTTTGGTGTCAGATTTGAGTCGTTGCTTTATATTATCGCGTTTTAACTGGTGATTAAAACTTTATGTCACGTTGGTACTTGGACGAGAGCTTTATTCAAGGGTCTAACCCGTTAGTACACTATAAAGGGTTACTTAAGTAGGAACTTGAAAATTTAATAAGCGCTATTCTGACGAGGATCTAGATCGTTCCATGTTCAATCTGTGAATAATGAATATAAATAAATATTCATGGAAATTTCTCGTAGCGCCGTCTTATCTCAAACTAAGCATAGCTTGGTACTATGGGAACCAAATTACTGATATAATACTTATTAAGTACTTTTGTAATTACATAAGAACATCCATATATAGAAAAAATATTATGTTCGTCAGACAAATATTTTTCTTGGAACCTGATCCCACAACCTACAGTGCAGAAGGCAGAACAACTGCCAATTGAGATGGGAGGCCGGTCTAGCGGGTTGACTTCTACAGATAGGCGTAGCTAGTATTTATATAAAACAAGCTGACTCAACACATGATTTCCTGTGTTGATTCACGATTCTGCAATAATCTATCAAATGACGTGATGGCAACATTTTCATGGAAAAATGTAGTTCCAGTATTTTCCATTTTTCAACTTTTCACAATAAATTCCCAAAATAATTATTTTTTACAAACCTTTACCTGACTGTTACAAACGTATATAAAAAAGATTTTGGCAAATAGCCGTTCTGAAATGATGCGCTTACATTCAATAATTCATGGAATTTAACTGTATTTTTACAAAGTATTGTACTCTTGTTTTGATTTTATTTTTAGTTTTATTTTATTTTAGTTTCATTATTTTGTTTATCATTGACTTGTCCAAGTGTACAAGTATATCTTAATGGAATAAATATATTATATTTGAATTTGAATTGAATTTTTATTTATGATAAGTGACGCTGCCAAGTATTTTTTAAGAATTCAATATAAAAAAAAGTATTTTGACTTAGGAATAATAGAAACTAAAATTTATTTTAATGGTCAAAAGAAGCTTTATAAAGAAACTATTATTGTTATACACGTAGTTTGATTTTATTAGGTGATTTAAAACACATAATAAGAAAAACACGCCAATTTATTGTAGTTTGGTTTGGTAACACAAGTGCCAGATTAATTGCCAAACTAATACTAAACTTGAAGGTATTCTCTTCTGCATCATATGGAGTAAATGGAACAATAATAATTTGAGTTCTCAAATTCCACAGACAAACAAACTGTAAAAACTTTCTGTAATACAGAATATACAAAAAACACAAAATAAGCACTAAGTGACATGATTTGTCTGCTCCGTGTTACGCAACAGCGCCGCAGTATTCTGAAGGCGCCCGCGGAATCGTCTGAACACAATTCCTTTTCTTCAAACTTCGGTATTCATGAAGGTCGCAAGATGAGCAGTCGGTTCTCTCTCCATGAAATACTAGAAGTTCACTTTATGGCAAGATACCAAGTACTTAATCCTCATGAGCTGGGTCACTTGGATCTTCTATCGACAACTCTGTAGCTTAGTAGCCCTGTCATCGAAGCGAGGGGTCCTGGATTCGATTCCTGGCCAGACTTTTTGTGATGCCCGTAAAGTTTGTTCCCGGGGTGATTCCATCTGCAACGCAGGGAAGTAGAACAGAAGTATGTGTAGTATTTTTTAAACCACGCGGACTATCTTTTTTTGCATGTCCCAGAATCAAACATTTGTATAAAAGCAATCTACCAATCCGGACTGTGCTTCGTGCTACATTACAGTCCATTCACTCGCGCCAGTTGGCTCCTTTCATAGATACAATGCATGACCTACTCTCCTGCTCTCGCATACCGAGAGTAGGTCGTGCATTGAGAACATTCCCGACACAAATCACTCAGTTCCATTACTGAACAAATATCTGTGAATCGATGCCGCATTCACTGCAGCTCATCTAATCTGGCTAAAAGCGGTTATACCGCAGCTCAATAGACTTGAAATGGTTCAATGTTTAAATTCGATAACGCCATGTCCCGTACGTTTTATTGAAGTTTACGTTTTGTAGAATTTTAAACGGCTCCGTGGCTTAGTTGGTAGTAGCCCTGCATTCGAAGCGAGGGGTCCCGGGTTCGAATCCCGGCCGGGTTTGTTTCGCAACATCAACTCAGTATGTTCATAATGCGCTTTTCGCAGAGTGCACGTAAGATAAATTCAAACAATGCATGGTTTCAAGAACCTCAAAGCTTCACTCTATAATCGTGCTGGTTCAAAGTTATTAAATTAAGTTCAATATGAATTCAGTCTTTACATTGCAGAATTAGTGATAAAGTGTTGTGGAAAGGCGAAACACGAGTCGGTTCTATTTTTAACTTAATAATTTATTACAAGTTTAGCGAAAATATACTAAATATTGCCCCATCAAAGATCACCCTATCATCAAAGTAACAGGTGTTCTTCAATTATTTTGTTCATAAAAAAGTGTTGGAAATCGTGATGAAACTAAAAACAAATCTATATAATAAAAAACAATGTTTGTACTCTATGCGTTCCGAAACCATTTATCAGATTGTGACGATTTCGGGTGTTCTGGGAACGCCCGCTAACCCCCTAGTTCTGGGAATCCAGGCAAAAAATATTTATATACAAATGATTTTATTACGTGGCATTGCAACGCATGCCAGGTACAGCTAGTAATATATACAAAATCACGCGTACTTTAAGCCAGTTTGGAGCAGTTTGCTTTTAATTTCAGTTAAAATAAAGGCACCGATATTTCATCAAAATTCTGGACCCGACGGACTCTTGTAGGGACATCCTCGTTTAAAACACAATAAACCGAGGTCCGCAAACATCGAACTCGGCTATTAAACATTCACGAAATGTCCAGGCCTTTATTCGCCCGTTAAACTTCGGCCGATAAACGGAATTAATTCGCCCGTAGTTTTCAAGTTCGCTGAAGATAAACAGGCGAGGTATTTTTATTTGGGAGCGGCCTAGATGCTGCGGATTTTCTTGTGAAATTGAGAATTTAACATCAAAGTTCACAACAAAATTAAAATTTTGCTTCATAGTTTGACCTTTGCTTCAATTACTAGAAGATGACGATGAGGTCATGGATAGTATATATTTATATTTATTTACCGTAGGGAGTTAAGTTATTTACTCTCAGTAATATCACACAATCTAAGGAAAATGGTTTTTACATTGTTTTTTATTCATTATATAATCTGAATCGTTGTTGGCTGATATTATTTATTGAAAGAGACAGGTATTGGAATTCTGGGACACATTCTACCGTAGCTTTCTTTATATATTTAATTACAACCGGATTGCACATGTTGGATATAACGATAGGAAATAAAATAAAAAATTATATAATGATTGATGAGGCACACTAGGTGTAGATAGGTGTAGAAAGAGCGAAACAGTGAGACATATTTATCTCTCTTCTTACTAAACATCACACCAGAATACGACGAAACATTTGGAAGACGATCTCTTAGTTTCAAGTAGCAGCCGAAGCTTACTATCAGATCAGCGTTATTACCGCCACCCGAAGTGACGCGTGTAGGGAATTAAAGCGTTACAATTTACGGACAACAGCAGTAAAGTCAAAGTCAAACTCATTTATTCGTTTAGATCTCAAGTATCATTTGTACACGTCAAATTTTACACATGCATGTACACATATTCGTGAGCATATAACGTGTCAAAGGAACTCCCCAATGGTCCCCAAGAGTATGGAACCAATGGGTAGTATAGACATCATGTCGGTACTTTCACATACAAATTTTAGGCACACTTGAAGAGTCAGTCGTACTGCTAAAAAATTGGTCGTCAATGGTTTGTGTCTGCAGAAAATGACGGTTGGTACCACCCGAATACAAATGAAATGCCGACAGAACGTGACAAAAAATTACCTTCATATTTCGTGGCGTCGATAAAGTCCCTATGACGATCTTGCTCCCTGGGGCTGCAATCAATTTACTCTGCATGGCTCTGGAGGCATTTACCCTCCCGGATGGAAAGACAATGTCTATTGTGCCACTTTGTGAAGTACTTCGGATAAAATTTGAGAGGGAAGTGTTGTAATAGTGTGCATCGACTGTCCATTTGCTACTCTTTTTGACAATGGACACATACCTGAATATAAAATTTATAAACCAGACATAAACCGAGCTGTTTGAAATTTTTGCGGTATGGTGGTTTTAATTTCTATGTTTGTCGGAGTCTTTGCATCTTTACGAATGGTAAAATGGTTTTGTGAGAATACAAATACATAAATTAATACCCCAAGCATACTGCGACCTTTAAAATATAACGCATAACTTCCTCAATTAAATTTAAAAGCAAGTATCTCGATTGAGTCGTTTCTCTCACAACTCCGATGGAAAATGAAGCCTATAGCTATCCGGTGAATGGATCTACAATAGCCCTTTCTTCGGGGCTAAGTAATCTACCTACTTATCCTCTCATATGGAAGATGTCCTTTGTGAACCTTACGTGAAGCTTTCACAATTCAATTTGAGGCTGATCGGGTCTGGCAGCCATATAATGGAGTAGTCCATTTCCTTAGTTGACCTCATCGTATCTGCGTGCACTTACACAATTGTATACTCTCTTTATGAGAGCTTACAAAGCAATTGGAACGGTCTTCCAATTTTCCTAAGAAAGAAATTGATTCAATAGCAAACTAAATTGGCAACGAAACTAAACTCTTTTTTTTTGACATGCGCAAGTAAACATATTCGTGACCATATAATGTGTGATAGGAGATTTTTAGGCGTGCACAAATATATGTTAAACTAGCTACACCCCCGGTGTTACCCGTGGATGGTTCACTTTTTCGTCATAAAACGTGGCCTATGTGTTAATCCAGGATATGAGCTACCTTTCTAATGAATTTAATCCAAATAGGTTTAGCTGTTGAAGCGTGAAGGAGTAATAGACATACATACAGACAAACATCTGCATTTATAATATTAGTAGTCAGTTTTTATGGACTTACTTTTTATGGAAGTATGAAAGTGGCTTTGTTGTAGAGTTCTTCTGTAGAAACAGATATAAAAATAAATGCTGTGTGAAAAATCCATGAATATAATTTATATTCTTGCTGAAGATTCTTGACGTAAATTTATACGCAAGAGAAAAATATTTAAGTCAGACGGTTTAATTATATGTAACAAGCTTCTGACTAATTGAAGACTACCGCTAATTAGCTAACTCAAAAACCAATTCTCTAAAATCACCGCAGACGAAAATTTAATACTAAGATTTTGAATCACAATTTTCATGCTCGAACTATCAATAATTTCCGAGAAATGAGCATTCTAACCGAAGGAGATCTTTTAACCATTTCTTCATGGTCCGACATAGAATGCGTTCGACCGGAAATTGCAAAAATAATAATATAATAATAATAATAAAATCGCAACACTAAAGTTAAAGAAATAGCGACACTCACCTGCGACTCAGAGAATGCTAATATTTATAAGAGGTATTAGGGTTAATAAATATTGTTGACCCCTTACGAAACTTTACGCTTATGACGCAAATTAGTTGCCCAAACCAGTCAAGTCTCTTTGAAGGATAAATAAGAAATATTTGAAGTACTACCTAATGAAAAATAAACAAACAAACAGAAGTCAACTTGGAATTTTAAGGTCATTTTGATTTGATGAGGCCATGATTTTTCTTATTCGGTTTTTACACTAATAACTACTTTACGTGATTTTTTTACTGCCAACTTGTTTGGTACAGTTGTTTGTTACAGTTGTTTGTTATACTGCCAATTTGTTTGGTACGGTAGTTTAAATAATTATATATCTACGCTGAAGGCTCATTATTATGTAGTAGGTCAGATTTCGAAGCGAAGTCCCCATTAGGTCCCTATTCGATTCCCGGCCGGGGCACACTTGGCTTGAATTTCTTTGGTGTTTGGTGTTTCTGTATTTGTCCATGCCACCGGCAAAACAAGGAATTCAAGTACAGGGGTATGTGTGTGTAAATGTAGTATTTTTGTAACTTGTAAATAGCATCGTAGCAAAATACTGACAAAAGTCACCAATGATTTCTCTTCCTTTGGAAAATAATCTTTCTTCGGTAAAAAAATCGGCCAATTTATCATTTACCCCCATTCTCGTTTACTGTTTCGGCTCGGAGACAGTCTCGGTCGGCCCCCTAATTTCTCGTACCTTTTGATCGAGAGCGCCGTGAATTTTAAACGATAGTTAAATTGGCCGACACCTAATCACAATTTTGTGACGCAAATGGAAATTCTAAAGCTTTTGTTATAATAATTAGAGCAATTTAGTGCTTTAATTTTAACTAATCTGTATAATATTTTACCGTCTTTAGAACAAGTACAATATACTATCTAATTAAGTTTTAATCGTAATCCTCAGAAAATGAAACCTCTAAAATACGTCGCATTATTTTTTAAGTTTTATAATTGCATTTTTTTATGTGATTAAGTAACGAAATGAGCTGCGGGCCCACCTGGTGGTAAATGGCGACCCCCGCTCATGACAACAGTAACACGACTCAGATTTGGATCTTACACTGAGTCGCACTTAACCTGCTGCGTCTATTACCCGAGACGGGTCTCATACGTTTCATGCGCATGTGATTTCACCGGCTCCCACACCCTTCCACCGCATGTGAATGCATCACTTAGTGGCAGATTACCAGGCGTGGAGGCAGTACTTCTCCGGGTGAACTTTGCATACTGCTACTTTTTGTTGCTCCTTTAGCACCACCCAAGGGGTAGGTACGTGTAGGGATTCAAAGGGTACTCACCTACGGACGCGAGCAACTAGACTTCGCAATTACTGCTTCACTATTATTGCTCTTTCGTATCCAAATGGTCAAGGAGGCTATTACTAGGATTACAACTTTTAACCACCTTGATCTAAAATATAAGACATAACAACAAGGTCTCAACGGTGTGTCTCACAAATAAGACAAAGCCAAATATCAACAAATGCATATCGGTTTAAATGAATTTTGCCTACATTAAGTTAATATATGAGAGCTCTCATAAAGGCAAGATAAAAAAAAGAAATTGGTGTTACAAGGTTTCATTTTTAAACGAAACGAGTTATTTCAAAAAGAAGACGAAAATGAAGATATAATTTTACGATCTAAGATTACAATGAAACAAATAAAATTGTTTTACTTAAGTTAAAAGAAGTGTTGCAGATATTTTAATGAAGATTTGGATTATCGTATTATTTTACTAATGAGACAGGTAGCGCGTATTTTCGGTATTAATACTAATCGTTGAGTAGGGTCACCCTCTTCAGAGGTTCGTGTCGGGTGGGTGTAACGTTAAGGGTGTCACCCCGCCTTATGCATTATTGACCAGACACGCTACTGTGAATAACTGAAAAATTCTATGTCGTAGTGATTAAAATGAACACGAAAACCTTAACTAATTATAAATATCTTAAGATTTCAAATAAGTCTCAAAAGACTCCAGACTAATTCTTCCCTTAGGAGTTTCTTGCTTCTTCTCCCCTTGGAGGGGCAGATAGCGTTAGATCAAGTGGTAAACTTAGTAATAAAAACGTTTGTAGCTACAAATTTATTTAAAAAAGTTATGTTTCCAAGTAATTTTTAACCGACTTCAAAAGCGAGGAGGTTATCAATTCGGATGTTTATATGTTTTTTTATGTATGTTCAGCGACTTTTCCGATATTTATCAATATTTGAAAAATTCTTTTTTAATTTGAATAGTTATAGTTTCAGATTGGTCTCATAGGATTTTTATCAATATCGGTTCAATATTTTGGTTGTTAAATCAATATAACTCGAAATAATACGAGTATGGCATCCAAACGTACTAAGTCGTTTTTTTTTCAATTTTTTAATCAGTTACCTGTTTAAAACTTTAGCTATGAATTTGGCGCGTTACGGTGATTTTATGAATTAAGAGTCAAAATTGTGGTAATTTATGCATTTATTTGTGAGAAATCAGCAATAATTGGACCAAAATTTTCATAACATTTGAAATTACTCGAAGCCGCAATTTAAAAAGCCTGTAACGACTTCACATTTTGAACTGTGAATTTTACATTACAATTTTACAAACTTAAAAGCCAAGCGAGTAATATGCTTGATGGTTTTTTGCATTTCTTTGCCGCTTTTAATGTCATCGTATCTCGCAGTATTTATGACAAATGGACATATATTTCTACGTAATATTTGTCTTTATGGGTATTTCGGACAGGTTCGGACAGGCGATAAAATTACCGAATGAAGTACGGTTTGCTGCGTTAAAGGAATTAATTATTGGGTAATTGTTTTTGGCGCAAATTGAGCGCGTGGTCATCGGGCGTGGACTAGAAATTATTGATAATATTATTTGTCATGTTGACGAGTTCGTTAGGTTGTTAGGTGCATCAATTATTCTTCTTAAATAACTTATGAATTACTATATAAATTAGTCTATTGAAATGGTAGAAAATCTCATGAAGCGTTTGACATTAGAATCTGCATGTGTAACAACACTGAAACTCAATGCATACAAATCAGATTTTAAATCATATGCCTGAAAATCCGAATCCAAAACAAAACTTTTTTTTAATCGTACATTGTAAAATAAAAAATATAATAATTTATTATTTTTTGGGCAGCCCTAATGAGTGGTCACTGACCGCGCTCATTATTCCGCACTCACACATGCATGCGGTTCTATAATACATCTATCCCCTAGAATCCCTAATGCTTTTAGGGTTGAACCTCGTCAAGTTTACGTTAAAGCTTGACTTGTGCTGAGGATTGGGAAACCTGGCGGGGTAAGTTCTAGATCAATCTAGGCATGCGCTGATTAAGTATTGTCAACCTTCTTGAAACACCTTGTATATTCCCAAAATAATATACATATTTATTTTTCAACCATTGTGTCCTATTGCAAGCAAAGTTCTCCCTCCCTCCTTTCCACTCCCTTCGGTTCAGGGATAAGTTTGCTTAAGAAGATAAACTACCGATATTTCGAAATTGTGACTGATTTTGAAATTTAATCGATAATAATATTGCTGGCAAATTTAATATTATAACTAATTACATTTTCCAGCAATATTTTTTATCGATATGTCCTGTCAATGTTAATACAAACAAGGTAATGGATATTCACCATCCATCCATCCATATCAGTATCTAATGTTTCCAATGCAGGGACACCGGCCCACATAATTGACTTTAGAAAATATGAGAATTGAGTTTAGGCAAACGATAAACAGAAATATCTGTAACACCTGAAACGTTATTCAGGCAAATTGAAAAACGAGTTTCAATATTTCGACAATACATTACACAACCTTTTAAAACTTGAAATCAGTTTGAGTCGGTCAGACAGATCAGTTTGACGGCTCCGTGGCTTAGTTGGTAGTAGCCCTGCCTTCAAAGCGAGGGGTCCCGGGTTCGATTCCCGGCCGGGGCAAACTTTGTGTGGTGAGCATGAAGTTTGTTCTCGGGTCTTGGGTGTTTGTCTTGTGTTTCTGTGTTCGTCCATGCCATCTGCGACACAGGGAATCCTAGTGCAGAGGTATGAGTGTGTTAACGTTGTTGTCGTTGTTGTTGTTGGTTTCGGAATTAGCGAGCCACAAAAGAGTGCTCTCATCTCCACTATCCGTGAGAATAGCCACAAAGCCGTGATTCCTTTGCTGTCACTACACCGTGCAAAATGAATCAACTTCGGACACCTTGCTCTTATTTTCAGGTGTCAATATTACTCGGCGGGAACGCGAGCCCCGTGACGGGCCACACCAAAAATTCCCACCGTGAATTACTGATGACATCGGAATAAAACCGTTATTCGTAACCGTCGATAAAGTGGTCCACGTTTCGGCAATTTGTGGATGGCGGCACGGCACTCCGATTTATTATCCTCGCATTGAGTCTCGGCTTCATTTAAAAGGAATATCTGCACAATTTTCACATCGCAAACATTTGTACCTAATAATATAGACCAGTGGTTCACAATTTTGATTGGGAACCGACCCACTTAACTGATTCTGAAAGGCATATTATCTCAAAAATTAGTAAATTATCCGTCAAACCAAAAATTATGAAATAAGCGTTCTGAAAAATTTCCAATAGACCAATCAGCGTTCTTCACTCGGTACGCAATTTTTTTGAATTGATTTGTCAATGCGTAATGTCATCGACGATACGTTGCCATGACAACGGCAGCCTCCCAAGCAAGCAGGTGCCACAGATGGACGTCTTGGTAATTTGATTTAATGCTCGCATGCCAATTTTCCGGCTCAGTAAACGAGAAACCAGTGGTTATCAATATCAGACTTACTATAAACGTATAATCAAACCACTGGCCTCTTCGGTCGGTAGTTTAATCTGCCTGCAAAGCTTTGATTCCAGGTTTCAGTTCATAGCTGAAACATTCGTGGGATAGCATAAGGTTTGTGTGTTCATGTAAACTATTTAGAAATCCTAGTGCAAAGGATTTTGTGATTTTAGCTGTTACGGCTGAACATCTAAACAATAAGCAAACATGATATTTGTGTTACTTTGCAAGTAAATTGGTAGCCGAGTTCTTTTTTAACCGACTTCAATGTATGTTTTAATTTTTATGTTACGCGCGCAATTTTGATGACTGTTTTTTGTTTGGTAAAATAAATTTTATCATCTATGATATTTTCGTTTACTCCGAAACCTCGCTGTCTCATTGGAGCAGTAATAATTGGAGCAGTATAATTGTATAATTTGTATAAAACTATATTTATCACAAGTGTTTTTTTTATTTCTTTTATTATTGCCTATATTTTTTTTGTTACATATTGTATGATTCTTACTTACTTATATAACATATTGGATAGGTACCTGTAATGTTGTATAGATAGAATTAAGCGAATTTAATTTAATTAAGAGAACCTCTAATAACACTAAGCAACTATCTAATACATTGGCACTAGAATCTACAACAGATGGCGCTCCAATACCATTAATCCTACATAGTGCAAGTGATGCGTTCGGGCAGTTCGAGCATATACAAAACCCCCCGACATCAACTGTCATCACGGCCCCCGAGCACATCCGCTCGCTGGAAGATCTTCCCTTTTCCCCGAACTCAAGTTCCCAAAACTCATATATCATCAACATTATCATTCATAGCCATAGTTTCTCGAACATTCTGTACCTACATCAACGTCCATTAGATAATGTCATACAAGAGCTTAGGTATGTATATTTTGTCATGAGCCATTAATTGCTTCCTACATCAGGGTCAGTACCGTCGTATTACTACGAACGGGAAGCACCTACTCCGCCCCCATTAAACCTAAGACTAATTTCGTCTCACTAATCTTGCTTCTGAGTAAACCAACTTTGATAGCCGCACGGAATTGTACCTTATCAGAACAACATCATGCCAGAATTTGGCTCGGGGCGGGCTGGCTAGCACCCTGACCGTAACTAAGCGTAGTTTAAACGATGACTAAGCCGAAGATAATAGATAAAGTAAGGTAAACCCAGCCGTGGTGGCAACTTCGCAGTTATACGGACATCTCTTTTGTGTTCTAGATGGTTCGATTGGTAGTGTCGTTGGCTTACAATCTGTAGAGTTCTTCAATAAAATAAGAGACTCAGTTCGGCTGTGTTTTTGGTATGTTTGTTACGCGATTTCTTGGTCAATTGTGGACCGATTTTAAAGACTATTTTTTTTTAATTTGATGGTTTGTGCCTAAGAAATAGTTCAATAGAAATTTCAATAAAAAATCTAGAAAACCCTAAATGCTTTAAATAAGTAAATTACACTATTGATGTCCGTATTCAATTTTTAAAAACCTGTCAAATATTTTTTGAGATCTCACCGAATTCAGATCACGCTATCAGATCAGATAAATAAATTAAAAATAAATCAATGTTTCTTCTAAATAAATAAACAAGAAAAACTATAGCATGATGGTAGACTGCACTAATCTACCACTTAGCATCTAACAGGGCATTTTGGCATTTCATGCCATTCTACAATCGAGGCGTAAAATTCGTCATAGTTTTTCAGTAGAACCAATTGGTCGATCCAATTTCAAACAATGATAACCAACCTTATAATAGTGTTTGAAATTGGATCGTTGGTCCTGTGGCGAAACACGAAACTAAATATTGCTCAGGAACTAATAAACCTGAGGGGACCTGCGAACTATTAGACGTATGAATTACTGCCGATGGTTTGATCCAGTGGGTATCACATAATTTTATACCAATAAGGTCTAAGACAGATGAACGATTAAAGTCACCAATCTGAAAGCATACATATGCAGGGAGGGTTGCTGTGTTTCGGTAGGAAAGTGCCGGTGAACTTACAGGCACATGAAGCGACAGACAGCCTGTGTCCTAAAAAGTAGAGAGATGGAATATCAGATGTGGTGGCAGTACTTCTTTGGATAAACTTGGCACAAGTTCTACTGCTACTTTGGGTTGGTCCTTTAGCTCCGCCAAGAAGATACGTGTACGGAACCTCAGGTAAGAGTATTTCATCTACGGATGCAAGCAACATGGCCCCAAATATCTACTCTCAGTCAACACTCAACTGTCTCCGTACCAGCCTTTAATGTTTGCAATGCAGAAACGTCGGCTTATTTTTCATAATTGAGAGTAAATGGACCTTGATCTACCACGGGGCCAAATCCAGATTGGTAGATGTCACATGTCTTCGAATTTTTGGTTCTAAGACATAACGGTTTCCTCACGATGTTTGCACCACGTTCTCGAAACGGTGAAGGAAAATCTCCTTATGTGGACCTTGTAGCAAGCGGAGCACCGCATTTATCATGTAAATTGTTTTGCAATTTTGAAAATAATTAGGTATCCAGGGATCCAACAAGTTTTTGCTTCACAGTCTCTTTGTAATAAACATTTTGCCCCTAGCATTATTTGCTGCTCAAAGAAATTTATTTGAAGAGAAAAACAAGTATGTAAATGTAATTTTTAGGGCTAGTAGCTGTGCCCCGCGTTGTTATACCGTGGTCTGGGATCAAAAGTAGCCTATATGTTAATCCAGGGTATAAGCTATTCTGGCACCAAATTTCATCCTAATATTTTGAGCCGTTTGAGCGTGACAGAGACATAAACACACACACATACAAATGTCAGTAGCACCGACTTCTCGTAAATTTTCTCGCATGTTTTGAAGACTTGGAGGCAAGCAGTAGGCGTGAAATAAAACCATACTTACTTGCTTGAAATATATTGTCCACAGTACTTACACTAGGTACACAATAAATGCCACCAACCAACGCTAGTACTACCTTCAAAGCAAAGCCCAACTGCATCAGATAGATTTACACCATATCCCTAACAACCACGTGGTTCTCTCCGTGAGAATGCTCAATGTGCAACCAACGCTGATGGTGGCTTCAACAGAATCCCTCCGTCTCGATAGTCCACCGGCGCCATCTTGTCCATCGGTCTTCGCCATCGGCTTGGAATCGAACCCGGGACCCTCGCTTCGAAGGGCTTCCACCAACTAAGCCACGGAGCCGTCAAGCACTTCAAACATGAAGGGCCTTAAGCCAATAAGAGACATTTATTTAGCGAAACAAAAGAATTCATCAAACAATCCCAATTGTGACCTCGAAAAGAAAAACAACCTTAACTGCATTAACGAATTGCGTAACTCGACGCTAAAGGCCGCGATCTACCGAACCTAATAGTGTACATACCTAATAGTGTAAATTTATATAATATGTGTGCACCTAATAGTGTAAATTTATATAATATGTGTGCACCTAATAGTGTAAATTTACATACAAAAACTTAACAGTAACCTTAAATATGTTGCAAATGTGACTCCAACTCAGCATATGCTGGTTGTGTCAACCAGCGCTGGTCTTCCTTTGGAGCCGTTAATTAAGTCCTGTTACGAACTATTGTCATATACCTAATTATTAAACCTATAAATTCTTCTCGATTTGCCGCTTTATCATTCTGAAATGATGTTAATAAAATAAAAATATTATTATTATCAAATTGGTACGGTCAGCTCCGGATTATAAGCAGCGACTTACAAAAATAACTAATGTTACAATTTTAGGTTTACATTACGTTTTTACAAGATATACAGGTAAACTTAAACAGAAAAACCCTAAATAAACAAAAAAAACATCCAAGTCTTTATAGATGTTGCAAACAGACCAGCGTCCATCGAATTGAAAATCAGCATCCGTACCTTCACCACCAATTCCTCGAATATGAAGGAAGTTCGATCGATACAAAGGCAAAGCCATTGTTACAGTTATATATTATAATACTACCGCTGTGGTGGCCCCGCTCCCTCACCCGTATTAGCGGTAGGCCTCCGCGAACTCAGTAATTGTGATTGACTTGCGAACTTCCGCTGGTGACAGGGACTACGCAGCTGCTAAAAGTCTGTGGGTAATTCAATCTGCGATCTTAATATCTCGGTTCCGTCCACTCTGAAATACCTTGTAGGTAGAGACAGGTTCTGAGATTTTGTGGGGAAGAACTCCTTAAGATTTAAGGTATCTTTTTTGCCAAATTCAAATGTTAGGTTAAACGGTTGCTATTATTCATTAACATCTATGAAGGCTTAATTTGTGAACTACCTACGCATTATTTTCCACTTGAAACAGAAATTGCTGGACTATAAAGCTTCTTTACATTAAATTCTCCTTTGTGCTTATAGATAAGTTTAGTTAATTAAGACGTCTATAATTAATTAAAATAAATTAAAATTATATAAAATTGCTAAGTGGTCTCGCTAAAAATTAAAAATGGCGCAGCCGTTTTTTCTGAATTTTAATTCGTTGTGATCCTCAAACAAAATTTCGCAGTAAAAGTCAAAATTAGGGGAAAAACTGAGAGTGCATTTTCTTTGGTTTTTTTTCGCCACAATTATGTTTGATAGCTGATTGAGAACTTGTGAATCAAGACAAGAAAACATATGTCAGTTCAGCTAGTAGCTACTCGTATTTAATAAAAAACAGCTAGTTTACTACTCCTTGGATTAGTTGTTTAGCTTCAAATCAACTATTAGGTTAGTTTTCGTTTCTTTGTTGCAAAAGGTGTATTGTCTAAATCCTGAAAATTCTAAATATACGATTTTGCCCACAAAAATAATACGTATGTATATTTTATGAATACACGTACGTAAAATACTAAATCCATTACGGTTATAACAAAAAAATAAAAACACGAATGGAAATGGGGAAGCCCCGGGCGGACACAGTGACCCGGGCTTAAAATAACAAGATCCATACATGCGCATGTAACATGTTTTTATTACATACACAAAAAAATCTATTTAAAACCACGCCGGACGATCTATTAAGTAAGATTTAGGGAAACCTATATATTTTGTAACAAATTATGCGTATAGTAATTTGCATTAACTTTATGCAAAGTTATTTTAATGGAAATCATTTGAAATCGTAGTATTTTATGGTCGAAATAATAATAACGCAATATACTGTGGCAAAAAAAAAGCTACCTAACATGGATCAAATGATATAGCCTTCAGGACAAACAGACACTGTTTAACTTGTTTAAAAATTAACGGAGATTTTAGTTCCATGCAAACTAATTTCAACTCATTAAAATACTATTCGTAGAAGTACAGTCATAAAGTAAAATTAAGATAAAACGTACTCATTGCGAAGTTTTGAGACTGTTCAAATTCCATCTGATTCTCCGAGGTCAAGAACTGCACTAAATTAGCCTCCGGTGCAGAGGGGGTTCTTGACTGCTTCTACAAGATGGCCCCTTCTGAAAATTCAGTTTTTATCTTATCGTAGAAATTGAAAGTTTTGAGAATTTAAATTCAAATTCGTAGCTGCTCTAAGTCAAATATGTCCCCCAGTGTGTTGTTCCAAACATTTGTTCCAGAATTTTCTTTTTCCATACGAATAATAAATTGGCCCCGAGAGGCAATGTTTTGATGTGTTTTAGGATACTATGGACTTGCCGTGGCGAAGCTTGCTTGGAAGTTCTTTACCGATCATTTGAGTTAAGCAATATTCCGCCCGGTCTGTTATTGGATGGGTGAACGTGAAGTGGTCTTTAATTATTATTTATTTATATAACAAAAAGTTTATAAATCCCGTTATAATCCATTTTTAGGGTTCCGTACCCAAAGAGCAAAACGGGACCCTATTACTGAAACTCCGCTGTCCGTCCATCTGTCTGTCTGTCTGGCAATCTCTCACCAGGCTGTATCTCGTGAACCGTGATAATTAGAGAGTTGAAATTTTCACACATGAGATATTTCTGTTGCCGCTGTAACAACAAATACTAAAAAGCAGAATAAAATAAATTTTCATATTATAGATAATGGTACAGAACCCTTCGTGCGCGAGTCTGACTCGCATTTGGCCGGTTTTTTTTTTTATTTTAGAGAAATTACGAACTAATCTATAAAATAAATTGCATACACTGTAACAGCGCCATGTAGGGAAAATTATGTAATGAACTGAACGAAAATTAAACGAATATGACCATAATAATACCAGAATTTAAAATTTTCCGGAATAAAAAGTACCCTATGTCCTTTTCTGTATCCCTGACAACGTGTATGCGAAATTTCATGGTGATCGGTTCAGAAGTTCATGAGTTAAAGCATAACAAACAAAGTCACTCACATTAATAATACTATATATATTAATATAAAGTTAGGATGAGTAATAAGTAAAATAAATAATGGAAACCTGTAGCAAATTTAATTTCAATTGAATTTGCTACTATTACTGCCACCTTCTTATAACTATTTATACGGATACCCTGCGGTACAAACAACGTTAACAACAAACAACGTTAACACACTCATACCTCTGCACTAGGATTCCCTGTGTCGCAGATGGCATGGACAAACACAGAAACACAAGACAAACACCCAAGACCCGAGAACAAACTTGATGCTCACCACACAAAGTGTGCCCCGGCCGGGAATCGAACCCGGGACCCCTCGCTTCGAAGGCAGGGCTACTACCAACTAAGCCACGGAGCCGTCATAAACAAACGTATTTTTCTGTAAAAAAGCACAGCGAGAACACACGAAACGGTGCATGAAATAAATAAATTTCCTTCGTTTTCCCCGACCAATTAGGGTACCGAATCTGTTACAGCAAATTGAAAACCCAATTACTGCAAAAATATTAAATAATTTACCTCTCGTTATTACTCTTACACGGGCTTTTACCGTCTGTCATCAAAAAGATAATTATTGACTGTGTGGAAATCATTAAAACCGACTTTCATAATTTTTTAAATATTAAAATTTATTCCATATAAACCAATGGCCCGGTACACCCACCCTATCACATAATAATTTAACAAAGGGTTTATTATTACATTTTAATTCATCAAGTTTCATGTCATTTTACACGAAACGAATTCAAAGTTATAATAGTTCTCACTTTAGATGTAGAATCAAAGCCACCCAGATTTGATAATTTTGGTCTTCAATTTGTCTATTTGTATTTCTGTTACGCGATTTCTACACCAATTGTGGACGAAATTTAATGACTTTTAAACTTTGATAGTTCTTTAGAAATATCATAAAGAAATTCAACCCCTAAAGTCGTAAAATAAGTGATGGAAGACGGATTATCTGGTTATTATATTAGTCAAATATTCTTAATATGATTTCTTGCATACATATTATGATTATTAAATGTTTCCAGGTAATCGAGCATACAATATACTCCTATAACGATCACCTGCGACACAGAAAATAGTGCAGGTGTATCGTTGTATAAACGTTACATATATTTTTTTTAAATTACTGGTTTAATTTTTTCAGCACAGCGTTCCGCATAACTGAACTTTCAACGAGTGGTCACCAACTCGCGATCAATAGAACTCCTTCAAACTTTCTAATTGGACCACTAAATCATTGGATTTAGGGTTCCGCTCGGAAATCCAGTGCATACTGAGAAACTAATTGAAAACGAAATTTGATTGGATGGCAACTGGTACATGTTAGTTTAACCTCGGGTACGGAAACCTAAAAGTATCGTTATACAATTTATAAATTTATACCTACTGCTGGTTCAGTAAACTTAAATATTTTACAAAAATGTACTTTTAGTTCCCAATTGCTACATTTTGCATGGATTTTTCGAGGCCCTTATATACATAGATTTTTCAAAAACGGCGTATTTGTTTTGCAAAAATCGTAAACGAGATTGTATTGAAAATTTGGTAGACTGGGTTTCTTTTGATTAATGAGCGTGAATTCGACCCCCAACTACTCAATTTCCATTACAATCTTGTTAAAGGTTTTGCGTAGTCATCTTTTAGTGATAGTACTATTACACTATAATTTGTGTTAACACTAGTATTTATTATTTATATTTGGATAAATAGATAGAGTCCTGCTTTAGAACCAACTTACTGCCATAAAAGCTATACGAAAACAAGGATTTGAGGATTCGATCATAGTATATTTTATTAGTAAATTATAATATAGTAAATATTAGTAATTTATATTTTATTGATTTTATTCGTAGTTGAATGGCCTTGGAGGGTGACGTACGTTTTTCCAATAACATGCTGTATTAATTGAGTTCGAAGCACAATTCGCTGGCAAGTTTAAACGAAATCACTCGGAACATAAAAGTGAGAAATATTACGCCGAAATGAATAAAACCCGTTCAAGGATTTCGTATTTGAAAACTGAGGCTTTTGTATCGCCAGTTTAATAAATATTGTATTATATTATATTTTTTTATTTTCAGTACGTTTGTAGTAATATTTAATCATCTGCATTAATCTCTCAATATTGTTTAATAGTTTTTTTATTATTCGCAAAACTGGAATCGTGCATGGTATTACTAAAAATAAATATTGGTAATTGAGATGACAATAATGTCAGTAGGTAGACATGTAGTAGGTTATGTATGTACAATCTGAATCTAACAATCACTTAAAGTTCTGAAGTGGAAATTTCCCATACAAAAACTAATATCGGTTTTTTTCTTATTTTCTTCCTTAACCAATTGAGGATTGCTAAGAACAAAACAAAAAGAAAACAAATTAGTCGAGTCATTTTGAAGACTAACGCGCGGTCTTTGTTTTTATATACACACATAGATAATACAAAGTCTATATCATTCATAATCTATTCATTCATAATTCATAATAATAAGAGACAGACCGAAAACATAATTCACTTTCGTACTAAATCAAATTAGTAGGTTAGCATTATAATCAAAGTTTCTATCAAATATTGGTAAATTAGTTTATTAAGGTTAAATGGCTGCTGAAATTTTGGCAGTTTCATTGTTTATCCGCGGCCAATCTACGCATTAATTTTAATTGTGAAGTTGTTCCTTGACTTTTTGTTTGTTTAGTTTCCAAAAATAGCAAGAGTAGTAAAGAGAACGCGTGATGTTGTTTAAAAAATTGTGATATTTATAATTTTTCGTTGTAAGTTTATACAATAACTTTAGCTTGTCAACATATTTGATGTTTGTCGAAATTAGACGATTTAAAACCAGTAAAAATGGGACCCGTTTAAATAATTAGTAACAATAAATATAATTTAACTATAGTATGTATCATAGAAGTGCCTTTTATTCTTCGATACAAATATTTAATCACCTACTTACATCATTAAAAACCTTACAAGGCGCTACGTTTGAAAATAAATTAAAGAAATGATTAATAGCTATAGCACTTTATACTTTGCAAGAATTCTTTAACGATTAATATTTTTATACCTAACCTAACCTGGACGTCCGAAATGGATGTTGTTGTATGTGATATAAAGGCTATATTGCACCTATTAATATTTTTTACCATCTTTTGTTAAACCATTGACAATAAATTATATTTATATCTCTGTGAATTAAAGTCACAAAAATTGAGAGCAAACATCAGCCTTAAGACAGAAGGCGTGTTTGTAAGCCAAACACAGACATAAAGGATATTATCGTAAACTAATTTCCAATTGTCAATAAACTATGCTTCAGCGTAAGATAGCACCAACTCAATTATTATGTAATCAATACACATCAAACCCCATGTACATGGAAAGAGGTACCACCCCCACCCTGGTACCGTGTCTTTGAAGTTATTGATCAAGCGTTGTCAAGTTACCAATTCAGTATACATCGACTTATATAATTTATGTGCGCAATACAATGTCCTCAAAATAAAGTGAAACATCGTGAGTCAGGCACGGCCTAGAACAGAAATTCAAAAAGATATATGACATTTACTCGTCTGGTTTCAGCACCCGTAGTTTAAAGCATAGTTAAAACTCGTCAAATTAGAGTTTATTCAAAAATTCGTTTGGACTCGTCAAAATTTATACGCACAAGTTTTTTTTTTTAAGTTTTAAAGTTTACACACTCATACCTCTGCACTAGGATTCCCTGTGTCGCAGATGGCATGGACAAACACAGAAACACAAGACAAACACCCAAGACCCGAGAACAAACTTCATGCTCACCACACAAAGTTTGCCCCGGCCGGGAATCGAACCCGGGACCCCTCGCTTCGAACTAAGCCGCGGAGTCGTCGAAGTAGACATATTTGTGCACATACAATGGTCTATAGAAGTTCCTTGGGTATATTACATACACACAGGTCAGCCTTCATGTTTGAGTTAGTTTACTTTTAAAAATTATGTCTGTTCACACTTTAGCTAAGTTACTCTTGCTTGTCGTGAGTCGGTCCGTTTCTTTTCAATCTTTAAAGGCTGACGCAAAATGAAGTTTATTGTACTGAAGCGAGTTAGGTGTTAACTGAGGCGAAGTTTTTATTTTAACTGCTTGTGGTTACGATTAACCACAAGCAGTTAAAATATTTTGTGAAAAACTCCGTTTCGTTTTCCACCCACCAAGCATTTGTATGCGAACGAACTGTTTGAAATAAATGATTGTTCTGTATTAATATGTTTTTTTAAGTAAGTTTTTACAAAAAAAATACTATGTAAGTATTCTCAGTTCCCATATAACAAGCTTTGCTTAGTTTGGCGCTTGATGGTGCTGTATAAAATATTAAAAAAACATACAAAAAACACTAAAACAAAAACATACAAAGAAAACCTTGTTTTGAACTCGTTTAATAATACGAATAGACTTTCTATACAACCGATAATAATACTTTATGGTAACGCAAACAAAGCTGCGATCACAGAAGCTGTGTCAACAACTTTGTTTTCAATATAATAATTTCCATTGATACGAAGGCAAAGTTCATGTACAAAGGCTAAAACTTGAAATTAAAGTTCTAAGTAGTCGTTCTAGTTATTTCTTTGAAAAGATAAGCGTCCAACGTTCGTTGCAGCCAATTCTTAGAATATAACTAATTCTAAGAATTGGCTATTGTGAATTTTGTGGTTGTGGATTGTATCCCAATTGTGAATTGGGAATTTTGCTATTGTGGTCGCTTCTTAGAAGTACTTCGGGTAGCCCTGGGGAGGGAAAATGATCCGTATAAGATGATAAGCAAAGCATGTTTGCTTCTGGAGACTAGTCACAAAGTAGAGGGCTGATAGATTATTAAACACGAAACTAAGACGCGTACTTTTGGATGGCCTCAGTTCAAGTTGATAGTTTGTTTAAATGTCTCACCCAATCGATCCAAAACCCTAGTAAAGTTGATATATTTTTCGCAAATTCGACTAGACAAATTTCTTTTTTTGAATGATTTGTTGACTTCTTATTCAATTCAATTTATTTTATTGTATTTCAAACTCATGTCAATATTGATATATTACATTAATTATTATTATTCAAGACATTCGGAAGAAAACGAAATAAATTATCACATTAAATTACAATTAAACATATTATGGAACATATTACTTATAGGAGCATCGTTGGGCTCTAAATAATGAGAGCAAACATTCAACATGAGTATTAAACAGAAAAATTAAGTAGCCTTAACTTATTTATTTGTATCGAAGTTGATGATTTTGAGAAATGTTGATATTGCACCATTTCTACGAAACAAAGTTTTTATACCGTAAAAGTAGAAACTAGAGGCCTCTACTGGCAGTTGTCATGGTACTTACTCAATGAGTTTTTTCAATTGAAAAATTTATGTGCGCAATATTACGTTCTCGAAACGGTGAAGGAAAACATCGTGAGGAACCGATAATCGATCTTAGAACGATAAATTCGAAGACATGTGACATCTACCAATCCGGATTGGGCTCCCGTGGTAGATCATAGCCCATTCACTCTCAATTATCGAGAGTAGGCCGGTGTCCCTGCAGTGGGAACATTAAAGGCTGGCACGGGAGTAATAAATAGGATAAGCATGAAACAGTTATAATATGTAGTTCTATTTACAAAACGTATTCCGTAATAACCACGATAATAGCAACATCCGGGAGTGACAAACTGAACCTAATAACCGTCTCATATCCGGCGGAACTAATTTCACAGAAACTACATTTGAACAAGTCAGACCTGGAGCAGAGCGAATTTAAATTAGTGAAAGTTTTCCACAAAACGCTAACATGAAAATGGCACAGACATCGACTGAATGGCTAGAGTTATATGCTTATTATCTGTGGACACACTCAGGTCTTGAGTTTAGGAGCTGTTTGTATGTGGGAGGTCAGCGAGTTGTGTTTATGTCACACAAAGACGCGGATGAAGCGGCGATCCAAACCGAGGTCTGCTCCTATGTAGAGTCGCTGTCTTTAGCCGATCGAGAGCCTTCAAATTCAAATCATTTATTCGCGGAACATAGGTTACAATGATGACAGTTTAGGATATAATTTAAGGCACACAGCCATGTTTCTGCTTAACAGCATGCAAGTTCAATAAGTTAATAATCTCACAGAATCATCTTGACGAGCGACTGTGGTTGCTCGCGTCCGCAGGTCAATACCCTTTGATTCCTTCACGTCTTGGGTGGTGCTAAACGGACAACAAAAAGTAGCAGTAGAACTTGTGCAAAGTTCGCCAGAGAATTACTGCCTTCTGATCCTCTCCATGGATTGTAGTGTAAGCGTCATAGTTTCGGCCCCGCAAGTAAAAATAGGCAAGACACATTACTCAAAAACTTTCTGCTTTATTGCTATGGACAGCTTACACACAGAATTTTTGTATTGGCGCCAAAAGTAGCCCATGCTTGGAAAATGCGTCTCTCCGCCTCGGGTGTCTGATTTTGTATTACGATGATCAGGGTATATCCAGGGTCAATAACATATGGTCTAGTAACAATATGACCATCTTAATCCAAGAAGTTTGTCGTCTTTGTGTGAGTTTGTGGTCCCGTTTTTGCGCGTTATATGCTACTCTCTGTCCTATTTACTTTGTGGTTGTGCTTATATGTGTGTGTGTACTCTCAGATATGGAATTAAGAGGATATTGCCCAATGTTCGTTTCCTTTAATGAACTAATGGACATCCCTACGTAGAACCATAGCAACATTGTTGAATATTTGCCAACAATATTAATAATTCAAATTAATGTATTCCTTTAGATTTTCAGCATAGTTTGTATATTACCTGCGGACGTCCGTTAGTTTATTATAGAAACTGGTCATGAGGTTTCTTATCAAGTTATGCAGTGGGCACAATCAGGTCTTGGTTTTAGGAACATCATCACAAAGGGTGAGCTCGTACAGTCATATACAAGTTTCACGTCCTGAATGCAGAGACTTCAAGGTAAACTTAATGATTATAAGCTCTACAGGGTGAGGCAGTAACGCTACAAGCAGATATAGATATAGCCAGGACCTGGATAAAGGATCGCAGAGGGGCAAACGTTGCCAATATTGAAGCGCCTGTCTATATTAAACTCTTGGAAGAAAACGGGGCGGAAATATGAAAACATTTTGTTAGCCTTCTCCAGAGATATTTTTCTTTTATCGCTTTATTAGATACAATGTTGATATTTACAGAATATCGTTATTCTAATGATTTGATTCGTTCAACAGGGCTGGCGCACTGCTTCCTACAGTTCAGATCAAACCTACTCCGTGAAACTAAATTAAAGTAGATTGCTTATTGGACCAGCAAGCGGGATACGATAAAATAATTTCCTGCGCGTTGCCCCTTCCCTTAGTTCTTGTTAGTTGCATAAAATTATTTCATTCTAGTCCGAGTACCTTTCCTTTGGCACATCACATGATTGCTCATAAATGAGGTTACTGTAATTCTGTGGGTTGCCAAGCTTGGAAATAGGACGTCGCTCCAATAACTGTTATTAATATTAACAGCATAATGTGGTCGTTTTGGCCGGTGACTTCGGAGTGGGGGACATTCTGTGTTCAAGGTACCTTCGGATAGGATTTGTGAAATCTGTTTAGACTACGCGTATGAGAGTCTGGAACTTCTACTTTGCTATTCCTAAAAGTTTTACCCTTATCGTCTTGTTAGATGTCAGCGCTATCTGAATTTATTCGTCTTAAGGCTCTCGTGAAAATTTTATGTAATTTTCGTTTCATACATTCGACAAACAGTTTAAAGTTTTCTTCCCGTTTTTAATGGTTCAAATATTTCAAAAAATAAATCATAAAAAATAACAAAATATATGTAGGTACATTTTAAAGATTTTTAGAGAAAAAAGGCATAAAACTAAATATCTAAATGGCATAAATTTGCATTCAAGATTAAACTATAATACAAATTCATATTAACTAATAATATTTACTATCACTACCTATATTACTCGTAAAAAAAAAACTTCATACGAATTGAAAAAAATCCTAAAGAAAATCTATAACGGTTCAAAAAAAACTATTTAAAAAAAGAAACGGCGATTTCATATGTAACTAATGAAGCAATGTAACTATTAACACCTTGAAAATATCTCAACACTTACTTCATTAATAACGGACGCTACATGTCAACGGTAGCGGTCGTTAGCGGCCAGATGCGCCCTTTATTACTAGAATTTCTTTAATTTTCTGCAGACTATCTTATTCAGTATCTTTCCAAATGATTAAAAATCAAATTGGTGATGTGGAACTTTTTATTATAAAAGTTCTCCTGACATTTTCGATATTAATTAATTTATTGGGATATTAAATTAACCATTATTTTAAAATTAATTCGTTGTACAGAATATATTATATCTGAATATATATTCGTTATCAAAAACACATGGATTATATCCTAATGATAACACGTATCTGTTATTAATATTTTCTGTATGATAAGCATTAGTTTTGTTCTTGGGTCTTAGATATTTGTGTGTCATCAAGCCAAAAATTCTGTGATCCTGATTTGGGTCTTCTTATCAAAGAAATATTGTATAAAAGAGAAACTCAAACTATTTTTTTCATTTATTATAGATCTCAAGTTTCGTTTGGACACGTCAAAGATTAGGAACTGTTTCAACTTCAGATAACAAGTTCTACTCAGTAATTAAAAGAAAACTAAACATAGTAGACACTAAAAATTTCTGTTAACATTGCACGTGTACTCAGACAGTCTGAGAATCGAATCGAAGCTCCTTAATGAAGTCTTGGCCTCGATCGGTTCCCTTTCGCTCCACTAATAGGCAGCGCGCAATGTACAGTAAGATCTCTATATCTACGGACAACCTAATCTTTCTTTACTAAGAAAACTGCGATGCGCGCTTTCGCATTGATGTAAAAAGTTTTTCTTGATGTTCAAATTTGTAAGCGTTCTAGTCTAGTTTAGTTAGCGATATATCAATGAAAGTGTATAGTCTAGTAATGAACAGATAGCGCTCAATCTATATCATTGAGTAACATTTTATTTTATTTTTTCTGGGTATGTATGGTGTGCTTACTATCTGTATTTGGATGTGATTTCCATATCCAAGTATTTTTTTAAGAATTCAATGGAAATAAAGTATTTTGACTTGACTTTGACTTTGATGTTTTAGAAACGAGAAATTATCAAGAACCAGTGAAATATCTTGAATTATTATAGATCAAAACGAATAAACTGTGATATGATAATCAAATAACCCTCTAATTGCTGCGTAACCTTTTGTAACTTATATTTTGCATGCCCCATATTCCAATTGAACGCAAAAAGATGAACTAAAAAAATCGCTTCGCTAATTGAAATTTTAAATTGGAACGAGTAGAAAATAATGAAATTCATTAATCAAAATTTTATAAGAATAATTAATTTGAGTGTTAATAAACTGATACTCCGTCATAACAGTTTTCGTAGAAAATAGGTAGCCCAGAGATCTTCGGGTGGCTTGAAATCTTAGCTGCTGTAGCTTACTTACTCGAGAAAGCGAATAAGAAAGAAAGAGTAAAATATAGGTTATTTAGATTGACACAAAGAGTTCCGTACCACTGGCTGTTTGTTCTTATAATTTGAGTTGTATCTGTTTAATATACGTGTATATGTATGAAGTATACGTATGTTACGACATATTAAATAGTAACAAAACGAGTTTAACATAATTAAATATACTTAAATGCTTTGATCCCAATAAACTGTTTTAACTATTTTTTTGTTATTTGTTCGCTGGCAACTAATTTCATCACTGCGAAAACACAGTGAGAAACAGCCCGGCTCAGTTCAATCTGGACTTTGATTAGACTTGCCCCATCGGAGATTACTTTGAAATATTATATGAACGTCTAACGCCAATTAAAAGTAGATTTAAGATTTTGTTAGATTACTCATTAGATAGTATTATATTGTATAATAACAGTATTTTAGTAAATTATCTTTGACGTGATTCTGCAAACTAATAAATGATTCTGATTTATTTGTAAATTTACTTTCCAGGAGTACGCTAATGGATGTATTTTCGAAGAATTCATTCTCTTAAATAAATTATTCCTTGAAATGGTAACGTTAATTTCAAACGCTATAAAAATCTTCTACTTTGTCATATTTGAAAAAATATTCGTAGAATTTACACCAGCGTAGAATATTTGCTACAGTGCTAGTATAATATAAGCCGTAGAATATAAGCCGTAGAAGGGCTACGAAACGTGAAGCTACGAGACGCTGATTCATTGAAGCTTACTGTTTGTTGTTATTTACGTACTAACAAGCATCTTTCTCGTGCTTAGAGTCGCTTAGTTAGAGTCGGGCTTGGCCATATCTAATACAGTTCCCTTGGTTTCAATCTGAAATATCATTCCATTCCACGGGGGATTAATGAAACCTAATAGAATTATTCAATATTATTCATCTTTAAACTTAAAAGCTTGAATATTTCATATTTATGTGACTACTGTTGTGATGACTTTTATTAAAATTTATGATCTCTTTTAATGTATAATAAATGGGTTTTAAAAAGTAACTTTCCCTGTAAAGTTCTGCCGATGACAGGCTCTATAAAAGTCAAATTATTCACTTTTTGTTTTGAAGTTCTATTAGAAATATTAAGTGTCAAAGAAACTGAAGAGGGGTGAAGGAGCAATAAAGTAAAGTATTGAAAATATAAAAGGCGTGTTCCGTATACCTGTTTATTTTTTCTGAAGAATGAGATCAAACTTAAATTCACGAGAGTTAGGCAGAACCTTAATAGGTTAATACCACTTTTCAACAGATTACTAAATAAATAGACATGACGAGTGGTGAACTTAATCGTCGTAATATTTTTCTTATGCATTGTTTATGTTTTTGTGTTATAAAGAAAGATCCACTATCTGCTAGTGGCTAAGTAATTCAGATATCCTATTAATAACAATGCACCATGCGGAGACCCTGCATCTTATTCAGGTACTTGGAAGCCGTTCTCCATCGGTGTATTTTGCATTTCTAATCGACTGCAAAAAAAGGAAATAGGCTTTTTTTAAAGTAACGGCGACCGCTTTCAATCCGGTGCCTCCAAGAGCTCGTCTGCTCGCTATAACAAAAACGAAAAGTTCTTAACCATGTTTACGACAGAACCCAAAAAAGATAGTTTGAAAATCCTCAGCAAGCGAGTCCGAAGCGCGTTCGGACGGTGTATCTGGTTTATAGTTCTGGTATTTTGTCTTAATACAGCCAGGAGCACGCGCCCCGGAGGTGACAATATTCCATTACGCGCCCCCATCACCGCACTCACCCCTGCACGTGACTTCTGGCGCCGTCGGTCACACCGTAACGAGCACCTTTCCGCCAATTAATATATACTATGAAATGCAATTGGTTTTTGGGAACTCATTATCTTAATTGGTATTACACGTACCATCCGTATGGTAGACCGATAATTCCCCGTAACATAAATTGACCCAAGTAATGTGCATGGCGTAACCCGCAATCGACATCGCTTACTGAACATTATATAATAATTTGTGTATTATATACATATTTTGCACTTTCATTTGATACTTCAGATACATATCAAATAATACATGTCCATAACCGATATTTGTATTTAACATATTTTATTATAATAGGTGTGTGAATATGACTCCGCCCCTTTTTGTCAAAATAAAACACATTTGTTCGCTTACAAAATTAAAAAAAAAAATTATTGAAAGTATGCTCCATCTGCAGCTACAACCTTCGCCCATCGTTCAGGTAGTTTTCGTATTCCTTGCTGGAAGAAGTCCTGGTCTTTTGAGCTTATCCAGTTGTCAATCCAAATTTTGATACTTTCACATGAAGTAAACTTTTCTCCAGTAAGGTCTGTCTGCATCGTCCGGAATAGGTGGTAATCCGAAGGAGCTATGTCTGGTGAATATGGCGGGTGGGGTAACACTTCCCAGTCCTGTCCCTCTAAATATCTTTTTACGACTTCTGCGGTATGCGGTTTGGCATTGTCATGCTGAAGAACTAATTTGTTATGTCTATTCACCCATTCTGGTCGTTTTTCTTCTATGGCTCGCTTCAAACGCATTAGTTGTCGTCGGTAAACTTCTCCATTAATAGTTTCAGAGGGTTTGAGCAACTCATAATATACAATACCTTTCTGATCCCACCAAATACAGAGCATGACCTTGGCACAGTGAATATTTATTTTTGGCTGTGATGGGCCTGGTTCGCCTGGTTTCACCCAAGCTTTTTTGCGTTTAGGATTTTCGTAGTGTATCCATTTTTCGTCTCCTGTGACTATCCGATGCAAAAATCCTTTTCTTTGCTGTCTTTGAAGCAGCATTTCACAATTGGTTTTCCGACGTTCCATGTCTCTTTCTTTTAAATCATGTGGAACCCAGTCACCGGCTTTTTGAATCATTCCCATCATTTGTAAACGCTTTGCAACAGTTGAACGATCAACATTTAATGCTGCAGCTAATTCTGATTGAGTTTGGCAAGAATCTTCCGCCAATAATGCTTCCAATTCAGCATCTTCAAATTTTTTTGGTGGTTTTCCATGTTCTTTATCCTCAGTACTAAAATCGTTATTTTGAAATCGTCGAAACCATTCCTTGCAAGTTGTATTAGACGGAGCATGCTCACCATAAATCTCCACAAGCAAACGATAAGTTTCCGCTGCAGTTTTCTTCGCAATAAAATAATGTAATAACACTTCCCGCAAATGACGTTTATTTGGAATAAAAACCGACATTTTCGAAAAGGTGAAAACAATTGTTGCTTACACTTCAACCAAATATCATAAAATGCGTTAGATAGCTGACATTCAGTACTATCGAATACAAGTATGGTCATTTATTAGTACACGTAAACAATACTAAAAACGACATCTGTTGAGAAAGGGCGGAGTCATATTCACACACCCAATACTAATTTATAAAGGTCACAAAAACGAACAGATTACATTATTTTAAATACTACTGAAATAACGGGATGAATTGAAGCCTCACCTAATGGTAAGTCGGTACCTTCGAACATAACAACAGCAAAACGACCTGGGTCCTCAGACCCAAGTCATAATCCATTACGCCCGTCATCCGAGGCGGGAGATCGAACGTACCTATGATTTAATCGGCGCCCACACTCTTCCACAGCAACACGAGTGCACCACTGCTTGGCGGCATATTACCAGCTATCGCAGTACTTCTCTGGACTAACTTAGCATAAGTTCTAATGCTTATTGTAATTGCTACTTTGGTACCACTCAGGGTTTGTAGGGATACTAGAGGGTATAAATATATTGTGTATATTTGGGGGGATCAGCTGCTCGCGTCGGTGGGTGAGAACCCTCTAGTATCCCTACATGTACACAATGAGTGGTGCCAAAGTAGCAATTTCAGATATTAAACTTATTTATACCGACCAAATAGTCCAGAGTCAAATATTTCAATTTACATTTCTGTTAATACGGATGTATATAATCCGATATGTTTATGTCGGTGTGAGCTCAGCCGGATAATCCTCTGTACCTAATAAACCACTAGGTAAACGTTAATACTTAGGGAACATAAATTATGAACATTATTTGCTTTATTTGCGCTTTCAAAATGGCGGACGTTTGATGACACGTCTGTTTATGTTTGTCTGAATAAGATTTGACATCAGAAGTCAAAGTACGCTGTCAAAAGTCAAAGTAAAAGTAAAATTTACGCTGAATTCTATATTCTGAATTGAATATTATAATAGTAAACGCCAATCGCATCTAAATGCAGGTTTCCTATTCTTATCGTCGGAGTAAAAAATATTTTTCTAAAAGTGTCAGTGTGTCATCCATTATATGATTTTTTTTAATGACATCTTGTTCTGTTGCCTCTTTTAGTATGCTGCGTAGCACTAACAATATTTCTCTTATTAAAGAAATTAATAGAAAATATTTACCAGCTAGTTTTTCACATACCAGCATTGCTATTAAATCAATGAATTAAAAGAGACCAAGTCGAGAATATATTTAAGTCACAAAATTTGTAGGTTTAAACCATATACTCGTAGGTGTAAAAAAACAAAAATAATTAATTTTCAGGCAATAATATATAGGTACTATACAGTATTGTTAACAATTAGTTAACAATTGTTTCATTGTTAACAATGTTATGCATTCTATCTACAGTTACCTGTTACTTGAATAAAATCTGGACGTAAAACTACTATTGTAATTTGTAATTTCACGCAATATCACTTAACCATAAACTAAAAATTGCAATGCAGAATGCTGTTGGAATATTTATGAATTTACTAATATTTCTTTAAAACATTATTAAGATACATATTACCCCAATAGATCAATCATCAATTTTATTCACACAAATATTTGTCCTAAGTGGAAAGCCACGTAAAGGTCGTGGCTTCGATTTCCGAATGGCAGATAGGCACTAACAATTGAGTTTTGAGGCCAGACAAATCTATTGAAAACGTGGTAGATTATCTCGTTCCATTCCAAACTTTTTACGTTCAAATAAACTCGTAAATCGAAAAAGGCAAACGGAAGTTACCCCTGTATAATGACAGTCAAAACTTCCTATCCAACTCATTTATCACCAATCCTTATATGAAGTATCGCATTACATAACTCGTATCTGGAACAAGTTTACAAGTCGAGTAGGATAGGGTGCAGTCGCGAGTGGAATCGCAAGTACCTCGGTATTATCGTCTCGGGCACGTATTATTCGAGAGTTTAGTTAGAAATTGAGTTTTTCGAACGCGATCTAAGGAGCGACTTTTTGTCGCTTGCCTGACTTTTATTTTCTGTCAGTTTTGCAAAGGTAAACAGGAATATATTTTGAAATTTGTTGTGAGTATTGGCTGTGTGAGCTTGCACTAAATTATTAATGAAACTTACCTGTTGACTTTTAATTGTAATTATATCATATTTTTTTACTGATTTCATTTTTTCCATATCGAAATTGCACGCAAATGGAGCCGGGACGGATCTACACTAGAGATTTTTATCTATTGGGCTTATAGATACAATATAAGCCCAAAAGATGGATATCACTCTAAAATTATTGTTATAAATATTATAAAAGATTCCTACATTATCCGCTTAACAATGTAATAGTGTTTAGATCATATTTATTTTCATGTTGGAAATAAATCACTCCTATTTTCGTAAACAAAAATGATACTTCAAAGGTCTTATTTGACTGAGAATCAAAATATTATAACAAATTAAACTTAACATAACCCTTTCTAGTGAAAGCAATAATCGTACTAAAAAAACTATTACCATTTTATGAATGGTTCGTAAAAGCAAATTAAACGGCTAAAAGTCGCGTCCCACAGAACCACAATCCTTATTCGCGAGTTTGCGACAAAGTTGGTCGCCGCAAGCGACAAAGCCCAACAGAATTATGAGACGTGACGGGAAAGAATCCAAGTGTTGATTGTTGATTCGTTTGTTTTTGACTTCGGATGAACAATAGAATAGAATCTCATTTCTATTGCCGCAAGATAATCTTAGAGAGCGTTCCAGGCCCAGGGCCATAGACGCCGACTTACAATCTGAAGGTTGCTGGTTCAAACCCACACGTGCACCAATGAGTTTTTTCAATAGAAAAAATGATGTGCGCAATACCACGTTCTCGAAACGGTGATGGAAAACATCGTGAGGAAACCGGCATGTCTTAGAACCAGAAATTCGACGACATGTGACATCTACCAATCCGGATTGGGCTCCCGTGGTAGATCAGAGCCCATTCACTCAACTATCGAAAGTAGGCCGGTGTCCCTGCAGTGGGAACATTAGAGGCTGATACGGTAGATAATCTTATCACCGTATGAATTATCCAATGTAAAAATATTTGTCAAAGAAAACATTTATTTTATTTTGTTTTGTTAAAAACAACAGCAAAACGACTCCGGTCCTTTTCTACCTTCCTTGTGAAAGTTTGTATGTATGTGTGTACACCAGCACCCACACTCTCTCACCGAAACAGCAGTGCGAGAGCGCCACTGCTTGGCGGTGGATTGCCAGATGTGATGGCAGTACTTCTCTGGACGAACTTGGCACACTTCCTGCTACTATGGGTTGCTCCTTTAGCACCACCCAGGGCATCAAAGGGATCATCAAATCACCTACGGATGTGAACCAATTCGCTTCTACAGCTGTTATATTATACCTAACTTACGACGCAGGAATTTTCTTTGAACGTGCTTAGCTAGGTTTGGAAGGTTGTCTGAAATTTCAGCATCAATATGATTTTCGAAGATTGCTTTAGTGTTATAAACTAAAGCAGGTTTGCTTATAGTTACAGTTGTAAGTTACCTTCTGGGGCGTCTGTCCTCGAGGTATACCAGTATTGCCAAGCTAGTCTAAGTTGGCTGTCATTTAGATGTATCACAGCGTCTTAAGTAAGTTCTTTAGTAACTTACTTTGTTAAAGGGATCATGCTCGCGAAAAGAAAGTAATCCTTCCATTGGGGTTTTTTGCTTATTCTTCCCCATGGAAGGTGGATAGGGTTTGTACAAGCGCTAATCTTAGTTTTAAGAACGCATACTCTCGTAGGTACTTATTTATTTAAAAAAAGAAAATAACGTTTCCAAGTAACCTTTAAAAATTCAACGGAAATAAAGATTTTTTATTTTGACTTTAACATCCGCGTCTCTGGTGACGGCCGCAACGGGGTGCGACTTAGGTCTAGACATCAGTCATGGAGGACCTAAGTTGCATTGTTGTTGTTATGGACGGAGGTAACCACATAACATCGGGTGGCCCTACAGCTACTCCCGTCGCATTTGTTAAAACAAAAGTCACGTGACGTGAATTTTTACCAGTAAGTAGGTAAGCATATACTTCTATTTCTGAAATTACATTAACATGAGAATACGGGCGTATAATTCTAATAAGAGGTATTGAAATTTAAGGTTATGGCTACGACATTATGGAGAGTAATTAAACTACTTAAGCAAAACTACGCGATCTTAGAAGCCTAGGCAAAATTGATTGCGTAGCAAGTCACGCAATCTCACTCAAACTCAAAAACAAACTCATTTATTCCTTTAGATCTCAAGTAGACGTCAAATTTTCCTCTCAGTCATCAACGTAACATGCATATTACCACAGATTTACCATTTAAGGAGTGCTTTTCAAGGACACCTAATATCTACATGGTTCAATAATAAGAAAATCTGCTTGGACAGAATATGAAGGAATATTTAAATTGGAATCAACTATCTAACTTACCCGGAATGTCCTAGAAATAAATAATCCGAAAAATGCGACATCTTTATTGGGGTCCCATGTTATATCAAAGCCTATTCACTCTTGCTTATCAAGAGTAAGAACATAGTCTTGTTGGTCGGAGTAGGAACATTGATGCTGGTACAAATACGGAATACAATTGGCGGTACGGAAATTTCAGTGAGGGAATCGTAATCACTTTTAATCTCTTTTATTGTTCATTTTTTATTTTGTTATCCTTGCGTTATGTAACCATGGTAGCGTAAAATAGCGGCGCCACTGCGGTAGACTGAAATAAAAGACCATTGAATAAGCTGCTTCCGATGTATCATGCTTGGAGCGTCGGAGTAAAACGCGGTTTCAAAGTACTGTTTTTCATGAAAAGCTTTTTTTGAACAACCATTGTTTATACTGTCTGTCTGAAATCCGACCAAAGCCGTTAAAATAAGGTTCTATGCATAAAAATCTTCCTTATAGAGATTCTAATAGGGTTTAGTAATAAGATTGCGTGATCTTGTAGGTACATATTTATTTTAAAACGTAGGCTGCGATCCACATTAGATGATTGTAGCGAAAACCAACTCGAGGGAGAAGAGTCGTGATCTCAAATCCGCTCAGCATCGTGAATTATTAAAAAATATCTCAAGTAAACGTGATATAATGTTTCGGAGTGATGGAATTTTTTGTTATTTTCTTTCAAGTTTATGGATGAGCGGGCTTTTAGGGACGTTAACAAGTCAAATTCTTAATAATTTATTCAGGGATTCCAAATTTAATTTTCTCGTGAAAAAAATGGAATTAGTTTAAGTTTACGGTAGGCAAAATTTAGTACAGGCAACACCGCGTGATGTTGCGGGTTGGAATACAAGTATACAACAACTTCAAACTCAAAATCAAACTCATATACTCCATTAGATCTTAACATGATCTTAAGTAACGTTTGGACACATCAAACTTTACACGCAAGTAAATATACTCGTGAGCATACAATATGTTACAGGAGCTTCTTACGCACATTACATGCACACAGATACAATTACAATTATAGATAGTTTTTGGACTGTTGGCTGTTTGGAACGGTTAGACTGGATTTTTTTGTTGTTGTGTTCTTTTTACGTAGAAAAAATATACTTAATATTTTTGCCAAATATCCTCCTTATCTTCATTATTAAATTGCACTCAAAACCAGGGCGGACCGCTAATAATATAAAATGTAAAATAAATTGATGTTCTTTCCAAATGCCATTATTATAATATTAGAATACATATCAAATTAAATGAATTCAACATCGGGAATAAACTCAAGACACCGTCTAATTGGCCCTTAAAAATGCAGTTTTCCACCCTTATTTAAGTTATAAAGGAGCAGTAAAGTGCAATAGCAGCAATATCCCCGAGAGCGAAGCCAATAAAATTCCTTCGAAGCCTCGGCCAGTAAAACGCAACAATACAACATAGTAGAAAGGAATCTATATTCCTTTATCTACCTACTGGGCTGCCTCCTTGGTGGCATTCCTTGGTGGTCCTGTTGCCCACACCGACAGCTCAAGAAAAGTTGTGGTGGTGCAGGAAAGTAATACCTGGTCATTAAAAAATGAATAGGGGGGAACATGAGGGGAATATATTGAGCTTGGTATATGGAATGCAACATGCCTGTAGCTGTTTTTTTGCATTAAAGTAAGAGGTAATTTGAAACGTAAATTGTGATTTAATTGGCTTCTACACTGATAAAAAAATATACCTTTGATCCAAAACTGAACCGTAAGCAATTAAAAAGTTTTAAAAGATTTGTCAAAATTCATGTTCTAAGTGAAATTCAACTAAATTACGCATAGAAAGACGCCACAATGAAATATATATCAGATTTATAATTTTTATATCATAGAATATCTTTCTTGTCTTCTTTTGAACACAATTTCGCTAGTAAAAAGCTATGTACGTACAGACTTTTGTGAAACGGACTCTACATTTGACATTAATAATAATAATAATAATAATTTATTTATTTCAGACATGACATCCATTAATTAATTATAAAATGAAAATAATAATAATAATAATAAAATAAAACAAATTAAGCACACAGAAAAATTGAAAAAATAAAACATTAAAAACATTACAAAAACTATAATGACCTCTAAACTCTCTTACTACAAGACACTATTGCGTTACGAGTTGGGTAACGGGCCGGTGGATTTTTAGCCAGTGTCTCATAGTAAGAGAGCTGAAATCATTAGTAACGACGGCCAGTAATCTATTGGTGCTGACATTGACAAAAACTGATCTGTTTCGCTTCCAATAAATTTTTGTACCTTATTGCCCAAGCTCTGTTTACGTAATCCCACTCAATACAGAATACAACACTTGTTTTATGTTCAACCAGCGCACTTTTCAATAGTTAAGACTAAACAGATAACATTCTTCAAATAAAAATTAAGCCCAGTATAATTAAACGGGATTAAGGAAAATAATTTAATTCTTGCTAAGTAATTAATGCTTAGTGCCCATTAAGCCTTAGTAAGCACAAGTACATTAAATAAAAGTGACTGAATTATCAAACTATTACACACTTTACAATCACTGTGATATCTTGATCATTCAACCTTATAATAGAGATAACTTTTAAACTATCATTGTTTAACGAGTTAGAGATATTTCATGATTTTGAGACTTGTTGAGTCCCGATATTTCATCATGGTCCCGGGTAAACAGAAGTTTTAGCAAGCACATCAGCAAGTAGCATACCAGCTGTATCTTATTGACTTCAAAAATAAGGTCCAACAGGATTCTGACCGAAGATTATTAGATTACTAGATTGATTTCTGTGTGTACACAGAAATCAAATAAATATATTAAGTATTAGGTATATTGTTTTTACATAATGTGTTCATTTATTATTCTAAAGGGTAAAATGTATGTTATCTCGTAGAACAGATATCCGCTGAGGAATAAAGGTTCTCGAATGGTGACCACGAACTGGCAGGGGCAGCGTGGGACGACCCCCCAGCCGATGGATGAAGGTGCCTCTAGACCGCTTGATACGGAATCTATGGGGAAGCTTATGTTCAACGGGGATGTCTGTCGACTGAGATAATGATGAAAGGTAAAATTTATCTTAAAGAGATTTAATGTAATTCAATTCGTCTTATAATTTCTTTTATTTTTTCAATTGGACACAGACATTATTTATTTACTAAAGCAGCACACTTATCATGACATTTTACATAAATTACAACGAAGGATTTTAACAAAAAGTAACACAACAGTATAAAATTTTCATAAAACAAACAGAGTCAGGAAAGAAAAATGAATGCATATGAATGATGTGTGTATAGCAGCAAATGAGCTTCGACTCAGCATTTAACAGTGGACGCTGTTATTTTCCGAAACCATTGTATCCTTTCCCCATTTCCCAACATTTTCTGCTACCAAATAACAAAAGTAGAGCTATTAGTTCTTCTAAGTACTATGTATTTAAAGCTATCGTGCTGTTCTTTTGCTAGTTTTTTTACTTGGCTAGCTTTTTAATTTCAAAAAAGCAGGAAGTTCTCAATTCGGTTGTATGCGTCTTTTTGTTTGTTTAATTCGTGTCTTCTTTGCCAATTGGGAACCATTTTGGGTGGAAAGTGGAGAGGAAGAAAGGGGATACATAAATAAAATAAGTTGTAAAAGACGTATTTATTTCTCTATATTTTCGTAATATAAAATATTATTAATCAACTTTATAAACGGTTATCCTATGGATAACATTATATAAAGTTGATTGCATAGCATTATCCCCATATTGAATAACAATATTCCGCAAATCTTGCCACTAGAGATTACATTTACTGTACAATATTGTTTGATTATTGTACAATCATATAGCTTATTGATATATCTGATGTAATTGATATTTGAATACTAATTAAGTAAAGCAGTACACAATTTAATAACAATATTTGACCGCTCCATGGCTAGAGAACACTTCATGCTACATTATGGTGAGCATGAAGTTGGGTCTCGGGTCTTGGGTGTTTGTCTTGTGTTTCTGTGTTTGTCCATGCCACTTCCACAAGGAATCCTAGCAGAGCTATGTGTGAAAATGTCCTTATAAAAAAGTTACGTTATAAGTTTGATTTATTTAAAGCTCTTAAGAAGTTACGTATTGTTTAAAGAATATGCATATTTTTCCCAAAATAGCGTGTCACAGGAGCTCCTTAGGCATATTACATGCACACGGATATGTCAATTTACAGTCAGTATTCAACATTTTGATTCAGCTGGTCTTAAAGCAGTTTCAGTAACTCCCGAAATCCACAAACAAAGATTATTCTGTCGGTTAAATCTATTATGAAATATTATAATTGGGTATGCAAGGACTCTGGTATCTGCATTCCACATGGTAGAGCAAACCGCTTCGGCATAGATTTAGAATTCTTTATAATTATGCAGTAGCGTTCCGTATGAAAATGGAATATGTTGGAATGAAACAATGTTTTGTTTTAGGGCTGATATGGTTGTCCGTCATGACCAGCCCTCATAAATTTGTTTCAAATAAAAAGGTAATTGTTAAAGGTATGTTCGCAAAACAAAAAAGTATTTGGAACTATAATAATAAATTTAAAAAACATTATTTATGAGATTAAATATAGTTTAACGGTCTTATAATCCAGATCATATTTCTTTAGATAATTTTTTAGGCCACCAGAAGTGTCTGTGGTCATTTTGGGCCAACGCTTGTCTGCCAGAAAAATGTTCAACTATATACGTTTGTAATAATATCGTCCTCCTCTCTCATTCATATTCTGCACTTTTTTTATGTAACTTAGTGGCAGTACGAGCTGAGGGCCCAGCTGGTGGTAAGTGGCGACCCCCTCCCATGACAACAGTAATGCGAGCACTACCGCTTGGCGGCAGATTCCAAGTGTGTTGGCAGTACCTGTCCGGACGAACTTGGCACAAGTTCTACTGCTTCTTTTGGTTGCTCCTTTAGCACCCAGGGGGTACGTGTAGGGCATCAAAGGGTACACACCTACGGACGCGGGCAACTGCCCAACAGGGACCATAATGATCTGTACCTATTACTATAACACCTGTTTACAGTGTAGATGGAATACAATAAACTATTGTTATTGAGTAAAATATCACCAAATAATTAATATTGCGAAAAAAAGTTTATCAAAATTATAGAAATGACCAATTTTCCCGATTGTTTCCTAACATCCCTATTGCTAATTTATTCAACGAAGTCAAACTCATTTCAAATGGTCTACTATTTACATACGTGCGCTTTACTGTGTTTCATCTCTTGGTTAAGTTAAATTCAGTTGTTTGTAATAGTTCCGATTGTTTTTCACTGCAGGAAATAAAAATCCACAACCCGCACCCTTCTACCGGAACACAGCAATGCGACTGCAACGCTGCTTGGCGGCGAATTGAATGAGGGACCCTTGGATTGAAAGTCAGCGTCTGCGTCTTAGAGCAGGAGATAATGGCTTTGAATCACCATAATTTTATAGTAAAAAGCTAGTTTCTATCCACGTACCAAAGCTCGTTAAATTCTGTTTCGTAGTTTTGGCGTTATTTAGTTAGTAACAACCAAACTTCCGCACCCATAATATTAGTATATGTTAGGATATTGCATAGAGCTCGCCGTGAAAATAGAAAATAATAGACTGTTAATTTATTAAATATGAATCGTTATCGTTTAGCAGGAATCAATGTATTTTGTATTTGACGGCTCCGTGGCTTAGTTGGTAGTAGCCCTGCTTTCGAAACAAGGGGTCCCGGGTTCGATTCCCGGCAGTGGCACACTTTGTGTGATGAGTGTAAAGTTTGTTCTCGGGTCTTGGGTGTTTGTCTTATGTTTCTGTGTATTTCCATGCCATTTGCGACACAGGGAATCCTAGTGCAGAGGTTTGAGTGTGTAAACGTTTATTTTTTCTTTGTTTTTTTAAATTATAATACTAAATAGGAGTCAAACATAATAATACGTAGTCCTGTCCAGTCCTGGCTTCACGTTAGGTATTTTAATGTAACGAGTTAAAGAGATGAAGATCCACGTGATGTTGAGAAGTCACTTCTGCCCATCTCGCCATAAATAGTCCACATTGTGAGCCAGTAAGAAAAAACTGATTTACTCAAAACAGGAAAGAGCACGACACAAAAAACTACATCGATCCCCATTATGAATTTGAACCCCGAATTTGTACCCATTTAATAGTCGTAAGGGTAAAGTTACAAATGCTGACACAAAACATAAATAATAGCGGGGTCAGGTGACCCTATTTCAATATCCGCTGACCCTTGAGGTGCAGTTTATTTCCGCGGCCAGGAGTGCTGACGGCACAAGTGACAGGATCCAGTGCTCTTTGGTTTCTGGTCGAAGGAGTGACCGTTATACTGACTGGTTTCACAGCTAAGATCGTAGGAGTTCTGCCTTCTGCGTGCTTGTGAGTTCGATTTCCACTCAGGACAAGTGTTTGTGTGACGAACATAAATGTTTGTTCGGTCTGGGTGTTGATATATATTATGTGTATTTATTTACAGCTATCTAGTTCCTGTAATACAAGCTGTGCTTACTTTGGGGCTACTTGGGATGTGTGAATGTCCATGAATATTATTATTATTTCTCATTATTTATTTTATTTCTCATTTGTATACATTTTTCACTACAAAATAATACATTATTTATAAAATAAACAGTATAAAAACATTGTAGTAAAAAATATATAAAAACGGAGGACCACCGACTGCGGAGTAAGACCCAAGCAGTCGGTGGCTAGGGCTGCAGAGAGAGGAACCTCCTGACGATGCGTGCCGTGTCCAGGAGTACCGCTTTCTGTATCTGGCCCTTGATCCAGCCGCCTAGCGAGAGCCTCTTAAGATGTTGGTCGAGGCTCTTCGCTATAAGTCCGTTCACTGAAACGACTATTGGGACGATAATCGTTGAATCCACATCCCACATAGCGGTAATCTCATGGGCCAAATCAAGGTACTTGCTATGCTTGTCCTTCTCGGCCTTCACGAGATTAGCGTCATGTGGAATAGTGATGTCAACGAGTATCGCCCGGCGCTCTGGCCGGTCTATTATCACGATATCAGGCTTATTGGCGACAATAGTCCTGTCCGTGATAATAGACCGGTCCCAGTAGAGCGTAGCACGGCTATTTTCGAGAACTGGCGCCGGTGCGTACTTATAGTACGGTACTTCAGATCCGACAAGTTCATATTTGAGTGCAAGTTGCTGGTGGATGATCCTGGCTACAAGGTTATGTCTATGCAAATACTCTCCGTTAGCCAAGTGCGAACAACCCGAAAGTATATGTCTGAGAGACTCACCGGGACAGTGACATGCACGACAGATGTCCACCGTCCCATCCTTCATTATATACTTGCGGTAGTTGTTCGTCTTGACTACTTCATCCATGATTGCACAGACAAATCCTTCGGTTTCCCCAAATAGGTCACCGAAACGTAACCAGTTCACCGAAGCGGGCAGATCCACATCCGGCCCCGTGAGGGCCTTGTAGAACCGCCCATGCAGCTCCTTGCTCTCCCATATGCTCTTGCGGTCCTGAGTGCTCAGCACCTGTGGTTTCCGCCAGTTCTCCTTTGCCAAGGAGAGCGGGGTGAGGTTTTTATCAACTGCCACGACATCGCGATGCATCTCGTACTCGGCGTGGAGAAAGTACTCCCTGAGATTGTACACCTCGCGATTGTGGAGGGTCTTGGCATTAAGGAAACCTCGACCTCCATGCTTCCGTGGGATGTACATTCTCATTACCGACGAGCGCGGGTGCCGCATGCGATTGGCCGTTAGCAGTTGACGTACCTTACGATCCAGGGCGTCTAACTCTGTCTGAGTCCACCGTAGAATGCCAAAGGTGTATATGAGTAGAGGCATGACCCAGCCGTTAAAAGCGCGAACCTTGTTACCACCTGACAAAAGACTGTTAAGTACTTTTGATAGGCGGCAAAAGAAACGCTCTTTAACCGACTGTTTCATGTCTCTATCCATTATACCTAATGCCTCCGACATACCAAGGTACTTGTAGGTTTCAACTTCGGAGAGAGATCTGAGAGATATTGTTTCGGAAAGTTGTAAATTTGTTGAATTCACAACCTTCCCTCGCTGTACATGCATGACCGCACACTTATCTACACCAAACTCCATGCCGATAGCGTTGCTAAACATCTGAGTGATGTTAAGCAGCGCCATCAATTCGGTTTTTTTCGGTGTAAAAAGTTTGAGGTCATCCATGTACATCAAATGAGACATTATCTCTCCCTCTCTCCTAAGTCGATAGCCTAGACCTGAATCCTTCAGTAGAGTGCTGAGAGGATTCAGTGCTAGGCAGAACCACAAAGGACTCAGACTATCGCCCTGGAATATACCCCGCTCAATCCTTATCAGGTCTTGCGGAACAGAGTAGTCCTGTCGGCTACCTGGATATCGAAGGACTGTGGTCCACTGCCTCATACATGTTCCTAGAAAAGATCTCAAAGTTGTATTTACTTTATACAACTCTAAGACCCTTTCCAACCATGTATGAGGCACTGAATCGTAGGCCTTCTTGTAATCAATCCAGGCAGTCGAGAGGCTTCCCCTGTTTCGTTTGACCTGTTGGCTAATAGCCATGTCAATGAGGAGGAGCTCCTTAGTACCGCGAGACCCAACCCTACATCCATTCTGAGCGGGGGCCAAAATATTGTTAACAACTACGTGGTTATTAATTTTTACGGTCAGAATGGATGTAAGGAGCTTGTAGATGGTAGGTAAGCACGTGATGGGTCTGTAATTCTTAGCTTCTGCGGTACTACCAGACTTATGGAGCAGGATGGTGACACCAGTTGTAAGGAAACTTGGGAGAGACCCAAGCTCTAGAGCTTCTTGAAATTGCGTTGCAAGCAATTCATGTGAACTACGAAACCATTTTAGCCAGAAGTTGTGTAATCCATCCGGCCCAGGACTTTTCCAGTTCTGGGTCGTACGAATTGCACAACTAACGTCTAAGGGGCTTATAATAACATCCTCCATGGTTTCGATAGGTTCACATGCATTGTTTATAACGCTCATCCAATCGCCCTCCGAGTGCTCTATGGGCATGGACCAAATACCACGCCAGAAATTGTTTGTGACGTTGATATTCGGCACATGTCCATCGAGCACACGTTGGTCAGGTTTCTCCCAGTTTCTGTACACCTTCCTTTGGTCACTTTGGAAGTTGCGATTCTGCCAGTATCTATCCACACGTTCTTTGTACCGACGAATACGGTTTGCCCACGCATAGACTTTTTGCTTCAAAAAGTCTATTCGTTCCGTTACACAGGCCATGTAGTCCTGAGGCCGAGTATCGGTCCCAACAAAGGCCTGTGTCACGAAACGCATGACACGAGGGCGACGATTGCCCTCTCTGAAGCACATTAGCTTTGCAATGAGGGTTCTGAACGTGTTGATACGTCGCTCGATCCGTACTTGCCAGGCGGGGGGACCCGCAGCAGTCCGCGGTGCACGCTCAGAGTCTGGAAACTTGAGACGCGCCATGCGGCATGCCGCAACAGCCCCGCAGTATAGGATCGAATGAGTATCAACAATGTTTTCACTAGTCCGAAAATACGGAACTAGTAAAAGGTTCAGAGCCCCCATTAATGCTAAATTTCGTCTATGAGTGGGTAAACGAGGTAGACGCGGCCTACTCTCGTACGGTGTGAATCGGTACTGCAAAATTGCATCGTCCAAAGCCCTCCTCAATTGCTCATTATCCTGGGTACTTACGGTGGTGTTCTCGTTTTCGATATCATCGTCAACGGGGTCCACCTGCGTCGTCGCCGGCGTCGGTGCCGAGATCGTCGGCGCCGTTATCGGCATCGTGGCAGTCGGGTCCCGTCGTGAGGTATCGATACTCGCAACACTCAACGTTTCAGAGCGTAGCTGATCAAGTGTGGAGTCATCCAACAGTTTACACCTTTGAATAGCTCGCACTTGGTCAGATAATCGTTGTGTAGTGACGGTCACAGCTGGTTCCAGGGCCTGAAACAGAAGAAGCATCCGGGCACGGTACGCGGTCAGACAGGTTCCTCCCTCTGTAGCCCTATAGTATGCACGCATGACGTTGATGTTGATATCTTTATTCCATTTCATGCGTTGCACTCTGCCGATGGCGGGGATCGAACGCGGGGCAGCTTGTCCCGCAGATCCCAAGCCGGCCGACAGTGGTGGCCTCCCTCTACGTCGCACAGGTGGTCGCGTCGACGGGGGCGGCGGCGGCTCGCTCTCGTCGCTCGACACGTTGCTAGTCTCCGGGGGGGTGCCATACTTCTCATCCCCGGACGACGACGCGGAGCTTGACGAGGCGGGCGGCGGTGGTGGTAAATGTGCGTTTCTTTCCGCTGCTATGTCGTTTCTTCTTTTTTTGGATCTCGTTAACATTTTATTGATTTTAGTTGTATTTATTGTTCGATATTGTCATTATCACTGCTGTCATCTTTGGTAAATTTGGAGATTGTTTGAAAAAAAAGGTTTTTAACGGTATTAATAGATGAATAATTTAATAAATCCTGTGCCAAAACATGTTGTATATGTACTTTAATCTTAAAAATGGGCTAAAAGCAAATAAATTGTAAAATTAAAAATTTGCACGAGAGAAACGAAGTTGTCAAAGCGGTGACATATTTTATTATATTATTATATTTTATTATATTATATATATTATTATTATTATTATTATTATTTCTGAAATGGCGTCTGATACAATCAAGCGCCATTTTTGTAAAACCATTCAAGCTTTTCATATGAAAAATCATTCATGCCAAATCAATATCGAAAGCAATGAATCAAAAGCACTATCAAATGCTTTTAGCGTAACGCGTGATTAAGCACACGTTTACGTCACTCTGAAATTGAGTTGGAAACACTCGTAAAGGAGTTACGGACTGAATTGTTACTGGACTGGGTGTGATTGCTACCGGATTTCGCGTAAAAATTGCGCAATAATTTATATTATGACATCAATGTTTTTAATTCAAGCTGTTATTTAAATAACTCTTTTGTTAGTTAATATTAGCAAAACCGAAGAAAAAAAAGAATAGATCTTAAAATTCTATGTTAAACATTGATTGCGGGCGCTGAAATAGTCATAAGGAATTTCAAAAAATATTAACCGATACCCCATCCTTTTTGGAGATACGTCGCCTCAAAGGAATTGACCACTCAACCATAGATGATGAACTCTATCTGTATGACAGAAAAACAAACACAGCGGTCAATCTTATAAAATACCTCTTAATAATCTGAAATTATCACCTTGCGTATACTCCCGCGTCCGCTTCTTTCTACGACGCGAAATGGTCGTTGTTTAATTTTGTAGTTAATAAAAATATGCTCCTGAACATTTCTGAGCTACCTTTTTCAGACTTTCAGAGGAGGTTACAAATTCCGCTGTATTTTTTTAATTTTTATTTCAAAAATTTTTTTTATTTGAAAAGTTTTGTTTTCGGTCCCATAAAAAAAAATTTTTAAAACTGGGACAATAGTTTGGTAGTTAAATTAAAATAACTAGAAAAAATATGTCGTCCACGCCAACGAAATTGTATGTTTTGGTCTCCTGTGACTTTTTTCTTCGCCCGTTGTACACCAATTTGGATGTTTCCCAACAAAATTGTAGGGTGAACCCCGTCAGGGCTAGAAATAAGGAAAGAAAGAATTGAAGTCGTTATTTTTATCTGTTACTTGTTTTGTAATACGTACGAGGTCTTCGCTTCCACCGTGCACCATCGCCAATCGTGAAATAAGAATTTATTATTGGATTCCTCCTCTAGTGGGATCGAGGCCTAGCGGCGGGTGTTACAGCCGGTGAGGACTGTTTCAAAGGTGATTCTTTATGTTTAATGCTATCCATTTAACATAAAGTAATGTAAAGTAAAGTATTAAGTGTTTAATGCTACCCATTTAACATAAAGTAGGTGACATGGCTAAGAATTGGAAAGCGTTCCCACGGTCTCCACCAACTAAAGCGTCGTGAAGGAACACTGTTGGGTTTTGAGCCGGTAGGATTCCGGCATAACTCTCTCCTTGCCCCCGCAACGAGAAAGTATCCATGAGGATTTCCCAACATCAAAAAGTTGACATAGCTATAGTTTAAAGCCTTAGTTCAAAATGGTCCAGCTGGACCCCCAGGGGTCCACGGGAGATTCGACGGGGGGCTTCGTTGGCGTCACAAACAAATGGGGTTTACAATTCGTAACTCAGCCGCAACGCAAATTTCCATAGTTAGATCTAATCTTTACAATTTTTGTCGAGTTTTGAAAATATGGTAGGAATTTAGCTGCAGAGGTCCACCGGAACCAGCTAAATTTTGAAAGTGGTCTATTAGAATAAAAGTCTGGGGACCTCTGGTCTAGAGGCATGGACACCTAACTAATATTAACGCGAATGTGTGTTTGTTTGTTACGTTTTCACGCCCAACTACTCAACTAGGTATGTTTTGTTGCTCTGGAAGTATTCAAGATCTACAACACAAATTAATGTATAACATTAAATTTTAATATATTATTTAATTTACAAATTACAATTTTAACACATTCTATGTGCTAGAATTGAAATAATAATAATAATTATTAGTTCAATAAAAGAACTGGACATAAATGATCCAGTAGCACCAATCGCAGTATTACCAATCATGTATTCCACACGGGTCCTTATAAAACTTCCCCCACCCTCATTTAGTTGTAAGCCTCCGTGTTGAGCCCACGCCACACTTCCATTTCATTTGATGGCTGTCCCAAAGTGACGGCGCAAATTAACGAGGTTAGCTCAGTGTGGGACAAGCTTAAAAATCTGTGCAACGACGAAAATAGCTCGGATATTTCATTTGAACGCCTTTATTGCATACTTTCAGGAAACGTAGAATTTATCACGTTCACGGACGATGCCGACGCTTGTAACGCTCGTTCTATCAAACTTCTGACAAATATACCAAAAGTATTATAGCAGTAGAACTTGTGCCAAGTTCGTCCAGAGAGGTACTGCCACCACATCTGGAATCTGCCGCCAAGCAGTAGTGGTTGCATTGCTGTGTTCCGGTGGAAGGATGTGGCTGCCGGTGAAATCACATGCGCCTGAGACGTATTATCCCCGTCTCGGGTGATGGACGCAGCAGGATGAATGCGACTCAGTAAAGATTCGAATCTCATACTGAGTCGCACGCATTACTGTTGTCATGGGCGAGGGTCACCACTTACCATCAGGTGGGCCCTCAGCTCGTTCCGTCACTCAATCACATAAAAAAATGTATATATATAACGACAATCTTCTTCTTTCGTATTAACATTCCAAACTTAAATGGTTTTTGTAAAATTTGGCTACCTCGATAGCATTACTGGTCATATTGAGATCTTCCCCCGTACAGGGCACAAAGGACACACAAGTAAATGAGGCATGGTCTGGATTGTGCTTCCACAGTCACAACCAGTTAAGTAGGAATCTCGCATGCCCCATCTACATAGATTCTGGTGACAGCGGCCAACCTGGGTTCGCAGTCGGTTAATCGACTTCTAGACTGGCCATGGAAGTTTGTGCCCTGGGCAGCCTTTCTTTTCGACATATAAAGTCAGCCAGTGGTGGGAACTTCTTAAGCAAAGCACGTTAAGTGGCATTTGAACAGAGCGCTCCCATTTTTCGGAAAGCACGTTAATATGTCGGTCCCAGATATACTAGTCGGGAAAGCCATGTCGGAGGCTTTCAATCTTGAAAACTTCGCTACCAGAGTTGACCACTGACGCACACTAAAGAAGGTGTGAATGTTGTTCTAATTAAATACAATAAACAAATTAAATAAACTCCCTCTACTGATAACGAATACTATTATAAAATGTTAGAAATGTATTTGAAATAGTTAAATTCCGGAATTTTTCTGTAAATGTTTACCAAATCGCTCATTTTCCTCATGTCCGTATCAAAAGGAAATCCTGAACCGTTTCGCTCGTAGGTAAAACGCAAAAAAGCCGTAAGGTTGCCGAACGCATAGTCAACTTTCAAACGAAATTTATGTTCTATCAGTGAAATAGAAGCAATTTCGAACTTGAAAACGAAATGTTGGACTGAACCCAACATTTTCAATATATCTACGTGATTTAAAATCGATTCATCGTTCTGATCAAGAGTTTAGTAACGCAATGTTATTTTTATAATAATAATAATAATAAATAAATTATTATTTATTTCATGTCTGAAATAAATAATAATTTATTTATTTCAGACATGACATCCATTAATTAATTAATAAATAAAAAAAATATCTAATAATAATAAAATAAAATAAATTATGCACATTCTAAAAAACAGAAAAATTTATAATAAAACATTACAAACTCTAATAACCTCTAACTCTCTTACTACAAGACACTATTGCGTTACGAGTTGGGATGGGCTGGTGGACTTTTAGCCAGTGTCTCATAGTAAGAGAGCTGAAATCATTAGTCACGACGGCCAGTAAGCTATTGGTGCAGGTGGATCCTCGTCATCAGAGATGCAATCCTTTTGCGCCCAATGGCGAAGAAATCATCATTTTTGTCTCATTTTATACCACGAAAATACCATCGTCTGATATTAAAGTCAAAGTTAAAACATTTGTTCTCCGTTGGATTCTTAAAAAATACTTGGAATCGACACTTTTTTCAAATAAGTTTGTAGAGCAAAACTTTGTTTGTAGGGAAGGAACAGATTTTTTATAGTATTGACAGAATAAAGTACTTCTGTCTATACCATAAAAACGAATTAGGTTTCTCAACCTTTCACCGGAAATATATGTAATAAGACAGCGTTTCTTCATCTAAATGGTTGCAACATAATACCTGTTGCTATCTGAACGATAGCGCCAGATGTTTTATTAATCAGTTAAGCTTAATTGGTAGTTAGCCTTTTACGCTGTGCTTCCTTCAATCAGGGGTCTCTTGCTTGTTTTCACCATCGAGGGTCGGATGGTGTTTTGAAAATCGTCAAATTTAGTAGTAACAACACGTGATTACATACTTAAAAAAGTGACAATTCCATGTACTTTTTTAAGAAATCAACGGTTTCGATATTTATGACTTTTTGACTTTAAAAATAGATTTAGTATTATATATGTATGGATATTATATTTTAATGTAAATATTATACGAAGTTGCAAAATAAAAAAAAATATTTGTTTATTTATTTATATGAAATATATGAATATTTATTTATCCTAATAACAGTACTTCAAATATTATCCCGGTAATTATCTAGCGTTTCCCATTCCATTACATAAACAAAATTATCATTTCCACGCCAACAAGCAGAATTTCCAACAGGCGAGCGCGTGAAAATGTTCATTCGATAATAAATGAAACAGAAATTAGCTGACAGTGTTTTGTGATGGATCGTGCGCCCCCCGGACATCGGTGGATGTGTTCCATTCCGGTGGCCTCGTAAGGAAGTATGGAACTCGAATGACTTAATTTCATTTATTTATTTTACACAGTTATGTCGGTAATAAAAATACGAACCAAAAACGTGTTAGCTACCATCTAGATAATCATTTAAAACTTTAGTAAATTATACAGTAATAAATAATAAATAATTAAATATATCATTGTTCACGACATTATTTATTGAGGTTACAGCAACGTGTTTTGGGGCGATGTGACTTGGGTCTTCTCACGCTTTGGAAGTATAATTTGTTGTATATAGTAAAAAAAAATTGGTTGTCTGTAAAGTCGGTTCATGGACGATAATTTTACGTGATAACGTCGTAAACAAACCGAACGCTTAGGCCTCTCTATCGCTTGTTCAACGCTCTCACTTGCACGCTCGGCTCAGGCAAAACGTGCCAATGAGTCATACTTTTTCGTGTTTGCAGCCAGCGATCATCGATTTATAAGAATTTATCACGTCAAATTACACTTACAACTAAAATTAATTACTTCTAAAATAAATATGATTTATCCTCACTGAAGGGAACATTGTCTACTAATTAAAAAATAAAGCAATAACGTAATTATTGTAAATTAATTGCTTTATTTTTTAATTAGTAGAAAATGTCCCAAAATTATGGGACGGTTTTCGTACTTCAAATAAATTTAATCTGGTTTGCCTATAAATATTCTATGAAGGAAGGAAAATAACGCTTCAAGTGATGGTAAGTGTTCCTCAGACAAGTACTAGCAGATTTAAGCACCTAATCAAATACTTTCCCAAGTCTAGATTACACCAAAAAAATATTAGGCTATTCTACGTGCGCGGCATAAACCCTTTTATAGATATTATTCTAACGCGATTTGATTATTTTATTTGAGTAAAAGTGATGCCCTAAATATTTTAGAAATCTATTTTGACGGGGAGTGAATTATCTTGTCGAAATGTCATCCCCATCCCACTATAAATCTTCTTTTCTAAGTATTTGAGGGGATTCTGGCAAATCCGCTAACATTCGTAAAAAACAGTGAATAAGCGTTAAAAAACTTTAATATTGTCACATACTCCGAACACTGGCTAGACAAAGATAACGAAACTCTTGGAACTCGAATTAAAAATTACTGTCGTCTTTTTCGTTCGTGTAAGGTGATATCGCAGTTTTCAAGCCACCCTTAGCCTCCAACATGGCTGGGTCATATATTTTAACATGCCCTCCAAAACACGGAAGCGCTACGCTTGTAATTTCACCAGCACACCCTTCCACCAGAACAGCAATGCGAGTGCATCACTGCTTGGCGGATTTCCAGGCGTGGTGGCAGTACTTCTCTGGACGAACTTGGCACAATTTCTACTGTTACTCTGGGTAGCTGCTTTCGTATGAGCCAAGAGACATATGTAGGGACGTACTGAGAGTACGTACTCACCTACGGACGCGAGCAACATGCTCCCCCAAAGTAATGGTCGACAATAATAATAACAAGACATTTTTATTAAATAAAAAAAAAAAAAATATATCTTTAATAATATGTTTCCACATATAATAAAGATAGGGGACGTATGTAGATAAGGGCTTGGTTTTAGACACAGACCTTACAGAATCTACACTGACTAAAGACTTGTGTCGTAAATCCCGTATTCCTTCCAGTGACAAATGCATAGAAGTACAATGACAGAAAAAAAAAAAACGCCCTCTGGTCTTTCGAGTTTCGTTCGAGAACATATAGTAGCGGCAACATAAAGAGCTTCGAATTACGTGCATTGTCGGAGTCACGTCTCGCCGGCCATTACACCTCTTTCTTTGTCCGAGCTGGTGTTGCCGTAGTGGGTACTGCCTATTCTGTGGCATAAGAGCCAGCGCAGACGGCCGTATTTAGTCGGTCCGACAATTGTTGCGTGAAATAGAACATCCTCTCATAAAGGAAGGGACGCCAACGACCCACAATAAGCGCGGTGGTTCAGGGGATATTATATTCAAAATCAGACGTACAGCATTGAGTTATTCGCTTGGAAAATTTGTACGTTGTACTAAACATTATCTTAAAACTTAAAGAAAAATATCGTGAGGAATTAGTTTCCTCACGATATTTTAACCAAAACTTCAAAAACATGTGACTTCAACTAATCCAGGTTGGGGTCCCTTTCTATATAATTCATTCTCACTTGTCGAGAGTACCTATGCCAGTGTTAGGTTTAGGAGGAAATACAGACCATTTTGCTCGTTGGTCCGAATGTATTGGTTCGAATGGAGCAATCCAAAGCAGCAATAGAACTTGTACCAAAATTGTCTCAGTGATGTACTCAATGCGATGCGACTTGGATGTTCTCGTACTACGGTAAGGCAGGACCGGAGTCGTATTACTGTTGTATAAGAACAGCAGTCACCACTTAACATCAGGTGGGCAGTCAGTTCGACCCATCCTTAAATCATACAAAAAATATCTCATAATGTAATCTATGGGTGTTAATATGTAATTTACACATCTAGTTACAAAAAAAGGATTGTATAAGTATTTTATAAGTTATCTCGCTCCCATAGTACAAGATATGTTTAGTTTGGAGCTCCTCGTAGATGATGATGTGTGAAATTTTCAAGAATATATTTTATGTTTTAACTAGCAACCCGCCCCAGCTTCGCACGGTTAATAAAGCATCAGTGTCGTCTCAGAAACTACCCGTGCGAAGCCGCGGTGACTTGCTAGTGTATTATACATATGAACCTTCCTCTTGAATCACTCTATCTATTAAAAAAAACCGCATCAAAATCCGTTGCGTAGTTTTAAAGATTAAAGCATACATAGGGATATAGGGACAGATAAAGCGACTTTGTTTTATACTATGTAGTGATAAATAAACTGCTGATCGTCGCAACTAAAAGTAGCCAGTGTGCGCGGACCGTTGCCGTAGTAAGTAATAGTCATTCTGTGTTATAACCATAGTGAGCACTACTAGTTTATACTGGGTATAATGCAATAAACCTACCGATAGAACGTGGGGAATGGAAGCCCAGGATTTTATACCACATACGTTAAATGATTCTGGCTCGGCATTGTCGGGTCTTCTACGCTGGCGGATATGTATCGCTTTAAATTTCTGTTACGGGTTTATAAAAGGTGGGAAATAATATGATTTTTAAAAGGTGAAATGGTGGATTTTGTCTCGTATATTAGCATTTTTAAAGAGCGTGGTGGCCCAGCGGCATAAACGCCGACTTACGAGGCCGTGCACCAATGAGTTTTTACCCTTGAAAAATTTATGTGCGCTATACCACGTTCTCGAATCGGTGAAGGAAAACATCGTGAGGAAACCGGCCTGTCTTAGAACCATAATTTCTGAGAACATTAGAGGCTCGTACGGATTAGCATTTTCGGGGCCGATAGATAACCCTGTTATTCTGTTACTAAGGTTCTAAAGCGTAATAAAAACCCTGTTACTAAGTATGATTTAAATAACCGTAACATAGACCCTGTCACGAAGCATTGCCAGGGTTATAAACTGTAATAAAACACCCTGTTATTAAACATAATTAGGGTTCCAGAGGATAAAAAAACCCTAGTATTAAGCATCATTAGGGTTTCCAATTGTGAGAAACGATGAAAGAACATGCAACGTCTGTCTGTATGTCTTTTGGACAAATTTAAACCAAATATTTTAGCGTATTCTACCACCATGGTGTATTCTAACATTTCATCTATATTTATTTATTTATTTGTAATAAAAAAAATCGATCGGTAGTACAGAATCTATGGGAATTCTTATTACAATTTTTTAAGTAACTTATATTGCCCAATATACTATTGATGTAATATTTTAACCCACCCAAGGCATTATTTTTACGCAGCTTTTAAAGTTGTAAAAATATTATGTTGGCTAAATTCAATGGGGAACGATGCCTTAATATTGTTTCAAAAACAAAAGCATTCTAAACATAAAAATAAAACCTTTCCAGAATATTGAAACAAAGCCCGGCTCTCTAACAATTCAAAAACAAAAACTCTAAAAATATAATTATAATAATATTCAAAATGTGCTCACGGTTTACACTTATCTAATTTAATATAATTCAAATCCTATTTTATATTTAAATTATTTTTATTAGATTGGTCTTTTTATTATCATTTCCAACCTACTTCCAGAAGAGGTTATCATTTAGGCTGTATTTTTTGTGTTAACATATGCTTTTAAATACAGAGGGTGTCTCATAAGTAATGTCGGTTTTCATATGTGAAAATTCCTACGCCTCAATTTAAACATGTCGCAACTTGTTAAGACTAGTCTCTAATTCCATGAAGAGTACAATTGCTTTACTCTATTTTAATCATTCTCTTTGTTTATTGACATTTTTTATAATAAATATGGAAGCGAATAATGTTAACATACATGAATTTCATATTTATCGCCTTTTGCGCTGTAGGTTCGATGGCCAGGAGAAGCATTTGTATGGCGAAAATAGATGTTGGTTCTGTATTTGGGTGTTAATTAGAAGTATAAAAAAGTACTGTATAAGTATTGTGTGATCCGATTCCCATAGTACATAGCTTTGCTTATTTTGAGGCTAGATGGTATGAAAAGTCCATTATTATTTATTTATTTCCGCAATCAACTACATTTTAGCGTAAACTGCAAATTTTCCAAGCATTAGAGATTTATATATAGTTATTTTAAGATGGTATCGTTGAACACACATTTTATTCTTGAATCTTGATTAGAAGATCTCAGATCTTGATAACACTTGATTTATGTACCAAATAAATTTTGCAGTGACGGGCTTTTTAGGGTTACCAATACAAAATGAAGGGGAACCCTAACCAACCACTCTCTATCTGTCTGTTCTACCTTTTAAGGGTTTTGTCTTTAAAACTGTTATAGGAAGCAGAGTGAAATATAAATTGGATAAAAATCTTAATTGTATTTGTGCGAACTTGATGTTTTGACATCTCATCATTTCAGCCGACATACGTCCACTGTTGGACATAGGCCTCCCCCATAGCTTTCCAGGTTAGACGGTCCTAAGCCACCTCCATCCACCGTCTACCCGCGACCTTGGTGATGTCATCGGTCCATCGGGTGGGAGGCCTCTCAACGTAACATTTTTTAACAACAACAAAAGAATAGTAATCTTAAAAAAAAAGGTATTTTTAGTAGTACGGAACACATAATGTGCAAGTTGAAATCGCTTTAAGCCGATTTATTTTGGAACATATAAGATTCAGCTTGTGTAATTGATATCCTAGCTTACACTAAGCTCTATATTTTACTAAGAGCTATAAATCGGTTTAGCCGCGTCGGGGCTGGTGTCGGGCTCCAGAAGTAAGGAACAAGAGTTATTCTGGATGGAGTGATCTCATTTTCTATTCCATTCGTTTTGCGCAAACCACACAAATCACCGCCGTTCGAGATGTGGCGCAAGGCATACGCGTCAAGATACGATTACGCAACTATTGCTAGTTCTAGCGGTTTTTTTTCCATACCCACTTGTGATTAAACGCAATCTGATTTTTAAGTAGAGGGTCGTTGAGGGATCATGGATATTTTCACATAGAGGGATGAAATTTTGAACAGGCGCCAAGCTCAGCAATCAGACAGTATGATCAATTATACTTATTAAAAAAAAATTTTCTACTTAAAATTATTTATTAGATTTAGAAGATAACTTGTATTTTTAACTATGGTCAAGACAAATATTACAACTTCAAAACAAGAGTAGGTTCTTATAATTCTTTTTTTTTTCGATAGCTCATGCGCAGTGATTTCACAGGCACCATTCTACTGGAATACAGCAATGCGAGTGCATCACTGATGAGTGGCTAAAACCAAATATAGAGGCAGTACTTCTACTGGCAATGTTATAAATAAATAATTAAATGTTTACACACCCATACCTCTACACTAGAATTCCCTGTCTCGCAGATGGCATGGACAAACACTGAAACCCAAGACAAACACCCAAGACCCGAGAACAAACTTCATGCTCACCACACAAAGTGTGCCCCGGCCGTGAATCGCACCTCTCCTCCTCGACCCCTCGCTTCGAAGGCAGGGCCACTACCAACTAAGCCACGGAGCCGTATTCCTCTAGTAGCTGTACACTTGCACCACTTTCATCTCAGATTTATTTACACAGCACACATTATTTGTCTCCACAAACACAATCGGCCGGATTTAAATAATCGTTTACTCTGAAATGTTTTATTCGTCTTAATTTTTATTGAAACGTTTCATTTGTTTTTTTTTTGTTTTTTGTTTATATCATCAAAATAAATTGTTTAAAACTAAAATCGAATAGGGCCTAATTAACAGTTATTAATCTAATATTATCTGATTGTTTTATTATATTCCGAATAATTATTGAGTATAATTATTGTGATTGCTTTAATATTTTTGAAAATCATCAAAAAGAAGACTTTTGATGATTTTCAATTTTAATTTTAAATTTTTGTGTCATTTTAAATTTTTTTGTTTTCGGATCAATCTACTTCAAAATTGGAATAGATCTCAATTCGGTTGGATGTATTTTTTTGTTTGTCGTTATGTATTTTTGCGATGTCTTTGCCAATTGTGAACCACTTTGGATATTCTTACTTGGGTTGTATTCTTGGGATGTTATAGAGCACTCTTATGAGCAGAAATAGAAAAAACCGGCCAAGTGCGAGTCGGCCTCGCGCACGAAGGGTCCCGTAACACTATCAATAAAAAAAATAAAAATCACGTTTTTGTTTGGGAGCCCACTTAAATATTAATTTTATCCTGTTTTTTAGTACTTGTTGTTATACAATAGCAGCAACATAAATACATCATCTGTGAAAATTACAACTTTAACTATTATATCACGGTTCATAAGATACAGCCTGGTGACAGATGGATAAACAGACTTACAGACAGACGGACAACGGAGTCTTAGTAATAGAGTCCCGTTTTACCTCTTGGGTATGGAACCCTAAAAAGACAAAATTGAAGCCGATTTATTCGAATAAATTTCATTTTTATATAGTAATAAAGGATATTTAAGGGTTGTTGCTAACTAACAATACCCGATTAATGATTTAAAACATTGTCTCAAACATTTTGAGTTTCCACCAAAGCTGGAACATTTGGCAAACGTACAGAAGTTCACACAAACATTAGAATGGCACTATAAATAAAAAAACAAAGTAAAAAGCTTTCACCTCAAAAAGCAATAGCACGCATTACGATCTCTTTGCAAACAGAGCTTTGTACAGTCCTCCACAAAAGCGTTCGCTGAAAGCCACTATAGAATACCGGGCGGAATACAGTCACATAAGAATTGTTTATAAAATTAGGGACAAAGACATTTACATCGCAAAAAAGTCCGTAATTTCAACTGAGATTTAAAAAGAATGGCTACTGGATCTTTACATGAAAAATAAACTATTTTGTTTTCATCTCTGGCCCATTTACAAATAGACCAAGTTGGCATAAATTTTAAAACTATCATGGTTATGAACATTATTATTCATGTTACCGAGATATTTACCATGATTTGTGAGAGTGGCGACGCGGTCGAACTTACAAAACGAGTGCGCAATAGGTAGACCGATATGTCTGCCAATGATTTGCACACTCCACCTCGCGAAGACTTCAGTTTGCCAGGGACCATGATGCATGTAACTGCGTCGAAATATTGGGAGTCAACAAAACTCACAAATCATGGTAAATATCTCGGTAACACGAAAAATAATATATTCGTTATAGTTTTGAGAAGGTACAATATAGGTACTCAATTAAAATATTGTTTTATTTTTTTTAAAGCTATGGCGTACTACACGTGGTATGAGGTTATATGTCTTTCTATTTTGATCCATATCTTATTTTAAAATATATATGATAAGAACAATCTATGCGTGCTTTCTATCATTCTAGATTAAGTTATTGCGGTAGATTAACGGCTGTTTCCTCTCACTTTTTAGAGTTATACTTTACAATGCAAAAAATAAGATATTAGTATGGATACCTGACCAACTCAAGAAGAAGCAGGCAAGAAAACCCTTGGAGATAGTACTTTCATTTCATCCGGGGAACTTTATCTCAAACAATCAAACCCTTTCTTCAGCAGCCATCACGGATAATACTAACATAATTTATTTAAATAGTCATTATTAAATTCAGAATATTTGGTTGTTTACATGATGTACAGACATCATCAAAATTTCGTGAATTTAATACAAAATTCTTTATTGTGTCTTGATTCACAAGTATTGTTATATGTTCAGACATAAGACGACTTATATTTTCAGACATCACATCTAATCATTTCTACGGTAAAATTGGTTTTCTTCCAAAGCGATTTACAATTTCTATCTATATAAGTAAAAAAAAAAGATGCAGCCGAATTGCGATCCCTGCGGAGTTGGTTTAAAATAAAATAGCTGTAATCATTAAATCATTAATATTAGATCATAACAGTCCAATTCTGTCCAAAAATTCGTGAAACAATACAAGAAACAGTATGAGGATCTTTTTGCGCAAGTCCCAACAGTTCACGGTCTTGGCACATATTTTAAATTAACGCATTCTCGTTATTTCTGTCTGAGCACCGATCGATGACATCATACTCGTTAATAAGCTTCTGTCGTCAAGTGTACGTGACCGCAAGCCACGGTTCAACTTAACCGAATGAACACAAGTCTTACTTACTAATTAGCCTCCCACGCACCGGGAATGTAATATGCGAATAATGTACTGAAAATTTATAATATACTTCCTCTAAGCCCGGAAGACACAAATAATGTAACGATAGCCAACATGCTTTCAAAGCGAGCGGTATCGGGTCCGATTCCCGGCCGGGGCAAATTTGCGTTTGATCTCAGGTTATGATTGTCCTATTTCTGAGTCTTTCACTCAGGGAATCTTAGTGAGAGCAAACGAGAACATAGACGTGAAAAGTGCTAGGCTCATCGCCACCATTGTTTTTCATGAATGTTTCGGCGAACACTTTCCTTCAGTAACAGATATCATTCGATAGTCAAAGTCAAAGTCAAAATCAAAAATAAATAAATCTTTCTTTCCGCTGAATTGTTAAAAATTACTTGGAAACGTCAATTAAACAATTAAATAAAATTTAAGTGTCTTTTTGTAATATAGAGAGCAGACTAAATGCATTTGGAAGTACATATGGTGCTAATAATAATAAAAAAAAAAATGTATTTTGTTCCAGCTAATCTCCAAACGACGGAACCGATTTTGACTGGACTTTTACTGGCAGATAGCTGATGTTATATGCAGATTTGAGTATACTATAGGCTACTTTTCAAAAAATATAAGCAATAAGGTTTCCACGCAAAAAAATCTTAATTTTTAGCATGACACAGCTATTCTGTCTGTCCTATGACGATCAAGAGGCTGTTGCGGTTACACCACGATAATTACCAGGTCCGGGCGAATATGAATATTTATACAATACATGTTAATGTTGACTTGTGCCAACGATAGTTATATTACAGGATAAATGTCTGAAATTAGAACTCCTTTAGTTTGGATTCAAGGCATTCAGTAGCTGTTGAACTTGCCAAGTTCGTCCGGAAAAGTACTGAAACCACACCTCGTAATCCGCCGCCAAGCAGTCGTATTGTTGTGTTTCGGTGGATGCCGTTGAAATTACAGGCACATCAGAGGTTACATCTCTGTTTCTTCTCATACTTAGGTAGAGGTGGACTGGAGCTGTTTCGGTGTTATTCTGGCGGCAGTAACCACTTAAAATCAGGTTAACATTAGTAACATAAAAATAAATTGTCATCCACTATGTTGGCAAGAGCATGTTATTTCCAAAATAACCCCATTTTTCGTTATAAATCGCCTATTTTTTTAACAGAAACAGTATATAATACCTGGTCTATTTAATACAGAAGGTTCTAGATATGAACCCCAAATTTGGATCCAAAAGTTGCTAGCTCCAATTTAAAGCAGGTGTGCGACAATGACTTATAACTCGTGGAAAAATATATGCTGAAAACCACGTCCTGAAAAAGAATAATTGCTGAAAGAGAATAATTGCGTACCATCAATTCTAAGGAGTGTGTATCTTAATGTTGTTTGGACTCCCGTGGTACCTTAGAAGCTATTGACTCTCGCCTGGTGAGGAAAGACCAGTCTTCTTCTGGAAAGAAAAAGCAGTAAGTCATAGTTGAAATAAAACAGCAGTTTTAAAGCTTGATAATATATTATCACGAGAAATCTTTATTTCTTTTGTGTTCTCAATGAAATGTTAGAAGCGTCACTTTTTATAGCTTTAAGATCACGCGTTATTCTTACTTAGTTTAGCACTATTTCTCTCCTTCGGAACCTCTAGGGGAATCAAAGAACATCCTTACACAAAAAATATCTAGCTGTGTCATTAAAAAACCTTTCAATATATTTTTTCCGTATCAGCCTTTTAATGTTGGGAACTGCAGGGCCACCGGCTTACTCTCGATAATTGAGAGTGAAAGAACTTTAACACCACGCAAGCTTAATTCGGAATGGTGGATATCACATGTCTTCGAATTTTTGGTTCGAAGACATGCCAGTTTCCTGATGATGTTTTTACCGTTTTCATCACCGTGGCCTCTGCACTCTACTTGTACTTACCTATGGACCCAAGCAATAAGAACCCCCTAAAATTGTACCTTAAATAAAGTTTAAGCATATAGTTTTGTGTATGTTAGCTTGTGTTTGAAATTGGGGCAAACCATTTGATATATTGAATTCCCCTGTAAACTAAATGTTGCCTAACGGGTAATTACAATAATTACGCTAATTACTAAGATAAGTACAACTTGCGCTAAGTCACTTCACCCCGGAGAAAATACAACACAAGTTTAATCTTCACAAGAATTTAAAAGTGCAAAACGGCTGTAATATATTGCTCCCGAGGAGTTGAGAGTAAAAAATTACCTCGTGAATCATTTCAAGTAGTGCCTTGGTTTATTTTATTTTGCTGAAATAAATGAGGACAAGACAACAGCTGTTATGCAGGCTTGATTTGTGAAGATAGTTCGCGTTTGGATTTTGCAATAAGTTTATTAGGTAACTGGGGAGAAATAGTGCCAGAAATACCAGATTTGATTAAGCTGGCGTTGAACTAAATTAAACTGAGATTAAGATTCATTGTGGATAAGAGATCATAGTAAATGGATACTACCCTTAAGTTCTATTTACCTAATGTCTTTAAGAGATAATAATATAATAAGATTTATTTTCTATAAAAATAGTTTCTATAAAAATAAATAAATAACTCTATAATAATAAACCGATTTTCCCCATTTTTTTTGACTAACAGAAATATCTTCATCTTTTTTTACGAGTAAAAAAGCGCTTCTCCTGAAACTTATAAAACAATACAATTAAAATTTTAATCAAAACTATGTGCTAAGAAAATGGAAGTGCAAAACTATACCAAGTAAAATTCATAAAATAGGTTAAGGTCGCCTATTAATTAGAAGGTAGCTACTGAAAATTACAGATAACGAATGCTGTTTCAAAAACCTTAAGGAAACAATCTAAACATCTGTATGGGTAGGATACCGTCTGTTTTGCTAAGTTATCGGGCAAAAAATCTACTGTAAACTTTTATAATTGCTAAAGTTTCGAAATGCCCGCTGGGAGACAAAGAGGACTGATATAATTTGGGCTTCCGTAGCTCTTGGAGTGGAAACGGGGGTCCTACCACTTACTTTAAATCCAAGTGAAGCGCTTACAGTTTAATTTTTCGATTGTTGCTGATTTGATAATGCTGATCGGTCAGGTAAGCGACCTAGTGGATGAAGGTTCAAATTAATATTTGCGTTCTATCGCATTTGCAAGCATTTGCCAGCGTTTTTTATAGCGCGCTTTACTTTTTGCACTTGCCTGCCTTGAAAAAAATTATTTATTTTATTAATTTATTCTAGCCGTTCTCCGCGTATTCGTCCGCATGGAACATTTTAATATTGTTTTGCGCGGAATCCATATTCTTTTTCTAAATAAAAGTAGCCTAATTACTCTTTATAACATCAGCTATCAGCTATTATAACATCAGATGCCAGTGAAAGTGCCGTCAAAATCAGTCCAAAATCATATGTTATATTTAATATGTAAACGTGCAATATTTTAATAACTTGCTTGGGTTCTTAAAACAATAGGAAAGACGAACAGAAAAACATTGTAGGCTTGTAAAAAAATCACCTTTTTCATCAAAAACCATGACACCAGATATATTGTTGTGAATGTGAAAACCATATTTCCACTGACAATTCCGTTCCGTTTAATAAATCTGACAGAAAATTATAATGATAATTCCGTCTAAAGTAATTTAATGAGAATAGAGAACATTAGCAAGTAACTGTGGCGCGTTTGATCCATAATTAATGTTTTAAGAAATTAGATAAATGTCCATAATTACCGATGTAATTGCCGTATAATTTGAGGATGCCTTTAGTTAGGCCGCAGCCATACACCAAGCATTGCGTCGTGCTTTGTGCTACGCTGCGTGATATAGATTCATTATTGAAATGGTCATGGTGGTGTACAATGTACAATTTACAGATCACTGGAGATATATTACCATACAATTCTTATTTATGAAAAGGTTTCATAAATTTACACTAAATAAATAAAAATTTATGAATTTTGAACCCGAACTAAGCATAGATAGCACTGCTCGAATAATTATCTAGTACTTTGCATGTAAATATTATACATACAAGGTTATCAAATTTTTATTATTATGTTGTTGTTGTTCTTGCGCGCCACTGTCCTAAACAATTTTAAACACCATTTCAGTAAAATGAGTTGTGAATTAACATACTATTTTGCACATATAATAATATAATTTCATAATCCAGCAAAGAGGATATCTATAACTTTATCTTTATTAACACCCACACACAGACCCAGCATCACTCACACAAGTGTTTGTCTCGACAGTCGTAATTAGTTCATCTGTCATCTGTTAACTGAATGTAGAAACTGGTTGTTAGTAACATAGCCCATGTTCAAGTGAACAGCGGGCGTGTTACTAGTACAGTACAGTAAGCAACACTATACAGTTCTGGCTACGCTACTTGTCAGGCGTGGCACAACCGAACCACTGGCCTGTGAGGCATTAGCCTTATTTAGACTTTGAACCATTAAGTTGGATGTCGCAATCAAGGCAGGCTTAACTGTCGTTTTAAGTAATGTGTGTGATTTCGTTGCATGGTGCCACATAAATACATATAGTTAATTAACATAAGTAAGTACAGTTAAAGTAAGATAAGTAGGTGTGCCAATAAATAATCTGAATTGCTTCATTACTCATAGGAGAGGATGTCTGGTTGTTCTTACTGAAGCTGAGCGGCATTTACAGGCGTTTTTACCTAAGTTCAAGTGACCAGTTTGGCCATTTGATCGAACAAATTCTAATTCAATGAGCTTCTAATGTTTTCAATGCAGAACCCACGACTTGCTCTCGATAAATCGATTAAATGGGCGTTGATGTATGAGAGAAGACCAATCCGTATTCGTATAAAAAAAATTGTTTCCGGTATTGAAAACGTACAGTACATTTTTTTGCGAATACTTCTAGGGATCTTATATATTTGTACTAGTCACCTTCAGTTTCATTAAAATTGTTTATTATTGAACAATGAGTTTGTATTGAAAGTCAACGGTTAAGGTCAACCCTAGGCCACGCTCCTAATCTATTCCCATTCAATCTGAAGAGATGGTGGTAGGCCCCCTGCTCAAGATTAATTCGGACATGGACGCTGATAAGTTTTTATATTCATAAATCCCTTCATTAAATGTTGATGCTTTTATACTTTTAAAAGGGTTCCTTCTAAATATTTATACTTAAATCGGGTTTCGAGACATAATTTTATTATTATCTCGAGATATATAATCGAGATTGGCCCTGATAATCGAGATCTACAACATATTGCTAATTGTAATGTTTTTCTTGTTTAAGTTAATGTTTACATATTCTTGTATGGATATATATTATTTAGAACCAAATAAAATAATGGACTCGAAGCGGTTGGTGACTTTTAGAGATGTTAACGAAACTTTAACTTTTAGCAACAAGAAGTTACTGCACTCACTTAGGTATAAGTCTAAGTTATTTAGTCATCACCTGGGTAAACATTTTAAAGCTGCTTTTTAACCTTCGTTTATGTGTGTTTAGTCTTATACTATTAGGTAATGGTCCCTCAAAGCTAAAATTCATAAATTGGATAAGTGATTTTATAAAAAAAATCCCAATTAATATCTTTTTACAATTATTGTTATTATAAGCCTAATATTTCTCCTTTCCCTCTTTCCAAGCAATATTTTTAGCTATGTCATACAAGAATTGATATTTTTGAAATTCTTCAAAATGAATGTGTTTATCCAATTAAGTTAAGTTTCCAGTTAAGTTAAATAATACTCATTTAATGCATAGTTTATCTACAATATTATCTTTGTTATCATCTCTAAAAAAAGAATCGTAACTTATAATATAATTATGAACATGAGTTTGTTTGTTTCACGCCTACTACTTAAGCGATGGTCACGAAATTAGCATACACGTTGTCAGGACAGAAAAGGACATATAAAAGCTAGTTTAATTATAAAGATAGCTGATTATTGCCAATTTAATCATGCAACTAATGAATTTGCCGATATCCTGGTTTCCGTATACAATGCGGTTCCAATATGCTCGTTATTAACAATTGTTATACAAATATTAATTTTATAGCGTAATTAAACAGTGCGGTATTAATTTAATGAGAGGAAATCACATTCAGGTTTATAATGTTTGCCTAAACTAAATAATTACCTAGAGATAAGATTAGGTATAATAAATAAACGTTTACACACTCATACCTCTGCACTAGGATTCCCAGTGTCGCAGATGGCATGGAAAACATAGAAACACCAGACAACCACCCAAGACCCGGGAACAAACTTCATGCTCACCACACAAAGTTTGCCCCGGCCGGGAATCAAACCCGGAACCCCTCGTTTCGAAGGCAGGGCTACTACCAACTAACCCACGGTCACCCGGTCAATATTTGGGCGATCGTTTAGTAATATTTGAACTGTGTGCTTTCGAGCTCAAAAAAAACCATAGCGGCAATATTTGCATTTGCAGCAGATTTTATATAGATAGTCTATATAGAAATGGACTGTTTCTACTTTTTTTACCTTTAAATTAAAAAAATACGATACTAAATACAAACCTATAAAACGCGTAGTAACTTATCTATGGTCAATATATTTCGCGATTAGTAAATATTTAGTGTTTAGATATTTGATAATACAAATCGAATCAGATAAATTGTGGCTAATTTTGTGATTTAGTCCAAATAGCTGATAAATAACTACAGGGTAGGTTAGATACAATGATATTTGGTTTCATTTGCAGTATTAGTGACACACTGAGATTAGATTCCCGTTTGAATAATTTGCATTAATATTGCTATCACAATGGCTTGCTTCAAAAGTATTTCTTTGAAAGTAACATTGACCCAATCATACCCCTTAGATTCACAATGTTATCCATTTCAAGAACGTGGTTTTGGGCACATAATTTTTACAAGTGAAAAACTTGAAATAAATCGTACCTACGACCTTCAGCATAGAAGGTTGAGCTGTGAGGCAGTCAATCAGCTCGATATGTCACCTCCTTACAGTTCTACTTAATGTATGTACCACGCGTACTTTATTGCATGTTCACAGTAAAAACCATTTAATTTGCTCTTTTTATGTGTGTAAGGGTCATACACACGTTACCTTTTATCTGTGAACGGCCCATAAATTGAAAAAGCCCTTTCACCCAATTTAATGAGGGTCCATCGCAATTGCCAGCATTAATTACCTAGATTGCGAGAACCACTCTCGCTGCGGTATTTATAGCGCAAACTTATTGTATGACCTGTAATCCAATACAATACATTTACTATGAATTGTAAACCACAATACAGAAAGTACAAATTTAAATAACGTTAAGATACGTACTGACTGATGTTCTTATAAATCTTATTTATGTTATACCTAGTAATTAAGATGACCACCAGTGTTTTACGTTTCGCTAGTGTGTATTTCAATGGTTACTATAACTGTGAAACAATTTTTTTATATAATGTTGACTTTATGTTTACATATTATAATTATAATATAATATTATATATTTTAAAATATATTTTGAAGTTTTTTTTTTCATAGATACCTACAATTTGATGCTCGTGATTTCACTAAAGCTTGTGCTGAAAATAAGCGTTGGGGATCCTATTTACCCAGCACATGCTGAGCACAGAGCTTTTCTCGCAAGGCATTAATATAAAATAACAAGTCCTCCTCAAGTCTTGTTATTTAGGCAATTGTGTTTAGGCCATTTTCAGGTACGACTGTATCTGAATCATAAGTTCTTCCACCAGATTAATTACACCCATACAAAACTAAAACCAACAAAAATCGACAAGTTCGTAACCTAAATTATAACGCATCACATCACACTTGTATTCAATTTGAGCTAAGACTATTAGTACTGCAGATAGTGTGCCAATTATAGAAGAAACGTATTTCTTTATGTAACTATTGCCAGCGCTGAAATATTTGAGAAAGGAAATTAACACAGCTAACAGCTTTACTACATAAACTATTTTATTTATGTCACTTAGACAGACCTCTTAGTGACATAAAAAAAAAAATTGAACCCCTAATAATAAAATGTAGGGGGTGAAGTTATTTAAGTCGTCAGTCGCTTAGTCAGTTAGCGTCAGTTATTCTGTTTTGTCCATAGTCTTGATATCCAGTAAAATAATAACAGATTAAATTTTATTTTTTACCTGAATGCACCGGAAGGATGTTTGTTTTTTGAGTGTATGTATGTATATATTGTATATTTCTTTGGCATGCTCTGTAGTCTAAGCGGCTACATAGAATAAAATTCGTGCTAATTATGCTAGTGACACTAATTATATCAAAATTATAAAAATTTCAATTGCCGATTTTTGGCGCCATATTTAATTTAAACTAATTTTTTTTCCTCAAAACCTATCCAGTGGGATATCAAATTACACGGTTTTATTACAAAAATATTCACAACTTATGTAAAAATTTGTAATCTTTTCACGCTTAATTTTTAATTGTAAAAAAAACAATGAAACACTTTAATTGTTTTTTTTTTTTTAATTATTTCTTGTTTTGTCCTTATCGCCACATAATTAAAAGGAAACAGATTCAATTTCGTGCGGAGAGGCCACAGTTTACACTCTCCTCAACAATGGCTACATGTGTCAAGTGGGAGGTAAATCTTCAACGGCCGTGAACATGTCGGCTCGTTCGCAAACTGTTTATGCTCCGTGATCGTGTGGACGTGGACGTTCTAGCAGAAGGTTGAGCTCACCTCACAACGCTTCAAAATAAGTAAAACTTTTTTATATAACTAAAATGACGGGAGGAACTGAAGGCCCACCTGATAAGTAATTACCTCTGCCAATAACAACAGCAGCATTACTTAGGTCCCCCCCACTCGAAGTATGAGAAGATCCAAGTCCCACCCCGTTGCACTTGTCACCCGAGACGGGGATATTACGTCGCATTCGTATGTGATTTCAGTGGCACCCATTACCTTCCACCGGAACACTTTGTACTTTGTACAAGTTCTACTGCTACTTTTTGTTGCTCCTTTACGGTGGTAAAGGACCTGGGTGGTGACCCAGGGGGTACGTGTAGGAATTCATAGGGTGCTTACCTATGGAGGCGGGCACTTTGAGACGATAGTTAAAATTGAGAGAAGTTGTTTTATGCTACAAGGAATCCCAGTGCAGAAGTATGAGTGTGTAAACGCTTAAACGTTTAACGTTTATACGTTATATGGCTATGTTTACAGCTGTATACAAGTACCCTTTTTCAAATTCAAATGGGTGTAAATTAATGGCTTTCCCACTGTAATGACCACTTAAATTCCATGTAATAACGACAAAGCCGTTGAAATACAAGAATTAATCCAAAAATGTCGCGTAACTAAAACTTAATTAATAGAACAGAGAGATACAATAGCAAGACAAAAGGAACTTAAATAATGGGACTTTGCGTGGAACAATTGGGGACGTCACAAACACACCACAAATCTATACTCGGCGCCCTCTCGGACCGTGGGGCGCAGCGCATTTACATTCTGTAGTGTGTTCCATAATATCTCAGTTAACTGTCATAAACTGACCTCACAGCTCAGCTACTGATAGAATACTCAACTCGTACTTTATTTGTACGTGTGGACACGCAGACACAGATCAATCATATGTTTGTTTGCGTATATATGTTTGTTGTCACACAAATGTTTGTCTTGCGTAGGAATCGAATCGAAGCTCAGAGATTGATAGCTCTGCATCCACCTCTGTTATATTTTTTTTATGTTTAAGTTTGACGGGATGAGCTGAGGGCCCACCTAATGGTAAGTGGTGACCCTCGCCCATGACAACAGTAATGCGCGCGACTCAGTATGAGATACAAATCTTTACTGAGTCGCATTCATCCGGCTGCGTCCATCACCCAAGACGGGTCTCATGTCTCTGTTCTCTGTCGCGTGAATCGCCGCCCACCCAAGACAAACATTTGTATGAATAGAATATAATTATATTTGTAAGACAAACCTAGATGTTATTTTTTATGCTATAAATGTAATGGAACGAGTCGCCCTGATGCTAAGTGATTACCGCCACCGATAGACAGTAGAAATACGACTCAGGACTTCCTCTACTGAAGTATGAGGTACATAATGTAACACATGTCAATACACAGACAAACAAACAAGCCAACAACCCATTAATTCATTTAAAATGTGACCATCATGCCTCTTGCGAAAGGAATTAACTTACTTTTAAATTTGAGTAGCGTTTCTATTGTTATTTTAATGAAATAATGATTTTAAAATGAGTTCAATTAATAAATTCGCAAAAATTGCGTAACAAACATGCATAAATATACATTCGAAGCATCTCTTTATTTCAACTTGGTTAAATAGGTATTGTTATTGTGTTATGTTAATAACAAAACCACCTCAACTATAAGGATTAATACGAAAATGTCGTGTTAATGGAATTTCATTCAGGGACAGGAAGAAGATACAATGGCGGGACAAAAGGGGACCTTACCAACGGGAGTTTGCTAAGAACAATTGAGTACGTCGCGAACATGCCACTAATCCATTTCCGACCTCTCAACCTCCCTACACCAGGGAAAAGTACATTTATTTCAATGACTAATTTCTGAAATTAGAAAAAACTAGAAGTTCATTCTCTATTTGAATCTATGTTCAAATAAAAAAAAACCGGCCAAGTGCGAGTCGGACTAGCGCACGAAGGATTCCGTGCCATTATCTGTTAAAGAAAAAATCAAATATACAGGTGACAGGCGGACAGCGGAGTCTTAGTAATAGGGTCTCGTTTTACCTTTTGGGTACGGAAGAAGAATTGGGACGAATTCACTAAATTAGTTAATGAATTTCTTGTGTTTCTATGTTTGTCCATGCTATCTGCGTCACAGGGAATCCTAGTGCAGAGGTATGAGTGTTTTAACGTTGCTTAGATTTTTTTTTTTATTATAGAATGATGGCATGATTGAATAATCATCACAATGACTTTGAGCTCAGTTGGTGGTTGTACCATCTGCGCTGTAGGTCGTTACAGCAGATGAAATCTTGAAAAAAAAAAAAAACTCCTCGAAACGTCATTTTCGAATGTCAATAAACATAGAAATCAAATCATATTCACGATTAAACGTTGAGAGGAAGGTGGTACGAACACAAGCACAATTTAACATTTCCCCAAAGAATTTAATCTAAAACTCTACAGCACTGAAATTTTGAGCTAACCGCGTTCGGTATGCAAGTTTGCCGTTTGTTGAAAATTGCAAACTATCGGTGAGAACTCCGACTCAGCTAAACAATTGGATAACTGGTACCCATAGTTATCCAATTGACTGAGGATCTAGGATCACAAGAGTACTAAAGATTACGTTTCATACAAACTAATAACAAGGTACTTGAAAGGGCTAGGTTACGAGTACCCTGAACATGCATGAACAAGTATACGATAGGTCTACAAGTACCCTTAGTTTGGTCTCGTAATTTTTTCTACTACCAGGGTTGTTTCGTTTGAAGTTCAACTGTTTTCTGTTGGATTCTTTAGACAAGACAAGCAAAGTAAATCTAACACAAGTGGTCAACTTTAAAATCGAAAAGAAACCAAATTCAATACTATCATTACTTATTTCTGACCCATAAGTAGTAAGCTCATGAATAAAAGCAAAATATCAAATCGGTATACAATGAGCGAAGAAAAAAGTCACAGGAAAGCAAAACATGCAATTTCGTTTATTTGGATGACATATCTTTTATAATTATTTTGGTACTGATTTTAATAAAATTTCAATAGGACTGATCTGAAAGCATACTTTTTTCAAATATAATTTTTAGAGTCAATTTAATGTAAAATGTTACATTCGTAAAATAGGGTCCTATAGCAAACTATTAACTCATTCGGCGATGGCTCACCACTGAATGAATGAGTTACACCTCATGAGCTGCAACTACCTGCGAACTCTCAATACTGAATTGCGCGTCTAATACATTAGCACTTAAAAGTCTTTGCATTTTGAAGCAGCAATTCCCCGCGGTAGGTACGAGTGATTTTGCAAGCAAAGCAATGTCAGCACAGGATTATACAGTCTTTTGTTCACCAAAGGTGAAAGCTTCTTCCTATGAAAGGGAGTGAATGGCTGTAGTCCATCTGGTGTATGGAATACTCAACGAGGCTGCGTTCAACTTGGCCGGCATGGAATAACATGATAGTACTGCCTCGGGTGAATCACTATAGATTTTAGGCCCTTTTTATGGCGGGACGATCTGATAGCCCACCTCATGTTATTCAGTTACTGCCGTTATTAAAATCCGGCCAAGTGCGAGTCGGCCTCGCGCAAGTAGGGTTCCGAACAATCCTACTAATATTATAAACGCGAATGTTTGGATGTATGGATGGATGTTTGTTACTCGATCACGCCAGAACGACTGAACGGACCTGGATGAAATTTGGTACAGAGATAGATTATAATCTGGAATAGCACATAGGCTACTTTTTATCCGAAAAATGTACGGTTCCCATTTTGTTAAGTTTACGTGTTACCCAACCCGTCTGTTTGAGTCTAATCCACCGTTTGCCGGTTTTTTGTAATCAATTCAGGAGTGGCACAGGCCTGGGATGGATGAATGTAGAACGCTCCTACCATTGAAAATGTGAATTGCTCCCGGCGTTATTAGCTGCTAGCTTCTGCCGATTTGAATCCGGCCCGGGCCTAATCTGCTTAATTAAATACTATGCTTACTCCGGCTCCGGCTTGACGGCTCCGTGGCTTAGTTGGTAGTAGCCCTGCCTTCGAAGCGAGGGGTCCCGGGTTCGATTCCCGGCCGGGGCACACTTTGTGTGGTGAGCATGAAGTTTGTTCTCGGGTCTTGGGTGTTTGTCTTGTGTTTCTGTGTTTGTCCATGCCATCTGCGACACAGGGAATCCTAGTGCAGAGGTATGAGTGTGTAAACGTTTATTATTATTTACTCTACCAGCCTCTAATATTCCACAGGGACACCGGCTTACTCTCGAGAATAAACGGGCTTTGATCTACCACGGGAGCCCAATCCGGATAGGTAGATGTCACATGTCTTCGAATTTTTGGTTCTAAGATATGTTTGAGCGTGAAGCAGGAACAAACATACACACACACATACATCCAAACTTTTACTTTTATAATTGAGTGAAATATATTTGTATTTGTATTGTAAAATAGAAGTTATATTTATAAACATATAGATATAAAATAAAGAATATTATAAAATATAAATAATATACCCACAACCTGGGCTTCTGCAGAGGAAGGCAGAGCATACTGCTGGCTGAGTAGGCCAGTCCTAGTTTCTCTCCGAAGCACAAATTCTCGCAATTCATTGCTCATTATTCTCTCACCTCAGATTGAGTCCACAATGGGTGATAACCAAGTCTACGGACTCTATTCCCGCAAACATAAGATGTAACTCGAACGTGGTAATGATTTGCTGCTTTATCATCATCACAGGTTTTGTACCTATTATTCATGTAAGATGATTTAAGTGGCGTCAGCGACTGAATAGGGATTTGCGTTCGTAGATAAAAAGGACTGTTTAGAAGGAGCTACACTTGCAACCAATAAAATTTAGAATAAAATAAGAATTCTATTCAGTGCCGAGACTAACAATAAATACATTTAAAATATTTGTCGGACGTTTATTTACTTACAAAACAGATTACTAACATGACAAAAAAGCTTGACAATTAACTTGCTCCACTCTTGACGCAGGACCATCTTCGCGAATATGTTATACTGGCTCCGAGGGGTTTCTTGTTTGTTTCTTTCCTTCGTGTTGATCAGTTAGGGTTGAAACAGGCGTAAACTTATTAAATAAGACAATATTTACAATATTTATAGACTGCATGTAATGTGCCTAAGGAGTTTCTGTGACACTTTATATACTCACGAATATGTTTACTTGTGTGTGTAAAATTTGACGTGGTCAAATGATACTTGAACTCTAAATGTATAATCAGATATGTGTCTCAAGTCTTGTGAAGACTGATACTTTTTTATGAAAATGTTTTATTTATTAATTTGATTATTTGTGTAAAACTATATTTCATCACCGGTGTTTCTATATATTATACACAAATATAAAAAAAATTTTTTTGGTCTTAGCGTTTTCTATGATTCCTGTTTCTTAAATGTACTTACTTATATAATGTATTGGATATATGTAATGTTGGATATATATGTGAAGGGAATTAAACGATTTGAATTGAATCCGCTGGGCCGTAAGCTTTTTCTGTCACTTTAGTTGCATAAGAAAAGATGTTTGAGGAGAATTTCAATGCGAGATTTATCTCATTCAAGCGAGAATCATGCTCGTAGAGCTGCGTTTGTCACCGACCGTCTCGGAATCTGACTGGAATTTATAATGGCACTCAGCCTGGATATACGACGTCGCAACGATCACGACATGCCGTCGAGAGCGAGGTGGCCCAGGGGCATAGACGCCGACTTTCAATCTCTCGATACTCTCGATAATTGAGAGTGAATGGGCTCTGATCTACCACGGGAGCCCAATCCGGATTGGTAGATGTCACATGTCATCGAATTTTTGGTTCTAATACATGCCGGTTCCCTCACGACGTTTTCCGTCACCGTTTTGAGAACGTGGTATTGCGCACATAATTTTTTTCAAGTGAAAAAACTCATTTGTGCACGTGTGGGTTTGATCCAGCAACCTTCAGATTGAAAGTTGTCGTCTATGCCCCAGGGCCACCACGTTCGCGAAGATACAAAATTTAATCGTTTCAGCGACTCGAACCGACTACCGACTCCATGCGCCGCCACCCCGTTGAGTTTTACACCCAACGGTTCAAAACATTGAGCTCATCAAGTTTGTGCACAAAACTAAGTGAATCCAGAATGAAACATTTCCCTCAGAATCATTTTCACTCGCGTTCGTTTTAACTCGAACGAAAATTCAAATTAACTTCCATTGAAAAAGAGTTATTCGAACTGTTTTTAATTAAACATATCTACATTTTGTTTTTCTATTTTCATAGAGCTGCAATATAGTCTAAGATATATATAGATTCTAAACTAAGCATAGTTTGTACTATGGGAACCACAATACTGATAAAATACTTATGTATACTTTTACTGCTACACTTTTATTCGTATAAATATCACTTATCAATTTTCCCTTTTTTTGTAAATACATGCATGTAATACATATTCACCCAGACCCAGAACAAACATTTATGTTTAGCACACAAATATTTTTCCTGAGTGGAAATCGAACCCACACCGCAAAAATTCATACATTAAAGTATTCATTCTACTTTAATGTATAACAAGAAAGAGGCTAGCAGGCACAACACAGGGAATCCTAGTGCGGGGGCTAGCAATCACCCATGACCACTTAAATTATACTATTTTAAATAATTATTCCATATACCAATGTTACATCAAAATTTAAGTGTGAATGTTAATATGTATGTTTTTGTGTGAATAAATGATTATTATAATATTATTATTAAAAAAAAGCAGAGCTACTACCAACTACGCTGAAGGCAGTCAATAGTTAGTGAACAGGCAAATAAAGTAACATGTAACTCTATTTCTTTGACGTACTATACTCTGATTTGGCAGTTTTTTACGAAGCACTAAAACCGCATAGGATTCCTGTGTAAATTATGTAAATTCAGAATGAAAGGCTTCGCAGTAAACTTTATCTCAGCCATCCATCGTCTCCGCGTAAACACCTTATCTGTGCTACTCTGCGGAGTTTGGGACTAACCGGCGATTTTAGGTATGCACCAGTGTCAATAAACATTGTAATATGTCAACATCTCTTCGAATCAAGAGCGAATACATTTTTTCAAAACCTTTGTGCTTTATTTCTTTTATTTATACAATAAATAGCTGACCGGGCCACGCGATGCTGTGGCTAACGTTTTTGTAATTGTGACTGTCAAATAATAACAGACAAATAATTAGCAATAAATTAAAATTGCGACTATAATTTGAGATTTAAACTATCCTATCTCTCAAGTTGGATCGAACTGCACATGGTGTGCGAATTTTATTATAATCGGTTAAGTGGTTTAGGAGTCCATTGAGAACAAACATTGTGACACGAGATTTATATATATTAAGATATCAACTAAATTCCAGTTTCAAATCCAGACGTTCAGTCAATCTATTGATATTTGGAATTGAAATTTTTTTCAAAACTGTGAATGAATATAATACAATATACATTTTTTTTAGATGTTCCAGTCCAGAAGTGTGCTCTAACTTAGACCGCAACACTTTTTTTTTTTAATTTATTGATAGAAGAAAAAGGGCTTTGTCGCTTAGCGACCACATCGCCCAGACCGCAACACTTAACAATGAAGGTGGCCAGCGCTTGGCTATAAAATAATCATAAACCTATGTAAGATTGTTTATCATTAAACTAAACAGTGAGATCGCTCGTCTGGCTACACAACGCGATTACCTTTTTATGAACCAGGCAATAAAACCTTTATGTCGCGCGAATTGTCAGGTAATATGTCTTCCAAATAGAGAGATAATACGCGCTCGTCGCTGCAATATCGCGAAAGATCACTACGCTACGCTTACTTAGTTCTCTATAGATCATCTCGGCTAACTACGGTCAATAGTTAGGTGGTTACATTTAGAGCAAAGGGTGTACACTTAAAATATTGATCCCGGCTAGAATAGTTTTTTTTTTTTTTTAACAACGTTAACATCCACATACCTCTGCACTAGGATTCCCTGTGTCGCAGATGGCATGGACTAACACAGACACCCAAGACCCGAGAACAAACTTCATGCTCACCACACAAAGTGTGCCCCGGATGGGAATCGAACCCGGGACCCCTCGCTTCGAAGGCAGGGCTTTTACCAACTAAGCCACGGAACCGTTCATAAGACACTTCAGACGCATTCAGATGACTTTAAAATTCTGACACTTCTCATACTTCGCACTATCGCACTGCGCCCATTACTCTGAGACATATATAACGTCTCATATGCTTGTATTCGCCGGGACATTTTGTCACAAAAGAAGCGCTCATTGGCAAGGTTCTTTGCACATCATCTAAGTTGACTCTCTGTCCAGTTACTTTGACTTTGAAGAGAGTTGAAACTATTAACCACGACGGCCAGCAAGCTGTTGGTGCTGCCACGGATCCTCGTCATCAGAGATTAATAATATAACATTAAATTAAAATGCAGATGAAAAGTGAATTGTGACAACCCTGCAGTAATGACATACGAGTATGTCTAGACGGTAGCGGCATTTCGCGAGACTGCTAAAGCGATTTCCTGCTGAGCAATGCGAGCATTCTACTGCGATGTGGCCTGTTTACACGGTGAGAGTTTAATGTCTCGAGGATTAATATTACGATTTTTTAATGTATTAAAACTGACGGCTGAAGCCCTACCTGATATTAAGTGGTTACTTCCACTCAAAACTACAGCAATGCGATTTAGGTCCTCCCCGACCGAAGTATGAGGATACCCAAGTCGCACGCCGTTGCGCCCGTCACCCGAGACGGAGATGTAACTTCCCCCGAAACAGCAATGCGACTGCACCACTGTTTGGCGGTAAATTACCAGGTGTCGAGGTAGTAGGTACTTCTCCGGGCAAACTTTGCACAAGTTCTACTTGTCACAAGCATACAAGTCACAAGATTGAATTGAACGTTTGCGTATTAATAACATTGAATCAGTTAACTCTAGTGGCAAACCTCACACTGAAAACCTCTCACTTATTTTAACGTTACACTTATGAACTTAACAAAAATATTATAATATATGCACGAGATCGTGTTTATACACGTCGAGACCTCGAAAGAAAAAATGAAGAATCTCGTTTCACACAATAGTAAATAGATAGAGACTTCAACTCTTGCCTGTATCTAAATACTAGCTTTTGTTTTGACTTGATCAACCGATCATAAATAAAATTTTTCTTACATTCTAAGCAAAATTTAATTATGATCGGTTGGTTAGTTAAGGCGTCATAAATATCGTAACAAACAAACTCACATTCACATTTATAATATTAAGTTAGGATGATTGTATCACAATTATTGGTTGATAATAGTGTAAAAATATAATACCTAATATTGTAATACAGACAAGACATCAAATCTCATCTTCGTTTGTGTCATCGAGCTTCTTGCTTGGATTCGACTTGTGTAACTACTATCTCCATCTAAATGACCCTTAATTGAAGTGACTCACCCTTGGATATTAGAATACTTATACATCCTTAAAGATCTTAAGAGTACTAAAACTTCCCCGCAGACTCAGAACAGCTATGAGATTAGGATTGGCCGCGTTGGCTCTCCAGAAATCCATCTAAGATTCAAAGAGCTTTTGGCTGGATTCGCAGGTTTTTAAAGCGATAAATGATTAAACCAAGGTTTTCAATATCTGTGACCAAACTGATTTAACATCTGTAATGTTTTATACTTTCATACAATGTGAGTTCTATACACATTCATCACTTATTTCAAGCTGCTATGGGTGGAATTTCCATGGGACCACCTCAAAAAAATCTAAATTGGTTCACAACTGGCGAAGAAACTACATAACAACACACCTCTTTTTAAGTCTTTTAAAATAAAGGTAAAAGTCATGTCACGATTGTATTAAAAAATAGATTAAAAATGCTATTTCAATATTCTTTATATCTGTCGTGGTGTAATACTTTATGGTGAGAGATATTAAACAGTGATAAGAACACACGAGCTGCAATAAAATTTGCGATATTATTTTATACTAATTGTATCACGTGTTTCAGGTTTAGGTTCAAAAGTTTTAGATTATGTATTGAAAAAGGGAATTTCTAAGCCATCCTCGTTTATTATTGGAACAGGACATTATATTGCTTTTTATTCCCCGACGTAAAACAGGAGGTTTGTAGTGAGTATCTGTGTTTAAGTGTATCTTTAAGTCTGTATTTGGTATCGTAGCTCCTAAATAAAGAGATCGGTTTCTTCTGTTTGAAATCTATGAAGATCTGTTCAGGCGCTTGATGATCAGCAGTACATTACCATTACCCAAGTCAGTGGTTTTATATTTTCATAAAATAACTTGTTGGTAATTTGGTTGTTTAAACAACATCACAACTCGTAGTTTAATGTGGTCTTGCTAAAATGTATGTTACATTTAAGAAGAAAGCATCTTCTGATTTTCCAGGAGACTTCCAATTTAACCTTACTCTAAAAACCTTTGTCGAAATAATACAAACATAAATACAATATAATATCAGTTGAATTAGTGCTAGGCATTAACGAACAGCATTTTTTATTCATACAGATATAATTATAGTGTGGTGATCAAAGCTAGCTAATTATATTGTTTTAGAGCAATGGCCCCTACATTATATTACATGCAAGAGTCCGCGCCATGCAGAGCAGTTCTGCTCACAGCCAACGTCCTCAACATCAAGCTGAATTTAAAAGTAACACAACTACTCAAAGGAGAGCATAAGACCCCGGAGTATCTTAAGGTTAGAGTTATTTCTTTCTTCAGGGTGCATGAGTATGCAAGTTATACATACTCATGCACCCTGGCACTAGTATTCCCTATGCCATAATAGGAGGCGATATCTTGTTGAAGAGCATCAGCAGTGACAGACAGTGGCAAACAGGAAAAGAACATAAGAAACAAAAGTACATAAGAATTCTATCAGTTATCTAGTTCCCATTGTTAGTTCGGGACTAGAAGGCGCTGTGTAAAAATGTCCATGAATATTTCTATTTATAGTTACGCAGACCAATGTATTCAATCCCACTGTCTTCCAATTGGGTATATAATGGGGGTAATTGGCAATAAAACGTTTGAACCACCTAGTATGACTTTCAAAACTATGTGCAAGGTAGATTTCACCTAATCCCAGATGCACTCGTTTGCTTGGAAACTCACTGTGGTAAATTGTCATGCAGTGCAATAACTAGCAACAGTATTTCAATTAGCAGCGTAGCTAGAACCACCGAGGGTAGCTTCTACCTTAGCTTTGACCTAACAAAAATATCTATAAAATGTTTTATCCCAAAGTACATTAGTTAAAGGACCAGCTGTGGATATAAAAACGGTGAACCCACACTAAGGAGTGCCAATGGACCATCCCAGACCAAGTTGCTTTAACGTTCAAGTTAGACTATACCTATTTACTTTGTGTATTATGCTTACCAGCTCAACCCACAACACACAATTCCAACCTTGGTTGAAGATGACGGCTTCAGACTCTCGGAATCCCGAGCCATCATCGCCTACCTCGTCAACAAGTATGCTAAGGAATCAACGTTGTACCCTGAGGAGCCGAAGTCCCGCGCTCTGGTTGACCAGCGCCTTTACTTTGACATCGGCACTCTTTACCAGAGATATTTGGACTATTTGGTGAGTGTTTTTATGTAGCAGATGAGCTGTTTGGCAATGAGATGGAATAAAAATTAAAAAGCATTTAAGTATTTGTAGGTCATATAATTTAGTAAATATTTATATAGAGGCAAATTTTTGGCTATTTCACTTTTATTATAATAACCTAACTGATGTTATATATTAATTTTATAACATTATAAAACATGTACAATAGTTACTCAACAAAAATAAGTGAATACTGCATTCATTCCTAGGATCACTTATTGAAGTTAGATGCCATAACATACCCATAAACATCTGCATCGGTTATCGGTTACTGCAATATCGATTATTGAGGTAATCTTGGCTCCGCCTTATTGAATGACTCATTATATCATATTAATTTATTTACTCTTATGGAACTGCGTTCAGTAGTAAGTACAACTCCGTAGCCATCTGAATACATAAGAAAAAATGTCATAAGAAAAAACTTCAGAAATTAATTCATTTTAATTTTATTTTATTTTTGTATTATTACTTTTCTGAACACGCCACATCGTCAAGTTTCACTTAAATATCATATTACTATATTTTAAAAAATATAGTAAAAATATTAATAGTACAACAGCCTTTTAGTTTGGTTGTTAGATCTTAGGATTTACAGAAGTTCGCAGTTTTACAGTAACATATACAACAAGTAAGGAAGTAGGTAGGTATTATAACAAATATTAACCATTAAAGAATTCTTGCAATTCTTCAAATATAGCACCATGTAGGGTTTTTAATAACGTATATAATTAATGTTTTTTTTTGTAACAAATGTGACGGAACGAGCTGGACCACCTGTTAAACGGTGATAACAACAGAGATAGGACTTAGATCCTCCCCGACCAAAATATGAGAAGACACAGTCCTACCCCTTTGCGCGTTAAATAAAAATATTTAGATATTGTAGATTCCACGTTTCTACTTAAGTCAGCCTGCTGACCCAGCCAAGAAGGACAAGGTCTATGACGCACTCAAGGTTTTAGAAAAATTCCTGGAGGGTCAGACGTACGTCGCTGGACCCCACCTCACCATCGCAGACCTCAGTCTAGTCGCCAGCGTCTCATGTCTTGATATAATTGACGTAGACTTCCACAAGTATGAGAATATTAAAAGGTGAGATTTCTACAGATTTCTTTTTTTTTATGTGAATGAGTGATGGAATTAGCCGAGGGCCCACCTGATGGTAAGTAGCGACCCTCGCATATGACAATAGTAATGTGCGCGACTCAGTATGAGATCCAAATCTTTACTGAGTCGCATTCATCCTGCTGCGTCCATCACCCGAGACGGGGATGATATGTCTCACGCGCATGTGATTTCACCGGCAAATTTCTGACCACTGACTGATAGACCACTATTATACCTTACAGCTTAGTTGGTAGTAGCCTTCTGCTCTGTAGGTTGTTGATTAGATTTCTAGAGGACACGCATTGACACCAAAAGTACTGGAAGTAATAATAATAATATAAGATTTAATTTCTCTCACAAGGATAACAATAACTTTAGATTTAGGTGTTTCTTTATATTTTTATATCCAAATTTATGAGATACTTGTGCCAGAGACAGGTTCAAACCTGTAGTACTGGTCACCAGGCCTTCCCAACCTGGAGATACGAATACGACTAGCAGAAGTAAGGAACCTTATAAAGTGAGTGGAATCCTATGATAACAATTAAGAAATGATCACTTATAAAAGTAAATGTTAACTCATTTTCAGGTCATCTTAAAAGGGACACAAAGGAACCCTGAATTTAAAATATTTGTACTTTCTTTTCACAGGTGGTACAGCCATTTAAAAGAAACGATCCCAGGGTATAAAGAAACTAACGAAGACGGCGTAAGCTCCTACAAGGCCATACTGAAGAACTTACAAGATAACCCTCAACTCTTGAGCGATTTAATGGAGACGTTAAATAAATGAATTTCATAATTTTTTTTTTTATGCTGTAAGCCGACTTTAAATCTGATGGTTGTTGGTTCAAACCCATACGTTATCACCTCGTTCTGTCTCATTAGTAACATAATTGAAAAAAATAAAATATAAAAAAAACAGCTATTCACACAAATATATGTCTCACTTCGAAACCAGGATCAACAATTCGAAGAAAAGCGTTCCTTTTACCATTTATGAACACTATTAAAACAGTTAACACGGTTCGTTATAAAATGTATAATTTAATATTCACAGCCGAGCATTCATTTATGATGAGTTATGATAATAATTTTAATACAAATAACGTACGCTTGTCACTGAAATAGAAATACCGTAATGAAATATAAATGAAACACGGAATAATGTTTGGTAATGATCAGTGTTTATCGAAGCATAGCCTGGAAAAAATATTAAGGGGCGACTGATTGACGAAATTTATGAAATAAAGTGTTTGGGGAGAAAGTTTTTTAATATAAAGAAAATGTGCCTTTAAAGAGGTATTTACTGACAAAAGGGTTGGAACAGGCGCATTTTAATTTAAATCAATAATGACCATGACCTTAACTGCGATTACAAGTTCCATCATTCAACTATGGGTTGAACTATTTTATGCTTTATGTTTCAAGTAATTATTTTGCAGTAAATTTGAAAATCACAAATTTTGTTTACAATTAATTACAGGCATCAAGTTCTATTCCTGCCAAAGAAAATAAAAGGCCAAAATACACCTTTTGACGTAGAATTTTCCGTCAAAAGTTGTTACTTCATGCTCCCAGCTACAAACACCTACAAAATAAAGCAATATTTGCGGTGAGTTTTCGGCCGAACTTTGAACGAACGGATATTAAAAACATTTTTTTCATTCAAATAATAGTTGGGATATAGTAAAAAATTTCCTGGTGAATAGTTTCATTACGAAACGTTTTTTATTTTATTTTGGGGCGTCCAGTTGCTCGCGTCCGTAGGTGAATACCCTCAGAGTCCCCACACGTACTCCCTGGGTGGTGCTAAAGGAGCAACAATAAGAAGCAGTAGAATTTGTGCAAAGTTTGTCCGGGGAAGTACTTTCTCCACACCTGATAATCTGCCGCCAAGCAGTAGAGTAAGTCTGATTTGAACATTATTGAACGTTTCAACCGCCTGTGATTTCACTGGCACCCAGACCATTCCACCAGAACACCCACGCGAGTGCATCACTGTTTGGTGGCAGTACCGTACGAACTTTGCAAGTTCTACTGTTACTTTGTAAAATTGCGTTGTTCCTTTCGCACCAACATGGTCCCCTAGATATATATTAGAGGGTCCTTTAATTTACATAGCGCCTATTAATCAGATATCGGCAACATCTGTTGGTGACGTCGAATTAATTAAGTTGCCTCGAAACATAAATTGAGTGTCATAGTTCAAAGCCGTCACTTTCAGGAAACGTACTGACTCTCCAAAGCCTGTAGTAGGAATTTTATAATATGTTCCATGAAAATGTGTAAGGACGGGCATGACAAGGTGAGCAACTTGCACTAGCAGGCCTATCTGATGTTCTTTGGTTACCACGTATTATAATCAAGAAGTCTCACTGACATGTGACTGATAGAAAAAATCTAAAAAACTGATTTCAATAAATCCATCCGTTATTTCTCGCCCTAACTAAGCCCTACTGTTTAAAAAAAAACATCCAAATCAAAATAAAACACGCGAAAAAAAGTAACAAAATACGCAAACAAATCTTTTCAACGATTTTGATTAAATTTCTATGAGACCAATCTGAAGGTATGGAAGAAAAAAATATTTCCCGCCCTTATTATAATATTATCAATATAAAAAAGGAACATCCAAATCGGTATACAACGGGCGGAGAAAAATAACATAGGAAAACAAAATATGCAAGTTCGTTTACTTGGATGACATATTATTTTGATTTTGATAAATACTATTGTATTTGGAACCAATCTTAAAGCATACAATCTGAAGAATTCTCAAAATCGTTTTATAAGTGACGGAAAAATGAATTACGAATTGATGAACCTCATCCGTTAGAAGTCTCTTAAAAATCACATAACATATATCAGAGATTGATATTTCTAAGAATTCTGAATAAATAAGAAAACTTTATTACACTAGATTTAATATTTCACATGAAAAACGTGAATTTAGTAAATAAATATAGGAATAAAATATGAACCGAAGTCCAAACAAATCCGGGAAAACGGGAGTATCTATCTACTGGCGCAATAACGGTATGTCGCTGGCAATCAGATGAAAATATCGAAAACGTAATACCCGTTATTAATTTTGACTGATCCTCGCTGGGATGATGCGAAGTTTTTCGCAGAGTCAGGTGAGCGGTCAAACAGTCACAGTGTAACGATATAGATCAGAGCAGCAGAACTTCTAGGGATCTCAGATGAACGCATTCGTGGTGTACCATTATCATTGTTTGGAGAACCAGTGCTATGCTTAGTAATAATAACGAAGCAATATGTACAAGAACTTGATACTTACTTTCGCTCATAATAATAATAATATTCCTAGCCGGTTTCAGCTAGTTTGTAAGGCTCGTTAATTTCTGATATTAGGGCTTGGGTGACAGGACGAGCTGGAGGCCCACCTGATGTTAAGTAGTTACCTTCGCCCATAACAACAGCAATGCAACTTAGGTCGTCCCTGACCGAAGTATGAAAAGACCCAAGTCGCTTTCCGGTATACCCGTTACCTTAGACGGGGATATTACGTCTCATGTGCCTGTAATTTCACCGGTACCCATACCTTTCCACCGAAACATAGTAAGCATTACTGCTTGGCTGCAGATTACTAGGTGTGGAGGCAGTACTTCTCCGGGTGAACTTTGCACAAGTTCTAGGGCTACTTAAATACCCAATTATTGCAATAAATGTGCGAGGGCAAACAAGACAGTTAAAGGCATCATTAACGAAATTATAGTTAATATTTGAAGGTGGTTTTGACTGCAGTTTGTCACGTTTCAAATCCAGCCCTTACCTTCTTTCATTCTCAAACGTGTACACTCGCCTCTGAACAAGAAGTCGCTTTAGTTACCTTCGCTCATAACAACAATACGACTCAAGTCTCGCCTGTTACTTGTAAGACGAATACTGGGACAACTTACTCGTAAGGCACATGTTACGCTTATCCACCGAAACGGGGATGTAACTTCTGGGATTGTGATTTTAACAGTACCTTGATCTTCCATCAGACCATAGTAAGTGCATCGCTGCTTAGTGGCAGGTTACCAGGCAATACTTCTCTGGAATTTAGCAGAAGTTCTACTGCTACGTGTTGCTCCTTTACCTGTAGGAATTCAAAGGGATTAGGAATTCTAACCTGCGGACGCAATCGACATGGATCCCCAAAAAACGACTCTGATTTTGTGAGTTGTCGACAGAATTGGAAATAGGTTCTAATATAATATTTTTGCAGCTTTCGATGAAGCCATACCTCAAATCTACACTCCTGAAGTTGCCTCATAAAGAGATGAGGTGTCGATTGTATTGTTGAGAATCTACTAATTTATTAGATGTTTCTGTACCAGCCTCTAATGTTCCCACTGCAGGGACACCGGCATACTCTCGATAACTGAGAGTGTTTTTATGATTAGATGTTTAGCGGTGGTATATTTAATATTACTTCTTTTCAGTGCGCTACTGTAAACTAAACAGCGGTATTAAGACAAAAATTCATAATTTTAGTAGGTTTGCCAACAGTTTAAACATGTATACAAACTTATAGCAATAACTAACAGTCTTAAGTTACTAGGACATGAAAAACCAATAACCGGCAAACACAATCTGCGCTTAGTTATGCTATTATGCCTATGTGAGATAATATTACATTGTTAACAGATTTTAATCATCCGTCTACATTTTTCCTTAATTCCAGACATCTAGATGTTGCGGTATTTGGTAGCAGTTATAACGAGCTTGTGTTGGTATGTTTAGACACACTTGTTATCATTGTAGTGTTCTAAAAGCAATGTCGTTTGAGCAATCTGGATACTGTAGAAGTGACATTATTTGACAACACTCGTAGTTTGAGGTTTTATACACAATATTACTCAGAAATTTTCGAAGGACATCTGTGAGTTGGAGATTATTTCAGTGAAAGATGTGTGTACAGCTTAAGAAAAAGGTAGTATGCAAACGTAGATTTGAGAGAGCCTGGTGGCCCAGGAGTACACCCTAGAGCCAGCTAGGACGTCGACCTTTAGACTGAAGGTCACTGGTTCAAATGCAAGCATGCATCTGTATTCCAATTGAAAATATATGTACGGTAACAGTCTCGGAACGGTAAAAGAAAACACCGTAAGATAACCGGCATGGTTAAATATAAGACATGTGATATTTGCCAATCCGAATTGAGCTTCCGTGGTAGATCAAAGCCCACTTATTTAAAAGTATTTTCAAAGTGGTACTCTCACTTATTGAAAGTAGGCCGGTGTCGATGCAGTGAGAACATTGGACCGTAGACAAATTACAATCAGTGTTTTGTTAGTATTATTTGCTAAGATACCGCCTATTTCAATCCTATTTACTAAGTACCAATCAATTATTTTCACTCTAAAAGAAGACCCACTGGAATGTCCACTCTTGGTCACCACTCTGTTTGCCTTTCATTTAGCGATTGTTATCATAATTGGTAATCCACACTTTTTCAAGTGTGCTTTTGCTTTTACCTATTTTTTGCAGACGCAGGGATTACACAAATCCTATTAGAGCGACGTAATTATAATTAATAAGTTTATCCATTTAATAACTTAGCCTTCATATTCTCAAAGGCATGGAATTAATATAACATAGAAGGCTTTAGGAAGACGCCCGCAAAGTGATGTAGTCCATGGTGACTTAGTTGAACGGGTGAATCTAGTATCCAATGTATTTCGCTATTTTTGATTAAAATAATTAATGTTGATCAGGCGACATTACAGTAATATTATAAAGGCGAAAGATTGTGTGTATGTTTGTTACTCTTTCACGCTCAAACGGCTCAACGGATTTGGATGAAATTTGAAACCAGGATAGCTTATGGCTTAGGTTCCATGGCTTAGTTGGCTGCTATTCTGCCTTCGAAACGACGGTTCGCTTCCCGGCCGGGGCCAACTGGGTGATGAGCGTAAAGATTGTTCTCGGGTCTAGGGTGTCTGTCTTGTGTTTCCAAGCCAACTGCGACACAAGGAATCCTAATGGATTCGCTTCCCGGCCGCAAACTGCCAACTGCGAAACAAGGAATCCTAGTGCAGGGGTATGAGTGAATAAAAAGTTTTTTTTTTTTAATAAATCATGACATTGCCAAGTTTAATGTCTAATACCTATGTTATACTCGTGTTACAATCATGAACGGTTTGTTAACGAGATGAAGCACGTCTCATTCGCGATTACTATGCAAGACTAGTTGCAAGCAACACTGAATTATGAATACAGCACCAATATTAGCTCAAGCAGCTCAATATTATGGAATAACTCGGGGAAGCGCAATTTGGAATGGCGTCTGTATTGTTTTACAGTAATAGAATTAAATAGGCACTCTGATGAAGAAAGTAAATATTATGACAATATTTTGACTTCGTCGAGTGAATGTTGGTGGACTTTGAAGATTCTCTTGTTCGCGGGTTCGCGGATGTGTGTAAAAACGTTCCCGTGTTCCCGCCACTAAGCGGCAGAGGAGGACACCGTGGGGTTTTAGTAGGTCTAGTCCCACATAACCGCTATGTCTCCCCGTGGCAGGGCGGTATGCGAATGCATTTCCCCACGAAAAACAAAGGGGTAGTCTACTTGTTATGGTTGAATTCGAAAGAGACCCCGTGATTCTGTCAAGTGTAATGTGTCGTTTCACTCGTGCGAAGACGAGTGGTTTGACGAAGCGTTGGCGCTAATGTAAGGGAAGGAATATCGATAGGGTTTAGGCGGTAGTCCTGCAATTGACTACTGACTGAGAGCGTGGTGGCCCAGGGGCATAGACGCCGACTTTCAATCTGAAGGTCGCTGGTTCAAACCCACACGCGCACCAATGAGTTTTTCACTTGAAAAATTTATGTGCGCAACACCACGGTCTCGAAACGGTGACGGAAAACATCGTGACCGGCATGTCTTAGACCCATAAATTCGAAGACATGTGACATCTACCAATCCGGATTGGGCTCTCGTGGTAGATCAAAGCCCATTCACTCTCAATTATCGAGAGTAGGCCGGTGTCCCTGCAGTGGGCACATTAGAAGCTGGTACGGGCCGGTAACTGTAGTGACAATGAGCTTATATTGCCAGTACAGTTGCCGGAGAATCCGACACCCCCCTTTCACTCCCCGAAAAGGGGGGAGGGTAACCAACTTGGCATCTAGCTGGCAGTTTTTAGTTCCATTACTTATGTCACATAAAAAAAGGATTTTTAATTTTTGGTCTCAAAATGAAATTGCGCGTACATTCATCCGTTTGTTTATTAATTCACTGTCATCAAGTCTATTGTCCATCATGAATCGTTAACAAATCAAATCCGTGAGTGGAAATGATTTTCATAATACGTTTATGAAAGTATTTCGGCCTGAATGGAGCTGATTGCAATCACACGAAAAAACAGTGCAAGTTTAAAAATGGTTTTAAAACAAAGCTCTTGTTTTTAATCATTTTGACACTGACGCAATCCCAGTTAAAACAGATAAACACATTTGTCAATATAAAGGCTTCAAATATTTTAAAAAAGGATTTAAAATAAACCAAGTAAATGATTTCATAATCGAAAGTAATCGACTTTTATACTTTTAAATATAAAAAATATGCAATTTCGTTTACTAAGATGATATATTTTTCCAGTTATTTTGATTTAACAACCAAACTATTCAACCGATTTCGATAAAAATTCTATAGGACCAATCTGAAAGCATATCCTTTCGAATAAAAAAGAATCCAAATCGATTGATAAATGGCGGAGAAATCGATGAAAAAAAATTTACAATAGAAAAAGTAACAGTAGAACTTACACAGCAAAAGTATATAAGTCAACCCAGACAAATGCTTGTTTCCATAATTTTATTTCAATATATTTATATACTAGCGACCCGCCCCGGCTTCGCACGGTTAGTAAAATATCAGTGTCATATCAGAATCTACCCGTGTAAAGCCGGGGTGACTTGCTAGTAAATATAAACCTTCCTCTTGAATCACTCTATCTATTAAAAAAAACCACATCAAAATCCGTTGCGTAGTTTTAAAGATTTAAGCATACATAGGGATATAGGGACAGAGAAAGCGACTTTGTTTTATACTATGTAGTGATGTCAAGTGCACGTACCTTTTTGCGTAGGATAAATTTATTGTATTGCTTGGACAATTTATACCGAATCTGGCCTACGAGCTTAATGTCCCTTGTGATTCAGGACAACATTATTAGTCTAGACTACTCAAGAATCGTAATATTTCCCCACTCCATTACTTCAGACTGTACAATTCTAAAGTACCAACTCAATATTGCTACGCTTCAAACTTAAATACAAAATGGATTTACAAAGTGTAGGAATACAAAATGGATTTTATTTTGAGGTAAATCTCTCGCTTGTAGCGCTTTTTATGAAAAATCTTAGAGCGCAATGCAGCTGACTTGGTCGGCCATTGTGCTACCCCTTTTGTTCAACGAATCGATGTCATTTTAGAAGAACCTTTCATTACAAGCTTATATTATTTGTGGTTGAATGAATACCCACATCGGTATTATAACCAACGTGGGTATCACTAGTATTGGTAGAGAGAGGTGTGTGCACTGCACATTTAGCAAGTTTATTAACTATCGCTGTATATAAAAATATTGTCAATAGATTTTTAGGGTATCGTAACCAAAGGGTCCCATTCACTCTCAATTATCGAGAGTAGGCCGGTGTCCCTGCAGTGGAAACATCAGAGGCTGGTACGGAACCAAAGGGTAAAATGGGACCCTATTAATATTTAGAGAGTTGAAATTTTCACAGATGATGTATTTCTGTTGCCGCTATAACAAAAAATACTAAGAAGAGAGTAAAATTAAATATTTAAGGGGGTTCTCATACAAAAACGTGATTTTTATTTTTAATTTTTGCTCGATAATATGATTTATCTATATTTGACTCTTGTCTTCTTATACTGAAGTATAAAGCGATCCAAGTGGCATCGCGTTGCGCCCATCACTAGGACAGGGATGAAACGCGTCAAGTGCGTATAATTACATCGGCATCCACACGTTTTTCTAGATGTACCTTATGGATGTGAAGCAAATGGTCCCAGAAATGTATGCCATTTTTTTACAAAATAAATAAATACATATATATACGAAAATTGCTCGTTTAAGATAATAATATAAGAATATTATTAACACAAAAAGATCTTAAAAAATGGGAAACTTAGCAGAGCGTGGTTTCGATCCACGGACCTCTGGGTTATGGGCCCAGCACGCTTCCACTGCGCCACTCTGCTGGTGATTGAACGAGCGAAATTTCTTTTTGGTAGACTCGGTCCGCTAAGCGGAAAGTGGCGAACAAATTATTATTATTAGCATAATTATCGCCATTTTTAAATTATATTGCTTTTTTATAAGAATTCAACGTAAAATAAGATATTTTCGCTTTAAATTATCCTTCCTCACTGAACATATCGAATTCTTTAAACGCGTCCCAACTCAATACGTATTAATATTTTATTGTTCCTTGAAGAGCGTCCAATAGTGCATTTTCCTTCATGTGAGATATTAACCTGCAATATATCAAGGCAGATGTAAGATCTTAAGAGCACGGCAGGTTTAGTTGTTTAGAGGATTTTAAAGCTTAAGTTTTGAAAATGGCAATATTTGTTACTTAAGTTGAGGAAGTACAAGGAGCCTTTGAAAATATCATTAGATGAAAGATTTTTTGCTTAATGTCCTTTCTTCTGCTTACACCCGCATTTCTTCTTCTTACCCTTATATAGAAGAGGTGTTGAAATTTTGATGACTGGAGCCTGAGTTGTGAACTCCTTTGCAACTTCCAATAATTGACTGAGGTCAAAATAGAAAAAAACCGGCCAAGTGCGAGCCTGACTCACGCACGCAGGGTTCCGTACCATTATCTATAATTAAACGGCAAAAAAAACGGGAAAATAATAAATATTCATTGACATATTTCCTCCTACTTTTCTGACGTCAGTTAAAAAGGATAATTTTAGAGATAGATTTTGTTATGATGGAACCATTGCTACGGTTACCAGCTTTGAATATTTTAAACGTGTAGTTACTTGAAACTTTAGTATTTCAATTTGTTCAGTTAAATTAACAGTTAAAAAAAAAACATAAATCCATCATTAATCCTAAAGTAAGGTTCGCAGAAAAAAATCGTTTCCGGGTTATTCCAACAATATATTTTATTATATTTATTTAGACACACATTACAAGCAATAATAAATATATCATATTTCTAAGATACAGTTTAGGTCTGGCTTGCTAAATTTATTTATGCTATAGTGGAATAGAATAGTAACTCAGCTATTCAATAACTCACTGCAGAGCCTAGATTCTAGAACATGAGGAAATTGAAACGAGATAAAATACCTGTAATATTGCTTCTCATGCAGCGCCCGGGGAGCAAATCATATTTATTTATCGAAATACGCCGATATCGACATCCAAGATTTTGGCTTCCACTGGCTTTGGGGAAATTGAAATGTACGATGTGTATGTTTGTCGTGAATTGAATTAGATTGCGATAGAAGAATTGTCATTGGTTTGTGCGAGTAAGGCTCAGTTCAGGATTGCGTGACGGAATCTAATATTTTATGTATAAACTTATGGTTCTGCAAATTTAAAGATTGATAAATTGATTGAAAACATATTTACGTTAACACACTTTTACACCTGCACTAGTGTTCAATGTGTCACAGATGATATGGACAAACACCCAAGATCCGAGGATAAACTTCATGCTCATCACACAAAGTGTCCCGGCCGGGAATCAAACCCGGAGCCGCCTAAATGGGAAAAAAATTTGAAAAAATAAATGGATTAAAGAAAATAGAATGTGTTTGCGTTAATTTGTTGCAATTTTTTTAGACATAGATTTCACATAGAAAGTGCAACAATTGCAATCAATTTCCGTGACAAACTGATTCCCTTGTTAGTAATCAATAAAATTAACGAATCTGCAGGAATTATCCTTAAAAATGCCTTAACGATACCCATTGTACTGAAAAGTTATCTTTCTCATTTCTCACAGTTTGCTATCACAAGTTAAACTCACGCAACAGTTACATACAACACAAATTTTCGCAACCCTTCTGAGTCTAGTATCATTTATTTACATTAAATCACAAACATTAATTAATTCTCACTCATTACGCTGTCTAGCTACGACAGACCTTTAGTCCTTTCTCTGGTGCTTATCAGTAGTTCTTAGAAATATCATTGTCAGAAGTTAGAGGGATTTAATTAAATCTTTTCATTTCCCGTCCACAGGCTCCCTCCCGGTGCGGGTACCATTTAAATTGTTTCATTGTGAACGGTCATTTGATGTGGAAGCTTCTCGATGTTTTGTATAGACAGCCTCAAGCTCAGTTGGTGGTAGCTCTGCCATCTGCCCTGTCGGTTGTGTGTTCACTTTCCACACAAGTCAAACAATTGTGGCAAACATATTCTGTGTCAGTGTTTCAATATGTATTGTATGTATTTACAAATAAAAAGTGACTATTCAACTGTTCCATCAGGAAAATTGTTTCCATAGTACCGGATATTGAATACTGTAAATATAAGAATAAAAGAGTAGATTTCAATTAATAAATACATTCATGAACATTTCATGTAGCCCCAAACAAAGCATTAATACGAAAACTAGATAACTAATAGGATACTTATAAGCTACGTTTTTTGTATAAACATACACATTAGAAAATCAACACCCACACACAAAACAAACATCTATAATATGTTAATCACAAAAATGCTTATCCTGGGTGGAAATCGAACTCACGACCTTCTGGTCGTGGGGTCGAAGGCAGGGCTACAAACTGAGCCGTGAGGTTAGGATTGCTTGTTGCAATCAATTAAACTACATTTGATACCGTAACGTACTTTGTACCGACAAATTGTATAAATTCACTCAAATTCCTGATCTTACCTTGATTAAATATCTCGCTACAAGAAATACGATACAGTTCCCCCGAGCCTTCGTTATGTCTCGACTAAGCTTCGTTAATTCAATGAGTTTTTTTTTTAATAATTGGAGCAATACTATATTTTAAGAAGCTCATTTGTGTCGTATGCTTATATTGTTTTTTTTTTTAAGTTGCTTTCTAGTAATTTAACAAATAAACAGATGGCCGTCTGAAGGTTTTTTTTTGGTATGTTCGTTACGCGGTTTCTTCGCTAATTGTCGATCGATTTGGATAATTCTTTTTTTAAAATACCTGCGAATTATATGGTGCTCCATGTACTTAAGGCACTTAATGCCTTCCTGGATGCCAACCCCTAATTGGATCTGTTTGCGGATGGTCATCACTTTCATCCACCATATTAAAATTTTGTGAGACTGACAGCCTATGATACAGTCATCATTAAAAAACTCCTTTTTAAAATACACCAAATAACTAATGACATAAAATTCGTTCAAATTTTAGGTCAGCTCTTGCAAAATCGACGGTTTCAAGTCCACCTTCACACTGAAAAAAGTAGATGGCGTTGCCAAAAGAACGGACTCCCACAAGGAAGTGTGTTGGCGCCCATTTTATTTAACATCTACACCAACGACCAACCTTGCTCCCCACAAACTAAAAACTTCCTGTACGCAGACGATCTGGCTTTGGCTGCGCAGAGTGACAGCTTTGATGAGGTTGAGAAACACCTAGTGGACGCTATGGAAGGCCTGGGTAAATACTATGATGCCAACGCCTTGAAACCAAATCCTTCCAAAACTCAATCTTGTGTCTTCCACTTGCGAAACTTACAAGCCAACCGTCCTCTATATTTAAAGTGGCAAGATACCAATATCCAACACTTTTTTTTTTTTTTTTTTTTTTTTTTTTTTTTTTTTTTTTTTTGTTGACGAAGGGGAATCTGCAACAGATACACCGGTTGCCCTGGGGGGGACAACCGAGTTATGTGGGACTTTTACCCTAACTAAACCCCTCCGGTGGCCGACCTCTGCGCATTCGAGGGTCTCTGGGCTCTCCAAAGGAACTTCACCAGTGACCCTCTCGCACTTTGCCATGAGGCCCGCTCCCGGGGAAGGGTGTAAAGATCCCCTCCCCGACTCCGCGTACCCTGCACGCCACAGTGCAGGGCAGCCTTCCCTGGGCCCGATAAGCACAGCAGCCGGAGCCCCCACTCAGGCTGCTTTCGGGCCCAGAAGTTCTTCCCTCTATGGGCAGGAGAGACACCGCAACCCCTATGGGGGTTGCGGTCCGGGCTGAACTCGGTGAGCAACCCGGCCCTGCCGTCTCCGAGCGGGATCGGACCTTTCGCGATCCCGCTCTGCGGTCTCTTTCTGGACCATAACGGTCTCACAGAAAGAGACCACCGCCCTCCACGCCGCCTCATCTTCCAGCATAGCCGCAACTACGCTTGGAAGAGAGAGATCTTGCCCGATCCGGTTTACCAGTATTCGTCGCTCAGCTTCCCATGAAGGGCACTCCTCGAGTGTGTGCTGAGCGGAATCCTGGTCCCCCCCGCAGTGGTGGCAAACCGGTGTCGGTTCGCGACCAATCCGAGTCAGGTACTCACCGAAGCATCCATGCCCGGTAAGTACCAATATCCAACACTGCCCCAACCCGACCTATCTCGGAGTTACTCTAGATAGGACATTGAGTTTTAGAAGCCATTGCCAGAAAACCAAAGCTAAAGTAAATTCCCGAAACAACCTTTTGCGAAGGGTCACCTCCACCTCATGGGGAGCCACTCCATCAGTGCTCCGCACTACAGGTCTCTCACTCTGCTTCTCTGCTGGCGAGTATGCATGCCCAGTGTGGCATCGTTCATACCATGCTAGAGAAGTAGACGTTGCCTTAAATGATACCTGTAGAATCATAACTGGCTGTCTCAAACCAACTCCGCTCAACAAACTTTTTCCTTTAGCGGGGATAGCGCCTCCGGAGATCCGACGTGTTGTTGCATGCTCAATAGAAAAAATGAAGCAGGAATCTGACAGCAGACACCTTCTTTATAAATCAATCCCACCTAGGCAGCGATTAAAAAGTCGCAAGGGCTTTTTAAACTCCACTGCTGCCTCTTCCAGCAATGCATGCGATGAACGTCTGGACTTATGGAAATCTAAAAAAGCCCCACCATCTGGATATATTAAACCCGCAGAGGAATTGCCGCCTGGACATCACCTACCTTGGCCTGTATGGAAGTCGCTCAACAGGTTACGAACACAAGTGGGCCGCTGCAAGAGCAATTTAAGTAAATGGGGTTTTATTTGCGACACCGAGACGGAATGTCACTGTGGCAATATTCTCCAAACAATGCCACACTTGCTTGAATGCCCATCCTGCCCTTACACCTGCACGATGGACGACCTTATGGTTTGCACAAAGGACGCCATAGATGTTGCAAACTACTGGTCTAAAACAATATAATGTATGAAACATCGACTCGATAGAAGAAGAAGAAGAAGACTGACGTTTAATCTATTTACTATTCAATTTTTATTTTCAAATGTATTTACATGTATATGAATAATTATTTATCATATATTTTATTCAAATTGTATCAATTCCACAAGTTTACTAGTTCTTAAGATTTTTGTGTCCTCTCTTTTTGTACTATCTTTATCTAATGTAATTAACCATGCCGTTTTGTCTAAAGTAAATAAATAAATGGGACCATATAAATTTTATGAAGAAATTTCACCACAAGGGCATAAAAAAGGGTGTTTAAGTCATTTTATCGATTGCTTCATAATCTTCCAAAAAAAGCCTTATATAGCATCCAAATATCTATTTAAACCCTCCCCTAAGAAGACACGGAGAGACCAAATCTAAGTTGTTACAAAATAACGGTTTAAACGATTATTGGAGTAATTTGAACCACAATAAACCAGAAATCTCGTTTGTCTATCTCAAGACTCGAGCCGACGCGACGTTGATAAATGACGTGATATTAGCCGACTACGTCTCATTACTGCTAACAACCTAGTGGTTACCAAACTAGACTTCATGCCAGCCAGGAGGAGAGAGAGAGGAGACGAGAGGGGATAGGAGAGGGAAGAGGATAGTAGATGTGTTGACTAAGGTATCATGATTCAGTCCGATGTATCGTCTCAAGGTCTGAATTTTGTTTAGCAATTTTCAGGCAATCGAGATAAGATTTTGGTTTTCTTTTTTTGGGATTTGTTATTTCCGAGGGTAATGAACCGATTTCATTTTTAAATCAGTCACATCTAGAAATGGTGTTTCCACAAATATCAATGGTAAAAGTAAAACATGTATTACTTTTCGCGTAAACTACTGACCAAGTCATGAAATAGACTTTAGAATAAATAGCATATTTATCTGGATCATAATTTAAATATAATTAAAATCGAAATATTATTACTCGAGGAAAACTACACCAAAATTTGTTTAGTAAGGCTATTTGAAATACTCAACTAGACAAAGAGAGCATACAAAGCAGTCACTACACAGTTTTCTTTAAAATGCATGCACAAGTCCGTTAGCAAGAATGATAGAGACAATGAACGCTTATAACATTTCGTCTTCACCGATATGACTTTTAAAATCTTTATTTAATTTGTTTTATCAGTTAACCAACTTCAATAGGAGGTTCTCAGTTTTGCCGTTTTTTTATCATGTTTGTTTGTTACGCGTTTTCATCACCAATCGTGGACCAATTTGGATAATTTATTTTAAATAAGTAAATAAAAGAATTCAATTTAGTTTATTCAAATTTGAAAACAGTAAATTACCATATATAAAAAGCAAACCTAAGTCTAGAAATTCTACATATCTTATAGCGTAGCACAAAAGTAATATACAAAGCCAACGAACATTAACGGATAATGTAGCTTATCGTAGTAAAAATTGAGTTCAATATCGTCTCGGCAGAGACCTATGAAGCCCGATAAAATGATGGAATCCGGCTTGAATCTCACCAGAATTTTGATCACTCGTTTGTCGGTCCAGTGACTGACGTTGATTGATGGTGCGGCGATAATTCACTCGACTTCATGAGCTTACTAAGTTTGACGTCTTTTAACCTTAACGCAATGAAACGCTGGTCCCTTAAGAGGACCACTGCATGTCCTCATGTCACACCGTTTAGACGGCTCTGTGGCTTAGTTGGTAGTAGCCCTGCCTTCGCAGCGAGGGGTTCGATTTCCGGCCGGGGCACACTTTGTGTGGTGAGCATGAAGTTTGTTCTCGGGTCTTGAGTGTTTGTCTTGTGTTTCTGTGTTTGTCCATGCCATCTGTGACACGGAATCCTAGTGCAGAGGTGTGAGTGTGTTAACGTTGTTGTTGTATAAGCCTCTAATGCAAGTCTACAACAAGCTACCGTGAATAATAAATTTCTCTCCTCACAAGGCGCCTCCAAATGTGGGAGTCGTGGCTCTCCGCCACAATTTTCAGGATGGTGTTTGGACTGTCTCGCAGCCGGCTTATCAGGGATGCAGTCTTCTTACGCATGATGGCGTGAAAACCGTCGTGATAAACACATAATTTTTGTTACACATAATTTTTGTTACACATAACATTTGTTACACATAATTAACATTTGTTACACATAAATAATTAACATTTGTTACACATAATTTTTGTCGGTGTTTTGTTACACATAACACTCGTTACACATAATTAACATTTGTTATACATAATTTTTGTCGGTGTTTTGTTACACATAATTTTTGTTACACATAACATTCGTTACACATCATTTTTGTCGGTGTTTTGTTACTCATAATTTTTTATTGAATGGTTCGGAATATTTTAGACCACATAAATTCTGTCCATACCTTTCTGCCATACGCTCTCCATCCGATATAACTCGGCATACCAACAACACGAGCATATTGAACGAGTGAATGTAAAGTGTACACAATCGTAGTGATACCCGTCGCGATCCAGGGAATGTAATTAGCCTGACCGCGCACTGATTGTACTCTCGGCTTTGCAGATAGCAGTACTATTGTTGATGCCTATCATTCAGGTCGATATAAATTTCATGTCATTACTATGTCGAGTATTTGTAAGCAATTTTTAGATTATTCGGGAGTTGGGGTTTTTATGTGTACTGACGGAAATGAGCTGATGGCACAACTGGTAAGCGGCCTTCTATTTTTTTGAACGCGGTGGCGGCCCTCCTGATGTTATGTGGTTACCACCGCCCATTGACAACATGAATACGACTCGAGTCCTCTCCTACCAAAGTATGAGAACACTCAAGTTGCATTGCATTGCACCCTGGGACGGGATGTTCTTTGTTATGTAATGCATTTAGTAAAAAATACTGTTATTTTGTCATGACAAACAGACACTTTAATTTTATTTATTTGTATAAAAAATGGTTCCTATTTTAAACTTCTCTGAGTTTTTGATTTCTTGTGTCAGATGGCTAGAAAAATTAGTTTAATCTAGAATTGACGACTCCTTAGCTTAGTTTATAGAACATAAATACCGCTTTAGTAAACTCTGCCTTTAAAACAAGGGTTGCCGGGGCACAAGTTTGTTCTCGGGTTTTGGGTGTTAGTGTCCATGTGACACAGGAAATCTTATTGCATGAGTATGAGTGTGTGTAAGCGTTTTATAATTAAATACAGATGACGCCATAAATACGAAGCTTTGACCAATAACCATCGCCAATAAAATAAAGAGTTCCGCAGACGAAGAAACGCAATAACAGGATTCAATTTAGTCTGCGCCGGACGAGGGATAATAACGAAGTTTTTATAAAAACTGGCCAAGAGCTAGTTTGGCGCAGTGCCCGAGGTTCCGTTTGTATTTTTCTTGTCATGTTTTTGTCTATTTTAATGGAAATAGTTATATCTCGATGAGACGGTAAATATTATCGGATTTTTGGAATTACAATTGTTTACAATTGTTTCGTTATTGTTTTCGGTAATTATTGGAATGGTAATATGGCAATTTAGGATGGATAGGACGCAAAAACCTGGACCTGGTGGAAATTGAACTGGCAATTATGGGTGATTATCCAGTTACTTGCGTTTGTAGGTTTTTTAACCGATTACAAGTAGGAAATTTTTAATTGTATTTTAACTTATTGTTGCGTGATTTCTTCGCCAATTGTGAACTAAATTTTTATTTGAGAGGTCGAGAAGCGACTACCTTTAAGGTCTTATAGAAATTTAGTGAATGATTTTTTTTTAAAGTTCATGTCATTTCATCTTTAAGGGTGTAAAATAACTAAATGAAAGTATTGAAACTCAATACTTTCATTTACTTATTATATTTACGGGTTAATGATATTTTAAATTATCATTTAATTTCTAAGAGTCCCACCTGGTCAGGGCTCCCCCACGAGTTTGAGTAATTTAAATGTCTTTGAAAACCACATTGTAAAATTTACAATGGGCTTTTAACTACGGAACCCTAAAAGACATAAAACGAGAGTAGCCCTACAGTTGAAACGTTACGGCTTCAAATGGCACTAACAACACTTTTGCGAAGAGATTTATTATAATAAGCTTAGCTAAGTGTATATTTTTACTGACGTGGCCATCATTCACTAGAGTACTGTTAGTACTGCTAGTACTGCTTGTGATACTAATATAGTGGCTGTGGTACCGCTATGATACGGGTCGTAGGTTGTAGGTGAAAGTCGTGAGAAGTTATCTTGTCTTGTACTAAAATTTAATGAAAGAGAGTAATCCTAGCTTTGTTTATTGCTTGTTATTGCATGGAGGGTCGGATAAAGTTTAAACAAGTGCTTCACTTAGTAATAAGAACGCGTAATTGTAAGTACATATTTGTCCAAAAAAAAAACTGGCTAAGTGCGAGTCAGCCTCGTGCACCGAGGGTTCCGCACGAACTTGTAGGTAAAGGATATTTTTTATGTATATAATATTTGTTTTGTGATGTAACTACAAATTTACGGTTATCGGTTTTATTCCTTTCCTTGTGCTACATGACATAGTTTTGTGCCAAATTTCATGATTTTAGATCAACGTGAATTACACTATAGGTTTTGATTCCCTTGCGAGAGACAAAATATGCGGTGTAAACGGAACATAAACGGCCGTATCTTTTAATTGCATTGATTAGATTTGATTTTTACTGGTTCTAGGGAACCCTAAAAGTGATGTTCGCAAGTATTTCAAAAGAAACGGAAATTAAGGTTTTTGAAGTATTTTTTCAGATATTATTTTAAAATTTCATTGTTTTATTGCTATATTAAGAAGGGTGGTCCCAAAATAATATAATCGATGGTACACTTGGTGATGTGTAATATTGAATCGATAACTAAAACCTCCTCTTAATTTGAATTTGTTTAAAAATCCATCCATAAGGGCAAATATTGGGTATGACAATTATAATCATATTATATAAATTATCTTTTTTGATATAAAAATCAGTCACAAACGTATCATGATAATGATATTTGGGAAGATATGTACAGAACGCGCAAATATTTTTGAGCGCTCGAGTTGAGGGCTAACTACTAACAACTATCAACTAACTAACTCGAAAGTTAACAGCGAGCGGTGCGCAGAACTAATGTTGAATAGATTTTAGGTACTTTTCAGTGTTCAGTCCTCGTAAGCGCTAACGAAGGGACAAAAAGATTTGCGCGATCTGAACGTGCAAACACAGTCAAGAATAATATAATCGTAGGTATTCTTATGCGCTGGGGTTCCGTATGTTTGATACAGCTAGTATTTCGTCGCAGATACTTTTTTCGTTTCAATAACACTTCGTTCACACTACCGTGTCACAAGTGAAACTTAGACTAAGGCCGCGGTATTTATAAATTCATTTTAAAGTTCGCCGATACATTATAGTACATAATATAGAACATTCTAGTGGCTTTATCAAGAAAAAGAAAAACGTTCTGTAGAAAGCAATATTAACAATATTACAAGGGTAGAATTTTCCATAGGATATCAGGTACGAAAAAGTGAGAACTTCTATTTCGTTGTATTATAGATTAGTATCTCTATACAAAATGCTTATACACTTTTAATAATAGGTCCTCGCTGACCGAAGTATGAGAAAACCCAAGTCGCAACCTGTTGCGACCGTCATCCAAGACGGGGACGATAAGTTTCATGCGCATGTGATTTCACCAGCACCCACACCCTTCCACCGGAACATAGCAATGCGAACACTAATGCTTGGCGAAATGTTCCAGGTGTAGTGGCAGTACCTCTCTGAACGAACTTGGCACAAGTTCTACTGCTACTTCTAGATCTTCGATGCCATAAATGAGAAACATTGCTAAAGTTACGTTTGTATTCTGTGGTAAAAGAGTAATGTGCTTCAGTGTGCTCCTGCCCTTAGAAGTAGGCTGTCCAGCCCATAAGCACACTTGTTTCTTTTAGTATCACGTTGGGCAGATTTAGTCGCGTTTTAGTTGATGTGCTTACTCTGCTCGCGAGGGGTTGTTTATCTCGGCTCATAATATACCAGTATTTTATGTTTCCGCCAAAGTTTTGTACATTCTTTATTTCCGACTGTGAGCTATGCCTAGTTTAGGCTTTTGTCAGAGTTCTAAGAATTTCATTATTAGGAAAATCACAATCAATTTTTTTTTTTAAATTCTTGGTACAGGAATTTCAAATATTTTCTTTTGATCCCGGAAAACCACGAGTAAATCAGTAGGGCGCAGCTAGTAGATATGTATTACAAAGGCAAAAGTTAACGGCAAAAAATTGGCGAAGAAAATATTCAAGTACGATTTTTCAACGTTTAGTAACTTAATATTGAAAATACAGCTCATTCAAAGCACGAAACTGAATAACAACTATTTGAATACAACTATTTTATAGCAACAATATAGGTATGAACTCTTGATCCAAGATAACTGTCATTGGCCGGATTTATCAAAACATACACGCCCCACAATACCGTCGCTTCATCTTGTAAATTCAAATACCATTTCTAGTGATGTCAATACTGAAATATGCGGGTATTTTCTCAGACGAATGACCCAAGACGTGCTTCGTGTGCATACAGGATCGTCATAACTCATGTGATTTGTTGGGCATGACTTATGTGTTGGGCTAAGGATTTTCGTTACCTCGCCTGGGAACCGTTGGATTATGAGATTGTGGCGTGAAGATGGTTTATGTTCCTTAATTTGATATTATTTGGGGAGCACCTTTTGAATCCCTACACGCAGCCAGGAGAAGTATTGCCTCCAAACCTGGTGATCTGCCAAAGCAGTGGTGGAAGGGTATGGGTCTGGGTGAAATCGCATGCGCATGTGGAATAGTTTGCGACTTGGGACTACTCATAGCTCGATCGGGTAGGTCTTAAGTTGTATTTCTGTTGTTATGGGCGGAGTCAACTACTAAATATAATAATTACAGCTGCAAACTGAGCGGGCATCGATAGGACGCTGTCGCGGTGGTGACGCGAACGCCTGCCGCGACGCTCAGCGGCACGCTACTGTGTGCATGATCTAGTGCAGTTCAGTACAGTACAAGTCGACCAACGCCCCGCTACGCTCACTGTTTGTTTACAGCTCGTTGGCGACTACGAAACCTGGGTTCCGAAACATATGGGGCGAACTGTGTGATGAGCATAATATTTTTTCTGCGTTCTTGCATGTTTGTGATGCGTCTATGTTTGCTGTGACTTATTCTATATTTTGTCCACGGCAAATTCAAAAGTGGTGGCGCAAAATCAGGAACACGACACCGACTGACCAAAAAAGGTTGCAATACAAAAATAGAAGCGGATTTTAGTCGCCCAGTTTAGAGCAAAGCAAAGCTTATTTGTTTGATGACAATGGCTGATTAAATATAACTGAAGAGCCCTTACAAATGGTTTGGCGTATTGTTTGTCAGTGATATCAATTTGCATGAATTTAAGCCTTCTTGAACTGAAATATCAGATTTCCACGGGAATCCATGGCTTTGTTTTGATGTTAACCTCGGTATAAGTTAAACAGTAAATTAACCGGTTAGAATTTTATTTTGTTCGACAAAATTTACGGGACCTGATGTTAAGCAGTTACCTCTGCCTGTAGCAAAGTGTTTCTGAATATATAATCAAGCGTATTATTACGTTCAATTTAGGATAGACAGCTAGACATAGATAGATATAAAACTCTTTTTTTGTACACCACAATGATATAAAAAATATACTTAGAGTAATTATCCAAGAAAAGTGAAATAAAATGGGCAGCCTTATTGCTTAAAGCAATCTCTTCCAGGCAGACGTAGTTAGGTTGTAGTAATCACTTTTAACCATTTAGACTTTCAACCAATTACTAATTAAACGAATACTTGTGTAATAATGTATAAGCTTGTATTATACAATATGTCAGTTTTTCTTAAAATAAATATGTACGTAAGAGATCATTAAAACTATGTTTGGCGCTTGTTAAAACCCTATCCGACCCATCATGGGGAAGAATAAACAAGAAACCCCTAATGGAAGGATTACTTTCTGTTCGCGAGCATGATCCCTTTTCAATGTAAGTAATAAAATCTAAACAACGTTTTTCTTATTACCATGTAAACAGATATTACAGAATATTTTGCTTGTCGTAAAGCAGAACGATATCACACCATGGATTTATTAAAAACAGCGCCATCTGGTATCGATGTTGGAAAAGCCCTCATAGAAACATAACACAAATTGATAGCCATCAATGTAACCTATCAAATACAGCCCTTGAACAAGCAGGAATAAAAGTGAAATAAGTGGGCGATAGTGTCGAGGCAGTTACCGCGAGCGATGGGCCATAAACGTCAGAGGTGGTCATTTGTTACTGCGTTGTTTAGAGCCCTGCCAGCGTTGACACAGCGGAACCAAGTCCAGTGCATCGCTTTTGATGTGTAACGTCTGAAGTCAAGGTCAAATACCAGTGTTAAAAATACGGAAAAACATAACTTTTTTAAAAATAATTGTCTGATAGCACACCTTTTCTATCAGTACCAACTCGTGATGGAAAACGATATGACTCTCTTTTATGCCGTAATCACACTAATATTATAAAGGCGATTTTTTTTTTGTGTAAATTTTACGGAACGAGCTGAGTGGCGACCCCCGCCCATGACAACAGTAATGCGACTCAATATAAGACTTACACTGAGTCGCACTCATCCTGTTGCGTCCATCACCCGAGACGGAGATGATACGTCTCATGCACATGTGATTTCACCGGCACACCCTTCCACCGGAACACAAGAATGCGAGTAGTATTGCTTGGCGGCAGATTCCAGATGTGATGTCAACATACACAGTGTGTCTGTGTATGTTGTTACTCTTTCACGCTGTAACGGTAAGGTGAAACATAAGATACGTTTCATCCAGCTATTATTGCATAAACGCGAGTGAAGCCTAGCAAAAGCTAGCGTTGCGTGATAGCTAATTATTATTGATTTTTTTGTAATCAGGTCCAAAAAGGTTACCTACATGAACCTAGCTAGATATTGTTACAATCAAACGAAACCTATTTAAAAATAAATCGTACACAAATCACGTGTTATTGCTAAGTTTCGTGACAGTACTAGTCAAACTTTACCAGAGTGTATTTATAATGGTAAGTATTTTATTTAAACAAACAACGCTAACACACTTCTACCTCTGCACTAGGATTCCCTGTGTCGCAGATGGCATGGATAAATTCAGAAATACAAAACAAACACCCAAGACCCGAGAACAAACTTCATGCTCACCACACAAAGTGTGGACCCCTCACTTTGAAGGCAGGGCTACTACCAACTAAGCCACGCAGCCGTTTTTTGCAACTTTATTCTATAATAAAGAGTTTTCTACCTACTATGTCTACTTTGGATCTCGTGATACAGGTAGGGAGACAGGGTACTCACCTATGGATGCGAGTGTAGACATCCCCTGCTGAATAAGCCACACTGTGCCAAAATAGTTTACATCCCGCGTTCGTCCGTTTAGCATTATATTCTGCGTACGTTCATCTGTTTTGTTTATTTCAGACACGTCCTGTAGTTTTCGCTCTAAAGCTACATGACCTTGGAATTCTAAATTTACTACATACCTATGTATCGTGCTGAAGTCTAGACCAAGCTAAACTACAAACCTAGACCAGAGGTTAATAGGTTACGTGGTTTCATATTACAGTTAGCTTTGTTGCAATTTCTATAACTTTTACTTTTTCTTTGAAAGCTTATCTGTTGTAGTTCTGCCTTCTATGATATTGTAGGTTAGATCCTCTCCCAAGAAAAAGAATTGTGTGTTGAACATAAACTACAGCATAACGACTCCAGTCTTCCCCTACCGAAGTAAGAGAAGACTCAATTCGCATCCTTTTGCACGTGTCATTTTGAAACGGGGAGGTAATATCTCATGCACCTGTAATTTCACCCGCAGCCTTCCACCGGAATACAAGGCGAGTGCCCTACTGCTTGGCGGTGGATTACCAGGTGGCAGTCTTTCTCCACACGTGCACCAATGAGTTTTTTCACTTGAAAAAAATGATATGCGTAACACCACGTTCTCGAAACGGTGACGGAAAACATCGTGAGGAAACCGGCAAAAATTCGACGACATGTGACATCCACAAATCCGGATTGGGCTCCCGTGGTAGATCATTCACTCTCAATTATCGAGAGTACTACCCACTACAGGGACACCGGCCGGTGTCCCTGTAGTGGGAACATTAAAGACTGGTACGGATACGGATACGGAGTATTTCTCCTGATGAATTTGGCACAAGTTCTGCTGCTACTTTGGGTTGCTTCTTCCGCACCACCCGGGGACACGTGTAGGGATCCTGAGGGCAGTAAACTACGGACGTGAGCAACATGAGTTCTATCTAAATAATTGATTCATTCCAATTAACGGGTATAGGCCATGATATATGTTTCGCCCTCTCTAACTAGCGCTAAAGAACGGGGTTAGAGCGTGACGGGTATAGTGAAAGGTTAACAAACTGTGTATATTTGTCTCTGTATTCATTAAACAGTGAATCCCAATTAATTCTGACTCTCGTTCGAATTGATTTGTATTCAGTAAGCGATTTCGGCTTAGGGTATGTACCCAGTGTCATAGATAACGTATACCATATACCAGGGCTAAGAGGTATTCGTTTTAAGTAATAGTACCTGGGCAACCGAGCAGAGGTCGGGTTTTTTTTTATAAAATCGTGTTTTATCTGAAGCAGTAGATTACCAAACAAGTGCCAAAAAAATTTACGGGATGGCGCTGTTTCAAATTTTCAGCAGATTTTTTTGTAAAAATATTTATTTTACAAGAAATACAATCGTACAGGTAAACTTATACAGCAAAACCTTACACAAAATTTCATACAAATCGTTAGAGCCGCTTCCGAGATATGAGAAATAAATAAATATATATACAAGAATTGGTCGTTTATAGTAAAAAAATATATGTTTTTTGACTAAAGTGATGTGGTTAGCTGACACATCATTTTTTTATGTGAAAAATGACGGGACTGGCTGAAAGAAAACCTGATGTTAGATTAAGTTAAGACCTAAGTCACGGAGGTACCGCCCATAACAACAGCAATCCGACTTAGGTCCTCTCCGACCAAACTGAGAAGATCCAAGTCGCACCCCTATGCGCCCGTCACTGGTGACGGAGTTGTTACGTCTCATGCGCATGTGATTTCACCGGCACCCTCACCCTTCCACCGTCATACAGCAATGCAAATGGAGCCACTGAAGTACCAGTGGAACTCGTGCCAAGTTCGTCCGGAGAAGTACTGCCACCACAACCGGTAATCTTTCACCAAGCAGTGGTGCAAATTTTAGGTCTTCTCAAACTTCAGTAGAAGACCTAAGTCGTTATAAAGTTGGGTGTCCACTATCATATAGGCTGGAAGTTCATTCTGTTTCAATTCTGTTCTACAAAGAAAAAAAAACCGACAATAATACTTGATCAAGCACTTTTGCAATTTCATTAGTTCTAGAGATTTTTGTGGATAGTGCATTTATTCCCAGAAGTAATTACTTTTATAGATGGTGTTTCTAGAGCCAACATTTAACACGGCACCCGAGCTGGAAACTTATCGCTAGTACTGCGATTTAATTCTATATTACTTCACTTATCGTGTCACGCATGAACCACAACCACTGTAAAAGTCTTACGTAACTAAAACGTCTTACTTAGCGAAAAAAAATATGAGAATCAATCTAAATATCATTACATACTGTACTGTAGACGTAATTATGCATGTGGGTAATGTACATTTGTGTTAGATTACATTAAATTCAGTGAAAATCACGAACGGACGCAATACAGATAAAACCGTAATTAATACTAAATGTCAGCCTAAAAAGATCTCCAACCTTCATGCTGGAGGAATAAAGGCGGAAAAACACAAAAAAAAAGAAAAAAAAAATCAAGCGTCTTTTTTTGAAGATCGTGTTGCTTTGTATTGCTTGGTGATTGGCAAACAGCATGATGCTATCTTATGCAGTCATGCCCCTTCTGCCCCTCATCTGCATCATTGAACATTTTTTTATGCGTGTTCAGCGACGGAGTGAGCTCACAGCCTACTAGTGCCCATAAAAATTTACCTATTTACCAATACACATGTTTTTTGTATGGCAATTTTTTTACTATACAACTTTTTTTGCACTCTTCCCACCTTTGTTTGTCGTCTTCGTATTGTCATGTTTGATAGATTATAATAGTAAATATTGCAAAATACTTTATAAGCTGCTAATGAGTAACAAATTCGACTAAACAAAAAGAATATCATAAAAAAATCTTTCGATTACCTGCTAATGTTCAGGTGTGTAATAACATCTTGTTAGTCATATAACCAAGCACTTAAACCGATAGACATATACAAACAACAAATACTTTAAATCGTATAGATATAGGAAAAAATTCCTTGTTATCTCCTTGTACCATAACAGCTTAGTGAATAAGGGCTCCGGGTAACTGCCAGTTGGTTCAGTGCCCGATCCGAACTAGTTTATTAATTAAGTGAGACTTATTGCTGGGACCAGTTCCTTTATGGGATGGGAAAGCATGTTAATGTGATATTATAACTTTTGGCTGCATTTTTGGGACCCAGTTTCACTGATCGTTATTCACATGGGTAACTGAAAAATTTTCTACATTCCTGAAGCAGCTAAATTTTATATAAAAAAATAATAATGATAGACGTTTACACACCTCTGCACTAGAATTCCCTGTGTTGCAGATGGCATAGACAAACACAGAAACACAAGACAAACACCCAAGACTAGAGAACAAACTTCTTGCTCAACACACACACTTTGTGGGGTGCCGGGACACACGTTGTGGTGTTCCGGCCGGGAATCGAGCCCGGGACCCCTCGCTTCGAAGGCAGGGCTACAAATAAACAAATACCAATAAGTTGACCAAGTTTCATCGCAATCGGATGAACGGTATTACAAAAAACTAACAAACAAACATAAATTTTTATGTATTAGATTTATTGATACATAATTTTATGTACATATTAACATAATTTTATCTATTTTTTTTACATAATTTTTTTTATTATGATGATAATAACATTAATTTTATGTATTTTTATGTATAGATTGACAAAATTCGGAATAAATGAAAACATTTATTCTCATTTTCGTCAATCTATTGTATATACATTCTAACCGCACAGAACCAACACAAAACCAAAACACCACAATGAAACGTTAAAACTAGCTATCATTTACACACTAAAACGAGTCAAAACGGTTCACAAGGGACATGGAAATAAAATATGTAAATTATGCATTCAAGATGCAAGTTATAAAATTTTACATCTGCTCTTCGTGTCAGCGGCGTCGGTTATGACAGCTACGTTAAAGCAACCTACTTGCATGCATGAGTGCTAACTTTTATGGATAGTTCATTACCATAGCCGTCTACTCTCTCAAAGCACTAAGTTTGAGGTCAGTCAAACCATTGAGCTTCAGTCAATTGGTGTGGATTGACTGAAGCTCAAAGGTCACGAATTTATCAATCAATACAGATAGATAGATACTATTTTTTGTACTCTTATATAGTCTGTACCAGCCTCTAATGTTGCCACTGCAGGGACACCGGCCTACTCTCGATAATTGAGAGTGAATGGGCTTTGATGTACCACGGGAGCCCAATCCGGATTGGAAGATGTCACGTGTCTTCGAATTTATGGTTCTAAGACATGCCGGTTTCCTAACAATGTTTTCCGTCACCGTTTCAAGATCGTGGTATTGGGAACATAAATTTTTAAGTGAAAAAAGTCATTGGTTCACGTGTGGGTTTGAACCACCAACCTTCAGATTGATTCCTATATAGATATACTCTTATTAGACCAGAATGAAAAAACAATAAAAAAAATTTTTTGTGAAACTTTCACTAATAATGCTAAAACCCCAAACTTAAAGCTGTTAAGATTAAAATTTCAGCTACATAAATAGTATTTGATTGATGTCAAACTTTGAGCCAAACGTAATAGAGTAGGCCTCCAGCTCTGATGGCCCCGCGGTAAGGACACTGGCCATTCAGCATTAGCATTTGTAATAAAGTCACATTACCATTTTAAAGCTGTAGAACTAACTGTATGAGGGTGGTTTTCTGGGGAGTTACGTCCACTGCCATATTTTCTACCGCCTCGCGTCAACAGAATACATTTAATATTCGCATTGCTGTATTAATTAAAAATACATATTATGTATAAGCTACGCGGCGATCAGTTCTTTTAGAAAACATAACAGAGAAACAGATCTGATAAGTATTTAAAATTCACCTTTTGTTTATTCCCAGGAATATTCAATTTACCTGAAACTTTCAAAGAGATTCACCCAGTTTTTTGTAAAGTTCGCCATAATCCGTTTTATTCCATCTTGTTTACTGCAAAGTGGTGATAACAATTTCTAACGGTAGGGGTTTTTGGAAAACTTTTGTGATTTTCTGCTAAACGACGACATTGGGTTTATTTCCGAACTTAGCTGAATGATTCGCTGAGCTGTGCCTCTATTGTTTCCCAAAAATTAGAAAGGTACATGTCCGCCCATTCCTTACAGGAGGACATTTCGAAAATGGTCCTATTACTCCGAACAAAGTAGGACAAATATATTTTGGATCCTGATCGATAGATGGCGCAATTAGAGCTATCATTAAATGCAATTTATTTACTGTAAAAATTGTTTATGTCAAAAAAAAGTTTGTTTCAATTATTACAGGATAATAAAAATAAAAAATAAAATTGATACACTAATGTGGTTTTGTCAGTATGTCAATATGTCAATATTTTTGGCTCGGGAATTATCTGTGCGTCGTATGTTGTTTCTGCTATTTAATCCGTATCTGTATCTATCATTAAAATTAAATAGATTTTTTATTTCTCGACACTCGCTTTTATATGTTATTAAATGGGGTTAAAAAAGGAATTGGATAAAACTTACGCGGAACGCATGCCTAGGAAAAATTGCGGCACAGAGCACTAGATGTCGCTACATACAAAAATCTTTGAGTGACAGTTCTATCTTAGTGTACTCTTAGATATCGAATATTTTGCTGCTGAATGCACCCCTAAGGGGACCATGTAGAGGTATAAAGAGACCGATTCATCTTGTTGAGGCCTTTTTCTGTTAATGACACATAATTTTTATTCATTATTTATTATGATTGAATGATTTAGTTACACGTAAATGTTTGGTAAATGTGACACTCACACTTGCACACCGAGACTATTTTCAATGGGTTTTCTCCATCATTTGGATACGGGGCGTAAACATGATAACTGACTACAATTTGACATAAGTAGGTAAAATTTTACATGGCCCAAGCGATACTTGAGATTTAAAAGACTAAATGAGATTGAGTTTAGACCACTAAACATGATTTCCCCAAATGTATCCCCCATACCCTGAAACGCTCATGAATTCATCAGTGGCAGGCGTATTCGACACCCGCAGAATGTCGCCGGAATTCAGGTCGTGGTGGTAAATTCAAGCCTCCATGACGTAAACCAGGGGCGTACAAACGAGCATGCATTGCCGACATGAATTAGGTATTGGGCAGGGCCAAATCAGGAATACATGTGGTCAGTGCGGGTTGCACGTGGAACTGAAAATGCCGCTGGTTCGTTGCAACCATAAATGCTACCCCGTACCGTGAAAACAGTTAAAACCTTTTATTTCTAAAGAAATTAAAAAAAAAAATGCTTGTCAAACTTAGTAACAAGGACGCGTGATTTTTATCTTATCTTATTACTTTAAACGAGCAATTTTTGTACATTTATTTATACCTATATATATTTAGACTACTTCGGAAATGGCGCTAACATTTGGATTAAATTTTGTATTTAGATAGGATTTTGCTTTTAAAGTATAATTGTAATCTAACCTGTATATAATCTGTATAATTATATTTCTTGTAAAAACGCATTTTTTGACATAAAAACGTCTTTTTGTAATAAATTATGCTGACAATTTTATACAGCGCCATCTCGTAAATTTTTGTTGTACATGATTGGTAATAGATAGCCCATTAAGAGATTATCCAAGTATGAATATATTAGGTTCACATCCAATAGTAACAATTGTAATTGTGTTAATCACTATGTAATTCGTAGGTATTAAATAAATATAATTACCGATAAAGCACGATTTTACAATGCGAGCGAACCTCGGTCACCCAGGTACTATACATTTAAAAAACATTGAGAAATTTCTATAAATTAAAAAAAAACCGCGGGCGAAATGCAATAAATCGATTAAACAATAACATAGTTCTCAATCCGTCCCTATCAACGACTTCTGTCATAACCCAACCGGCCCGATCGATCCCCAAGTCCGATAAATCGCATTAGGCAAGATGAACTTCATTAAATTTTCATGCGTTTGTTCTGTTTGATGTGAAATTGATTTTTTCACTTCACTTATAATATTACTCTAGTTTGCCTTCAACACGAATAAATCTTTCGTCTTTGTCTTCATATCTACAGATTGACGCATTTGAATGTGATTTGTTTTTCCTTATGTTCATAGATCAAATGTATTTCTTTATTGTAGAAGTTAAATTATTCAAATCGAAATATATCTACATGTTCGTTCGCAGCATAAAGTGTTCAAATAGAAGAAATAGTAGAAGATCATACTAATATTATAACAGCGAATTTTTTGTCGATACGTATGTTTGTTCATCTTTCACTCTTTATCGGCTGAATGGATTTGGATGAAATTTGTTTTAATTAATTTTAATTTAACAGCCTGCGGGTAACATCGCAGGGTCCAGCTGGTATATACCGCTTACTCAAACCCATGAAATTGAATAAGAAAGTCGGGTTGAAATCCGAATTTATAAAACAGAATGTTTTTACCTATGCCCGTTATAGATTTTGAAACCATCCAACCGATGTGCCCCAAACCGGTTTCATTAGAAAGGCAATAATATGAAGATGGTTTTAGACTACTACAATAATGCCGTCACCCGAGACGGGTGTGTTACGTCTCTCACCGATGATTTCATCGTCATCCACCCTTCCAACGGAACACAGCAATGCTAGTACACCACTGCCTTGCGGCAGATTCACTTCGCACTCACGCTAGGCAAAAGAATTAATTTCTCCTTCCTCGAATTGATAACAGTACCTGGGCAACCGAGCATGGCTCGGTTATTTTTTGTAAAATCTTGTTTCCCCTGAAATTATTTTTTTTTAAATACCAATCAAGTACCACAAAAATGGACGAAATGGCGCTGTATTCAATTTTCAGCATAATTTATTTTTAAAAACGTTTTCTTCTGTATAAAATATGCGGTTTTTACAAGAAATACAATTATACAGGTAGACTTATATAGCAAAACCATAGATAAATATAAAATTTCATCCCAATCATTAGAGCCGTTTACGCGAAGATATACGAGATACGCGAAATAAATAAATATAAAACAAGAATGGCTCGTTTAAAGTTGAAAACATTAACGGCTGGTAGCTGCGACAGTCAGAACCTTTAATTAAACACCCGCTTTAAAAACTGCATTTCGTAATTCACTTTTCGTCTGCTATCGGAGGGCCAATGAGGACTTTCGACAAAAACTCCATTTTGTCCCAAATTGTGTTGACGATCGCTGGAATGTTTGCGAAGCGATTGATGTAATTTCGCCGGGACTGTACCTGCAGTGGAATTACGATTGCTTTTTTGAAGGTTGTGTAAGTCTTATTTGAGATTGTGCCTGTATATTTGAAGCCCGCGTGAGTGCTTGCGCGATATATTTGGTGTAGGTATAATGGCGTTTATCAGATAGATTTAGAAAAATCGTAAACTTATCAATAGTAATTAAACTATGAAAACATTTTTTTTTATTTAATTTTAATTATGATGAAATTGTCGTTCAATACATTATTGTATTTAGCATTTTTTCTTTCTTTTGTGTCAGTGACTTCAAAAACTTCTTAAACTTCTCTCACCTTAGATCTTTAAAATTAGACAGCATGTTGTTTTATTAGTGGTAAAACGATACGGAGTTTACATTTTTTTTACACTTGTTAAGATCAAACCAGCCTCTAATGTTCCCACTGCAGGGACACCGGCCTACTCTCGATAATTGAGAGTGAATATCCCCATTGAGTTTTAATTTTGAAACCAGTCACGTAATTTCTAAAAAAGATCAAAAGAAGATCGCAATAATATTATTATGTGATACGATAAATTGTCTAATAAATAATTTCTTTCCATTATGGATTTCAAAACGAAAAAAATTGTTCAAACTGGCATAACGATGACTCTATTTTGTAATCGGTTGAAACATAGTTGGTAGTAAAGTCAAAGTAACGATAGCAAAAATGTTTAATTGTTGGAAAAAGTGTATGCACTCTATGAAAACTCACTTCATTTTTGTTCTGTCTTGTGCGGAAATTTCGTGAAGTTCTTAAATTATTTTCATTTCACGTTGTTATTTCTTTGAACAGACTGACATATCTTTTCACTCTTTTTCCTACAAAGCTACGCTATCAGGTATCGATGGTAACATGGCAGCGAGAAACCCTCATTGGGAATTGCGGTATAAGGAAAAAGCAGCCACATTGATGTTGTAATCTGTGGGCTTTGTTTAAGGTCCGTTTAGGGTAGAACATGGCCGAAGCGTTTGACACGCTTTTAATTAAAAACCTTCCTCTAAGTCTTGACAAATGAAAGTCCTTGAACACAACGGGAAACGGAAAACTTGGTTGTGAATTGAATTTAAATATGTTCGGTCATTTTAAGATAACGTTCTGTTTATAATTTTTTTTATTTTTTATTTATTAAGTGTATTATAATAATATTAATGCACCTACTATATGGATCTTGGTATTTTCGGTTTATGTTGTTGCCTTATTGTTGAATTTGTAAAGTTGTATGGATCACTAGATTTAGACGTGTATATGGTGAATAAAACATACGTTTACGTTGAAGTAATAGATTTTTACTAATTTCGAATTTCAACGAAAAAATATACGTATGTTTTATATTTTACTAATTATTGCAAAAGGTCTGAAACGAGACTAAACTCCATAACATAAACAATCTAAGTAATTGTCATTACTGGTTTTTGCATCACAAATAAATTAATTTTTACAAGTCAATTTATAAAGTAACTCAATAATTATAAACATATTTATTCAAACATACAAACAGACGTGTTCAGACGAAAAATTTCATAGAAACTATTGTATAAGGGTAACATTTTCACCATTTAGCTCCAAAGTAAAAAATGTTTATAAACCAGGACAAAATAAGTTCTGATGAGATTGATGAATTTTGGCGAATGATTATTTTCATTCAAAGACCTTGTGTAAAATGTTTAGCAGCTATGTTATTTCGTCTTTGCTTTCGACTTGAGGCCGTTATAAATGGGTAATCTGAGGACAGCCTTTTAATTCAGAAGATGTACGAGTAGGTACTTGAAGCGAAATTATTTTCTTTAACTTCCTTTGTTTAAACACTTTTAGGTATAATGAAAACAAGTAATGAAAAAAACCGACTTATGCATTTTATGTGATAACTGCGAAACGATTTTACAGCCCGCCTGATGTTAAGTGGTTACCACGGCCAAGAATCAACAGCAATGCGACTTAAGTGCTCTCTACCGAGATATTTTCCTTGTAATTTCTTATGAATTCAGCGGAACTGAAGTCAGTAATCATAATCATAATTTTTAAAACTTTTTCTGGCCTCACAGCTCTGCCACACAACACAAATACCCAAGACCCGAGAACAAATTTCATGCTCACAAAAAAATTGCTCCGGTCAAGAATCGAAATTGGCAACCCCTCGTTTCGAAAGGCTACTACTAACTAAGCCACAGGGCAACCATCAAAAATATAGTGTGAAATGAACTGAAATTGAAAGTGGATTACAAATCATGGTAAATATCTCGTTAACTCGAAAAATAATAGTATTATAAGCATCTTATTTATATTCAGAGCCAGGACAGACGTGCGATTTTAGTCGGTGCGACTATTGTCTTAGTATATTTTACTAGCTGCGCCCCGCGGTTTTACCTTCATAGTTCCTGTTCTCGTGAGAATACGGGGATAAAACATAGCCTATGTTACTCGCTGATCATGTAGCTTTTCAATGGTGGTTCTTTTTTTAATCGGTTCATTGGTTGAGCCATGAGACCCTAACAAACAAAGTCACTTTCGCATTTATAATATTAATAAAAAAATATAGATATACTATAGACTATTGACCCCCCCCCGGCTTCGCACGGTTAGTTGAGCATCAGTATCTAATCAGAAACGACCCGTGCGAAGCCGGAGTGAGTTGCTTGTACTATATAAACCTTCCTCTTGAATCGCTCTATCTATTAAAATCCGTTGCGTAGTTTAAAATATCTAAGGGTACAGGGCACAGGGGTAAAGATACCGGGAGCGACTTTTTATTCATTCACTTATTTATGGCTGACACTATCTGATGATTGCAGGCGGTAGTGGTGAAGAGTCAAGCATATAGGTTGAGTAGTCGTCGTAGAATTGGATACCGACTGTCGCTGATTAAAATTGTGTGCGTCGACCGATTATAATCGTTCGTCTGCGATATCGTGTCGTCTGTCGTGGCTGAAGAGGATTTCGGTAATGTTTGCAAGAACCGGAGGGCGGCCGATAATCCCGGTTCTTATGCAAGGGTCCACAATCTTGAGCCTCCTTTGGGTTATCTGAAAGTAAGACGGCTCGCCGATTTGTTGAATTATAATATTTATACGGTATTCTAAAAATAATAAACCTTCATATTATATTGAATTTTGTGAAAAAAGTGTCATGACTATCTGACAGCTTAACTGAAGTTAAATGGTTATCACTCATAATCAACAATACATTCTGGTTGTAAATTGTTACTTTTAAATAAACTGGACATATTTTGTTACAATGAATTCTAATGCAGACAAAACTTGCGAACGTACATTAACTCGGACATTGGCAGAATTTGTGTGGCATAAATCACGCAAAAGGCCAAAAATAAGAAGAAGAATCAACAATACGACACAGGCTCACCCGTACCGAAGCAAGATGAGAACCCCAGAACCATGATGTTACGCCCGTCACTTTGAGACCGACACCCATACCCTTCCACCGAAGCACGAGTACGCCCCTACTCGGCGGTGGATTACCAGTTAGGTGGCAGTACTTCTTCAGAAAATCTGGCACAAGTTCTACTGCTTCGGTTGATTTATTATAAATCTATCCTCCATATTTTTTGCAAATATCTGTAAATAGGATATTTCTCAGAGTTCAAGCAATTATTTCCTATTATACAAATAATTAATTTTCGAGCCCTTGTTCATTTTAATGAGATCGAAGAACACTGTTGGATATCAGTAACATGACAAGCTCAACATAACAGAAAACAACATTATTACGGGCCCTTGTTCTTATTCTCTTAATTTTCGAAAGAGACACAAAACATGAGAATAATCATTAATTTACAACAAATTAATTGTATCTGGCCGATAGATCTTTGGGGGGCTTTTGGTGATAGCGGAATGCTACCGACCGCCTTACAATTATATCTGTATATCAGCAAAGACTCCTTAGCTTAGTTGGTAGCCTTGTTTAAACGAGGGGTTCCGGGTTCGATTTCTGGCTGGGACAATCTATGTGTGGTGAGCATGAAGTAATAATAAATAATAATAATACGATTAATTTCTCTCACAAGGTTAACAACTTAATACTAAGGTGTACATGTTTCTGTTTTTTTTTTAACTTGTGATATACTGGTGCCAGAGATAGGTTAAAACCTGTAGTACTGGTCACCAGGTCTTCCCAAAGTATTCGGGTCTTGCTTGTTTGTCCTATGTTATCAATCCGTTATCTATATTGTACTACTATGTGATTTGTGTTGTATACAGTTTGCGAGAATAAAATATTTCTTTCTTTCTATATCTTGTTAACTCGGAAAATAACATACCGCTGGCCCAAAGTCATAGAATTTTGTAATAAATAGGAAGAGTTTGCACCACTGATTACACTATTGCTACTCAATAACTTCTGAGCCTTCCCTCCGGCTAAAGCAATGAATCAACTGATTTCTAAATATAGCCGTCATCACGAACTTACACAGATCGACCGAGACCCTAATATGGCCCTAGGGGTCACTTGGGTACATAAACTATATGATTTTTAGACGTGCAATTCAGTACAGGCAATTTTAGCAAGGATTGCAGCTAGTGTCGAGCAACTTTTTCATTCATTGGTGAGCAAATAGCTTGCACTCTCTGTTTTTAAATTTAGAACGTGAAATTTGACTCGAAGTCGATATTGTCGCAGATTAACAGAATACTTTTACAAACGAATGATATCAAAATCGATAAAAACACGATTTCAATGCTTACATCCTTTTTTTCTCGCCCTTGGCGGGTACATCTGACCATTTAAAAAAAATAAACATCTTAATTGATATATCTAAAAAAAAAAATTATAATTTATCACAAAATAAAAAAAAAAATATGCAACTATTACTACAATTTCGTTTACTTGGATGACATTTTTTTCAAGTTAGTCCAATTTCTATGAAATCCAGCTATTTCTATGAATTTTAGTCAATGATTTTTTGCACATTGGTGTAATTTTTCCATGATGTCAGAATAGGAAAATCGCGCAGGTATACAAAAATATCAAGTAAAAAAGTGGCGAAAATTTACTAAAAAACATACACGAAATAAAAATAAGCATACAGCGGCATTGGAAAAATAATTTTTGTCTGTTACAAATAAGTCGGAGTCTGTTACAAATAAGAACTCTGATTCTAGTGATACTAGTACTTTCAAGGTGACCCCAACCAGTGGCAGAGAGTGCAGTGCGAGTGTCGTGTCTATGTTATACAAGTCTATGCTTAGATCTCGGCAAGGCCGCCATTGTCCCGATATGATTTATAGTCTTGTCAACTATACGAAATTAGTTGGGATATATTCGGGATGGAAATAGGATGGAGAATATGTTGCAGTTGGGAATTTGTTGTCAAGTTTTGTTTGTTTCAAGATGTTTGGATGAATAAACTATTTTGAAGGCTGAGGCAGCTGTTTAGTTGAATTATTTCTACTAAAAGAGTGTCGCGTTTAACAACATTGCATGACCGTTTCCTCACGATGTCTTCCCGCAGAATGTGGTAGAGAATATCCGTCAGTCTATAATGTTACTACTGCACCGGCCTACTCTTGATAATTGAGAGTGAATGGGCGTTGATCTACCACCAGCCCAATCTTTTGTTGACAAACATTGTACATATTTGTTCTATGCCTATGTGTTTCATAAGAATGTATTAACAAAAAAAGAAGTATAAAAGGAAACATTTACGCTATGTGAAATTTCCATAAATATTTATTATTATCTTTTAAGGATTCAATAAAAATAAAGTTTTCGAATTTGACCTTGATAATTAGAGGTTGCAATAAAATAAACCGAAAACTACCAACCCAGTATATACCAAATACTAAATATAAGCAGGTATTCAATGTAGCGCTTCACTGGCTCGCCTAAAGGCCTGATCGTGCGACCTTCTCAACCCTCAGGGTTATAGGGTGCGATCAATCAAACACAGGTGTGATTGCCTGTGATTTAACTCGGGACGAAATTCTAACTCACGCTAAGGGCGACGACAGACGTCCAGACTTGTCGGATCCGTCTAATTCCTTACCTCCAGTTCCTATTTTCAACTAACTGATGACTGCAGATAGCCATAGCAGCATATATATCCGTAAAAATCCATAAGTACATTTATTATTTTTGTAAGTGGCCAATTTTTATATATGACTATTGACTACGGATTGGAAGCTTAGTACCACTTTACGGAAATTTATTATAGATGAAATCTTATTATTATTATTCGTGTTACCGAGATATTTACCATGATTTGTGAGTTTTGTTGTTGATATTTCAACGCAGTTTCATGCGTCATAGTCCCGGGCAAACTGAAGTCTTTGCGAGGTGTGCAAATCATTGGCAGACATATCGGTCTAAATCTTGGGATGTATGCGTGGTATGACACAAGACATTAATTATAAGTAGTTATAGTTTGACATTGAATCCGATAATTCGGACCGTCTGCCACTCGCGTAAGATATTAGTAAAATGGCTGACTGGTAACTTCTGAGAATGGGATCAAAATTTGAAGTTATTAATGTAATATTCATGGCCGATATTAATTTTAACAGTTCAAATTTCTCTTCAAATTGCTTCAATTACAAAATAAGTGATATCGTAGTAGCCCAGTGATATAGACGCTGACTTTCAATGTAATTTCAATCTGAAGGTAGCCGGTTAAAATACAGACGTAAAAGTTAAAATCATCGTGAGAAAACTGACATGTTCTAGATCCAAAACTTAACAGATATGTTACATCTAACCATCTAGATTGGGCAAATAGCAGTTTTGAAGCACATTTACTCATGCTTCTCGAGAGTAGGCTTGTATTTTTACAAGCGAGGCATTGTAGACTGGCATAAGCAAGTTCATACAAGGAACGTAATTTGTAGGAAACTAGTATTTTTTTTTTCAGCTGACATTCTGAGGTGAGTACTCCGTCATTTATATACCGATTTGGAAATTATTTTCTTTATGACGTGATAACGTCTTATAAATCGATGAACGCCGGTTGTACGCACAAAAAAGCATACTCACGTTCACGTTGTCACGTTCTGCCTGAGCTGAGCGTGCAAGCGAAAGCGCGGAACAAGCGATAGAGAGGCACGATCGGCCTAAGTTATCACGTAAATATCGTCCGCAAACCGACTTTACAGACCACCAATTTTTTTTAAGGTTGCTATAAAAACAGCAAAAAGACTCCGGTCTTCCCCAAGTATGAAAAGACCCAAGTCTAATCGCGTTGCGCCCGTCACTCTGAGACGGATTCGTATAAAGTATCGACTCTTGTGCCTGTAAATTCTTCTAAAATTATTTTTACGTAACTCTTAAGACAACAAAATGTGGAGACAGCTCACCTGATGTTAAGTGGTTACCACCACCAATAAAATCGACTCTACTACCTTAGTAGGAGAAGATCCATGTTGTATCACGTTGCTCTGGACGGAGATATGCGTCACAATCGCATGTAATTTTTAAATAGAAGAATGTTTTTTTTTTATATTAAGTTGCACTTAGAAATTAAGTAAACTTATGTATGAGAGATTCAAAGCGAACCTAAGCCAGTCTAGCCATGGACGTAGTGAGATCCAGACTTGATTTCATACATTTTTTTTAAAACCAATCTTAACTTGGATTAGCTCTGGAATTACTATCATTTTATTTTGATATTTGTTGAAAAAAAGCAAATTAAAACATAAAAGCTAATCAAATATTCATACCTCTGATTGGTTTAACATAATCAATGAAAAAGACACAAATTTTATATAGGAGACTTTGCCCTATTAGACCTTAGGTACGTAGGTACATCGGGGCACAATACTGATACAATTAAAATTAATGTAGTAACCAACAGAATCAGACAACGCAAAGTGTTTGTCTTTACACTATTGTTGTCTGGTGTATGTAGCCGAGCCTTTGCTTAACTTTGTGAAGAACGGAATAACGAATAACGAACTGCGTCTTGTCACGAGCTTCGTTTATGATTTTAATGTAAAATAACGAGCAGGCCCACCTGATGGTAAGTGGTTAACATCACCCATAAAAAATAGCAATACGACTCAGGTCAACCGAAGTATGAGAAGACAGTCGCACTGTCACTCTGAGATGGGGATGTAGCGTCTTATGCAATCATATTTTCACCACGAATGAAACACTGCTTGCTGGATAACTGATGTGGTGACAGATATCCTCGGACGAACTTGCCAAATTAAATGTTCTACTGCTACTCTGGGTTCCTCCTTTCGCACCCTTTCGGTCTCGTGTTGGGACTATGGCACTCACCCACAGACGCGAGCAACATGGACAACCAAAAGTTTCGCGTCTTTGTGTGCGTACGCCATTTTCGTCCGAAGTACGCCCTCTGTACCTGTTTTCTTTGTGGCCGTATTCTTTGTTTATTAGTAACTTCTACTATGTTATACTCCACTGGTTTAATAGTCAAAGGTTCAGACTTATTCTAAAGGACCGCTTCGAAGTAGCTCAGAACGTAAGCCTGAGTTTTGTTGTATGAAAAGAAAATGAAATGTTGCCTATTCAGGAGAGCTGAAAAGGTCTGCCTTTCATGGCTTTGCTTGTTTTAGGGTCCTTTATTGTTGGCGTATGTCTGCTTTAGAATTTATGAGATTCTCAAAGCAGTAGAACTTGTGCCGATTTTCACAGTGGAAAGTGGTATCATACCTTTTATTCTGCCGCCAAGCAGTAATGATGTCGGGGCGACAGGCACACTTGTGGTGTGTCTGTCCTAGGGCTTAAGCCTTCAGATCCAACACTAAGGTATGGTAAGACCTAAGACGGAAAGATCAACACTATATTTACAACTAGCTACTACGCATGACTTCTTACGCGTGGAGTATAACTATCTGCCAGTGAAAGACCAGTCAAAATCGGTCCAAACATTTAGGGGATTACAGAGAACACCGGACCAAACAGACAGACAAAAAACCGTCAAGTGCATGTAGGAAAAAGCTGTTATTTTGTCATTACAAACAATATATCCGTATAGGTTGCTGCTATTGCAATTTCAGTCATGCTGGTCAGCATAAAATTTATCAGCTACCTATAATAGTAGCTCGTAACCCAAGCCATTATCATAAGCAATAATATCCTGGCGAATGACCAGCAAGACCCGTTCATCTAAATTTCATGAGCCCACGTGCGTCTTAATGGCATCGCCGACGGCCGCAGTCAAAATTCATACACAATTCATACATACCTGTATGAATAGATATTACACCTATATAATCCCAAAGACGCTGTGACTAAGTATTAATTGAATTAAGTCTTTTTAAACCTGACTTTGAGTCAGAGAACTTGTAAATTGGTTTACTTCCTAGCTAGTCTTCCGTATCAGCCTCTAATGTTCCCACTGCTGGGACACTGGCCTACTCTAGATAGTTGAGAGTGAATGGGCTTTGATCTACCACGAGAGCTCAATAGGGATTGGTAGATGTCACATGTCTCCGAATTTTTAGTTCGTAGTGTCACTCTCACAATGAAGACGAATCTAACGATACCTAATCAAAAATCCATTGAGCAGTTTACGCTACAGAGCGTGCCAAAGAAATATGCATACATACACGCGAAAACCATAAGCTTCTTTCTGGCGCAGTCGGGTAAATTATATGGGTAATTGCTCTGATACTGATCTATACATTTAAAATAAAGATTTAATATATAACACAAGTGCGATAAATAATTTGAATTTAAATATGAATTAATAATGTATGAACTCGGGACTCGTCACCCCGAAGGCGGGTTACTGTGCACTACACCACTGAGCCGCCGGAGTTAAGTGGTTATATCGGCACCGCCCCGAGCCAGGCGTCGGGATAGGGACTATTAGTTTTGTAATTCTTCGTTTAACATAACTTTAGTAATTCCCATGTTTTCCCAAGCTGCGAAGTTCGCAAATTTCCACTTCGCTGACCTTTCGACATAAAGTAATCGTCCTTTTAGACAAACCTTCGATACGGTCCAAAGATCTGAGGGTTTAATTTCAGTGGAGGCCTAGCTTTTACATTATCAAGTTATCGGATATTAAATTGGAATCTACAATACGCTTTTTTAAATTTTTTTACTAGTTGTGCCCCGCGGTTTCACCCGCTGTTTCCGGGAACAAAAGTAGCCTATATGTTAATTCAGGATACAAGCTATCCTGGTACTAAATATCATCCGAATCCGTTGAACCGTTTGAGCGTAACGGTGGTACAAATATACACACACATATACATCCACACATTTTGGGATGCTTCTTTATACCACCAAGGGGGCACATGTAGGGACTCAAAAAGTATTCACCTATGGGCGTGAGCAACACAGACCCCCTAAAACAACATGGACCCCGTTTAATAATTAATCGGTTCAAAAGCAATTTTTGCTGCGTATTACAGAATTTTCCAAAGACTAATGCTAGCCGATATCATGCCCGCATTGCACAATGCCAACTAAAGCGGCCAATTACCTTCAAATAGCAATCTTACTCCTTTGGGATAGAATCTAGAGTAAGAGGTAGAGTAACGTGGGAGAGACTACGCAAACTTTTCAGGGATTTTAGAGGATTATTTTCGGTTCGGTAATTGTCTGTCGATGTTCGTTTAATGTTTTTCTATGTAAGAGGTCGGTGATTTAAAAGGCCAATCACTTGTGTAAAGGAAGATTTTTAGTAATGAAAAATCTCCTTGATTTTGCGTTTCAAAGAATTCGGGTCGGAGGTTTTTGGGGGCCCGTGTTACTCGCGTCCGTAGGTGAACCCTCAGAATCCTTAAGCAACCTTAAGTAGCAATAGAAATTGCCAAGTTCATCCGAAGTAGTACTGCTACCACGTATGGTGATCCGCCGCCAAGCAAAAGTGCACTCGAAATACGGTGTTCTGTTGGAATCGTGTGGGTGCCGGTGAAATTACGGGCGCATGAGAAATATAAAATACATCAGGCGTGGTGGCAGTACTTCTTCAAACGAACTTGACACAAGTTCCACTGTAACTATAGGTTGCTCTTTTTGCACCATCCAGAGGACAAGGATTTAAGGATTTTAAAGATACTCTCCTACGGACGAGGGCAACTTGGCCTCCCATTGCTGATTCACGGTGCATAATTGTATGAACTTCAAACTAAAGTTCTGAAAGTCGACGCAAAAGTCAGCACGTCAGATACACTAGGCAAGAGTTCACGTTAGATTTACCGAAATGCCGAAACGAATGTGAGTTTCATTGAATTTGCAGCTGATGCGATAAAGTTCAATTTCGGTTCGACGCTATTTGTGTGCATTTGAGTGGCCATGGCATCATTTTATGGAATAAGCGCGATTCGGAGCATTAGCATGATTCAGAGCAACGCAATTCGGGGAATTGACGTGATTCAGGGTATTAGCGTAATTCAGGGTATTAGCGTGATTCTTTACATTTATTTTTAATAATTTGGTACATTAGGGAACACTCTGTCAAAAGACATATTAGCGTGATTCAGAGCATATTAGCGCGATTCAGGGCATTAGCGTGATTCAAAGGATATTAGCACAATTCATGACATTACTGCAGTTCAGGGTATTAGCGTGATTCAGGGTATTAGCGTGGTTTAGCGCTATTCAGGGTATTAACACTGTTCAGAACATTAGCTTGTTTCAGAGTATATTAGCGCGGTTCATGCCATTATTGCAGTTCAGGGCATTAGTGCGACTCATGACCTTCGGTGATTTAAGATACTGTTCCATCAAGTACAATTACTTCAAACCCTCAAAAACTCGTTGGTTGGTTACAATATTACGGCTCTGTGGCCTAGTTGGCAGTTTCTTTTTACGTGAATAAGTGACGGAACGAACTGAGCACCCACCTGACCCCTGAGGCAGTACCTCTCCGGCCAAACTTGGCACAAGTTCTATTGCTACTTTTGGTTGCTTCTTTAGCATCACCCAGGGGTACGTGTAAGGAATCAAAGGGTACACACCTAAGGACGTGAGCAACTGGACCCCCAAAAGGGTCTTAGAAGCATCCCAGGGTCTGTCTAACCTTTTAAAAAAGTTAAAAGTAAAAGTTTATAAGGGTAAACTTTTTTTGATGAGCATAAATCTATCTATGTCTGCACATATATTTGCAGTGCAGTGCCTAGGGGCAAGAGCGTATAAAAATTTGTTTTTTTTATTTTTTATTATGTGTTTGACTGTCATTGTTCTTGGGGCCAGACGAAATAAACCAACTTTCCCCTACTACGCCAAGGGGGACAGATAAGTTAAGGAGTGTATTCCAGTTTGTTTATCGTTTGATGGCCCACATGGTGAGGGATGAGTTATCTGTTGTGCACCCTTATTTAGTTCTAGCCTTACCACTAAATTTCCTTTACTGGTCGACTTCAAAACGAAGAGATTCTCAATTTGTCTGTATGTTTCTTTTTATATTAGTAAAGCTAGATATCTACCGTGAACTGATATTGAAAAATTAACCTCCAAGATGGTCCTAATAATAAAAGCACCTCTAAGGGCAAAAAATAGGAGATAAAAATAATTAATTTAATTATAAAAAAATTATGTATAAAGCCTCTTTTTTTTTTTAAATTGTCGTTTATCTTATATGGCTTAAACTACGACGAAAAATACTCAGATTTCTAAGAAATAAACAGATCGTTCAGAAATTAGCAACAGAATGGATTACGAGTCATTAGTGTGGTACTTATCAATTAGTTTCACTTAACTTCTCCAAGGAGTTTCTTGTTTATTCTCCCCTAAGATTGGTTAGTTACGTTTGGACAGGTGTAAACCTATCAATAACAGGTAAAAACTTGAAACTGACTGTAATATACTCGTATATTATCACATTAAGACACACCTGTGTGTATAGTTATAAGAAGTTCCTGTTACACATTATATGCGTACGAATATATAATATATTTGTGGGTGTAAATGTTGCCATATTTAAGCAATAATAGGTTTACGAATCGTGTTTTGTGTTATAAATACAATACCCTATGGCTTGAATGAAGAAAAATGTTATAGACAAATTTTCATGCTACGCTTGCAAGATTTCACATCTCACATCAATGTATGTTTTATTTGTAAAACGTAAAACTTTTTTTTAAAGAAAATGTTATGAAATCTCAGTTGGAATAAACAAGAAAGTTTCATTATTCAAAGACCGAAAAGTTTGTGGGATCATAATATTTTTGAAGGCTTCCTCGCCAAAGAATTACGGAATTTTCAGACGTAATAAGTTCTGGGAAGTTTAAAGACAACCCGTAGGAACCTAATTTGAATAAGTGGGGGGAAGTTGAGTATGTTATTGAGAAGGGTATTCATTATTCCAATTTTGTATGTAAGTAAACTCTGAAGATAAGGTTTTCATAAAACATGTTATGTATAAACTTTCACGATATTAGCATTTTGATGATGATTAGGCCACAACCACACGCGGTAGCTATAACAATATTAATTCATAAATTATTTATTTACCTTAATATCACGGAGACAATCGTAGGTATTTTAAAGTTTATTTTTTTTATTTTCGGATAAGTGCCTACTGCCACACCTGGCTATCTGGTGTAAGGGTGTGGGTTCTCGTAAAATTACAGGCCCGTCTTAGTCATGGCGCAGTGTGATGTGACTTGAGTCTTCTAATACTTGGGCAGAGGAGTCGCTTTGCTTTTGTTTATGGCCGTAGTAACCACATTAGATTATCTGTCAGCTCTTCCGTAACTTTAAACACAAAAAGATGGGTATTATTATAGATAAATAATAAAGTTTTAATTGGAATGTGTTGGTTTTAATACAAACCTCACAGAACAAAAGAATTTCGCAACGAAAATTATTATAGCAGAACAAACACAAGAAGCGAAATTATAAATCGATTAATCAAACAATTGTCGAAACATTGTTGGAATGTTGCGAACGGCGCGGGCGGCGCGCTCGTTTCAAAGTCAATATAATTAGTCAGTTTTTAATTGCCCGCCCGAAGTTCAGATAAAGGCTTATCCAGACGCACGAATGTAGGAAACATACTAGAGACCGTGGTCAACGTTCGCAAACTTTTCATGAGGCTGAATGATTAGTTTGTAATTTTTTTTTGTGGTAGCTTTGGTCAGTAATCGCTTTTTTGTATGAGAGCCCCTTTTAAATATATATTGTATTTTATTCTGTTGTTTAGTATTTTTTGCCAAAGCGGAAGTTGACAGACGGACAGACAAATAGAAAGACAGACAGACAGTCCGTCTGTCTGTCTGTCAGCGGAGTCTTCGTAATAGGGTCCCGTTTTACCTTTTGGGTACGGAAGCTTAAAAATTTTTGCTTTGGTTGAAGACCAACCAATGAGTGACTTGCAAGCACTACCACTACCAAATACGCTACGAAGTTTTTGATATTTAAAAATAAATTATGTGAAAACGTAATCAAAACGGCAAAACAAAAATACAACAACGTTAACACACTCACACCTCTGCACTAGGATTCTCTGTGTCGCAGATGGCATGGACAAACACAGAAACACAAGACAAACACCCAAGACCCGAGAACAAACTTTATGCTCACCACACAAAGTGTGCCCCGGCCGGGAATCGAACCCCTCGCTTCGAAGGCAGGGTTAAGCTGGCCAACTAAGCCACGGAGTCGTCAAAACATTATAATCACTGATATTATTGTTTCAAAGGCAATTTTAACTGCCTATTCGAAGTTCGCACAAAGGAATATTCTAGACGCGATGCTTTCAGAACAAACTTCTTCAAACTACAAACTTTAAAATATAATCAAGACTGGATATTTGATAAAATCAAACTTTGACTTTATATGGCGATTATTTTTAGAAATAATGAAAAAATATGCAGTAAAAATTGTGCCAAATTTATGCGGCGTAATCCTGTCACCGCACTTGGTAATCCACATACAGCCAAGCAGCGGTACACACACATTGCTGTAGGCCGGTGGAAGGGTGTGGGCGCCGGTGAAATAACAGGTGCATGAGACGTAGCATCCCCGTCTCGGGTGCGGGGCACAATCGAATTTCTTTTATTATGGGCGGTGGTAACCACTTACCATCAGGTGGGCCTTCAGCTCGTCTCGTCAATTTAGTAGTATAAAAAAAATACATATAAATATATAGCACCTCCTAATACCGTACCTATAATCACGCATATAAATAAATTCCTTTTCTGATTCCAACCATGCTGCAAGAAAGAGAGAAAAATATTTTATTTGTGACACCAGGCTGACAATTTGAAAAAACATAATAATGATAATAAACAAAAAAATAAAACAAAAGTTAAACCCAGTCACCAAACTCTGACTCAGCATAATGTTGATTGACAAGCAATCAACGCTGGTCTTGCGTCCGAACCCCCCCGTGGGTTTCCGCCTTGTCGGGGCGGGGGGGCTTAGTAACCGTGGCCTGGTCCCCCACGGTGAAGCTAAGAGGAACCCGGGAGGGCCGCTCCTTTAGGGTTTGCCTCTAAGCCGAATAGGAGCGGCACAGTAGGTGGCGGTGCCTTATGGGGGGCACCGCAACTGAGGCGGGCTGCGGTGCTGTATGGGCAGCTCCGCAGCTGAAGGTTAGGGGCCGCGGCGGGAGAGGAGTGCCGGTATTACGGTGTGCCGCTCTCCCTACCTTCCGCGGCCACGGCGGGGTCGCCACCGCTAGATGGCGGACGCGGTGGGGCCGCAGGGGAAGAGGAGTGTCTGTATTGCGAGGCGCCGCTCTCCCTATCCTCTGCGGCCGTAGTGGTAGGCGACGGGACCACAGACCTGACCCGTCGCATGGGGACCTAGGGCGTCTGACACGGGGTAGTCTGACGTCCTATCGCTGGCATGGTCCCCGAGGTGGTTGCGACGCGCCTCGTGTCCTGGCGTGTCGTGGCGAGGGAGGATGGCATACATTGCCATCCCATGGAGGGTCCGGAAACGGACAGCTGCGGCGGGATCGCGGATGTGTGTTACAACGTTCCCGTGTTCCCGCCACTAAGCGGCAGAGGAGGACATCGTGGAGTTTTAGTGGGTAGTCCCACATAACCGCTCTGTTTCCCCGTGGCAGGGCGGTATGCTAAGACATTTCTCCACGAAAAAAAAAAAAAAAAAAATGGTCTTACGTCCGAAGCTAGCCGGGTAATAAGTAGTGGTTAGAATGTGTTATGTTTAAAAAGTCCTTTACTCTAGCCTGCCGACTCGTGTGAGTTAACCCGTTGTTTTCGACAGGTCCAACTTTCCCTCGCTCACTTGCTACGTTTTCAGGAGTTTACCATATGTCGTATAACATTCGCTTAGCTACGAGTGTTTGTATCGGTGTTAAATGAAAGCTCCAAAATTATTTAGTGACCCAGATTATTAAATCATAGTGCACCTTTCACCCTCAATTGTCGAGAGTAGGCCGGTGTCCCTGCAGTGGGAACATTAGAGGCTGGTACGGTACGGCAGCTTGCACTCTCTATGCTTGTTATGTGATTATTTTTATTAAGAAAAGCATATTCCGAACTGATAAAATGATAAACAAGATAAGTGCCTTGTGTACACAGGGATTTAAATAAATAAAAAATATTTTATTGTATAATTTTTTTTATGTGTATTAAATATTTTAATGAAATGATCAATGACTTGTAAGTAATTTTACCAATAAAATATCGGATGAACAAACACAGAAACAAAAGACACCCAAGACCCGAGAACAAACTTCATGCCCCGGCCGGGAATCGAACCCTGGACCACTCGCTACGAAGGCCAACTACCAACTAAGCCACGGAGTCGTCTAAAATTTTGCACAAGTTATTCAAACTGTTATAACAGTTTCAATGAATCCATGGATCAGCAGAGCGACAGTACGCGGCACGTGATTATGCAGAGGTGGAGGACCTCGGCTCTAAAGCGTGCGCTGATTACTAACGGAACCAGGCAAGCTCCTGCCACAATACCAAGAACTAAAGGCTTCGTCGGATTGCGTCAAGTTATATAACTTCTAGTTTAAGATGAAACGGCATATATCAATTTTGATTCGGACAGGTTTAGGATATAAAAATCGAAAAACAACCTTCAATACTTTTATAGTAACAAAATAGGCATACTTGGATGACATGTTTTTTTCAGTTACTTTAATTTAACCACCAAACTATAAAACCCGTTTTAATATAAATTCTTTGGGACCAATTTAAAAGCCTTTCCTTTTGAAATAAAACAAAATAATTTTTCATATGGCAAAGATTATATTTTTTTCCAAAAAATCTTAAAATCTTATATATTTTAACCGACTGCTAAAATAGCAAAGTTGTTTTTAAATTTATTTTGGTAGGCAGGTAAATTTGATTTATTATGTACTAGGTGCGCTCCGCGGTGCTACTTCCGGTTTTCCGACATCAAAAGTAACTTACGTGTTAATCCAGTGTATAAGCTATCCTGATAGCAAATTTCATCCAAAGCCGTTGAACAGTTTGAGCGTGAAGAAGTTACACTTACACACACAGAGAGAGACACAGATGCATACAAACTTTCGGCTTTATAATATAACTAGCAGTCCGTCCCGGCTTCGCACGGGGTAGTGACATAACTACAATAGTTGGACATATGCTACCGCAGAGTTTTTTGTAGACATTATGATGTTCTTCAATATTGTTGTATATTATTTTGTTCTATCGCTAATAGTTTCGGCAGCGCATTCGACGAAAGACATTTTAAGACTCATTTTTCTACACCTTTGGTTACATTGTTCAAATTTTACCAAGGATCCCTAATTTTTTTCAAAATGAAATGTAGCCTATGTCAAATTGGAAGAATGTAGCATTCGATTGGTGAAAGAATTTTTTAAATCGACCCATTACTTTTTGAGCCTATTCATTACAAACATACAAAAATAGGTACAAATCTTTCCTCTTTATAATATTAGTGTAGATAATAATAAAGTCTGATTTGTAAGTCTAACTCGACCCCCAATCTCTTATACGAGACAAGATTTTAAAATTAACAATAACAATAAGATAATTACGTAATTAACTTAACTTACGTAATTAATTAACGGAAGAAAATTACAGGCCACATCGTTCTTTAAGATCTCATTATCACTGTGCCCTCAAACTTTTATAAAAGAAACCCAGGTTGTAATAACTTTATAGGTAGACAAGTAAATCAGCCACAACTAGCAAAGATGATAAATATATGTTATCAATAAGAAATGTAGATAGCCACAAATGCTGTACTTGCATATAAATAAAAAATCAACAGTAACTTGGAAATATTTTTAATCAATCAGCGATAACCTTTTGACTTGATTAATCCATTGCTTGATTAAAATAAAGCGGCCATTAAATAAAAAAAAGATCACGAGTCATTGCAATAGAATAATCAAAATTATTCTAGGACTGTATAAAGCTGTTATTGTATATTATCTTGCTTATTCATTGACCACCAGTGACCCGCCCCGGCTTCGCACGGTAAAGCACAAGTGTCGTATCAGAAACTACCCGAGCGAAGCCGGCGTGAGATGCTAGTACTACATAGTCAATTTTGCTGTTGTTTACGGGTGGTAGTAACTACTTAAGGTCACTGTAGTTACATTATTTTTTTTTCTTCTTTCGTGTCAGTAAGTGGCCAACTTTGAGGTTCTTCAACCGGAGGCCTTCAGCTTGTCTTAACGACTTGTATAGCCGGGACTGATATCAAAATGGTTACCCATCCAACTTCTGACGGGCCGATAGTTGCGTAACTTATACGAGTATGATCTGTGAGGAACAGCTAAGCAAGTTAAGCCACGAGCGTTTCGCTTTTGTATCGAGAAGAGCAAAAATCTTTCTCAAGTTTATATTGTTACGAGTATTACAACTAATTTCACGCATGCCAAACGAACTTTGGATCAAATTTGAAATCTAACTTACCACGGTTTGACCTTCGAGGAAAATTGATCAATTGAAAATCTAACGCAAGACCCAATTAGGAGCCGTCTCGATAGTTCCAATACCTGAAATACTGACTCATTTAGAATTCTCTTTGAGCCATACACGAGGCATAAAGGTCTAGCGCAGACGGCCGATTAAAATCGGTAACCGATTCTACTATACTACTTGTTCTAAACATGAAGTCTACATTTCAGTGCTTTAACTCTTAAATTTTGCTACTGGCGACAAAATCAGAGACGCTCATATTTTTTTTTTTTACTTGCAAATTTGACGGGACGAGATGTTGAGTGATTACCTCTGCATAACAACAGCAATACAACTTAGGTCCTCCCCAACCGAAGTATAAGAACACCCAAGTCGCTGCCCCTTGAGCTTGTTATTCGAGACGGGGATGTTACATATTATTCGTATGTGATGCGCATTTCACTAGCAACCTTCCAACGAAATGCGAGTGCCACTACTTGGTGTCAGATTACCAGGTTGGAGGGAAAACTTCTCAGGGCGTACTTTGCACAAGTTCTACTGCTACTTTTTGTTGCTCCTCTAGCACCTACGGATACGAGCAACTGGACCCCCAAAGATCTATACTTTTATATCTTGTGATATTTCTGTCAACTGTTTCTACTTTGTGTAACAGACAATTGTTGAGTCAACTTTAATTAGTCGTCTGCAATGGGTTTAAATCTAAATTTGTCATTAAACCACCACCAATCAAAGACGACTGAAACTCATTTATTCCTTTAGATCTCGAGCATCGTTTGGACACGTCAAAATTTACACACACAAGTAAACGTATTCGTGAGCATATAACGTGTCACTGGAGCTTCTTAGGCAAATATATGCACACAGATATGTCAAATTACAGTCTGTTTTCATGTTTTAACTAGTGTTATTGTTAACTTTACGACTAGTATAGTATAATTATATCTGTGCTTTACGTCTGTTCTTACTCTAACTGATCAAAGGCTCAGTTTTTACCCGACTGGGCTAGAAGGAAGGTTATTTTTCGCGTGTTTGTTATTGTTAGAGTTATTTCTATTTCACGCTATGTAACCTTGATGCTTGATGGATTTTTGCTTGAGAGGTGACACTGGCTGTATCAAAATTAAAATGACCAATTTTTGGCGCCATTATGGTGACTTCAAAAAAATATGATAGTTAGTCTACATACTACATATAATTTATATTGACTTCTTATTCTGTCTTGTAAGTGGACAACACTAGTGTCAGAGTTTGCTGCCCGAAGGCCCCAAACATATCTTTACGACTAGCCAAGACCGATAGAGCTCAGAGTTGTTTAACTAAGATGATCTTTAAAGGTAAGCTTCAATAATGACTGGCATAGTTAGTAAAAACATTAGTCACGTTAAAAAAAATAATTTTGCAAACTCATGTCGGAAACCATGAGTTTGCTAAATTATTTTTTTTGTCATGTCGCTATATCTGCGCGTGTTCCCGCCTGTCCACTTCGAGTCCTCGTCCTTGGACCAGAAAACATTCTTTTCGAAGGGCATGAGCAAGCTCTTGCTAAGTAACCCACGGTACCATTAAGGAAAATAGAAGAGAAATTGCTGCAGTATTCGAATTGTAGGTGCTTCCATTAATAGCCGCTTTATCGCTGTGCGAACTATACGTATCTTAAAATTAAAGAAAATTATTCCTTAGAATTCTTAAATTATTATATAATAGTGGATCCTGTAATAGTTATAATTTACAAAAACACAATTAAAAAGATCATATAAATCATAAAATTGATGTCAAAAAATATTTAATTTTAAATAAAATTACCAAAACAGATGCCGCGAATGGAAAAAAATTAAAAATGGTAAACTTATTTTTGAACAAATACGCGCACGCAAACGCGAGCTTAATCAATAATCCTCACATAATTGGTGAGTTTCATACTGGTATTATTTTGGCTAAAATACTTCCAGAAGCTTAAAAATAATTGGAATGAATATATCATTCCAATTATTATATTTGGTAAGCTTCTTCTAGTAATTATTTCTGTGTACTAACGAAAATACTAAGAATTAGTTACAAAGCATTCACATAATAAGTTTGTTGTTATATAATTATTTCCAGAATATATTCGCTTCTATAAACTTTTACGTCCTGTTTTTAAGGAACTGGGCTTTTTATTTCCTATCGATGGGACAAATGACCCTTGAGATATTTCATTGAACTCCAAAGCCCAAGCCTTTTCAGACTTACGAATTTCGGGTCATCGATCGTGGCTCGAATGTTCTATAAAAACCTTCGGGATATGAAGTGCTTTATTTCCAACCAGGTTATTATCGAACTCCCTAATGAAGCTTGAGATTCGGGTAAGAAATCTGGTTTTATTGTACTACGATCACGGTAGTTTATGCTCCTTCGCCTGATTGGTATTAAATCTGCCTTCGAAGTGACGGGTTCTGGGTTGGATTTCCAGTCGAAGCAAACTTTGAGTGATACAATTTTTTTTATGTAAGCAAAGTTACGGCTCGTGCTGAAGATCCACCTGATGGTAAGTGGTTACCTCCGCCCATAACAGTAGCAATACGATTTAGGTCCTCCTCAATCGTAGTAAAAGAAGACCCAGTTCGAACACGGTTGCGCCCGTCACCCTAGACTGGGTTGTAACGTATTTATTTTTTTATTTTTTATTTAGTGACAGAACGAGCTTAGGGTAAACATGCTGGACCCCCACCCATGACAGTAATGCGACTTAGTATAAGATTTGGATATTACACTGAGTTGCATTCATCCTGCTGCGTCCATCACCCGAGACGGGGATGAATCTTCTCATGCGCCTGAACATCGTTTTTTTCCTTTAATCGTGTTTTATGGGTATATACGAATTAGGCATTGATTAACACAATAATTACATTGTTACTATTGGATGTGAGCCGAAAATATAAATACTTCTATAACGTCACATTGGGCCATCTATTACCAATCAAGTACCACAAAAATGTACTAGATGGCGCTGTATAAAATTGCCAGCATAATAAAAAAACAACAACAAAAAGTTTTTATAAGAAATACAATTATACAGGTAAACTTAAATAGCAAAACCCTATCGAAACACAAAATTTCATCCGAACCGTTAGAGCCGTTTCAGAGATACGCGAAATAAATATATAAATAAAAATATATACAAGAATTGCTCGTTTAAAGTAATAAGATGTTAATAAGATAGGTACGATCCGCCTCACTGAACTTTAGGTACCGCATTCAAACTTCAAACAATAGACTGTCTGCAACGCACTTAAGCATGCAAACATCATCTCGAGATGAAATTGAGTAGTTTCCGCGGAGCTCTCGGCCATACCAATTTATAGTTACTGCTTACTGATTTGGATATATACAGTAGTCATAATAGCAAGGTAGTCAACGACTTGGCACATTTTGAGGGTTCTGTACCTCAAAAGGAAAAATAACGCTTATTGGGTCATTTTTGATTACGTTGTCCGTCTGTCAGTACCCTTTTTTGATCGCGTCGAGGTATCAAGTTACAACTAATATCAAATACTTAAGTTTGCAATTCGATATGAAAATAGTAAATTTGTAGCGACTTCACAAAAAAATTCGTGCATTCAAGTTATACGTGTCGACTCGCACTTAGACGGTTTTTTTAACCTCATCTATTCGAAAAATTACGTTTATTTCTTCATTAAATGTAAACGAAATAGGTATTTTCTCTCTTTCATAATGTATCGAACAAAATTTTCCATATGAAACTTTCATATGAAAAATTTTGCAATTTTCGATACTAGTATGAAGACAAATTTTTTTTTTCCTATTCACCCGACTGCGCCAAAAGAAGGGTTATGTTTTTCGAGTGTATGTATATTTCTTAAGCAATCTAAAAATATAGCGGTTGTCAAAATCTACATTGACGCGTGCTAAGCCGCGGGCAAAATCTAGTATTCTATAAAACCGTATCGCAAAACAGTAGTGATTCCCTTCATATGATTCACAATCTTATTTCGGTCTGCTAATTCCAAAACTACCAGAAACAAACATCGCTTCCTATTGAAATGAACTTTAGTAACATTTGAAGCAAGCCGAAACTTGCAAAAGCTATGCTGAAATGATACACGTTTCGTTCAACTTTACTGATTTCACGTCAGATAGGAAATATATTGTAGTTTTGTGTTTACTGCTAAAATAACCGCCTGAAACAATGTACCATTTAAAAAAAATGCATGTTGTTTCGATAAAAGCCACACAAAATGGCATGTTGAAAATATTCGTGCAACGTTTAAAAATATGATGATTCTAGATAAAATCTAATTTGGCACAGTGTTTTTATAGAAACCAACTTTTGAATCTCGTGATAAAGGTGGAAACTTAGTTGCTTAAGCAAACTACGGGTATCCATGGCTTGAACGCCATTTTCTCCGAAGGGTAGGCAGAGCCTTAATGGGCTACTTTGGCGACTATATTCGGAAAAAGACGACTTCTCATTGCTGCAATTGTTTTCCACGAAGTATTACTTACACATAATATATTATTTGACTCAAAGCTAGCTTGGTGGTAGCTATGTCTTTTGCTCTATAGGACATAAGTTCGATTCCCATCCAAGATAAACATGTGTGACGAACATAAATCTTTGTTCTGTCTCTGTATGTTTTTTTTATTGTTTGCCAACAGTTTCCACATGCATAATTAAGGCAATAAACTATTCACTTAAAATTAACTACATGAATAAACTAATTAAAGAAAAACAGAGCTATGTTATTAAGCTATGGATTAATAAATTTATTTACAAAAACTGCACTATATAGTTAGTGTGAATATAAGACGGCTCCGTGGCTTAGTTAGTAGCCCTGCCTTCGAAGCTAGGGGTCCCGGGTTCAAATCCCAGCCTGGGCACACTTTGTATGGTGAGCATGAAGTTTTTTCTCGGGTCCTGGGTGTTTGTCTTGTATTTCTGTATTTGTCCATGCCATCTGCGACACACGAAATCCTAGTGCAGAGGTAAGAGTGTGTTAACGTTGTTTTATACGAAAATTCTTATTTTATATATTTACTAGTTGCGCCCCGCCGTTTTACCGGCGTAATTCCCGTATTCATGGGATTACGGATATTAAATATAGCCTATATTACTTATTGATAATGTAGCTTCCATTTGTGAAAGGATATTTTAAATCGGTTCAGTGGTTGAGGCGTGAAACAAACAAACAATAAACTCACTTTTGCATTTATAATATTAGTTATGGTATATAGTCGGTAAGAAATCCATCAAAAAAATCTTTCCTGAAGATTTTCACCGTTGAAATAAAATTGAAAACCTGAGCACAAGCTTGTCCAGTATTAAACAGGACCCGCGAGAAGTCATTTAATCCGAATTATGGGTCTTGCATTTAAAGGCTCACGGTTATAAATACACTTTACACCACAATCTGTTACCCGACGTTTTGTACCCCCTTCGGACCTGAAACGGGCGCAAACGGGGTGAAAAGGGGTTGTAAAGGAGTTCACCCCATTCGAAGCCGGCTGCTAATGAGTGATAAATATTTATCGGTAGATGAAATAAACGGGTAATGACGTTTTTTTTGCTCAATTTTCTAAAAATAAACTTGTTTAATGAGCCACTGATAGGTTTATGTTAATAATTTTGGAAGTTTTTTTGATTGAAACATCTTGTAGATTAATTTATCATTAGGTATCATTTATTTAAAATGTGCTGCGAAGCAGTTGGCAGGGTATTTTATCAAACATGTTAGAGCGCCTGTTTCTTTATCTATTTAGATTTTGCATCCTTTGCATTTGCATCATCTTCATCATCTGTTAAAAAGATTTTTTTATTGGATACTATGTTGTTTGTTTTGATAACTTTACCCAGCATTTTGATTACAAAGTATGTCACGTGAACGATATAAAACGCCACACAATCACATAATATGGATGGATGACTGTAGGTAGATAAATAAAAAGCATTTGCCTCTGAATAGAGGCAAAAAAAAAAATGGATGGATGTTTTGAAACTGGATGTTAGTAATAATCCTTAAAAATGAATTGAAAGTTTGTGATGCGAAAAGAGACAGAGTAGCAGTAGAACTTCTGCCAGGTTCGTCTGCAGAACTACCACGACACCTGATACAAGTAATCTAGGGTGGCCTTCCGTATGCCCGTCTAGTATCGCTTGCTGAGAGTAAGCCTGCATTGGGAACAGGGAAGAAAACAATAGCTGTTGTGTATATTTTAAAGGGATGAGCTCGATACCTATCTCGTCTAAAGCACATAAACTGTGCTTAATATGCAAATGTCATGTTTTTACTGTCATGAAAGAATTGTTTTTTTTTTTTTATTATTACCTACGCCATCAAAACCTTCGGTACTTTCAATCAGTATCAGACTCATATTGAAAATACATTGCATAATGTTTTGCTTCAATTTCGAACCCATACGAAATTCAAAAGCTGAATATTCCACAAATATAGAAAAATTGAAATATATTTTCAGGGTATGAATAAAAAAACTGCGCCCAAAGGCTAATAAATGTAACGGCGCTCTGATCCTCACAGTCGAATTTCCAAATCGTAATGTGTTGCTAGCATCCGCCTTTTTATGCAGAACCGAAATTCTACACGAAAAGCCGGATACTATTTACGCCTCTCTCCGGCTTTTAGGTTAAGGCGTATATGTGACACTGACGTTTGGCGAGTTAAAATGCCGAATTGAAACCCTACTTTTCTACTTGGATAAAGTCTTAGCATAATTTTTATTATGAATATGTCAAGGCTTTTAAAATATAATACAATACAAATATAAAGCCTAAATAAAAAAAAAAACCCTTATACACTCATATCCCTGCACTAGAATTCCATACACACAAAATCACAAGGCAAACACCCAAAGCCCGATAACAAACTTCATGCTCACCACAAAGTGTGCCTTGGCCTTGGCAACTTTCCTAACCTGTTGCCAAGTTGCCTGGTTAACTTCAACGTTTCTTTACAATTTAATTTAATTTTAAAATAAACATTACGTTACGTACCGCCTTGCTCATGCATTAAAAAGTTGTTTGATGATAAACATAACGAAATTCTAAAGATATGGAGGCACTGACAGAAAAGCCGGGCCGTTTCATATAAATAAATAAATAAACATTTACACACTCATACCTCTGCACTAGGATTCCCTGTGTCGCAAATGGTATGGAAAAACATAGAAACACAAGACAAACACCCAAGACCCGAGAACAAGCTTCATGCTCACCACACAAAGTATGCCCCGGCCGGGAATCGAACCCGGGACCCCTCGCTTCGAAGACAGGGCTACTACCAACTAAGCCACGGAGCCGTCAATTAAATAATAGTGTGTCCGGCCATTTGTGTACACGGCGCATCCCTACATGCAGTAGATTACCTGAGGCTTTCATTCTCTTAACTCGTAACCCACCTGGTTTTACGTGGAAAATTATGGTATTAGCTGAGCTGGTCGGATAATGTTTAATCTAGATTAAATTCAACTGGTAAACTGTTTACTCTAGCTACCATTACGAAACATGACTCAAAGCCGAAACTTTGGATTCAGACTTGTGAAAATAAACCTAAATATGAAATATAAAGAATATAATAAAGTAATAGAATGACCAAAAATATTAAAAAAAAAAAAATATTGAGTGCTTGCTCTAATTTGGCTTCTATGATTATTATTCTATCCAAATATTGAAAGAAAATAACATGCTTTTGTTTTATGTAACGAAAGTGATACACCTGATGTAAAGTGGTTAAACAACAGCAAAACGACTCAGGGCCTTCCTTATTGAAAACGAGAAGGCCAAAGTCTTGCAGTGTTGTGCCCGTCGTAACGTTTCATGTGCCTCTTATTTCACCGACACCCACACATTTGTACCAGAACAACAATGCGAGTGCACCACCTTGGCAGCAGATTATCAGGTGTGATGGCAGTACTTCTCCGGATAAACTTCTATTGTACCTTCGGACATGAGCAACATGGACCCTCAAAAATTAACCTTTGTTTTCTGACATAAAAACTATTCTTCACAAAAGAGTAATTCATTAATCTTAAATCTCCAATTGACAGCTTATTTTGTACTCATCAATCACTGGCAAATTTTAATTGTTTTAATCAAGTCCACTTCAATATTGTTAGGACCTTAACCTAGCGACTTTCAGTTTGAAACGTAATGATCCATTTAAGTTGTACAAAGCGCTAAGCATATAATTTAACCAGCTATTTCATGTAACTTTATTCCGAATGGACGCTTCATTCAACCCTCGTGTAATTACTCTGGCTTTACCATTCAATAAAAGCTTTTAATTTTAGATTTAAAATGAAAAAATAAAAAGCGTTGCGTATGAGTCCAACTCGTACATATGTACTATTCCAAATTGCACTCGTACATAATGTACGATGTACGAGTCAATGTATGAATCCCCCACCAATTCCTTTTTTAAACGATTTCTAAAGAAGGAGGTTATCAGTTTGGTACTTTTTTCTTTTTTTAATGTGTCTCTCAGAACTCCGTAATTTATCAACAAATTTAGGTATTTTTGATTTGAAAGAATTATGCTTTCAGATTCAGAATTGTTTCCCGTATTTTTTTATCAAAATCGGTTCTATAGTTTGGTTGCTATATCAAAATAACAGGAAAATATATTTCCTTTAAATAAAAAAAAAAGTGTGACTTTTTTCTTCGCCCGTTATATACCGATTTGGATTTATCTTTTATGTAACTTTTCGCCATCAGAGCGAGAAAAAAAGAGTTGAAAGTATTGAATAAGTATTTTGTTTTTTGATGTATAAATCAGTCTCTTGTCAGTTCAGTTCAGTTTTTTTTGGTATTTTGAATCAGACAATTTGTTGACTCATACTCATACATTAAAAAACTTAGGAACCTTAAGACCTGGCTAAGTCTAAGTCAAAAATACAAGTTGTTCTCGAGATTCGCGTCGCATCAAAAAGCATCGCGGTGGAACTGTTGGATTTTTAGCTAAATAAGAACCCTTATGTTACCCATACAATGAGACGGTATCCATGAGGATATCCCTAGAGTAAAAAAGGTGTGTCGTGTGCTTGTTTTCGAACATTGCATTTAAAAGCCTTTGCGTGTATATTAAGGCTAATGAATTAGAATCAATGGACATCGATCATGCGTTGATGTAAATTACGTTCATGGTTCTCTATTTGCCGCCCATTGAATATGCTCATCAAATTTTCACGAATGAGCGATGTTTTCCATTTGTCAGCGAATCAGTCATCGGTGACGGCACTGATGACGTCTGCTAATTACCAAGTATAATGATGACCGCACGTTTGACGGGTCCAGTTGCTCGCGTCCGTAGGTGTGTACCCTTTGATTCCCTACACGTAACCCCTGGGTAGTGCTAAAGGAGCAACCAAAAGTAGCAGTAGAACTTGTACCAAGTTTGTCCGGAGAGGTACTACTACATCTGGAATCTGCCGCCAAGCAGTAGTGATTGCATTACTGTGTTCCGGTGGAAGGGTGTGGCTGCCGGTGAAATCACATGCGCATGAGACGTATCATCCCCGTCTCGGGTGATGGACGCAGCAGGATGAATGCGACTCAGTACAGATTTGGATCTCATACGGAGTCGCACCCATTACTGTTGTTATGGGCGAGGGTCACCACTTATCATCAGATGGGCCCTCAGCTCGTTCCGTCATCAATTCACATAAAAACAAAAACTATGTTCAGCACCAGGACAAACGCGCATTTCAACTGGTGATTTAAAAACAATAACGCTGACTCTCACATCCGCGCTGATGTTCCGGTGGGGAAATTACAGGTACATTAGGCGTTACATGCCTTCCAAAATGCAGTTTGGTTCTTCCATATTTCGGTAGGGGAGGGCCTGAGTCATATAACTGTGGTCTATGGGCGGTGGTAACCACTTAACATCAGGTGTTCCACCAGCTTGCTCTTCCTTCTATTATCTGGCTTGAGTTTTGAGATGTACTGGTTCGGTAACTCATAGGAGGTAACTCTTAACATCAGTTGGGCAGTCAATTTTGTCACATAAAAACAAATGCGACTTACGTTTTCTCATTGTCATACATGGGATTTAAGAGCGGTGGTAACCATATAACATCAGCTAGAATGATCTCTATCCAAGATTTTACAATCATGATAATAAATTTTATAAACTACTAGCGACCTGCCCCGGCTTCGCACGGTTAGTAAAGCATCAGTGTCGTATCATAAACTACCCGTGCGAAGCCGGGATGACATGCTAGTGTATTATACATATAAACCTTCCTCTTGAATCACTCTATCTATTGAAAAAAACCGCATCAAAATCCGTTGCGTAGTTTTAAAGATTTAAGCATACATAGGGACATAGGGACAGAGAAAGCGACTTTGTTTTATACTATGTAGTGAAGTTCTATATATGCTTGTTAACCAATGCATGTTGATTTCGTCACATCTGAGAAAGTTCCTCTCGTTCTTCATAAAACACTCCTAAGTAATAGATCAGACATCAGTACTCTGGCCACGTTCTTGAATATTATCCAAGAAAAATGAAAAGGCAGTTCAGGGAACTTATGATTTAGTTCATAAAAAATTGATATAGAACAGGATATGAGTACCTTTTGAAGAGCAGAGCGATGTTTTCATTACTAATACATTTATCGTTTCCCGTAATGGTACAAGGATATTATTGGTAACATTCTGGTTTCCAAATTGTGGACTCTTGTTGAGGAAATGCAATAGTGATGGCAGCATTTCTAGTAAACATGTAGGTATGCAAACCTTCATTATTCAATTTTTATTTTTTCATCGTGTATTTAGAATATTAAGCTAAGTTCTTTGAAACATTATATAATATCTTATTGAATTAGTAACTAGCCCGAGATGTGATTTATTGAAAGTCAATATTTTTACAATATTTTTCCATTTTTTTATTTACTTTTACGTATATACCTTTACAAAACAAACATCTACGTTCGTCACGAAGTACCAACTGTGCCTGACAACGTTCCCCGCGTCCATAAGAGAGTACCCTTAGAATCCCTTCACGTGCCTCCGGGTGGTGCAAAAAGACGAACCAAAAGTAGCAGTAGAACTTATGCCCCCAGAACTGGAATCTATCGCCAAGAAGTATCGCTCATTCTTACTGTGTTCCGGTGGAAGGATGTGGGTGCCGGTAAAATCACAGACTCACGAGACGTTCTATTCCCGTCTCGGGTGACTACATTAGGATGAATACAACTCAGTCTAAGATCCAAGTATTATTCTGAATTGCACTTGTCACGGGCGGGTTAACCACTTACTACCAAAATACTATGGCGAGCCTTCAGCTCGTTTTGTCACTTCCTCACATAAAAGGTTATCGCCTTTCACCACGCCCATAGCCTCAGCTCCAGAGTATATTTCAGCTCCTCAAGTTCAGAGTGAATATGAAACGAGAGTAATTCAATAAGAATATTTTATGACCTGGGACGTCGTGAGATGATCGCATCTCCCGCGCGCCGCACCCCTGTCTCCGTGTTTATTAACTTACCGAAATATAACACTTTGCCTGTGTCTCTTGAATAATACTTGTGAAGAGGCTACACATTTGTATTTTGAGAATATGCTGCAAACATCAGTGCGGATTTACTTTCGTAAAATATTTTTATTTCGTTATTTCAGTTTACTTCTGTTGGAATCTTTCTAGGAATTATAGACAACGAATTCTAGAATTGACCTCCCGAATACGGATTCCAAGATCCAAGGAGATCATCAATAGCGGTCTGGAGAGCCTTCCCCCCGGAACCACACGTTCAGGCAAAATATAATAGCAGTTTTTATTTTTCACTGAGTCGGTAGGTATTACTGTAGGTGAATATTTCAGGAAATAAATTAAAAAAATGATTATTGTATATGAAAACCTCTTGCCCATGACTAGTGTATTATACATTGTTTGATTTATTTTACTTCTAATTTGCTGCAATTTAAATCAGTATAAGGCACATAGTAAACAAGAAATTAATTGAAATACGTGATATAGGTATACACCAATTGTGGACCGATTTCAATCCTTAAACAAAGCTATGATGATTTAAACAAAGCGATGAAAGTACTAAGGACAGTTTTGAACGATTTAAAACAGTCCCATACTTTAAACTCTGTTGATAAGTGATACCATTACTCTGCATGAAACAAAGTGATCCTGAACCAAATAACCTAAGGGTCTCAGGTTGTTCTAGCACCAACTTTTTAATAAAGATAGAGACCGCTCTATATACTCCAGGTCAGTGCGTGCCAAATCCCACAATATAGATCTTTAAAGGAGGTGGACCGTGAAAGTGGAACGAAATTCGTGCCAAACGGACTTCATTGTTTCTAGACCGTTACATTATATACGAGGAGCTCTTAATAATGGTAATGGGTGGCGGTGACCATTTAACATGCCTAACATGACGTGAGCCATCAGACAGACATCACATCAAAAGATGAATACATAGTATCTGAACATTGCAAATAAATATATCTTTGAAGTGAATGTACGTTGATTTGATAAAATATTTTTGCTGCCTGCTGCCGGCCGGATGTGGTTTCAACCACTTTGATCTTCGCAAACCGTTATAAGTTAAAACGATATTACGAGGCCGTTCACGAGGCCTACCTTACTCAAAAACCAAAGATTGCGGCCAATCAAGTTTTCTTCGATATCGTATATCGTGTATTTGTTCATGTTTTTGTATAATATATGTTTATTTATATCAGTTGTTCTAACGGACTTAGATTTGAGCATACGTTCCATTGTCAACACAGCAGAGGTATAACCTCAAATTCAGGTGAAATTACATGAGCGTGACACATTTCATCACGTCTTAAAACGACGGGGCATATGTCTTGGGTCTTTTCGTATTCCGTTATTGAAGGACCTGTGTCATATTGCTATTGTTTATGGGTTTAATTAGTTTTAAGAAGGCATGAGTCCTATGTACATATTTATTTTAGAAAAAAATACGTTTCCAAGTAATTTTTTAAGAATTCAACGGAAATAAAGATTTTTGACTGTGAGTGTAAAAAAAAAAAACTTTATTTGCTGGTTTTACAAAATCATGTAGGTCCTCGTAGATGACACAAGCCGGTTTCCTAACAACTATTGTATTCCGTTTTGGGAACCCGGTGTGCGGTGCACATAAATATTTCAAGCGATAAACTTGCTGCGTTACAACTCCCTAAAGATTGGGTACATTTTGTTGGTAACCCCGAGATTACGGAGTAAACAATGCGGTAACTTAGTAGCGAATATAGTAACGTCTTCATTTTTCCTGTCCTCTTTGTGTGCGGGGCTTAAGCGGCTTCATCTTGAGAAGAGATGAATGTCTCAGGACAAAAGCGGAATGAAAGTGCCGACTTAGGGTGATTTTCCCATTTTTTTGGGTATTTCTGCTTTCCAACTGTGAGGCCATTCAGATCATAGTAATTTTGCTTTCAAATGCTAGTCATGGGGTTGATTCTCACCCAGAACCTGTGTTTTTGTGAAGAACGGTGATGTTTGTACTGTCTGGTAGTCTAATAGTTAACTGGTCTCAAAGCTCAGTCGGTTGAAGCTCTTTCTTCTGTGCTAAAGGTCGTGTGTTCGATTTCCACTCAGGACTTGCATTTGTGTGACGAACATATTTCTTGGTTCTGGACATTAATAATTATCATATGTATGTATTTATCAAAAAATACTACATAAGTATCAGTTATCTAGGTCGTACTATAGTACAAATAGTGCTTAGTTTAGGGGCTAGATGGCGCTGTGTGAAACGTCCATCAATATTTATATATTTATGTGTCATATGAATGTACTTAAATAAAAGTTCTAAATGAGTATCCTATCAGTTATATCTAGTATAAACTATGCTTAGTTGAGGCTAGATGGCGCTGTTAGAAATATTAATGTCTTGTTTTTCATGTAAATCTTGGGACTCGTAGATAGCAAGGACAATCACAAGACAAACTCTTGTGTTTATCCATGCTACGACATTTATAATTTCACACTCAAAATACCATACCATTTTTGCATTCATTGACCTTATGTAACTAATCACGGTAAATGAGAATAAGGAGTTGGCAACACTGTGGGAAGCGACGGGATGGAACGGGCTTAATCATGTCCCGTGCGTGATGGCTCACTCTGAATAGCCGCATGAGTTTAATATTCCTACATTACTACTTAAGCGTTACGTACACAAAGGATAATGGGAAGCTTGTTACTAGAATCCTATCTAAGTACACAGCCTGTGTTTGTCTGTTCTAATTTTGGGGCTGTTTATTTTTGATCGTTACTATTATGGTATCCAGCAGAAATTTTCCCTGAATGTGTTTTAAAATTGAGGTTTCGTATGTGTTTACCCTGACGTAGCACATCATCTGAAATAATAATAGGTCTTATTTTATCCTAATATATTATACAATATAAAACACAAAATTTATTTCTACATATGTCCGTTATATATTAAAACTTTCCAACCGATGTACCCCAAACCGGTTTCATTAGAAAGGCAATAATGCGACGATGGTTAGACTACTAAATCGATGTATATTTCTTTCTCAAGGTGTATACCGAATGTCACATCAATTGGTCAAGGGGACGAGGGTACAGTTTCAATTACTAGATTTGACCCACACTAGACACAAACAAGTTAAATAAAACCGTTTAAAAAGGCTTATGTGAGAGTATTATTGTAAATAACAATAAAACAGTAATCGGTATAAGCAAATACAGCAACAAATTGTTCAACATAAGATTTTTGGAGACAAAAATCATTTTATTTGTAGAGGAATGAAATTATATTTTCCTTAAAGCCCCACTTATCACATTAGCTACCCTCTTCTCGTAAGTAAACAGTAAATCCATTCTTTGATGTAACAATGTCTCAGCCATTTAAGTAGTTCGCTCAAGAATTTGTAATCGTATTCTCTTGTCATACCCGGCCATTTTATGAAGAGTTGACGGCATCAATCATACTAACTATTATCAATGCAAAAATCTGTCGGAATGTATGTTTATAGAAATTAGGAATAAGTATATGTGGGCAGAAAGAGTAACTTGAATCAAATGTTTTGGGTCGAACAGAGCATAATTCCTATTGGGTAGAAAAATCTTGGGTCGAACGGGGAAGCACCCTTTATTACTCCTTTAACTTTGATTAATATAATTCATTAACTTAATTCTAAACAATTACGTTCAGGATTAAGATTAAAGTTTTATATTAAGTCATATAATACATAATAGTATTCAGAGCTGAAGATACTCAGAATGGCTTCAACGATATCGCAATTTCTTTATTATGTAGACATAAAAAGGGAAAATATTTTTTTTTTATTCACCTAAGACTCGAGAACGAACTTCATGCTTACACAAAATCTTAGACAAACGCCCATGAACTCTTTCCATGTAAAGGAGCTACGACGCATGCATATGTTTATTTATGTATGTTAATTTAGGCGTGTCCAAACGATGAGTTTGAGACCGAGGTAGGGCCTTAAAACAAGTATCGATAAAATATACATTAAATAAATAACATAAAAAAAAACTTGTTTTGCCATTTCGCAGATGTACGTTGAATTTAATTTTGATTACATATTTATATTGTTAATTAAAACGTAAAATTGGTCATGCCATAATTCTGAATAAAATTAAACCTTTATTCCTTGAATTGGATGCGAATTAATATTTTAAAAGTTGAATGTTTGTTGGGCGTCAAAAATTAAAATATTGCCCAGGGACCTGTATTTAACAGAATTGTATTCAACATAATATCATTTGGGGGGTCCATATAAAGTGGACTGTTAACTTCAAAAGCAGGTTTATAAGCTAAATATACAAATGAAATTTAAATGCGATTTTTATGGGCGGAAGTAACTATTTTACATCGTGAAGGCTTTCAGATCGTCTCGTCACATTATTGTTTTACATTTTCGTTACTAAAATTACACCGATGCTAAATTTTGTATACCTACCTACCATCTGCCCTAAAGTTAGACTAACCACCCCACTATGTAAATGAGTTATTAATTGAAAAATTGTGCATTGAAAAGTGAATCATGCCCTACTCTAACACTACTTAATCTGTTGGAACAGATGTAAACTTAATAAATAAGAATAGCTAAAACATGAAAACTAACTGGTATTTGACATATCTGTGTGCATGATGCTCACAGATATGTTTACTTGTGTGTGTACAATTTGACGTGTCCAAATGATACTTGAGATATAAAGGAATAAATGAGTTTGAGTTCATTGTCAATTTTCAGAAGTCTTAAATTGATGTGTTGCTATCTGTATTTTACTGAACATCATTTCATGCCAACGACCAAAAACGAACGAAGATATCAAAAGAAAATTGGCAGAAGGCTTCGACTATTTAGGCGAGTCCCACAAAAACCCGTAAAACTTCGCGCGTGCCCATGAAAAATTCGCTTCCTAGCTACATTCCCCATATAATATGTATTCGCAGTAAATTTTGATGAATCCCTAAAACAAAACCGTATCAGAAAAAGTAAAATACTGTGTTGAAATCCCACTACTTGAGACTACACGAGTATCTGCAGAAATAAAGCAAAGGATATTGATTCGTAAATTTGCTTGTTAAAGTTCAAACTCGTGTTCACAACACTGTATATTACACACCACTCTTGTGTACTGACTGACTTTGAATTCATGAATAAACGAGATAAAGTACACTTTGCATTGCCGTCTGTATTCGACGTGCAGACTTGTAAAACACGTTGAGATATTTAGAATCGTAAACCAACGTGACAAAACTCATTTTTGAAGGCAAGTTATTGCCAGTGTGTTTTCCCTGACTGCGGGACAACAACGCCATCTGGAGAACATCGCGTAAAACATTAGCAATGCAAATGCAGACCCGTCCGTTGTCTTTGTAAAAACAAAATACACAAATTAATGCAATTATGACTTGTGTCAGCTGTAAAGGAGATAAATGTAAATTTAAAGTGGGTTTGGCACCCATGGGCATAAACCGCTTCTCGGACACGAAGTCAGTAAATTTCACTATGTAACCACAGCCTATGATGGTTCGATGAATGAAAAAAAAACGTTTTGCGTTCGAGTGTAAACTCTTTGCTTTATTTATGAGAAACTTATGTAAGAAATTACTCATGAAAATAATTATTATTTAGTTGTTTAATCGTTACATAAATTTATTAAAAATATTTGCACAGTATTGCAAATTGAATATTCTTTTTTATAGCAACGCCGTGCACCTCCCGCCCCTCTTACCGGCCAGTAACTTTATTCATAATAAATTTTGCGTTCGATCTCCTTGGTCGTCTCGCGCGCGACTCATGTTCCAAATTCAAATTCATGTTCCAAATTCAAACTTGTTGCTATGTTCCACCAGGTGGGCCTTTTCTTATATGAACTATTGACGGAACGAGCTGAAGGCCCACCTGGTGGTAAGTGGTTACTTCTGCCCATAACACAACTAATACATATGACTAAGGTCCTCTCCAACCGAAGCACAAGAAGACCCAAGTCGCATCCCGTTATGCCCGTTACCCTAGACGGAGATGTTACGTCAAATATGCATGTGATTTCACCGGCACCCACACCCTTCCACCGGAATAGCAATGAGAGGGCATGACTGTTTGGCAGCGGATTATCAAATGTGGAGGCAATACTTCTGTGGACGGACTTTGCACAAGTTCTACTGCTATGTATGCCGCAAATGCTTCTATCTCTTACTATGATTGAAACATGGAAAGAGACAACAATATTTTGTTCCTTTGCAGCTAACTTCACAGTAGTTTAGACTATCCTCCTGTACGATACGATATGTAGGAAGCTGTGGAACACTATCAAACAAAAGTGACACTTTAAACGACGCGTAAGAGTTCTAATTATCGTGTAAGGCCCTCGATGAATGGATGGGAACCATATGAAATCCTAAGCCAACTCAATAAGTTGATTTCTGTTTATGAATATTCAATGTCTTGGAAAGAGAGCACGTAAAAGTGAAACATGTTAAGGAATAGTTTGCATGCAAGAACAGCTGAAACAGTAAATGAACTGTTTGCATGCAAATTCTTATTTGCGCGGCAAAAACTCGAAGAGTAATCAGAGATGTTAGCGGTAGAGGGGACGGAAAGGGGGGTAGGAGGGTGGTAGCCTCGCGTTCGAATGTCGCAGGGCGTAGTACCAGGCAGGTGCACTCCACTCTTAACTTCAGATAGATACCTACTCCATCTATGAAGCTAATGTTTAAACGTGCAATTCTTGTATTATATTTCTTGTATATTGCGTGTATCTCGGAAACGGCTCCAACGATTTGGATGAAATTTTGTGTTTTGATAGAATTTTGCTGTATAAGTTTACCTGTTTAACTGTATTTCTTGTAAAAACGCATATTTTTACAAAAAAAAAACCGTTTTTTATTGTAAACTTTGCTGCAAATTTAATACAGCGCCATCTCGTATTTTTTGTGGTACTTCATTGGTAATCTACTGTTACTTGAAAAATTTCAGATACAACGAGCGAAACTCGGTCGCCCAGGCACTTTTCATTTAATCTATGAGCGGGAAAGAGACAGTATGATGATGAAGCGATCAGAGCTAAAGAACCTCTACGCGCAGGGTAAGCTAACAGGCGCTTATTGATGTAGGTAACCAGAGCTCTGCAAACTAAATTGCTTCACGGAGTTCTCCTTCTGTACTCGATACTATTGTTTACTCACCGGTTTACTTGTGTCTCATAATAATTTGCATTCAAGATTGGGATTACTTCAAGCTCAGTTGAAGTCGTGCCGTCAATTATCTTTGCTTCATAATTGTGAATACCAGATAGATGAGCAGGTGTATATTATTTACCTTAACTACTACCTAGTTTAAATATATTATAATATATTTATAATTTCTACGATATAGTACAGATACATAGACATACAGATACATCCTAATACATGAAACACAAAAATTGTTTGTACCTATTATATATCCGTTATAGACTTTGAAACCATCCAACCCATGTATACCAAACCGGTTTCATTAGAAAAGCATTAATGCGGAGATGGTTTTAGACCACTAAAACAATGCATTAGGTTAAAAATGTATATCTTTTTTTAGCGTAGTAGCACACACCGAGTATCCGCTAGTAATATATAATCAAATTATGCTCATCATCATTGATGCACAAGAAATTAGACGAATAGACGAATGACATGCGCTAGAATTAGGCGCATAGACACAATTTGTTGTCAGTTACAGCAAATTACTGACTGTTGCTCAAGCATGTCAAGTACAGCTCAAATTCGTATGAATTTTTATTTCTTTCGCACTATAATACGTGGTCTTTCTGACTTAACTCTTGTTGTATATCATTTGATATGCAACACACACACACACACAATGTAAATACATTGGATGTGTAAAGGTTGTTTACTTGTAGTGGTAGCTGCTCCAATTATTATCACCATATTGTTACCTTCCCTACCTTCCAACTTCATCAGATTGAACTCAGGCCACGCTACATGTCCGGTACAAATAATAAGGCTTCAAAGCCGATAAAAAAACATTATTTTCTTCTGTAAAACATTGTTAAAAAATATAATTAGTCATGCAGAACTAATTAGTTCACCCAATTATTTTATGTTAAAACTAAACTAAATAGAATTTAATTTCCATATTTATCGAGTGGATTGAATCGCAAAATGTGTAAGCGAGTGTATTAACGTATTAATTATTAATCGGAATTATGGTTTACTCGGTTATAATTATTATTAATGATATAATTACCTAATTATTGTAAAATAATATATCGAAGGTTTGTTTGATTTCGACCAAGTTTTTATATCCTAAAAGCGGTCAAAATTACTAGGCCTAACGCAGAGAAGTAATAGAAATCGGTCAATTATTCAGTTCCATTCGATATTTTATCTCATAAATATAATAAACATTTTATTACGGCATATTAATATTTGACCGAAATAAACGTGATCTCAGAGTCTACTGGGAACAAGCGGCGTTTGTATGTTTGTATATATATTTAAGCCGACTATAACTTGTTTATCGTTTATCGTGATGAAATTTTACAATTGAGTAGTTTACGCCTATGTAACTTTTAAGTTCGAATATGAGCCGAATGGACCAAGAGGCAGCGCTATAAACAAAAATTAAAAAGTGAACTCTACATATACAAATTTACAAAGAAAAAAAAAATTGTTAACTGAAAAACTACAAAGAGTTAAAAAATTAACCTAAGATTGATGTACGTTTGAGAAATTGCTATAATAATATAGTTGTATTCATATAAATTTATTTAGATTAAAAAAATGTAATCTGACGTTAAGTTTCTATGGTAATTAAGCATATGAGTGTGAGTCAGCATTTGATGAAGAAAATAATAATTTATAATTTATGCAGCACGAAATAAAAACCACTAATCCGTGATTCGGAAGGCATGGTAACTGTCAAAAATGGCCAGATGCCGTCCTATCGGCAAAATCTCAGCAGCAATCACATTTTGGCATCATTAACACTCCACTTAATCGACGGGGCATCCTAAACAAAACATGAACCCATTAGCCACTTAAATTGGCCGGGTTTTTGTTCGCCTGTTAATTTAGGAAGGATTCAAAGTTGGCTAAATTGGAATAGTTGCCTATCCGAACTACGCGGCAGGGGGACTAGCTAATTTTGAGCATGGTTTATCTTATGATGTGTTTAAGTTATCGTTCCGTTAATTACTGTTTGTTTTGTTGGGGGTTCGATACTTCATACATATATGTGTATGAACACAACACATATATAGATATGTGTTGTTTACTCGCTCGCTCAGAGTTCCTTATCATAAATATTATTATTAATTCTGGTTTGTAATATGCATCTACAATAGATAACTTATTATTACGCGATTTGTGGGTAATTATCGAGAGTACAATAATATTATAAACTTAATTGCAGAAGAATTTAAATTCAACATTAATTCGTAATTTTTATTTTTAGAATTTCTACTTCTACTATTCGTCTGCCACGTCTACTGTTTCAATATTATTATTCACACAAGGCCCATTGAGGCTCTGGATTACCTTTCGAGGAAATAGGTGTAAATTTATGCGTGTCTCACATATTGTTCTTTGAGAATTTTCATCGACTTCCTATTACGGGTCAAACGAAAGCCTTCAAAGATTCAGACAGACAAAAGTATTACTGATACTCATATGCTTTATTACCATAGGAACTTTACAGGACACTTTGTGACGTCACATTATAATTAATGTTGTAATTTAGCTAGAAAGTAAATCGTATTCGTATAAAATATCGTAACAGACCAGAAACAGATAGAAAAAACAAAAATAGTATGTTAACAGGAAAATAAAGAAAAATCATCAATTTCGTAACAAAATTAAAATAACACGTAAAAACCCCGCGGGTAAGGGGTATCGCCAAAATTAAAAATAAAAAAAAAATTATATATTTACTAGAAAACAATAAATAACTTAGAAGTAGGGATCCCTTTCCTTGGGTGTGTACAGAACCCAAATAATTCATTAAAATTAAAAACATTGTAGCTAAGCCTTATTCCTGACAATGTGGTCGAATACATCTCTACCGTTGCTGCCCTGGCTCGCCGAGGACGCGTTCAAATGCTTTAATATCGTTGTTTTCACGTCTCTAAATTACAAGATTACGGCTGGCAACTAGAGCTGCGGTTTTCTCGCGTCATGAGCCATTATTATGGCAACATTAGCGATGACCTCAGTAATCTCCTGCATTAGCATGCCACACACGTTCCCACTGGATTACACGGTGTCAGACGATGACACCACGTTATTTATGGCAAATGGATGATTATACTTGCTTATTGCATGTTACGGGTAATCCACAACTATAATTTTCGTACTTTTACCACAGAGTAAATATTTATCAGGTTTAACGAGATCATTTGCATGATTTATGTTGAATATTTTTACTAAGCCCACAGTGTCTGGTTGTTTGTCTGTCCTACTTTTGAAGCTCTATTTTTTGGATTGGCATTCAGTCGAAATTTCTTCAGATTAAAGCAAACACAAGAAAAATATTTATACTGCGCTATAATCAAATATCTGGAAAAAAAAAATCATGCAAGTAAATGAAATTGTGTATTTTGCTACTATAAAAGTATTGTAGTCGGTTCATTTTTATTTTTTAATCATTATTAACTTCCATCTTCCACTTTTTTCTGTAGTGAAAATAGACGTAACGTTATAATACATTTTACATACGTACGTAACGTTTCTCGGCAGTTTCATTCGGCTCCATTTCTAATAATATTTATTCTCTCGTCACAAGGGTTGTTATAAATTAAGGTTAACTTAGGTTATCAACTTAACTTAGGCTTAGCTTTTAAACCTATTTTGTGAGAGACTGGTGCCTGAGAAAGGTTAATAGGATTTAACAGTATTTTAGGCCTAGATATTTCTAATAATATAAAGGAATCCTACTAATATTATAAACGCGAAAGTTTGTAAGTATGGTCCCGGGTTCGATTCCCGGCCGGGGCATACTTCGTGTGGTGAGCATGAAGTTTGTTCTCGGGTCTTGGGTATTTATCTTGTGTTTCTGTGTTTGTCCATTCCATCTGCAGGGAATCCTAGTGCAGAGGAATGAGTGTGTAAACGTACTATTTTAAGTGATAAAAAAACAGTTGCATATCATTCCTTCCGTCATTCAAAGTCATATGGAATGTTTCGTGTGCCTGTAACTGTTCCGGCACCCACACCCTTCAATTTAGATAATGCAATGTTGCACTCCAGTGTTAGAAATATTACCTCTCTAGCGGACTACATACACGATTTGACTGCTATAAATTTATACGAAAAATATGCAATGAAAACACATGATTTCAACGGACAATTTAAACATAATACAATAGCATTGAAATATGGAGAGCAAAAAGCTAAAATGTATTTGCGTTCTGAAAATTTCATTTCGATATTCGTATTTACATTCCAGACGTACTTTTTTGTACTCACAAACTGAAAATGAATTCTTCATTTTATAAGCGGGCGCGAAACCTGTCGTTCTTGTTGCGATCGCAAAATGAAACGTGTTCTATCGTGTGACAAAGGACTGCAATATTATTATTGGAACAAGTTGCGAACGACGCGGTGTTATTCTGACGACAGACGTTCGTATCGAACAATCAACAAACTACAAAAAGGAGGCTTTCAGTTCGTATGTTTCTTTTTTGTAGATTTGTTACGCGTTTCTTTGCGAAATGTAAAACTCAATTAGATGATTACTTTTTGATTAGGGTGCACCTTCAAAATGGTCCCGTATAAATTTTATGAAGAAGTTTTACCATCAATGTGAATTTTTTTTAGATTTTGAAATTAATCACTGTTTGTATTAAATCAGTGCTGTTTACATTATACAAATCATGGGACAAACTAAAAGCCTACATGATGTTAAGCAATTACCTACACCCATAACAACAGAAATACGACTTAGGTTCTCTCAACTTCAGTAAAAAAGACTCAAGTCACATCCCATTGCGCCCGTCACCCGAGACGGGTATATATACAATACATATGAATGTATATATATATATGTATATATACATACATATATATGTATGTATATATGTATGTATATATATATATACATACATATATACCTTTATATACTCTAGATATATACTCATGCGCCTGTGATCCACACTCTTCCACCGGAACACACCACTGCTTGGCAGCTGATTACCAGTCGTGGAGGCAGTACTTTTCCGGACGAACTGGACACAAATTTTACTGCTACTTTTAGTTATTTAAGTCATTATTCAACACGACTCCAGTAGTTTTCTATATCCAAATAATTATAAGCTTAGTTTAAAAACGTCGAAAATAGTTGACTTCAACGTTTTTATAGCAGTCTGATCATAACAGACATTTTGTGTCTATTACTTATTTATTTATTTATTCATACGAACGCCAACATAGCACACACCAATACACTCAATTAAAACAATATTATACTTAAAAACTAGCCGAGTGTTACTACAATTACAGGCGAAGACCACATTGAATTAAATAAGTGAGCGAGTAACATATCAAAAATATAATAATTTAAATAAACAATATACATTGCAAAAATCCAAAAATATCCAAATTACAAATAAAAACAAGAGATTAAAATTTAACATGCAATTAAAAAATAATAATAAAAATTGCAGAAAAATAATTAAGCACGTTAAAACAAAAAAAATAATAATAATAATATATGGAAACAAAAATGAAAGTAAGTAATAATAATATATTGGGTGTGTGAATATGACTCCGCCCCTTTTTGTCAAAATAAAACACATTTGTTCGCTTACAAAATTAAAAAAAAAATTATTGAAAGTATGCTCCATCTGCAGCTACAACCTTCGCCCATCGTTCAGGTAGTTTTCGTATTCCTTGCTGGAAGAAGTCCTGGTCTTTTGAGCTTATCCAGTTGTCAATCCAAATTTTGATACTTTCACATGAAGTAAACTTTTCTCCAGTAAGGTCTGTCTGCATCGTCCGGAATAGGTGGTAATCCGAAGGAGCTATGTCTGGTGAATATGGCGGGTGGGGTAACACTTCCCAGTCCTGTCCCTCTAAATATCTTTTTACGACTTCTGCGGTATGCGGTTTGGCATTGTCATGCTGAAGAACTAATTTGTTATGTCTATTCACCCATTCTGGTCGTTTTTCTTCTATGGCTCGCTTCAAACGCATTAGTTGTCGTCGGTAAACTTCTCCATTAATAGTTTCAGAGGGTTTGAGCAACTCATAATATACAATACCTTTCTGATCCCACCAAATACAGAGCATGACCTTGGCACAGTGAATATTTATTTTTGGCTGTGATGGGCCTGGTTCGCCTGGTTTCACCCAAGCTTTTTTGCGTTTAGGATTTTCGTAGTGTATCCATTTTTCGTCTCCTGTGACTATCCGATGCAAAAATCCTTTTCTTTGCGGTCTTTGAAGCAGCATTTCACAAATGGTTTTCCGACGTTCCATGTCTCTTTCTTTTAAATCATGTGGAACCCAGTAACCGGCTTTTTGAATCATTCCCATCATTTGTAAACGCTTTGCAACAGTTGAACGATCAACATTTAATGCTGCAGCTAATTCTGATTGAGTTTGGCAAGAATCTTCCGCCAATAATGCTTCCAATTCAGCATCTTCAAATTTTTTTGGTGGTTTTCCATGTTCTTTATCCTCAGTACTAAAATCGTTATTTTGAAATCGTCGAAACCATTCCTTGCAAGTTGTATTAGACGGAGCATGCTCACCATAAATCTCCACAAGCAAACGATAAGTTTCCGCTGCAGTTTTCTTCGCAATAAAATAATGTAATAACACTTCCCGCAAATGAAGTTTATTTGGAATAAAAACCGACATTTTCGAAAAGGTGAAAACAATTGTTGCTTACACTTCAACCAAATATCATAAAATGCGTTAGATAGCTGACATTCAGTACTATCGAATACAAGTATGGTCATTTATTAGTACACGTAAACAATACTAAAAACGACATCTGTTGAGAAAGGGCGGAGTCATATTCACACACCCAATAATAAAAAAAATTAAATAAAAAAAAAAAAATTGTTTTGGTCTTATACAATACAATCACACTTTTATCACAGATGAAACAGGCTTTTATTTTAATAAGATTGTCAGCAAACAGGTCAAGGTTATTATTATAGATTTTAAATAAATCCATGCCAAAATAATATTTTAAGCCCAAATAGATATTTTGTAATTACACAGCACGTGTAATTGCTGAAACATGTGATTATTCTATATTCTGGAATATTACGAACGACTTATGTAAAAGTGTGCAAATTTAGATCTACCCTCGGTATTATAGCGGGCTCAGCGAGATAAGCTTTGCGAAAGTCGCGTGACTGCATTGTATTTGGACAATGTATAAAACGTTTCTTCATTTTCACGTCTCGGTGTAACGAGTGCAACGTGGTGGGGATTGGGCTCGCTCTTCAGAATAGGAGCTTCCGCACAACCTATATTTTATTAGAAAAAATGCAGTCAGCAACTTAATATATGAAGTTTATCGTAATTTATTACGTGTATTTGTTAATATACAATATTATAATTTCACAACAGATGAATCCATACCCGCCTCTAATGTTCCCACTGCAGGGACACCGGCCTACTCTCGATAATTGAGAGTGAAAACATATGAGTGTCGTTCCTAAATTGCAAAGGTGTTTTTGAAGTGTGGTTTATCTGTGTGCATGTAATGTGCCTAAGGAACTCCTGTAACACGTTATATGCTCACAAAATATTTTTACTTGTGTGTGTAATTTTACGTGTCCAAACTATATTTGAGATCTCCAATGTACGAGTTTGAGTTTGAAGCCTCCGTAGCGTAATTACCTGTCTTCAAAGCGTGGGCTTTCGGATTAGATCTCCGACTAGGGCAAACATAATATCTTGAAGGTCTCTGTTACCTATCTGTGGTTGTCGACGCCATCTGCGAAATAGAAATCTAGTGCAGGACTATGAGAGAATAAACCTCCATACACCATTTAATAAAAAAGTAAACAAGGTTTGATTTGATTTACAATAGTAATGTTGTTCACATCCTTTGTTCCAGTTCATAGTTCATGAACAATTTGTCTCCCTTTCAAAGCGATGTCACTACAAAAAACTCCTGTGCAACGTAATATAGGGGTTTTTGTACCGTATAGCGGACAGGGTAATCTAGGGTACCTCACAGTAAGTGCCATTGTCTGTGCGACCAACCGTCCCTTATTGAGGACGCAATAACATAGTACAATGGCTCGCAGCTTACAGTCGCGGGGTTTTATAGAATGAATCGTGATCCAAGAGTGGCCGAGTCGGCGTCTGACTTAGAGTGAAGCGAAATATCATTTGCATGGCAGTTCATACCATAATTGTATTATGTGATCCTAGGACCAATATTTTTGTGACTAATTTAAAAGTGGGTTCTGTATCTTGTTGGTATGTATTTTATGTTCGTATTTACAAATATAAGTTTTCTGTCAGTACTTATTAAATAGTATAAGCTGTGTTTGGTCTGGGGTTATATGGCGCTGTGTATCCGTATTTTTAACCGACTTCCAGGGAGGTTATTCATCCGGCTGTATTAAATACAGCCGGATAAAAATATTTACGTTTGTTACCTCAGTTCTCCGTCATTTATGAACCAATCATATATTTATTTTTATTTGAAAGGATATCCTTTCAGATTGGTGCCATAAATTTTTTGTCACTTTCAGTTTCACTATGTAGTTGTTAAATCAAAATAACATTGAATTGACATATATTTATAATAATAATATAATATATAATATAATAATAATGAAAATAACAAAATCATTGACATATTTTTTAAATAATAAAAAATATGTCAATGAATATTTTCAATGACATATTTTTCTGTTATTATTCAAACGAAATTGTATATTTTGTTTTCCTGCGACTTGTTCCTTCGCCCTTCATCGATTCGGATGTTTGTTTTTTATAATGGTAGGGTGTACCCCCTAAGGGTGAGAAAGAAGGGATGAAATAAACGAACTTGATCGATTTTTAAATCAGCCACTTGTTTGTACAATCTTGTTGTTTATTTTCTGCTTAACCAGCTCCAGGCTCCAGAAAAAAAAACCATTTGAACCAAACCAAGCATCGTACCCACAACCTGTAGTACAAAAGGCAGAGCTACTCCCAACTGATCTACTACCAATGAGGTCAGTCAAGTAATAAGGATATTTTGCAAATACATATTTGACCCGCCGGGACCCTTTCAAATAAATCCTTGTTTTGAAGGAAAATTTGTAAGGAGGCCAAGTTTGTTTGTTCACAATTGTTTTCATAATTCAGCACTGAAAGGGTAAGGTACCCTATTACTAAGCCTACAAAGGCTGTCTGCTTCACTTTTAAGGGATGTTTTTTTAAGCAATTGGAAGACTAAGATGTAACGCGATTTGCCCACCACTCTAAAACGGGGATGTAACGTTTTATGCGTTATTTCACCGGCACCCACACTCGTTCACTGAAACAGCATCAGGATTGCACCATTGCTTAGCCTTGAATTACCTGTACTTATCCGGCCGAAGTTAGCACAAGTTCTTTTGCTACTTTTGGTTACTTCTTTTCCACCACCCGGGGGACATGTCCACACACATGGGAACACACGGAAACATGGTCCCCCATAAAAAGACCGAACTATATTTTTGAACCGCAGTAAGAAGCTGTTTTAAATTTCCATAGTATTAAATATGTAGGACTGGGTCAGTTTTGTAGTTTTCTGGTTCACACCTGGTAATCTGCTGCCAAGTACTCGCATTGCTGTGTTCCGGTAGAAGGGTGTGGATGCCAGTAAAATCACATGCGCTTCAGACGTAACATCCGCGCATCGGGGTGGACTTAGGTCTTCTCATACATCGGTCGGGGAGGAGTTAAGTCTAATTGCAGTTGTTATGGGTGGAGTTAACTTAATATCAAGTGGGTCTTAAGCTCGTCCCGTCACTTTAATTAGATAAAAAAGAAAGAAAAGATAAGCATCTTCAACGTCCATTCAAAAGTGACATATAAATCTTTGAGATAAAAGTTAGTCGTCCTATATTATTTAGATCCATCTCCCCTTCTTTCGTCGTTCAACTTCGAACCCAAGTTGAATTATAAAAGTTATCTTAATTAGCTTCCCAACTCCTTGGAGGTGTCAAAAATTGATTGACTTAAATCCGTTTATGACAAAGTTAGACAGACCGATATAGACGGAGAAATTAATGTGATTTGATTCGAGCAATTTTTTAGGGTGACTTTTGATTTAATGCCAATAGTAAAGGTATCTTAGTCAAAGACAATTTAATATTTTTTCTATTCAAAACATAGGATGTCGATGATACCGCTTTCATATTTAGAATGATTTATGTATTTATTTAAGAATTGTAGTGTCCCAGTCGTATAGTAGCATAGTTCCTGAATATGAATCCGAAGGTTAGTTTAATTCCAAATGTAGCTAGCAACTAGGTAGCTAGTTAAATATCTACATTGGACTCCCGCAAAGTCAAAGTCAAAGTTAAAGTCAAACTCATTTATTCCTTTAGATCTCAAGTATCATTTGGTCACGTCAAATTTTACACATGCATGTACACATATTCGTGAGCATATAACGTGCCACACCGCGGTAGATCAAACCACATTTACTCTCACTCTCCAAGAGTAGGCTGTCCCAATAGTGAAAATATTTGAAGTTGATACGCAAAACAACACATTGATGTACAAAATTATCAATCGTAGGATGATACTAGGGCTACGCGGTTCTACGCGTGCTACGCGGGTCTACGAGGCTACGCGTGCTACGCGGGTCTACGAGGGTAAGTACGTCAGCCGTCCGCGTAGCGTTGCGTAGGCAGCGTAAAAGCTGCTATAATTTTATTTTGATTATAATCAGATTATTTGCTACCCACGCGTCAATCCGGGTACAGGGCTATTGATCTTTCAGAGCTTTCAAAATAATTATATTTGCCATATTGTGTCTCTCAGGGCTGATGGGATTTGTATACGCTAAACTACGCTTTAAACTGATATAATTCAGTTATTGAAGAAAAATCTTCATTAATTTTTATACGCACTTTTACCAACTTACCAGATTTGTTACTCATTCATGAATGATTTCTTATTTTTGACACTGAGTAATGATCAAATAACATTTATATGTGAACTACTACTCGTACTTTAAGTCTGAATTTAAATTGTAGTTTAGTCTGACTCTTGATGAAGATTGACAGCTTTTGTATTATTAAATTGCGAACGTCAAACCTGAGATTGACTTTAAAATACCTTTGATGCCGAGAATTGCCAAAAGGTGGTATAATCAAACGCGTTAACACCTTATCAAAATGAAGCTTTCGTGAATTTTTTTTTTTTTCATTTATTTATGTCGGGTGTGATAAAAAGAACCCTCGGAAAATTAACCAAACCTTTCAATTGTTTACGGAATAGAATTAAATTTTTGACTCTATATATCGTATCATAGCTATTGTTAGCTACGCTCAAGTTGGGCGTAGCTCTCTTGTGAGTTGTCGTGGTTTCGATTCTAATTAAGAACAAGTAATTATATGACGAACAATTATCTTTGTTTTATGTCTGGTTGTTTATAAGTTTTTTAATTATGTATTTATAAAAAAGGTACTATTTACTATTCTGTCAGTTGTCTAGTTCCCATAGTACTAGCTTTGGGGAGTCCAGATGCTAGCACAGAGATGCATTCCGATGGAAGGGTAGGTACCGGTGGAATGACATGCGCATGAGACGTAACATCCCGTCTCGGATGACGCAAAGGGTAAGACAACAAAAGTAACAACAACCTAAGTCGTATTGCTGTTGTTGTGTTATGGGCGAAGATGGGCCTCCAGCACGTTCCGTCACTAATGTTACATAAAAAAAAATATTCTGAGACTGGGGATAGACGGCGATGTGTTAAATAACTATTAATATTTTTTTTAATTTGATTAAAAATTAAGTTCCAACCAATTATGTTACTTGTTAAAATGGCATAGTTATTACAACATCAACGCTTTAACCCTTGAACTAATTAAAACAATGGTACAACTAAGTTTGATAGCTCAGTCCATTTCTTGGCCTCATAACCCTTCGATATGTGTACTGCGTTTTTATATATCAAAGTTTTTATGCTCATACTTGATGTAAATCATTAAAAACGTAAGGTAAGCTTGGATCATTTTGTGATAGGATTAAATAAACTTATTTTACATTTCAAAAGTATTTATTTATTATAACCTTATCAAACAATTTGTAAAGAAAACTTGAAATCTCTCTGGAGTACACGAACGGTTCAAAGCGAAATTCCCGACTCGTTCAAATGAAACAGTGTCCCGCTTAATTCCCGGTGCATATCCCTGCTCCCGACAGCGGACGTTTTTTAATAAAACCTGAATCGTGGAATATTTTACTTTCAAATTTACCTGAACCCGACGAATCGGGACGTTGTGAATCTCTCTCCAGCATTCAAAAGACTAAAGACTACAAAGTTTCAACAGATGTACTCAATTTGTAAAAGTATCAACTTCGTTGTAATACTGTTATTATTACAAAGATTTGGGGGAAAATAAACATACTATGTGGATAAACAATTTCGGTTGCAAAACCCCATAGAAAATCTACTTTCCGTTTTTTCTGATTTGAACGTGAATGTTCCTTAGAAATTATAATATATTATACAAACCCTGTCCTAACGACTGACGAACACAACGAAATAGAAATCAGCCAAATTGGTCCAGCAATTTTCTTGTTTTATCGTGACTAACGAACAGCAATTGGTTGGTTTGTATATCGATTCAACTTTACGGTGACGGTTTGTAAACAATTGTTTCAATAACACAATAACTTACACACTTAATACATCACTAGACTTTACCATGCAACTTTTTGCGTTAATAACATATATGTAAATTGGCTTACGAGAACAATAATGTTATGATTGATTAGTAAATAAGTACACATTAAAATTTCGCAGACGATCCATCGTGACAAGCAAACACTCGACAAGCAGATCAATTTAAATAACTAAACATTAAAGTAGCTTTTGATAAAAGTCACATATAAAACTTTCTTTGGTAAAATGTTGACAGGTTATAAAAGATTGAGTAGCGTAACCAACTAAAATCGTAGAGGGTTGTCAAATTCAGAATATAAAATCTTTTAGCTTCTAAATCTAAACGACCGTCTTTACAAACGACGTACCGACGTCAACGATGTCGTCGACGACTTATTTTTAATCTTTTTTTGTGTCATACCGTAATATAGCAATTCAATAATTTTATGACATTTGTTATTTCTGAAAATGCACCCGTAATTTTATCGGCACCCACACCCTTCTACTGGAACACAGCATTGCGAGCGCACCACTGTTAGGCGGCAGATGACCAGCCTCTCCAAGACTCCTAACAAATTCATTGATTTTTTTTTTTATAGAAAACATCAGACGCTCTTATTATGAAGAATTATATTATAACAAAATAATAGTAAAACAACCAACTTTTCAAAAGATTTTATGACAAAAAATATATATCGTTTTAGCTAACCACTTGGGCGTCCAAGTGTCGATTTGACAAAAACTTGGTATGGCTGTGGAGTCCACGTATCGATCGAGGCCGAAAAACGCGCGCGGTCATCGACCTATTCACGCTTCAACAGACGCAAATTCAGCTGTTATTAATACTGCTATTTGATACTAGATGGTAGTCAATGAAATGTGTTATCTGTTACAATTCCTATATCTGTGGAAAGAACGAGAATAAACTCAGAAAAAAATAATCAAATTTCTAAATGGCCATTTCGAATTCCATAAATTTTGTGGACGGAGCTCTTGCGAACATGAGGTAAGTTTTCTGTTTTTACTAGTTATTTCTAATAGTATTATATATCAAATTGATTGTGGGGATTATCTCTTTACGAAATATGTAAAATTACGACTATTCCAAAACGTTTATGATGTTAAATCTAGTTGAGAAGATATGGTGTCATGACGCCAACATCGTTTGATGACTTTGAGTTGTTATATATAATATAAAAGGTCTTGATAATGTAAAACAAAGGCATAATATAAGATAATGCTTCACTGGTATCACGTTAATATACATTTTAATAATAAATATGTTGAGATGTGTCTGGAAATCGTAATATGCAACTTGAACTTGCAACTAGCAGTCAGGTTTTTGATCAAGATACCATCGAAAACGTCTAATGCTACATTTACACGTTTTGTGTTTTGCGATCAGTTCATGTTTCGTGGTGATGTATTGGTGGATTACGGACCTGGGTATCATTTTACAATAAATAACTTAGTGGCATGTAAACTTGACAATATGAAGTTATTGGTATATATACCTATTGGTATGTATTGAATATGTTTTGTTTTTCAATATAAATTATAATAAATCAACAATCAAAATTGGATTATGTTTGAAACAAATTGATTTAGGCAATACTTTGTGCTATTTTTACTATATCTATGGTTAATATAATATGTGTACTAACATCATCATTAATATTGCAGTGACCAAATGGAAATAATGAATACACAACCGTAAGTACACTTTGTATTATATTTTTCTACTAACTGGCTAATTTTTAGACTAATTTTGTATATTGTATTAACTGGCTGCGACTCGGTATAAGATTTGGATCATACACTGAGTCACATTCATCCTGCTGTGTCCATCACCCGAGACAGGGGCGATACATCTCATGTGCATGTGACTTCACTGGGACACAGTAATGCAAGCACTACTGCTTGCCAGCTTCATCTACATTAAATATGTATTGCAACAATATACATTCAAAATATTGTTTTGAGATAGATAGATAGACACTTTATTGCACACCAGAAAGAAAAAACAATTATAATAACATATAACATTTTATAGGCTCTCTGGCTTAGTTGGTAGTAGCCCTGCCTTCGAAGTGAGGGGTCCCGGGTTCGATTCCCAGCCCGGGCATACTTTGTGTGGTGGCATTAGATATGACTAAGTGTTCATAAGTATGATGTATTTTAATACACAAGTTCTCTATTTTTTACAGATTTCATGGAGGAGGATTCATCAGATCTTCGTGGAGGTGGAGCCAGCAACTGCCTTAGACCCAGCCCCTCACCAGCCCAGCACTAGCCAGTCCAAGCCCTACATGATCTCTTCTATTATTATAGTAAGTAGTTAATAGAACAATCTATTAGTCCCTAGAAACTAAGAAAATAAGATTGACAACTTATGCCTTATTATTTGTTTCAGATGCGACTGACTATGAATTCAATGGAAATAAAGTATTTTGACCTTCACTGCGGAGATCTTGACTGGCTATGTGGTGGTGGAGGAACCAATTTGAAAGTAACTGATGGGGCCAATGAGTTCTACAGGGAAGACTGCAACTGCTGAGAGTTGATAACAATAGTGTAATTAATTTAAGAATTCAATGAGAATATCTTTGACTTTAATATAATAGAATCATGGCACTGTTTGTGTGGTGAACATGAAATTTTCTCTTAGGTCTAGTGTGTTTGTCTTGTGTTTCTGTTTGTCCATGCCACCTGTAACACAGGACACACGGAATCCTAGTACAGGAGTGTAAAATTTAAATTTGTAAATATATATTTTTTTGTATATTTTAGTTCGTTTTTTATTATTATTTAGTATTAAATTATTATATAAAGTATATTATTTAGTATCTATAATAATAGTATTATATTAAAGCAGAATACATTCATTTGTGTTTCACTGAAAAAAAAAGAACGTGTAAATGCGCATTATGGGCGGCCATTTTGTAATATTTTTTTGATTTTTTCCGCTCATATTTTTTTGAGGAGGACCTGGATTACAAATTTTTATTTTGATAGAAAGCGTCGTATTCAATATTGAAATATTGGTATCGTTTTAAAGAGAAAATACTAAACTATTACAAAATAATTTAATAGTTAATAAAACTATTATAATTTTCACGTAAACCACACGTAAAAGTAAAAATTTTAAATTTTTATTCACATCACCAACTTTTAAGCTTTATTTTTATACTTTCAGATTGATATGAGTAATTTACTTTGAACTAAACTAATTCTCGATTCTTTTAGCTTGCCGTAGGTATTTTTTATTCTAATGAAGGTACAGTAGTTGTCCAGTAGTAAATGTTTATGTGAAAAAAGGTCGCGCGCGGTTATTAAAAAAACGATGCCGGCGGAGCGGGACGTTGCAGACATAGTCGCTGCGCGGGCCGGACGCTTGAGTGGATAATACAATATAAATCTCGTGTTGGCTCTTATAAAAACGCCCTTTCCAGACCAATTATGACCGCTGGAGGTTTTAACGTAGAAATTCCGTAAAACCCTGTCAAATTCTTTGCCAACTTTCTAACTGTTTGATTTATTGCGATTGGAGTTCCGCAACGCAAATAAATGTTTCCCACATTTAAGTTTCTGGATCTGCCTGATTTATATAATTTATATATTTAAGTATATCTAATTTATAAGTATTTTTGTCCTATGAGCACAGCAAGTCAAACAGCATTCTTTCAAAAGATAGATATATTTATAGAGCCAGTTTGTTTATCTAATTAAACAAATTTTGTGGTTCTGCTTCATTAAAATCTCAAAGATTAAAAGTCTAAAGTTATATACTTTGATAATTTAATATGACGTCATAAGCCAAGACTCCCCTATTCTCAGGGACACAAGGCTGCTTTCGACAAGCGAGAGTAGTAGATCTACCATTAGAGCCCAGTTTCAATTAATACCATACAATATGTACAAGACAATGTATTTGTAATGTAATGTATGTATGTATTTGGTTAAAAGACAGCGGGTGTCCTTAGGAAAGTTCATTCGCAATTTTGAATTTTTGAACCAATTTTTGGGTCTGCCAACTGAGCTACAACGCAAAACAGATACATGTTTTATTCAACACAAAATCCTGAATAGTCTGACATGAATAAGCAAAAAAAGAGTAAGAAATTTTTTATTTTGTTTTACCAAAGTGACTGGACTAGCTGAAGACCCACCTGATGTCAAGTGTTTACCTCCGCCCAAAAAAACAGCAATACGACATAGGTCACCATTGACCGAAGTATCAGAAGACCCAAGTCGCACCCCGTTGCGCCCGTCACCTGAGAATGTTACGACTCATGCGCATGTGATATCTCGGGTGCCGACACCCTTCTACCGGAACACAGCAGTGCACCACTGCTTGGCGACTACCAGACGTAGAGGCAGTACTTCCCCGGGCGAACATAGCACAAGTTCTACTGCTACTTTTTGTTGCTCCTTTAGCCCAGGGGGTACGTGTAGGCAAGCCGTTCCCGTAGCCCCAGCAATGGGCGTCTAGGAGGGACCGTGGGGTTTTTAGCCGGTAAGAATCCGGCATAACCCGTCCAACGTCCCCAAGGGGGGGCGGGTACCGATGAAGGTTTTCCCCACGAAAAAAAAAAAAAAGAAATGTGGGGTGTACGTATAGGGAATCTAAGGGAACGTACGAACGCGAGCAAAAATAAAGATATGTGCCAATTTCATATTGAGATAAGGGTTAAACCACATTGGTAAAAACTCTGAACGTTAACATAAAAATTGGCGGCTACATTGTTATGTAGCCGCAAATTTTAGATAACAAGGTTTTTGCCTTACTCGATTTTTTCCACCGGCTATTTTTTTATACCGGGAATTTGAAATATGAATTTTGAAATTGTACAGAAAAATATTTTTACTCATTGTTTAGTTATTACGACTAGTAATAACAGCTTTGTGTTAGATTAATTAATTTATAATTAGAGCAACCTTTTGTTTCCAAAAGAGTGTAATTCAAGTATGTTATGTTAAGTAATTACAGGAAACACTTAAAAGTTCATTCGTTCACCGAATCTTTGGCTATGTACATCCTTAATTTCGGCTTCTTTAGAGTTTTAATTTTGAACTGGAAACATACGATACAGGAACAAAATAAAATCGAGGGAAAGACATTGATAAGTTTTTAAATAAATACCGTTGATTTGTATACAATACCAGTGGGTTTCTGCGGAAAACCGCTGTTGGATTCCGGGAGATTCAAAATTTGTTTTGCGAGGTACCCTATTTTACAATACGATTAATGTAACAATATAATGCGATTATAAATAAATAAAAAAACACAAGAAAAACACTCAAAACCCGAGAACAAACTTCATGCTCACCACACAAAATGTGTACCGGCCGGGAATCGAACCCCCCTTGCTTTGAAGGCAGGGCTACTACCAAATAAGCCACGGAGCCGTTTTCCCGGATTTTTTGATTTTACAACCAAACTTTCGAAACGATTATTATAAAATTTCTAAGGGACCAATCCGAAAGCATAATATTTCAATAAAAAAATGATTTTCCAAATAGTTTGATAAATGACGCCAGTTATGCCAGAACATACATAAAAAATATAAACATCCGAATTGATGACTCTATTTTGAAGTCGGTTAAAAACTCACTCTCACTTGAGTGATGCTATGATTCAAACAAGCCATCAGTGATCTCAGTATGTAATCTGGTAATCTACTCTGTACAAAATACCAAAATTGTTTGCATCTAATTCCTGAATATAACGAGCGCAACCGCCGACAACGATTAGCGAAGATGAATGACGATGAATCGCCCGCTAGGGTCTCCACGCATCCATTACTATGTTATTACAGCGCCATCTGATATCGCAGCCCTGGGCGTAGGGTTGCCATGCCGCTTACACAATCTTACAAAATATCCTCATAACTTTCTTCATACTTATTTTACAAACATCAATATTTAAGGCTAACCAAGAACTTTAGCGTAATGTTAGATAGCCTTTTTAATTAATGTGACTACCATATAAAAAAAAACAAATCCGACTGGTGGTGCCTCTTCAGATTTTTTATGTTTTTTTAAAATATTGATGTTTCCGAGGGATAAATCAAGAATTTAAATATTTTTATCAAAGACTGAATTATATAAAAAAAAGTGAAATATAGAATTGGTATGAGAGTCGCATTAAACTAAAATCATTGACATAAAATTTGGGGTATTCCCAATAATTGAACACAGATATTTGACCAATCCATAGATACCGCAAACGATCTCCAATTTACGATATTATGACTGCAACCACAGGCAACGATCACCGAAGATGAATAACGATGAGCTGTCGACTAGGGTCTCCACCATTACCGTGCTATTACTGCGCCGCTGATTGCGACAGCCCTGATTGTAGGGCTGCCAGAGAAATTTAATAAAAATGAAAATTACTACTTAGGTAATGCAAATTGTTCGCGTGGGCCACGACTGGTGATTTTTCGAGTCGAGTCGAGTTTATTACCAAATCCAATCAAAATTGGAATGTCTCTATTTCGTTATTGTGGCTAGACGTTTGACATTATAATAACTCCACTCAATAACTCCACAGTGCTCATTTTGCACTTTACAATACTGCCTAAGCATAGTTTGGTGCTGGCTTGAGCAATGATATGAGCCTGATGAGCTGATAATTCATTTTTTTTTACATGTTCCAAAGTATATTAAAGGGGATCCATGATATTCGCACCTTTAGAATCCCCAAGCGTGTCCCCCGGGTGACGCAAAAGGTTAATCCGGGGCATTACTGCCTCCGCACCTGGTAATGCGGTGCATGCAAGCAGTGGTGCACTCGTGCTGCTGTGTTCTGGTGTGGGTGACGGTGAAATTACAGGCGATGACATTACTTCCCCGTCTCAAAGTATCGGGCGCAACGGGATGCGAATTAATTCTTCTCATATTTATTATTGTAATTTATTTAAGATAATTTGACATGATGAAACAGAGTTTGTTTTTGGGTCCTAGCGGTCGGATAGGGTTTGAAAAAGTGCTAAACATACGATTAAGAACACATGTTCTTGTACATGTTATACAATATTTAAAAAGTGACGTCTCCAAATATTGTTAAGAATTTAAAGGAAATAAAGTATTTTGACTTTGACTTTAATAAATATAAACCTACATATTAATTAATCATGCTAAGTCGGGTGCTTTTCAGACGATATCTATCCCAAACATTTCCCCGATACTTGAAAAATAAAGATATTGCAATGTGAAAAGAACCGCGTACACTTCCACGCGGTTAAACATCACAACCCTATTAAAGAAAGAACATGATTGTCCCCCGCTCCTAAGTGTCGTTTGTATAATGTATCGGTTTATTTTAGGTTGGGTTTGGATTTGATAAACATTCGCTTTTTACGAGCGTATTAACCGTTTTGGCGACGTTTTAGACAATTTTGGCGAGTTAATGAGCTGAAAGACATTACGAGTGTTGGATGTAATCTTAATTTGAATATAAAAGGTATGTTTCATACAATCAGAGATAAATTCAAGGAATTACGCCACATCATCTAATGTTCCCGCGGGCTTTTCGCAATATTTAAGAAAATGCTTTGACTTATCACGGGAACTCAATTCGGTTCGGTAGGATGTGACGCTTAAAATGTAGACGACCTCGACCCACATGTTTTCCTCTACAGTTTCACAATAAACCTTTCCATAAAAAAAAATAGTTGGCTATCATGGGACGCTCGGAATATGTAAATCATGAGCGCATAAGATAACGTAATGCGGTTTACCATCACGTCATACGGTGGGTTTTACTGCCAAGACGCGCCAATAGATTTACCATAATTATCAAAAAGTTTGCTGTCACCGGACCGGCATCTATCTACCATGAATTATCATCTATCTACCATAGATAATAATTTATTGTGCACCAAATTACAAAATATACAGAACATTAATTATAAAAAAAATACAGTGGGCGGTCTTATCGCTAGTAAGCGATTTCTTCCAGACAACCAAATGGACAGGATAGCATGGAAAACACATGGGGTATGAGGTGTAGCTGTGATTAAAATATGTGACTTTTCTAATATAGATATAGACACACTGTTTTGAGAACTGAATTTTTCATTTCAGTCTGTGAGTGAACCAGCAACTGTCGGATCAAAAGTCAGCGTTGGCACCTCTAAGCCTATGCTCTTTTAATATCTTCAAAGTCAAAGTCAAACTCATTTATTCCTTTAGATCTCAAGTATCATTTGGGCACATCAAATTTTACACATGCATGTACACATATTTGTGAACATATAACGTGTCACAGGAACTCCCCAGGCATATTAAATGCACACAGATATGTCAAATTACAGTCAGTTTCATGTTTAAGCTAATCTTATTTGTTAAATAAGTTTGTCTTATTTTAAGGATACGTTATCCGTGATAATGGCCTGTGCCATACCTTTCAAAGAAACGAGCGTTATTCTCATTATGATGTTGATACAAATAATTGTATGATGTTCGTTCTCTAACGATGTATATTTCACTTTCTCCCTTTCCTTTCCTTAGGATCTTGCTTTCAGATTGCTTGAACAAAGTTTTGGAGATAAAATCGTGAAGGTTTGCAAAGGAAGTTGCTTCAAGTACTTAGTAGAAGGATTCTGATCGTTTGTAAGAACATAAATTACTTATTTTCATTTAAAAAGGCCTTTTGATATTACTACATATTGTTTTTGTACAGATACTAATAAGTGGGTGTGAGGCAAACCAATGTATTTATTAACCAAGATTTTTGAGTTATGTTGAGTCACACAGAATTGATAGTTTAGAGGAGATCAAGCATTATACAGAGAACATTTGTCGAATTTCGAGCAATATGTAAGTTCGCAATATGATTTGTGAGGCATGTTGTTGGGCGGCGGTAACCACTTAACATCTAATACTTAATACGTGAAATCGCTGCTATCGTATAAACAAAAAAAAACATTCAATGTCAAACAACAACGTTAACACACTCTTACCTCTGCACTAGGATCCCCTGTGTCGCAGATGGCATGGACAAACACAGAAACACGAGACAAACACCCAAGACCCGAGAACAAACTTCATGCTCACAAAAGTGTGCCCCGGCCGGGAATCGAACCCGGGACCCCTGGCTTCCAAGGCAGGGCTACTACCAAGTAAGCCACGCTCTAAAACGTACAGACTTCTCGAACATAACCGAATGCTCGCCAACAAAATGCTCGCCAACGAAGTGCTCGCATCAGAAGGGTTTGTAGACGAGGAACTCTCGATCGAACATCTGGGTAAAGTCACCCAATTCCGAGAAGTGGCAGAGTTTTCCAAACGCGATAACATCAATTTCTCCACCGCCGTCAACTGATAAATATACTCGGCAAATCCGGTATTGATTTCATTCTATGTTGAAAATGAGGATGGTTCGTGCCTTTGATGTACGGTAGCAGTTCGTAGCGTAGCTTGCTTGGCCATACTGTACAGATCATCTAAGTTAAGCAACGTTCGGCCCGGTCAGAAGTTGGATGGGTGACCGTTTAGTGGCATTTGAGCTGAGCGCTTCCGTGCTTTGGAGGGCACGTTAAGATGTCGGTCCCGCCTTCGGGCTTTGCTTTGGTGCGCCTTCGGGTGGTTTGGAATCTCCGACACCAGAGCTGATTAGTTGTTCTCACGAAGAAATCAGTGAACATACACAAAAAAATAATATAAACATCCGAAATGATAACCTCCTTTTTGAAGTTGGTTAAAACCTAAAACTTTCAGTACTACTACGCAAAACACCCCGTAATTTTTATTGGTCATCAAAAATATACAGCCGGTCAAATAAAGCACTGCGAGAAATAGTATGGCGTTTATATTATGATTCATGAATGTTTGTATGTAATCTCATACATAACGTGATGCGGACTTGGATTTATTGAGCTCATAAAACACGAACGATGTAATTGAGACTATGTTGCCACTGAGATTTTGTTACATGATATCTATTTATTTATTTTTTTATGTGTATGATGAGGCACATAAGCCAACGGCGCACCTGATGGTAAGTGGCTACCGTCGCCTATATATTGTATATTTTACATTTAAATACGTAACTTCATAATGAAAAACAATGTAATCGGTGTGACACGTGACGTTTCATCTTTTTGAGGGATCCAGTCCGTCGGTGAATACCCTTTAAATCCCTACACGTACCCCCTGGGTGAGCTAAAGGAACAACAAGAAGTAGTAAGCTTGTGCAAAGTTCGCTCGGAGTACTGCCTCCATACCTGGTAATCTACCCCGAAGCACAAGACAAACCAGGACCCGAGAACAAACTTCATGCTCACCACAATAAGTGTGAAATCGAACCCGGGGCCCCTCGTTTCGAAAGCTAATACAAAATATAAACTTAAAATTATGCGTTACACGTTTGAAATAAATTACATTTGGGATAAAAGAGATTTAACCGAGTAAGACCTTATTCAAAAGCGATTGAGCGAAATAAAATATCATCTTGTTAAGGATTAACTAAACGAACCTGGATGAAAATATATGACGGCAGCTCAACGCTTTATGACACCCAAGATGCAAGTTTTGACCTTCTCCACGTACGTCGAACCAATCTTATATTTGCCTTCTACCCGGAGGTCGTGGTTTCGATTCTCATCGTTAAAACTGATTTTGTTATTTGGTGAGTTTTATTTTTGGCTAAAGCTGGCAGCACAGCGCTTTTCAAGACCACTGTTGGTAATACTGGCGGCCATTTACTTATGCTTATCGAAGTTTATCTTCTGTATGTTTGATACTATCCAGGGCAATCATTTCTGTGTCGATATTTGTGTTTCAAAGTAAAAAAATCTTAATTTCTGTTGAATTTATAAAAATTAATCGAAAACGAAACTTTTTAAAATAAATATTTGCCTCAGAGATCGCGTTCTTATTATGTGTTGTGTTTCTGGGTGTTAAGTTGTATATATGTAAATATTTTTAATATTTTATATATTTTCAAAATTTTTCAATACATATTTTCAAAAAAAAAAAATCTATACAACTATTTTATCCTATTTTAGGGCTAGATGGCAATAGGTATGTAAAATGTCCACTGATATTTAAAAAAAATCCCAACACTCTCACTGCTGGTGTACTCTTGACAAGTGTGAGTGAACTGACTTTAATTTACTACGTCGTACTAATTTTCTTATTGCAACACCTGCCTATTTTGAAAATGTCAGCGTAGTAGCGCAAGCGGGTATTAATTGATCATACATCTGATAAACGAAAAAAACAGGCCTATTTCTATGATATAGTAACTAAGTCAACATAATTGACTTAGTTACTGAAAATTATAAATAGAGTAAGTTTTCTGGAACATGATATGTTATCAAGCCAAATAAATTCATTTATTTATTCGTTGAAAAAACAGCGAACTCTCCAAGGGGTAGTTCCAGGGTTTTAGTTGGAGAAGTTTGTTTACCCTTGAAGATAAGTCAAATAAATAAAGCTGTTAATAAAATCGGTCTCGTTACGATCAAAATAAACTATATTGCGGTAACTTTAAGTCATTAAATCGAGTAACGTCATAACGATTTCAAATACTAGATGTGGTGGCGATTCTGTTAATGACAGAATAACTAAACCTGAACTAAAGGGAACCCATCTCACTCCATTTTATATCGAGTAAAAGAGACTGCGACCATTTGAGAGCTGTCAAAATAAAATTTAGTTTAGTTTTATAGTTGAATTGTAATAAAAAGACGGATGAAGTTTTCACAGAATGTTTTCAATGCGAATGTCCCAACAACTAATCTGTGCGATTAGGACTTGTTAACAGAACTTTCTATGCCACCAATTAGGTTATTTGATTTAGTTTAAAATATCAGCTAAAATTATTAATTATTTTTTATCAAAGTTTAAATCAAAAACCTCAATATACGTTGAATTTGCTACAAATATTTGAAAGCGTCGCATTATTTAAATAAATATTTATCTTCCAAATTACGCATTCATATAACTATGTAACGCATTCTTGGACAAGCTGTAAGTTTGTTCAAACCCTATCCGACCTTCTATGGGGAAGAACAGGCAAAAATCCCTTGATGGAAAGATTGCTTTCTTTTTGCGAGCATGATTTATAATGTGACTTAAATCTGATTTTTATTTAGTGTATATTATAACAACAAAACTCCATTAGATCCTTGCCCTAAATCACATACCCATTAGCAAGACTACACTGGCTGGCTGGATACACAAGCTAAAAAACGTCCTACAAATTGCTATTCAAGTGCAGCCTCCATCTTAAACAGATGTTTTCTGGACAGGTGCTTCTTGGCAGTCTTCGCGTTTCGCTTCTTGTTTATATCATTATCTGATAATGTAAAAAAATTACAATAATTTTTTCTGTATAATACTTCCCTATACACTCTAATCTAATCTTAAAGATACAGTTTGTAGCTTAGTAGGCCTGCCTTCGAACGACTCGGCTTCGATTCACAGCCGTGGCATACTTTGTGATAAGCATAAAGTTTGTTCTTGGGCTTTGGGTGTTTGTCTTTAGTTTCTGTGTTTGTCAATGGTACCTGCAACAAAGGAAATCCTAGTGCAGGGGTATGGGACTGTGTAAACGTAACCTAGGACCCAATACGCGTGTCTAATTCGCAACTGACCGGTTTATTTTGTATTGTGTTTACTTTGTTTAGAAAATATGACAGTTACGATATTTTTCAACAAAATCCTACAGCTTTGAATTATCCTAACAAAATATTTCCTGGTATTTTTATTCGCTAACGAAGTTTGAACAGCACTAACAACATTGTTTGAACTTAATCAAACTATTTTGTAAAACAAACTGTATTTGAATCAAACTGTTTTGTGGTTGAAACAAAAGCAGTGAAATTGAATTTTATTGTTATTGAACAACTAAAAGAACTCATAGATTTACGATGCTTCTTCTGAACGCATAGACGGCTTGTGAGTTAAACTATCGTGGGAGCGTACACGTGTCAGTGGTGAGCGCTCCGCAAAAAATGTTTCCTCACAAGTAACTCTGGCACTAACCTCTAGTAAATTATATTTATCATACATAATAATCCGACTGAACTTCCAGCTATATAAACAACAATTCTGGGATAATTTATAGATTCAGAAATTTACTAACTTTTGGAACAAAAGCGTGATAATTAGAATTTTGTACTTTTTGTTCTTTATTATCAGCCAGGGGTCCCGCAGTTAGGAGTTGAATTTTATTACTGACATAATTATTATTAGCTCGGTCACGTACTGTTATCTGGCGTACATTACGGAGTAGTAATACTATGGAATAAATAATTACTCGTTTATTGTTATCACTACATAGTATAAAACAAAGTCGCTTTCTCTGTCCCTATATCCCTATGTATGCTTAAATCTTTAAAACTACGCAACTGATTTTGATGCGGTTTTTTTAATAGATAGAGTGATTCAAGAGGAAGGTTTATATGTATTATATAATACACTAGCAAGTCACCCCGGCTTTGAACGGGTAGTTTCTGATACGACATTGATGCTTTACTAACCGTGCGAAGCCGGGGCGGGTTGCTAGTAGATCTATAAACTTCAGTTTGTACGGTGAAATTACAGGACAGGATTACTACTAACTAAGCCACGGAGTCGTCAGGATTACATTGACGGCTCCGTGGCTTAGTTAGTAGTAGCCCTGCCTTCGGAGCGAGGGTTCCCGTGTTCGATTCCCGGACATCCCTCTGAGACGGGAAGACATCCCTCTGAGACGGGAATGTAACGCCTCATATAAACGTTTGCGCACTCATACCTCTGCACTAGGATTCCCTGTGTCGTAGATTGCATGGACAAACACAGCAATACAATAAAACATTATGCACACAACACAAAGTGAGCCCCGGCCAGGAATCGAACTCGGGACCCCTCGTTTCGAAGGCAGGGCTATTACCAACTAAGCCACGGAGCTACACGGGTAACACCGCAGGGCGTAGCTAGTATTTTATTTAGGTACTTTTTTTTTAAAAGTTCGCACACTGATACCTCTGCCCTAGGATTCCCTGTGTCGCAGATAGCATGGACAAACACAGAAACACAAGACAAACACCCAAGACCCGAGAACAAACTTCATGCTCACCACACAAAGAACCCGGGACCCCGCGTTTCGAATGCAGGGCTACTACCAACTAAGCCACGGAGTCGTCGCCGTATTTGTTTTCATTTTCACTGTCGAGTTCTACTATGTATGGCCGTATTTGAAGCATTCTTTATATTTAATATTGCAGTTTGCAATATTCGGATACGCTTCGCTACACGAGCGCTCAGTATATTAACTAATATGTAGGTTTGTGAGAGTTTCATATGAAGCAGTGCCCTTATTCTGCGAGAAGCCAGTGACCCCAGACAATGCATCTTCAACCTCAGCGTCTGCTTGCTGCAGCATGATGAACACTTAAGATTACATGGGTTCATAGAGAGCTTCAAGACTGAGATACTCAGATTAATGTAATATTCTAAATATGTTCCAGAGAGAGGTTTTAAAGCGACATGTTTTAAAGACTTTTTGCTGATAGAGCACAGAATAACTAAAATATTTTTTTCTTGATAGTGTATTTTTATGTATTTTATGTAGCTTTAAGCATTATGTGTCTATTGTAAAAGCTTGCTTATAGCTTGCTTATAGATAAAGACATTTTTTATAGATTGTCAAGTTAAGGAACTGTAAGGTCGATCAGTATTTGTATGAGTGACCGTTAATTGGCATTACGACTGAGCGTTTCCATGCTTAGGATGGCACGTTAAGATGTCTCTCCCGGCTATAGCTCTGTCCAAACTTGATCAGTTTTGGCAAGTTATTATACTTTTATGAACGAAGAAAGAGATGGCAGTATGTATCACAATATTATTATTAAATATATTTTCTGCTGTTATTAAATTTTACAAAGATAATTGACGGCTCCGTGGCTTAGTTGGTAGTAGCCCTGCCTTCGAAGCGAGGGGCCCCGGGTCCGATTTTTTCGATTCAACACACTTTGTGTGGTAAGCATGAAGTTCGTTCTCGAGTCAAGGGTGTTTGTCTTGTGTTTCGGTGTTTGTCCAAGCCATCTGCGATACAGGGAATCCTAGTGCAGAGGTATGAGTGTGGATACGTAATTTTTTTTAACGTTAACTTTAGTAATGAAAAAAAAATATTATCACATTAATGCATCTAGCACAAAAATAAAGTTTAACAGAATTCTTTTATTACTGCACAAAATTCCAGAAAGCAAATTCACGATTCCATTAAAAGAATTAGCAAGATTAATTTGCATTGCGTTTTCTTTTAATAGCAGACAGCGCGCGGACAAAAGGATTACGTAATGGACGCATTACGGTCTCGGAGCACGTATGTAGGGCGGTGCAGTCACGTCATTGTTGTCTTCCATTGTCTTTCGGAAAATTAAATAAAATTTGATAATATACTTTAATTACGACTTAATGCAACTTGGACCCCGTAGAAGCTTTCGTTCTATCAATTGTATTTATCATTTGTTGCCACATGTAATATATTCTGGTATTTTTCATCCCTTTTTTAGTCTAAGGGACAAAATAACGTTTACAATGGGCAAAGATATTGCATCAGAAATATAAATATTTATATTTCATATTCAGAACATAACTTACCTCTTTCAGAGTAAGAATGAGATATAGTAAGTTTAGTGATAGAATTTCCTTTGCCATTTGATTATGGAACACTAAAATATATCAATTAATGTTCCTTGGTCCCTTTTAGGATTCCATACCCAAAGGGTACAATAAATAAACAATACCCACGATGCAGAGTTCGACAGCCGAGATAGGCATGATCATAACTACCCGCCTCCCAAGACAAACCCTGCAAACTACTGCCTCACAGAAACCACATATTTCCAAACGTTACCTAAAGCAATTTGGTTCCGTACTCCCAAAACTAACACACCGGAACAAAATCAACAAACTAACCCACATCTAATGATAGTGCTTTCATGTTCCAAAGTACATATAGGTACGAGCCCTTTGATGTCGAGAGAACCGCAGGATAAATAGAGATGACGGCTCATTAGCGAAGACCTTCGAACCGTCAGATAAGGGTGATACATAGTGGGACCTTCTGCCGTCTTCAATGGAGTGTTGGAAGGCATCTGACTGAAATGCCAAAGGTTTATCTGTTATCGCGCGGACAGAACTACCTCAGATGAAATGAAGTGAGGAATTCGTTCTTACAAGGTTTCTTTGTCCTACGACTGAATTTGGTGATTAGTAGACGTAGTTCTGTGAAAGATTTTTATAATGTGACCTGTTCACCTAACTTTCTTATACAATGTTATTCAACTTCGTTAGAGCGTGGCCCAAGGGCACAGATACCGACTTTCAATCTGAGGGTCGCTGGTTAAACCCACAGATGAAGCAATGAGTTTTTTACTTTACCACGTTCTCGATACGGTGAAGGAAAACATTGTGAGGAAACCGGCATATCTTAGAACCAAAAATTCGATGTTACATCTACCAAAGCGAATTGGGCTCCCGTAGTAGATAAAATCCCATTAATTCTCAATAATCGAGAGTAGGAGTAGGAGAGTGTCCCTGCAGTGGGAACATTAGAGGCTGATACGGTGGATGGTAATTCAACTTGGGTAACAAAAAATTGCTGGTTGGTGTCAGGTTAAAATACTGGTATGCTGATGTACTTTCCTGAAAGCAAACTTCACTTTATTTAAGTTAAGACAATTTTCGAAGCCATCAGCTCACCAAAAGCTCGCCAAGTTGTCAAGGGCATCTGCCGCCAAAAACGGTCGGTTTTACGTAAACTGAGTGGTATATTATGATGCGCATATTTACTTACTCCTGCTATCTGTCTTAGCGCGACTTGGCATTAGATTATCTATATTAGAATGGTAACTGTACCATTCTAACATATAGATAATCTAATTAATATAGATAGATAACTGTATCTTGGTAGAGAATGCTAGAGCATCTAAGATATGTAAGTCAACGGTAGGTGTATACTACCAAACATAGGGGTGTCTGTAATAATTCTTGCTTTGATTTTTGTTAAGTTGCGTATGAGCACCTTAACTGACGATTGTAAGACCGATAATATGCGGTTATCTGCGCTATCTCGTACTATTACCATTCAAAAAACAACGCCATCGTTGTCTTATTCAAATCACATTTGTTTGCCATGAAACGTTCTTTAAATAAAATCTACCTAATTTTCGTAAGCAAATAGTTTAATCTTCAAACTCCCGAAATATCCAAAGATTAGGCTAATTGTGGCAATAACAATAACAGGGAATGGCCATACCATTGACCGTTTGCAATTACAAAGGACCGTTAAATTTTCCCGCCATTACAAACAGGACTGTTGCAACACCCATTCACTACTCGCCAAGCGAATGAGTTTGAACAAGGATGTTTGTTTAATGGGTAACGTGTGCCAAAAAATCGGCTTGGTCTAACAAAGTGCTGCTCCCCAATGGCATTCCGCCTTACTCGCTATTTTAGCTACTGCATGTGGTGATTTAGAATAAGTAAATTTACTTGAATTTCTATTATTAATAATATGGTAACACGATGGGCGATTCACGATCGAAACTCTAAGAAATCTGCTTCTGTGAATGGCATATGAAACCACACATTCATTGTCAAAGATTAATTAAGCTTATAAAAATTGTGTAAATGAATGTAAAATAAGTGAATTGCCATTAGTGTATTTTTTATAAACTTTGTGTACAACTGAACTGTGTGTAACTGAAGTTGTACACTGTAGTGTACAACTTCAGTTACAGTTAACCTCAATACTTCAATCCCTTCTGTCGTCCAGCCAACCAATCAATCAATCGGCAAAGTTTAAAAATCATTGCATATAACTCTTATCAAGTCGGAACTTTGCAGGCCATGATAGTTCCAAGTAATATAACTTGTAAAGTTTTCCTCTCGTTTGACCTCATTCCCTTGGTGCGTGCGTCAAACTTCAAGGGTAGCCGTTGTGCCCAATAAGCTAGAGTACTTTTAATACGTACCTCGGAGAGAAATACGAAAGAACTTGGGCAGTTTCGAACAGGAATTAGCGAGGGGAGCAAGGGCGACTTTAGAACTGGTGACTAACTTTTAAACTCGGGTATAAGGATTAGAGTTTACGTAGGAATTAGGTTGCGCTCGGATATATTAAAATACTCATGGATATTTCACAGAGCGCTATCTAGCGTCAAACTAAGCATAGATTGTACTGTTGGAACCAGATTACTGATTAAAAATTCATAAAAAATACATAAATAATATAATTTTTTTTCTTTTTAATACCCAGAAATTAAAAAAAAAACCGTTTACGTTCGCTAAAAAATTATTTTTAGATTTTTTTTTTTTAGATCGTTTTGGTAAGGTGGTGCAGACACCAAATTTTAATAATATACTCTCTCAAAAAGGTCAGATTTAATAAACATCCGCTAAACTACGAGTTGTATATTAATGACTTTTTCATAATTCCCCATCGAACACACCCTGTTTCTACCCTTATGGTTTTACCGCCTAGTACGACCATTAGCTAGTCCGATAACCAGCTTATTAGAATAGTAAATTACTAATAACGTTCCCATAAGTTAATTATTACTAATTAATCCGCGATAACAGAAAACTCATTTATTACAAATTTAGCAGGAGTATCCTAAATAATATCCTTTTATATATCTTATCAACATCGTAAAGTAACGCCTATAAATTAGTTGAACTTCAATTCGAATATCGCTTTTGAAAGTTTGCAAAGAAACCGGCTTGTACTAAAATTAAAAAAAATCTAAAACATGTGACATCTACCAATCCGTATTGTCCTTCCGTGGTCAATGCCCATTCGCACTTAACTTACTACATACGTGGAATAATAAGTTACCAATAAATTAACAATGAACCATGCTGGTTCTTGGCTGGTATCCCTGCAGTGGATATCGTTAGAAGTAAAACGAGTTTCGGTTCGATCCCTGGTCGGGGCAATACTTTATAATTATGGAGATCGATTTTCGACATACTCGTAGGTACTTACAGTGACGGAGATCTAATACGTACGTGCTAATATAATCATCATTATTGTTATCATAATAATTCAATTTGAATATTATGAGATTATTTATTAAGATTAGCCATAAAATCCCCATCTTCCCCCAGCACCCCCAGCACCCCCTGCCTGTAATCGCAAAGAAACTTCCAGAGGGGTGACCTGTTCATTAATCAAACGAAACTCATGACCAATGATGGATGGGAGAAAGATTGTAGGTATGCAGCATGAGACGCTACGAATTACCAACATGAATTATGGAAGAGGCTTTTTGTATTGGCGGTTGAAATACAACTTTTGAGAGGTTTTGCAGTGAGCGCGAGCGGTTTTGGGGATTTCGCAGGTGGTGCGCTTTTTTGCAAGCTTTTTTTTTTTTTTTTTTTTTTTTTTTTATTAATGTATAGCCAAACGTTTGGCCGCCATCTCACCTGATGGGAAGTGAAGATGCGGCCGACGATGGAGCTTTTATTTAACTTTCAATGTTTTTTGTATGTTCGGGTCAAATCCTGTTTTTTTATTGTTTTTTCAGCTCCGCAGGGTAGGTAAAAATGTATGTGAGCAATACGTTTGTTCTCGAATGTTCTCGAAACGGTGAAGGAATACATCGTGCGGAAACCGGCATAGAACCAAAAATTCGAAGAAATGTGACATCTACCAATCCTAATTGGGCTCCCGTGGTAGATCAAAGCTCATCCAATCTCAATTATCGAGCGTAGGCAGCAGTAGGAACATTAGAGGCTGACGGGAAACTAAAGCTATTTTTATGCATGTTGTATGTATATATACAAAATTTATTTTACTTTGGAGTTTGAAACGAAATCCATCTGCCAGAACTAGACTGCAATATGCCCATTCCGGCAGCAAAGCCCACATAACTTCAAAACGCCGAAAAACCCCTCGTTTATAACAATAACGCGGAGCCGTATGTGTCACCATTCTGTATGACAATAAAAGTCGGGAGCAGAGCGTAGCGCGAATTATGACGACACGCCGCTCCCAGAGCCAAAACAATGCTAGTAGCCGAAATGTTCGGGAGGCCTGTGCACTCGAGCGACTTTATGTCGCCGATGTCGGCTACGCTCGGCCAACACTCGCTCGTAACAAGGCTAACGGAAAATAGCAAAAAAGTAATAATGTTTTGGTAAAATAAAGGCTAAGTTTTAAAGAAAAGCAGTTCTCTTTTTTCAGTATTTAAATTAAATTTGCATGAATACAAGTGAAGTTTTAGAAGGTTACAACATTGAAATAGCCTTCTTTACTTTTTCCTACCGATAAACGACTCAAGTCTAGTTTGTGCAATTTTTTTTTTCACTTTTATTTTGTTAATTTCATTGTGATATTCATATTAGTGCAATATTTTGCTGAGAAATATCCAATGAGGCCTATTTATATGGGAACTCATATCTTTTAATAGTTCTTTATGCGTGCCCATTTCATCTATATCATAAAACAAAAGAGCCAATAGTTCTGGGAGCCAAAATATGGTACGTACTTGCAAAATATTATCTTCAAATTTTGAGGCAAAATGAATTTGCAAGAATTGTCCTGGACAATATTTCACAATTAACAATATATTACTAAACAGTAAGATTAATCAAAGCAATTCAGCTGAGTCACGACTGCTTCGCGTTTTGTTTCTATCGATCGGTACACGCGCTTCTGGGCTTTGGGGCTTCTGTTTCTTATACTGCGATGACTGTTCATAAAAGACCATCTCGAAGGTCGCAGATCTTTTGCGAGAGAAAGAAGTCAGTGTGTGGAGGCCATCCTTATTTTGTCCGCGTCGTTGCAGTCAGCAAATTGATCTATGTAGGATTTTAGTTAACATAATCAAGAATTATCTTAATTGCTTAATTGTTAGTTACTTGATAAAGTGCATTTGTTAGTAAGTTCGGATCGACAATTGGTCAACCCGATACTAGAGATGGCTAATTGCTAAGACGAAAGAAAAATGGGAAAATTTAAGAATTAATATATATATATTATATATTGTATAGCTTATTGAGGAACAAAATAACAATGGATTACAAAAAAAATATTACAATAAGTATTAATACTGTAAATTCAAAAGAAATAATTATTTTTGACTTTGTGGTGTATGATTCTATATTCGTGCCACCTGAACGGAATTTGGTGTTTTTCTTATGTTTCTGTGTGATTCCATGCCACCTAAAGATAAAAAAAAATTATGTGTATGAAATTTTAATTGATTAATGGATGTTATGTCAGAAAATAAATAAATAATAATTATTATATTTATAATATTATTATTAAATATGTGAAATTACATTTCATGCAAGGTGGTACATTTTAGTTTGTCACAACACATTTTACCTAAAACACAAAATCCTAGTAATGTACAACAATACCGTAATTCTCCATCAGTATAGTGGGTTAGAGGCAATTGGATTGGAACGCACATTCTGGAAGCTTCCAGAATGTGCGTATCACAGGCGCCGTGGTCGCATGTCACAGGGCAGTGTGCAGCTGTATACGGAACCCACAAACAGACGGATTAGTATCCGATTAGGGACCGCGGGCACGGCCGCGACTTAATTAGATGCAGCGAGCTGTTCCGAACGTGGAAGTATTATAGTTTTTTGACAGATGTCAGAATAAATAAACAAATATTCATGGAATTCAATATAATAAAATAGAAACACTTTATATTGTGTTACATAAATAGGGCTCACTTAAAATTAAAAACAAAATTACACGTCTAGGAATATGTAACAACAAAAAAGGTAACCACTCAGCATGTGCTGCGTCAGTGGACTGATACAGCGCTGGTATTCTGTACAGTCCCATCTAGCCCCAAACTAAGCATAGCTTGTAATATGAGAACTAGGTAACTGATAGAATACTGATATAGTTCTTTATTTTTAATACATACTTATAATACATAGGTATACCCAGACACACAACAAACATTTATGTTCGCCACACAAATGTTTGCCCTGGGTGGGAATTGAACTTACGACCTACAACGCAGAAGGCTGCTTATTGCTATTGTTATGAGCATAGGTAACCACTTTACATCAGGTGGGCTTAATACTACTTATTTATTAAAAAAATAAACAGACATTTGAAAGTAATTTTTAGGAATCCTACGGAAAAATTTTTTTAGTCTTTGACTTCGATTTACTTTAGTTACATAAAAAAAGTGGAATCTGCTCGAAATCATGCCACATCTGCCAGTCTGGATTGTACTCTCGTGGTGCATTTAAAACAACATCTAAAGAAGAACTCTACGGAGTTTAAGGGTCTAAACTCATACAGCTGTTATGTCTCACCGTGGCAGGGCGGCATACAAAGATTTTTTTTGAATTTTTTTTATTTAAATAAGTCCTAAATCGATCTGAGGGTTCACCTGGTGGTAATAGGTGACCCCCACCCATGTCAACAGTAATGCGATTCAGTATAAGATTTATATCTTACACTGAGTTGCATTCATTCTGCGTCCATCATCCGAGACGGGGATGATATGTCACATGCGCATGTATTTGTCCCTGCATTGGCAACTTCAGAGGGTTGTATACTCTCTGTTATCAAGAGTAGGCTTGTGTCAATACCGTGGGAAATAGAGGCTTGTCACGTGACAGAATACAATGTGCGTTTACATCGCGATGCGTAAGCTAAACAGTGCGCGGGCCAGCCAGCTAGAGTGACGCTAATCTGCTGTAATTTGTCCTGGACTGATGGTTTGTGTAGTGCATATACCACAGACTATACGCGGGATTGTTTATGCTCCCGCTGAAAGGTAATTTAGCTACTATCGTTTGACCTAAACGACACGTTTTGTCAAACCCATTCAAACTGAACAGCTTACGAATGCTTGTAAAAGAAAATGACCATGGATTAAGAGCATTAAACATACAAGTATTTGAGAATTTTTAGGTAATAATTATTCTAAAATTTAATCTAATTGCCAAAAATTAAATATTAACTGTACAGTATGAAAGTAAAGAAATTATTGAAAAAAAAAACAAACTGCGTGAAAAATCACAACTTAGTAGCACTCTCACAATTAAGACAAATCTAACGATACCTCTTAGGGTAAAATCCATTAAACCGTTTAGGCTACAGAGAGTGCCAAAGAAATATACATACAAACATACATACATACAAGCATACACTCACAAACATAACCCTCTTTTCGGCGCAGTCGGGTAAAAACAGCCACTTAAGAGGTTTTTAGCATGACAGCATAATAATATGCAAAGATTCCTTTTACTCCAAATTGATGAGATAAATTTGTAGCTCTACTATTTCAAATCACTTATTTTCCATCTCGATTTCATTTCTAAACTCCATTTATTGCAATTATAGAGGGTAGGAGCAGACGTCTGGTGAGAAAACATTACTGTGGCATCGTATTTGGCTTTTATAAAGGTCAATGCGCATTCGAGCAGCCTGACGCAATGCGATGCGGTGCGCCTTCATTGCTACTATTGACATATTTTTTGCGCCGTAAGTTACAAAGCGAGCTGAAATTAGCTGTTCGTATTGCTGTTGTTATGGGCTGAGGTAGCGTGTTAAGTGGCTACCTTAGCCAATAAGACTTAGGTCCCGCCCAAAGCATGACAAAACCCAAGTCATACCCCGTTGCGCCCGTTACCCGAGACGGGGATGTAATGTCTCATGTGCCTGTTATTACACCGGCGCTCACACTCACCGCCAGAACAGCAAAGCGAGAGCGAGTGCACTGCTTGGCGACAGATTACCAAGACCGTTCGTCAAGTAGGTTATGTTTTCAAGTTTCAAGGGTACAAATATGACGAGTGCCGACAAAACTACAGGAGTATGAGACGACTCAAACAAATCAGAAAAAAAAATCCAATGCCACCAACTAATTAAATTAAATGAATAATCACTCGCTAATGGAGTGAATAACTTACAAGTAGCATTACACCACAGACAGAAAATACAGATAAATATAATATTATAATACACAAGCAACCAGAAAACCTCTGCACCGACCGAGAGAAATCACTTGTTTTAAATTTGTATGTTGTTATACGAATTTATATCATGATATAAACTCGTATTATGTCGCTATTAGCGATAAGGCCGCCCATTGTAACCTCTTCTTTTTTTGTGACTGTTTTGTTAATTTTATTTTTGTTATGTATGTTTCTATCGAGGTGTACAATAAAGAGTATTCATACATTCATTCATTCATGATATAAACTCGTAATGATTATGATTAAACTCGTAATATATCATGATATTAACTCGTAATGATTATAATAGGTGTGTGAATATGACTCCGCCCCTTTTTGTCAAAATAAAACACATTTGTTCGCTTACAAAATTAAAAAAAAAAATTATTGAAAGTATGCTCCATCTGCAGCTACAACCTTCGCCCATCGTTCAGGTAGTTTTCGTATTCCTTGCTGGAAGATGTCCTGGTCTTTTGAGCTTATCCAGTTGTCAATCCAAATTTTGATACTTTCACATGAAGTAAACTTTTCTCCAGTAAGGTCTGTCTGCATCGTCCGGAATAGGTGGTAATCCGAAGGAGCTATGTCTGGTGAATATGGCGGGTGGGGTAACACTTCCCAGTCCTGTCCCTCTAAATATCTTTTTACGACTTCTGCGGTATGCGGTTTGGCATTGTCATGCTGAAGAACTAATTTGTTATGTCTATTCACCCATTCTGGTCGTTTTTCTTCTATGGCTCGCTTCAAACGCATTAGTTGTCGTCGGTAAACTTCTCCATTAATAGTTTCAGAGGGTTTGAGCAACTCATAATATACAATACCTTTCTGATCCCACCAAATACAGAGCATGACCTTGGCACAGTGAATATTTATTTTTGGCTGTGATGGGCCTGGTTCGCCTGGTTTCACCCAAGCTTTTTTGCGTTTAGGATTTTCGTAGTGTATCCATTTTTCGTCTCCTGTGACTATCCGATGCAAAAATCCTTTTCTTTGCTGTCTTTGAAGCAGCATTTCACAAATGGTTTTCCGACGTTCCATGTCTCTTTCTTTTAAATCATGTGGAACCCAGTCACCGGCTTTTTGAATCATTCCCATCATTTGTAAACGCTTTGCAACAGTTGAACGATCAACATTTAATGCTGCAGCTAATTCTGATTGAGTTTGGCAAGAATCTTCCGCCAATAATGCTTCCAATTCAGCATCTTCAAATTTTTTTGGTGGTTTTCCATGTTCTTTATCCTCAGTACTAAAATCGTTATTTTGAAATCGTCGAAACCATTCCTTGCAAGTTGTATTAGACGGAGCATGCTCACCATAAATCTCCACAAGCAAACGATAAGTTTCCGCTGCAGTTTTCTTCGCAATAAAATAATGTAATAACACTTCCCGCAAATGACGTTTATTTGGAATAAAAACCGACATTTTCGAAAAGGTGAAAACAATTGTTGCTTACACTTCAACCAAATATCATAAAATGCGTTAGATAGCTGACATTCAGTACTATCGAATACAAGTATGGTCATTTATTAGTACACGTAAACAATACTAAAAACGACATCTGTTGAGAAAGGGCGGAGTCATATTCACACACCCAATATTATTGGTGGGAAGAGATAGTAGAAAATCAAAAAAAACATCGCATCACTAAAGTCTGCGTCGACCTTAACCACAACCAGAACCCTAGACACGATTTGGAAATAATACCAATTTTGTTTCCAATTTCAAATGACATTGGAGCCACTGACATTTGCACGATTAAGTGGTTAATTTAAATACATTTTAGGTACGTTAAACTATGAGTAGGTACTTAAATTAAGCTAACTGTCCCCGCGGGAGGGAGCGTTGCGATTTTTACAATTATTTTCGAATGTTTGCGAAGCGACGACTTAATCAAGTCAATGTAAATACTGCTGTCGAGCTTTGACACTTTGAGAGGCAAGTTTGCTTTTTTTAACAGACTTCAAAAAAGATAAGTATATTTTCATATTTTTTTTATTGAGGATTGATTTGGATTTAAGTGTCATATTTTTTAGGGTTTCATAGAAAAATGTCACTCCTACTGGCAAAAAATAGGGATGAAAGTATCAAAATTGGTTTGTTCGTTTTTTATTCATATTTGCAGATTTAAATCGGTAGATAAAAATTATTTAAAAGTAAATAATAGTTCCATCCAATATTGTCAAATTTAATTAAAAAAATCAATATCCCACGGATTTTTTTATTTGATATTATAATTTCTTACAACATAATAACGTGGGAATTTGAAATTTGTCACCCCTAAGAGCGAAAAATAGGGAATAAAAGCATGAATACGGTCATTTCGATTTTAAATCATAAATCAGTCTCTACACTCTATAATGTTATCGCAAGCGACATGAAGATAGTGGAATGAAATACAACAGTGTATTTGCCCGCTGTCTCATGAAATATTTATTACGTGTGTCACTTTATTATGTCCGGAATTTATAATAAATATGCTTTCTCATTTACGCAATTCCGCGATACGGGAACCGGAAAAATGGAGCAGCGAACGTAGCGCATTCCATTTCAAATTGACGTGAATAACAAAACGAAAATATGAATTGCTATTGACTTAACTATATATCAAGTTCCAAGCGTCATGACTGAAGCTGTCACTCTGTTATGAAAACTGTATCTTTTGGAACCACTTATATTTTTGAGTAAAATTTATGAAAATCGTATTAAAATCCGTTGCGTGGTTTATACAAACGACCAATCACGATTATTTTTCTATCATCCTTTATCATTTTATCACAGATAGATTTCTATTATCAATATGAACACTCACTAAAATAGTTATTTCGCGACCAAACTGGAAAATATCGCGAGTGCAACAGCAGTGCTGTTTGAAAAGCAATTTCATTTGAGTATTCGCTCTGTGACCCCAGATTGCAGTATCCGTGCATCTTCATTCCGTTCGCACTGCGCTTTGTTTACGCGAGTATGCTTTGATAAATTGCACTTTTTGATTTTATTAGTCGGTGGCAAAAACCTAGAGGAAATATATTTATTTTAGTTAAGTTTACTTTTTGACAGCTAAATTGCCGACATATTCAGGCGTTATTAAAGTAAAAAATCTAATTTTCAAGTGACTTATTTCAACAATCGGAAAATACGACTTCAATACTTGTATCCCTAATTTTTCGCCCTTAGGGGTAAGGAGCTCCTGTGACACGTTATATGCGCACGAATATGTATACTTGGTGTGTAAATTTTGATATGTCCAAACGATACTTGAGATATATTGTATATAAATAAATTCGTTTGAAATTATCCCGCGTGTATTCCCGTTCTGTGTGGTTAGTTATGAAAAGTTATAAACTATTAGTTCTATAGTATAATTCAGTTGTAACTCGAAACTCACTTAACCGGTTATGCAAGTGGGTTATCAAACCCTAATTTTCGTTTAACGGGGTTTTTATCCGAGCAGAATTAAATTAAATACTATTCCGGGCAATTTGCGTGTTCAAAGTTGGTTTTCATTAAATGAACTCAAATTACGTTGGTTTTCTTTCTGTTTCTTTTTTATAGAATCAACTATAGTACCACTATTATCTTTATATTTATATTGTATAAATATATTTATATAAATAAAGATATATGATATATAAATATATATATATATCTTTATATATCATATATCTTTATTTTATTGTATATTATATTTGTTTAACATAAACGGGTCTGGGCGTTGCAGAGTTTCATACTCTCATATCTGATAAGGCGTAGTATATAAATAACAATACAAGTAAAATAAATAAATTAAAGTAAACTCACTCACCCCTGCACTAGAGTTTCCTGTGTCTTGCAACATGGCATGGACAAACACAGAAACAAGTCAAATACCCAAGAACCGAGATCAAACTTCATGCTTACCACGCAAAGAGTGTTTCAGGCGGGAATCAAACTTGCAATATATTCGATGGCATGCTACTACCAATTCATTATATTTCTCATATAATGGTCAAGAGAAAACTCTGAATAACGAGAAGCTAGTGTGCCATAAATTATACTAGTCTGAAAAGTTTCTCTGAAAATAAATCGAGAATATTTCGATAGAATCATCGTCGGAACAGTTTAATTTTATTGTATCACTTCCTGTCGATTTCATGTTTACGTTTCTTGTCAAAATGTTTGTTGCTATCTGTGTTGATATTTCAAAGTTGAATTCAAAACTTATGCAAAAGTAAGCAAATAAATTCGCCTAAGCTGTGTTTAAAGAAAGATAGAATGCAGATGTATTTTTACTTACGCAAAATGTGTGTACTTAACATTTTTTTATTTTTTATGTTTCGTGAAGGAACAAGCTGACAGCCTACCTGATATTAATTGGTTATCGCCGCCCATAATAAATAGTATTTAAAACGACTCCAGCCCTCCCTACTGAAGTATTAAAAGATATATTGTAATATTAACTTATTACAACCTTCACTCTAAGATGGGAAAAAGAATCATCTAAGAATTTTATTTTGGTGTACAATAAAGTATTTTTTCATCAATACATCCATTCATTCATCAGTACCCACACCCTTCCACTGAGACACATCAATACGAGTACACCACTACTTGGCGGCGAATCAACTTAAGTAGACCAATATATACAATATATATATGTGTGTGTATTTACAAACTTTTCATTAATAGTATTCGTGTTACCGTATTTTCATATATTATCAATATTAAAATTGTTTGTTGTTAAGCTATCTTCCTACAGCTAATATATATACCAAATAAAAAATCAAATCAAATAATAGATAAATTGAACTAAAATTCCTCATGGATTATTATTAATACCCTTCAATATCCTTAACCATTTCCAACTATTGGCTTTCATATGAATAGTAAAACTGTATGCAGACAGGTGGGATCCCCGAGCTGGTAATTCCCCGTCAAAGTGACTTATGCGATCCTGCGTCAATGCGGAGACAAATGTGCTTCTCATTGCGGCGACAGCGTGTCTCAATCTTAAGGCCCCAAAACCCAATAATCCCTACAATTACACATTTTGAAATCATTATACCTTATGTAATTTTCAGCTTTCAGTCTGTATATGCTATTAAGGGGAGCGTGTTGTTCGCGTCTCTAGGTGAATACCCCCAGAATCCAAATCAATTTGGGCCCCTGAGCTCCTAGACTAAGTATAACTTGTATTCTTTTATAGTCCAGTCACCATAAGCAAAAGGTAGTATAATCTAGAAAAATAATTAGACAGCTGACTTTCAAAGTGTGTGTGTAATTTTATGTCATACTAGCTATTGACCGCGACTTTGTCCACGTAGATATTATACTTTAAATCATAGGTCAATAACAATAACATCATACATTACTCGTATATTCGTGTAACTCTTACAGATTTTGCACCACACGCCAAAACAGCTCGCAGATGACAGATTTTTTTCCGATTTACCTAACACTTATGTTGGCTAATTTACACAATAGCTTTGTTAATTAAAGCCTACGTGTTATTCTGATGTATGAGCTATATTATTGTAAAGTTTCTTTATAATCCATACAGTAGTTTTTGCGTGAAAGAGTAATCATCCATACATCTTTATAAACTTTCATCTTTATAATATTAGTAGTATGTGTGTGTTCAGACAGCTTCGTGGCTTAGTTGGTAGTAGCCCTGCCTTCGAAGCGAGGGGTCCCGGGTTCGATTCCCGGCCGGGGCACACTTTGTGTGGTGAGCATGAAGTTTGTTCTCGGGTCTTGGGTATTTGTCTTGTGTTTCTGTGTTTGTCCATGCCATCTGCGACACAGGGAATCCTAGTGCAGAGGTATGAGTGTGTAAACGTTTAACGTTTAACGTTTTAACGTACTTGTATATCAAATGTTGAGATCCAGCGACCTCCACGGCCGTGGCGGGAAAAGTTTGTCACTTAGGTCCGGGCTCGGCTCATGTCGCGTCCCCCACAGCCTGAACTTACCACCATTAATATTTATTTCAGGGGAATACTTTCCAAATGGGTACTTGTAGCTTTTTTCATGACGAGCTCCCTTAACAGCGACTTTACGCTCGTTGGAGCTTTGACGGCAGTTTTGACTTTTGCGTCCAACAATAGGTTAGAAAGTTGTTTTTTTACTTTTATATGTTAGCTTTTGTTAGATAAAAATAGTTTTTCAGTCAACATTCAAGGTTACCAGTAGATAAAAGAAAAGAAGACAGTAAATCTCTTTGCTTTAAAAAGCTCTGTATTCTGGCCAAGGGGCAAAGACGCCAACTTTCAGTCTGAAGGTCACTGGTTCAAACCCACACGGGCATCAATGTGTTTTTCAGTTAAACAATTTAATTTGTTGAATGTTCACGTTCTCGCAACGGTGAAGGAAACCTTCGTACGGAAACCGGCACGTCTTAGAACCAAAAATTCGAAAACACGTGATAGATTCATGAGTTACAGCCTGATGACAGATGGACGGACAGCAGTCTTAGTAATAGGGTCCCGTTTTACCCTTTGGGTACGAAACCCTAGAAAGAACCGAGCGAAGCTCTACCATGAACTTGTAAGCAAGCGTCGCCGTGCTTAAATAAAACGTCAAAACAAAAGTCTATCCTATCTGTGCTAAACCCAATTCCAGAGACGGTGGCTAGGACTCACCTTGAGACTAATTGCGTTAGTGTGCAGCGGACCGTTTGTGGACACAAACGGGAGCATTGTTTACCTCTGGCCTTAGCATCGATCTTGCGCTGATTACGAGTACCATGCAGAAGTTCTGAAAAATTACGTAACATGGTTATATGTCCACCGCAAGTGGTACAAGCGCTTCAAATGTTTAATTCATAGCTAGCCTCATAGCTCAGTTAGCAAGCAGTAGCTGGTGCCTTCTGCGCAGTTTCGTGGGTTTTATTTCCAGGACAAGCGTTTGTGTGCGAACAGAAATGTTTGTTCTGTGTCTGGGTAGATGTATTATATGTAAGTACAATATTTACAACGAAAAAGTACTATATGTATTTTATCAGTCATCTAGTTCCCATATTACAAGCTTTGCTTAGTTTAGGGCTAGATGGCGCGTGTGAAATATGTCAATGAATATTTGAAATAATATATTCAATTGAAATTCTTATGTAACTAATGGTGTATGTGTTTTAATGGGCCATTTCACGGCCTGCATGATGTTAAGTTCCGGTGGAAGGGTGCAGTGACGTAACATCCCCGTCTCGGGTGATGGGCGCAACGGCATGCTACTTGGGTCAGGGATCTAAGTCGTGACCTCGAGATGGCGCGCGCGGTGTTCCCGCGTGCATCTCAAAAGAGAAGGGTTGCAGTAAACTCCAGCTTCAACCCGTTTTAGAGTTTTGGGACTAATAGTCAACGCTGCCGGGGCTACGGAAGAGTTCGAAAGCGTTCCCGCGGTCTCCGGCAACTAAAGCGTCGTGAAGGAACACTGTTGGGTTTTTAGCCGGTAGGAGTCCGGCATAACTCTCTCGCTGCCCCCGCAACGAGAGAGTATCCATGAGGATTTCCCAACATAAAAAAAAAAAAAAAACTGTTATTGTTATTATTACTGTTACTGTTATTTATTATGGGTGGAGGTAACCACATAACATCTGGTGGGCCTTTAGCTTGTCCGGTTACTTCTGTCTCATGAAAAAACAACTCACACAAGGGAGTCTAGAATGGTGGGACATGATGGCATAAAAAAGCAACACACCGTTTCCCGCCACGGCACATGAGTTGGTTTCATTGCCAAAACGCGCTAATAAATGATTCACATCAAAAACATGGATATCACGCGTGTGAAACCGCGTGGCTACAGCTAATAACAATACCTAGAAAAACAAAACACTTAACAGCTCGTTTTTATTCAAAACAAATGGGTAAATCAACATTTAAATGAGGTTAACTTAAGTGTAATTTATTTAATTGCCCGAACAAAACTATTTCGGCCGTTGCGTGACAAAATCCAGGCCACTCACACCCCCTCAAACTTTAATTGGTTACATCCTTTCACCGACTACCATACCAACTGAATTTGAGGGTATCGCAAACGAACCAGTTCTCGAATTAGGTACCTGTGATTCAAATCAAATACATGGTTTAAATACATCGTAGGGGTCCAGTAGGTAGCGGCGGGCTCGCGGATGTGTGTGCTACGTTCCCGTGTTCCCGCCACTAAGCAGCACCGTGGGGTTTTAGTGGGTCTAGTCCCACATAACCGCTCTGTCTCCCCGTGGCAGGGCGGTATGAGAGTGCATTCCCCACGAAAAAAAAAAAAAAAAAAGGGTTCCATTAGGTCGCGTTCGTAGGGGTAATTATCTTCGGGCTCGAGCTACTGGACCCCTGGAGCCGACTGCAGCTTTGAATCCCCTACACGTACCCCCTGGATAGTGCTAAAGTAGCTACAAAAAGTAGCAGTAGAACTTGTATGAAGTTCGTTTGGAAACGTACTGCCTCCACTACTGTTTATCTGCCGCCAAGCAGTGGTGCACTGACATGTCCATGAGACGACTTGGGTGACAGGCGCGACTCTTTGTGGATAGAAACGTAAATAAATGTATCTTGTTCCCCGGTCTATTGGCATGGACGCAGCTTATAAACTAACTTCAGTCTATTTCAAAGTAGTTCGTTCAATGTGGACAAACTATTTACAGGAACACCTATATCCAGCCACTTTTCATTGATTTGTAGTTTTCTAAGCACTCCACCTTCATACAAATTTGCGACTTAAATCCATTGCTTAACGTCTAAAATGCTATTTAGAAGTTGCTTTTTCACAGCATACTACATAAACAAGTGACCAAACTGCAGTGTTTCAAACGTCATTACTTAGAAACATTGTTAATTAGCAAATGTTATTTCGGAAGATTCCACTGCACAGGTCCCATATTATTTGGCTAATGACTCCGATACCAATTTTCTCTTTAAAGTCAAACTATGGCAGTACGGGGAAGTTTGCGCATTTTACTTTCGAGCGAAGCTGCTAGCGTGGACGAATGATCAGTTATCCAGGGTTAAAACCCTCCATAAAAATCAATGAATATACCTCAGCTAAGAAGAAACTTTTACCGAACTTGCGAAAACTTTACTTTTCGCATGTCCAGGCAAATATAATATAAATTACGGCTCCGTGGCTGAGTTGGTAGTCCTGCCTTCGAAGCAAGGGGTCCCGGGTTCGATTCCCCGGGCACACTTTGTAGGGTGAGCATGAAGTGTGTTCTCTTGTCTTGGGTGTTTGTCTTGTTTCTGTGTTTGTCCATGCCATCTGTGACACAGGGAATCCTAGTGCAGAGGTATGAGTGTGTTAACGTATATTATACAATATTCTATTATTATATAATATTCTTGTACTTTTCACACATCGTAATTTAATACCAAACTAAACATAGCTTGTACTATTGTATAGGGACTAGATTACTGATAGAATGATTATATAGTACTTCTATTTGCAAATAAATACTCATTAATATTAATCACCCAGACACAGAGCAACCGTCTAAGTTCGTCAAAAATATGCTTGTCCTGAGTGAGAATCAAACCCTCGAACTATGTAGTAAAAGGCAGAGCTGCTACCAACTGAGCTGTAAGGCCAGTCAGCAAACTTGCGACTTAAGTGGCGTAATGCTCCAACGGCTAACTGATGTAAAATGGTTACCACCGCCCACAAACAGGAAAACGGCCAAGGTCCTAAAACGTGGGATGGCTCAAGTCGTATCCCGTTTACGAATTGTGCTCAATGTTATTGAAATGTTCACATAAAATGAGGAAAAACATGCTATTTATTTGTGAAAATAATGTGGCTTATTTTTTGAGGCGTATATCGTTGGCACGTAAGCCAAAATCCCTTACGTAAATTTCAACATGAATCGCGTGAGTTTTACTTAAACGGTTAAAAATAATCGCTTGTTATGCGATCGGTACTCGCTCGGTGCATTACAATGCAGCAATTGTTCTGATACCCTCACGAGTTATTTTGCACACAAGAACACGATATTTGTGTCTTCAAAGACACCGGAAAATTTATTCATGATAAGGCCAAAGTCTCCTTTATTTTTTATGCAATATCAATCGCTATTTTCAGCAAACAGGCATATAATTCTTTTTATATCTTTCTGTTTTCGTAGATTTCAAGTTTGGTTTCCGCAATCAACAATTTATGACTATTTTATTAGTGACAGAATGTACCTTCGTGCCAATTTTTGTGGAAAAAACGTGTAAACTGGCTGTATGATGTGAAGGTTTCGTAGTTTAGTAAGCTTCAAAGGAGCGCCGGGTTCAAATCCCGGCCGGGGAAGACATTATGTGCTGAAAGTTTGTCCTTGGGTCTTGGGTGTTTGTCTGTACTTCTGTGTTTGTCCATGCCCCTTGCAACATAGATCTACCCAAATCCAAAATAATAAATAATCTTCTTATTTCGTGTGAACAAATGACCAGCTTTTTAAGCCACCCGAACGCCTTTGACATTGCATAACGACTAGTATAACCAGGATCGACATCTTAGCGTGCTCTCCGAAGCACTTATGAACCCTCCGAGCTAATGAAAATTTAGAAAAAGCGACACGTGACGCTTCCTATTAAAAAAAAACACAAACTTTTACACACTCATACAAGCGCTAGGAAAACGCAAATTCTGAATAACTACTCAATTTATTACTTCGTTATTTGGGTTAGAATATTTTTTTTATATTACTTTAAGTTATTGCTGAAACAAGAAATAAACTCTAGTCATTGTTTTCTCCGAACCGAGTTAGGAACCGTCGTTGCGTGTAAAAAGTTTATTTCGTGCAACCGATTAATGTTGCTTAATTTATCTTCGCGAAGGATTTATTTTACACCCCCAGATCCGGGCTCAGATTACTACTCGAGGACGTTATAATTTGTTACTTTTTAATCGGTTCTTGCAAGTAACTTCGGTACAGTTCAACTTAAACTTAATTATTTCCTTTGAATCTCAGGTATCGTCTGGATAAGTCTAAATTTACGCACACAAGTAATAATCGTTTATTTTATACGCAATAACGTGTCACAGGAGCTCTTTAGGGCCATTACGTGGACACAGATATGAAAAATTACAGTCAGTTATCATGGTTTAGCTAATCTTGTTTGTTAAGATTATGTTTATTTTAGCGCAAACTCCATTTTTAATCAATTCCAGTTCAAATCCGAGTGTAGAGAGTTAAATATCTGTTCGTATGGAATCAAATCAAATTTTGCCTACAAAATTTGCTACAAGAGGGGTTAAATATTTTGAATATGAATGATAATGCCTTCTTCTAACAAAATCGGCATGCAAATCTAACATAACATTAATCTTACAAATAATATAGGTACAGAAAATTACAGTCAATTAGATTTAAATAATATTTAATCATAAAAAGCCAACAACAATAATAATTATAAAATTTAAGATTAAACAATAAAAATGCGATACTGAATTAATAAACCTCATACCCCTGCACTAGGATTTACTGTGTCGCAGATACCCAAAACCCGATAACATACTTCGTATTCACCACAGAAAGTGTTTTCCGAATAGAAATCGAACTGGGGACCCCTCGCTTCGAAGGCAGGGCTATCTAAGTGACGGAGCCATCAAACTAAAGAAACAAGCTAAAACACAGCCTGAACTGTTAGATGTCATAGCCTTTAAGTGGTTGGCTCAAGCACGTAACAGTTTCCTAACAATACTTGCCCCGGTACGGGATTGAATCAATTTGCAACCCCTGGTTTCGCAGGCAAGGTTGCAATTATGCTACAGAGCTGTGTCTTCAATCTATGTTATAACTATGTGTCTTCAATCTTTCGACGGGTCCGTGGCTTAGTTGGTAGTAGACCTGCCTTCGAAGCGAGGGGTCCCGGGTTCAATTCCCGGCCGGGGCACACTTTGTGTGGTGAGCATCATGAAGTTTGTTCTCGGGTCTTGGGTGTTTGTCTTGTGTTTCTGTGTTTGTCCATGCCATCTGCGACACAGGGAATCCTAGTGCAGAGGTATGAGTGTGTAAACGTAAATACTTTTATACTTTTATGTTATACGAGTAACTAGCTGCACCCTGCGCTTTCACCCGTTAGGTATCGTTTTCGTGCAAATACGGGGATTAAATATAGCCTATGTTACTTGTTGGTAATGTAGCTTTCCATCGGTGAAAGAATTTTTTGAATCGGTTTAGTTTCACGCCTAAACGTGAAAGGGTAACAAACAAACAAAGTCACTTTCGCATTTATAATATAATATTAAAAAGTTATGATGTAGTTTGGATATGTTTGAAAGTGGCAATTACTTGAATGAAGACCAATGTACCAGCCTCTAATTATATCATAGCATGGACAGTAGGGACCTAAGGCAGATAGGTAGATGTCACATTTATTCGAATTTTTAGGACAAGGACAAACTAATTTTAATTGGTAGTAGCTCTGCCTTCTGCACTGTAGGTAGAATGTTCGATTCCCACTCAGGGCAAAAATTTGTATGACGAACATACATGTTTGTTCTGTGTTTGGGTGTAAATATTTAATATATGCATGTATTTACAAAAATAAGTAGGAACTATATTGGTATTCTATCAGTTATCTAGTTTCGATAGTATAAGCTTTGGTCAGTTTGGGACTAAATGGCGCTGTGTTGTCTGTGAATATTTCTTTAATTTCCTCACGAATGAGAACTAGATGATGACGTGATGGTGAGAAAATACATTTTTAAATTGAAAAACTTATATATTGCCGCGTCTGGGTTTCGAACTAATATGGGACCTTCGGATTGAAAGTCGGTATCTGTCATATGATCTCAATGTCTTACGCGCTGAGACTGGTACAGGTTTACTGTGATATATTTATATATTAATTTATGTGTATAATTGGCCAATTATATTCCAGCTTCCTCGGCTTTCCACCATATTTTTCAACAAACAACCCGAAACGCTGTCAATTTGTTGTTCAAGCATCTGGTTGGCATGATTAACATGAATGAAGTGGGTCTGCGGGAACAAAAGGCAAGGCGGAGGGTGCGGGGGTGAGCGGGTGCGGGGGTGGGGCTGAGAGATACTCCACACAATGCCGGCGCCTTGGGAGACGGCTGAATTTCCGGCGCGCGATTATTTTAGCGACGAATTTTCAGGCTGTGTTTAGGCATGCTGCGACATGGTAGCCTTCTAATATGATTATCTTAGAACCACTGACATGAAAGAATAAAAGCTTTAAAGTTTGATGGTGTAAAGGACGAAGCGTGCGTGGAAGGAAGGAAGCGTGAGCCAAAACAGGCCTTCATAAGCTGATAGTTTCCACAGCAGATGCTGCAGCAGTTGTGCCAACAACCCAGTCCTTCTCTGGTACTTTAAGGAGTTGTGCTGGATGGGGTAAGTTTAACTATTGGGGGACAATGCACAATATACCCCGCAATATGCTTGACGTCAGTGCAGGCCTTGTCACCCCGTTCAAGAATAAGAACAAGAAATAGATGTTGTTGAGTTTCAGATCATAAACTACATTTTTTTTGCCCTTTGTAATTTCAAAGTGGAACCATTATGCCTAATGATTTGAATGAATACCGTTTTAGTTTTCAAGTCCTGCTGCCTTGAATTATAGAATCCGAATGGCCGCGAGTGTTGACAGACGCTCGTAACGACCGCTGCGCTACCAGCTTAAGCCGAAAATACGTGAATTATAGCTTCCACAATAATTAAAAACAATTGGTGTGTCTGCAAGACTCTTGGCCGATAAATTATAATAGTAAAATCCTCAAAACTGACATTTTCTTTAGTCAAAACCATGAATATAAAACCACTTTTAATACATTTATTAGTCTTAGAGAAAAAAGTTCCAATATAATTTCAATACTAAATCAATCAGGCACCAAGACGTGACAACAAATCAAAAATCATGGTAAAGCATGGTATTTGCAGCCATTTTATGTTTATATGTATTTGTCCCAATACAGAAATAATTTAAAGTTGCTCACCATACATTGGATATTTTCGAAGTGATTCTGATTAAATCGGAACAGATGTATTCCAGTTATTGCGTAACGCATTAGCAAGTTGAAGTAGCAGGGAGCCATATCCAGCCCAGAAGAACCCAGATGTGGTTGTCACTTTTGAAAAAAAAAAAATCTCCTAAATTGAATCAAGAATTCAGAATTTGATAATCAACAGTTAAACGACATTTGCACTCAAGTGTGCGCTATGCGGCAAAAAATGCTCTTATTTCGTGAATTTACTCCTGAATATGATAGTAAATGCTAAGTGCAGCGCTAGTTTTCGAAATGAAATTACCAGTACTGAATTTTTGAAGACTTCATAGCTAATTTACTAGAATCCCTGACTTGAGGTGTCTAATGATTAAACAGGGAAAACATTTTGTGTAATTAGCATAAATTTTGCTCTTTTGTCTTGGATGTTTGTTTTTAGTGATTGTTTACTTCATTACGAAATTACCATGACTATCTGACTATACCCTCATGGTAATGGGGTCAGCACCAGCTCATGCAAAATTGCTCGCAAAATGCTGTGAAGGGGTCCAGTTTCTCGCGTCGGTAGGTGGTACCCTTTGATCACCCAGGGGGTAGTACGCGTACTCCCTGGGTGGTGCTAAAGGAGCAATACTTGTTCCGGTAGAAGGGTTTAGGTGCCGGTGAAATCTCATGCGCATCAGACGTATCATCCCCGTTTCGGGTGATGGACGCCACGCCACATTCGTCCGGAGAGGTACTGCCACCAAATCTGGAATCTGCCGCCAAGCAGTAGTGCTCGCATTACTGTGTTCCGGTGGAAGGGTGTGAGTGCCGGTACATGCGCATGAGACGTATCATCCCCGTCTCGGGTGATGGACGCAGCAGGACGAATGCGACTCAGTGTAAAATCCAAATCTTATACTGAATCGCATTACTGTTGTCATGGGCGGGGATCGCCATTTACCACCAGGTGGGCCCTCAGCTCGTTCCAACACACTAAAAAATACAATGTATCATATATCATATATATTGAGAATTGCATAAATTCGTTGCATGACTCCAATTTGAACATGTTATGAAATTGATTAAAAATTTTGTTCTCAGAAACAAAATTCGCAATAACTTGCGAAAATCGGGTAATCGTTTTCCGTCAGGACAACGTTAAAAACGTAGAAAGAGACGACAATATTTAACAGAGCTTCAGGGCCGCCAATTTAAAGCGGCAGTGATATTTTATCGCGTTACAGCGATAAGTCAACCAAAGAAAATTGTGGATACACAGTAAAAAAGTGCCAGTCTGCGTTGAACTCCCGTAACATCGGTGGAGCTAAGCTAAGTTCATCCGCACACAAACAAGGCGGATCCAACTTATTTGACAAATTCCTAAACCTATTTCATGCAGCGCTCGCAAAATTGGGGTTGTCAGTTGTTATAGTAACAGGAAATAAAGTTATACGTCCACCTACCCGCAGGACAGTTGATTGGATTGTGTTTGGCCACAGTGCCCTTCCGAAGCAGAAGAACAATTTCACAGAGATGTTAGTTACATGAAAACATCAAAAGATTCGTTATTTTTAATTAAATAACAAACATACATAGAATTCACGCCTTTAAATCCGAAGGAGTAGCCAATGTGTCTCGTTTCACCTTGTGGGTTACACTATAAGTAGTGCACTTACCGCCGCCATTTTTTCCCACTTTTTCTTCTTTCGTGTGAGTAAATGGCAAATCTAACGCCTTCTTCTGGTAAATCAATCTTAAGTAATTCAAACGGGAAAAATCTTATACTAAAAAAATACTAACATGTAAAGTAACGAGTAAATTAATCGATATAATTCTTTTATTTATACCTTATATCCAGTGGCATTCTCTTTATTTACCATTCCGATACGACACATGTACATTCCTGTTTAAGTATGAGCCCGAGATCGAATTATGTAATAACATAATAACGCTTATATAAGGATTCCCTTTGTCGTGATATAAACAGAAACACAAGGCAAACATTCTGACCCGAGAAAAAACTGCATGCTCACCACACAAAGTCTACTCCGGCCGGAAATAAAACCCGGACTCCTTGTTTCAAAGGCAGGGCTACTACCATAGATATGGAGTCGTCATATTCAATTTGACGTGTGTAATATCAACTTACCTAACTGCCTATTATAGCACTGTGTCCTTCCCAATGCTGACTTGTTTTTATTCGTCGGCTTTTATAATCAAATGTCCCCAAAACAAAGAGCTTTTAGCTCGAAAGCCTACGTTTATGTTACTTCATTCTCTGAATTAGCTGCCTTTATTTAATTACGGACCATCGAAGTCCATTGATTATTTTCTTTTGACACATTGAAGATGTATTTTTTCATCTTAATTATTAGAATTCGATGCTTGATTTTAATTGTCCGCTATGTCGCTAAGTAGTTTATCCTTATTCTGCTTTCAAATCCTGCTGGTCTTGGATTTGATAGCTGGTCCTCGCAGAGTCAGAACGTCACTTTTTTTTATTTAATATGTTCCAAACAATCTCTCGTTCTTATTACTAAGTTAGGCGTATTGTCAAATAAAATTGTATATTAAAAAATATATTTTAATACAGAACATAATAAATTAGGTACATATTTAAAATAACACTAAATCAACAAATAACATAGATATGTTTAGAGTCATTTGGTACCTAGATCAGCATGTTTTACACTGGTGGGTAACATCGCTGGTATCCTGTTGCAGTGTAGTATGTAGTGCAGTGTTCTTTTAGAATGATTAACAGCGGGTAACACCACAGGGCGCAGCGGGGTGCAGCGGGACACTGCAGGTCGCAGCGGAGTGCAGTAGGGCGCGGTGGGGCGCAGCGGGGCGCAGTAGGGCGCAGTGAGGTGCAGCTAGTGCTACAATAAGAACTAATTAATATAATAACCTACTATGGGATGCAATAAAATAATGAATAGTATCATACAAACAAACTCATCCCAGAAATTCTGCGTGGACTAAACTTATTAATCGAAATAATGATAACATTAATTTTTTTTACTTCAATTTTCCTTTCAATGAATAACACCTTTAGTATAATAATAAAATATTACACCTAAATGTAATAAATCTGGTTACTAAAGAGGTAAAAAACTCAGTAGAAAGTATCGATTAACATCCAATCATCCCCTAGCCATTACTCACCGGCTAAGGGTTGCAGCCCTAAGACATCCACCCCGTATCGACCCCAGGAAGCGAGTCGCGTTCTGTGTGAGTGATTCTGCTAAATCGGACTCGTATTTTCTAGAAACATTCGTTTATTTATGGTGGATCTGAGGCTTTGTTGGTACAGTAATCGTCCTTGTAAAGGGTCCAGGGTTTGATTCCTCGATGAGTAGCTGTGATGCTGCCCATATTATTGTACCACGTTTTATATATGGCAACTACTTATTGCTGCCCAATTAGGAACTTCAGATTTTCGGATTAATTGTTGGTGGCGCTTGTAATTTTAAATACCTTCGATAGCTATAGAAAACTTAGTTAATTGTGGCTCGTCGAAGATAGTTTGGGATGTGTATAGGAATGTGCAACGTACCTGGACTGTATAAACAATCCTGCACAACACAACAGTTCACTCACGAGCCGCGGAAGGCCACCATGAGGAATTACACGAATTTCAGCGGTTGCAGCGGGAGCGCGAAAATGTATTTATATATGCGCGTGCGTTCTCGACACGGCGGTAGTTTTAGCACTCCAAATTAATATGGCGGACGGCGGACGGTGGATAGCGGATACCGAAATGTCGCAGTAGATGGCGTTACCAAAAGTCTTGACCTGAACCTAAAGAAATACTTTTCTTTATGTGACAGAAGTTAGGTGATTTTAAGTCAAATGCCATCTTAAAGGTTATAAATAAGTAAACGAAAGTATTCTTATATACTATTCAGCATTATGCTGAGCTAAGATCAAATTTGCTATAAATGGTGATTCTGGGATGCACATGAAATTAAATATGATTTATATTATAATAGTTATTTTAGTTTTGGTTGTCCCATACTGTATTCCCTATTTTGTCATTAATTGCAAATAAAAACATATTTTATTATATTTAATTCGGTTATTTCGATTTAAAAAGTATTTCTTAAATATTGAGAAAATAAAATTTGAGTAAAGAAAACTTAGTTATTAGTTGACTGTAGCAAACTAAGATTTCGAAACTCGAAGAGAAATATTAAAAAAAATTGAGAAACAAAATGTAAAATTAAATATAATGAGAAAGATTTCATTTTGTGTAATCATTACGTCGCGTTTATAATTGTCCCCTGGTCAGAACATATCTGACACACCATGTAGATTAAGAACACTCGTTGTATCACTACATAAAATGAATATAAACGTTGCTTGCTAAGTAGGTGGTTTAAAAGATATAAAGTAGGTACAGAAACTTTACAACTTAAACAATATATTCAAGAAATTCCGCAAATAACTTAATAAAATGCTCTCCGATGTACATTGTAGCCACAAGGTTGCATTTTCACTTGGGAAATAACTTCAGCAACATCGTAATAAAATTTAAGTCGTAATCTCTTGTATTCAAATATAAAATACAGCGGAAAACCGTTTCAAGAACCTACGAGTATATTATACAGTTAATCAGAAATATGGCTTGAAACTGACAAATACAATACAATCGTTTATTGTTAAACAGGTAACATGATGGTATAAATTACTATAAATATGTCCAATGCGTTTGACTGTTTTTAAAGAATAAGTTGTATGCACACTATCATACATATTATTTTTTAATGGATTAAGCAGAGATTCAATGAGCCTTTTTCGATCATGTCGTCTGCAAGTTTAATTTTCTACAATACCAGTTTTAACTGGAAGAGAATTTTTCCTAGCATAAAGTTCACCTGTGTACTTCTTATTTCGGCAAACTCTGGTGTAAGAGATTTCACGCCACCTGAAGGCATGGCTTAACGGTTAGTGTAGGACCGACATCTTAAAGTGCCCCCTGAAGCACGGAAGCACCTAGTTTAAATACCACTAATAAATATATACAATACAGGAGGTACAATAAAAAAAAAACTGAATGAGGTTTGGCAACCGCAAGAAGTCTACCACTCAGCATGTGCTGCATCAGCGGTGTCGCTAAAATTCAACTAATGTTTTCTGTAGCACCACACTTCAAAAATAAAATTCTAAAATAGTCACCTACTTATAATAATAATAATAATAATAATCATTTATTTCAGACATTAATACATGGGGGGTTTACAATGTCCATATTCATAATCTAATCTAATTCATAATGTATTTTTATTTTTTTTATAATTCTAATCTGTCGGATGACTGACTGTGTATAGCAAGATTACACTATATTTGACTATATTTGATCTTAAAAATCCTCAGGGGCTAGTAAAACTATAATATAAGTAAAGAAAGAAGAATTTTTTTCGGCGTAGGCTAGAATGTTAATTTGCGTAGCCTGGGTTCTACGCGCTACGATCGTGCTACAGATCTATGAATGTGCTACGGGTCCTACGAATAGTTTGTAGCTACGATTATGGTAGCTTGACCAGCAATGACTGCCAAGTAGTACTTTTTTTTCGTAATAAAATCATTAGTTTCATAGTAATTTTGTGCCGACCCCACTTAGTGTGGGATAAGGGCAGAAAGATGATGAGTAATTTGTGAACCATATTTTAGCAAACAAAAATTAACGATACTTGTGTTCTAATGGTAAAAAAAAAATAAAAATTCAAAATGTATTTATCTATTTTAATTATACCAAACATCACAAAGAAGTGCTTTATTTTCTGGTTATCTGACTGTCCTATCTATTATAAGTTATTAATTAAGCCTTAGCCAGAATCTCTCCGGCGTACTTATCAAATGGAGGTCGTAACTCGCAATATATTTTCACAAACTTTCTTCTAAGCTTCAACTTATAACGTTTATTGTGCTCATTCAATGACCTTTACAATCGCCGCCTCAAAGTCTTTACAAAGTTCATTCAAATAAATTCCCTAGAAAATTATTTGTATTTGAAACCTTTAAATTATTATTCAAAGAATGTCCATTCAAACATCTACAGCATAAATTATAGCGTTACTTTTGTTAATTAATTCATTATAACGTTTAAAAGTGAAAACAAACGAGAGGGGTGTGTAAAATGTTACATTGATATATTAAATAAACCATGCCTAAACAAACGTTAGTTAATTAAGATTCCAAAATATTCCCAAGAGGCACATTACTATGTAGTACACGAGCATATGCCTTCTGTGTTCAATCCTATTGAATCTGTAAACAGACATCTGAAAGCACTTGTTTGGCTGGGCAAGGTTATATTTAATAATAATATATATCAAGTAATATATATATATATAAATATATTGTAATCAAGTAATATATATAATGTGTTGAATTTTTGGGGGTCCAGTTGCGCGCAGCCGTAATCGAATACCCTCAGAGTCCCAAAACGTATAATACCCCCTGGGTGGTGCAGCAACAAAAAGCAGCAGAAGAACTTGTGAAAAGTTTGACCACATAAGTACTGCCTTCAGGGTTGATAATCTGCCGCCAAGCAGTGATGCACTCGTATTTTTGTTGTGGGCGCCGGTTAATTAGAGATGCATGAAACGTAATATCCTCGTTTAGGGTGATGGGTGCAACAGGATAGGGCATGGGTACCTAAATCAAATTTCTATTATTATGGGCGGAAGTAACCACTGCCCATCAGGTTTTATATACTCAGGAGTATTGAGAGTAGTCAGGATATATTTTAAATACAATATAAAAACTATAAAAATATCACACGTGACTTGACATCCTGCTCATTCACGGTAGTCTAGTCTGCGCCTAGATAAGTGAAACTATTGGACATGAAAATATCAACACAATCTAAAACCTACGTCTTATTGACAGGTCCGTGACTTTCTTAATCTACCCACTTCAGACCTACATCTAAAGAGAAAGAGGACTATCTAACACAGGAGTACAGTTATGATGTAATATAATTTTTGGTTTTTGGTCTTACAAACTTTCTTTGAGGAAAGTGCATACATGGTAAAGATGCACAGAGCTCGAATTGAATCGAAAACTTGAATAATATATTTTGGTACTCCTTGCTACTACAGGAAAATGGCAAAAAGTTAAAGATTAATTCTTCATATTCTTCATCAGAGCAGGTGGCCAACTCTGCTGTCTGAGTATTCAAGCCATCCGAACGCCTCTGACATAGCTTATCGAATAGTATAAAGCCAGGACCGACGTCTTAACGTGCCCTCCGAAGCACGTTAAGAAGTCGCCGAGAGTTAACTTAGATGATATATTAAATACAGCTTAGTGAGCTTCGCCACCGACCATTCAGAAAGCCTCAATGACCATTACCAGCTATAGAGCGAGATAGGGAACATATCTTATTAATTAATCAAACATGCTAATTGACGTGATTGAGTAATCGCATTTGTAATAAAGGATGCCTCTAGTAATTTATGCTATTTAATCTTTACCATATTAAACGCTAATTAAGGTTATAAAATGTTACATATTTTTATCCAAATTTTATCAGTATCATTCTGTTAATATAATTTCCTATCATGCCATTTATTTCACATGATTTATTTATTTGTTTTATAAATTAATATTATTTGTTTTGAATGAAGAACTGACATAAGAAATTTGTATATTTGTGTTTAATTGATATACTTGAATTGGATTTTATTTTATCTCAAATAAATGATTATAACTATTAAATAAATTATGGGCTAGCTGCAATTTGGCGTGTCTGTATATATTGTATTAAAAATTGTAATATGAAGTATGCAAAGAAAGTTTACGAGGTCAAGACTTAGATGTTAGTGTTATAAAGTAAATTAAATTCATTTTAAAATCAAAATGCAGTTCAGACATATTGTGTCCTGTGTTTGATGCTCTTACAACCAGACGCACAATCTAACTACGTCCGAAAATAGTACCTGTGCAGACTTGAATTGTGTAAAACTATTTCGCCAAACTAAGAGACAGAGTGACATAGCCGGGAATCCATTACGTAAACGCGATTGCGTAGACTACATTACTAAGAAAAATCACGCTTATTTCCACGAAGAGTAAGGCACGGTAAAAAGTGATCGAGCAACTGGAGCCCCCAGTTGATCTGTCTCGGGATCATAGACAAGTGACTTAAATACTCAAAAAAGTCAACCTCTGTGCTTTCCTCACTTGTTTTACGCCTTTCTTAAGGGTGGAATTCCTTTGAGGTAAATTCCATCCATATGATTAGGGAGCTTCATATGAGTTCGCTAAGCATATTTTATACTGAAGGCTACCTACCACAATCGATGATTCATAATCATAATTAGGGTGACACGCTTAAAAAATAGATAAGGCAATATGTCGATCTTAAGTTTTTATGTGTGTTATTTTGCTCACATTCGTAGGCGATAACACATTGAACCCCTGCACCTATCACCTTGAGCCTTGAGTGCTAGCCTTCAATATATAATGTGCCTAAGAAGCTCCTATGACACATTATGTACTCAAGAATTTATTTTGGTACTTAATAAAAATCAATAATGTGTTATTTTAAGACATTTATGATAAAAAACATCTACTATTTTCTGTCAATGTGAGTTTATAATTCAATTCCTTTTTTGATCTTCTGACAATTTTGTGCACTTACGCCTATGGAAGTTTGTTTCCCTTGTTCTTGCGAATATATTATTTTCAAATTTAATTATAAGAATATAATCAGGTAAATTATAAACTTAATGTTTAACTGAAAATACTTAATTGCGCTTTTTCCCAAACTCGATTCTGAGATAAGTGGGCGATCCCAAAACAGAAAAATAAAGTCTCGATAGTGGATTGGGCACGGAATGTGGACCTATAGAACAGAAATGTTATGCTTTTCAAAATGCACTAAGTTTTAATTTGCTTCCTGGCCGTGCACCAGCAAGGGCTGCCATTACGACAACTCATGAAATAAATTGGGATAGTTTCACCACACAGACTTTAATAATAGTAAAAACCTATTTAAAAAAATACATTTGAGATCGTCTTGTTTCCACGTGTTGTACTTTCCAAGCTTGGCACTTGATTAATCCGTTTCTAAACATCCGATACGATTTATAATTACCGATATGAGGTTGTAACAGCATCTTAAGCTACCCTCAATCAGAGGACGCTGAAAAGCTGTACAAGCTATTTTATCAAGCCGCAAAAGCCCATATTTAGTTTATTTTTTTGAATTGTGAATTAAATAGATTATAAAATTTATGTTATTTCCTAGTATAATATATATACTTTCAGGGGTGGCATGTTCTATCAGAACAAACCCTTTTAATAAATAAATGATTAAAAAAATAATAATTACCACCGATATGTGTTTAAGCAACTGTAAATGACATAGCGACATGAACAATCAAAGCCATTACAGAGAAAAAGATCGCTTCTACGCGTACAGCTCTGATACATCGGGAAAAGTACCCTCCCGCCTGCGCGGCGCCTGCCCGCACCCCGCGCCCCGCGCCCCACGCCCCTCGCCCCGCACCCTGGCTCAGTCTGCCCTCACCCTCCGCACGGGACGACGTCTCACGATCCGTTCAACCCTAGCTATAAACAACCTCGGAACATGTTCATGAAACCGTTCTGTGTATGCTAACTGTGCTGTGCCGTGCTGTGCTGTGCTGTGCTGTGCTGTGTTGTGAGTGTATTAAGGATCATCCCGTAATGTGTCACAGGTATGTACCTATTTATGTTACAGTTATGAGGATATTATAATGGGTGCATCTGAACATCTCTTCGCGTTTGACAAGTTTAAGGTATACCAATGGTAAGATAATAAGACAATTCAGAATAAGACTCGGATCTTAGACTGAGTTGTATTCATCCTGCTGCGTCCATAACCCAAGACGTAACGTTCCATGCGCCAATGATTTAACCGGCACCCATACCCTTCCACCGGAACACAGTAATGTGACTACTGCTTGGCGGCAGATTGCAGGTTTGGTGGAAGTACCTCTTTGAACGTACTTGGCACAAGTTTTACAGCTACTTTGGGTTGCTCACCACCCGGGGGACGCGTGAAGGGGTTCTAAGGGTACTCTCCTACGGACGCGAACAACTTAATTTCCCAATATGACAGAGGCGATTCGCTAACAGATAAAAGAAATTAAAATTAATAGGATCTATTATAAATTTAGCTGGTTACTTGCGGAGGTGGTCAGCAGGATTAAGTCTTCAATATTTCGTGAGTAATTACGATTAGTTATGATTGAGGACAATTTACATGAACTAAATTATATGCATTGACACGGATGATTGAAACCTAGGATGGTTGAAATTTTCTAAGATGTGCTTGAAAATACATCGTTGATAATTTGTTTTTTGTTTTTTTTTTTTTTTTTTGTAGTTTAGTTTCAGATAAGGGTATGATCACGTGAATTTTGGCTTTTTTTTTGTTTGAAAGCCTTCTTTGGACTGAACATACGAGTAAGTTGCGATATACTTTTATGCGTACGTGCACGTTGAAAGAAAAAATAAAAATGAAATAGAAATTCAGTTATATTCAGTTCACGCATAATTAAGTTTTATTGCATACTTCTACATGTGTTTACAAAATTATATATACATATTTCTGTTATTCAGATATTATAATGGTCTTATGGTTAAAAGACTTAGATCTGCCTTTTACGGTGTAGATCATAGGTTCGATTCCCACGCAGTACAAGCATTTGTATGAAGAACTTAAATGTTTGTTCTGTGCCTTTCTGTGTTGAAATGTATTATAAGTATATATTAACAAAAATCGGCCAAGTGCGATTAGGAATTGCGCACCGGGGCTTCCGCATGAACTTGTAAATGTGTAACTTGTATGTTTTTTTATGTATTTTTTTTTGTATTAACTTACTTTATTTTTAACTTTACTTACAAATTTACTGTTAACACTGGGTCCACAAGAAAAAGAACAAGTGTCTAATTTAAAAATCGAAAAAATTCCTTTCCTCTGAAAAAAAATACTTTCATCCGTTTTTTCTCATTCCTAATTAAACCCTAGCAATTTAAAAAAGAAACATATTAATTAGTATACAACGGGCGTAGAAAAAAACACAGGAAAGCAACATACGCAATTTCGTTTACTTGGATGACATATTTTTTCAAGTAAACGTAACAAGTAACAACCAAACTAATGTTATCGATCTAAAAGTATATCCTTTCAAATAAAAAGATTTTACTAAATATCTTGATATGTGAAGGAGCACTGAGGAAACTAACATTAAAAAAAACACAACCGAATAAACAACATCCTCTGGAAATCGGTTGAAAAAAAAAACCCGGAAACGAACCCGGTACCTCTCGCTTCGAAGGCAGGACTACTAAGCTACGGAACCTTCACTAAGCTATGCCTGTGGCCATTGATTTTTGGTTATAGTTATTGAAAGATTAGGTATAGTATTTACGTGTGGCACAGTTGGATGGCTAACGTAATTTATGTCAAAGTCTAATCTTAAATCTTAATCTTAAATCTTTATTTCCGTTGAATTCTTAAAAATTACTTGGAAACATCTTTTTTTTTAAATATGTTCATGCAAGATCACGTGCTCTTAAAACCATGTTTAGGACTTGTTCCAACTATCCGACCTTCCATGGGGTTTATAAGTTTTGTTGTGCAAATGTGATTTCACCGGCACCCATACCCTTTCATTGGAGCACGGCAATACGAGCACGCCACTGCTTAGCAGCAGATTACCAGACGTGCAGGCTGTTTTTCTCTGGGCGAACATGGCACAAGCTCTACTACTGCTTTTGATCCACAAGGGGTGTAGGGGTACTGAGGATACACACCTATTATATTTTTATTCGTTTCAAAACTCATTTGTACAATCTAGATTAGAAGCAGCGGCCTTCGAATTGAAAGACACGCTTGATATACGATCCAATTTTAGATATAATTTGATTTCTCCGAGCGTGGGTCAGATTTGACCCAATTTCTTTGATGTGCGCATCGAAAAGTTCTCCAAATTTCTGGACAAAACTTCGTGGATGAACCGAAATGGCATGCCCTGCAGGCATAGTTATGTGCCGTTACATATACCGTTAGATGGCATTTGAACTGAGCGCTCATGTGCTTTGGAGGACTCGTTAAAATGTCGTTTATCATCTTATTAGAAGCCTTCGTGTGGCTTGAAAACTCTGATACCACAAAACTCCACTTTTAGAAGATACCAATAAATGCCTTAAGCAGTAGAACTTGTGCCATGTTCGTCCAAAAAGGTACTGCCAATACACCTGGAATCTGCCGTCAAGCGGTAGTGCTCGCATCAATGTGTTCCGTTGGAAGGGTGTGGGTGCCGGTGAAATCACATGCGCATGAGACGTATCATCCCCGTCTCGGGTGATAGATACAGCAGGTTCAATACAACTCAGTATCAGATTCAAGTATTATTCTGAGTTGGATTGCTGTTGTCGTGGGGGGAGGTTTAACTAGTGCAGAGTTATGAGTGTGTTAACGTTTTTTTTTTTTTTTTTGTATAAATATTCTATAGCACAACTTCGGGCGTTCCCGATTATAAAAAAAAGAATTATTCACGTAGGTCTACAATTGGCGAAGATATCATGTATCAAACATACAGACGAAGTAAGAAATCCTTTTTTACATCTATAAAAATATATCCTTGTATAGTCAGTTATAAAATAACCCTATCGTTGAGACCACAAAAACCAAACGTATGTTCAAATTTTCAGCTTAATCTGTCAGGGAACCGACGTGACAGTTGTAAGATTTAACCCACAAAATAAAGTCTGTTATTCGTTAAATGTACTAAAGAAACAGTTTTACCAAATGCCAAACGCGTCTTCGCAGCATTAGACAAAGTCCTCGTCATGTTAAATTCATGATTTCAGGTTAGAGAACGGGTATTCTCCCGGGTTTTTCATCAAACCCGCGTTTTTTCAAACAGTTTACGCCGCCATCTTGTTTCGCGCGACAATTTTACTTGCTAATGCAACCGCAGACGTTTCACAGAACGGAAAATCTCACTCGAGTGTTCGCTTCACTTTAAGTGACTATTTACATAGAATTTGAAATAGCACTGTCGCCTGAAAAGCGGTTCAAATCAGTATTCTCGAATTGATTGTATGACGTACCATACGAGTACATAATTTATTCAATTATAATGCAAAATAGCATTATCATACTAATATTATCAATGCGAAAGTTTGTCGGTATGTTGCCTCAATGTCTGAATAGATTTGAATAAGTAATAATATTTATGAAGATAGCTCAATTTTTCATAAATTATTTAGTTATAAGCGACATTGCTGGAAAATAACTGAAATAAAGAAATAACCTTCTTTATATATTGCGTTTATTCAAGACATCGACATTCAAAGCTTTTCAAAGTGGACAGTGCAAAATTTCAATTTTTAGAAGTAATCTAATATATTGTATAAATATAATAGATTAAAGCCTTTCTCCCTAAATTGCCCTTAAAAACAGTAGGCAGTAAGGACACAACTTTTCTATTAATTTCATCTTCAAAACTAAACATTGACTGTCATTAAAAGTGATAGATAATAAAATAAATAAACGTTTACATACCTCTGCCTAAGACAAGGAACCCGGGAACAAACTTCATGCTCACCACACAAAGTGTGCTCCGGCCGGGAATCGAACCCGGGAGCCATCACTTCGAAGGCTACTACCAACTAAGCCACGAAGCCGTCGATTATAACAAGTTTAATATTCTAAGATTATAACAAGAGAGATTATATTTAAGTGGTTAATTTGGCTAACTACCTCTTTATAAATTATTTTTGAGACGTGGATAATTCATAATCACCACGCTATTGTAACGTTTATCTATTTCGCAGTCTCCGTAAAGCCTTCGACATGGCTTACCGGCATTTAGCCGGAGCCATCTTAACGTACCCTCCGAAGCACAGCGCTCAGTTCAAATGCCATTAAGCGTTCAGCCATCCAACATTTGACTTGGATGCTCTCTAACTAACCACTAGACATGTCACGACCACCGTTCACTTTAAGTTTGATACTTTAAATAAAACACTGAAATAAGATTTTATCCACATAGAACATTTCTTAACTTAAACTATGTTTCTAAATTGAAGGAGCGAGCAAACTTTTGAATAGACAAGTACGAAGTGTTTGTTGGTACAGATGCATATTATTCCTCCAACAAAAACTCCCACAGTGATCGTCTTATCTTTTTTATGTGAATAAATTTACAGAACGATCAGTCCGATGATGTTAAGTAGTAACAGCCGCCCTTAAAACACAGCAATACGACTATCGCTGTACGGGAAGACGGCTTAGTTGGTAGTAGCCCTGCCTTCAAAGCGAGGGGTCCCGGGTTCAATTACCAGCCGGGGCACACTTTGTGTGGTGAGCATGAAGTTTGTTTTCGGCTCATGGGTGTTTGTCTTGTCTTTCTGTGTTTGTTCATGCCATGTGCGATACAGGGAATCCTAGTGCAGTGGTGTGTGTAAACTTTTTTTTTTTTTTTTTGTGTATAGTTTTAATTTGGAGAACATAATTTTTTGTTGTAACTTAAATAAAAAAAATGTTAGTTGATTATTACGAAAAAAATTCGGCAACTGGTTTTTTTTCAAATAAACTATAAACACTTCAAAGCAATATATTATATATAAATAACTTAAAAAATTTGGATTGCTGTTGCGCTGTTGGCCGCAAAATCTAGACTTAGACAAAAGTATGATCTCCCATACATAATATACAAAAAAAAAAAAACATGTTTAGATTCAAAATTTGATGAATGTAACCTTGCAGCGGGATCTCGGCCTGTACACCTCTCATCTCCAGTGAAACAGCATCTAAAAGCGTAATCATTCCTAATTTAGATTGAAAGTATCCGAAATGGATGGCTGTGCGCCGCGCGGGCGACACGGGATGAGTAACGGGCTTAGGGATGGGACATGATCGATTACGGGATACCCGTTCCGTTTCCGGGAACCTTGTTTCCGTAAATGGTAATATAAAATGTATCTATAGGTAGATTCAGGGCAGCGATTTCGTCCTGTGGCCATAAATCTCACTTCACACCGCCAGCAGAATTTTTTACCGACTTTGAAAGGGTGGATGAAATAATTTCGGCTATCTTAGAATTTTCAGGAGAGAGAATATTACTAATCCTAACTAATATTAAATGCGAAAGTGAGTTTGTTTATTACAATTGTACGAACTAGGTGTAAAAATTTTCATGCACGCAAAAAGAAGTGATCCTCCATTGGTCACCTAGCTGAAACCGACATCTTTACAGGCCTTCCGAAGCACGGGAGCGCTCAGTTCAAATGTCACTCAACGAAGAACGAATGAAAGTGGCTTAACTCAATTGAACTGTAAAATCAAACATACAAGCTTTACTACGAGTCCTGGCATTGAATTATCGTCAATACATATTATACATATGTCTGTGTAAAAATGAATTGTGTTGTTGTAATAGCTAGTAATTTACTAAGGAGATTTACATCGCCTATGCTTAAACTTATTACTCAAGGGAAATACAGCTATATTGCAAAAAGTGTTGCACGAATGAGTCTTAACATATTTAATGAATCACCAAACAGTATTAAAGAGTTAAATAAATATTAAAGAGTCTTAACGCGGTAAAAATTAATTTCATGTACAAAATGTTTATACCGTAAAAAAAATATTTGCCACTGGAATGGGATGTTAATTATGAAGTTAATTAGGTGTAATAGCCAAATAAAACATAAAAATTTAAAGAAATTAAATTCATGTGTTCATTCATATTCAAAATAAATAACGATAATTAAAATTGAAGAATTTAATTTAAAAAAAAAATAATTTTGCTTGCTATTGTGACATGTTATATTTTGAATTTACTGATTAATCAAAGCCTATATAGGATATAATATACAAGTTCATATTATAAATATTCATGGAATTTTCACACAGTGCTATCTAGCCCCAAACTAAACATAGCTTGTAATATGGGAACTAGATATCTGATAAAATACTTATATAGAACTTTTTTTGTAAATTACTACATAAATACAAAGTACCTGGGCTAGTTTTTTTTGTAAAATAGGGTTTCATCTGAAACAGTAGATTACCAATCAAGTACCACAAAAATTTATAGGATGGTGCTGTATTAAATTTGCTGCAATAATTCTCATTCCATAAACTCTTCTTCATCCAATTATGCTCGCCCTTCTAATGATATATCACTCTCGTAAGTCAAGAGTGAAGAAGGCCATGGTATGTTGTTCTGAACTAAATTTTATACACTTGGCAAGCGCCTACAGATATTTATGCCGTCGTAAAATTGTTTTATTTCTCGGCAAATGCATGAAATAATGAACGGGAAGCGACACAGTGAGATTTTGTCTCCTCGCGCATTTTGTCTCCCTGCGTATTTTTGGCAATTCCACCGTGTTTTATGAATGCGGAGGGCCATTTGCTCCGTGTCGTTTAGCATACGGCTATTACATTCAGAAACTTACTCGATTCCAACGATTTCATTTCACTATTACGAAGCTATTTATAATCTACGATATAGTATACTTTTGAGTTATACGCAACTAAGAGTTAATCGTCTTATTGAGTCTCGTGGATTATTGAGGCGAGTTGCCAATCGTCGCAGTTGGGATAGTAAATCACTGTCAACGGGCATCCATGAACGTACGTCGACCTTAATTAAGTTTTTAATACATATTTATTGGGATATAGGGATAGTAAACCCAATAGGTTAATGGTTAACCAAAAATCAACCCCGGCGTACACCCGTGCTTCCTCTTACGTAATCTCACCCCACAACCTTGTCAAGCTTGGACTTTGTTGTATTATTTTCCTGTAGTTAGGCACTCGTTCCCACCCAGAGCGCTAAATTGCGACGTATTATTCATGCTCATTTATTTCACCGTAGAATCATTCGTGAATACTTCACCGTACCAGCCTGTAATGTTCCCACTGCAGGGACACCGGCCTACTCTCGATCATTGAGAGTGAATGGGCTCTGATCTACCACGGGAGCCCAATCCGGATTGGTAGATGTCACATGTCGTCGAATTTTTGGTTCTAAGACATGCCGGTTTCCTCACGATGTTTTCCGTCACGGTTTCGAGAACGTGGTATTGCGCACATAAATTTTTTCAAGTGAAAAAACTCATTGGTTCACGTTTGGGTTTGAACCAGCGACCTTCAGATTGAAAGTCGGCGTCTATGCCCCTGGGCCACCACGCTCACTTAGTTAGGTCAAATTTACAATAACATTATATTATCATAATAATGATGTAGGTACTACCTTATAATTACAATAGACAAGCATAGTAGCGTCACAGAAATACTTAAAATTAATTCAATTATAATGTCACGTCAAATTAAAATATGATTAAAGAATAGCTGCTGTATAGTGGCATTGTCAAGAAATAGATACATTATATTTAATTTCAACAATACATAAAGTATAGCGGCTTGTCAAATAAATTTAAATATAATACACATATAGATTAAATTTAATCATTATTAATTATTATAATTTAGCTGCTGTATACTGTCATTGTACTAAAAGTTGGTTAATTTGGTAACTGCGGTTTGCTAATGGCAAATTTTCAGTTGGTAGCTTAGTTGGTAGTAACCCTGCCTCCGAAACGAGGGTCCCGGGTTCGATTCCCGGGGCATACTTTGTGTGGTGAGCATAAAGTTTATTCTCGGGTCTTGGGTGTTTGTGTTGTGTTTCTGTGTTTGTCCATGCCATCTGCGACACAGGGAATCCTAGTACAGAGGTATGAGTGTGTAAACGTTTTATAGTAATCTGGTTATGATAAGATGAAAATAAGACGAAATCTCGACAACTTTACAGCCTCAGGTGGAAAAGAGGGTAGTCAAATTGGTATCATTTAGGCCTCAAACATACGGCGGACTTTTTGTCCACCAAAACGGTACCGCTTCATTTAAACTACACGGATTTTGTCGTATTATCCCTGTACGGCGTATTATCCCTTTAGCTGAAAATATCCAAGGCCTTATAAGTTAAATACGTCTACAAAATATATATTATATATTTTAGAAATCTATAATTTCCCTCATTCTCCCATGGGTCTCTATTTTGGGAGGTATCTGTAACATTATACAATATTCTGTATAATTTAACTTTAAATTAGAGTAAACATGGTATTATATCAAGCCAACAACCTTTTGAGCACCTTTATATATAAATGAACAACAAATTTTGTTCTGTTAATTATAGAAAAATTAAATACTTGTTTGAAAATATTGAGGATGTTATTATAAAATATGTAATGTAAAGAATACTCTTAAGAATAGTTTGCTAGCTGTCATAACACTGCATTTGATAGAGCATAACAGGTCTCAAAGGCAATCAGAAATATGGAATCTATTTGGGCTCTCTAGCGGCATAGCATAAGCAGCGCTCGCCATTTGTTCCAAGTTAAATTGAATTTTGAATGGTAAAACTTTTGGGGGGAAAGTATGATATTCGCCGGGGAATTTATTGCCCAGAAATAGTCCGATACCTTTGTACGGGATTACAAACAACAATAACGTTCTGGGTAACTTGTGCAGCGGGAATATATACGGCGCTCTCCGTGTACCTCTACGCCGAGCCAAAAATAAAGGAAAAAAACGAGCTAAGTGCGATTCAGACTTGAATACCGAGGCTTTCGTACCACTAGATGTATAATATTGTACATCTAGTTACACCAGTGGAAGGGTGTTGGTGCCGGTGAAATCACGCATGAGACGATACACCCCAAGATGCGCCCGTTTTTTTCCGGGTCTTCTTATACTTGTTTCGGGAAAGTTAAAAGTTGTATTGCGGTTGTTATTTGAAGGCCCTGATATTGAGTAGTTTCCTCTTTCCGTCAATTTAGTTGTACAAAACAGATTTATTGAACGTTGTAAATACACGATCCAGATACAGAACAAACATCAATGATCGTGGCACAATGTACTTATATTTAAAATTACATAATGCTTTCATGAGACTGGCCATTATTATTATTTTTTAATTTCAAATCTCATTCAAAAACTAGGGCTCACGGGTATTTCCCGAAACAAAATACAGAACGTCCTTTGTGAGGCTAGACAAACTTCTAAAAATGTGTTTCCGAACAAAAGTTTAAACTCGCTACAATTACCTGTCGGCTGAAGAGAAATTAATTTAACGAGTTTTCGTATTGTTCGTGCCTTGTACCTTTTGAAATTATAACACTCACTAGGCTTTGTATGTTCTTATGTGGTTTTAGTTGGACTTTTAGACGGCTCTGTGGCTTAGTTGATAGTAGTCCTGCCTTCGAAGCGAGGGGTTCCGAGTTCAGTTCCCGGCCGGGCCACACTTTGTGTGGTTAGCATGAAGTTTGTTCTCGGGTCTTGAGTGTTTGTCTTCTGTTTCTGTGTTTGTCCATGCCATTTGCGACACAGGGAAATCCTAGTGCAGAGGAATGAGTGAGTAAACGTTTATTTTTTATAGCACTAGCGAATAACCTAGGTTTTCCACGGCTAGAATTAACCACTTAAAATCACTTGATGTGGCTCGTCCCTGTAATATATTTATATAGTAGCGGTTCACTACGAACTGAGAACTCGCAATCATTGTAAGAACTAATGACTAGAATATAAATAAAAGAAAATAATTATTGACATGAAATCATTCAAAGTTTTTTCGCGAACAATTTAAAAGTATAAAAGAATATACAAAATATAATAAGTATGAAAGACTATAAAGTTTTAAAGAATATAAATTGACTATAGCCTGTAGGTAGTTTCGACCTACTTACACGTTATCTAGAAAACCGCGGACTGCCTCCATTAATATTGCAATACCCCAACAAGGGTTCATAATGTGAAACTCAGAATGTAAACCAACAATATTACCATGTACCATTATGAGAAGTAATAAATGTATTGAGTAATAATATCAAATATAAAAGGCATATAGTTACCATACTACATACCCTACTTACCTAAAGCTTCCAATTTGAAACAATCACCGTTTTAGCTTAAAACGGAGTTTATTGGACCAAAAACAACCCTCTGATTAAGGGCTGGGCTTAATTAAAAGCAACAATTTGTATTTTGTGTTCTGTTTCATTAAAATAACAATTAGTTTAGTACGATATTCTCACAATTTACAAAAAAAATTGTAGGCATATTCTTATAGACTTATATGCTCCCACTGCAGGGACAACGGCCTACTCTCAACAACCGAGAGCTTATGAAGAGAAGAACTAAGAAATCGAGATTGGGCTATGATTTTATGGGGTATAATTGATCACGTCCCTATACACATACCTCACGCACCCCTGGGTGGTGTCAAATGAGCAACTGTCTGTCTGGCTGTTTGGTAATCTGCCTTGGATTTAAAAGCAGATTATCGAAGTCGAGTCGATTTCGAAAAATGCAATACGGTTCATGCATTTTAATATTTTGTATTGCCACCACTATTTGCTTTCCACCAGATTTGTGAGTTGATGCTGAGAAATATTTTACATTCCTCTATCAGTGCTTCTTTCAGTTCACGAAGCGTGATTCTAGGGAAATTTCGCTTATCCTAAATTGTTAAAAAAATTGTCTTTATTTTTGGTGTTTATCATACCAATCTACAATTACCAAAAAGTAATTGAAAAGGTTTTTATTTCTTCCTATATTAGTAATAAAATAAACTTTAATTAAGTTTTTATCTTAAAAGGATTGCTCAAATATTTTAAAAGTTATCGCATTTTTTATAACCGTCTCTCTTTCTTTGCGGCCTAGTATGTTCATTTAAATTGTGCATACGCTCAGAACACAAAGTCTACCGGGTACCGTCGTATTGTTATTTAGGGTGGAGATAACCACTTAACAACAGGGTCTTCAGATCGTCTTGTCACTTTCGTTACGTAAAAATGACTCCTATAAAATGGACGCCTTGGTCGTTGAATGGCATCTGAACAGATCTACCGGCAATGTGGAACCATAAGCCGTAACTCAAACGCCATAATCTCATACTGTCAGATACCCACAGCGTTAATAATAATGACTATCACCTAATTAATACTAAGTTATAGCTTAGGGTGATGATTACGGGTAATTAATTCAAACGATTGTTTTGACGGCCACATGTGGATTGTGTGAAATGAACAGTATCTATTTGACAGAAACATTGAAATTACTCAGTTAATCCTATTATTATATATATATTATTTCTTGTATAGTATGTATATCTTATTATTGTAGTTATTGAAATTAGCACCAAATGTTTAACAAACAAAAAAATCGCTTTGGTCTTGCTATAATGGTGTTATATTTGTGTTAAAATAAATAAAATAAGTAAATAAATAAAATGTTTTTAATTTGATAAATTGTTCAATTGTTCAATATATGCGTTTTTAGTGCATATTCATATTCATTTATTAATCGCCAGATATTGGGTATTTGACGGCTCCGTGGCTTAGTTGGTAGTAGCCCTGCCTTCGAAGCAAGGGGTCCCGGGTTCGATTCCCGGCCGGGGCAGACTTTGTGTGGTGAGCATGAAGTTTGTTTTCGGGTCTTGGGTGTTTGTCTTGTGTTTCTGTATTCGTCCATGCCATCTGCGACACAGGGAATCCTAGTGCAGAGGTATGAGTGTGTTAACGTTGTTTTTTTTTTTTTTTTTTGGGTACAATAAGGTCTTACAAATTTACTTATCCGTCAAAGTCTAGGAATCTAAAATATTAGTAACGACAAATCTAAATAAGTAATAAATTGAAAGAAATGTAAATAGTAAAATAATTATATGATAAATATTACAATTTATATTCAAAAAAAATCGTTAATACTATAAAACATATCTCAGCAAGCCACGTATGCAAGAAAGCATTCTTTGGAAGGCACATTAAGATGTCACTCCCGGCTATACTAGTCGATATTATCGATTGATATTGGCTTAAAGCCATGTCAGAGGCTTTCGAGCGATTCGAATGCTCCGATATCAGAGTTAGCCACTTCAGATGAAAGTAGAATTGGAAGTGGATCTTTGAATCACACACCGAGTTTTTGTGGAAATTTATACCCTACTATGGCTTATGAGTCAATATACGTCATATAAAATAGACTTACGTTAAAGCTTAGTAATAAAAAAGAGTATCAAAAATAATGACAAAGTTCTACTATAAGCAAAACGCCAGTAAGTAGGTAACATTTAAGAATACATAAATATCGCAAATTCACAAGGTAATTAGGACTTTTCAGAGTATTTGGGTTTATTCAGGTGTTCCACGAAATATCCACAAACTCCTAAGTACCAACGCTATTACTTGGCTGCAGTAAGCTGCTCACTTCACTTCGCTGATGCGCCAACATTTCCGGCTGTAATGAGGCCACATTTGCCCCTGCACTGTCTCTCAAATCATCTGTCTCGATTTCACTTACGATCGCACAGCGCGAGTAAAACTCAAACTCGAACTCATTTATTTTTTTAGATCTCAAATATCATTTGGACAATTTAAATTTTACATAAACAAGTAATCAAATTTGCGAGCATATAACGTGACACTGAAACTTTACAGGCACATTACATGCACAAATATATGTCAAATTACTGTGACTTTTCATGTTTTAGCTGTTCTTATTAATACAAGTACTAATGTCATAAATTTACGGAAAGGTTAGAAACCAACTAAGTACGATTCGCACTAATACACCAAAGGTTCCGTACCACAGATTGTATTCGTTCATTATTTCAATACTCCGCTATATTAACACATATTCTGTGAAAATTTCAAGCCGTTGAAAGTAATATTTAAATAAATATAGTCTTTCAAAGGTGGGACAGACAAACTGAAATTGTAGGCCTTTACTACTAGTAAAGGCCCGTGGTTTAGTTGATAGCTACCCTGTATTCAAAGTAAATTTCCCTGGGAACATTGTTTGATGCGAGTAAAATTTGCTTACACGTCTTGGGCGTTTGTCTTGTGTTGTTGTGTTTTTCCGTGCCATCTGAAACTCAAGAGAATACTAGTAAAGGGTATGTGGGAATCACCACTTTTTAATGGTCTTTTTAAGTCGTATTAAAATTGTTATGAGCGGAACATTATGTAAAACAATTAGCGCTGTAGTTTGCTTATAAGGATTCCTTACAGCTCTTTAAATCAAGTATTTAATACCTAAGGCGAGGCGCCTTAACGCTTCGGTGAATGCACTCACTTCCTGCGTGCCTAGATGTAGAAGAGAGGTCTTAATTTGACCTATTTTACAGTATTCCTGGAACACTCAACTATAAAAAAGGCTCTATACCAGTATTTATTCTTTATGTGTAAGTTCTGGAATGAGTTTACGGACGACCTGAACTTAAGTGGTCGCCCCCATCTAAAATACAGTAGTACAGCTCAAATCATCAAAACTTTTATGGTTAATTATTTCGGTTGAATTCGTACGCAAGTTTTGTATTCTTTATAAAACAGTTATGTTGGTCACACAAATATTTACTCTGAGTAAGAATCTAGCCAACGACCTGCAGCGGGAAGGCAAGGGTGGGTCCTACCAGCTGAGCTGTGAGGCTCGTCTAAAAAGAGGCGCTACCAATGAAGCAATGAATGAATAAGCGTGCATTTTTATAGCCAATGAAAATATATTAATATAATAATTATTGATGTATAAAATTGTTTTACGATCTGACTAACTGTTTGCAGCTAATTAATAAATATGAATTATTTAATTCCCAACCTTATTTTCCTATCCATTTCTGCATTTTCCATTAAAATCACGCCGCGGCAAAATGAAGCAAACTAACCTATTCATCATCTGTGGAAACTCGAAACTTTTTCAATTAAGGGGGTCGTAACAAATGATACAACTTAAATTCTGTTGCACCGGCGCCTTAAATGTTCTGTTCACTAACGGTAATGGTAAACATTTCGCATTTAAGTTTCTGAGAAAAGTGTTTTACGGTCGGCACTTATTTACTCAAGCGGAGGTGTGGATTGTACCGTATTTCTAGCTAACTTGTACTATTAGCACGATATCTCTCTTGGGGCTCCAGTTGCTCGCGTCTGTATAAAACTCTCTAGCATTATAATTTTATACCAATATCCCCTGGGCAATAGAACTTGTGTCAAGTTCGTCCGGAGAAGTATTGCCTCCACACCTAGTAATCTGCCGCCAAGTAGTGATGCACTCGTTTTGCGGTGTTTCGGTGGAAGGGTGTGGGCATCGGTGAAATCATATCAGACGTAATATCCCAGTCTGGGGTGACAGGCGCAACGGGATGCGACTTCGGTCAGAGGAGTTAACTCGTATTGCTGTCGGAGGTAATCTTCAGGTGAGCCCTCAGCTCGTCCCATCAATTAAGTAGTATAAAAATATTGTAGCGTGTATATTTATTTTGTGGTAAAGATGTGACAGAAATATGATTTTAAATCTCTTCGATTCAAATAAATTTCCGTAATTGAGTGATTGTCTTGTGACGTCATTTTTACCATTCCTAAAATGGTGCAACCCTCATTCGCAACCAGAGATTTCACAGCCGGTTAAGATTTCGTTATCGTTATAGTAACTTGGTGCAACTCTAAAAATCTTATCCAACAAATAAGAAACAAGCTTGAAACGTAATTGCATTTCCTAATTAAATAATACAACACACTGCTGTAGGTACGGAACCGGCATGCAATACAAGCACCACTTCGTCGGTTCATTTTTATTTTCTATTTAATCGGAATTCTAATTCCGTTTGCACAAAGCATTTTTATTCCACTGTACGTTCCATTCGACCAATCGCGGTTTCAATAACCTTTTGTTTTTCTCATTGGATAAAAACATCACGCTTGCGTGAATATTTGGGTCGCTTTGCCCTTATGACGATGTTGCAAAGCGGAGGACCCTTGTACTTCTAGCATACAAATACTGAAGCATTACTTGTTTTATGATCTGTATTTATTTGTTTGATTCACCGTTCTGAAAGTTAAGAGGCTCAGTTAGACATACTATTCTTTCTCTCTTTACTTTTGGGGGGTCCAGTTGCTGCGTCCGTAGGTGAGTACTCTTTGAGTCCCTACACCAAGTCCCACGGGGTACTCTGGGTGGTGCTAAAGGAGCAACAAAAAGTAGCAGTGGAACTTATGCCTACTTAGTCAAACACAGCTCCGTGCACCGTTTATGTTATTGTAATGTAAAAGATCGCAGGCGTGCCCTGCGTTCAGTCCTCTTTTTTTTTTTTTTTCTTATGTGAGTGACGGAACGAGCTGAGGGACCTGATGGTAAGTGGTGACCCTTGCCCATGACAACAGTAATGTGTGCGACTTAGTATGAGATACAAATCTTTACTGAGTCGCATTCACTCTGCTGCGTCCATCACCCGAGACGGGGATGATACGTCTCATGCGCATGTGATTTCACCGGCAGCCACACCCTTCCACCGGAACACAGTAATGCAACCACTACTGCTTGGCGACAGATTCCAGATGTGGTGGCAGTACCTCTCCGGACGAACTTGGCACAAGTTCTACTGCTACTTTTGGTTGCTCCTTTAGCACCACCCAGGGGTACGTGTAGGGAATCAAAAGGTACACACCTACGGACGCGAGCAACTGGACCCCCCAAAAGTCGTGAACTAAAATTGAAATGAAAATACTTAACAATATAATCAAATTTTACCTTGACTGTCACAGCCTGAAACCGTCAACTGTTTTAAAGTATTATATTCATAAATATGCCCGAGAATTCAAAATAATACGCAAATACACCTAATTGTTTCAACATAAAACAACATTCTATCCAAACTTTTGCATTTATATTTAATTAATTAGATGTATACTTTTGCCGGGATTGTTTACTTTAAAAACACGCAGTGCCGTTTTGTAACCATGACCAAAACTGTTCTGGTTTGAACTCCGACCCGGGTTTTATGTTAAACCACTAATGCTTAGGCCGCCAAAGGCAAAGTTTCTAACACTTAGCCATAAACCGTTTCGATCGTAACTTAATCCCTGGTTGTACGACAACCGATCGTTATTTATATATACACACATTTGCCCAGCCAGGGGTGTGATTTAAGGGATGTCCAGGGATGAATCTAGGTTCAATTACCAGAGGGCGTTATTACTCGCGTAAAAAGATTGCTTGTTTTTATCCCGAGCTCCAGGGATTGTGCCCCATTTGATGGTATCATGTGACTTAAATTAATAAATAAATATTCATGGAAATCTCACACAGCGCTATCTAACCCCAAACTAAGCATAGATTGTACTATAGGAATAATATAAATAATAGAATGCTTATATATATTTAGTATGATTTTATAGAGATGCACCAATTTCTAATACTTCCCTTCCATCCAAAAGTTGCCTGTAAGATATCGCTTTATAGCGATAAAACCTCCCATTGTGTCACCGTTTTATTAGTTAAGATTTATATTTTAAGCTATTGTAATCTTTTTGGTTCGCAATAAAATATCATCTATATAATGAGATTATGATGAATGCTATATATAAATTAAAAGGACATGAGATGGTACATCGTTTTCTCGCCATGACGGGCGCAACGCGATCCAACTTGTATCTTTTCATCTTCGGTAGGGACGTGCCTCAGTCTTTTGCTGGCATACATGGGCGGCAGTAACCATTTAACATCAGGTAGGCTGTGAGTTTGTCCCGTTACCATATTAACATAATAAGTCCTTGATTACATACCTGTCCAGCAACTACCAGTTTGCTGTGTAAATTCTGCGCGATTGTTTGAAACAGCAATATTTTGTTGCAACCCCAACTAATGAAGAGGGATTATTCTAGTTGAAATAGTGTATGCGAATAACTAAATTATTAGGTAGTTAGTGCATAACCTGAAATACAAATTAGATCCTTAATCATGTCAATTACTCTGAATGGTTTGATAAATTTCAGCTGCAAGTTATATTTTCCTGGCTATCGTGAACCGATATCTACCAATACAAATTAGGCTTGCGTGGAGTATTCAAACTCACCTGTTTCACTGGCACCCACACCCTTCCAGCGGAACACAGCAGACTCAAACTCATTTATTCCTTTAGATCTCAAGTATCATTTGGACATGTCAAATTTTACACACGCATGTACACATATTCGTGAGCATATAGCGCGTCCCAGGACTACTGTAGTTTTACGATACGTAAATAAAATACATTTGCGTATTATAAATTTAAATATATAATAAATTTTTATACTTACCTTAATCTAGAATACATTCTATCTAATAATAAATGACATCCAAATCGGTTTACAATACGCAAAAATATCGCTTAATAAACAAATAAAAAACATTCAATGAAAATTGTGAAGTCTGCAAAAATATATTTCAAATAAATCGAGTCGACCTTACAAGTCCAATAAGAACACTTTATTAGTGACACTGACACCGAAAAATAATCTGAGGTCAGGTTGAACATTCTGAAGGTGAAAACGACCGAGGCTATTCGTAGAAATATAGAGCACTTTATCTTATATTGAGTTTTTTTGTTTTTACTGAATATTGTAATATTATGCTTTTTATGAATGATATTTCTTTCGCAATAAATATATAAATGTATGGAAAAGTAGTTAGGAGAGCGTGGTGACCCAGGGGCATAGACGCCACATTCAATCTGAAGGTCGCTGGTTCAAACATATGCACCAATAAGTTTTTCACTTGAAAAATTTATGTGCGCAATATCAGGATCTCGAAATGGTGAAAATCGTGAGGAAACCTGCATTTCCTCAGGATTGTCCTTCACCGTTTCGAGGACCGAAAATTCGACCATGGACATGTACTTATCCGGATGGGGCTAACGATATCTATAGTTAATCTTAATATATATAAATTACGTGTCACGATGTTTATCCGCGATGGACTCCTAAACTACTTAACCGATTTCAATCAAATTTGTACACCGTGTGCAGTTTGATCCAACTTCAAAGATAGGATAGCTCACATCTCAATTTACGATCGCTCATATGATAAAAACGTTAGCCACAGCAACGCGTGGCCGGGTTATTATTATAGTTAAATATTAAAGCTAGTTATTAATAAAATATTAAAATCATAGTAAAAATAATCTATATCCGTTGAAATCAAAATAAAATACTTGTAAACGTTACTTTTTTAAATAAATACATACCTGCCCGACACATAGCGCCACCTAGCCTCACACTATGTAAAGGACAGGATCCAGATAACTGATAGAATAGTTAAATATAAATAATACCATTAATATTATTCTATAGAGGTAAACTTACTAATTTCTGCGTAACAAATAATAATTACTTTGCAACAATCGTTTATCTAAGTAATATCAGAATCAATCCTTATCCGCTTATCTCTTCGTTCAAAAGCTTATTTAGATAGATTATCTTTCCGTAGATAGATTTATCTTAGCTTTGTCGGCTCCGTGGCTTAGTTGGTAGTAGCCTTGCCTTCGAAGCGAGGGGTCCCGGGTTCGATTCCCGGCCGGGGTACACTTTGTGTGGGGAGCATGAAGTTTGTTCTCGGGTCTTGGGTGTTTGTCTTGTGTTTCTGTGTTTGTCCATGCCATCTGCGACACAGGGAATCCTAGTGCAGAGGTATGAGTGTGTCAACGTGGTGGTGGTTTAATAATATAATCTATCTGTATAGTACAAATATTGTGACCACAAACTCGTAAGTTTAACTCCTGATCGGTCCCAATGGCCAGACGAGGAAAATCCGCCACTTTTTGAACTTAGAATCCAGGCTCTGGGGTCGAAGTTTTTTGTACTTGAACTAAAGTACTTAGAACTTAGAATACTTTTTCAACTACCTCTTAACTGTATGCTCATGAGATAAAAAGAGTACACTCAACATTTGGGAGGTTTATAATTTACCAGCGAAACGCCCGCGGCGTTGCATGAACGGAATTCGTTTTCACGATTATTTTGTTCGGTTCTCGTCCCTGACACGTTACCATCCCTTTCTCGTCCCCGTCTCTTTCCTGCACCCATCTCAATCCCACTTCAGATATCGTTTTTCTTAATTATCGTTACATAATCTTTGATCAACGATATAAACAAATAACAGCAAGTATTTAATGGAATGATTCCGCTGAGAAGCGACACGCGAGTAGTGTCTTTTGAGTCAAAAATAATTAACATAATTTTATTTCTAATATTTTTAAGGTATTTTATTATAAATTATATTGTAATGGTAATAAAGTTTATAACAAATTATTATTATTATTTAAGGTATTGTCTTTTTATATCTCTCGTCTTTTGAAAACAATTTTCGCGGGCTTTTGGCCAAACGAAACCATTATATTTCCCCTTCAACCTAGTATTATAACTGTGACAAAATCTAGCTTTGATTGATACCGATTCCACTGACAATTTCTATCCGTCTACCTGTTAGGAATTGTCCTGATCGTTAAATCATTAAATTTGTCATGAGAGGAATCCGTAAATTTTAGACCAATACATCTTACACAATGCTTTTGAAGTACTCAAACCTTATTGGATTCCGCAACAGTGCCCCAAAACATTATGCCGTAACTCATTACGGTGGAATCGTAAGCGGGACGGATGACTTGCTCGGGGTATAGAGACGCAGCCAGACCGACTGAATGAGAAAACTTTTGATTATATTCTTATATTTTTGGTGATAGTAGTAGTATGTTAATAATTGAACAATTCAATAAAAAAATACTAAACGGGCTTCTAATACTGGTTTATTTAAGGGTACATTTTGTCAGGAACATTTTATGGACCCACTATGTAACTAAAATAACCCAAATCACTAACCATTTCTATGTTTTTTACGCGATTTCTTCGCCAACAACTGGCAAAAAAACATACATGAATTGATAACCGATTCCTTTGAAGTATTTTAAAAATGCTTTAACTCACTTAAACCTACAACTGAAAAACTGTGTAGTGCCGTATATAGGTACTTAATTATTGCAATACATAGCATAAAAAGCCTTCTATCTTCCAATCCGGATAGGGCTCCGTGGTAGATGTAATAGTCACTCACGCTTACCAAGAGTAAGGTATGTCTGCAGTGGACATAAAACGATAGTTCGTTACCGTAAGGCAATTCAGCAGTGTTTGTTGTAAGCTGATTTTATATTTTATATAAGCTTTGCCGTGGTTCTGTGTTAACAAAATCCTAATTCTCTCAGATAAATCAATATTTATTCGGCAAAGTGCTCGCTGTTTGTGCATTAGGGTCACGTGTAGCCGTGTGTGTGTGTGTGTGTGTAGAGAGCGTGGTGGTCCAGAGGCACAGATGCCGACTTTCAATCTGAAGGTCGCTGGTTCAAACGCACACGTGGACCAATGCGTTTTTCACTTGAAAAATGTATGTGTGCAATACCACGTTCTCGAAACGGTGACGGAAAACATCGTGAGGAAACCGACATGTCTTGGAACAAACATTCAACATGTGTCATCTACCAATCCGTATTGGACACCCGTGGTAGATCAAAGCTCATTCACTCTCAATTATCGAGAGTAAGCCGGTGTCCCAGCAGCGGGAGGCTGGTACGGTACGGTACGGTACGGTGGACCGCAGCTGAAGTCAATAAATAATTTAGTAGATCCGTCTAGATTTGTTCAAGGGACTAATGTTCTCATACCTGGAAAATGACCAATGTTATTATTTTGTTACTAGCTGTGCCCGCGACTTTTTCCGCGTGGACTTAGATCTATCCCAGCCTACAGGATAGAAATATAATGAGATGCTTATTATGTCTGGTCGTTACTATTGTATTAAAATTATGTTATGATTAAATCTCAAAATACTTTATTTCCGTTGGATTCTTACCGTATTACTTAGGTTTTGTTAACTGGGAAGATTAAAGACTTGATTGGATGATGAACTACGTAAGTGAAACTGCAACCATTGCAAATGTATATTTTACAATAATGCTTCTCTGTAAACTATACTATAGAAGTCGTTTTTTCAGGATATTTCAGGAACGTGCGCATAAAAAATATTTGAATTGCTAAGGCGGACTGTGCAAAAAGCAACTCAATATAAGGACTACGTCTGATCACTGCGGAACATAGGCTCACCAGAGACTGAATGCGTTTAAAACTAAATGGACAGTTGATAGGAATGAGAGGAATTCTCTAAACTCTTGACTTTCAATTTGGTGCTGTAACATAATTTAGGAAGACATAAATTTATAAAAGAGCAATGGGCACTCCGACATTTAGTTTAATATATTGTGTGATGAGAGTCCAGATGCACTCTAGAAATTTAAACATTTAAACATAACAGATAGATGGTAGGGTCTTATTGTTCCCGCCTGACCGCAGCTATAGGCAGAAACTTTTCGCTGTCAACTATGGTCTTATCCATGATTGACAGCGGGAGATCTTGGGTGGCAGCTCAGTCTTTCTGCAAGGAAGTAACCTCCCAGAAAGAAGCAGCCGCGAGGGTGAGGGAGGAAGAATCTCCTCACCCTGGTAGACGCAGGAGAGTGGGTCGGCGAAGGCAGGCGCATGAGCGCCGCCTGTCACCCTAACGGGAACCTCCTGGTGGTAGATTCGGGGAATCTGCCGTCCGACGGATGAGGTCCCCACAGGAGGATGGCGTGCTTCGTGTTTCGGGCACGCCACCACAGGGAGTTAGACATCGTGTTGGGGTCCCGATACGCGTAGACCAACGCTGCTGGGGCCGCTACCGTACCCGTACCCCAAGCGTGAAGGCATAGTGCAGGAACACCAAGGGGGTTTAATGTGTATTTCCCCAGTACTGCTATTTCTGAGTAGTGTTGGGGGTGAGTCACACATAACCTCACGCCTCCCCAAGGTATACGCAAAGTATTTACCCATTGACAAAAAAAATCGTCTTATTGTTCCACTACTCTGTTAATGATGTTGAATGGTGTTCAATGCCATTCCCTGGGACACTGCTCAATGTTGTATCAGTGTTGTTAGATCATCATACACAAAATACATAGGAGGTGTGTGGCCGCATGTTTAGTGTTCAATGCATTGGTATAACGTTGTCCCACAGACTCGAACATTAAGACATGCGTTAATTTCATCAACCTTAGTATCTCCATTTATAAACACCACATAAGAGCATGGTGATATCTATAGGCGGATCTAATATATCGCAGTGAGTTCGGTCCATCGCTTTAACTGTTTTACGGGTTGCCATTGTGCACTGATCCCATACTACTAAGCACAATCACGTAGAACCTTTGCTTTGTCGTTATTTCTAGAAATGTTGCAAACAGGTCTTCAAGTTCCAAGTTCCAGATTCAAAGACTTCCAAGTTTTTGGGATTTTAAACATTTTGTTGGCGGTTTTAGTTTCATGTAACTATGTGTATAGCTGTTTTACCCAATTAGGAAACAGAGGGAGCAATTTTATTTCGGTTGCGTATTTGGGTCAAGACGGCTTTGGTGAGAAATAAGTCTCCCGTACCAATTGATTGGATCTAGTTGCTCGCGTCCGCAGGTGTGTATCCTTTGATTCCCTACACGTACCCTCTGGGTGGTGCTAGAGCAGCAACCAAAAAGTAACAGTAGAACTTGTGCCAAGTTCGTCCTGCGAGGTACTGCCACCACACCTGGAATCACACAAGCAGAAGTGCTTGCATTATATTTGCATGAGACGTATCATCCCCGTCTCGGGTGATGGTCGCAGCAGGATGAGTGCGACTCAGTCTAAGATCCAAATCTTATACTGAGTCGCATTACTGTTGTCATGGGTGTGGGTCGCCACTTACCGCCAGGTGGGCCCTCAGCTCGATACGTAACTAACTCAGAAAAAAAAAGATAGCTAGCAAGCATCAATTTATGTTTCGTTATCATTGTTGAGCTGCATATTCTTTGACAGACTTCCGCTAATTTATAATGATACTTTTTCAATAAATGTGCTGCATCTGAATATCCAGATAATATCAGCAAAATCGATAACAAATGTCGCAAGGGTTATGTACTTTCGCCCCTGATGATGATGATGATGATGTACCCTGAAGAAGATTTACCTATGCGGCCATTTTCGGCCGGATATAAGGCCATGGCGTTACTCCAGTGTAATGTAGGTCTCCATCAAGTAAATGACTCGTTTGACAGGCAGCTTAACTCGTAATCAAACTTAATCAACTTTTCGCAGTTCAAAGTAAAAAAAAAACTGCCTTTAAATTAATTGCCTAATTAACTAACCCAAACTACGACTAAACGTGTCATCTGCCTCCAAGCGCCTGCTCGTATTCATGCTGCAATACACCGGCTCGCTACACCGAGTCAATCATGCAGGATTCGGCAGGCGCGTTAAAATTTTGAATAAAACATTGAATAACTTTTGATTTTGCGAGTCGATTTTGATAAAATAAACGGTATTCATTAGTCGAGATTCAGCTTAATATATGTTAGTAATTAGATTTTGATAACTATCTATGGTTTTTGCGTAAAGTGCGCACAAACATTTTTGAATAAAACATTGAATAACTTTTTATTTTGTAAGTCGATTTTGATAAAATAAACCCTATTCATTATTCGAGACTCCGCTTAACATTTGTTAGTACCTAGATTTTGATAACTATCTATGGTTTTTGCGTAAAGTGCGCACAAACATACAGACAAACAGACAAAAATTACAAAAAATACTTTTTTACGTTCTATTACTTATTCCTAACGTCTCCCAGTTATTATTTTGCAAAAATCTTTAATGTACAGACACGGCAAGTCTACAGTTTTATTATATGTATAGATTAATTTTAATGGTATTTTTAATTTTAATGGTAATTATTTAATTTTAATGGTAGATTTTAATGGTAGATGCTCATGTCTTGTTTCACAATGTGACAATCGGCTGTCAAACGGCATTTTGACAAAAAACCCATAGAAATAAAAAAACTTTTTTGCCGATTTCTAACTTTCCCCGTGAATAATTTCTTTGGCTACAAAGAAATTCACGGAGCCCTATCCGGATCGGAAGATAGAAGGCTTTTTATGCTATGTAGTGAATAATTTCTTTGGCTACAAAGAAATTCACGGAGCCCTATCCGGATCGGAAGATAGAAGGCTTTTTATGCTATGTAGTGAATAATTTCTTTGGCTACAAAGAAATTATTTTATACAAATTTTGTTATGTTCATAGCCAATGAACATAACGAAATCAGCCAAATTTGTTCAGCCGTTTTTAACAAGACTAACGAGCAGAAATTGATTTTTATGATGTGATATAAATTTATGATTTGTTGTCTTGTTTGTTTTTGTTTTTTTGTATCATTACCGATATGATAGGTTTCGTTCTTAAAGGATGATGAGAAACCTAATACTACATCAACAACATCTATCAGTATGCCCTCCTTAAAGCTGTACTATTGGAGTCTTAGGGGTCTGTTTTGCATAAAATAAATGAGTTAATCTTAAGGTTAAAAAATAAACTTGGTGGTTTAAAACTCTCGGTGTGCGAGTCTGAATTGCATCTTACCGGCTTTTTTCATTACTGACAGAACCAGAGTGAAACAAGTCTTCTCGAAGGACCATGAAAGATGTCGCAGGTTGTATATGGTATTGGTATGGTGACCCTACGAGGCTTTTCATTATCGCGATGGTTGGGCATTAGTCAAAAGACGCAACTCCGTGGCAATCTACTTCCAACACAGGTAGGTTATTCCCGCAAACAGAGGTTCTTGTTCAGTTCTTCTCCATGTAGTGTCGGATAGTTATTTCTTTATTGACCTTAGGAAGTAAAAAAAACTCTTGCCAAGTATTACCGAGATTATTAAGGAAAAAATGTTTTTCTTGATTTGACTTCGATTTACAAAGCTCGTATTTTAAGTCAATCAATGCTTTCTCTGTATTAAAAATGTAAACCATTAAAATGTCAGTTGCACTTGAACTTTGCAAGTTGGACAACACGACCCACCCGTATTCAATATTTAGGCTTTTTGAGATCTTTTTGATAATCTAGACGTAATTTTATCAAACTCATAAGCGGATTACCAGTGGTTTAGAAAGTAAATAAGAAATTTGATAAAAGGTGTCTGTTGAGACTTCATTTTCTTTTCAATCAAATATTTATTTTATTTCCAGCCCCAGATCCAGATTCAATTTAGATAATGGAGTGTACAAGTTAGGTCACATGAAATACGCGTCAAAGATAGTTCGATTTAGTTTTTCGAGAACTAAAAATGGAGACACGTCTATTAATACCAAGCTTTTTACGAGTGATCTCATAAAATGACTCAAAGAAAATTACATTCGTAAGCAATTTCGTATTTCAACGATAAAAAAGTATATTTGTCAGAAAATTCGATAACACATCCGAAAATATGAACCAATTGGTAACAAGGCAAAAATCTTTACGAATATTTCTCTTTCCCTTGATAAAACATTCTCTTCAGATAAAATATAACTACTCAACCAAATCCCTTTCATAACCGATTCGATTCTCCTACGTCACGTCCCGTTAAATTGCGTACAGCCAATCAGGGCGGCCCGGAACCCGTTTAAATTTACCGGTTCTCGCATGCGAGTAATTTTTCAGCTGCCGAACACGACTTAATTTTATTTATAATTAAAATATATGGCGTATTCCGGATCGTTGGAGCTTTGTCCAATTTTATGGAATATTTGGCCCGTGTGAGTTGAATTTCAAGTTGAATCCAGTTTCAGCTTGTAGACAATTTTTAAATACTAAACTTAAAAATATCTGATTGCGGTAATATTTGGGGGTCCATATCGCTCGCTTTTGTAGGGCCCCACTACCTAGGGAAACCGTCTAGTTCGAAAGGAGTGACCCAAATTAGCAGTAGAACTTGCTACGAATACATCCGGAGAAGTATTGTTACCACGCTCTTGTAGGTGCATTTTTTTTTTAAGAAATTGACGTAATTTTTAAGATTTCAACGGACATAAAGAATTTTTACTTAGCAAGCGCATTATTAAAATATTTTTATATTACACGACCAATTCAAGGAAAAAAAAACTTTTGATTTAACTGCATTTGACTTAAAAACCACAAACATAAAGGAAGCAATTTCCTTGACCGTAAAAAGAAGGACCGCAGAAAAATATTCACTTTGAAATTGTGATTTTTCGCCCTACCCACGTTTAGTCGCAGTAATTAAAGGACCGGAAAATTAGTTAAGCATTGGCTTCCCGACGTTTCCCTGGAAGATTTTAGATTTATTATCGCACTCAATCTTTTGTCGAGGAGTAAACGAACACGAAAATTATAAAAGATATTATGATTATTTTTCATTAATTATTATTGATGAGTTATAAAAAGTTAGATTATAAAAAGTCATCGGTTCTTTCATAGGCAATTGACTGTTTACATTTCAACGACAAGGAAAATATCTAGCACGCGTATTTCTTCGTGAAATTTCTCTGGAACCATACGGAGTCGCGCCTTACATCCTATCCAAACAAGAGACTGATTTGACAAGTTCATTTATTCACGAATGTATAAACCACCGGTTTGGTGTTATGATCATCAAATGCCTTCATAAATTATGGCTAAGAATCATCTAGATCACAAGAAATCACGTCAAAATTGGTATTTTCGTTCTAGATGTATGACGCCTCAGATAGACACACAGATACACAAATACAAACATAAATTTATCGCACCCCTTTTTTCGTCGGGATTAAAAATCTATAAAATCGGGTTTAAAATTTTCGTCCCTTTTTTCCACCCTAAAGTGTGAAATTATTGGAGGTTAACCTTAGCTAATTAAAAATAAACCTTCACATTCTTGTCCTATAGAATGAAATACATTTAATAAATATCACACTTAAGTGCAAAAATAAGGGATGGTGGTCTCTTAGAAGTTTCATGAGGAAATACCACCCCTGAGGGCGTAAAATAAGTATATAAGTGATAAAAGCAATGAAGTCGTTTATAAAAATTTTAAATAAGTGAAAATTTATTGTTTTTAGTAGTTTAACTTTGAAGTGGTAAATGCTCAAAATGAACGTACAAATTAATACTCCTAATAATATTTAGGTACTTTAAGCTGAACTTCGTACAATCTGTTTTACGATAACAATAAGAGGACTTGTGACGTTCTCTTGAAATGGCTTCTAAATTATTTCCATAGAAACGATATCCTCAAGAGATACCTGGGAGCAAAATGATATTTTGAAAGGTCGGAGAGAGAATTCAAATCTCTACCGCCATTACCTTTTATCTTGTCCAATACTTTACGAGAGGCAAATCTGGACCCTCATCGAAAATTATACCGGAAGCGGGAAACACTTACAAATGGTCCTTGAATATTTAGATTTTTTTTATATCTCGACTTATCTGACGGCCCAACAGATGTCATCTCAATCAATAATAAAACTACGCATTATTTCATTTTTAAAATTTATTATTACATAGCTGATCACAATTGATATCGAAAAATCTTTGTTACACGAGAGTGTTGTGGCCAAAGGGTTCATACGCCGAGAATTATAATGACGTATGAATCCTTAAATTAATGTGTGAATTATGTTTAAATCAATACAACGAAAAATTATATGTGCGCAATAAATACTTCTTTCTCAAAACAGTGAAGGGGATTCCGTCACCGTGAATAAACCAGCATAAAGCCAACATTTTATGACATGTGAAATTTACCAATTTGGGTTCGGCTTTCGTAGTAGATTAACGCCCATTCAATTCAGTTATCAAGAGTTAGTTGGTAAGAAGCATATAAATATCTTGCGTATATTGTCATTATAATAGTTAAATCCTAACCACCAATTGGTGCGTTAAAAATTGGCGATGTCAAATTTAAACAACGCTTAAGCAATTTTCCTGCTACGCTTTGAACATGGTTCTGTGATCTGCCAAAAAAAGAAAAAAGGAAGCATAAAATTTCAGGTAATTAATCTTCAAGGACCCTCTCAGATTTTTTGGCATACTACAGGAAGTTCAAAGACTTTGATTGACAAAGGCTTTGAAGAAATATTGGGCATTTTTTTACGAGGAATGATTGACAAAATTTGTGATACAGATTGGCGTAGATAAGTGGGAAAACGTAGTAGAACATCTACTCGTAGATGTAGAATGTAATAAATAAACAATCATTGACTTAATATGCCACAATTTCTCGAAAACTAATGTATGTTTAGTTTACTAAAATCTCTAATTACTAACCATCGACAAGAGACGCTGCGGTAGCTAGACTTGTCGGACGCAGAGTCTTTTTATACCCTTTACACTGCTGTGGAGGCAGCATTACTTTAGAAGAAAATATTATCATAAATATTAGTTTCTTAATTTAATTACCAGCTATTCTAACCTCAAATGCTCGACACCCAGATTGGATCTATTTAATTAACGTAACGTGATTGGTCAATTCCAATTAATACAGTAAGATGTTGATGTCTTTGTTTCAATAAACAACGCAAATGACGATGATGACCCGAAAATTGTACCGTTTGAGAACTAAAATCAAGTCAAGCAGTGGTGCTCTTGCATTGTTGTTCCGATGGAAGGGTGTGGGTGCCGGTGAATTACAGGCACTTGACGTGTTACAACCCCACCTCAGAGTGATAGACGTAATGCAATGCGATTAGGTACTTCTCATACTTCGATAGGAGAGAACCTGTGTCCCATTTGGGTTTTCTGTAGACGGTGGTGACCACTTAACATCGACTGGGCCGCCATGTTGTTCTGACACTACTATTTCATAAAAAATAACTTATAGGTAATACCCTTATTTTTAGCTAGGGGTTAAGAATAACTGCGTTATTGCAAAACACTGACAATAAGCATATACCTCGGTGGATGTATCTAAAACCACCGTGATATGGTTTTGATATGATATCGGTAATTGAACTGACCAGCACAGCAATGTTAATTATAATTGTTTATTCGCTTTGGGTACGGAATAACGTACCCAAAGCGAAATTATTACCAAAGACTAATATAAAATTCGTATGTGATATTACTGAGCCAAACAAACGTTTTCTACCTTTTAATAAAATTGGTATATTTTTGCGGAATATTTTGTTATTAGACCTGATATTTGATTCAATTACAACCTGTGCTTCAAATCCCTAGTTATAGAACACATAACCAGTTTTTTCTCTTTGAACCGATCGTCAGATTGATTGAGAATCAAACCCACGATCTACAACGCAAAAGGCTACTACCAACTGAGCTGTCAGGCCGGTACATATTTCTTTGAAAAATGTTCAAGTCTGAAAAAAAAGTAACCCAATTCAAAGGGCTGTGGGTAACTTCAAACAATAATAAATTCCCATACGGCACTTAATAAACCCTTGAGTCCTAGTAACTCCGGACCCTAGGAAACAATGCAAGTAACTCAATAAGCTATTCCTTTATCTAACAAGTCAGGCACAATGGAACCTGCCCGTTATCGACCGCTACCAAGAGTTCATAACATTTGGAATGCGACGCAGCTCAAAAATAACCGGTCCAATCACTTGCTAAGCAGAAATCAATAGCGATCACAAAGTGAGTCGGTGCAGAGCAAGCGTACAATGAGAGAAAACTGTACACATATACAAGCGTATACGAACTAAGATGGATCTCTGATTAACTCAGAGGTTGTTGCTGAAGGCCTACCGTTAAATTACCTCTGCCATAAAAACTCATGCGAGTACACAACTAACTGGCGACGGAATTCAGGCAATGTTTTGTAAGGCACAAGTTCTGGAGCTGCTTTTGCTCCTTTTGCACCACCAAGGGGGAACTTGGGACTTAAAGGGACCTCGAAAAGAAGATTTGAGAGCACGTACGCGTCTTTCTGTGCGTTGCTCTGTTATCCCACGTTGTATGGGGCTAGTCTTCTTAACCTATTGTGTGCTTTTAAATTAACAGTTACCCTTAAGAATCTCTGCTAAATTTGAACCTGATTTTTATTCTCTTCTTTTCTCCTCACACTTTTGAGACAAGTAGCCGAAAGAAAGAGGAAAGAAAAGAAAGTATGTACTATTTATACTCGTACAGGCAAATAAAAATTGTGTTCATTTAGCCATCGAATCCTGTTTTGTGATTAAATACAAATTGTAAGTTATATTGCTAGATATGCCCAATTAAAAGTACTAGCTGCGCTTCCCGCGTCCCTCCTAAGGGCATACTACACTTTTCCGAGATCAAAAGTAGCCTTGAGCTGTAATCCGTTGAGCCATTTGAGCATGATGGAGTAACAAACATACAAACTATCGCTTTATAATATTATTGTGATGAAATAGACGAACATTTGTAGGCTGAAAGGCGCGATTTGACACAGCTGTCTTCGAATACCGTGTGGCAATACTAAAACGTAGCAAACTCGTCTTTTTATGAGGTGACCGTCATAAAAATCCTTTGCTGAGTCTTTTTTCATCGCGTCAAAGGGTGATCAATCACGTGCGTTTCATGGATTTGCGTTCGTCGTTCACCCCATACCACCCGACATTTTCAGAGGGATGTTTTATATTGCTGATAAACTATAAATCACTGGTGATTTTCCTTTGACCGAAGTGACTCTCTTCGATCATAAGTTTTGTCTTTTTGATGGCGAAGCATCTGTATAAGCGGAACTATTTTCTATCTGTGATTTTTAAATTAAGAGGGTAAGTTGATTTGTGATGTAAAAACAGGCAGTTCTGAATCCGAAAAACAGGCAATTGTTCCCAATTGTCTTTGCTCTGTTGTGTCACTATATCATGCTACCAATAATATTTTTTTATCTCTGGTACAAATTAATGTGATTAGTTTTGCGAGTCGGGAAGTAATAAAACAGATTATAAATCAGTTTTACTGCTCAACTTGTAACCTTTTTGTTACATAATGTATTTACCACAACTTCAAACTATATACAAGTTTACTGATAACATGCTACAACTTTTTAAGGGTTGGATGACATGAACAAACTTAATGCTCATCAAATAAAGTTTGTGTTCACCGGGACTTGAACTCAGAACCCTCGATTTCTGCAGGCCACTTTATGCAAGTCGTCGCTCTACCTGGAGTAAGGGCGCCAGGTTTGCTTACTTAAGAACTCGTCTCGAATATTTTCAAGGAGCAGTTTCTCTAGTATAATATACATGTATACTACACGTAAACCTTCCTCTTGAATCACTCTATCTATGGCTGAAAACTGCATTTAAATACGTGGCGTAGTTTCAAAGATCTAAGCGTTTAAACTGCGGGAGCGACTTTGTTTTATACCATGTAAGGATGTACAGAATCAGACCTGTTACCGTTTTATTACAAGTACTGGTAGATACGCGTAGCCATGTGTACTCCAATAATACGCGCTGAATAATGTAAATAAAGCAATTCTCACACTAAAAATGAAAATTTGATATCTCGCCGGTTTACAATTAAAGCGAGAAAGATGAACTGCAAATAGGATGAAGCTTCCTTTATGGAAACTGTTAATTCAAGGCGGCAGAATAGAAATCAATGAAAAAAAGAGTTATCAGAGTGACGGGTGCAACGCAATGCGACATGGGTCTTCTCATACTTCAGTAAGCTTCCTCATCATAACTACATTCAACCGATCGTTATGAAATTATGCATTGAATATAATTCAATTAAATATTTAATCATATTGAATATTGAATTGAATAATTATTGAAATTATTATAGGTTCACAATTCGCTAAGACATAGTCACAGAATAAATTATCGAAATAAATTATCGAGCTAGCCACGGGCAAAAGTTAGTACAAAATAATTCCATATAAAATATTCCATATAAAATATTCTACTACAAATATGGTTACCTTAGTTTTTATGTTTAGTTTGGGGCTAGATGGCGCTGTGTGAAAAATTCATGAATATGTCTTGTCTGAGCATTATAAAGCATTGATAACGTTATAATGCGCTGTTCGCTGAGACCAAGACATCTTCAAATCACAGCTAATGAATGTATACGTTAGGTAAAGATGACCTCGTTGTTCGCCCCGACTCTGCCCCACATACTGAGTTGGCAGCATTTGCATAGATTGATGGAACAAAAGGCGCCGCACAAACGACGCACTCATTACGTACTGTTGCCAAGTTTGCGGGTCAATGACCCGAACTATCAATTGTTACCAGCTATCTGGATACTGGGAAATTAAAGTGAACTAATGACCTCGTTTTTTAATAGTTCAGTAGTTTAGCTCCGTTTGTTTTCACTATAAAATGTTTTGTTTGAAGGCGCATTATGAAACGTGGGTCTTCTTTTACTTTCATTATATTATTGATAGGAATTATGTTGTTGTAATGTGCTTATGTTAATAAATATACATGGATATTAAACACAGCGCCTTCTTGTCCTAAACTGATTTACTGATAGCTTATTAACTGATAACTTATATACTATAATACTTGTTTTTTTGGAAATACATACGCATAATACATATTAACACAGACATAGAACAAACATCAATGCTTGTCACATAATTTAAGGAACGAGCTGAGGGCCCATCTAGCGGTAAGTGGCGACCCCCGCCCAAGACAACAGTAATGCAACTCAGTATAAGATTTGGATCTTTGGAGTCGCATTTATCATTCATCCTGCTGCGTCTATCACCCGAGACGGGGATGATACGTCTTTTTCGCATGTGATTTCACCCACACCCTTCCACCGGAACACAGTAATGCGAGCACTACTGCAAGGCGGCAGATTTCGGGTGTGGTGGTAGTATTTCTCCGGACAAGCTTGGCACAAGTGTTACTGCTACTTTTGGTTGCTCCTTAGCACCACCCAAGGGATACGTGTAGGGAATCAAAGGGTATATACACCTACGGGTATAATCACCCCCACGATTGAGCTGCGAGGCTAGTCAATTACTTAACATTATGTAGGATGTCAATTGAACATGCTTCCTCAGCAAATTTATTTCAGAACAAGTGGCTGAGCTAATATACAATTTATAAACGTATAGATCACTTACATGGATTATCATGCTGTCAAAAAGAGAGCCCCATTCCGCTTGAAGTTGATTATAATTATGCTGGTTCCTTTCTGTAGTCCCCCATCCAACTAGATCCCCTACTAAACTGAGAGTCGCATAACTTAAGCATCATCTAATTGCTAATAAAAATGTTCATGTCTGTGTATAACTAGACCATTGTAATATCATGTTGCTGTCGTACATACTCTGATAGCGTTGTTAATAAAATCGCAACGGCGAATGGTAACTGACACGAAAGTTATGGACTTTGCCGATAAAAATCCCACAATGAATTGTGGCAGTCGTATCTAGCTGAAAATGTCATTTTTAGCATCGGCTTTTACGAAACTAACCTCCCATAAAATATGTCGCAGTTTTGTGAGAGATTGAAAACCAACAATATATGAGAGATACACGGGCACAGACTATAATAATTTATGATCTTACCACGATTGTGGATAATAAATGATTTTTGGGGGGTCCAGTTGCTTGTATCCGTAGGTGTGTACCCTTTGATTCCCTACACGTACCCCCTGGGTGCTAAAGGAGCAATCAAAAGTAGCAGTAGAATTTGTGCCAAGTTCGTCCTGCCACCATACGTGGAATCTGTCGCTAAGCAGTAGTTTTCGCATTACTGTTTACCGCTGGAAGGGTGTGGGTGCCGGTGTAATCACATGCGCATGAGACATATCATCCCCGTCTCGGGTGATTAACGCAGCAGGATGAATGCGACTCAGTGTAAGATCCAAATCTTACAGTCGCATTACTGTTGTCATGGGCGGGGGTCACCACTAACCACCAGGTGGACTCGCACTGTGTATCGGCAGAAGGGTGTGGGTGCCGGTGAAATCACTCATGAGACGTAACATCCCCGTCTCGGGTGTGACTCGTGTCTACTCATACCTCGGTCGGGGAGGTCCTAAGTCGTATTGCTGTTGTTTTGGGTGGAAGTAACCACTGAACAACAGGTGGACTTTCAGCTCGTTCTAAATTAATTAAATTAAATAGCGTACGTACATGAGATTGTAAGAGCCTGGAACAAACATTTGTAAACTGCTTGCATACTTTGCCATAGAGTTAGTCATCTGGGTTTTGAACTTTGAAAAAGCTTTTTACTCCGCATCTAATGGCTTTGTAACGTTACCATTTTCCTTCCGGATGTTGTGTACGGAGTTTTCTTTTTAAATTGTTTGTTCGGACAAAATGTTCAATAAATTCATGTCCTTTTCAACCAATTTTGAAGGAGGATATCCATTCGGCTGTTTTTTTTTATTTATTTTGGTTTCCTCATCACAAGCGTTTGTGTGACGAACACAAATATTTGTTCTGCGTCTGGGTGTTAACATACATTATATGTATGGATTTACAAAAGAAAAGTACTATATAAGTACTAGCTGCGCCCCGCGGTGCTACCCGCAGTTTTCCGGCATCAAAATTAGCCTATATGGTAATTCAGGATATAAGCTATCCTGGTACCAAATTTCATCCAAATCCAATCCATTTGAGCGTGAAGTTGATACAAACATACCCACATAAACACATACATACATACAATCTTTCGTCTTTATAATATAAGTAAGATTCTATCTGTTAGTTAGTTGTCATATTTCAAGCTATGCTTAATTTGACCGTAGATTAGACCAAATTTTAAAAAGGAGGTTTCTATTATGCATTTTAATAAGGCGAGAATCTATATTTTTTTATCCGCTACAATTCCATATATTCAGTTCAAACTCCAGCCTGCTAAAGCTTAGTGTACATTAGATACAGGAAAGGTACGGGACTCTAAAAACAATGTTGCATCGTTGGTGAGCACTGGTCCTTACATATTTATCGCTGTGGCCCGCGAGGTGAGAAGTGCTAAGTGTTTGCGGGAACTTACAACTAATTCACTGTAAGTTCCACGACCCCGACACAACCCGCTAACGAAGTCTTTACACTATTGAAAATGTCTTGCAACTAAATTAACACCTTCATCTTACTGAAGGCAAAAGTTTGTATGAATGTGTGTGTATGTTTGTACCACCTCACGCTCAAACGGCTCAATGTAGCCTATATGTTATTCAAAAGTATAAGCTATCCTGGTACCAAATTTTATCCAAATCTGTTGAGCCGTTTAAGTGTGAAGGTGGTACAAACATACACACACACACACACACACTTTCGCCTTTATAATATAAGTCAGATTAGGATTTACTTCGAAAAGAGCTGTAAGGTCAGACACATTATCTCATATTGTGAACAAAAAGGAATCAGAGAAAATCAAGAAACATTTCAAACGCCAGTAGAATTTCAGAGAGTCAAATAAAAAGGCAGATTACAGTAGCTGGCCGCCCTCGCACCACTGACCTCGGCGTTACACATAAAAATAAAGTAGTCTCACGACTTTCACTGAAATAAAATGTTTTATGACAAACGTGATTATGCTGGAATACCTGCGGGTAGATTAGAATGAGCTGCAAAAGTTATGTTACTTTGCTCGTTCTATCAATATTACCTATAATAAATAAGTTGACCATTACGGGATGCCCAGCAGTAAATACATAAAAATGAAAAAAAAAACGACTGCAGTACTTCCTTCCCTTATCTGTCGCCCTTAGGGGTACACCCTACTATTATGAAAAAGAAACATCCAAATAGGCATACAACGCGCGAAGAAAAAAGTCACAGAAAAGCAATATATTCAATATCATTTACTTGGTAATTTATTTTTTTCAGTTATTTTGATTGTATAATACAAAAAGCAATTGAACCGATAATAATAACATTTTTAAAGGACCAAGTTAATAGGATTATCTATCTGCCAGTGAAAGTCCCGTCAAATCAGGCCAGCCATTTCGAAGATTAGCAGGAACAGACAGACAAAAAATAAAAAAAGATTTTTGTTAAAAGTACCATGTTTCAAATTAATTTAGTAAAAATCTATTGGGTGTGTGAATATGACTCCGCCCCTTTTTGTCAAAATAAAACACATTTGTTGGCTTACAAAATTAAAAAAAAAAATTATTGAAAGTATGCTCCATCTGCAGCTACAACCTTCGCCCATCGTTCAGGTAGTTTTCGTATTCCTTGCTGGAAGAAGTCCTGGTCTTTTGAGCTTATCCAGTTGTCAATCCAAATTTTGATACTTTCACATGAAGTAAACTTTTCTCCAGTAAGGTCTGTCTGCATCGTCCGGAATAGGTGGTAATCCGAAGGAGCTATGTCTGGTGAATATGGCGGGTGGGGTAACACTTCCCAGTCCTGTCCCTCTAAATATCTTTTTACGACTTCTGCGGTATGCGGTTTGGCATTGTCATGCTGAAGAACTAATTTGTTATGTCTATTCACCCATTCTGGTCGTTTTTCTTCTATGGCTCGCTTCAAACGCATTAGTTGTCGTCGGTAAACTTCTCCATTAATAGTTTCAGAGGGTTTGAGCAACTCATAATATACAATACCTTTCTGATCCCACCAAATACAGAGCATGACCTTGGCACAGTGAATATTTATTTTTGGCTGTGATGGGCCTGGTTCGCCTGGTTTCACCCAAGCTTTTTTGCGTTTAGGATTTTCGTAGTGTATCCATTTTTCGTCTCCTGTGACTATCCGATGCAAAAATCCTTTTCTTTGCTGTCTTTGAAGCAGCATTTCACAAATGGTTTTCCGACGATCCATGTCTCTTTCTTTTAAATCATGTGGAACCCAGTAACCGGCTTTTTGAATCATTCCCATCATTTGTAAACGCTTTGCAACAGTTGAACGATCAACATTTAATGCTGCAGCTAATTCTGATTGAGTTTGGCAAGAATCTTCCGCCAATAATGCTTCCAATTCAGCATCTTCAAATTTTTTTGGTGGTTTTCCATGTTCTTTATCCTCAGTACTAAAATCGTTATTTTGAAATCGTCGAAACCATTCCTTGCAAGTTGTATTAGACGGAGCATGCTCACCATAAATCTCCACAAGCAAACGATAAGTTTCCGCTGCAGTTTTCTTCGCAATAAAATAATGTCATTTGCGGGAATAAAACACTTCCCGCAAATGACGTTTATTTGGAATAAAAACCGACATTTTCGAAAAGGTGAAAACAATTGTTGCTTACACTTCAACCAAATATCATAAAATGCGTTAGATAGCTGACATTCAGTACTATCGAATACAAGTATGGTCATTTATTAGTACACGTAAACAATACTAAAAACGACATCTGTTGAGAAAGGGCGGAGTCATATTCACACAATATATATTTTATTTATTTGTATAGCTAAAACTCGTGTTACTGCCGCATAAAACGAAACAAATGCTTATGAATTTTGTACTATGCATATAACCTTCGCGCAAAAGAAAGCAATAAGTTTAATCATAATGGGATACAGTACTGCCGTACTGTATCCCATTATGATACTTAAAATACGAGCAAACAAACATTCGTTTTTATATAATTACATACATTAAGTACATACAGTCTGGTTGCGTGCAGAGGTTACGTACTGCTGCAGTTCACGCGTAACACTGTGTTTATTCTACACATAAAACACCGTTTACATACCCCTATACTAGGATTTCCTGTGTCGCAGGTGGCATGGACTTTTGTCCGCACAAGACAAAATTTTACGCTCATTACAAAAAGTTTTCTCAGACAGGAATCAAACCTTTCGCTTTGAAATCAGCTACCAATTAAGCCACGAAGCCATTAAAAAGATAAATTAAAAAAAAATTATAATATAATTTTGAAACCCTGACTATATTAATGTTTGTACTATTAATAAAGCCAGGTTCTAGTACCCTATGTTACCCTAATTCTACCAACATTTATTAATTTTCTTCTTAATTATTCCTCAACAAGCTTCCCATAATTGAAAAAAGTAGTTAAACTTGAGAAATTTCTGGTTTCATAAACAATTCCTTCGAGCTAGATATTTTTATCAAAACTATGATGAAATCGAATGAAACTATTACATAATAAATTGCGAAACAATTTCACAAAGTGTTGAATCAACAGAGTATTATTCGCCGTTCCGAGAGCCACACGCCATAAAATTGGATTACAATAGCGAACAAAACAGAACGATAAATAGACGCTGCGCACGCAACAACACTATTATTACAATCCTGCAGGGCCCAGAGGCTTTATTCTGAATACGTGACATGCCGATCAGACTGTTTCAAGGCAGACTTTTTAAACAGTAATTTTTTTTTTCGACATAAATATACAAATACAGGGCGCGTAGAAAATATACCTTAAAACGAAATATTATGTATTGTACAATATAATAATATAAAACACTAAAACTAAGCACGTATTGACTGCTTAAAATGTCTACCTTACATGTTAACTTAATGCTTGCTTAACTTGACCATATTGTTCTATCCTAATAAGGGTATTTATATTTTTTATAAGCTAGATTTCTCATTATGTCTTGCCAAACCATCTTAATATATATAAATCGCGTGTCACAATGTTTGTCCTCAATGGACTCCTAAACCACTTAACCGATTATAATAAAATTCGCACACCATGTGCAGTTCAATCCAACTTGAGAGATAGGATAGTTTAAATCTCAAATTATAGTCGCAATTTTAATTTATTGCTAATTATTTGTCTGTTATTATTTGACAGTCACAATTACAAAAAACGTTAGCCACAGCATCGCGTGGCCGAGTCAGCTAGTACTAATATAAATAATGAGTTCGGGCATCTAGAAAAACGATTGATGTTTGCTTTATTCTTAGTATTAAAAATTACAAATGGAATCCATCGCTAATACTACCTTCATGTTTTTTTTGTATATTAACACCTCATTACAACATTTTAGAAATTCACTATTACGTGAGACAATGCTGTCTAGAAAACCACTACGAGTACAATTCATTTATAAGGGCAACAATCGCCGCTACTCTAACAAACCAGGTCTTGAGTATTTCATTATTGTTACAAAAAGTCATGTCGATTATTAGCCACTCACCGCTTTGAGAATAAGTCCCCTCAATATTTTCATAGTGCCATGCCACGATGTTTTATAAACGTGTCAAAGCAATTTAAAAAATTATTTAGTTTGACGGGTTTATTACAAATATTTTGTTTTGTTGATTTCAAACCTTGAATCAGCTGTATTACTAACTTGACTTGACATTTTGCTTTTATTTTGCAACGATTACTGGAACAAAGCGTTAGCTGAGTTATTTATGACAATAGAAAGTGTAATGTACTGTCAAAAAAAAAAACATCTGCTTCAATACTTTCAAAGTAGCAAAATACGCAATATCGTTCACTTGTATGACATATATTTCCAATTATTTTGATATAACAACCAATTTATTGAACCGATATTGATAAAATTTTTATTCAATTTGTAAGCATATTCTTTCAAATAAAGAATAAAGAATGTTCCAATTAAGAATGGTTGATAATTGGCGGAGAAATCGGAGAACATACATATAAAATATAAACGTCCGAATTGAAAACCTCCTCCTTGAATCAAACCAGGGTAACAGGAAACCTTGAAAAACTCGCTTCGTAAGCATTATTAACAACTGAGCTACAGAGACGTCTATAATATATGTTGAGGCAAAATTATCATTACATTTAACAGCAAACTCGCATAAACTCAACAATAACTTATAAACTAATAACTTCCCTCTATAAACAGCTGTATAATGGCTGCCAAAATAGAAACTCATTAAATCAAATTTCATATCGCCGTATTAATATAACCGCGGGTCGCCATACCTTGCATAAAAGGCGCCATCAAAGTGGAATCTAAACTTCAATCAAGGAGCTTTGCTTGTAGGCTGTATTCAGCCCCCGTTTCCCCTTTCGATAAAGCCTCAATGCCCCGCACAAATACCCCACACAAACCCCGCACAAATTCCCCCACGCTTTATTACAGGGTAAGGATACGATATTTTTGCGCACCTAAATGCCGGGGAGCTTAAAACAGACATTTCTCTTGTAAACCGTCGCAATGCTAGTTATTTTCGAATATTATTACCTATTTGTAATTTAATATCATGTTTATCCCTGATTTTTGACGGCTCCGTGGCTTAGCTGGTAGTAGCCTTGCCTTCGAAGCGAGGGGTCCCGGATTCGATTCCCGGCCGGAGTACTTTGTGTGGTGAGCATGAAGTTTGTTCTCGGGTCTTGGGTGTTTGTCTTATGCTTCTGTGTTTGTCCATGCGATCTGTGACACAGGGAATCCTAGTGCAGAGGTATGAGTGTGTTCACGTTGTTGTTGTTGTTTGTTGATTTAGATGAACAAAGACACTAAAACGCTTAAACCCTCATATCCCTGCATGCATTTCCTGTATCGTAGATGTGTGTGACATATACAGAAACCTGAGAACAAATTTCATGCTCACCACACAAAGAGTGCTGCTGGGAATCAAACCCGCGGCTCCTCGCTTCGAACGCAGGGCTACTCCTTAGATACGGAGCTATCTACCGTGTTTTTTATACTACTGCATTGACAGGACTAGTTGAAGGCTCAAAGAATGATAAGTGGTTGCCTCCGCCCATAACAACAGCATACGTCTGCTAGTTTTGGTTGCTCCTTAAGCATCACCCAGGTGGTACGTGTAGGGAATCAAAGGGTACACACTAACGAAAGCGAGCAACTGGACGCCCAAATAAAAAAAACGTGTATCTTGCCAGCTTGACTCTAAGAAACAGCACGGTAGCCCGCTGAAGGCAACACTCATACATAATGCAACAAAACCCACGTTTTCTAAATAACTGATAGCACTTTGTAAATTGAAACCAATACCTTCTTCACTGTCAGATATTTTCACAACAAAGTACAAATCGTATTTTCGTTCATTTTATTCATTGATTTATTATCTGTGCCCAAAGGTGAGTAAGGCGCCCAATTACTGGGCCTGCAACATCTGAAAGGGTAGGAAAGTTGTATCTTTTGAACGTTATTATTGGTAACGGGGTGAAAGTTTCACAGAATGTATTTTTTTATTTTTATTTTTTTATTTTTCAGTTATTTCAGGCATCATAGTAATGTAAATGGACAAATACAGGGCCCATAGAATATATACCTTAATAATAATTATATATATAATATTTTAGATTATTGACCTCACTGCACAGTTGTAGCTCTGCCTTCTGCCCAGTAGATTGTGGGTTCGCTTACCCAGCCAGGGCGAACTATGTGTGATGATTATGAGGGTAAAGTTTGCTGTCGTTTTTGAGTGTTCATTTTTTTTCTGTGTTTGCTTTGTGATGTTAATAAACGTATTAATTAAAAAGGTTTAAATAGTGTTTTGACACAATAAAAGGTAAATTGGCCAGGCCTGTATTATGGAACATATTATTATATATTTAACGAATAAATAATGCAATAAAATATACAAATCACTTTAAAGGTAGTAGACACTGACAATCGAATGACATTTCAATATGGCTACCGTAGTTCCGTAGTTTGTTTTCTTGCCGTTTCACAAATAACTTGGTGGATCAATCAGTTATCTCAGACAAAAGAATAAACAACATGAACAACTAGTATATTTTTGCGAGTCAATTACTTTTTTTTTTTTCATTGATATATAGCCAAACGTTTGGCCGCCATCTCACCTGATGGAATGTGAAGATGCGGCCGACGATGGAGCACGCAGGAGAAACCTATTCACTCTAGTCTTGAAAACACCCAGGTTGTAATGGTCAGGGAACACAGACTCCGGCAAAGCATTTCACTCCCTTGCATTACGCACAATAAAAGTAGTTTCAAATATTCATCGTCATTTAAACTTAAATCTAACTTGATGAAATGAAAATATGATAAGCTTAATTGAATTAAATTGAAAAAAAAAAAAAAAACTCTAGTTGGGCAGTATATTGCTCTGTCACGATTCCTGTAAGGTCTGTTACAATGTTCAATTAGAGCCATTTACATTTGTAAAGCAAAACATCAAGCGTTGGGCAAACATTGTCGGTACTCCAGTCACGTAGATAACGAATCAAGGCAACAATAATCATTTCAATGAATAGTCAGGGGTCCATTCTCAAGGAAAGGTTGGGAAGCTGATTCAAACAGAATTCTAACCTCAAGGTAACGTTTGAATTTACTAAGATAAGAAAATAAAAATAATTTCACTCTAGCTCGTTCAACAGTTTTGATTGATAAGACTTACTGCTTACAAACTTCGGATCATCGTTCCTACCAATAGTACAAGTACATGAAATAATATTTCTAAGATAAAAACGTCTGTCCACCTGTCTTTACTTTTTGACACTGTATTCTTTGAACAGCTAGCTAGGAATTAAATTTCCATGAGATAAACACGTTAAAATGTATTCATTTGTTTTTTAAATAATTAATATTCGTTTTAACTAGTAGTAACTATCTTAGCATCGGTCAAGAGATGTTTTGACGAAAAGTAGGATAATTGAGCTTTCGAACAAAAGTACTCGCACCATATAAATAGCACAATTAAGCATCGCAGTGGCAAAGGTATCACATCAAGTGCAAGCTAACATTTATTTCTTGTTACAGATAATGTTCGCGTGTGGCGGAGGGTCGGCCTGAGGCACCATGAGAGTCAGAAGGCACCTGGACGTGCGGTTGCTCGCGTTCTGCACCACCTGCCTCCTTCTGCCCGCCATCGCTTGCCCAACCCAGTGCATCTGCAAGTGGAAGAACGGCAAGCGATACGTCGAGTGCTCCGAGAAACAACTGAAAGCCATCCCGAACTCACTCGACTCCGAAACGCAAGTCCTCGACTTCCCCGGCAACGACCTCCGAGAATTAGAAAAGGAAATTTTCAAAAATCTCGACTTACTCGACCTGCAAAAGATTTACTTGCAGAGATGCCGGCTCCAGAAAATCGATAGCCACGCGTTCAAAGGCCTCGCCAACCTCGTGGAGTTGGACCTCTCGAGCAACCACCTCGTGGCGATCCCCTCGACCAACTTCATATTCTTCCCCTCGCTGATGAGGCTCTCGCTGAACAACAACCCTATAACGAATATTAAAAGCCACTGCTTCCAACACCTCTCCTATCTGAACACGCTCGAACTGACGGATTGCAAGATCGAGAGCGTGGAGAGGGAGGCATTCGCCGGCCTCAACCACCTCGAGTGGCTGCGACTGAACGGCAACCGGCTGTCCAATATCCGAGGCGAGAATTTATTCCCCGATACGCTCCGCGGGATAAATCTGCAAAATAATAATTGGAACTGCGACTGCCATCTGAGAGATTTACATAGTTGGTTGTTGAATTTCAATATGCCGCACGCCGTGGAACCGATCTGCTCGCTCCCAGAACGCTTGAGGAAACGAACTATCGCGAGTGTCGCCGACGGCGAGTTCGCTTGCTTGCCGAATATCCACCCTAGCCCCGTATACTTAGAGACCAATCTCGGCAGTAATATCACTTTAGAATGTACTGTGAAAGCCATACCGGAGGCGCAAATTACGTGGCTTTATCAGGGACAAGTCATTCGCAATTATACTAGCATGTCTCCGGAGTCCCGCGAGGTGTACTTCCTTGAGAACGGAGGAACTGACAAAAAGAGTGAACTGTATATATACAGCATTGGGGTCGAGGATAATGGCACGTATACGTGTGTTGCTGAAAACCCGGCCGGGGCCGCGCGCGCAAACTATACCATAAGGATACTGCTCAAAGAGGAACCCGTCGTTATCGTCGTTACTTTCCCACAGAGGCACTTAGTGGTCATAGTCACCATCGTATTCCTGATAATAGTCCTGTTGATAGCCATTATAGCGGTAGTTTTGCTCAAGTTTAAGACCGACACATCGAGAAGTCGCAAGAAGAAGGAGAGCGGTAAGGACGTGGCTTTGTGTAATCAAATTTTACCGTCGAGTCGGAGCAACGGTAATATACCCAAAAACAATGGAAGTTTAATCGTAAATGCCCATTCTCATCACGCGCTCCACTACACTGTGCAAACGGGCCGCGAATACGATTCGAACGACATGTACGGTAATAACATGAAAGGCTTTGTAGACAGGAACCCCGACCTAATTAGCGATGCGGAAACCGTCGCGAACAATACGCAAAACGAAAATGTGCTATCCGTATACAAAGCGCAGACCGCGAACGGCGAGCGGTTTGACGAGGAAACCGCATTCACGGCCACCGTGCCGCGGCAGGTCACGTGGCAGGACCAACAGCCACACATCCCCGCGGCGCCGGTCAACAACATGTACCAGCACTCCGCCGACGTGCATTTAAATCCCGGCTGCTTCCTGGACAGCGAGGGTTATCCCTACGATTACGGCCTACCGAAACACCCGTGCCGGCCGCCAATAATGTCCAACTACTCGGTCGTAGGTCCGTTTTACCAAACGTTACCGCACAACAGGCCGAAGGGGCAGAAATTGGTTTGCAAATTTGCCAAGGATACGGAATTCAATACACCGCCGCCGACTTGCCCTAATTTTGAGATGTTCGGGACGACGAACGTGCGCCGCACTCTGGAAGGGTACCCCGTGCCGCTGAATAGGCCCATCGCGTTTGTGGGGAATGGGACCGTTTATTACAATGAGGAGTTCGTGCCGTCTCCGCCGGAAGGGTATAAGAGTGAGTCCGTGCAGTGTTGTGCGCCGAACGAGGCTTGTTCCTCGTGGGCGAGCCCCAAGGGGACCTGTGCCGTGATGGTGCCGGTGGTCGCGGAAGGCACGCGGTGCTACCAGGTGGAGACGCGGTGTGTCGACACGCAGACGGGGGACGCGCGTCTCCCGGGAGAGGGCTCGGAGGCCGCCCTCAAGCCCCTCCCACAAGTGTCGAACGCTAAGTGCGCGGCCGATGTGTGCTCCGAGAGCCCTGACGAGGGGTACGTTGGTGACGCGAACGACATCTGACGAAGACGCCACGAGACCCCCTGAAGGGGCACTAGACACTAACAAAGTGATAACGCGACTGAGTACGAAGTAGTTTTGTATGTACATAAATTGCCACCCGTGGAGCATTTGAATTTCCAAGTCTTCGGTCCTGATTGAGCCCCTGTTTTGCAATTTTGTATGTTTTGTATTCTTGTTCAGATGCTTCATCGGATGGCGGTAGATATTTAAATATCATACCAACTTTTCTAGTCTGTTAAACTGTAGGTGTACCTATATTTTAAATAGAAAAATACTGTATTGAGAATAGCACAAGACTTAATTATGACTGTAAATAGAATAAAAATACGTAAAACAAAGAGGATAGGTAGTTTTTCTACTGTTGGTATTAATTTGACTATGCGCACATAAATTATTGGTTATAGAGTTCAAAGTATTTATTACGATCGTGGTGCAGTTTCTTTTCATACAGTTTGCAGAACGTATTGATGACGTCACTCGGGATGCATAAATCTAATAATATCATTAATTAAAATTAACGATCTACCTCCGGTTCAGTTTTCATAAAATAGAGGTAAATCTGAAATTCAGCGCGAAATCTCTACTAACACTAGAATTACGCCATTAGTGAGATACGAGGCTTTCTCAGAATAATTGCTGGATAAACTGAGATTAAACTGTATCTGGATGGACCTGTGTATCGCAAATATTTATATAAGCCAGTTTCCTTACTTGAAATCATCAAATCAATCCGTATGAAAAGAAACAGCCCACAAAAAGTAAAAACATTTTGAACTCACACGGGCATTTTTAATTCTAGGTTCATTCCCACTGTCATCAATATTCATAATAGTGGATTACGTTGGAAATGGACATGAAAATCAAATATGTAATCGTTTTTATATATTAGTATCAAACGTAACGCCATTTGTAAATTATGTAAATACTAGAATATTGTTTTCATAAGATGGTAGAGTAACGATAAATCGATATCAGGGTACCTCCCTTTTATGAGCGTAGTTGTGTTTCTTAAAAATCAATTCCATGTTCCTCTCCAAATTTACAGATAAAAAATGTTTTCTTCATGATACGGGACATTCTGGAACATTCTCAAAAAGAAACTTTGTTTACCTACCTACTATATTTAATCCAGACTCCTAATTTTCCAGATTTGCGAAAACAACCTAACCTAATGAACAGGAATAAATGGGTACAGAGTAGATAGAAAATAAATGTAAAAGTAGCTATTTCATAGGTGGCATGGTCACACACAAAACCCAAGACCCAACCACAAATATCACTCACCACACAAAGCCCCGGACGGGAATCGAACCTAGAACCTCCTCGTTTCCACGGGAAACTTAGCCACAGGGCCATAGAAGACTTATGACTACAATTTTTTGTCTTGGTTGCGTAGGCATGCATTTAGCTGTGACGAGTTTGAAAATATGACTTACAATACATTTACATTTTTTATGCTGTGAGCTCATTCATGCACGCTTGCCCCAGATGTAAACACATTAGGTTAAACGATTGAAGCGCTGCGCATTTTCGATTAGCATCCCAAATAGTCTGTGTTCACTGCCAAACAAAAATATAGATTTTCTTGGAATTAAAATTATCCAATGCTCTTACTGGCGCGCGTACGTTACCAGTATTTAATTCGCACTGCAAGGACAGAAATCTACTAAATGTTGGGGTTGCTATATGGGCAAATCTAGGCGAGTGGAAAGCGCATGCTTGAAGACAAGATATTGAGTTCAAGTTTCGTCTATACAGAGATTTTGGGATCTACTTAAACATGTAGTCTGAAGGTTTTTTAATTCACATTGAGAGTTCCTCGAGGCTAATGACTTATTTCCCATTTCCTTGAAGACTCGGGTCAAATCGAACCGGGTTGACAACCAGCTTATGAACTCTTTAATGAATCATTCCTGAGCGAGACATTTACTTTTTGTGTATCTGACAATTTGGAACAATGAACTCGTGCCCTCTCGATTCATTCACCCTCACTTATTTCCTTCAATACCAAACAATCTTATTATTCCCCTCCATGAGATCCATCAATAAATACATAAGCTATAATTTCTCATACCAAATTCAATTTATTTTGTGTCCTTCTAACATTATAATCGCGTCATTATGGGCTTATGTATTTATACTAATTTTAACCGTGTGGCAAATAACCTTAGACTAAATTTCCTGTGTTTCAACACAATCACAAAACATAACAGCTTATACTTAGAACAAACTAAAAAAAATGTTTGCTTTGGCCGGAAACTGAATAAAAGATTCGCAGGCAAAGTTACTATTAACTTAGATAGTAAAAGATTCGATATTCTTTCGCAAACGAATTTTTATTTACATTTCAAAGGCCATAGATCAACGTATAGATGTGGGTATCTACTAAAAGATCTACCCAGTGCCTACTGCCTGCGAGTAATTATTTACGGGCTGGCCGCGAGCCAACTCATTAATATACCCGCAACTCACAATTAAACTGACGTTTGATGAACGCTCATTCAAAGGGATTTTAAATTATCCGACCCAATGCTGATTTGGTTCAACATTCCGATTCTGATGCCATTCACGCAGAGGAATGGATTTCTCGTTTTTTAAATTCACAATCGGTGGTCATGGCACAGGGAATCTTAGTGCAGGGGAGGGGTATGAGTAGGAAAGAATTTGTTTGTAGATTTACGGGTTTCTTATCTGATCGTGAGGATCAATAGGGTCTGAAGAAGCACCTAAGTAGCCTCGTGGTTTAGTTACACTACCTTCTGCGCTGTCGAGGGTTCGATTCTCAGCCAGGATAAATCTTTCTGTGGTTAACTTATATATTTCTTATGTGTCTGGGTGTTAATAAGTATTATAATATGTATTTATTTAGTAAAATAGGGACCATTAGTATTGTATCAGTTATCTGGTTCTCATACAGCTATGCTAAGTTTGAGGCTAGATGGCGCAGTGGGAAATGTTCCTGAATATTTATTTACGAATTGGTGGTTATGGTTGACAAGGTTTACATTCAGGGATTCTATGAAACCTGGCATTGCAGGGCAGGCGCTAAACTTGAAAACCTTTTTATACCGAACAAAACCTCATCCACCCTCAAGTACGCTCGTACTCTCAAAACCTCTTGACGTCTTTGACTGACGTCACTACGGACCGACATGACGTCGTAAAAGTGAAATAAAAATGGCGGAAAAATAATGCACATCCATTTTGCGGGAGAATAACCGCGTGGCGTATTGGTTGAGTTGTTCAACCTAACTGTAATCCAAGTATCGGGATTCAATCCCCATCAATAAGTATTTAGTTTCAAGTTAAGAATAAAATGGCAATAAAGGTTTTTGACTTAACTAGAACAGTCACTGTTAATATCGCGTGATCTTATATATTTTGATTTCACAAACTAAAATAAGCCATATCGTAATAAAGAAAAATATTAACTTTACTTATATGAGGATTTTACAACAAAAAATCTTTAGTTGTTGATTGCGCCCTCGGGTGAGCCGAGGGAAGTAACGTCTCTAGAACGTGTGATTGCACCGGCAAACACACCCTTCCACTAGGACCTTCACATTACACTATAACCCACTTCCTTCCAATTATTCGTAGCCTATTACTTTGACGAAAGTGAAGAAATGTATGCAGATATACATAAACAGGCTAGTCGGTAGCTTTTAGTGCAAATAGAAACGATGCAAAAGTTCATGATCCATTTCCTAGTGTTACTGGATCAATCGTTTTAATTAGTACCTACCCAATAAGTATTCCTTTAAAGACCTGGTACGATTAAAGACGCCTTAAGCTGCTACAAGCTGCTCTAATTAATGCCCCTGTATCTGTTATCGAGATATAATTCACTTAATCAATACCGTTATTTATTGTTGTTTTACTCTAGATAGTCAGTTTTAATCAGTTTTAAGTTTTATGATCGATATCAAACTCGAAGCTTTGGGGGACTTAAATATTTATGGTATAGTATTCACCGACATTTCACAAACGCCTTCTAGTTCCAAACTAAACATAGCTTATACTATAGAAACCTGATCACTGATACAATACTTATATAGTATTTTTTTATTGTATATATACATATGATACATATTAGCAGACACATAACTCACATAATAATAGTTTATTTAGTCATTTAATAAAGTACAACATGATTGAGGTTTTACAAGATATGTATCTTAACAAGGCTAAAATATTTAACATGATGCAACTGAAACCTAAACTAAGTGTGAACTTGTATTTTAGGTAACAGTTCTGGGCCATCGGACTTTGTATGACATGGAGCCAGGGAATGATAACTAAATAAATATTGAAATAGGAAGCGAAAAAAATAAATATGAAGTATAAAATCTAAAAAATATTAACCAAATAACTTACATAATAAAAATAATAGTTCTTGACTTAGATATTGAATAGTTGTTGTTAACATCTATTTTCGTTAAATAAATGCTTGTACTGGGTGGGAATCGAATCCATTATTTTTTCGCAGAAGGCAGGGCTCCTGCCAACTGAACTGTGAGGCCAGTCATCTCGAAACGGAAATTCGAAGACACAACTAGGTGCTAGCTAAGAGCTAGATGAAAACTGTCTAGGTAAACATAAATTTATTATTACAATATACTTCTGAAAATAGAAAATATGTGTTTGCCAACATTTGAAAATGTTTATGTCAAAACATTTCGGGTGACACTCTGCATTTGCTACAGAAGCATGGCTGATGTGGCGTCTGGTTTTCCTGTAAGTTAGACCATTCGCCGCATGACTAATTAGACTCATAGTACCACATCGCACAACAGCGGAGAGTTTAGCATCTGGTTCAGTTAGGCTCACTTCCCTTCTGTTTTCATCTCTTGCCTTTCCTTTTCATGCTGGGATTCTTAGCGAAGTATATAAACAACGTTAACACACTCACACCTCTGCGCTAGGATTCCCTGTGTCGCAGATGGCATGGACAAACACAGAAACACAAGACAAACACCCAAGACCCGAGAACAAACTTCATGCTCACCACACAAAGTGTGCCCCGGCCGGGAATCGAACCCGGGACTCTCTCGCTTCGAAGGCAGGGCTACTACCAACTAAGCCACGGAGCCATCAAATATATGAAACAATTTAGCTATAAACACTGTAAGAACTTTTGAATCTGTACCATACTTAACGCAAATAAATCATTCTTTCGATAATATTCTAAAACAACAAAGCAATCGATCATCTATAGTCGGTAGGGGAAAATTTTTGTATTTTATAAATAAAGTTAAATTACATTTGATTATAATATATATTCTAATGATATAAGCAGCTACGCACAAACAGTACTACCAATAGGCTGGATTACAACTTTATACATTCAAACTACGAAGAATTTCTCCGTAACTTATAGATAAATGGCAATTGATCGATTGCAAGCAACTTGAGCATTGCAATTGTTAAAGCTTAGCAGCGACTACTTCTCATTTCAAAACCGTGGAATTGATTTTTACGAAACACACGAATAGGGAATCGTATGGTTATTAAATTGTAAAACGTTTTTGTAAGAAAATAATCTTTCAGTAATCATTTGTACAATTAACAATTGAGTTGTAAATTAGCAATAAAATAAACGTAACTTTCTCACTACCTTAAGTATAGATTCAGTAAAACATTTATTTCAGTTTGTGTTGTTTGAATATTGTAACAATATATTTATGGCAATTTCTGAAAGGAAAACCAGTTAAACATTAATTCAATAAATTAATCATTGTCACAAAGAATGATTAATGAAAAAAGTGATAGATTGGTAATTGAGTAAACTATACGTAGATCATTTATCGAGAATGTAATATCAACCAACCTCGGTTTATGACAGCAATTAATTTGTAATTTGATCCGCCGTTGGGTAATTTACGGCAATATACACGTAACGTATGGAAAAAATGATGCTGTAAGGAATACTGAAACCTATATTTAGTGAGAATCAGGCTCAAAAATAACTTAATGCATCAGATAATATTTTTATTTTAGTCGCACAAATTATGATATGACGTAAAATTCTTGGACATAATTGCTGACGTTTCTAACTGTTAAGTACTAATTAGCAGTTTGCCCGGGACCATGACGCATGTAACTGCGTCGAAATATCGGGAGTCAACAAAACTTACAAATCATGGTAAATATCTCGGTAACACGAATAATAATGTTCATAACCATGATAGTTTTAAAATTTATATTACTATAATAATTAGCAGTATTTGCACATAAAAAGTGAATCCCTGGATTCAACATTTTTATTGACACTTTTCTTCCATTTTTTTTTACACAATTGCATTCTGCGCGGTAATAATAATTTCAGAGTGATAGTTTGCTGTTAAATCTTAAAAATACATGTTTGCAATTATGTCCAGAACAAAATCATCAAGTTACCAGTCTATTGCTATCAATGCAGTGAATACAATCCATCTAAATTCAACAATGGTACATCAATATTCAGTTCTCCGTATTGCAGTATACTGGACTGTCTTCACCGCAGATTGATTACGATTCAGTTTTGACCACAGACTGCCTAAATCCTGAACATGGCACTTACTTCTAGCGAATCATACTGTAGATGAGCATGACATCGGAATTAAAGTGTATTTTTAACTCGTGTTTTTTATTTGAACCCAATGTACCCACCTAAAAACCATCAATTTATTTACAAACCGAATTAAAAATATATAATACAAGAATGTATTGAGATACATAAAAAATCATCAAATGATCTATAGATAGTTCAAGTGATCCAACCAGCTCCAACCAGCAACCAACCAGATGTATTATAGATGTTGTTATATCAGGTATATAGTTCCTATAGTACAAGCTATGCGTACTTCGGGGCTAGATGACGCTGTTTAAAATGTATATGAATATTTTTTATTCATAACAATACTAGTATGAATGTGCTATGCTGCAATGGTCTGGCAGACCAAAGCATGGCTGAAAACAAAATAGTTCTTACTAAAGTGACAGAGCGATCTGACAGCTCGCCTGATATTCAGTGGTTACTGCTGTTCATAAAAATGACAACAGCAAAACGAGTATCATTCTGCCGTACTGATGAAACAGAACATTAGCCCGTCGGTCTAAGACTTACCCTTACATCTCTATCTTCTATTCTATCTTCTAAAGCACTCAGTTCTAACGGCACCACCCGGTCACCCATCCAACTCCTGACCAGGCAGATAATTCTTTCAGTAGGGGAACTGTTAAGAACATCTAAGCACGAGGCTACGAGTGGAAGAATATTTAAGAGTAGGTAAGTAGATTAAGTATGTATGAACCTATTAGTGGTGTATTGGAAAGGGAGCTTGCAAAAATATTGCGGGGCCAAATTATGGATGAGGGTGTTGTCACAGGCTGGTCAGAACAGCTGGTCCATTGGTGTTCAGCGTGAGGACAACACTGATATGGGTGTGTGAATATGACTCCGCCCTTTCTCAACAGATGTCGTTTTTAGTATTGTTTACGTGTACTAATAAATGACCATACTTGTATTCGATAGTACTGAATGTCAGCTATCTAACGCATTTTATGATATTTGGTTGAAGTGTAAGCAACAATTGTTTTCACCTTTTCGAAAATATCGGTTTTTATTCCAAATAAACGTCATTTGCGGGAAGTGTTATTACATTATTTTATTGCGAAGAAAACTGCAGCGGAAACTTATCGTTTGCTTGTGGAGATTTATGGTGAGCATGCTCCGTCTAATACAACTTGCAAGGAATGGTTTCGACGATTTCAAAATAACTTATTTAGTACTTTTTGTAGATTTTAGTACTGAGGATAAAGAACATGGAAAACCACCAAAAAAATTTGAAGATGCTGAATTGGAAGCATTATTGGCGGAAGATTCTTGCCAAACTCAATCAGAATTAGCTGCAGCATTAAATGTTGATCGTTCAACTGTTGCAAAGCGTTTACAAATGATGGGAATGATTCAAAAAGCCGGTTACTGGGTTCCACATGATTTAAAAGAAAGAGACATGGAACGTCGGAAAACCATTTGTGAAATGCTGCTTCAAAGACAGCAAAGAAAAGGATTTTTGCATCGGATAGTCACAGGAGACGAAAAATGGATACACTACGAAAATCCTAAACGCAAAAAAGCTTGGGTGAAACCAGGCGAACCAGGCCCATCACAGCCAAAAATAAATATTCACTGTGCCAAGGTCATGCTCTGTATTTGGTGGGATCAGAAAGGTATTGTATATTATGAGTTGCTCAAACCCTCTGAAACTATTAATGGAGAAGTTTACCGACGACAACTAATGCGTTTGAAGCGAGCCATAGAAGAAAAACGACCAGAATGGGTGAATAGACATAACAAATTAGTTCTTCAGCATGACAATGCCAAACCGCATACCGCAGAAGTCGTAAAAAGATATTTAGAGGGACAGGACTGGGAAGTGTTACCCCACCCGCCATATTCACCAGACATAGCTCCTTCGGATTACCACCTATTCCGGACGATGCAGACAGACCTTACTGGAGAAAAGTTTACTTCATGTGAAAGTATCAAAATTTGGATTGACAACTGGATAAGCTCAAAAGACCAGGACTTCTTCCAGCAAGGAATACGAAAACTACCTGAACGATGGGCGAAGGTTGTAGCTGCAGATGGAGCATACTTTCAATAATTTTTTTTTTAATTTTGTAAGCGAACAAATGTGTTTTATTTTGACAAAAAGGGCGGAGTCATATTCACACACCTATTACATTTTGAATCTTCTTCTTTCGGAGTGTCGACATCTTAACGTGCCCCCCGAGGCCCCGGAGCACGGAAACGCTCAGTTCAAATACCACTAAATGGCCACCCATCCAAATTCTGACCGAGCCGAAAGTTAACTTAGATCTGTAAAGAACAGCTTAGCAAACTACGCCACGAACTAACCGAACACATTTTGAATAACTCAATGATAGATTGTTGACCGCATTGTATACGCTTCTATAACAAGCTTACTGAAAAAGTTTCTGATCCAAAGATTTTATTCTTATTTAAGGAATAATTTAATGAGGCAAGCGTATTACTCACTTAATGAATAAATGATAAAGGTTCATGGTGTGATTTTGTTCTGCTCCATGATAATAATATCTGTTAACATCGTAATGAGGATGTAAGTATATTGTAAGTACTTACTTTGTTAAAGGGATCATGCTGGCGAAATGAAAGTAATCCTGGTATTAGGGGTTTCTTGCTTATTCTTCCTGATGGAGGATCGGATAGGGTTTGAACAAGCGCTAAATTTAGTTTTCAGATCACATGATCTCGTTGGTAAATATTTATTGAAAAAAATGACATTTAAGAGTAATTTTTAAGAATTCAAAGGAAATAAATAATAGTTACATTTATTTACTAATCTGGAGGGTCCTTATCTAAGTTCGGGTTCGATTCCTGGCCGGGTCAAACTGTGTGAGGATAAATATTTTCTCGAGTCCTTATTTCACCTGCTTTCCGACATCCCGTGTCCCGTGATAATCAAATTAGTACCACGATTTAATTCCAAATATACGCTTCGTGTAAAATTGAAAGGCTCACGTATTTATAATAAAGCATCATTACGACTCGTGTATTTCATTAGCTCGCCCGTGGGGGAGCGGGACTTCAAAGCGGAATTACTAAAACTCAAGAAAATAATATGCACTTTGAACTGAGATGAAAAATCTCTTTTTGTGAGACATCTTATTATTAAGAAGAGCTCGTTGTAATATAAAATTATGTCTTTTTGGAAGTGTATCTTTGGCTAAATTTGCCAAACCCATCCAATTCCGTAGCCACAGGGTAAACTCAACCCTATTACTAAATCTACAATGTTTGTTTAACCTAAATTCAAAAGTTCGTCGCTTTTGTTCTTTTTCAAGCTTAAAATGTCACAGAATATTATCAGTGTGGCGGATAGAAAAAATAAATTCCAAAAATTTTAAAAAATTGCAATGTTTGGTACGGAATCTTCAGTCTCGAAGTTTGAATCGCATTTATTAATGTTGTAAGACTACAAAAAAGGAGGTGGTTAATTATTATGTTCTTGTGAACTGATCACAATTAATTTTCTATATTACTTCTGCAACAATCTCAAAATAAATTAAAAAAAAAGCAACTTTAAAGTGAAAAAAAGAAGATTAATATATTGAAGTAGATTACTTACATCAAATCTCAAAAAACACACGAAAATATTATGCACTTTGATCGGATATATTTAAAATAATTGTAGTTTTCTGAGATACATTTTATTATAGCGCTAGCTCGAAGTGTGATAAATACAATCTCTTTACACATGAAAAAATCACGAGGCTCATTTAATTTCTAAGAGAGTATCCAAGCGTCAAACTCAAGAATATATTTAGACTCAACTGAGGATCATAAACATGAATACAAATCATGTTTTATTATGTTTTGCTAGCTTTACTCATAACGTAGCAATTATCTATGGAACACTTTCATGTCAGATCAAAGTCACCTTTAGAATTTACTTATTCATAGAGTACAGATTTTAATAATCTGCAGTAATCCAGGTCACAAATAAATTGAATGCTTCGATTGAATTTGAATTTTATGAGTAACCAAATCGTTTTATGTAGATGACCGGATTGCCTATTCGCGTCTACGAGTATAAAGTTCTGTTAATAGCCTAGCAACAATATATAAAGGCCACATACAGTACGGGTCGATATCTATCACGTCGTATAAACCCAATTTGCTGTCCCACAAAGGTTTACGTCGTAATTGTAAAGAATTTCGGTAAACACATTACCTTTGCGCAATCTCTACTACTGAAGGCACGTCTTACCTTTACAGTCACGCTACGGTCACACTAAACACTCAGATCTACACTTTATTCCACACAAATAGAACGTAAAGTTACTTGTGTGCTGTTTTCTAAAATGCTTGGTACCGCGTAGCACGGATCGCTACGAGAGACTACATGTCTACGCGAGTGCTACGACTCCGAATTTTTACGTATTTTTAAATAGATTTTTGTGACTGCTACAAATTCATGGCTTCCAAATGCAAATTCCTTTTAACGGTAAGAATTTTATTGTTTCCTGTTTTTGTTAAGCGTCGTATTGCTGTTGTTATGGACGGGGGTAACCACTTAACATCATGTGGGCTTTCAGCTCGTACCATTGTTACTGTAACATTAAAAAATGAACTTTACTAGACGAAACCACCAGCTGAATCTCTTCAAGGGAAAATAATTACGAATTAAATCTTATACTATTTATCACATCTCACGTTCCCATGATAGACCCAAAAGGTAAGAAATAGCCCTATAAGACTATATCCAATCCTTCGGAGGAAAACGCGCGAACAATTACGTATGTAGTACAAAACCTCAAAAGAAAACCGATATCAAACTATCAGTCAAAATTCATGAACATATTTCACACCTCACTAGATTTTTACACGGAAAACGTAACAAAATAGCGTGACTCCCTCAAAAAGCTACTCATAACCTCCCAAACGCGGCGATATCCATTTCACGGGAACGCAGAATCGATATCGCGATGTATCTTCGGGGAGCCGTTGACCTTGGACCGGATGTCAGCTGGAGGACCGGACGCATTAAAAGGATTTCCTCCCAAGCTTCAGTATTAATGAATTGATGAAACGACAAAGCTAGCTGCTAGCTTATATTCAACATAAATAAATAAAGAAACGTTTACACACTCATACTCACACTACGATTCCCTGTGTCGCATATGGCATGGACAAACACAAAAAAAACAAACTTTTTGCCGGTTCACGAAGCCGTCTATATATTGTAGCTATAGTTTAAATTAGTTGTACAAGCACTAGATTGTGAACAGGTGCTCGGGAAATATAATCCTTTCTCAGCATTATCTTCAAAACAGACGCCAAAATTAGCATTAAGTTTGTCCCCAGCCATATTTTGTAGCCAATTTTCAAACCACAGAATAACAATTATTTAAATTATCTTCCTTTTTTCATAACATAAAAACAATTTTGTTTGTGCGAACAGTAAATATTTGTTAAACTTGGTAATAAGAAAACGTAGTTATATTTTCATTTTAAAAAGTATCCTTTGCAAATAATTTTAAGAATGCAATGGAAATAATGATTTTCGATTTAGAATTTTGGGAAATAGTATCAAAGTGCCTATAAAATATGTTTAAACAGGTTAATTATCAAACCTAAACAAGAACGAGTCAAAACCTTGTAATATTTTACATTTTTGATTCTTATTATCTTTTGATCTTATGTGCAAGTGGCAAACTCTGGTGTTGAATTTACAGAATCACATTTATATGTTTAATATCATAATTATATGGACGCTACACATTTTTAAAATAAACATGTTAGATCGAGATTACGTGTTCTTATTATATTATAAGTTCCTATCAAACCTTTCCACAGGGAAGAACGGACAAGAAAACCCTACTGGAAGGATAACTATCTTTCGCGAAATTTACTGCCAACGCGTCAATAGATGTATCACACCAAAACAAATTAAAATTGAATTAAAACTTCACATTTTCAAATGTAAAATTTTCTGAAATAAATTTTTTCTCTATTATTACATAAAAAATACGTGTACAGAAAGAGAATGTTGAAGATAGTTTGAGAAATCAGGTAATTAAATGTAGCATACATTTAATTACCCGATTTCTCAAAAGCTGTTACTAATGGTGACAAATAGCCACTAAATGTTCTTTGGTGTAGAGAATACCCGAAGTTATGTTGTTCAAGGATATATTACACACTAAATATTAATTTTGATATAAGTTAGTTTACCGCGACCCCGACCTTTAACTTCATTTCATATAACAATATCTCCCATATCTTGTTTCAAATCCACACAATTCTATCACTAAAATCAACTTGAACGCTCTGTTCCTAGCTCGAATGTGCTTTGATAAACTTTCCTATCATTAAAAATTATTAATCTGCCGCTGAGCAGCGGTGCATTTGCATTGCTGTGTGACGGCCGCAACGGGGTGAGAATTGGGTATTCTTATGCTTCGGTCTGGGAGGATCTATGTCGTATTCCTGTTCAGACGGTACCGTCGCTTCCTTCGTTTAAAAAAAACACATGTTTATTATGTTATATTTTCCTTTGCTATATTTTTTGCATTAGATGATTTTCTATATTATCTATCTATGAAACTCGAAGTAGCACACAAAGTGGTCCAATGAAGATATCCCCGAACCTTATTTTATAAGTCCTGTGTTTAACATAACCGCGCCAGTATCGTGTATTACGCAATAACCCCGAGTATACGGAATAGGAGCTTATTGATTTTGGAAGTACCTAGGTACCTTTTATCTGGAGGATAGGGAATGTTATTGTGATCGCGAGGCGTGACAAATTAATTTATCGCGGGAACCTGACTAATCACATCATAGTAAGTAATGTGTCTTTCGGAAATAACATATACATACAAACTACAGACATAATACATTATGTACATAACTAGGTACGTTTTTTGAATGTGATGAAGTTATATTCATCCTTATATGTCGATAGGGACATTTACAATGAAAAAATCCTATGATTACACCTATGGTAACCCAACAAAATCCTAAAATAAGGAAAAAACCAAGTAATAGTTATATTTACAGAATTTACATTAAAAAAATTATGAAATTCGGTAATATCTGACTCCTTTGTGGTAGACGCCAGCTTAAGATGAGCCGTACGTTCAAAGGTTCCTGTACATTCTGGGGTTCAAGTTATTTGGAATACTGACGGTTGTGATGTTTGTAATTTCTGAAATACAAAACCGATGACATTGGAATTTTTTTTAGGATAATCTTTAAAGTTACCCCTTTCCAACAAATAAAAGAAGAAATTAAATCGAACATCCAATTAATGAATTACAACAATGAAAACATTTTGACTTTAATTCCATCTCTCAAAGGAACCGTGCTGAATTTCGGGATAAAAAGTATCCAGTGTCCTATATCGTAGTATGAACTCAAATAAAACCTAGTTTCATTTGAATTAATTAAGTAGTTTCGGCGTGATACGCGGCCAATATACAGAGAGACAGACAAACAGAATTGTAAAAAAAAATCAGCATCCAATATAGAGAGGACCCAAAAAAAATTCTAAATTTCATCAATTAAAGAATTAAATAAAATTGTTTAAGCTCCATTATAAGTACTATAGATAAAAAAAACTAATCCCTTATCATACAATAGTCGCAATTGGTTAAGAGTGATTTAGTTAGCGTAATGTCTGCATATGTGAGTAATATTACGTAATATCATATTAGATTAGAATACGAGATGGCGTATAAGGACGCATTCCCAGTAGACAAACTGTTTGCAGCCAACTCTACGACTTGAGTTATTGCACTGTAATAATTTTAACTACGCTATGTTAATACGGATTAATTAAAGCGCGGTTGTTAATAGCTCTGATGCTGTGGGTCGTCGTTCGGTACCCAAGATCAAATTTTTTTGTGTGAAAGATCATAAATATTATATAGGTATTTTAAAAAAAGTATGTACTCTATTAGTTCCAGTGGAAGGATGTGGGTGTTGGTGAAATCAGCGCGTGAGAATTTACATCTCCGTCTCGGGTGGCGGGCAGAATAGGATGTGACTTGGGTCATCGTATACTGCAATCAGATAGGACCTAAGTCATATTGCTTTGTTATGCAACTACTTAACGTCATGAACAAAAAAGTTCTCATACTAGAAGCTTTGCTCAGTTGGCTCTTTGGGGCTAAATTGCGCATTGTGAAATGTCCTTGAATATTTTTTTTATATTCCGATATTTTTTATAGGTTTCTTTTGTGTAACCAAAGTGAGATTTAAGTATTTCAATAACTCAGTTCCTTCCATGAAATCATATTCAAATGTCAAAATTACTTAATTCATTTGAAACCTTTAAAAAATAAAACATCTTGGATTAAGTAGCTCCCTTTTCTTAGCAGCCCAAAGGCCTGAAAATAGCTTATCGACTAGTATAAATAACGAGAACTCCGAAACACGGAAGTTCTTAGTTCAAATTACACTAAACGGTCACCCATCAAAATACTAACCGGGCGGAAATAATGTAAACATCAAAGTAAGCTCCACCGTTGAATTTAACTAGTTTTCTTCAACAAATTGGTCTCATTATTCACACAAATACCAGTAGGCTCGAGATAGACAGGACGTGCCCTTATACAGTAGCTGACTAATCAGGAAAGCAAGAATTGTGTCTCCAGAGGGACCTTGACCTTTGAATAATGTCGGTTCAGAACATTATGGAGCCAAATAACGTGTACTTACAGAAATCGGGAGACTTTCACAATACAAACACGCATTACAAGCTATCTCATTGTTGTCTGTTCAGCTTTTGATACGTATCTTATTTAACAGATGCCCGTAACGTTCTCTTCTAATAATTCGTACAGTCGAACTCTATATTCAACTTAGTGTGCGTCCTGAGTGAGGGCGCGCCGCGTGTGGCGGATTGCGGAGCGGATTTACATGTCGATACCTGTTATTATCGTTTGGGTTTAGTGTTGCGTTTATTTTACATTTTTATGATAATAATGTCGATATCAAAACTTAAACAACATTTGCAACATTTCACTTATTGACGCGTATCGTTGAGCGCATCTGCCAGTAGAATCTGCCGTGAGATATTCGCGCCCGCTGCTCGCCGCCCGCTCACACTCCGGACACGTTCAAACATGTGGAACATTTGTTTAATGCGCCTGAGATGTGCGCGCCCGCCGTCCGCTGCCCGCCGCCCGCTCGCACTCCGGACATGTTCAAGTGTGTCGAATATTTGTTTAATGCGGGGTGAGATGTGCGTGCCCACCGCCTACCGCCCGCCGTTAGGTTAACCTTGTGCTAAATTCATCTGAACTTGGCATAAGTAATTTGCCACTAAGCAGTGTTGCACTCGCATTGCAGAAGGTTCTGTAGAAGGGTGTGATCGGTGAAATCATAGACGCATGATGCGCCTTGAGTCATGAACGCTTTAAAGTTAGGAAGCTTGCTTCGCAATGGATTCTCTGACCAAAGAACAAAAATTCAGTCGTGTTGATTGACGCGTTGTTGCTACTGTTACGGACGTAGGTAACAACTTTACATCAGGGCCTTCAGCTCGTTCCATCACTTTTGTCACAACAAAAAAGTGTCGGAAGCCATCAGCCTGATCTAAAAATGGCGGTAAAACGGTTACCGCTTCCAAACTTGCCGTATTCATAGCAGAGCAGCTCGTGTTTGACCTTGGCAAGATAAGCAAACGGCAAACGCTCGACAAAACGGCTGAGCAACGATCGAGTCTCGTATCCCGACATGGGAGATTAGGACTTTCGATACCGAGTAAGCCTGCGGAGTGCTTTTGTAAGCTTTTTTCGCGATATACTGTGAAGGAGCGAGCAAATGGCTCTACAGAGAATTTGCGCTAATCTCTTCCCAATACGACTAAAATAGAATCGAATGGGTTTGTTCTGTAGTGTGGGTGCATCATAACATCACACTGAAAGTCCAACATCCAAACTCTATAATATACATACAGGTTACTAAGGATACATTACCATTGCAACGTTGATTTTTGTTAAAAGGGTCCACACAGTTTTTGACCGATAACAATGATGCCATGGTTATCTCTCCTGCTATCTATTAGTTGATTACATTTGGCTGTTATTAATAAACAGAATTGGCGCTAAAGGACCAACCCAAAGAAGCAGTAGAGCTTGTGTTAGGGTCAACCGCATAAGTACTGCCATGACACCAGGCAATCTGCCGCCAAGCAGTAGTGCGCTGGCATTACTGTGTTCCGGTAGAAGGGTGTGGGTAAATCACAGACGCATCACGTTACATCCCCGTCTCGGGTGACGGGCGCAATACGATGTCACGTGGATCTTCCTATACTTGCCCCCAGAACCCCCAGAACGTCTACCTTGGTATTTGGACTCGTAAAAATAGAAGCTTTGAAAACGCACCATATTGTTGTTATCTGAACGGGCGGCAACAGAGAAATTAATGTATCCTCTGTAATCCAAAAACCCAGCTCCAAAAATGGGCTTAGTCCCGTTCCGGGGCGGGTTCTGAGGCCGTCGGCAGAGATTAGTCGCTCTGCGGGAACCGGCTTAGACTGGAGCTTAGGCCGTCTACTGGTCTCGCCTGCGAGTAACTGGCGAAAATACCCTACTTTTACTGCAGAAGATACCATTATGGCATTCTCTTGTCTGCTTGACATAACATGAAATCGGACAAGGCCTCGTATTTTTGTCCCATGCTTAAATTCAGTGGTAAAAACGCACTTTTCTTGAAAATTCTCATTATTTATTTAGATTTTATAATTTAATTAAAACGGTACCAATTATATTAATTAAAGACATACAATGAAGAAATATTAAAAAAAATGTTACATATTTACAAATGTCAAAGAATTTTACATTTGTAAATATGTAACATTATTAATACAGAGAGAAATAAAATGTTTGGTTTAATGTATGGTAAAATAATAATAGTTCAAAAATACACACAAGTCGAGTTTCAAAAGTTGATACTTTTGAAACTCGGCTTTATAAGTTCAGGGTTTACCAAAGTTGCAACATTCAAAGTCAGTTCAAAGTAGTCAAACGTAACTGGTACCATTTCTACTAATTACTGCCAGACGCGTCTAAAAACAATAGAATGGAACAAACGTCCAAGCACCAGTTTTAATACAAAAACTGCTTTAAAACCGGTTCTTCCGGCAGACGTAAACTACAATATAACTACATAAAACATGAAAACTAATATCAGTTTGACATATCTGTATGCATGTACCTAAGGAGCTCCAATGACACATGTGTACAAATACGTTTACGCGCAAATTTTGACGTTTCCAAACGGATGGATACATGAAATCTAAAGTGAGTGAGATTTAACTATTTATTCGGGGTTAGAACAAACGTTTGCATAATAATGCAAGGAAAGGTAGTGAAATGTATGGATTGCGTCTGTCTGACTAACATTAATAAAAACACCTTTTTCTCTGAAGGGTGAGGCAGAGTCTCAATGGGCAACCTGTTACCTTGTGACAAGTAGTGAGCTCATTGTCCCCATGAATAACTCAGCCAATACTTTCCCTCAGTAAAGTTAACATTCCTTAATAGTCGGACAGAGAGGACCAAGCTTGTATCAACAAGTTGATTGAAGTGAGACATGGTGAAAAAAAAATACAAGCGATTGATATTGTAGTGCAGATTTGTGTTTTATATTTGAACACAATAATCTAGTCTCAGAGGGTTGCCTAAGAAAATATCTCCCAGTTGCTATATCAAAATCCCGGCTTTTGAAATGGGATTATGGTAATACATGAAGTCTGCGGGAATCGGCTTCGATTGAAACCCAGGACATCTCGTTTCGTTTGTTTATTTATGAGGTGATTAAAGTGATAGAATGAGGTGACGTCTATATATTGCCTTAAGGCCTTCGCTTAGCCTTAATCTCGCTGAGGTTGAGTGATGATGAAGCTGATGATGGAGCTCGAAGATCTAGAAGATTGTTGATTTTAAAAGGTTCATGTTAATACTCAATATTTTTAATTTAATGATTATTTCATATAAGTTAATAATTAGTTTAATTAATTGATATTGCAAAAACTTTGAAAAAGCATGTCGTAACATTTCATAAATTGATACACTATTGCATTAGGTAAGTTATGTAATAATACTTATTAACACGATAATATTTATAATTAAAATGTAATTTGCCCACTGCTGGGCAAAGGAAAAGTCTCCCCTATTTTTTTCCACGTTTTGCATTCTTTGTTCTTTCTTCTTCTCCCACCTAACTTCCCAGAATTATTTTAAATCATCAAGCCAACGTTGCGTTTTGTCTGCACGTTCTTGGGCCTCTTTGACGCCGCCTTTCTGAGGGTATTCATTAGGTGGCGAGTTATAATAAATAAATACACATTTATTTACCCACGCATCGTAGAATAAATTATAATAATCAAAAGACTGTTTATGTCACTGTTTACTCGCTGTCTTGCAGACATGCATGACGTTTTGTTATTAAAACCAGGTGAGCACTTTGAATGTATAGCTTCAATGATCTTTAGAATTTGGGTCGAAACGTGGACGCGGGGTCATAACTCAATATTCAGGGACCCTTCATCATAATCCCTGTCGTCGACACCCTTGTTTGCAGCGCACTTAATTAATTTTAAATTCCCGATGAAATATGTAAATAATCCACGGTTTATTATGAAGATAAATGCCGTGGATGGCGGCGCGTGTTTTCGTGAAATTTCATGTTTTGTGAATAGAGTCACGTCATTGGATACCGATTAAATTCACTTCCTGCTGAGCTATTTCGGAGTCGAATTGTATAATGTTTATTACTGACGACTCCAAAAAAAAACATACACAATGGTTTTCGGTGACAATACATAATTCCGAACAGTTCTTTGTTTACTTTAGCAATCAAAGAATATAAAATAGTATGCAATATTACTTTTGTATACGTTGAAAGACACTCGTACTTTATATTTATCTGTCATCATTGTCACTGACTAATGATGTCAATTGTATGGTGACAGTGATACTTTGCGTTAGTAAATTAGGTACTCAGGATGCTCTGTACATCTGTGTAGGGTGCATTACATGTACAGGTGGTCGCGTGTCTACCGAACGTCAAGGTGCGTCGACGCGCGTTATAGCACCCAGATAGCGACCGATACCACGCATCGCCGCGCGTCCTAATGGAACATTCAGATAAGGAGTACGAGACTGGGGACATCGTACTGAAGTACGCCCAGTTTATCTAAACAGTACACAGACATTGCCCGAGTTCCAGAAACCATATATTAAAGAAGCTGGGCCCCGCGGAAATACTGAGGAAACACTGCACTTTTCCGGGATCAAAAGAAGCTTATAATATTCGCTATCCTGGATTAACCAAGTACCATATTTTATCCAAATCTCTTGAGCCGTTTGAGCGTGAAGGAACATACAAACTCTCGCCTATATAATATTAGTGATCGATTTATGTGTTCGAAATGATCGAAGTTAAACAAGTAATTTAATCACTGGCCTCACAGCTCAGTTGGTACAAGCTCTGCATTCTGTGTTGGAGGTCACGGGTTCGATTCGCACCCAGGGTAAGCATTTAAGTGACGCACATAGATGTTTATTCTGTGTCTGGGTGTTAGTGTGTATATATTTACAAAAATAGTAGTAGGTATAAAAGTATTATATCAATAAAATGGTTCCAAAAGTATAAGATGTGTATAGTTTGAGGCTAGATAGCGTGTGAAATGTCCATGAATTTTATTTATTTTCTGTCAAAAAAAATAGTTTATATAAACGTACACTTTATAGTTCACGTTTATTTATTTGTATTTATTAATATATTGTATAGAGAGCGACGCATTTTGAACATATTGAATTGGTAAATATAAAGAAATGCAAATAAATATACATTACTGCGTATATTTGAGTTATTAACCGATTAACCAATTTAATTTGTTAAAAATATGTATTTTTGTGAATGGCGCTTATTAATTTTATTGCAGGCCCTATTTTGAGTTTTTAAATGTATGATTGTATGTATTGTTTGTATATTGTTTCTATATCGAGCAAACGAATCAAATAAGCTGTTCAAATACTCAGATAGTATAAAGTGTGTTTCACCACCATCACACCTATACGAACCTGCGTACATTTCACCCAACAAACATTGTTTACCTATAATCCGCCGACTTTACTCCCACTCAAGCAATACATTCCAATTTTCTGAAACAATACAACATTCCAGAACAGGATCAAGTCGAAGAAAGGGTAATATTTCTTAGAATAATACAAAACATAAAACCAAGCCCGGCGGGGCGTAACAGCCGCAAAAAGACGTGAAAACCATGTAGACGTTTCCTCACGTTCTCATGCATCGGGCCGCGTATAATTCATCAGATAGCCACGTCTGGACACATAAATCAGGGTGTTCAGATAAGACACACGCAGGGATATTGCCGGCGAAACGCGTCTCTTCCCGGAATAATGTATTTTTGATGTGACGCTTCTAATCTAATGTAGGCCATAAAGCGAGGCTTTATTTCTAATGACTCGAAGGATCTAACTGAAGGAAAACATTGTGTGGATAGAGGAATCCAGAAAGTTCGGGAACTATGTCCGTTATACCAAAACAAGCGTTTGTTCAGAAATGTGTTTCATTTATTTATTATGGGAATACACAGACAGTAAACATGAGATATACAACCAATCACATTGTATAGAATCTGTGCCAATTATAGACCACGGCTAAACATATAATAAAAAAATACAAAATCTAAAACTAAGCTACGAAATAAAAACGAAACTTAAAATCATAATTAAAACAGAATTAGAAATAAGCATAGTACAGTCACTCTTTTTATATTATAAAGGCGAAAGTTTGTATGTATGTTTGTCAACATACACACAAACATACAACTCAAACGTGGGCCGTTGACGCATTTGGATGAAATTTGGTACCAAGATAGCTATTATCTTGGAGTAACATATAGGCTAATTTTAATCCCAGAAAACAGCAGGTAACGCTGCGGGGCGCAATTAGTATAATCGAGACGAAACATTTCAGACAGGGATGGTCATTTTGACACTGAAATGTTTTGTTTCTATGACTAAAGTGAAGGAACGAGCTGACAGCCCAGACAGATGTTAAGTGGTTAACGTGGTAACTAAATAACAGCGATAAGACTGTGGTCCTCTCGTACCTGAGTATGAGAATACAAATCGTATTGCACTGCGCCCATCACGATGAGATTGGATCTAACGTTTCCTGTGCTTGTAATTTCACCAGAACTCAGCATTGCGAGTGCACCACTGCTTGGCGATGGATTACCAGGAGTACTTCAATGGACAATCTTGGCACAAGTTCTACTGCAACTTTGGGTTGCTTCGCACCAACCGGGGGACATGTCTAGGAACCCTGAGGGTACTCACCTACAGACGAGTATTTGCGCATTTAGACGTACAAAATCTCACCGGCGCTAGAAGGCTTTATTTATAAAAACAATGGCATTGACAAAACCAAAATAGATAGTATATAGTTGTATGAGTAGGCGAATGTTTGTACGCGTATGGAAGGTAAAAGAAAATTGAAATCATAGCTTTAATGTGGCGACAACCAACGACATTATTTATTTATTGACCTAATTCAACAAAATTTCTTCCATCACGAGATAACAAGACGTACGAAATAAGATCCTCGATGTTGCCAGGAAGGCGAAACCACGTCTCGATTCAACGCTCGAGCGAACTTACAAAAAACCATACGCTATAACCGTGGGTCTGCCATTGTAGAACCCTTTTATGAAAGAAGGGTCCTCATTAATATGACCCGAGTCCCGTTTCGACGAGTCAGAGGTATAATGACTTGAGTTGGAGTGAAGGTCGTGAAATACTTAACACGTTTGAGCGAGGTTCCTCTCTGACGGAAAAAAACTCCCCATAAATTTTGATACGTCTATAAACGTAACCGCAATATACGGATGATCTTGTAAAACTTTATCACGTCAAGCTAGTGGTGTTACGCGTTTGATCCAAGCTACATTTGCCATCACTGTAAAAGAAATGAACATTTTATTGTATTACACATTGTACATTGGTTATATAGATATCAACAATAATTTAAAAAATACATTCGAAGAAGAAAACCTTCTATTTTGAATCCGACTTAAATTTTAAATTAAGTATGATGAATAAGTCAACTTTTTTTTTAACATCCCATACCAGTTTTGTTTCTCAAAGTTAGCATATATACTTAAACAATTATATATCTTTAAATATTTAAGTAAATATATTTGAATAAAAATCATGAAACAGATTTTAAAACAACAATATAATGGACCGCAAACAGCTAATTCCATTCAGAAAACATAACATTCCATATTATTATGGTATAAGATGGTAGCCAGACCGGGATTCTTATATTTTTATAACAAACTACCTGCTAAGCTTCGTGCCTACATTTTACTATTGAAAAAAATGAGAAGCATTGTAAAATATATAAGGTCAGATGAATTTCATAAAAAACTTGAATCAAATCAAAATGTTATGTCAAAATCCGTCGACCCTTAATCAAGTAATGCTCCTTCATGCGTGACGTTATGGAGATGAATCTATTTAGGTTAGACATCAAAGACACGATATTAAAGCATAAGAACAAAGATATTTGAATACCAATTAAAACATCACTGTAAGGGAAGCACAATTGTTTATACAACATAATACAAGGGTAACTACACAAATAGAATGATGAATCTCATGAAGCTCTTAGCAACTTACTCTGAAACCCTAAAACCAAATTTCATTAGTGTCATTACGTTGCACAGAGAAAAAACCTCCCGCTTTTACTCCAACTTCCTAACTTAATTATACGCCTACTTAATGCCCGTTTAGTATCTAAAGGGCTGAAATTTGATTTATACGGAGGATTTTATAATCCATTACGTGGAAATAGGCCAATAATATTTTCTATAGTTAATTTACTCCGAATACTGCGTCAGTCCCGGATAATGTACCGATACCAAATTGGAATTGACTGTAATAAGTTACGTCGAAATCAATTTTCATTATCTTATTGATGTAGGGGTGGAGATTGGATTGCTTTTACATTGTAGGGGGGTTTGTCTTCGAACAATGAGTATAGGGCATAATGTTCACCACGGTACTTTACGTGTTTCAATTAATAGTGATAGTTTAGCATTGATTTACCTCTTTAGCTAATTGTAATTGTTGAATCTTTACTTCCGACGTCAACGCCTACAATTTATTTTTTATACTTATACTTTCTTGTTCAATTTGCATACCGCCATTTAGCCCCATATTAAGCCTAGCTTTTATTATGGCAATCAGATAGCTGATATTTTACATGCATAATTACACCCAGACAAACAACAAACAGTTCGTTACGAAAAGCGTGAGAATGGAACCCAGGACCACGCAGAAGGCGAAGCTCCTATCAACCGTGCTGCGATGTCAGTCAATTGTTACTTAGCTAAAAATAAACATGTATTTTGTCTTGTTTGATGCAAATTTCCTTTTCATTTGGCTACAATATTGAGGCATGGAATTGCGATGTCTGTAACTCACGAAACGGATATTATTTGGAAAGCGCGCGGAAGGAGAATTGACACTAATTTATGAACAAAGTCATTCTGAAATATGATTTATTTCTTCGGGTGTACATAAAGAGATGTTTTTACTTATTTCTGAAACAAATGGATAATATGACAGGGCATTGTACACGGAAGTAATTCCAAAGTTTCCAAATGCTATTTTTAGTTTGCTGCAAACATAATCTACTCCATTTTGTTCTAGAACATATTCTTGCAGTTTAGTTGGCGAACCATCGACAGAGCCGTCCGCACGAGTACCTTGCAAGATTATTGAAACGCTACACTATCCTATCGGACTTGAATATCAAGTTGCTTTTGAGATAGCGGCAAGTTTTAATCCGCGCTTGAAACTTTCAGCATTTTAGTTTTGAAGCGAGGTAATTTCTTTGCCAGTTCGAACGGAATTCTATCGGAATTGCTTTTTGTGTTTTTCAACTGAAACGAAATATCAGAAAGGCGTCGTAAAACCGGTTTATTGTACTTTTCTGATTCAAAGCTTTGGCACAGTACGGTATAGATTTTGGATAAGTACAATGTAGCCAAGATACCAGACTTATCGCTTCTGTCTCTGTTGTTGAATAGAATTTGGTTGAGCTAAGAGCAAATCTTATCTATAATGCTTAAGGGATACCTGTATTGTATTTTATTTATTTATTCATTGAGGGAATTTAGTGTAAAAGAAGAAGTAATTAATCCAGTTCCATCTGTCTCCATATTTTTTCTCAAGATTTCAGTTACCTAATTATGTAGGTAGGTAGAAATGATAGGGCTTTAATGCATCGCAGAATTAAAGAAGTACTGAAGGGTGCCAGTGAAATTACAGACGCATGAAGCTTGCGACCTGTGTCTTTTCACACTTCGATCTATCGATCTATTCGATCGTGAAGGCCCAATTGTGGTCATGGACGGAAGTAATCACTTAACATCAGGCGGGCCAATTTAAATGCCACCAGTGCCCCTTGCACGGATTTTACAGTATTAAAATAATATTAAAAAAAGAACCTTGAAATAAAAAATTTAAAATTGAAATCATCGTTTCTAATAAATAAGTACGAGATACATATAAAATAAATTAAAAATAAACCGAGTGAACAATTAAACAACAAATGATCCTCACTAGCGCACTCCCCGGAGATTGATACATTGAATGAGATTTGAACTTGTACCGTTCGGATAAATATCTGCTTCTGTGTTTCTCGACTGCCACGCTTCCACTACAATCCAATCTCATTAAGCGTGCCTTGTGTTTGAGCAGCTAATTACATAAATGTAATTGTGTTTAGTGAAACATCAATCACAAACCTACACTGCAAAGTTTTTAGTTTGCGGATAATCTCTAGAGTTATTATATGTTTGTGGTAAACATAATCATATGAACCTTTGACGTTCCCACTGTAGGGATACCGACCTCTCGATTGGTGAGAGGGAATGGGCTTTGATCTACCACGGGAGACCAATCCGGATTAGATGTCACATGTATTCGATTTTCTGGTTATAGGCCAGACGGCCGGGGCCCACTTTGTGTGGTGAGTATGAAGTATGTTCTCGGGTATTGGGTGTTTGTCTTGTGTTTGTCCATGCCATCTGCGACACAGGGACTCCTAGTGCAGAGGTATGAGTGAGTTAACACGATGTTTTCCGTCACTGTATAGAAAAGGTGGTTATGCACATTTAAAATTTCAACTGAAAAATATATTTGCACGTGTAGGTTTGAACCAGTAACCTTCATATTCAAGGACGGCTTATTCCTGCGACGCCACTCTTAAATAAAGTAATTTTCATTTATTTGAGAATATTTCCGATACTAAACCCTTTACAGCGACGTCGCTAAGTGGTCACGTACGTTCAGAGCCGACGACGTAACTTTTCACTCTCGAGGACAGCGGAGCGAGGAAGTACACCTCCAAAAATCAATATACTGTCTCGTACCAGCCCAGGTGGTAGTACCTCTGCCTTCTGCGCTGTAAGGTCGTGGGTCCGATCCCCACTCGGATCCCCTCCCGGTCTGTTCTTTTTCTAGGTATTAAATTGTATTATACGCGGCAGATTTGATTAGTTGAGCTCTGAATAGATATATTTTTGTCAGCACCTACACCACCCTTCCACCGGAACACATCTGTATGAGTATATTTGGCGGCGGATTACTAGGTTTGGAGGCAGTACTTCTCCGAACAAACTTGGCACAAGTTCTATTACTCCTTTGGCATCACCCAGGGGGTACGTATAGAGATACTATTGGGATCACTTACACGAGTAACTGGACCTCCCATTTTGTTAAGTAACTCAAGTGATTACTTTGTATTTTATAAATATAATGTACATAGTTTAAAAAACAATATATATTGATAAGTTGCGTAATTATGTTCCGTTGACGTATATACTATATTATATAAGTTCTACTGAGATGGTCTATTGACGCAGCTGAAAGCTAACATTCCCTCAGTTCAGGAAATCAACAAGGAATGTATAATTCCCGTCGAGTCGGTCCTCAATTTATTTGCGCCGTTGAATTACGTTAAGCTTATATCCATAAAGACGTTTATTGTAACAAATGTAAAAAAAAAAACACTTTATTCTAATGAAAACAGAGGCCAATCGCATTTCTTTCAATTCAAACAGAATGTCTAAATTGTTATTGTTATGTCAGATATTATTCGCCAGTGGTGGGGGTAAAAAGTTGAGATTCACATGAGTGCAAGCAAAGATATTTCCATCCATATACTGGCTATGTACCAGAGTTCTAGACGCGGAATTTAGTACTGAACACAAAAGATCCACTGAGAATTAATTCGGTACTTAGCTATCGTTGATAGCGTGCTTTGTGTTTAAGTTCAGAACGCATGTTTACCTCCAATTGGATATTCTGATAACTTTAAGTTATAAAAAAAAAAATTAGAGTTACGGAACTCTCGGTGTGCAAGTCCAAAAAATAAATATTCATGGACATTCCACACAGCGTCATCCAGCCCCAAACTACGCATGGCTAAGCAAAAAAAAAAAAAAAAGTACGTTTACACACTCATACCTCTGCACTAGGATTCCCTGTGTCGCAGATGGCATGGACAAACACAGAAACACAAGACAAACACCCAAGACCCGAGAACAAACTTCATGCTCACCACACAAAGTATGCCCCGGCCGGGAATCGAACCCGGGACCCCTCGCTTCGAAGGCAGGGCTACTACCAACTAAGCCACGGAGCCGTCAAACTTTTGTATGTGACACAAAAAATTCATCACATCAATTGTTTGACTTGAGTGGGAGTCAAACACACGGCCTACAGAAGGCGGAACTACTATCAACTTAACTGAAACCGAATTCCAAATAGCAGTTTCATTTTCTACGCAACCAAATACAATCTTATATAGCACGTTTCGCACGAAAACGCTAATCAATTTCATCCACTCGAAATATTTAGAAACCTCATAATATCCAAAGGTTTGGGAGATCTGCTGGCAACACCACTTATTCTGATTTGTTCCGTCCAAGGATATCGTAAAAATTCGATCCGCTAATACAATTTGTTAAAAAAAGGGCGTATTTTCTTTAGATCTCTTGCACTCGCTCAGACATACACTTTCTTAATTTGTCAGAGTTCGGGCAAAGACAAAAGTTTTTGTCGTTAATGACACTTTGTTTTTTTCTTATATTTTCATTACTAAAGTTTTCTAGCTTGATTATCCTCGGGACTTTTGTGAGCTTAGTTGGGGAGTGGCTCGGATTCTCGGAATGGTCAGTGGGAACTTATGATATAAAACGTTTAGTCGCCTGCAAGGGCTCGCTTCGTTTGTTTTGCGGCGGATAATATATTGTTTATTGTACCGGCACTTGTATTATTACACTTATATAAAATATTCTTCACATTTTCATCCGAAAACACAATATGACTTTATTTTTATGTTATGATACCGCAGAAATGGGCTGCCTATGTAAATTACGGGCGCGGAATAACAGAGCCGTTCGTGTAGCGACCCGAACAAGGAATGCCTATAGCCAGTCAACAGACTCTATCGCCCTTAAAAAAGATTTAGATTATAATATAAAATACAATGCCTACATTCTTGTACAATAAAATAGAGTACGTTTTATTTGGCACATACACAATTCTTAACTATAACAAATAGTAATAACTAGAAATCAATACTGTTTCGGTGGTAACCAGTAATCGCACGTTATTACTAGCTGCGCCCAACGATTTTATCGGGATCAAAAGTAGACTATGCTAATCCACGATATTAGCTATGTTGGTACCAAATTTCATCTAAACCCGTATATCAAGTATACCAATGCTTGGCACGGGCTACCAGATACAGCAGTACTTCTCTGGACGAACGTGACCCATACACTACTACTTTAGGTTGCTTCTTTCGCACCACCCGGGGAGTACGTGTACAGACTCGATAAGCTCTCACCTACGGACGCGAATAACGACGACCCCGCAATGTGATAATTCCAAGACGCCCATTACAAAACAATGGATGACTTGTTCCGCAACAATTTAGTCAAATTTGCACTATATAAATAAGCAGTAACAGTCCAGAGTATCGTTATAAAGCTATTAATAATTGACGCTGTATTGTTCACATTGGGACTAAGGGGAGGCACTCTCCCCCAAATTGGAATTTATTATTATTATACTACGCTATTTCCCACTTAATTATTAAAGGCGAAGTGTTTCTATCGCACGGAAGTACGGGTTGCCGTTCACTTTTACCTTTCTTCTATTATAACACTTGGCACATTGAAATATTTTATCGTGTTCAACGTAGAAAATTAAATTGTAAATAAATATATATTAGCATATGGGGTATGATTGACATAACCGAGGCGTAATGTGGCGCTCCTCTACAGACCACGTTGCACTTGTTGGAGTGCTGATTCTCCCCAAATTTCTACACTATGGATTATTTGATGCGGGCTACCAGTGGGACCATAGACGTAGCCAAATTTTGGGCGAAGACTAATAATGGTTTATTTAATCGACGAGAAAGATTAAGCTGGATTAAGACTAGTAGGCTTTCAAAGCTCGAGAACGCTCACTTGTAAAGTCTGTACGACTCCTATCTCGCTCTCAGCGCTTCTTGACATTATCTGTTACGAACAAACCAATGTTAGAGATGTAACAATATGAGCGCTTAAAGCCTTGACAGTACGGACATAATCAAATTACATCAAACTCATAAAATTAATAGAAAAAATTCAGCTTCATCGACTCCATTCGGCTCAAATCTTCAATTTGGAGAGAGCGGCCATTATTCTCAAATTCAGTGGAAATATTTCTGGTAATAACTTTTAATTTCATCCATTATGTACCCGCTTACGTCATTTCTGGGGCGATTTTGAAAGGGGTTGATTTTATTCGACAACTCTGCCGAAAATAATATTACAACGGTTTTGTTAATCGCGCCTTGCCCGCGACTACATCCGCCCTAAACAAGGAGAGAAATATTCGGAGCTAATAGGTTTTAGACTATAGGACAGGACTATGCCTTATTTTGTGGACGAGGGTGTAACATTGAGATAGAGGTAGAATATATTGGTGTGTTCTAAATTCAAACACCAAAATTCACTGTTATCAGCTAATAAAATAATTATTATAAAGTATATTTCTAAGTATATTTTGATAGTTAATAAAGATTTTTGAGTTTATTCTCGCGCTCGTCTTGTGCTTTGTATTAAATTAACACTCAATGATAGCTCACTGCTAAATGGGCGTGCGGTATTTCTCAGTACTACATTACGCGTCTAGTACATATTTAGTCAATAAAGCCATTTTAATGTTTCAACTTTAATAGGTACACTGCTTAAATGCCTTCCATCTAATTATTTGAAAGTTCTCTGCATTCTTTATGATGCAACCGCACCAACTGAACGAAACCGAACGGCAGATAACCAAGTGTGGAGGAAATACCATCCAGACGAACTTGCAATCACTTTTCATTCATAATGTCATCATCAACTTCACGGCGGATTTGCGCCCAAAAGCCAGTTTATGTTAGCCTCACAACGAACGCGCGTCTCATATCATTATCAATATCATTTTATCATTATAATCGTAAATCAATTAACAATAAACTATCTACATATTAAACTATTATCGTTTATCTTTTCAAGGTGTAACGCTACTCATTTATTTGAAGTTTAGCGGTGTACTTAATATTACACACAGTTCGCGCGAACGGAAGCAGTATCCTGGCCACTATTTCCAATAATCTGTTCTAGTTATTAAGTACTAACTACTTACATCTTAAGTTTTTTACTCCAGGTCCATGTTGACTGAATAAAGATGACTATTATTATTATATTGTACAAACTCAATTTATCCATGTATGGTAGAAAGGAGGACCAATTTGCCGTTTGACCCTTTGGGTACGGAACCCTAAAAATGTATAAATTAAGTTCGTCATAGGTCGATGAGTCCGACCGCAGCAGACTAAAGGTTTAGCCGCTGTGGTTCGGAGTTACCCATAGTTTTCTACCTCAGCAGTTTTAGCAGATATTTAGCAGTAATTATTATAGTCTGGAAGAATGCATTCAACTGTTTGTTACCTTTTTACCCGACTGCGCCAGATGGCGGGTAATGTTTTTCGAGTTTATGTTCGAGTGAGTGTATATTTCTTCAGCACGTTCTGTAGCCTAAACGGCATGATGGATTTTAGCTTTAGAGGTATCGTTATTTAGAGGTCGATTCGTCTTAATTTTGAGAGTGACTCTGGCTATATTAAAGTTATTTATTTATTAATATATTGCAGGATGTATATTAGTATTATATACTAGACCCTTCTTGTAAACTACGTAGCAATATTGTAACGCACTTACAATATAAAGTACACTTTGGTACAATGGTTTCAAATAGAACTATTCTATTAGATGTTAAACACTAACATATAATATTGTAGATTAGTTCTATGTGATGTTAACCGCATGCTGATGTTTTCAAGTTAAAACAAATTTATGCTGCAAATATATAAAAATAATGTATAAAAAATAAAATGACCTATTTTTGGCGCCATTTACCTATATGTCATCAAACATCTTTTTATCTTTCAAAAGCTTTCGACTACCTACCTACTGTCACAAACTGCCAACTGTCAAAAACGACAGTCGGGCCCCGCTACCCAAGTATGAGAGGAATCAAATTCCATCGCTTAGACGGAGATGTAACGTCTCACCGGCACCCACACCCTTCCAGCGGAACCAACAATGCACCACTGCACGGCAGCTTACCAGGTGTGTTGGTGATACGATATTTGTGTAAAAGTATAAGTGACGGGTTTGTAGCGCTAACTTCCTTAATAGTTTGCGCAGTAAGAAACCTGACCTTGTCAGGTTTGACGGGGGTCGCAAACATTCATTTTGATTTCAAGCGAGAGGGTAGCTCAGTTTATCCAATGATTTTAACCCTTGTGATAAGCTCTGGCAGATTTGGGATTGAAAATATTGTGAAAACAGATTTAATTGGAACTTGTAAACTTGAACCCTTAGGAGTACTGATCTATATTAGTACTACACTAGATAAGCGTCTGTTATTATATGTTGGTAACTAATTGTTTGTAACAGATAGGAGTGTCCAAGGAACTAAGATTTTCTTTGTTAACTTCGGCTCACTCATTAGGCATTTATTGTGTCAGCTGTTCATTCACGCATATTTTTTTTTTGTGCGGAGTTTTAACTATTTCTCTATAATAAAAGTAGTTACTCCATTAGCTATGTGCCAGTGAAAATACCGTCGAAATTATATTTAAGTGCAAAAGCATGTTATCAGGACTAGAATGTTTCTGTTATGGGTTTTGCATACATGCTACCTGTAAGGAATCTTAGTGCAAGGAAAGGAATGCGCGAGCGATTCTCACAGATCTGTCTTCTAAATTCTTCCTTGTGTCATTAATCATTAGCATTAAATCATATTAAATCTTCAAACAAAAAACAAGTTTCGTGATCCATTACTCGAGCAGATCCAAAGATTATAAACATCGCGAGCCCTAATAAAAAACTCCGCGTAAGATGAAACATTTCCTTGGGGGATGCTAATAAATCCGAGGGGGTTGCTAGGAGAAGCCCTACGAATCACAAGTGCACGATGCGGGGGGTAAGTAAACGGGGGTCGTCTCAAAGTTGTTCTTTAATTTATTTTATTTGTTTCTTCACGTTTTTTTATAAGGCGGTGATGAGCTCACCGTTGTTTACGTCTAATATATAACGATAGTGTTAAGGGAGAAGTGCCCTCATTATGACCTCTGTATTAAGTCGAAAAAGTGAATTTATTAAGGTAACCATTGGGATATTCTTTGAAAATGTATTTAATTCATTAATTTTGTTTTAATTATTGAAAGTGCTAATTAGTAATTGATATTTTTGGGCACTTTCTCTCATGGAAATTAAGTAATTAACTTAAGCTTACCACCGCTGGGCCAAGCTGTCCCCAATTTGACTTATGTTTTTTTTATTACATCGAATTACTGGTCTAAAACAACATACTTTTAATGTTATTTATGCTTTTAGATATTTTCGTTTGAACTCATTAAAATTTACACGCATCTGAAAAAATATTCGTGTGCATACAACGTGTCACAGGAGCTCTTTAGGCACATTACATGCACCCAATTTTTCTATAATTAGCTATTCTTATTTGATAATCTGTCATAATTATTCAGACGTTTCCTCTTTTGGTTGCGGAACTCTAAAAAACTATTCCGCTTCAAAAGAATGAAAATGTGCATATTTAAAAATCTATTCTTTGTGATACCGTAAATTTGAATTTATTATTTTCCCTAATCCAACGGTTCAAAGAGAATCTCTTCAAAGAGAATTTTGAATGGTCTCGGAGGAAAAAAGTGCCGTTTAGTCGGAGGCGCCCTCTATCGCCGGAAATTACTCATCCTCATTACAATGCTTCATTTGTCAACGGTCCGCGTTGTCGAAGGAAATTGAGCTTTCAATTATAAAAAATAAATTGTATTGATAAAAATCTTTTTTAGTCTCATTAATAACCTCATTGCACAATTTGAAGGTTTTTGTTCTATTATGTCCATCTCACCGAACCCTGTACTTTCTTTTTATTTTTAAATTGATCATAGATAAGTTACTGGAGATATAAGATAGGGCTGTACTCTGCAACTTTTTAAAGTGTATTTCGTTTTTATTATTTGTTATGAAATTATGTACAAAGACGAACTTAACTCTAGCAAGAGTTCTTTCCAGTGAACGCTTAAACAATTTATGGAGAGGTGATAATGTTAAGGATTTTGTTTTCCTTTTGTATCTGTACACACAGATAAAGGAAAACAAAAGCCGATCTAATAAATTCTTATAATTTATTAACACAAGAGAAAATAGAAAGATAACTTTTATTACTTCTTATAAACAATAAGATCCTATTATGACAGAAATTAAAATCTAATGGAGTATAGATTATTCTAGTATTGCTAGCGTCTGACTCTGGGTGGGTATGGGTATTCTATTTGCCTCTATTTCTATTTGCACCCGGACTTCTAAATAGTCCCCCGATTCTAAATAGTGTTCATCATGATATTTTACGTACATATATTAATTTCAAAAGTGATGTAAATGACACTTTTAAAGACGCAAAGGAAGCAAAGATCTACATTTAAAAGCATGCGCAGTGCGAGTGGGCGAGTTTGACATTCAAAGACGAAAACCAAACTTTTTAATTTATTTATGTAATCTGGTTCATTATTACTTTTTTCAAATATTAACCAGTATTCCTTTTCGCAAAATATTATGAGTTGGAAAGTGAGAGCCTGCAAAATCAGAGCCAACTTTGAAAAATTGCCATTCACCGTGTTTTTCCTTTACCAGATTCAAGACTATTAATTAATTAATTTTTAACTGAGTAATTTATACCTTTTTAATATTTAACTGAGTGAAATTGGATAATAATAAAGTTTATCTATTCATTTAAAAAACATATATAACTTTTTTGCTTTTAATATAAAATTCGTTACAATGTGAAAAGAAAGACCAATTTATTAGGAACTCAGGTGTCAAACTTAACTGATACCTCATGTAACTATCAGTTAATTTTGTCAGTAAGATAAAACATAAACGGTTGTCTACTACTACCATCCAAGTTGTGAGGCCAGTTAAATTACATACAGAATGAGCTCTCATTAAAATCACGTATTCTAGAATGATCCCACACACACATTGTTCACGTTAACATTAAAAATCAAGCAACGTTTAAAATCAAACACAATTATAATTTTACAAAAGGGTTGGGTTAATTGGTAACTGAAAATGCACAGTTTAGATAACGACAAGCCGAACACAAGTGCTACACGCCACAGTGTGGATACAGCGTTCACAACCAGTAATTACTGTTAAGCTGCTCAACAATGTAAGGCTTACGTACGGCACTGTATAGAACATAATGTACCTTACACTAGTAGATATCATTTGCAGCCGGAGATGCAGTATAGATTAGCAAGCAGTACTCACACTTGTGTATTTATATTCTGCATGATTACAAAAGTAACAATCCCTATGCATAAATCAAAGTTTTAATGTAACTCTCTATAGGTATTATTTTTATAGATATATTCTTTATGTTTTTGATAACTATGGTGAATATTTATTTTTAGGGTTCGGGAAAACGGAACCCTATTAGTAAGACTCCACTGTCCTGTCACCAGGTTGTATCTTATGAACCGTAATATTTAGAGAGTTGAAATTTTTTACACATGATGTATTTCTGTTGCTGCTATAACAACAAATAGGTACTAAAAACCGAAATAAAATAAATATTTAAGGGGCTCTCATACAAAAACGTTATTTTTAATATATAGTTCCATATGAAGAAACTATATGGCACCATTTGTATATTACTATTATAGATAATGGTACGGAACCCTTCGTGCGCGAGTCTGACTCGCACTTGGCCGGTTCTTTTTATTTTATTTAACTCACACTGCACAATAGTAATGAAGTAAACCTATATATCTTAATTAAATTTAATTTAAGTATTACGCTGTCAGATATTTCTATGAGATCTCTTATATCTCTTTATATTGACACAGATAAAATATATGTTAGTATACACAATTTTTGTAGACACATTATCAATTCAATTTATTTTTAATATTATTATTTATTTTGTGTACTGTGAGGAGGGTTCCGTCCGTGATGTCAACCATCCCATACGCACCGTCTGAAAACCAGCGCTGCGTCTTAAACGGGTATGCTTAAGACGCAGCTTCAAGCTGAGACGGTGTCCTATTTGACCACATATTCTTATTGTTACTATTGCATTTCTTTTTCTTTATGTTAGTATTTAGGTTTATTTTTTTATTTTGTTTGTATACTGTCTTTGTGTGTGTGTCAAATAAAATATATTCTATTCTATTCTATTCTATTCTATATATCTATTTCAAAGGCTATAAAATCCTTAAAAGATGTTAGCTGTTATTATAGATAAGTACATCTGGGTAAGTACCTATCCGTACGTACCTATCTCTGCAAAAAAAAAACAGTACAGTTTCCACCGCTATGTCTTATTGATAAAGACAATGCCTTGGTCAGCTGCAAACTCAAATATCGAAGCTGAATTTGTTCATTGATATCTTTGGCGGCTGCTTGAAAATTAGTACCAATGTCGCAATATACCCTAAGTGAGATTAATCTACGCAAAGTTAAAATAGATTTCATTTTTATATATTTTACTTACCACGTCTAAATGAACCCATTTGTATGTGAAACATATGTATGAATAAACAAAGATAACATTTTGATATTATGCGCCATGAAGGTAAATAATCATGAATGGACTGATCACGTCGATACGAACTGTGGACTTCAATCAGTATCTACAACTGTCACTACTGCTTGCAATCGCTACTTTCAATTTTGCTCAAACAGAAGCGAACTGCCTAACTAAATATCTTGTTTATTTATTCAGGCTAATTTCTTGTCTAGACTACAAGTTGACTCTAGATGAGTTTAACCAATTACGAAGTTAGCTGAAATCTATCTCGGATCTAGAGTGGATTTGTTTTAGCTGATTCTGTGAGAGCTAGTTGCCTTGTTAAAGCTAATTCTGTAGATAACAGCTTGCGTTTGATATGCATTCTAATTATGTTGTGTTAAATATCAATTTCAACACGCAAAATGGATTCCGAATTTGTTTACCGGCTTAATTGAGTGAAAAGCAAAATTATTTTCTATTGTATTGTTTTCTGAGTTTTGAGTTTATGGGTAGTGTTTTCACAAAGAATTCTAGTGGACGGTATTATTTTACTTTTTTCAGTATTTTATTTTACTATATCGCTTGGAAAAATATGCATAGTTCATAAAGTATTCACAGAGCCAAACTTCTAAAAATTTGACTGAGCTTCCAAATATATTTTTTTTTATATATAAATAATTTATTACTATCTCTTTAATTATCGAGTGTATTCTGTGTTGTGTTTATAACTTTTTTGATTGATAACTTAAAAGTCACGCTAAGAACAGCCTTAGGCCTCCTAGAATCCTAACCTAAGAGTAGCCTCAGAGCCTCTAGAATCGTAACATAAGAGCAGCCTTAAAGTTTGCGTTATTCAAACTTAAAACCGCTTCGGAGCTTCTAGAATCCTAACCTAGAAGGAACTCAGAGCCCCGGAAATCCAAACTTAAAAGTTTAAATTCAGAAGTCTGAAGTGGAAAAGAATACTAATCGCATTCAGCGTGACAAAATGGACGTAAAGGCGCTATTTGCCTAGCTAGTGTGCACGTGACTTTACAACAAGGAAAATTAGCTTTCCTGGGAAATCCTGAGAGGTTTACAATTTTATCTCACGTCTCATCCTTCGAGTCTAATACTAAAATAATCTTATCATGCTGATTTTTTCTGAGAACGTTTTACTCCGCGTAACTCGGGAAAAGATTAGTCTTTCGCAAATAAAACATAAATTACTGAGAACTGACTGTAATTTGTCTCATCTTTGTGAATTAGAAGAAAATCCACTTAATTTTATGATTATGAATAGATAGAAGAGATTCCTACAGCAAAAGGTATTCCCGAATATTATAAGTATTGGAAGGCAGAAGTCACTTGGTAAGGCAGGTGTCACTAATTTTTTTTTTACGTTTACACACTCATACCTCTGCACTAGGATTCCCTGTGTCGCAGATGGTATGGACAAACACAGAAACTCAAGACAATCAATGAATGAATATGTAACATATATTATGCACCTGTAATTTAACCGGTACTCACTACTAATATCGATAATATCCTAAATTATAAATGCGAAAGTGAGTTTATTTGTTTACGCTTCTAAAGCGGATTTTGAAATCTCTTTCGCCAATGGAAAGCTACATTATCAGCAAGTAACATAAGCTATATTTAATCTCCGTATTCCTACGGAAACGGAAACTACGCGGGTTACGCCGCGGGACGCAGCTAGTTCTTTTCATAAAACACTTTTTAACAGTTTAGAACGTGGTATTGTGCACATACATTTTTCAAACGAAAATGTATTTTTACGTTTGAATTTGAACCAGCAACCATTACCATCCTTCCCATCTCCCTATTACTGAAAGGACAGAGGCCTGCTGTCGACCAGCGAACATTACAAGTTACCATTTAAAACTGATCCAAATTCATTGACCATCTTTGAATTTATGGTTCTAGGACTCCAGGTTTCGTGAAAATGTTTTTCGGCACCATTTTGATTACGTGAACCCAAGCCCAGTGTCCCAAAATAGCCTCATATTTGCATGAGATATCAAATTATTATAGCCTTGAACACAAGTCTAGTTGCTTGCAAACTTACTGGAGTAATTGTACCGTTGGGTATATTTAAGAAGTCTTAATAGAGCCTTTGATTTAACTAATTTGCGTATAACAATACACATATTAGTTCATACCATTCCACCTCATATCCTTCCACTTGTACTGTACAAGATCTGATGAATCCCTCAGACAATGCTGTAGACGCGGCTTCATACTGGTGCAAAGTACTCTGGCCATTTATATGATCTCAATACGAAAAAGTAACTTTCCTTAAATTAAAACAAAATAAGTTTATTTTTATCATGCACATATTTTTCTTGAACAATAGCTTACCATTTCTTCCTGACAAGCATTAACTTGTAACTTATATTCTACGCTTTGGGGGAGGCGTAGAGTTATGAGACACTCCCTTCTAGCAGAGCTTACACAAACGTAAGAGTGCAGTGCTGGAGGAATACTCACTAAAACCCTTGGCGCTCCGCCTTCGCTCGTGAGCAGGAGGAAGGGCAACAGTTGCCCTTATCTGCTTCTTCTGCAGAGCGCAAGTCCATTCCTGGACCCGACACTACGTGGCCTGGCCACATCCTTCCTATTTGGAGGTGGTACACTGGAGCACGGCTGTACCACCTCACGGGCTCCTTGGTTGAAGGACAAGTTTCCCCAAACTTGTAGCTTAGACAATAGCATACCAGCACCAAGACAGGCCTACTCTCGACAAATGAAAGTGACATGGCATTAATAACAACCTGGCTGATAGGTATTACTTTAAAATGGAGCACTAGGCTTAATAAAATTGTACACAACTAACTGCGAGTAATTCTGCCCCCGCGGTTAAACAGTCAGCACGAGAGGATGGGAAAACAACTAACTTCACTTTTTCGGGATACAAGTAGCCTAAGTGTTAATCCAGGGTATGAGGTACTTTCACAACAATTTAAATTGGAATCCGTTTAGCGTGAAGGAGTAACATATATACAGACAGACAAACTTTCGATATTTACATGATGCGTTTGTCGAGTACAGTGCGACCATTGAATATTAATCAAGAACCTATATTTTTTTACGTGATTATTTTGACGAGACTCACCTGATGTTAAGTGGTTACTGCCGCCCATAAACAAATATACTACTCAGATCTTCCCTGACTAAAGAATGAGATGACCCAAGTACCTTCGCGTTGCGCCTGTCACTGTGAGACGGGGATAACACGCCTCAACTGCCTGTAATTTCAGTAGCGTATACACCTTTCCGCCGGAACACAGCAACGCGAGTGCACCACTGCAGATTACCAGTTGTGGAAACAGTACTTCTCTGGACGATCTTTGCACAAGTGCTACTACTTATTGTTGCTCCCTAAGCACCCCAGGGCACGTGTAGACTCTTAGGGTATTCACCTACGGACGCGAGCAATAATTATTCATTCATTCTAAAAGTAATCATTCATTCATTCATTCATCGAATATGTCACGTCAATCCCATCACCAAATGATTGAACCTGAATGGCAAATCCCACTCAAAATAGCATTATAGCATTTCGTGCACAAATTGAATTTTATCGGAAACAGTTAGGAAACCATAAGCCCGCATTATTGGGACGGTAAAAACGTGTGAAAACAATACGGAAGATGACAATATGGCGGCTCCGATGCGAGGCGACACTAAAACGGCATTAAAACGTGATGCTCCAAATTACGATACGATGTGCGCGCTGGCGGGACGTCGTTATATATATCGTTCGTAATAAGGTTATATATATATAAACTTGCAATCTAATGGTCGCTGGTTCAAACCCACACGTGCACCAATGAGTTTTTCACTTGAAAAATTTATGTATAATAAATACCGCGTTCTCGAAACAGTGCAGGAAAACATCGTGAGGAAACCGGCGTGTCTTAGAACTAGAAATTCGAAGATATGTGACATCTACCAATCCGGATTGTGCTCTATTTATTGCTCTTTAGCTCTTCTCAGAATTTTTCCTAGCTGTGTCTTCTGCTCTGTAGGTCATGGGTTCAATTCCCACTCGGGATAAGCATTTGTGTAATGAACATAAATGTTTGGTATATGTCTGGGTATGTATACGTAAAAGATAAATGTGGTTACTTTGGGTTATCCATAGGACAAAGTCCTTTACAATCGCGGATCTATTGCTGAAAATTGCATTTAAATACGTTCCGTACTTTAAAAGATCTAAGGGTACAAACCTCGGGGCGACTTTGTTTCATACTATGTAAGAATACTACTTATAAACCTTCTTCTTGAATCACTCTATCTATTGCTGAAAACTGCATTAAAATACGTTGCGTAGTTTCAAAGATCTAAGCGTATAAACTGCGGGAGCGACTTTCGTTTTATACTATGTAAGAATGTACAGATCTGTCACCGTTTTATTACAAGTACTGATAGATACGCGTAGCCATGTGTACTCCAATAATACGCGCTGAATAATGTAAATAAAGCAATGCTCACACTAAAAATGCAAATTTGATATCTCGCCGGTTTACAATTAACCCAGATTCTGAACAGTTGCGAGAAAAATGAACTGCAAATAGGATGAAGCTTCCTTTGTGGAAACTGTGTTAATTCAAGGCGGCAGAATAGAAAATAGTTAATCAGTTAAAAAAGAGATATCAGAGTGACGGGTGCAACGCAATGCGACATGGGTCTCCTCATACTTCAGTGGGGGAAGACCTGAGTTGTTTATGGGCGGTGGTAACCACTTAACATCAGGTGGGCCGTCAACTCGTTCTGTCACTATACTACTCTGCCTTCGATTCGCGGCCAGTGTAAATGTTATGTGCGGGCAAAGTTGGTTTCCAGGTCTTGGATATTTGTCTTGTCTTTTAGTTTTTTTATGCCATTGGCAGGGAAAACCACAGAAAATCTTGGTACAGGGGTACATATGTTTAATATTTTTTCTTTTTCTTTTCTGTGACTGGCCATCTCTTATGTAGGAGATTCCAACCTGCTGGAGGCTCATCACGTGCTCCTATTCATGCGTAGGGTGTGCAAGGTCCCAAATTTTAATCCCGGGTCATAAATTGGGTCAATTTTATCACAAAATGGAGGACCCATCCTCAAACCATCTCGGTGTGAAGTAAATTTAGGTAAACTTTTTACATTGACTTATTTACCCTAGCCATAAATAAGAGTAGGTATCCCTTTTATCAAGTTTAGGGCCGTCCTCTGTGAGGATAAGAAGTTGGGACTACAAACAAACACATTCATTACGTTTTACCCTTCCCTTATATATGTATATACGTATATCATATAGAGAGGAAATATTTAAAACACAAATCCTCAAAAAATTAACTAAATATAAACGTTTACACACTCATACCCCTACACTGGGATTCTCTGTGTCGCAGATGGCACGAACAAACACAGGAAAACAAAACAATCTTCATGCTCTCCACACAAAGTGTGTCCCAGCTGGGAGTCGAACTAGGGACCCCGCGCTTCGAAGGCAGGACTATACCAACTTAGTCACCGAGCTGTCAAATAATTATTCTTCTAATAATCTTACGGGTTACATACGGGCATTGAACGCTGTTGAACCGTTGGCATACTAGACCGTATCGTGTTCCTTTTCGTGCCTGATACGGTCATAGCACGGTTATGATATGGCACGGTGTAGTGGGCAAAGACCTGCTACACCACTCACCAAACGAACCACTAGCCTGTGTGGTATCAACCGATAACTTATGGAATACGAAATTTTATGATAGAAGAAATGTTCTTCGGCAAGTTGTGGTAGAACTTGGTTGTTTTGCTGTTGTTTATGAGGAGCATTAACCACTTAACATCAAGTAACTGTCATCACTTAAGAAATACAACAAATTTGAACATTGGTGACCCTGAAAAGAGTTTTCTTCCAGCAAACCTGGGGTGCTAGAGAAATGTGATACAAAAGGAAGATGAAGAGGAGAAATTCTCCATTTTTTAATAACGAAACATAATTTCCGTTTATCATCCTGCTTTTAAAAAGCAAAACTTAATCTCAAATGGTCTATTATAATTTAGCTACCTTAGAATTAATAACAATACGAGTTCTTTTTAAACTCCATCTCATTTTCCATTCTCCACGATGAATGGCTGCCGGTTGCCGTGTTGCGTCCAGACCAACCGAACAGATGATCATTTTAACGATTCGTTTTGTGATGAATCACACAAAAGCTTCCCAAATTGTGTTGGAGCGTTTTTTAAATTCCTAACGATATATCATCTTGTCAAAGTCAAAACAGTTTAAAAAATACTTAGAAACGTAGTTTTTTTATAATAATAATGTTTACCGTTGAGTAAATATTGCTCACAGCCTATTCGACCCTTCATGGGGATGAATAAGCAAGAAATCCTTAATGGACGGATTATTTTCCAAATCCCTTTTACCAAACTATATTACGTTTTTCTTATTATTATGTATATATTATTAATAAATATTTTGAATTCGCAACATCATACCAAGGATTTTAATTATTTATGTAATCACTGACTAATAAGCTTTATTTCATAATGCATATATATGAGTACTCGTAGCATTCATAGAAAGTCAAAAAATGCCATTCGAAATCACACATGGAAGGTCTGTATTACAAATAAAAAATTTAATTAGGTTTTGTTGGGATGTGTGCCATAGTAACATAAATACTGTATCAAATTTCACCACGCTTAGCTTATAGTAAAAAAAAACCACCCATGAAAAGTAAGTAGGAATTTAAAATACAAGTATGTACTTGTATTATTATATCTTCCTTAAATCTACTACACGTCAAAAAAAGAATCTTGTGTCGCTGGCATAATGATTAGCAAATTAAGCCGCTGACAATAAATCTTAAAAATCAGTGTGCTTGTTCAGTGTCCGTTCTATTGGTCTGGACGTCTCGCAGCAGAGAGCACTAAAATTACCTTTTTCCGCGCACACATGCTAATTTTAATTCAACTTTTAGGCTTATTTGCATTTGCGAGGCAAATTTGGCATTTGCGAGTTTCAAATCATTACTTATATAATATTAATGAATAATCCGCAGTATTACCCGATTGCGCCAGAAGTAAGGTTATGTTTTTCGATTGTATTTAATTTGGATTAATGCTCCATCCAACATAATAGGATTATTAAATAGTAATAGCTTACAGTGGACCACAAACTGAGACCGTAATGTGTACATACCTTCAACCTTTTACCTCAGTCTTACCGAAATAGACGTAATGCAATTAACAACGTTTTAAGTCTCAAGCGCTAACAGACAATCTTCATAGTAATTTAAACATTGGAAAGTACATCAAGTTATAAATTTTAATGGCGTCGCTAAGGCGGAAATTTTGAGCCGGCTTTGTATAACGGATTACCATGAATTAGATCTGAAAATGATGGACTAATGGGTTTTTCTAACAGGAAGTTTAATAAATCATATTACGTAAATAACAATCGCCTTAAAAAAATCTCCTTAAACAAGATACCTATAATAATATTTGTTTACTTATCTATATAGCTAAGCCACTTGATGGCAGCCTGCCCGGTCGGTCTTTGAGCAGGATACGTTTACGGTCTAGTTGCTCGCGTAGGTACCCATTGACAACAACTAACAAAAAGTAGCAGTAGAACTTGTGCAAAGTTCGCCCGGAGAATTACTGACTCCACACCCGGTAATCTGCCGCCAAGCAGTGGTGCACTCGCAGTGCTGTTCCGAATGAAGGGTGTGGTTGCCGGTGAAATCACATACCATCACGTAACATCCCCGTCTCGGGTGTGAGTCTCCTCATACTTCGGTCGGGGAGGATCTACGTCGTATGTTGTTATAGGCGGAGGTAACTAGTTAACATCAGGTGGATCTTTTTACTTTTTAGGTGGCTCGTTTCTTCACTTTTACTACATAAAAAAGCAGGTTATTTTCCATGCCTATATGGGGGGAAACGTAAAAAATTCAATTATATATTTCTGTATGTTTTTGGATACAATTTTGTGAATAAGTGACAAAAAAACGGCGTTGAAATAATAGTAATTTATAAAACTGCATAAGGGCAATTTTGCCTTGTTTTGGCTACCGTTATTATCGTATACCATTATGATGGGCTACCATTATTTTTCCACGAATAACTCAGCTAACACTTTCCTTCAGTAATATTATCATCACACCATTAAAAGCTCAGGTGGTAGTAGGCCACCTAAGTTAATGTTTATAAAAAAATAATTATAAAAAAGTACTTTAGTAGTATGGTTTTCCTGTTACAAGCTATGCTTACTTTGGGGCAAAATGATGCTGTGAAATGTCCATGAGTATTTCTTCTCAATACTAAATAGTTTATTGTATTCCCCAATGTAAACAACAGGTGTTATATTAATAGGTATATCATTATAAACCCTGTTAGCACAACAATATTATGAATGAGAGAGGAAGACGATTTTATTACAAACATATATATTTAGGTTTTAATTTATCTAAATAGGTAAAAATTCATTTATTTATTATCATTTATTAATAATTACACAGTTAAGACAAGACTTATACAATCGGCTTATCGCCCACATGTCTGGATCACAACAAAAGAAAAAAGATATTCTAAAGAAAAGTATTTTTTGTTAGAACGAACGTCTTGATATTAATTGTAAAATGTTATAAAAGTTTTTAGTATCGCAATAATTCTTGTGAATTCTCTTTGGTAGTATACTCCAATGCGTACATTCGTAATTCTATATGACAAAGTGTGGGGATGATACTTAAATCTATCTAATAGCGTCGGACCCGCGCTCCCCCTGGGGAATTAAAGCCTACCTACGTTCATACAGGGGGCCCAAATATTATTATAATCGGAAAAGGGCTGAGCTGAATCGAAAAAATGAGCTTGTTTATTAACAGACTTCAAGAAAAAGGTTTCAAAAATTTCTTAGGCGGTTTGATACTCTCACTCACTCATTCACTCTCACCTATCGAGAGTAGGCCGATGTCCCTGCAGTGGGAACATTAGAGGCTGGTACGGTACGGTACGGTTTGATTGAACATATTTTTATTTAATAGATTGTAGATTATCCCGAGTCAACTGACTTAGAAGTTTTAAATGGTCGCGGCGAAGCCTACCTGGATATTGTTTATAATTTGTGTCAACCCTCCGTCAGGTCAGCAGTTGGATGGGTGGCATTTGCAATGACCGCTTCCATCCTTGGGAAGACACTTTAAGCTGTCGGTAACGGCTATTCTAGTCGATAAGTCGTGTCGGAAGCTTTTGCCGGTTTGAGAATTCTTACACTAGAGTTGGTCACTTACTCACATGAAGAAAAGAAGTTCAATACTTCAATCAACGGACTTCGATACTTTCATTTACTTATAATAGGTAAAAGGAATCGTCCTTTTCTGAAGAAATCCCACATTTGGCAAAGAAATTGGGTAATAAACATACAATATAAAACATACAGCCGAATATAGCACCTTCTCCTTTTTTAAAGTCGGTTATAAATATAATATTTCGTGGACAGGTACAAACTCGTTAATTAAATTAACATTTCCAAGATTAGTAAACAATTAGATGAAATTAAATAAGGTTCTTATGAAATTTTTAAAATATGTTGTGTAAATCATGAAACCAAAATTTATAAATATAACATGAATTCACTGAAAGAAAAAAAATAATTATTTGCACAAAACATGTTACATGAGGTATTATGTTGGATTGCGTTTACATGTTTTTTTCACCAGGAAACTGGCATAAAAATATTGAATCATTTTCATCATTAAACATTTGTATTCATCTCATTTTTTTTAGATACTAGCTACAGTTGTACTCATAATTATAAATAATTTAATCCATAAAAACATTTTTCATGCAGCCATTTTTTCATGCAATGTTTGTACAATAGCGATCCCAGGATTTGTATTCCAGGACTAACTCAACTGTTGCCCTTCACATGAAACTGTGAGGTACTCGTATAGGTATTGAATTGTAGTATCTAAAATGGTGTACTTTGTTTTTGACAGGTTGTCACACAAATTGTTATTATCGAACCAATTTACAACTGAAGCGCTGAGTGTTAGAGATTGTTCAGGCACTCCCAAGATCTGTATTTTAAGAGCCACCACAAAAGACATGTCATCCACAAACACAATCAAACAAACACCAAATCAACTATTCTTACCTACAGCTATTATACCGAAATCATAATTTATATATATGTATATTTGTAACTCCTTCACGCCCGAACGGCTGAAAGGATTTGGATGAAAATTGTTATGAAGGTAGCTCATACACATAGGTATTTTGATGATTTGCAAAAACCAGCTTTTGTCAGTTTTTCCCGTCATATCATGTTGATTTTTTCACTGTGAGTAACACAGAAACACAAGACAAACACCCAAGACCCGAGAACAAACTTCATTGCTCACCACACAAAGTATGCCCCGGGCGGGATCGAACCCGGGACCCCTCGCTTCGAAGGCAGGGCGACTACCAAGCCACGGAGCCGTCGGAGTACTAGCCGTGCAGTGCGCAGCTTGTTACATAGTATGTTTATGATTACAGCGTAAGAACCTCATCATCAGGACCAGGACAAGCGTGGCAAATCCTTCGTAGCACACCCTGTACACGTAAATCTACGCAAAAAGAGATTTTCCACTTGAATTATACTCGGGACAAAGGGCATTTGTATTCGTTGAGAAAATAAAGATACACCTTTTTCTCCCGTTCTTTACTTTGGGGACTTTTATTTCGATCGACATGTTACGGGAATTTCAATTGGAAACCAATTTTTGCGATTATTTTATTTTTTTTATATGATGGATGGAATGGATTGTCAAGAAAATTCTCCGTTAAAAGTCATGACTATCTTGGTCAAGGAGCCATGTCAGCTGCCTTCAGGTGTCTTGAAAACTTTTACCTACAATATATAAGTATAATATATAGGTAAAAGTTTTCAAGACACGTATAAGAAAAAGAGGAAATGTAATTAATTCTGAAGACGATTTCTTAGTTTAATTTCCATATTCAGTTTTTTTTTCTTTTAGAATATTATTTGTAGAGAAATATTTGTCTGTAGAATTTCTTCTTGAAATTTCTATGGGACGACCTCGGAAGTTTACCCTACCATTTCATCAAGAATCATCCAAATTGATCTACAATTGGCGAAGTAATGCGTAACAAAAATACAAAAAAATAAATACTGATAGTTTGTTCATAACTATTACATATCTCATAACCAAATATGAGTATGTTTAGTCCGTTATTAGCTCCAAGGTTAGATTTGCTATTATTTCCGTAGTAAATAGAATGGTATGTCTTACTATAATGTAAAAAATAACAAAGCAAACGGTTCCCTGTTCCCAATGATAAATAAATATATTTTTGTTACAAAACAAATTCATCAATTTGATTAATACTTAAAACTTAAATACAGATTGCCCGTGGTAAGTAATCTTCCATACCAGCCTCTAATGTTCCCACTGCAGGGACACCGGCCTACTCTCAATAATTGAGAGTGAATGGGCTCTGATCTACCACGGGAGCCCAATCCGGATTGGTAGATGTCACATGTCGTCGAATGGTTCGACATGCCGGTTTCCTCACGATGTTTTCCGTCACCGTTTTGAGAACGTAGTATTGCGCACATAAATTTTTTCAAGTGAAAAAGCTCATTGGTGCACGTGTGGGTTTGAACCAGCGACCTTCAGATTGAAAGTCGGCGTCTGTGTCCCTGGGCCACCACGCTCTCTAAGTGTAATCTTACTATATATGAATCCATCTGTAAGCCATTCAAAATGAGCGCATAGTTTATATTAAACCAAGTTTTAGGTTGAACGACTTTAATTTGAATTTCATTGTAAAAGATATATCGAATATTGTTGGAGCAATAACGATTCGCTGGTTCAAGGCTCTGAGTGACTGGAATTGGAAACGCTTTATATGATTTTTTCTTTTTCGAGAAAAGGTACTGGCATCTACTGAAGCGGTGGGCTTCGAAACGGAGATCTTTATTTTGTACTAGCTTTTAGCTAGCTTTTAGCTCGCATTGGTTAACAATAATTTATTTCTGAAGTTACTCTATGTCCTTTTTTATACCATTGACAACGTGTGTATGCAAACTTTCAATACGCGGGGTTTTGTGGCTACACGTGAAAACATAAGAAACAATAAAATAAACAAACAAACTGACATTCGCATGTATAATATTAGGATAAATGATTACTAGTAAAGTGGCAAGCATAAATACGGCCCCTGCAATTAGTGTTGCCATAGCATTAGATAGTTTTCAAACTTCCCCTGTATTATTATTATCACTGCGCACTTGTGGCAAAGCTGGCCTAGATATTCTTTACAGCTCATTTAAGTTAAGCAAGTCTCCGACCGGTCTGTAGTTGGATGGGTTATTATAGAAGTCTAATATAGTAATTTCTGCTGAATACTTAAAAATACTTGAAAACGTATTTTTTTAAATCATGCGTTGTTAAAACTAAGTTTAGTGTCACAACGAAAACAGTGGGCTAAAGTTAGAACGTCTGGCTTCACGAGACTTTCGAAGAAATATAAAGAACGCCTGCTCTCCTCCGCGCGCAATGGAACCTGTCCGTCGACGCAGATCGCGTTCGAGCGAAGGCGGTGGTGTATCACCAACTACCCTCAATCAAACATTAAAAATCTAAAAGAGGTTTTGCATAACTTCACAGATAAAAATATTAACCTTTTCAACTATCAGTGGGCAGCTTCCTTAAACGTGTCTCCTGTGACGGCAATTGAAGAATCTATCTGAATTTGACTATCTTCAGACAATACGCGTAGCTTACAAGTTTTATATTTTCCTTTATCGAATCAGCTTACCGGTGAAATTCAAGGTCGTAAAATGAGCTCACGTATAAAAATTCTATCTAGAGGTCGTTTTTTTCTAGAGGCAGAAGATATCTGAATGGTCTGAAGGGCAGTAGGACAAGAGCAAGTGATATTTTACACCAAGCTAATACTTTTATTATACACTAGCGGTCGCCCGCGGCTCCGCCCGCGTGGATGTCGGTTACCGCTGCAAAAAGCCTACCCAGGAAAGACACGGTCAGCAAAATGATTCCCAGGTCAATTCACAGACACCGACAGTAACATTGACTACGCAGTCATTATCCGCAGGCTGCACAGATTGTCTTTCTGTGTATGTTAAGTTGTTAATGATGAAAATATTTAAATGTAATGAATACTAAGTTTTTACTTCTGCCGGCAGTCCCGGAGCGCAACCCGTTGTTTAAGGATAGATAACTAAAGCGATTATTGTAGAGCTTCTCCATAAACAACATTTGACGTTAAATTATTTTCAGGTAACTAAATATACTGATGGTTGGGAGCGCCGACCCGTGATAGGGCAACGTAAAGTTGCCCATGCGTAAAACATTCTTTTCGTAAATCAATTCCTACTAATTTGAATGTTTGGCCCTGGGATTTGTTTATCGTTAGTGCGAAAGAAATTTTTACTGGAAATTGGAGCCTTTTGAAGGGTATAGGCAAATCAGTAGGGATCATGGGTATTCTTGGTATATGAGCTAATTCACCAGCTGCAGGGCCGGTGATAATCTTCGCTACTATTAAATTATCTTTTAGCTCCTTTATAAGAAGTCTCGTGCCATTACACATGTTGGGGGAGCTTAAATTTCTGAGAAGCATTATCGGCGTGCCAACTTTTAACAACAGTTCATGAGGTGGTAGCCCAGCGGGGTTCAGAGAATTTAAAAATTCCTGGGGGTAGTGCACAGCGTCCTCGATGTTAGTGACGGTGTCTATGGATTTATAGCACTTAACTTCACCCGGTACTTTCTGCATAATTAAACTGTTTATTTCGTTGACTGTTTCATTCCTGGGAGAAACTATTGCTCTACAACACAGCCAACGAAAATCATTTTGATGTAAGTTTTCGATGTCAGGATATATAGCATCTATCAGACTATCTAAATTATGGACTATTTGGCCTAGAGACTCATCCAAAGTAACCGCATAATCGGTGCCCAAATTTAAAGATGGAAAAATTCCTTCTCCAAGTTTCAGCAGCTGTTGTGGAAAATTGCTATGCGTATTTTCATAAATATATAATTCAAATGTTGAACAGATGTCCAAAGGTGAGACGATTTTAAACATGCCTTCATAATATCTGCTCGCGTACCTCTGTTGACGACTGGAAGCGTTTGTCGGAAATCTCCAGCAAATACAAAAGTGATACCACCCATGACATTAGCAGAGCTTCGGAGGTCTTTTAAAGTACGGTCCACGGCCTCCACATGAGCTCTATGGCTCATGGTGCATTCATCCCATATTACCAACGACGCGTCTTGCAGCAACTTACCAAGAGGCCCATTTTTCCGAATAGATCACGTAGACCGTTGATCTAAAGATACGGATAGCTCATCATATTTTAATTTCGCCATAACTTCAAAACCAAACGTCCAATTTTAATCATTCAAAGACCAAATATTATCTCCATAAACTGTGATGAAATCATTTATTTTGATAAGGATTAATAGCATGAGTAAAATAAACGCGTTTAAATGTAGTCCAAAAAAAATTCAAGATTTTTAAATAAAAAAATGGTTGCTGTGCCTCACTCGACATAGATGGGTATAGTGTGTCGCGGACTTTTTTGTAGATATTTATAAGATCTACAATTAATTAGAACATTTTATGGTTCTATCTTTTATAGTTTAGGCAGCGTACGCAAAATAAGTAACTTTTCTGGTTGATTTTTTACACCTTGTGTCCGAAAAACCCAAATATCTTACGGAACCCTATTTTTTTCCAAAATAAAATATATCCTATGTTACTCGTGGATAATGTAGCTTTCGAATGGTGAAAGAATTTTTAAAATCGGTCCAGTAGTTTTTGAGCCTATTCAGTACAATCAAACAAACATACAAACAAAGTTTTCCTCTTTATAATATTAGTGTAGATATAGGAATACACATCCAGCTATTTTAATTGGAGCAAAGAAGTTTTTATTGTACTGCATAAATGACGGAACTTGCTGTTAAGCGGTTACCTCCGCCCAAAACAACAGCAAACTCAACTACTCACAAAAACTAACTAGTACTTGTGCTAGTCAAAAAAAAAATACTAATGCTATGTAAAATATTATCTTGTACATTTAAACGAGTTATTCTTATATTTATTTCAAGTATCTCGAAAACAGCTCTAACGATTTGGGTGAAATTTTGTTTATATAAGGTTTTACTGTTCAATACATATAAAAAAACTGTTGAATTGAGAACCTCCTTCCTTTTTGAAGTCGATTAAAAAGCTGAGCGAATCTCGTCCGCCTAGGTGCTTATGTTTATCTGTGTACGTTGATGTGTCCAAACGAAACTTCCAGACTAAAGTAATAAATTAGTTTGAGTTTGGACCCTCCACTTTGCCTGGTTCCAACTTGATTATGGAGCTATCCTTTTTGTTAATTTTTGAATATACACGTGTTTGGAACAGAAATCCAATTAAACGTGATTGAAGGTCGATTAAAATACTCTATTTTATCTCAACTCGACAAGTCACTGATCTACAACTCGGGAAATTAGAATTCCTCCCTCTCATCCCCTATTTTTGTCATTTAGGATGGAGTTTTTTTCTATGAGACCTTGGTGGTACCATCAAGTAATAATTATTTTAATGTTAATGACGAAGACGTTGCGTAATAAACTTACTAAAAAATAAATATGGCTGAATAGAAAACCTCCTTTTTTAAGAAGTCGTTTATAAGGCACTCCCGCCTAAATTCAATTATTTACGCATTACAATTGACGTATTTTGAAATTTGATGTTGATTTAATTTGGATGTTTCTTTTTCAAAATGGTAGAGAAATTATTAATTAGAATGCAGAAAAAAATTAAACTCTCATTGATACTTAATTTGATAACAAAATATATCAAATTACGTATAATAAATTGATTTTCATAACAATAATATCGACCATATAAATTTGTTATTCAACTTACCCAGAAAAGAAAACTTATCAAGAAAATTCTTGATTGTTTGTTCACGGGCGCCGTGTAGTGAATGTTTGAAAAGCGATAAAATATATGAACTTGTCGCAAAAAAGAGCGACATTGTTTTACGTGGGCAAATATAGTTCAACGCATACAATGTGCGCCTAATGTGTGTGTTCTAGGGACTCGCGTGCTGTCACACTGAGTCACAGGCGACGCGGTGTGACGGGGCGCAGCACCCTCTTTCGACACAATAATGCGCACGAATTTTTATATTTATAAATTTATATATACAGAAACTGTGAAACTGTGATGCAAGTGTGAGAATACACAAGTCGCGTCGCGTTGCACCTGTCACTCGAGACAGAGATAAAACGTATCATGAGCCTCTGTCTTCACCAGCATCGACACCCTCCACCGGAACAGAGCATTTTGAGTGCGGAGGCAGTACTACTCCAGACGAACTGGATAAGTTCCACTGCTACTTTGGGTTGCTCCCTTCGCACCACCCGAGGGACACGTGCAAGGATTATGAGAGTACTTACATGCGGACGCTGTGTTTTATATGTGGATTTAATGCAAGTGACTGATTTTAAAACTCTAAAAAACGACCTTGTATTCTTTATTTCATCCCTTATTCTTTAAATGGTACCATCTAAAAAAAGATACACCCAAATCAGTATACAACGTGAAGAAAAAAGTCGCAGAAAAGCAAAATACGCTATTTTTTTACTTGGATTACAATTTTTTTCCAGTTATTTTAATTAAACTATTGAGCTGATTTTGATAATTTTTTATTAGATAATTCAGAAAGCATAAGGTAACAAACATTAAAAAAATACCGAAATCATAACAGCCTGTTTTAGAAGTCGTTTGAAAAATGACGTTTTGTAGTCTTATAAGACATTGCAAAGGAAATAAAAGTTATTGACATTGTCATTGTTGACATTGTTATCTTTAAAAACGGCGAGTGGCCATCCCCGACGTCCCGTCGGGCTCACTTAAACTTGTTATAACTCGTTTCTGCTATTAACTCTGTAGCATTCCGCAGTCTTACACAAGAGCCTTAAGATAGAAATATGAAAATGTCGCAATGTGCCGGGAATTTCAAGTAAAAAGCTCGATCACTCGTACTCCTCGCAATATATTATTAGATTGCGGATTCCTCAGTGGAACCGTGACGTCGTCTGTTGCATTCTTATATATGGTTATATGATGATTTGGCGGTCGTGTGTCTATACTAACTCACACTAAGGTTGACCAATTACCGGTTGGAGGACTTTGACATGCTTACCGAGTAGTGTAGCGGGCACCATCCTCGTAAAGTGCCCTCCGAAGCAAGGAAGCGCTCGGTTTCGTGCATCCAATTAATACCTGAAAACTAGCTTCGTACGAATCGAACTCGCACGCTGAGGGTGCTACTGATTTGATATTGTTACGATAGATTCTAGATTTATTTTGTTTAAATAACGTTTCAAAAGCGTTGTAGGTTTAGTAATAGAATTACGTTACGAAACCTATGAGCTATTTTAATTCCAAAGAAGTTATGCAACGTCTAACTCGTATTTAAAATAATTTTGTATTAGTTTAATAATGACTTTGTAAGGTATTATTGTAATGTAAGTACCATGGGTCTCCATGTTGTTTGAGTACCCTCAAAGTAGTCACCCGGGAAGCGCGAAGGGGTCTCCCGGGTGGTGCAAAAGGAACAGTAAAACTGGTGTCAAGTTCGTCGGAGGAAGAAAGGCCCCCACACCTGTAATCCGTCGCCAGTGCACTAACATTGCTCAGTTCCGGTGGAAGGGTGTGGGTGCCGATGAAACCCCAGCGTTACACGTTACGTTTCAAAATAATGGGCGCAACGCAATGCGACTCGGGTCACAAACTTGCGATAGATTTTTTTTTATTTTTTTCTGATTGTTAATGGGCGGCAGTAACCTCCTAACATCAGGTAGCATTTCAGCTCATTCCGTCACTTTATCAACGTAATAAAATGTCATAGTTCACATCAAGCCTGCCATAATAGTGTATTACGGCCCATTTACTCCCTCTAACTGAGAGTAGGTTTAGGAGCAGTAAGATTTTAGTAGGTTAGTTAGGGCACAGATAGACGTACCCCCGGCAGAGGAGGATACCGTGGGGTTTTAGTGGGTCTAGTCCCACATAACCGCTCTGTCTCCCCGTGGCAGGGCGGTATGCGAGTGCATTTCCCCACAAAAAAAAAAAAAAAAAAAAAAAAAAAGTGCACAGATAGACAGGACGGAACATGCGATAAGGAAAGAAATTAATCCATTTGTACTAATAATACTTTACTAGGCTTATTTTAACGGACTTTAAAAAAGGAGGAGGTTCGCAAGTCGACAGTATTTTTTTTTTGACAAATGTCTTCCAAGTACGTAAACGAAATTGCGTATTTTACTTTTCTGTGACTTTTTTTGATTTTTGATGATTTAGTTTTCTTCTGTGAATGGGGATTAGTATATAAATCAATTGATTGACTAATTTCCTCAATTGGACACATAAGTCCGTTGAACGTTCCACATAACAATAACACAACAATTAAGTAATTACAAGCTAATAAATAAATAAAAATTGAAGCACATTATAATTAACAAAGCAATATCAGATTGAAATGTCATAGTCATTGATTCATACGAAGATTCAATAAAAACAAAAAAAATACAGATCAAATAATTGATATTTGTATGAATATTTATTTATTATTTTGCTTTACAAAATTCACTCTATCGCGCCTCGGTTACGTACACATAAAAGCAGTCAAAATTTCAAGCCAATTAATTTATTTTCGTATTTTCACGCAAATTCTACCCCGGAAGGGTGGGAATCACTTAACCCCCAATAAAGCGGGTCGCATCTCGTCACGCTACACGCTAAGACAAAGGATATCCATAAAAGTTTGTCCTTAAGTTGGGAGGAAGATTGAAGGTAACAATCGTCGTGGGACCGCATAGGCTTCGATTGCGTACATTTGTCTCGACGTGAGGTAATACGGACCATCGCTCATTCGGGGGGCGCGATAGTGGAGGCATCAGTAGGGCTGCACTGTGCTTTGGCCGGGCAACTGAGAAAAAAACCGGCTGCTTGCAAAATCTTAAATAGAATTTTTTCTCTATATTTTTTAAATCTATTTATGTAATCTTTCTAGCTAGTCTGTTTTATGCACTGTCTGTCTAAGATAAAACAGTGTTTGTCCATGCCATCTGCGACACAGGGAATCCTAGTGCAGAGGTGTGAGTGTGTAAACATTTTTTCTATTTAAAGTGACTGAGGTATGAATAAATTATGGTCGAAATTATTTGATTGCCATTTTATTTCATTACATGGTCGTACTGTAACGGAAAGATTTTGCCTCATTTTCTTCACTAGTACTTCTACAGTCCGTGCGAAGCCGGGGCCGGCAGCTAGTCATAATATGGTAGGTACAAATAGAATCTTAAAATTGTCTCCTATGGATTTGTTGCATCTCTAGAATAGGATAGTAGCTAATCTGTGGTTAAGGCGAAAATAGCTGTAAGGGGGGATAGGCGGAAATAGGATTGAGGAGAGTGGGCAAGAAACCGAAACGGTAGGTTTTTCACTGTACGAGTAAGCTCCTTGAATTAATTTTATTTGCGGGGACTGAAAATAAAGAAAATGGGTTTATGATGCAATTCACTTGAAACTCATTGAGTTATGTTCTTTCTCTGTTCATTGACAAGGGCACGGGCGAAGCTTACTTAGTTGTTACAGATCATAAAGTTAAGCAACTCTCGGCCCGGTCAGAAGTTGGATGGGTGACCGTTATCATGGCATTTGAACAGAGCGCTTCCATACTTCGGTGGGCACGTTAAGATTTCGGTCCCAGCTATATGCTTATTAGTCATTAAGCCATATCGGGGGCCTTTACCACGTCCCAGGAAGTACGTGTAGGTATACTGAGGGTATTCACCTACGGACACGAGCAACTGGACTCTAGAACATTCTGATAATAGAAAACCAAAAGCGACTTACAAACAGTAAATCAATTGTTGGTATCGTTAAAACATACATGTTACGCCTACGAGTAACAAATTATTGCGAACCCAAACCCTTTGAAGGGTAGGTACGTCTGTATGTACGTTCCATTCAAAGTCGAGTCGTAAGACGAATAAATGAATGATCAAAGCGAAGCCTTCCACGCGCCACGTCTACACATTCTGATTGAGAATTGATACGGTATCCGACAAAGGGCTCAACCACAATCACACTCACCGTTTTTTTATTTATTTATTCACGTAATATAATCCTAATCTCTAGTTATCGTACTAGAAAACCTCCAAAGGTACTCACATTTGTATATTACCAACGACAATTACCCATAAGTCTGGGTATCAAACTCAATATAAAAAAAAATCATAAATATTCATAGACACAGCGCCACTTAATTCCAAACTAAGCTTATAGGTACCAACTTATTGATACTTATACAGTAATTTATTTTTAAATACATTCATTTAAGAGCTACACCCACACACGGAACTGATGTCTGCTTACCACCAATACCTTCAGAGCAGAAGGCAGAGCTACTTCCAACATTTTCCTTTTAATTATGTCGATGGGATTTTGGATATTTCTGCCAAAATGGGTATTATGATGCGACAAAGTTGTCAAGTGATCCGCGATAATTCCAAAAAATAAGTTGATCCTACCATGTGGGGTTACCCTTCTCTTGACTTGGTATTTTATCATCAGTGTCAACGCTAAGTATGTTTTAACATACTACTCAACATCCCATTTGGAGATCTATTTTATTTGGAATTGATTAGAATTAATGGTACAACTCGTTTCAAATATTTTAAAGGACACATTAATCGGCAGTCTCTGTTTCGGGTCACGAATATGACCCTCAGACTCTATATTTAGGAGCCATATACAAGTTACCGATGTTTAACAGGTGGGCTGAGGAAGAATGATATATTGTATATTGGCTTATTCTCAATCGTTCAAATTGAAATGTAGCAAATACTCTTCGTTGTTTATCTAAGACATTTGATTTGATAACGGATCTGCAAAAAACAGTAGAATATGTGAAAATAAATACTAAATGTGGCAAAATATATCACGTTTGTTTTATAAGAACCGTTTTCCTTTTGGCGCAACCGGAAATTAAATTTGGGTAAAAATATAGCATTTCTGAATTGTATATGTTACCATACACGTAACTAAAAGATTTCTATACCAGCCGCAAACTTCAAACAAACAACGAAACAAACAAATTCAAATAGAAACGAGTTACGTAGCTAACTCAGACAAACGTGCGCACTTTCCTGATCTTGAGTGCTACCGCCATCTCTGGATATATAATCGAAGTATTAAGAAAATCGAATAAACTGACTTCAATACTTTCATGCCCTATTCTCCACCTTAGGAGTGAAAGTTTTCCATAAAATTCGATGGTACCACCTCACCTAAATTAAAAAATAAATCTTTTCACGATTGGCGAAGATATCTCTCAACAAACATACAGCCGAATTGGAAATTACAATAATTGTTTTATATATTCCACCCAGGACAAGCATTTATGTGCGAACAGAAATGTTTGTTGTATGTATTTACAAAAAAAAAGTACTTTAAGTATTCTATCTGCTATGTACAATAGTTCCCATGATACAAGCTATTCATAATTTGGGGCCAAGTGGCGCTGTGTGAGATGTGTCAATGTTAATGAATATTGAGGAATTATTATGTTTGTTGCAAGAAGGCACAAGTAGGTTAGCTGAAGACTGTGGTAAGCCCCTAAAACTGTATTCCGCAGGCAGTGAGTAATAACGTCCATTATACCTCAAGTTTGTTTGAACACAACCTTTCAATTATTGTTAATTCTAGTTGTCAAGGGAACAGGTGTGCATTTTGTAACAATCGTAAAGATTTTTTGGTCTTTCATTATGGATGGTGATATGTCCATGAATTTTTTGTAAAACGACTTCCAAACTATGTTTTTACCAATTCGGTTAATTATAATGAACGCTCGCATCATAAAACTATTTAGCGGCACGGTTTACTAACTAATGCAGTTGTCATCCATTTGCATTTGTGTTGGTAAAACTATGTAATTTGGTTCTAAATAAAGATATATTACACTACTGTTTACATTATCTTTAATGTACAGGTTTGTATGTGTGATTCCTGACTTAATACGTCAATTTCTTTTTCAATTTTTAATTTTGTCGTCGGTTAAAGTAAAGTAACACTTAAAAGCGCCGTGTTCCCGTTTTATTGGAATAACAATACACTACACACTCCATAACCTCATTATCTCTTAAACTCAGATGGTATTGGGATAAAAATATCAAGGTATCATTATACAGAACATATTCTAGTGCTTGATAATTATTAAAAATAATCAGTTCAGTAGAGAAAATTAATGAGTGCGCCTGCAATGCAGCCCAATCTCTCGCGCCGAACCAAACTACGGCACTCAAGTAAATTGCTCCAAATTTCCAGCTTAAATACAATAATAACACAATAAAAGTTTTAATACATTTGAGTGGATTCAACGTATTTGCGAGTAACGCAGTTAAACTGTGTGTGAAACTGAATCACGTGATATACGGCCGTTAAAACGCAGTAGTGGCCTTACACCCGAGCGCGGAAGCACTGGATGCGCTATTCAGATCAATAAATTATGGAAATTTCACACGGCGCCATCTAGCTCCAAACTGAGCGTAGCTTGTAACATGGGAACTGATAACTGATAAAATACTTGTATAGTACTTATTTTTTTGTAAATTCATACTAACGCCCAGACAAAAAACAAACCTTAATTATCGTCACACTAATGCTTGACTTGAGTGGGAATCGTATCTACGACGTAAAATCGCAGAAGGCAGAGCTGAGAAAAAAGAATTTTGAAGGTCTGAGGTCGGTTGAACTTAAAAACAACATAACGCTGCCTGTATCTTCGGAACCTTGCCTAAAGGGACTCCTTTTAATAATATATTTTAATTACTATATTATATTTTTTAAGGTTTTTAGTTTTAGATTCATTCTTCTAGTATATATTTTTGATACTGTATAAAGAAATAAATATTGATTGATAGGTAATTCATACACATATTATGATATGTGGTAACATTATCTATCAGAATGACATTTGAGAACTGTCATGTCATCTATCAATCCAAGGGGTTTCTTGTCTGTTTCTTTCCCTCGGGTTGGTCGATTAGAGTTGAACAGACGTAAACTTAAAAAATAAGATTAGCAAACATGAAAACTGACTGTAATTTAACATATCTGTGTGCATGTAATGTGCCTGGGGAGTTCCTGTGACACGTTATATGCTCACGAATATGTGTACATGCATGTGTAAAATTTGACGTGTCCAAATGATAATTGAGATCTAAAGGAATAAATGAGTTTGACTTTGACTTTGACAATGTAATAAAAAAAAGATAACTATATTCTGTGGCGCAGGCAAATAAATATGTTTCACATAACAGTTTGGTTGAAGTGCGCCGAGCGCCGCATCCACCCACATTCCCGTTCATCGATTTGAACTGAAACACGGCGACACATTCCGTTGAACACTTCGCTTATTCCTCGCATAATGTACCTAGTAAACGTAGTTTTAAATCGGTTTATTTCTACATTTGTTGAAGGCGATTCATGGCCGATCGCTTTTTATCTGCAAATTTATTCCGTGAAAATCTATAGTTCGCTTGGAATACTAAGACTTACCTAACCGACAAAAGACTAGCTTTTGTTAAGAAAAAACTACCCATCAAAAGTAATAATTAAACGCTTTTTTTACGCATGGATAAACACAGAAACAAGAACCCAAGACCCCAGAATAAACTTTACGTTTACCACACAATGTGTCCCCGGCCGAGAGTCGAATTCGAGCGACGCTTCGTAGGCTAGGCTATGGACCAAATAACATATGGAGCCGTATAAAAAGTTTAAATAACTGCTTATTCTGCCTATTTTTGGGCCGAAGAATAAACGAAGTCTCACAAATTCATGATTCATATTAATTAAAATATATTGGTTGATCTTTACCTTCAATATCAATAACATAATCTTTTTCTTTGGAGAGCAAAAGCAAATCATTATTTTACAAATTTAATTATATTTGGTAACTTATAAAGCAATAAGCTTTATCTCAATAACAAACGACACTGCTAGTGTTGTGCTTTACATCTTAATACATTGTCGATAATTAATCATTAATTTCAGATTACTTAGCACTAAACCACATTAGCTTAAGTTTATTAAAGACACACATAATAAAACTATCAGAAGGAAGACCACGTCTAGGAGTTAAAAGTTCATGTAATTCCTGCGGAGATGTACTAAATCTATCCTCTTCAGATCACCTTGACATGGAATTCCGCAAAATAATCATCCGTCTGAATAAATCAATTAATAAAAGATATTAATGTTACCCCCTTCCCTTTATCCTCAGTATGTTTTACACTGACGTTATGGGAAAAAAACTTTACGCTTATTCCCGGATTCTTTACCCAAAATCCGAGATTAAGGATCACTTTTTTTTGTAGTCTTGGAGTTCTTATAACTAAATTTGGCGATTGTTCAAACCCTATCAGTGTATAGGGAAAAGTGTTTAAAGTTTGTTCTTGGATTCTTTGCTGATTGTGTATTTCCGTGCCACCTGCAATACAGGGAATCCTGGAGGAAATGTAAGAGTGTAAAACTGTGTTTGTTTTAGTTCTAGCTGCGCCCCAGGTTTACCCACATTTGGACATCCTACGAGAACTTTACATTTTTCCGGAATTAAAAATAGCCTCCATGTGCTATTTGCGACTATAATCTATCTTTGTGCCAAATTTATCCAGATCTATTCAGACGTTCTACGACGACCTAGTGTAGAGGTATGAGTGTGTAAACGTTTACGTTTTTTTTTCGTCGTCGATGTTTAAAGCATTTATCGATACCTCGAGTTTGTCCCGTCACTGCTAACAACAGTGCGGCGCAAAAGGCCACAATCTCTCACTAATGCGACCATAATTCACCAAACTTAACCTTTAGCCATTTCAAATTTATCCCTGGATTAACACAAAGATGCTTTTAACAGATTCCGACTAAGAACACGACTTAAATTTATTACGAAACGGAAGTGTATTCCTTATTTAACCTAAAAACATTAACGGCCCAATTAATTACATAATTAGGTTTCATCTGACAACCGTATTATTCTTACACGTGTAAGTAGGTGTGAGAATAATCTGAAAAGTGTTTTAAATTAATTCCGTGCTGGTTTGCGCAAGTAAATTGCTATTTAACTACATAAAGATAATACAATGAACTTGAATGGAAAACACTGGCTTTACAGCTCAGTTGGTAGGTATGCCTTCTGTGCTGTAGGTCGTGAGTTCGAGTCCCAACTAGAACAAGCATTTGTGTGACGAAGATAGATTTTAGCGAAGATATTAGATCTGTGTCTGGGTGTTACTATGTATATACTGTTTCCATATTAGTTATGTTTAGTTTGGGGCTAGATGGCGCTGCGTCATGGACATATGACTATTGTTTTATTTATTATTGTTTTTTAATTATCTTGTTGAGTAAGATGTTTTATCACATCGTATTTTACATATATTTTTTTTTTCCTTTTCTTTTTTTAATAAAAAAATAATTGCTATTGTTAGATTTAAAAAGCAATAAAATACTGAACACTGAAAAATTGAGTGATGCAAAATGAAAAACTGCCGCTGTGGTTACGCGGCAACTGAGTTTTATGAACTTCTGCAATATTTAAAAATAACTTTGTTTAGCTTTGTTTATCGTACTACCAATTTTATAAAGATATTTTTTTGAAAACGTAGAAAGAAGCGACCTCCCTCTAATTCACTAATCCCAGTGTTAGCTAAATCCTACCCCAGCCAGCCCGACTCCTTAAAGACTCCTTAAACACACCAGAGGACACTGGGTTGTTGGCAGCACTGTTTCAGTGTTTGCGTGTGAGCCGATCGTACGATACGGAGACCAGCGGTCAACAAAGAATTCACGCGTAACGAACAAGTTTAATGATAGCCCCTCAGTTGGGGTAAAACAGAACTTCGACGAAGAGTGCTAAATGAGGACCTGGGACTCTGGGCTTATCGACGGAGAACAGGCATTTCCTTAATGGCCGTCCATAAAAGTTAAGGCTCGGGAGATCCCGGGGTATCCCGGGATTTATTAAAGCGGTACGCGGGAAAAAAAATACGAACGTTTTATTGTTTGTGACAAAAGTGACGGGACGGAGATATAACGTCTCATGCGCATATGATTTAATCTTAAAAAATAACGTAATATGTTTACAATCAAGCTGAAAATGTGGCTGCTAGAAAAATGATTTTATGTCATCGACGAATATTTGAATTATGTGCATGTCAATAAACAAAGGTTCAAAGGTCTACTTCTATAAATAAGAAACACAAAATGTACAAAAATGTTAAATTGCACGCGGGCGAAGTCGCAAGTTATTAATAAAACAATAATTCCATGATATTTATATTGATTGCTTCTTAAGACGATTCCTAAGGCACGGTACTTACATGGGTATCTTAAATGAGTAGGGTACAGTAATAAGTTCGTGATCTTATGTTGACGTCTGATGGTTCCGCTGACCCGCATCTACCTACTTTCCTTACTACCAAAACTGGATAAGAGTGACTCGGAATAGCAAACTGAGAGTTCCGTAGCTTCGATTTTACTTTTTATTTATTTATTTATTTAGACACACATTACACATTACAAGCAATAATAAATATAACATATATCTAAGATAAAGTTTAGATCTGGCTTGCGACGTAACTTATGTGCGCACTGACAAAACCAAATTTATTTGTGCTATTGTGGACCTTATTGTAAACTGAAAAGGAAAGTACTAAAGAACATAAACATTAAAAAATTAAGGTGTAACAAAAATGAAAACGATAAATTAACGATAACGAAAAAAGGAAAACTTAAGCTATATCTAATACAATCACTATATTAATCAAGGTGGCTCATCATCTAAGCTACCTTTACAATGGAGGATGTCTTTAATAGTTTTCTTAAATTTATATTGATTGTAGTTAAAAATATCCAGCTCTGTATTCTTCGAAAGCTCATTATACTGCCTAGCCATTCTAGTAATAGGGTTATAATAGGAAATGTTATATTTATAGGTGAGTAGGGCAAAAACATTAGTTGAGTTACATCGACGAGGACTAAATTTTGTATTTAATGATATTTCTGACAATAAATCCGGTGAGTCAATTATGGAATGTATAATTTTAAAGAGGTACACCAAATCAAAGTAAATGCGACGTGATTCCAATGATTGAACGTTAAATATGTTTAATCTGTCATGATAACTGAGATCCGACCTGCCTGGGTGATAACGATAATTTAATAATCTGAGGCATTTCTTCTGGATTTTTTCAATCGAATTAATGTGTACTTGGTAATTCGGGGACCATATTGGGCTACCATATTCCAAAACACTTCTAACCAAGGCAAAGAAAAGATATAAAAGACTTTGAGGTTTTTTGAACCCTTTAGTGGATCTCAATAAGAAACCAAGAAGTTGATTTCCCTTGGATGTAATATGATGGTAGTGAGCTCTAAATGAAAGTTTTTCATCAAATAGAATACCGAGGTCTTTAACAAGATGAGACCTATTTATTAAGTAGCCGTCTATAAAATAATTATTGGTGATCTTGTGTAATTTATTGGTGAAAGAAATTATGAAACACTTATTTATGTTTAAGTACATTTGTTTTTATACTATTATAATTTGTTGAGATCTTCGACACAGTAACATATTCTATAAAAAAAATCAGCCCGCTACGACTTCTGGATGCAAAAATACCATATAAATAGGACAGACAGACAGAGAATGTAGACTTAGTTATAGGGTTCATTACGGTACGGAACCATTAAATACGAATAACACGTGTCTATGAATATTTATATTAATAAAAAATAAACAGGCCTCACAGCTCTGCTGGTAGCTCTGCCTTTTGTACAGTAGGTCATGGGTTCGATTCCCACTCACACAAACAATTTGTGTGACGAACATAGATGCTTGTTCTGTTTGAGTGTTAATATTCATTATATGTACGTCACTATTCACATTAAAAAAAACCTATAACGAAGAAGGCACAGCTACTACCGCAATGGGGACAGTCGACCGAGCAATCAGACGTCGAATACCAAGGAAATGTTCCCGAACAAAGCTCCTTAGGGCACCAGAGAAGACTGACAAAAATATGACAAATTAAAGCGACCCCACATAAATCATGAGGAACACGTATGCAGTAGTGTCAAATTACCCCATCCCCCAAGGTATACAGTTTATCAGAGGAATTCGGGGTTCGGCCAGGCATGAGCCCGAACGGCCAGTCCCGGGGGATGGACTGCTTCGAAACAACTCCAGTCCAAACTTGTTACTGAATTCGGAAATATAATCGATCCAGTCACTATTGAATTTCACAAACTCTTGGCGTGGTAACTATTGAATTTCGGAAAGTTTTGGCGCCAGAACAAGGAGTTATAGTGTAGTTATGAAATTGATTTTGAGTTGTTCTTTTTAAACGACTTTAAATAAAGGAGAGGCTGAATTCAGCTGTATGGTTTATTTGATATGGGATTACTTTGACAATTGTGGAACCTGTATTTCTGTTAGCATCGTAAAACCATTAATTAACACCATAGCACCAGAACTAGCTATCATATTTAACGAATGTGTTGATTTGGGGGGTATTTCCTGATTTAATCAAATATAGCAAAATAACCCCTCTGTTCAAATCTGGTAGTACATCTGACCCCCGTAACTTTAGACCGATATCAGTACTGCCAACGTTGCGTTGGGAAAAAGCAAAACAAGCGAAAGGCTATAAAAAAGGTGTTAATAATATTAAAATAATAAATACATAAATATTCATGGACATATTTCACACAGCGCCATGCCAAAAAAATCTATACCAGTGTACTAGCTCTTTTTCCACAGGCCTAATCTCGATAAGCGAGAGTGATACAGCTAATCAGTTATAACTCATATTAAACGACTTATCTAAAAAGGTAATCAAAAACAAAATGAAAATTTTCGCCATTTTCGGAGACAACAATATCTGAACCGTCTAATAATAAATTAAAGTTGGAGCCTCGTGGGTCTTTTTATTTTTATGAAACATCCATTATGAACGAGGGGAATTCTGAAAGTTATAATTTCTAACAACTTACTTCATCTCTGTTGTTTTCACGGTAAAATTGCGAAATAGAAACTCAGATTTTTAGTCTTTTTCCAAATCGGTGACGGAATGTGCAAGCCACTCGAAGACCTTCGACATTACCTGCAGACAATTAAAACAGAGAACGTCATTTCAACGTGCCGTCTGAAGCAGGAAAGCGCTTATTTCAAATTCCACAGATAAACTAATGACCATATTATCGCGATCCAGAGGATTAATCAGTTTATTTACCTAATCAGATTTTAAACAGAAGCGATAGTGAAGCTTGGCTTGCTCTTTAAAGATCACTAGCGGATACACGGCGTGTACTACGCTAAAAAATTAAATAATTTTTTTTTTGTAATTTAAAACCATCTTCGCATAATTGCCTTTCTAATGAAACCGGTTTGGAGCACATCGGTTGGATGGTTTCAAAGTCTATAACGGACATAGGTAGATTTTTTTTTTGTGATTTTTATATAAGGGTTTGTTATTAGCAAGTTGCTCAATTCCATATTGATGTAAGTTGATTAATGCCACAAAATATCCTACAATGGCTTTTAGACGTTTATAAATCGGTTAAGTACATAAATCCAACAGGATACTATATGTTGATGATGTTATAATACACATATTATATGAAGCCGTATATGTATAATATGTATACACTTTAATATTATAAAGGCAAAAGTTTGTATTTATGTGTGTATGCGTGTGGGTGTATGTTTGTTACTTTTTCCGCTCATACGGCTTAACTGATTTAAAAGAAAGTTAGTACCTGGATAGTTTATCCTTGATTAACACATGGGCTACTTCTGATCCCAAAATACCGTGAGAAATAAATAAAATAAGCGCAGTTAATAAACTTTTACAGCTTCATACCTTAGATGGTAGTAGCCCTGAGGCGAGAGGTTTGATTCCCGACCGGGGCACACGTTGTGTGATGAAGATCTCAGGTCTTGGATTTGTCTTCTATTTCTGTTTGTCCACGCCACAGGGCATGTTAATGCAGAGGTATTAGTGTGTACGTCTACGGAAGCCCCGGCTAAGTAAACACTAAACATTCACTTCGTATATCTATGATACGCGTGACGTGTGATCCGGGGCGCACGTCTCAAATTTAATTTAAATTCCCGCCAAATCTAGTTCTCGGTAGATTACGATATGATATCAGGTGACCCTTGTCATGCCTCGCGTGCCACGTGCCACAGTGTAAGCGTATCGTGATCAGGTTCACGATTTGAAGAGACTTGTTTATGTTGGTTCCTAACAGTCTTAATAAAAGGTTTACATACTCCCCCTTTTCTCTAGCTTTCAAACTCAAGGTATATAACTATTATCTCTGCAAACGTCATGTCACCTGAAAGGCCGGCAGCGCATCGGCACTGCCCTTGGTATTGCAGGTGTCCATGGGCGGCGGTGACCACTTTCCATCAGGTGGCCCGCAAGCTCGTCTGCACCATATTATTGTACATTAAAAAAAGAACTAGAAGGAAACGAGCTACCCCCATAATACTGACTTTCTACATTTCCTTGTACAATCATTTATAGTTATAAAAGAAATACCCGTAATATGTGTATGCAATCTTGTTTTCCTCCGAAGGAACTTCGCACAAGTTCTACTGCTACTTCTAGTTGCTCTTATCACACCACCCAGGGGGTACGTGTAGGGGCCGCATAGAGTACTTACCTAAGGATGCAATCGATTGAACTTCATGTACCATGATAATTATTAGGTATTAATATTATTAATACTAAGCTAAGCTTGTGCAATGAGATCTACATACATATAATACATATTAACACTCAAAAACAGAGCAAACATTTACGTTTATCACACAAAATTTGCCCCAGCCGGGAATCGAACCCGCTTCCTACTAAATCTACTAGCTTAGCCACAGAGCCGTCAACTTGAAGGTTTGTACCGTTTGTTCTGTACACTGTGGCATAAAGAGGATGTTGACTTTCTCAAATGCGACGTGTTCGTGACGTCACGGCCGAGCGGCGCGGCGTGATCACGAGTTGAATCGCTCGGGATCTGCAGACGCTGTTTGATACACGACGCTCGAAGACTATTTCCTCAGTGTCATCTTTGATGCTATTACATTTCTTGTTGGAAAACTAAGGAGATGATTTGCGACTCGACACTGGCACAACGTGGATAAAAACAAAAAACAACGTTAACACACTCCACTCTCCACTCCACTCCACTCTAGACGCAGGACCATATTCGCGAATATGTAGTACTGTCTCCGAGGGGTTTCTTGTCTGTTTCTTCCCCTCGGGTTGGTCGGTTAGGGTTGGAACAGACGTAAACTTAACAAATAAGATAAGCTTAAACATGAAAACTGACTGTAATTTGACATATCTGTGTGCATGTAATGTGCCTGGGAGTTCCTGTGACACGTTATATGCTCACGAATATGTGTACATGCATGTGTAAAATTTGACGTGTCCAAATGATACTTGAGATCTAAAGGAATAAATGAATTTGACTTTGACACTCATACCTCTGCACTAGGATTCCCTGTGTCGCAGACGGCATATTGACACCCGTACAGACAAAAAACAAATATGTTCGTTACACAAATGCTTGTCCTGAGTGGGTAATGAACCCGCAACCTGCAGCGTGGAAGGCAGAGTTACCAACTAAACAGTCAGGTCATTCAAGATAGCTTTACGAAATTGTGATAATGGTTAAACATTTAACCCTTAAAAACTGAAAATAACTAAAGAAATTGAAATCCACAACATTAATGAATTAATAAATTAAGCCTCGTCGAGACATTTTTACATTTATTATGTTAGGGCACAATGGTTGCGGCAGAAAAAAGATATTTTAGTGAAAAAAAAAAATATTTTCCACACTTTCCGGGAGATGTCATTAATCTGAACCTTTTCGGTCAGCTTTTAAACGTTTGCCATAAAACTGTTATCGAGGCATTCCGATCACGTTATGATATATTTATACCATTTGTTATGAGAACGTGTCATACATTTCTAAGTATAGGTACAAGTTTGCTGTTAGTGCTCGAAATATTTTACCTTTAAGACATCTTAAGACAAATGTCTACAAGTCATTCCATTTCAATTTTGACCCCGACCCTTGCGTCTTTAGGAATATTACCCTGATGTTCGTAGGCTTATAACAGTTGGTGGTAGTAATAGTCGTGGTTTGATTCCTACTCAGGACAAGCATTTGTTTGCCGAACATAAATGTGTTTCTGTATTTGGGTGTTAATAAATATTATATGTATGTATTTACAAAAAATAACCATTTATGTATTATTTTTTTATTTATTTATTTAGTTCCCATAGTACAAGCTACGCTTAGTTTGGGGTTAGGTGACGCTGTGTGAAATGCCCATGAATATTTATTTATTATTATAAATTTCACCGCCACCCACACCTTAAGTATGATTGTCCCTCGAAGGTTATAAACCTCCAGCGAGCTACTACTAATTAGCAGAAATAATTACACTCGCATTCCGTAGAACTTTGCACGGATCCCGGTACCCGTTAAACAAAAAGTACAATTTGTTTGAAAGTTAGTTAAAAAGGCATTACTGCGGAAAAAGACAAAAACCGATTGTGTAAGCTCCGATAGGCAAAGTTAAAACTAACACGAGAGAGTACACCAAGCGCTCATATTATTCAAACAAAACTGAACTTCGAAGACCGGAGTTTTAAAGAAACATGCTTTACGGGATGTTTCTGGGAATCCATAATAATATTATATATAAATATTTGCATCCTGAGAGGTAGGATAGCTTGCGATAACAAAGCCAGTGAGAATATGATATTAACGATTTCTTATGAAGCCACTTATACGTTTACACACACTCATACCCCTGCAGGATTACCTATGTTGCACGTGGCATGGACAAACACCCAAGACCCTAGATCAAACGAACAGACACAAAGTCTGTCCTGGAAATCAAGTCGCTTCGAAACGCTACAACCTACTAAGCTACGGAGCCGGCAAATATTTCAAAGTGGCGTTATCAAACCTCGCTGTGGCTTACTAAACTATAATAATAATGTTTATAGACGTAAAAATAAACGTACCTACAGTTTAATACACTAGCTCTACACAGAATAATACACCATACAGAAATAATTGTTGTTGCTAGACCTAAGTTCAATAAAATTTCTTTATTGACAAATTTTTTAAGCAAATGAACAGTCGACCCAAGTAATCTGATTTCCATGGCAAAAGCAATTTCACTAAAGCCCATTAATAGACTGTTTTCCTTATTGCTTTGACTGCTGACATACTTTCACAAACAATTTATTTAATACAAAAACATACATTCATAGATTAACTGATTTTCTGCCAAAGAGTTAAACAGAACCAACTGTGATCAATATGATACGATGGGAAAAAACTGACATAACTTCTGTTTTTGCATGTCTTTTCTTTCTTTCTTCTTTCATACCAAATGTGATCCAAATTTGCTCCGCTTTTTATGCGTTAAGGTGTAACAAACATACATACAAACCAGTTTTCGCACTTATAATATTATTATGATCCTAGCTGCGCCCCGCGGTGTTACCCGTGGTTGGACTTCCTACGGGAACCGTACATTTTTCCGGGATAAAAGTAGCCTATGTGCTATTCCAGACTATAATCTATCTCTGTGCCAAATTTCATCCAAGTCCGTTCAGCCGTTCTGGCGTGATTGAGTAACAAACATCCATCCGTACTTACAAACTTTCGCGTTTATAATATTAGTAGGATACCACTTCTATCATCAACTTTTCTGACCCTCATAACTATACAATATTATAATTGAGAATTCTCATAGCCGCCATTATTTTACTACGAATCCGCTAACATTTTCTAAAATAAATCATTCTCCAATAATCTGACAGCAAGGATAAATTGAGTCCGCCTACAAAATAATATATATGGTAACTGCAAACTGGGAATTAGGTCTCGCGTAAGTATTTGATGTTAAAAATATGTTATGTCATAAATAAACGGGTTTATTATTAGTAAAAGATGAACATACTGTATAAAAACTTAGCCACATGTAGCGCGCGGAAGCTTGCCCTCTGGACTTTCAAGATGAAACTGCATGCGATAAAATTTCTATAGAAAAATTTTAATGGCGTAAAACTCGCTCGGTTGTTGTGATTACGTTTATAATAAGACAGCAAATCGTTGTATATCTCATTAATCATTGATCGAATATCTCGATTATATTGTAAAGATTTCATGATCATTACTTAATAATAGGGATAACGGTGTGTTCAGGTAACAAATTACAGAGTGGTCGAGTATGGAACATTGGTTACTCGAATGGATATCGAACATTCCCAACGCATTGGGCCAGCGTGTGCAAGGGCTAATTGAACTAATTAGCAAGGCGAGCTAAATGTGATTTTGGGCCACTGACTTAATAATGTGTTGGACCATTACATCCGATGAGTCTAACTCATTACGGTAATTGTGGAAAAACGGAACGTACCAAATCGTTCTTCAAAAGTTAATTATTTAATTCGATTCTCGTTCCGCAAACAAGATCGAAATAAAGGTGTATGTCCTACATTAATTTGAATACTTCCTGGCATATTTAAAAAAAAAAAACAGAAACATAATCATTTAAAAAGGCAGGGTATGCGTTTTACTCACGAAGTGTAACTCACATGCCATAATGTTTTGGATGGGGTTTTAAATACCCCAAAAATACAAAGAAATAAAAAGAACAAAATTAATACTTTATAACGGTTATTCGTAGCAAATATGCTGTAATAAGTAATAATGAATGGGTTTTAGAAAAATATTTATTTACTAATTATGATAGACTTTTATTGAAAAGAAAAATAAAACTTCAGTACTTTTACTTAGTCTTTTCGAGAAGCACAGTATTTTCAAAAGACTACTTGATTTTTAATTTTAACCTACAGAAAATTTATAATAAAAACAAAAAATATTATTGAGCATAAAATTTTTGTTACCGAAATCTTGACAGGCGCTATACAAGGTGCGTGATACCCAAGCGCACTTTGTTCACGTATCACGCACTCTCAGCCAAACGCCGGACTAAATGAATAGCGCTGATCCAAACAGCAATGAACTCAGCAGGAAAGGAACTCGCGCATTTCTATAGATTAAGAAATATTAAGTTTCTAACCGCTGGTGTGGGTCATACCCTACCTCGTGCACTGATGTTTATAAATACATCTGGTGTAACTGACATCAACGTTCCCAGAAGACCCAAACTAAACAACAATCTATCGCAGCGAAAATTAACGCCAGCAACAGACCTTGGAAACCATCTGCTACGCAAGTATAATAATATATAACCATACTTTTATTTTCGAAATCGATTTTGTCTATAAATTGTAACTTCTAATTCTAAGGTAACGCCTCTAATATTCCCACTGCAGGAACACCGGCCTATTCTCTATAACTGAGAGTGAATGTGCATTTATCTACCACGGGAGCCCAATCTGAATTAGTAGATGTCACATATCTTCAAATTTTGAGTTCTAACACAATGTCGACTTTCTCACGACGTTTTCCTTCACAGTTTCGAGAACGTGGTATTGCGCACATAATTTTTTCAAGCGAGAAACTCATGGAACCAGCTACCTCCAGATTGAAAGTCAAGGCTTGTGCTCCTGGGCCACCATTCCCTCTACGTTCAATCGGTACATTTCTTGCTGACTCAACTTAAACTTGACCAACAATAGTTCAACCTACGCAAATATTTCAGACGCGATTTATCGTATTGCGTATAAGACTCGGTAGCCTTCGGAGTAACGCTGATCGAACCCTGATGGAGATTATCTCCCGCATCCACGAGATATGACGTTACTCAGCGGTAATGTAGCGTGAACTAACAAAGGAATAGTCTAGAATACCTATTAAGGTCAGTGGAGCCTAACTGAGGAGGTAATATTTTTCCCCAAACGTCATACCTTCATACGGGAATTAATATCCTGGAAAATGTAATGAAGTAAGACATTTGTAAACAGGACCTCGACAGGAAATGTTTTGGTGTCGTGCCAGGAGTGTTGTAATTTTCCGGCTATAAGGATTATTTATATATATTTATGTCGGCTGGCATGAGTCAATTTGAAAAGATCCCATTTCAAATTGAAGTATGACGCTATTTTTACTGGAATTACAATATATATATTTTATATATTTTACTGGAATTATGCTACCGTGTTTGCTGTTTCAAAAGAAGCTTAAAATTTTACTGACTAAAAAATGTTATTATTCTTTAAATGAATTTATGACAGACAAAAACTTGTTAAATTGATAGTACCTATCTTAATTTTAATTCATATGACCTACGATTATTTTTTTGACTTAATTTAAAATAATTAATTTTTAACTTGTTTTTTTTTTTTGTTTTAAATATTTTCAAATTTATAATATATTAAATAATAGTTTATAATGATTGTGACTCATATTATAATATTGCATGCCGAAAGGTAGAATACATTGATACTAATAATAATATTGACATCTTATATACCTACATGTATTTCAAGCAATAAAGTATACTTTGACTTTGACTTTGACTTTGATTCTATCTTAGCTGTTGAACGACTATCCGATATATCGCACAGCCTACCAATCGATTTATGTAAAAATAGCTTCTTCGCCTGTAATTCGATCTCAGTCTTCGTTTTCCATTTATGAAATGTCGATGCCTCCGGTTTGATTATGAACTTCGCCCGTTCACAAAAAGTGCCTGAACTAATGAAGCCTTCTGCAGCGCAACATTTCGGGTCTACGTTCCTGAACATGACTCCTGGAAGCTTGCAACTAGAAGGTATATTGTAGAATTATATTATTGTTTTATTCTGTGTCTTTTATGCTATGCACGCTTCTTGCTTTTACCCTGCAAATATATATATTAATTTAAAAGAGTGACGTTTCCAATTATTTTCTTATGAATTCAATGGATTTTTTTTTCGGTAAAGCATGAACGAAAATCCCTTTGACTTTGTATGTACTTCGAGTTTGTATGTACTATAATGGGACTTTGCAAATTGAAGTTAAACGTTTACACACTCATACCTCTGCACTAGGATTCCCTGTGTCGCAGATGGCATGAACAAACACAGAAACACAAGACAAACACCCAAGACCCGAGAACAAACTTCATGCTCACCACACAAAGTGTGCCCCGGCCGGGAATCGAACCCGGAACCCCTCGCTTCGAAGGCAGGGCTACTACCAACTAAGCCATTGATAAGTATTTAGTCATTATTTTCTTATAACCTAATTATCAAACCGATTTTAATAAAACTTCTATGGGACCACTCTGACAGCATATCCTTTCAAATAAAAAAATAATCTTTTTCCAAATCGTTTGACAAATGACAGAGAAATGATTCAACAGACATAAAAAATATACAAATGAGTTGATAACCTCTTCTGTAAGTCAGTTGGACGACGAATATTCATAGATATTGCAAAAGAACCCAAGAGAGCAGATGCATAAGTGATTTCGGAACATAAATAACATGCTTTAAATTTAAAATTTCCTAGAGTCAAGTCGTTCGGCTTGGAATAGCTATTACAGTTAAAATTTACCAGTCCAAGAAAACCTAAACTTCATATAATTTTATTTCTTTCCAGAATCTGAAGAACTCGACGATCGATCAACTATCTACTTATTGCCTTGTAATGCTTTCATTTTAAGAAAATGTTAAAAACCCTTGACTAGATGTAATGGTAATGAGCTGATGATCTTTAACAGCCGAAACATAATTATATTCATAAATTTATAGCTAGTAAACATCTCGATGACGTCAGCTTACAAACGGAAAAAATTGTGTTTGCTACAAATTTTGTTTGCCAATTGTGAACTGATTTGGATTTATAATTGAATAGATTAACTTCATAGGTGATTACATAGATTAAACGGGAAAAAAACTCCACCACTAAGACAAACGCCCTTGCAGGGTGCATTTCATTAGTTTACAAGAAATGTCTAGTATATAACACTAATGTACAATAAATGATGCAATAAATAAATAGGGGATAGAATTATTGAAGTTAGTTTATTCGATTTTAAATCAGTTACTTGTAAATCTTCAATCTCTCAGATTAATAATACCATTATGTTGTACCGGTCTCAAATTGATTAGATCAGATAACATGAACGTGGGCAGCGACCAAATTAGATTTTACAAGTACAACCCTAATTTACACGCGTTAATTACAAAACCCGCAAAGGTCGTTTAAATACGGACAAACAAACCAAAACAGTTGTTTACACAAAAACATGGCTATCCGAAACCGTTCACCGAAGAGTTTGTTCGTGTTACAAAAGATTCAAGGAACATTCCATTTGGAATATTTCAATGCACTGCGTATTGAATGCTCGGTCGCGGGATGAATCTAAAGGCTGCTTTACGCTTGTATAGCTACTTGGTGCAAGTCAATTGACAGGTTCTTACTTGTTAAATAATTTTTATCATTTTTTATCATGCGTATTTACCATTTATTTCAGAGAGACTTCATTTTCTTATTATTCCATATAGCAATATTACACGTAAGTTTCGGATTTTTATATTAATTTGTCAACGGTAGTAATTGTCACCGTATGCAGCGGCGAAACTAGCCAATTCTTTAACTATCTACCTTACATTATATTGTATAATAATAGTGTCTTTAGGGCTACAAAGGGCAAATAGTAATAAAGAGATAATTCAAATGTTTAATAACTTATTAAAAACAATTTGATATAAAAAGGAAAAAGGCCAGCACCATTTCTTGATGCCTAAATATTAATGATAATTTTCCGCGCATTCAATTATTAATGATAAATTTGTTAACTTTTTCTTTCATAAAAACCATAACAAACACAAAATAAAAATAATTAGCAAAATTTGTCCAGCCGTAATGCGGTGATCAAGGGAAATAGGGATTCATATATACATTATATATATTATATTTTTCTCACTTGCTATTATAAGTTATTTTACTTGAAGTTTGCGGTCTCGCGATGTAGCAACTCGCCCGATGTAAAAGTTTATTGTCGTGGGAATTGGCATACACGTTCAATGATCGTTGCAAAAGTTTTCCTTGTCGTGCCTGAATGGGTGTAGAATAGTTTGTTGTGGATGAAATCACGCGGAATGTAATATTGACGGTACGTCGAGCGATTACATTCAGAACCAAGTGTGATGCTTCCGGGAAAGTGAGCGATATCAGGTGGTTGACAAAACATCTACAAATAAGTCTTTAGCAATTCGTATAGTATAGTATTTGCTGGGGTTCGCTCTGTTCTATATGTATATCGATCAAGCGTAAATGTTTTTCTTTATATTTGTAGTGACGGGACGAGCTCAAAGCCCACCTGATGTTAAATGGTTAGCTCCATAACAACTGCAATACGACTTAGGTCCTCCCTGACCGAAGTATGAGAAGTCCCAAGTCGCACCCCGTTGCGCCTCTCACCCGAGACTGAGATATTTACACAACAACACACACTTTGCACAAGTTTTACTGCTACTTTTTGCACCACCCAGTGAGTGCCCAGGATTCTGAGAATATTCACCTACGGACTCAAGCAACTGGACTCCCTCAGTTTTCATAATAACTATATAATACGAGTAGTAATAGTAGTTTACTCCTAATATTTTCCATCTGAAACTCAAGAAGGATTCGAACCTATAATATGATAGTAAGCTAATAAGACTTACTGAACCTTAGAATCTTCCCATGATTTAAGGAAATTCTAGAAAAGAAAAGGTCTTTTAAGTGGTTGCTAAGTTCGCAGTAATAATAAATATTTACAGTTTCAACAATACCGTGATGTTGTGTGCCTTGTACCAAAAAGGAGTTTGACTCAGCATGGCACAGGTTTCAACCTTAAACTGTTAATACGGTAAACGTGAAAAAATTATGAATATAAACTTTAAAAGACCAAAGTAAACGTGGAATATCGTAATAAAACTCGGACAATAACTTCAATTATCAAAAACCACCTCGCAAACCTTTAAAAGTAAACCCTTCGCCAAAAACAATAAGCTCGTTTATACGTACAATAGGAAAAAATCAGCCCCAAAAATTTCATTTCTAAGTCAAAGTCAAAGTCAAAGTCAAATTCATTTATTCCTTTAGATCTCAAGTATCATTTGAAGAAATTTAGAAATGATCTCAAGTATCATTTCTAAATCCCCCGTTCTATAAAGTAGTGACGTTATAATCCGGTCGGAACAGCCCCTCTCAGGAGTAGGGGTCTCGGGTGCCGGGGTGTAGTTGAACAGGACATCCGGACAAAGCTATCTTTATGGGTTTTTACATGAAGGAAAAAAAATAAAGGAAAATTTTAAATGCATTAATTACTATAAACATGGTATACGGTTAATGTAAATTAAAGTATAAAAGCATTTATTTATGACACGAAATCATACAAGAACACAAAAAATATCCAATACAACTTTATACTAAACAGGAAAGGAATTAACAAACGAAAATAACATCCAATTGTAAAGACATATAGCTAGGTTGCAACCCAGCGCTGGTCTTAGGCAACGGGGTGCGTCACGTGCGCATATGATTTCACCGGCACCCACACCCTTCCATCGACAATGCTAGTACACCACGGCTTGGCGGCGGATAACTAAATGTGGAAGCAGTACTTCTCCGGGCGAACTTTGCACAAGTTCAACTGCTACTATAATACAATATTTGTTGCTCCTTTAGCACCACCACACAGGTACGTGTAGGGATTCAAAGGGTGCTCATCTAGAGAGATGAGAAAATGAGCCCGGGGTAGGGCGGAGCGGTATACCTAGGATTTCCACCGTTGAAAAAAAAAGTTCTTTCACTAGACGAAGTCTGTGTCCAAGAAGCTATAATTAAAGTACCGAGTTCGTCCAGTAAGGAGACAGTAAGGAGGAGAAGTATATTTTTTAATCTGTGGTAAGCGTCTCTTATGAACCCAGTATTCAGATTAGTTGTTAACTATTGGTTAGAATATTTGGCTAAACATTTATCAGATTATCAAAATCTATTATCCTGATCCGACTTTTTTCGCGACCGCTCTATTTGGAAATAGGCTCAGACCTCATTGAGATTCAGGCCCAAGTTGGCAACTCGTAAAGATTTCCTAAAGTTAAATTAGGGCCACTTTTTACTGTCACCGGCAGATAAAGATCTGCCACCAATTTTGTTTTCCGATAACAATGATATCTAATGAATGTTTTTGCGTGAAATTTTGTAAAATCATATTTATTGTGCAGTATCCTTGTAACAGTTATCCTCCACTTGGGGCCGATGTAACCTGTATTTTCTTACAATTTTCTATGAGTAATATATTCAAGTTTTAGAGATAGTTATAGTCACTGCGATAAATATGACAGATCATTGAATCTCATTATTTTGAATCTTAGGATTGTATATGTTTCAGGTGTTACGTAACCACAAAATACTAACGTAAACAAGTGGAGATGTTCAGAAGGAAGTACTCAGAATTGTAATAGCGAGGAATGCGACTTTTCAAGTAAGTACAAAGTTGCTAAATTGCGATTGCAAACTCGAGTTGCAATCCTGAAGTTTGCACTGTACGTTGAATCATTTTGAGTACACAGCTGGTGCTTTGGAGGCAAAAAGGCACAGGTGTGATTTAGTCCCTATTATTTGGAACATTCCAGAATAAATCTTGTCGTTTCCATTCGTATATAAAGTTATTTATTGGATCAGTACAAAAGTTATTAATCTTTTGCGAGTCAAATTTCTGCGTCGATCAAAATTCGCTTTCACTTGACTTTAGAAAATAATTTGTCGAATATAACTTTAGCAAATGCAAATTCTAATTAAAGCTCTACGTTGAAACAATAGGGATTTAAAAAAGTAAGGGTCTGGGTGCCGGTGAAGTCACAGGCGTATGAGACGTTACATCCACGTGTCGGGTGACGGGCGCAACGTCGTCTCATACTTCGGTCGGGGAGGGTATTGTTGTTTTTATGGGAGAACCACTTCACATCAGGTGAGCCTTCAGCACGTCCAGTCACCTAGTAGTATAAATATATATATATATCTTATACATAACTGAACGGACTGTTTTCTTACATAAGAATATGTTTTGGCACTAACTCATTGTACGCGGTTCATGTTATATTTATATATGTTCTAGTCGTATTGAATTTGATAAGTTTTGGGAAGTTTAAATAAAAGTTGTATTTCACCTGAGCGAGTTCGACTGTAGGATGCAGGTATGAGGGCCTTGGAGTCGTGCCAAGGATGAGCCATTTGGAAATAGTTGAACTTCCGACTCAAAAGTTTGCGTTACGATGTCGCATTATTTAATCTGTGCTTCGAATTTACCTAGCACGTAAAATATTATTAGCTATTATTAATTTGTAGAATTGTATTGTAATATTATTATTAATCTATCCTTGCGTATTACCTTATTAATTACATAAGCCCTCTGGAGGTAAGGATTAATTAGTCTAATTAAACCTATTCAATAATAGTGAAGCGCTCGTGGTGTAGCTCGCTTAGCTGTTCTTTACAGATCACCTGAGGTAAGCAACTTTCGTTCCGGTCAGAAGTTGGATGGGTGACCATTTAGTGTCATTTGAACTGAGCTTTTGGCTCAGAGAAGAGCCACTTTCTCATACGATTGAAGAAGAATATTAATCCTGTTTAATAAGACTTTTCTTATGTAATAATGGGTAGATTAACTGACCAGACCACTAATATATTTTTCTTTACCTAGTCTGTGGTGATCTAGTTTCATCTCTGTTCTCATAAACCTTTTGTTATAATTTATTACGAATTTCGCTAATAAATGTTGCGTTTACGTTCACAATTCATCTCAATTAGCAAGCTACTTGGTAATAAATTATCAAGAGATTGCTCTTAATAAAAAGAGCCATTTTTCAGTCAATGAATTCTTGACTGATACAGTAACTAAATAGATTTGTGGGCCACGTGTACATAGTGATTTAAATTGAAAATGGTGTGTCCTACAATACCATTTTTCATCAAAAGAAAACTCCCAATGGACATTTTATAAGCTGTTATTGCGAAAGATAACCGTCAATCGACCAAATTTCGACCAAAGTTTTTGATTACTGCATTTTTTGTTTGGTTGTTCAACCCATAGATTTTTTGGTATTTTTTTTGTTCTATATTAGTGGGTACCTAATGTTATATAAATTTTACTCATTACTTACAATTCTGAAATCAAAATTCGAATGCCATGACATTCACCACCACGTGGTCGACCAAAGCCGGTGTCCCCGCAGTGGGAACATTAGAGGCTGATACGAGGGTGTTACAGCAGCAAAAGGCCTCGACTGAACATAATAATAATAATAATAATAATTTTATTTATTCAGACAACTAGATCCACACGTGTTAGAATAATACAGAACGCAGTACATTATGTCCCTAAGTGAGAATAGAATTCAACCTCTACATTTAAGAGTCAGCGTGGCAAGGTCAACTAACACTGGTTCTGCGTGTAGTTTATGTATGTAACTTTGTATAATATTGTCCCAACTCTACTTGTCATTCAACTTATTAAAGTTCACGATTCGGGTTTATATCACTAATTTGTTATAAAGTTTCAAAACATAATTTATTTATGGAGTTCAGAAATTATAGACTCATAAGTATTCAGAATGCTCCAATTAATTAGGCAACAAAGTCGAACTACGAGTATGTCAGTCAAAGTTAAAAATAAATAGTTTTATTCCGTTTTAGGGCCTAGAAATACTTTAATTGTTGAGAAATTGATATCTAACAAGTAATGGCTCCGTAGCTATGTAAGTAGTACATAAACAGATATTTGATGCTGTTCGTTAGTAAGCGCAAGACAAGTTAGCGGCAGCTAAAGGGTTGATGATTGCTTTAAAATATACCAAACTAGCGAACCGACCCGGCTTCGCACGGTTAGTAAAGTATCAGTGTGCTACCCGTGTGAAGCCGGGGTGCCTTGCTAGTGTATTATACATATAAACCTTCCTCTTGAATCACTCTATCTATTAAAAAAATCTATCTATTTATACTATGTAGTGATATATTTAGTAAGTCATAACTTATTCTGAATACAGATTGCCTAAATTTTAAAAAGAAAATAGCGTAATCCGTCGGGAATTCGCATTTTTAAGTGCTTTTTATTGTCCGTGGTTTGTAGAGAAAGAAAAATTGTAAATGTTGCCTAGTGAATTGAAATTTCTATCAAATTTTAAGTTCCTTTTTCGATGGGATTTTTGTTAATTTTGCACAGATATCGTTTGACAGTTGATTGACAGATTATGAGTCAATACAGGACAAGCAATAAAGTAGCTAGCAAGCAATAAATCTTTATTGCCGACCAAGGATTGCACAAAATACGTTGCAATTTCCTTCTACAACGAGGTGTCGAAAGTTTAACAAGAATTCGCAGAAAACTCTTCAAACTCGCAAGACGCTACGAAGATCATGATTGTAAATTGTTCCCAACTACTGGGGAATCCTGTCGATATTCATCCCTATTCCCATGAATGTAAGGTTCACAATGTAGAGTAGTTTTGAGTAGTGGTGCTACAAGGTTCCGTGGAGCGTGACGTAAAGCCAACCAGGGTAAGGATATAGCTTTATAATCTTGTATAGTGTGCTTGCGATACTCCAGCTCGGAGCTTTATTAAAACTATGTCTCTATCTAGTGAATACAAAAAGGAATTTAAGCAGGAATTTAACCAGTTATAAAAAATACAAAATGTTTATTTTATCGAACTTAATATACGGTTACAGTAAATGTGGAAACCTTTTAAGTATAAAATACTCGTCAATAACGTTTCGCTGTTTCATTAGGGGTCCTAATTCATAATTATAATCACAATAGCAGCAGAATAAACATTTCATACAACTTAATACAAACAGTTTGTATGTAAGTATTTAATTATAAGCAATATACACAATATTAAATACTGGTTTTATGAATAAGAATTAATTTATTTGCAACCAATACGGTATATAATAAAAATATCAGTATGTTGCAAATCGGACTCCAATTCCACACATACCGGCTGTGGCAACCAGCGCTTGTCTTCCTTTGGAGCCGGGAATTACTTATTGTATATATAAATATTTGTATTTGGTTGAACATATTGATAAATTTTACTAAAAAAAGGTATTTTATTGGTAAATTAAATATTACAGGTCTTCAAGTTATCGTATTATACTTATACATTATCCATCAAATTTTAATACAAAGATAATTATAATTTATTTCAATTAATATGTAAAAAAATAATTTGAAATTAATATAATGCATACATTTAAGGTAAGTGTAAAAAACACAAATAAAACTCGCGTCATTAAAATAGTAGGTACCTGTAACAAGCATTATGTATATATATGATGGTACATATATTGTAAATGGATAAATAGAAAGCAGAACGGGCAGACAGAAGATATAAACCTATTTTACTAAACGTGTACACGATATATGGACAAAAGAGACCCTTGACTACAAACTATGTATTCATTAGTGAAAATAGGTACACATCCTTTGTTAGTTAGCCGTAATATTTTGTACGAGGCCAGCTCTCGTGCCAACTTTAAGCACAACTTAATTTTAGGTCGTTTCAGATCGACCACCAATTAAAGCTGGACCCGTTTTTTTTCTCGTGTGGAATTGCACTCGCATACTGCCCTGCCACGGGGAGGCAGATTGGTTATGTGGGACTAGAACCACTAAAATCCCACGGTGACCTCTGCCGCTTGGTGGAATACGGGAATGTTTGCACATGCTTCCACAAACCCGCCGCGGCTGTCCGTTTCCGGACCCGTCTCTGTTGGCTTCGGGTGTCACTCCTCTGTTTGCGACACGCCAGGACACTTCAGGGGGAAAAGCTTGAAGTACATAATTAAATTTGTGACACTCATAAAATGATCGTCCGCGCCGCAATAATAGGATCTAGTCGCACATCACAACACACGACTCATAAACACACATCTCCAATAATAAAAAAAAACCTTTCTGTGACGTATCAGGCCGCTGTTAGGCAACAGCGGAGCAACATGCATCAGGTTCATTCTTCACGCAATAAATTATTTTCCTAGAGAAATGTTCTCTATTCGCTCTCTACTAGTTTAATACTCCGTGGTTACAGACAAATAGCGTCCAAATCGAGAACCTCTTTCTTTTGTGACATCGTCGGTCAAATAAATCGTTTTTTGATAAGATTATCAAGAATATTGGCGGGTAGAATCGTATCATATGGGATAATATAATTTCACCAGCAAAAAATCGAATCGCGCTCTTTGCTCAAGTCACCTACCACTCTAAATCATCTGCGACGTGGTAAATTGAATCCATATTCCTTCTTTTATGAAGGTTAAGGCTATGTCCCATTACTGCGCACGCAAAACATTAATACTGGAATTTGAAAAAAATTACGTAATCGCACACGAATAACGCATCCTCTAGACCCTTAGAGGGCATTTAAGCCGCCCCATCTAGAATACATTAAGTATACATCTAGTATACATTAAGTTTAGTAAATATTTACCTACTCATTCAATTATATTTTTAGATCATTTATGTACTTCTATCTATCTAAAGCAATGCCCAATATATGAAAATATGATATGCTCTCTGATATATGAAAATATGATAGCTGATTGGAATGTTTTCGTATTCACACCATTTCGAACTCCTCCATAACTAAATGGAATTTATTGAACGTTATGAACGAATTGGTTGATTAGCCACCAATTCGTTCATAACTACGATCCGAAATTTCCACACGTTGATATATATACACGTTGTGTGGTTTTTGGTCGACTAATTCCACATACCATAACCACAACCGATCACTATAAGTGGAATCAAATAAATTTGTTCTCTTCGCATCTTCATTGAATAAAAACGAACTAAAGCGAAGATTGACCTTCGGTTTACTTTGCATATATGTGCGTAAGGTTCCCGTGCGTAGCAACGAGTTCGAACCTTTATAATGATTGCTCACCATGAAAGTAGGCCTCAGTATCATTGCCTCATCCATCCTCGCACAATATTTCAAACATGCATGCGGTTCTCACTTAATACTTTCCCCGTATATAAATTAGTTTTATGCGGGGTTTATGCAAAAACACTGCAATAAAACGTTCTTCAGATGAAGACGGTACAGATACAGCTGGAATTGACTCGTATATCTGTGTCGAGGACTAATGGGAATGGTCTTAGCGTTTTATTTATTTAGTGATTTAGTCTTATTTATTATTTTGGAAGAATAGTCTATAGTAGAATAAGCTGCCATCGTAATTTGCTTAGCGGTTTGAGAAACTGTGAGTGATAATAATAAATGCTTTAACCATTATGTTCACTTGTATATTTGCGTTTTTCTTTTATGTGCAACGAAGATATTGTTTAATGTATATATATATACGGGCAGTACGATGTGGGGCGGATAGAAGGCATTAACCACTTAACATCCAGTGATGACAAGTGATTACTGCCGCAATAAGACTCTGGTCCACTAATACCCAATTAAATTAAATAATAAAAATAAAATAAATAAAAATAGATCCCATAGAAAATTCATTTCGAAATGTTACCCTAAAGGCGCAAAATAAGTGATTAAAGTTGCATTATTCGACTATTAAATCAGTCAATTATTTAAATTTGAATCTTTGAATTTTGTAATCATCGTTTTATTCGCACTTGTAGTTTTAGACACAATTTATTTTATGCTGATACCACAGATAATGTAAGTACACAGAGTAAATAGCCCTGTATCGAGAATAATCTGTGGTATTACTGTCAAAGAACGGGTCACAGTGAAATAAGTTATTTTGGGACCGGGTTTGCTATTAAACTGTCAGAAATTGTTTTCCAGAGCGTTTTGACAACGAACGTACATTGACCAAAACTCAGGGATGTATTCGCCTCTCATGGATCAGTCTCGGACCCCACTTGACCCTTCAAATCTTGACCCTAATAGGCGCACTCGCCCGCAGTTAATTGGACCTACTTGACCCGTCACAAAGTCACTTACGTATGTCATTAGTGTTACCTGTGCTATCAGAAAAAAATGGATTGAAATTGGAATTGCCACAAGTTATCAAATACTACACCATGCTTTAAGGCGCTATCAGCCGTCTCGCTTACGCTTACGCGGGCACATCGCGAGTGAGAGAATACAAAGTTCACATAAATTGCGCTTTTTTTCATATAAGAATAAGAAGAAGAATATTGAAATATCGTAAATAATAAACCTTGATCAACTATTTATCTGTGCTTTAAAATATTTTTTACGCTGGAATAAATTGAACTGGTTTTTTGAAAATTAAATGGTTATCAAATTATTTAATTAGATCTATAAGTTGATAGTAGTCATAGTTATATCGTGCCCGACGTAAAACTGAAGTTAAATCAAAAACTCATTATTCTACAGAAATAAAACAGAGGTTACTATGGGCAGAATTATCACTAATAGCCATAGCTTCCAGGTAACCTTTAATACTAAATTAACCTGAACCTTAATTGAACCCGTGCTTCGCTTGTTACCTTCAAAACTTGCAATGAAGTAGGTACCCCACGGCGCCTTAAACCCATACAACACGAGTATATCTGCATTAAGAGCGCGGTCTAAATAAGATATTCCATAATACTTGGAATATTAGAAAACCGTGAAACCATTACCGAACTCAAACACTTACCGATTCCACCTCAGCCATACCCGAAATAAAATATTTCCATTTACAGCCTCCATCGACGCCGGCTGAGGAGCGTGGAATACGTAATATCTTCAACAGGTGCAAAAAACATTTATTCGCAACAGAAATGTGGCCAAAACAGGAAGGCTGTAGAGTTTATACGAAAAATTTACTAACACATAACAATTTGCGTTGACATTTTAGAACACGGGCGGCATCAGAATTGGCTTGCGTGAATATATTATACTTGCTGAAAGGCGACAACAGTTCTGTCAGCGCCTCAGTTGTAGGTCATTCTATGTATTCTTCTTCTTCTTTCGTCCGAGTAAGTAGCCAACTCTGGTGTCGGAATTCTCAAGCCTCCATGTGGCTTAACTAGTAAATCGGACCGAAATCTTAAAGAACCTCCAAAGCACGGAAGTACTCGATTTAAATTCCACTAAATAGTCACCCATCCAACTTCGGACCGGGCCGAAAGTTGCTTAGATGATCTGTAAAGAACAGCTAAGCAAGCGCGCTTCAATCTTGTGTCTGTAACGTGTCATAATTATGATAAAAAAATCTTGTGAAAAAAGTTAATAAATACGAGACAGTTCTTTACAAGGCGACATTTTATAGAAACTAGAAACTATATTTGAATTTCGTTGACCTAAAGTACGTATGAACTACATAGTAACAACCCAATTACAATATAATTATCCTTCAGAGCGCAAATAGAAAAGCAAAATAACCGATCGCCGTCACAGAAAAGAATTTCATTTGTGAATTTCGATAAAACTGTTCCAATTTGCTAAAGTATGATTTTACAAACTAGAAGCGCAGTGAAACTGAACTGTGACATCCAATAATATAAAAATACTTCAACTAGTGTGAACTAAAAATAGATTATGATGGATTGAAAAGCCTTAACTCGTTCAACGATACAATAATTATCCTCAAAGAATATAAAATACTATAATATGTCACCTCGAGCGCCGGAAAACGCTACGGAAATATTTTTGTGGCGATGTTCCTCACAAGTCATTTTTATTCCAATCAACTGCCAAAAACATTGGGGTTCGCGCGCAAAAAATGCTGCCGCTAGCGTAGTGTTCGTCTTCCACAATCAGCACACTATTTATATAGCTGACTTAACCAAACAGTTTGTGAAGTCAAAGTTACAGTCAAAAATCTTGATTTCCGTTAAGTTCCTAAAAATTACTCCGAGTAATAGACGGCTCCGTGGCTTAGTTGGTGGCCCTGCCTTCGAAGCGAGGGGTCCCGGGTTCGATTCCCGGCCGGAGCACACTTTTTGTGGTGAGCATGAAGTTGGTTCGGGTCATGGATGTTTGTCTTGTGTTTCTTTGTCTATGCCATCTGCGACACAGGTAATTCTAGTGCAAAGGTGTGAGTGTGTAAAAGTTTTGTTTTTATCCTCTAAAACTAGAATTTTATGCTCATTTACGCCCAAAACTTTAAGCACATCAGGCAAAGTTTACCCTGACCGGGAATCAAACACAGGACCCCTCGCTTCAAAGGCAGGGTAATCGACTAAGCATGGAGCCGTCTAAATGAAAATGTATAACTTACAGCGATAAAAACAAACGTTCGCAATGAATAGGGTCGCATTCGCAGTGGCTTCACCCGGTCGCCGCAATACTCGAAACGGTATAAAAAGTGCACAGACTATTGTAAAAAATCTGTTTTCGTTCCTTACGTCTTTTGTTCCGGGAATAGGGATTTGATGCATATGGTCGCGGAGAAAAGTATTTAAAACTGAAATTAAACGTTTAAAATGTTGATTTTCAATGCATTTTGAAGTTTACGTTCATTTAAAACGACTTGCATGAATATTTTGTTGAATAGCTATATAAATTTGATATATCGAGGTTTTTTTTTGTAATGGAGGTGATGGGACGAGCTAAAGGCCCACCTGATGTTAAATGCAATATAAGTTAGGTCCTGTCCGAGCGAAATATGAGAAGACCCAAATCGCAGCCACTTGCACAAATCGCGTCACCCGAGACGGGAATATTACGTCTCATGCGCTTGTCATTTCACCGGCATCCGCACCCTTCCATCGGAACACAGTAATACGGTTAACAAGGGGTCTAATATATTGACCCTGTGTTTGTCTGTTTGTCTTTATTTATCGTCTTGTGGTAAATTTTTTTGACTCAATGTTGTTGTCCAAATGGCATGGTTTAATTTCAACGCTGTGTTTTTGTTATTATGGTTGATATATTGAAGTTGATTCAACCATGTTTGTTGGTGATAAGGGGAGCCAAAGGTATAACTTGTCAATTGAAGGGATCTTTATTATTGTTGCTGCTTAAACCTTAAGTCTTACAACTAAACTGGAACTTAATAAGTTTAAATGAATGAAGTGATGAAGAAAATAAAGTTTAAATCACGAAGAGGAGGGGCTTTAAAAGTTTGTAAAACTACTTATTCCGAGAGGTACCTGTTAATAGATAAGTTTTATCCCATCTTACTATTTTTATCTATGCACTCGGTTGGACCTGATCTGTTACCGTCCTTATATGCCTGTATGTATGTTTGTGTGTGTGTGTGTGTCAAACTTTGTACGCCACCGTCCCTCTGTATTTATTTACTTTGGCCTATGTGCTAAAATTCAATATGCGATGAATTGAACCATGAAATTGAAACATGTCCCAAGTGAAAGGAAAATTCAGAATAGCTCAAACTTTTATTTTAAGATTTCTGAGAACGAGACGACACAATAAAATTGCTTTAATATTGGTCTGCGATACAGCTAGAAATTTTAAACTCCTGCTTCTAGTCAGTCAGTCAACTCAGTCTTCCTGTGTCACAAGTGACATGGCCTGTTATTTACAATCGTTCACACTGGGATCAATTTCATTTATTATTATTTTATAAAGCCACATTATTTAAAATATTTTAAATCAATACTAATATAATAAAGCTGAAGAGTTTGTTTTTTTGTTTGAATGCGCTAATCTCTGGAACTACCAGTTGGATGTAAAAGAATATCTTTGTATACGATAGCCACGCCACATTCATGATTAAGGCTATAATAGTCTATCTGGAATAACGCTAAATTTATTTTAGTTATACGCGGATGATACCGCGGGGCACAACTATAAACTTACAGCCAAAGTCTATAATCAATTAACAGATGACTGGAGATAATAGATTGACAAACCAACATTGTTATATGTCAAAGAGTTTACCTGTCTCTGACAGCCGAACCGAATTCTCTGGTTCGACGTTGTTATGCATTTGGGTCTCGATTTGTTTGTTTCTTCGCCGCAAGGCAAAGCAGAGACACTCGGAAACTCCAATATTTGCAAGTTGTCATTATAACGGAATCTATGATGCCCTGTTATTACTGGAACACTCACAGCAAAACCCTCAAATCGGCTTATAGATTACTGCCGATAGATTACCATACTAACGATGTTATTTGTCAAAATAATTATTGATTTCTTATAAATATCGCGTATTATTGACTCGGTGTGAGTTCAATTCCTACCCAGGACAAGCATTTGTGTGACAAACACAAATGTTTGTTCTGTGTCTGGGTGTCAATATGTTTTGTTTGTACAATAATAAACAAGCTGTGCTGAGTTTAAGGCTAGATAGCGCAGTATGAAATGGCCACGAATATTTTGTTCTTCTTTGGTTTTTTTTTTTTAAATTGCCTAAATAAGCCTAAATTGTCTGTCTGTTGTACTAAAAGAGAGTTGCATTTCATGACTATATATAATAATTATGTCAGACAATCTAAAAAATACAATAGGCAGTACCCTCGGTAATGCGAGTCCAAATCCGTAATTAGCCAGATTATTAATCTTAGTAAAACACTTGCAGACAGAGTTAACTTCGCTAACTTACTGAAACATGAATAACTAATTCTCATTTCCGTATCTCAGCATAATCACCCTATGAAATTACGAGGGAATTACCAACAGGGAATTACCTCGTATTGCTCCAGAACTTCGCGTAGCTGATGTCTGTACGTACTCCAACTACTTCCTCATTCAATTCGCGGTCTACTCACGAAGTTTGAAATCATTTTATGCAATTCACTAGGTCACAGTTTTGTGCTGAAACTTTGTACTTTTATCTTTCATCTTGCATTATTTACTCGCTGGAAAGTTACCTATTTCAAAAATTGTTTCTCGATTGACATTATGTTTTTTTTTAATGTTAGTTACTCAATTTTTTTGCCAATTCTAAACCAACTTAACTCTAACTCTTATTCTCTTATTCTCTAACTTTATAGAGTAGGGTATGGGTTTAATCCCCCCCCCCCGTGTGCTACGTTCCCGTGTTCCCGCCACTAAGCGGCAGAGGAGGACACCGTGGAGTTTTAGTGGGTAGTCCCACATAACCGCTCTGTTTCCCCGTGGCAGGGCGGTATGCAAAGACATTTCTCCACGAAAAAAAAAAGGGTATGGGTTTAATTTAATAGAAGTGGACTGTGCCGGGGACACATGTTTGAGGAGGAAACAGTGGAGCATGTGATCGTACTGCACGGACACGAGCGAAGCAACACTCAAAACAGGCCTTTATAACCTGATAGTTTCTGGGTCTCCACAGCAGACTGCAGCAGTGCTGCCAATAACGCAAAGTCCTTCTCCGGTACTTTAAGAAGCTGGGCTGTGTTCAGCTATTGGGGGACAATGCACAATTCACCCCAATGCGGGACGTCAGTGCAGGCCTAGTCACCCCCATCAAGAGGGTGAACTTTCAAGATAGTCCTATAAATATTTCATGAATAAATTACACTCCTGAGGATGTAAAATAAGTGATTAAATATTGAAGTCGTTTCATTACATTTTTACATCAGTCAATAATTATATTTTTTTAAATCCTTACTTACGTAGTTTCTTATTAATAGTAACAGTTTGCCAACCAGCCTTGTTGGTAATATCGCTGGCAGGAGTCGTTCTCTGGCTATCGGATTTATTTCACTGGAGGAAAGTTATTTTTGCGACTCAGTATGAGATCCGAATCTTTACTGAGTCGCATTCATCCTGCTGCGTCCATCACTCGAGACGGGGATGATACGTCTCATGCGCATGTGATTTCACCAGCAGCCACACCCTTCCACCGAAACACAGTAATGCAACCACTACTGCTTGGCGGCAAATTCCATATGTGGTGGCAGTACCTCTCCGGACGAACTTGGCACAAGTTCTACTGCTACTTTTGGTTGCTCCTATATTAGTGGAGTCGTTCATGAAAAAACAATGGCGCGAATACTTACCATTTGCCACGTCTACATTCCCGTGAAAATGATACCAACACGGTGAACAATGCCCAGTTTGAGTTTATGATTTGAGAGCACGGGCAACTTTCACGGTAGTGTATCTGTCAAGTTCATCCAGCATTTCCGCCGTGATGGAGTACCTCAACTCAGCGTCATTAATGCGAATTTATCAGCTGGAGACTACTACATAAGCTGGGGTATAATCACTTCATAGTTTTCGCCTCCTAATGTCCTCTTGTGTTTCACAAAATGTTTGGAACTACCCGCACCATCCTCTTACTAATGTAACCGCACCGGCCTACTCCCGATAAGTGTGAATGAAATTTGGTCTGCCTTGCTTATTCATTCCGTGGAGGGTTGGGTATTTGGTTTTTTATTTATAAAAAAATGACTTTTTTAGTAATATTTAAGAACACAACGGAAATATCTAATCCACAATGGTAGATTTCACATGTCTTCGAATGTTCGATTATAAGATATGCCGGTTTCCTAACGATGTTTTCCTAAACGTTTAGAGTAAGCAATGTAGTGTACATGTACATACATAACTATTGCTATCAAAATCTACCCGAGTCACATGTTCCTCATTTATCTGGCTGACATGACATGACAACATGCTTGTGAAAAATTTCGTGACAAGGAACTTTTTTTTTTAATACGTATTGTTTTTTTATGGGCGAAGATAACCACTTAACAGGTGGGCCTTAAGCTAGTTCAGTCCCATTAGTGAAAAAAAAATCTTGCGGGGCTCGAACAATTGAAATAATACAAGATAATGTTATAAGAATAACACACCACAACTCATGCGAGGCTTAAGGCCGCGACCACACCGGCGCGCCCGCTGGCTGCCGCGATATTTTCTGAGTAACGACTGGTGATGGGACATATGTCTCTATCGGAATAATTTACCGTTTACTGAAATATTACTTTTCCGTATCCGTATCTGAAATATTATTATTCCATATTAATCTGTAATGTTCCCACTGGAGACCGGCCTATTCTTGATTGATCTAGCACAGGAGCTCATGATTAGTAAATGTCATGTCTTTATTTATCATTATCATCATTCATTTAGAGTAAGCGGTAGTACACTTATCAATTACTAAGCGAATAACTTTTGGTATAACTCTGGGTTGAAGTAGCGACTTTCAAATCTGTCACATATATACAATAATTTTGACAGATAAATATTTTTTAAACTCTGTACGTAAGTTTACAAAATACTTAGAATATTTTACAATTAAAACAGTCGCAAACGATTTATTGCTTAATATCTATCTCTAAGCCCACTTTTGTAATTGTATATTCAGGTACATGCAATAAATTTACACAAACCACATAAGCTTAGATAATGATCGAAAAATTCAGCAAATCGGAGTCAAACAACGTCACATCCCTACTGACCTCTGTGTAGACAAAAGCCGGTGATTTATTCGTCCAAGTATTTTAAAAGGGTTTTTTTATGTGTGGCGTGAAATTCAGAGTTCCGTGCCGAATGGCTACTTGTTCTGACTAGCGTTTCGGAAAACTGGTTTGAAGACAGATTGGAAATCCAGACTATAATATCTATCTATACATATAATAAAACTGTAATGGGTCCAATTCTGAACATGAAAGATATTTTGATTTTATTTTAATATGAAGGATGCTCTGTTATCTATACTGAAACCAAAAATATTATTTTATTATTTTTGTCTGTCTGTCTGTATCTGTGCCGCGCATCATGCCGAAATTACTGAATGAATCCAAATAAAACTTATGCTAAGTTCTAGATTTGAGTTCATACTACGAAGTAGCACACTGGATATTTTTTATCCCGAAACGGTTCCCTTGGGAGAGGGGATCAAAGTCATAATGTATTTTCAAGCGTCAGCCGATATCATTTAATGGTTAAAGGTTATGAAAAAATCTGACGGCTCACCTGATGTTAAGTGGTCACCACCACCTAACCTAAGTGGCATTACATTGCGCCCCTCACTGTGAAGCTTGGATATAACGCCTCGAGTGCCTATAATTTCACCGGTACTCGAACACAGCAACGCGAGTGCACCACTGCTTAGCGACGGATAGTACTACTGCAACCATGCCTAGTAGGTATGGTGTGGTGAAAGTACTACTCCGTACGAACTTCGCACAAGTTCTAATGCTACTTTGGGTAGCTATCTATCTGAAGGTATTAATCAGTTACAGACAAGCCTTCATGCCTGAATCAATTTGAACTGAAATTGGCAATAATTCCTTGTAACAGACATGCTCATGTAGCATGGAATGTATATGTGTGCTATGATCATACTATTTTTATTTTATCGCAACACTTTTCTCTTCGCATGTTCGAAATAAGCACTATATGTTCACTTGAAAAAAGCAAAGGCGACAGTCTTTGTCTTTGTGAATATTTTCATATCAATTAGTCTGAATTTATTTCAAGTTGTTCATTTATTGAAGAATTTCAAAAGTAATCCTTTCACAAAGCTACGAAGATTAATTATTATCAGAGTAGTCTTCATCTCAGCTATAAACCCGCGACCATAAAGGTTTCTGTGAGACTCGCTAGCGGATTGAACCTGTTACGAATTTCACCAATCCAACTTAAGTTACTACCCTCTAATTTACCAGAAATAACGGCAACTTAACGCGGTTGTATTTCACACACTTGACTGCTGGTATCAAACTTAAGCGAAACTTAGTTTTTGAACTGGTTTCGGGTAGTTGACTTAAGATAATCAAGTTAAACATGAAATTTTAATTAAAACAGCACGAAACTTTTGTAATATACCTTGTAACGTACCTTTGCTTGAGTTGTGTTACTTACGTGGTAAATTATGGTCCCATTTCAGGTAAATGATGTGCCTAATTATGACTTAAAAGATCTGTAATAGGAGTTTTCTTATCATCACCTCGTCTGTAGTAGAGAGATAATTGTTATATTATAATTAGCCTTAACGTAATAAAGTTTAAAACATGAAACGTCTTCCTATCTCCGAGTGACGAGAAGACGAGCGCAACACTCTACTAATGGGTTTTTCCGCACCTAAGCATGGGAGGGTTTCATTTATAGTGCTATCATAGAAAAGAGTTTATTGCTGTTGTTAAGCAATAAACTCGTAAAAAAAATCGTAGCTTAGTAGTGGTATGCCTTTCTTCGGCAGAAGAACAGCGTCCACTGATAAAATGCTGAGCCCATTTTCTGCTGCAGCAGACATCATTATATGCTGACATCATTATAGGCTTATATTCTTCTATTCTTCATGACTCTATTATGTCTTTTTCTTTATACACAATTTTAACAAATATTGTTGTATGTATGTTAAGTGTGCTACTTAAGTAAATAAATAAATGTTGTTTGCCTTGGAAGCGAAGGTCCGGAATTCTTGTTTGGGGCAAATATTGCATAGTGAGCATGAAGTTTATTCATATTCATATAGGTATATATACTTTTTGACAATTAAACAGTGTTTATTTAGTGTGGCAATCTAGGTACATAAGTTGCCTGTTAATTTAATATCTATAACTATACGGGCATAATTATTCGGAATAATAAAATATTGTTCTCATTTATTTTTCCATTGTTTTACCTTATAAGTTGATGATACTCAAGTAACTAGTTCAACAATATTTAGTTAACGTTAAGAATATCGTTTTCTAAATAGATTATTTTCTTACCTCGCTTAGTACCTTTTTTGCCTTACAAGAGGCAAATTAAACATAGATATCGAATCAGATTCCTAAGATAAAATTCAATTTTGTTTATCTGGAATACTGAATACATAAAATAACGTGACCGCGGTAAATCGAAAAAATGAAAAGTGTCAATGACCTGTAAGGTTATTTGGAACGAAGGAAAAATCTGGAAGTGAATTATATGAAAAAGATTAAAATTCAGGGCGATTGATGAATGCTTACTTATACGCCCCTACATTAAGCTCCGTGGCTTAGTTGGTAGTAGCCCGAAGCGAGACGTCCCGGGTTCGATAGGCACACTTTGTGTGGTGAGCATGAAGTTTGTTCTCGGATCTTGGGTGTTTGTCTTGTGTTTCTGTGTCACATGCCACAACATGGACAACATGCCATCTGCGACAAAGGGAATCTTAATGCAGAGGTATGAGTGTGTAAACGTTATTATTGTGATTAGGATTCCCTGTGTCGCAGGTGGCGTAGGCACAACACAACATGGGAACAAACAATGCTCAAATCTGGGAGCCCTCGTTCTCTTTGGAACCGCCAAACGATTGTCAAAAAGTTTTCTTTTTCATAGGTATTGAATAATTTACATGTATAATTTAATTTGATATCAAAACGGCATCTTGTCTACGAACTTGTGTGCGTGTCAGAATTTGTCGTTGGAACACAAAAGCCATAATAAAATGCTGTGAGAACATCGGCAGCCTAACATTGATATATTTATTTCAATTCATTTCAAGTCCCTTACATACTTTTAGCTCTTAGTGTAAGACGATATCTCCGTTCGCTTGAGAAGCTCTCAACAAACCACAGCCGCGACCGCCTTCCGCTTTTATCCTATCGTAAAACCACAAATGTTTCCTAATAAATACGAACTACAAAGCTTTAATCACGAATTTACACAATGAAAAGGGAAAATAGATAACGAATTTTATCAAAAGATTTTTATGAAGATCACTGACTTCAACTGTTTTACCTCTAAAGAAATTCTTAATATTTCAAATACTAATTTAAAAAAATATTATAATCTTAGCAGCTACATAAATCGACAAATAGAAAGTAAAAAAAGAACTTATAATACAATTTTTTTTTTATTGTAGGATAGAGTGCCAAGATCACTGGCGGCAAGAACAGGTTGAACGGTCAAATGTAATCTTTGGGCAAGGAACAAAATACATCTTATATTTATAATACATTTTGTAGTCGATCCCCACGGTCCCATAGGCTCAAAACCAAGCGGCGTAAATGTAATCATCTGAAAGTACTTCACATTTTCGTCGCTATCAGCAGCCTACGCCGCAGCTACAGCCTTGGTTCAGGTCCCGCAGAGGTGAGAGGGGGCCATCGTGTTGACACAACTACCAGTCCACGCGACCACCCGTCCGCGCTCCCCCTGGGGGTCCTCGGACCAAGGTCATACCATGCGGCCTCTTGCCGTCGTCTCGTGCCCAACCGGGTTCAAGTACGTCCCATTCAGGGAACCAAAGAGTTATTGGTCAAAGTCAAAAATCTTTATTTCGTTTAAATGTTTAAAAATGTATGTGTTCTTTGAAAAGCTCACTTTTTATAAATAAATATGTACCTCTCGCAGTTAATATTTATTTAAAAAGTGAGCTTCTTATTTAGACTTTGGCGCTTATTCAAACTTTATTCGACCATGAAGAAAAACAAATTCAAAGTCAAATTGAAAAACCCTTCTTTCCGTCGAATAGTACTTAAAAATCACATGAATAGTCAAAAACCAGCAAGAAACCTCAAATGGAGGCATTTCTTTTATTTCGCAACTATGATCAACAACATTGAGAACAAAAATAATAATGATGATTTTATCGTTAACTTATATTTGTGGGAAAACAATCGTAGCGATGGGCTTTGCTCGCATACCCATATTACTAATTCCACATAGACTGACAAGTCCAATATCTTGGCCCTTTGTGGTGCCGACAGATGATATGTTATCAAACCCAATCACTGTCAAAAATAAAACAATTTTTCTCAAAACCTTCTTAAAAAAAATCCTGAAAAGTTTTCGTGCTGTGGGGTAATGGCTCCCTGCTTTGAATGCTTTGAATAAACTTTACATCTCCGACAGACATGTAGCACGCATGATAATAAACTCTTATGAATACATGAAAAGGTGCATAGCGGACACACGAGCGATATGCGTGAGCAAATCCGCACGTCATACAAACTTGATACTAAGCCTTTGCGCTGAAGAATACTTATAACACCAAAATACAACCAAGCCACATCAATACTATTGATAAACGGGGACCTTTGTACTTCAACTAATCATGAAACAGGTTGCTCCTTTAAAATAATGAAACAAGTGACCTGGTACAGAACAAAGGCTTGAATTCCAACGGTTTGAGTTAAATCAACTAGAGATTAATGGAAGGGATAAATTGATTTAAGTCGGTTGTATGCTAAAGGCAGCTGCTCACGGGCCGCTCACCTCGGTAGATCAACGATGAATACGGAACCACAGAAATAGGTACAAAAGTCTGACAAGGTGCGAAACTGGCGTACGCACGCCAAAGAAGCACGTTTTTGGATCAACTTGGCTTGAACGACTTGATCTGAGATCGTCGTCGACTGGTCTTCTTTAGGTACTTATTCCGTAGAATTGTGGTTCATTTTTCTATATTTTGAGAGTGTGTTCGACACGCCGCCTCTGGGTCCTGTCTGGAAACTAACGCGGTAAAATAAATTATCTCTCTTTCATTTATTGCCGCGTGCTGACGTAGAATGAGTCTTTGTACTGATAATAGACTGTGCACCGATTTTCCAGAAAAAACACGTGGACTTGAAGACCTCCTACTTTTTTAAATCGGTTTATAAGTGTCAAACAGCTTACGCAGCGGCTTAGCAGTCGCAGCTGTGGGTGTATGGGAGCCTTTAATCGGTTGCTCCTTAGGGGATAGAATGATCTACTGATATCTGTATTTAGTAAATTGGAATTGATTGGTCTGAATTAAATTTGATCACAAACCCTCGGGATAACGATTAAGATAGCAAAGGTATACGCATTAGTGGAAATTCTAATCCATGCTCATTCAGAACGGGTCTTTTGAAAGGGCGGTCACCTGCAGGGTCCACAAGACCTGCTTCAATACTCAGACAGATTACTGAGAGAAATATCTAAAATCTTTGACCTGTCTTTTTATGGCTGTCTGAATTTAATGTGCCTAAGCAGCTCCTTGTCACGTTATATGCTCACGAAAATGATTACTTGTGCGTGTACATTTTGACGTTTCCAAACAATACTGAGATCTAAAGGAATGAATAATTTTGAGTTTTTTTTTGTGTGACGTTACGGGACAAGCTAAAAGGCAACGACAAAGTGCATGTTGCAAAAACCTCCGCTCAATTTTCCAAATATTGTTCACGCCAACCTGTCAGGATGACAGTTGGTGTTGGTGTTGACAGCTGACAACAAAAAATCGGTCGAGCCGTTCTCAAGTGACCTCTCTTCACACGAGTACATGCGACAATTGATTTATATTTATTTAGATTAAGTACATGTGAGTCGTTTCCGAGATACCTGCAATAAATATACAAGAATTGCTCGTTTAAATATATAAGATACACAAAGGCTAGCTGGAAGAAAATGCTAAATAATGTTATTATGACGGCTCCGTGGCCTAGTTGATAGTAGCCCTGGTCTTGGGTGTTTATCTTGTATTCGTATGTTTGTCCATGCCATCTGCGACACAGGGAATCCTAGTGCAGAGGTATGAGTGTGTAATCGTTTACCTACGTACATGTTTTCCGCCTGTATAAAAAGTTACATCTACTTATCTAGGCGTCATGCATTACGGTAATAGAAATAACAGAAATTGTGGTCATCTCACTGGCGAGATTTTATCTTTAATCATTCTGCCCGCTGCAGCTGCGGAATGGGCGAACCAAAATGGCGTAGTGTAATAATAACAGTTTGTAGTCTACTTCAGTTTCCACAAATGGTCGCAATTAATACCGGCTTCAAGCGGCCGCTAAGAAAATATTAACTTTGAGCACAAGTTATTATTTGCGGAAGTATGGTCGCTAAAGCTTCCCCACTATTTACAACAGAAAGGACACTTACAATTTACGCTGGATTTATTAATTTATAGTAACTAAAGTAATATATTGAATGTTAATCATGTCTATTATTTATACTATTTTCCCTCTTTTTATATGTGTTTCTCGGAATAAGATAGGTATATATTAATCATAATATTATTTTTAATTTATTCAGTCTTTAACTTTTTCGTATCAGACCATATTGGATGCTAGCTGTGACCCGCGGTTTCACTCGCATATAAATTAAAGAAATTTAGAGTAAGGCTACATAGCATAGCCTTCCTCATGATCGTGACTTTGAAATACAATAATATCTTTTCAAATCCTACTGGTAGTCCCAGAGACTAGCGCGTTCAAACAAACAAGCTGTTCAGGCTCATTATATTATAATATAGTATATTATATTAGTATAAAAAATTATACATATTACCGGCAGAGAGATTGATTAATATCTGCCGTCACTTCAGATTAACTAACATAACATGAAAAATATTGGTGTTACGAAAGCTCGGCGTGTGTGTAGGACCGCTTGTTCAAAAGTGTAACTACTGCTTGCCCCTCTACCCCCTGGATTCATCCAAGCCGGGGCTTCATTTAGCTTGATTGTCAGTTGTTTTTCTTGGCTCACTTCTGTAAATAGAAGTTCGCAGCTGACGAGCGGTTCAGGAGTTATTGAAAGCTTACAGCGGGAACAACATTTATGTACAGCGATAGTTTTGTGAAAGCAAACTTACTGGTTTCAAATAGCTCTAATTAGTCATTTCAATTATTTATAAACGAAATTAATCTAAAACTGTATGCGATCTGGGCTATAGGGTACAGCTTAAGATTTTCAAACCAAGATGTTCAAGATGTTAAATTAAGAATTTCATTTATATTATTATTCGTGTTACCGAGATATTTACCATGATTTGTGAGTTTGGTTGACTCCCGATATTTCGACGCAGTTTCATGCGTCATGATCCCGGGAAAACTGAAGTCTTTGCGAGGTGGGGTGTGCAAATCATTGGCAGGCATATTGGTTTGGAGTCAAACAAACTCACAAATCATGGTAAATATTTCGGTAACACGAATAATAATGTTCATAACAATGATAGTTTTAAAAGTTCATTACCACTCTATCACTCCGGCCACTCCGGCTGAGACAACAAAAATCCACACAAAAAGACCAAGTGAAAACCGAGGTTTTTACGAAGACTGTTTTTTTTTTATGGCAGTTAAAATTATCGTTCACAGAATGTATAACTACCAATTTAATGTCTAATCCAAATATATGTATATTGATGTACATAGGTAATATAATCCATCCAGTGGAATTACGCCTTCAAAATCACTGTGCCAATGATTACACAGGCGACGTTCGTCTCGGGGGAAATTACATTATCCTACAACTCATAAGAATTCAACGAGGTTTAATTGCAACGGATTTCAGACGGTGTTAAGTCGTGTCGCTTGTAAAATACTAAGGACGACACGACTACGACGCAAACTAAGTAGAGTACCTTCTGAAAATGAGCTAGGTACTTAGATTTTATTCCGTATTCCCATTTCTGGGCTACCGGCCTAGTCATTCGTCAAAAAGGCAGATCAAGGCCCATTAACTGTCCTAGTGAGAGTTAATGGGCCTTGATCTACCTTTTTAAGTGGTTACCACCGCCCAAATGATACAGCACACAACTCCAGAACAGAGTATAAGTATATCGGCGCTCATAGGACATGGTGGCAATATCCGATAGAAAAATTTACATTAAATTTTTCCTAACTTTCGACTTTTCCCATGAATATTCCAAAGAAATTATTTTATACAAACCTTGTCCCGGCTATTTTGAATACAACGAAATACAAATCAGTCCAGCCGTTTTCTAGTTTTAGCAAGACTAACGAATAGCAATTGATTTTTTTATAAATTGATTATTTGTAACCGGGTGAAACTGGCTTTCAGCCAGGTACGAGTAGGTGGTGTGGCAACGCTTGTAATTGACAATATTGACATTCCACGAGACATCCAACACGAAGCAGCTGCTGGAGACCTATCGGCTCTGATTGTCAGTTAATTACAGCCTGTAATGGTTAGTTCATGATATTCAGGTATCTGATATGTATAATTAGATAATGGATTTCTGCAATCCCTTGCAATTGCTATACTATTATCCGTCTGAATCGCTAATCTTATCATCAATGATCTTATAAGCAGAACACTAGGCGTCTCTGTAGATAAATTTTTGGTACTTACTCTGTCTAGGTAGTATTTAAGGGATTTCGCGGGTTTGAGTCTCAATGGGTATAATGTTCATTATACCCATTGAAACTCAAACCCATAAAGCATAAAGCTTGGTTTTTTGTATTGTGCATGTCATCTGCGACGCACTGATATAATTTTCAATTACAAGTATTTTTCATCTTCCGTGGGAGTGGCCACCTCTGTTGAAATTGAAATTGAATGAAACAAATGTCTTTGTGTTTTAAGTTTTTAGGCAGGAACCTCACATAGCTTTCACGATGTCTCCTGGACCACAACAAGGCTAGCACTTTATCACACTTATATTATAATGGCGAAAGTTTATAATATAAGTGTGGTGTATGGATGTGTGTGTGAATGTTTATACTTCACGCTCAAACGGCTTAACGGATCTGAATGAAATTTGGTACCAAGATAACTTATATCCTGGATTAACACATAGGCTACTTTTAATTGAAAACCACGGGTAACACCGCAGGGAGCTAGTTCAATAATAGTTAACCAAGGTTGTGCGTGTACGCTCACGCACGCATGTATGAGACTCAACCACAGGACCGAATTCAAACCTTTTCCAGCAAAACGGAGTATGAGTGTGGTATTTCAAGGAAACAAATATTTCTATATTTCGTCTAAAACTCCAGTTCGGTGCGGTTTCAATCAACAATCTGACTTCTCCGTACAGTAAGATATTTGGGAATCCCTCACACAGCAGAATAAAAACCCGCTCACGGAGCTTAACAATTCAAAACGGAAATCTGCATCAAAGGGAACAGACAGTCAACACCTTTTACCCACCAACATCTAATCTCCGAATACACCGTTCAATTTCCGGTCTTATCTGCATGTAACACGACCTAATTCAGCTTAGGCAAACACTAAATCACCGCGACTTTAACGCTTATGTGAAAAGCGACACATGTTTCCGAACCTCCAGCCAATTTCAACTGTATTACGTGACGATAGAGTAGTATCTTCGTTTTTGGAATTGAATATACACCTTCCATCGGTGTCTGCCACGGAGATTGACACAGCTAGTGAATTGATTGATTGATCATCCCCCGCGGAAAATACTCTCATTTCCATTTCGTTTGAGAATCCATTTCGATTTTCTAAATCACGAGAAAATTTAAGACTTACTGTAGAATCAAAATACGATTGGTTTTTTTCAATGAAATTTGCTAAGCTTTAATCATCAAAATGTCTTTAATCGTCTTCGAAGAACCTGAAACTGAGATATCGAGAAGATGGCTCCAATGGTCGGTGACCTTGGAACGTGACAAAAGTGACAGACAACTTGATGGTAAGTGATCGCCCATGTCACAAACTAAATAAATTGTCTTGTTGCTTATCTACAAGTGATGCTAAAGAAGCAACAAAGAAGTAGCAGTGAACATGCAAAGTTCGCCCGGAGAAGTACTGCCTCCACAGCTAGTAATCTGCCGCCAAACACACTCGCATTGCTGTGTCCCGGCGGAACGGTGTAGGTGCAGGTAAAATCACAGGCGCATGAGATAAAAATCCCTGCCTCGGGACAGGCACGGTGCGACTTCGGCCTTTTCTTACTTCGCTTATTACTACTTAACATCGACCCCTTAGCTCGTCCAGCAACTTCTGTTAATTAAAAACATTATTAAGTAAATGTTATAGTAATAAACGTTGTTCAAACAGATCACATTCCTCAATAAACCGAGCCAGTACGAAACTCTGCCAATCAAATCACCAACAAGTCCCGACATGTCTTAGAACGTCTTTGAACGGCTCGCGTGGAGCAAACACGACACAAACTATAAGCAATTTCAGCTTCGACACAACTAATCAGAATCGACGGGCCCACATAAACGGAACTCGAGTTGTGTCCATCTGTAGCAACTTATGCGATTAGGCTGAAATTGCCGGCAACTGAGATGCAATTCCCGTGGACCGCGGCAGCCACTGTGACGTAAATTAGATCTCGGATTGGGAACACCTCGGAACTATCTCCGAGACTGCCTTTGCATCTGACTGCTGGAATCTCTTTAGGTGGCACTGCTCAAACCGCATTTGGGAGTTGGCTTTGAGTTACCAAGTTACATGCATTTAGGCATTATCAGTAACAGTGGTTTGGTGCAAAGCTTTGGTCGCTATAGCTTTTGCATTTGAACCTACCTTGCACTAGTGCAATTCTCGATTCACCTGTACGTTTTTTGTGTTTATATTTTCCACTAGCTGTGGAAATATAAACACAAAAAACGCAAATAAATGTTTTCCCTCACATTGTAATTTTTTTTTCGGAAATAAATGTGTATTAAGTTACTCCTTATAAAATCACCAATCTGCCAGTGAAAGTCCTTTGAAAGTTCAAGTTATTTGGACCTAATACTGATGTTGTAATGTCTGTAATTTCGAAACTACAAAATACCATACAATATAAAATACTACCTTGAAATATTTACGGGACAATTTTTAACGTATCTCCTTTCTAACACAATGAAAATATTGAAATCGGTTTATTCAATTTTAGAAAATGTGTTACTCTGTTGTTGAAAGTTCGACCGGAGAAGTACTGCTTCCACAATATGCTGCACACAGTGCCCGTCCCGTCACTTTTGTTACAAAATTATGTGTGTTGAAATACGAGTATACAAATATGTTATGTTGTTACAGTAAATATGTGTTGTTACTGTAACAACACATTTTTAATTTCCTTTGCAACAAACGTATAGGCACTTTATCACATGTAACGTGTTAGATAAGCTATCAGGAACGTAACAATGGTCAAAAGGGCTTTAATTGTCCTGGCCGAAGGTTTAATGGAAGAAAGAGTTAACTGAGAGTTATTCGTGGCAAAGAAATGGCAGCGACGTGCTCACTATTTATCTCACAGCGGGTAGCTCAGCCGACCCCTTTTGCCAAAAAAAGCGTGATTCCTTTTAAGGCCTTACTAAATCTTTATTGTTGTATGCTATAGAAGTAACGGAACTACCTGGAGATAAAGTTAATATGTAATATGTAATATTCTGTGGTGGCCTGTGGGTTCGCAATGAGTCTACGCCTTGTGTGTACAATACAAACAACCAACGCCTTCAGAATACTGTTGGGGTTGCCGCGACACTGCAGCGCGTCACACATGTTCACACATGTGCAGACATGTTCACACACGCACGCGTCGACAGTTTCCACGCTATTAGACGGGAAAGAGTGGCGTCGCTGTTTTAGAGAGCGCTCGGTACTTCCAACAGTATCCTGAACATGATTGCAGACCGGAACTATTTTCCCGTAGAGCGGCATTGGAAATCGAAGTTAATATAATATTTATAATATATTGGGTGTGTGAATATGACTCCGCCCTTTCTCAACAGATGTCGTTTTTAGTATTGTTTACGTGTACTAATAAATGACCATACTTGTATTCGATAGTACTGAATGTCAGCTATCTAACGCATTTTATGATATTTGGTTGAAGTGTAAGCAACAATTGTTTTCACCTTTTCGAAAATGTCGGTTTTTATTCCAAATAAACGTCATTTGCGGGAAGTGTTATTACATTATTTTATTGCGAAGAAAACTGCAGCGGAAACTTATCGTTTGCTTGTGGAGATTTATGGTGAGCATGCTCCGTCTAATACAACTTGCAAGGAATGGTTTCGACGATTTCAAAATAACGATTTTAGTACTGAGGATAAAGAACATGGAAAACCACCAATAAAATTTGAAGATGCTGAATTGGAAGCATTATTGGCGGAAGATTCTTGCCAAACTCAATCAGAATTAGCTGCAGCATTAAATGTTGATCGTTCAACTGTTGCAAAGCGTTTACAAATGATGGGAATGATTCAAAAAGCCGGTGACTGGGTTCCACATGATTTAAAAGAAAGAGACATGGAACGTCGGAAAACCATTTGTGAAATGCTGCTTCAAAGACAGCAAAGAAAAGGATTTTTGCATCGGATAGTCACAGGAGACGAAAAATGGATACACTACGAAAATCCTAAACGCAAAAAAGCTTGGGTGAAACCAGGCGAACCAGGCCCATCACAGCCAAAAATAAATATTCACTGTGCCAAGGTCATGCTCTGTATTTGGTGGGATCAGAAAGGTATTGTATATTATGAGTTGCTCAAACCCTCTGAAACTATTAATGGAGAAGTTTACCGACGACAACTAATGCGTTTGAAGCGAGCCATAGAAGAAAAACGACCAGAATGGGTGAATAGACATAACAAATTAGTTCTTCAGCATGACAATGCCAAACCGCATACCGCAGAAGTCGTAAAAAGATATTTAGAGGGACAGGACTGGGAAGTGTTACCCCACCCGCCATATTCACCAGACATAGCTCCTTCGGATTACCACCTATTCCGGACGATGCAGACAGACCTTACTGGAGAAAAGTTTACTTCATGTGAAAGTATCAAAATTTGGATTGACAACTGGATAAGCTCAAAAGACCAGGACTTCTTCCAGCAAGGAATACGAAAACTACCTGAACGATGGGCGAAGGTTGTAGCTGCAGATGAAGCATACTTTCAATAATTTTTTTTTTAATTTTGTAAGCGAACAAATGTGTTTTATTTTGACAAAAAGGGGCGGAGTCATATTCACACACCTATTAATATATACATTAATTTTAATATCATACCTTAGTGTTTTTTTTTAAAGTTTAATTATGGTATAATATGCAATTTTTAACATGGACATAAGTAATAATTGGTCTGAAATAAATTAATATTTTTTTTAAGTTTTAGGAAAAAAGAATTATATGTTATTATAAATTATTCCTTGTATCGCTTTGGAGTAAAATATTATATATGACTTAAATAAACGATAGCTGTTTAATTTTTCTCTATATTAATAGTAGCACTCGATGGAACTACATTGAAGTAGGATCTCATCAAATAATTCTAACTAAAACAACAGTTTTGAAAGTAACAAATCTATTAAGCAGCGAATTCAGCCTTATTTATAAATTTCATTAGCTAGACACGTTTTATTCAACAGAATGCTAAGGTAGGGTAGGGTTGTCAGGTATTATGAAATACAATAAACTTTATTAATTATGGATGGAAGATATTCTCATTTTAAATTGATCAATGGTAAAAAAGGTTTTAGCAAGATTAGAATATTAATTTTAACCATAAATACACAAACAATTCAAGGTTTTTGTTAAGTTTTTTTTATTGTGTTTATGTGTATAGTAGTTGCAAATAAATTCTAAACCATAAATATACCGACAAACAAATGCTTACTCCAACACTCACACTCACTCACACTCACTCACTCACACTCATCTAGGCTTTCATTTGTACCAGGTGGCATGTACTCGCAGATGCATGACACAAACATCCAATACCTGATATCAAAGTTTTATGCTATAATTCAAACCATACAGTTCTAGTAGATTTGTCTGCCATCTTAGTAAGCTGATGTCACGAAACGGTTAATTTAGATTATAAGTATGTAAATGTTATGTTTTATTTTAATTGTGGCAACCCTATTATGCAAGCGTGGCCAGAGGAAATACGCAATATCCTCGGGTGTGGAGTCGCCTTAAGAACCCTGAATATTAAATGCAGAGGCTGACAATTATCACACCTGTGCAGAGGAGGCGCCCAATTAGTTATCTACAGTGTAGTGTATTCTGAGAAATTTGTATTTCTACATTATATATTCCTGCAATTTCAATATTAATAAACTACAATCGTATTCTCATATAACTGTATCATGGGAGTACCCAGCTTCTGGCCTAGGGGCAGACAAATCAGATTTTTTAGGTCGGTACGTCCGCGGCTTTTTTGTCATACACACTACAATATATTAAGTAAATTTGACTATGCATGCATTTTTATTTTATTTGAATCGCTTCTTAATTTAAATTTCCAGGGGGGGTAGCTGCTCCCCCCTGCGCCCCCCTGGGTACGCCCATGAACGGTATATAAAACAAATATGTGCAGATATATGCAGATCATCGGAGCTAAGCAACTTTCCACTGGGTCCATATTTGGATGGGCGACCGTTCTGTAGTATTTGACTCAGCTTCGATACTTCAGAGAGTTAGACGTAGCTCCCGGCTTTCTCAATTAAAGCATGATTAATCAGAACGCGGTAGGTATTTCGTGCGCGCCAGGATTTGAACGAATGCTTTTGGAATGAACGTCAAGGTACGTACATACGTACATACGTACATCCACGCTCATATATTACCTGTATTCACCTGTTTACTGTTATTGCGAAAATTTCATTAAAAACATAGCAAAGGCTATATTTTTTCAAAGAACACAAACTCAAAGCCATTACACAATTCAAGATAAAATGAATGGAATGGAATATTGAACCACAGAACTCAGCACCGTAGAATGTTCCAGATGCAATTTCTGATGCAAAATGTAAATTATTTGTTGCAGTTTGTTTAAAACTGTTTGAGTTCGAGTTCTCTTGATACAAAAAAACATAAAGATTTTATTACGTTTCAATACAACAATTTTTTTTTCTTTCCTATGATTAAGTGGCCAACTCTAGTGTCGGAGTTTTCAAGCCACCCGACGGCCTCCGATATGGCTTAACGACTAGTATAGCCTGGAACGAAATCTTAACGTGCCCTCCGAAACATGAAAACGCTCAGTTCGAATGCCACTAAATGGTCACCCATTCAACTTCTGACCGGGCAGAAAGTTGTTTAACTTAGATAAATAAATAATAGACAGCTCCGTGGCTTAGTTTACAGTAGCCCTGCTTTCGAAGCGAGGGGTGCCGGGTTCGACTCCCGGGCGGAGAACACTTTGTGTGGTGAGCATGAAGTTTGTTCTCGGGTCTTGTGTTTCTGTATTTGTCCATGCCATCTGCGACACAGGGAATCCTAGTGCAAGAGGTACGAGTGTGTTAACGTATATTTATTATTTGATCTGTAAAGAACAGCTAAGCGAGCTACACCACGACCTACAAATACAAATGGTGGCCCAGGGGCACAGACACGGACTTTCAATCTGAAGGTTACTGGTTCAAAACCCACACGTGCACCAATGAGTTTTTCACTTGAAAAATTTATGTGCGCAATACCACGTTCTGGAAACGATGAAAGAACAGAAGAACAGAGAAAACATATAACGGCATATCTGAGACTCCGAAAATTCGAAGACATGTGACATATCTACTAATCCGGATTGGACTTCCGTGGTAGATCAAAGCCCATTCACTCTCAATTATCGAGAGTAGGCCGGTGTCCATGCAGTGGGAACAATAACAATAATAAAAGGCTGGTACGGCAAATTGCACATTCGCTAAGCTGTTAGATCTACTGCCAACACATTCTGTCTCTCTATAATTCCATGGTTCTGTGTTTTAATGAATGGTCGATAAGAATCTCGAACTTTGTGACTAACGACGACTAAAGAACTGCTTCTAAAGATTGAATAATTAGTTCAGGAAAAAATACGTGTCTTTAAAGCTAGTGGATTTCAGTTGGAGTTCCGTTAAAAGCAAAATGTGAGTTATACATTCACAACAAAGGTTGGATGATGGAGCTTAGGTGAACAAAAGGTTTTCCAATGAAACTGTAAAATTGGTTTTCTAGATAGTTCCTATTTTGTAGCACCCAACAATAGAAGCAATTTTAATATAAATATTTTAATCTACCGCCAAGCCGTGGTGCGTTACGGCAGTGTTCCTGTGGAAGGGTGTGGGTGCCGGTGAAATCACATGCGCATTAGACGTATCATCCCCGTCTCGGGTGATGGACACAGCAGGACGAATGCGACTCACTTTAATATCCAAATCTTATACTGAGTCACATTACTGTTGTCATGGGTGGGGGTCGCCACTTACCACGAGATGGGCCCTCAACTTGTTCCGTCGCATAAAAACATATAAAAAAAACTTAATTTTTATAGTGGTTAGAATTATCAAGAGCGTGGTGGCCCAGGGGCATAGACGCCGACTTTCAATCTGAAGGTTGCTGGTTCAAACCCACACGTGCACCAATGAGTTTTTTCACTTGAAAAAAATTATGTGCGCAATACCACGTTCTCAAAACGGTGACGGAAAACATCGTGAGGAAACCGGCTTGTCTGAGAACCAAAAATTCGACGAGATGTGACATCTACCAATCCGGATTGGCCTCCCGTGGTAGATCAGAGCCCATTCACTCTCAATTATCGAGAGTAGGCCGGTGTCCCTGCAGTGGGAACATTAGAGGCTGGTTACGGTAGAATTATCATTCGCAAAAATGCAAAAACCAACAACCAAGTATTAAAATTTTCAGAACAATGCAACCTCTAGATTAGAGGGGGAAACGAAAGAAGTGGCGGTAATGAAATGTTTTTATTATGTATGCAATGTAACGTACGAATGTATGGCACAATGCGCGAGCTTTATATTTGGTATATGAGCCAAACATTCGTGTGAAATTCCTTGTGAGAATAACGCGAGTAAGGTTTTGCTAAATTGAAGCCATTGTGTAGAAATACCCTTCATGTGACAGGAAACATATATACATAAGTAATTTTACTCATCGCTGTGTTAAAAACAAGATAGAGCACACTCCAATGTTACGATAACAAGTACTGGATTAGGTAAATGTATACACAGCTGCAGCAGCTGTTTTAATCCGAACTGCAAAGGAGTGGAATTCGCTGCCTGCGTGTCTTTTTCCCGAGCAGTACAATTTGGGTATGTTCAAGAGTAGAATGAATAGGTATTATCTAGGCCAGCGTGTTACATCTCCGACCGCATCATCACTTACCATCAGGTGAGATAGCGGTCAAACGATGGCCTATAATGAATAAAAAAAAAAAGAAGCTATATTTCCGTGGGTGTGATTTATGAATGTGAACTTGCGGATGAAGATAAGACAGAGAGGTACGTAGATAATACTTTATTGTGATAAGAATGTGTACGAGATGATAAGTTTACCAAAACAATACAAAGAGCGATCTTATCGCTAGCAAGCTATTTCTTCTAGACAAACAAATGGGCCAATAAAATTGAAATTATACGGGGTATTTGAGTGCACCTATCGATATTATATATAAACTGTAATCATAAAATAACTAAGCATGCATTTATACAAGGTTTTCCCTACTACTAGTACAGATAATCCTATATTAATTATATTAATATTTAAATATGTTAATATTATAAATGCGAAAGTGAGTTTATTTGTTTTAAAAGCATAACTTTTAAATCATTAAACCGATTTAAAAAATTATTTCACATTATCACCGAGTAACATGGGCTATATTTAATCCCCGTATTCCCACGGGAAAGGAAACTACGCGGGTGAAACCGCGGGGCGCAGCTCGTATAATATATTGTAAATAAAATTAATATGATAATAAATATTTATGATAATAATATACATGCTGTGCCGACCCCACTTAGTGTAGGATAAGGAACATGATGAATAAATATTAATGATAATATTATATAGAAATTAGCTGCACTAGTTACGTCACCTGACTTATGACGTCATTGTATTTCAAACATTAAGTAGCCTCACAGCTTAGTTGGTAGTAGCTCGACTTTTACGCTGTAGTCATGGATTCGATTCCCACCTAGAACAAGCATTTGTGTTTATCTGGGTGTTAATGTATTATACGTATGTATCTATTTACAATAAATTGAATATACGTATTTTATCCGTAACTAGCGACTCGCCCCGGCTTCGTTATTAAGCATCAGTGTCGTATCAGAAACTACCCGTGCGAAGCCGGGGTGACTTGCTAGTGTATTATACATATAAACCTTCCTCTTGAATCACTCTATCTATTAAAAAAAACCGCATCAAAATCCGTTGCGATGTTTTAAAGATTTAAGCGTACATAGGGATATAGGGACAGAGAAAGCGACTTTGTTTTATACTATGTAGTAATATGGTTCCCATAGTACAATCTATACTTAGTCTATACCTCGAAGACGCTATGTAATAATAATAAATCACTTTATTGTAGTAACAACGTAGTAACAGCAACATATTTTTTGACTTATAAAAATAATTATAATGCTCTATAAATAGCGGTCTAACCCCTAAGGGGATTTCTTCCAGAAAACCAACCACCTACTAAACTTGTAGTAATAACTATTAGGGAGACATGCATTATTCTGAAGTTATACTACAGGTAGGCATCCAGCCCGTGCCGCTGGCCGGTGCTGGACCGCTTGGATATCTGCTGGCCCCGAACTAGTATCTAGTTCTCTCCAAGAAGTTCTCGCCCTCCAAAGGTTGTCTGGAAGAGATCGCTATGAGCGATAAGACCGCCCATTGTAACCTCCATTTTGTTTTTAGTTTTTTTATAATCTGTATTTACAATATATTGTTTATTTTTGCTTTGAGGTGTACAATAAAGTGTATCTATCTATCTATCTAGTATCATAGCTATGAATATTCGTTTAAGTTATAAGAGCATGTAAAAAATCAAGTAGATCCGTCACCGTCCGTCATTTACCGTCAGTTTACCTATTAAGGCATTCCGGTTATGCCGCACACAAAGCGTCGTGAGCTCTTGACGTTTCGCGTAAAAATGACATTATCTTCGAGTTGACGAGGTGGCATTTGAAACTCTTATTTTAATTTTCCTTTGTGGCAAACATTTCGTCGCACAATGGAAATTTTAACTCCCGTTTTGGCTCAATTTTTTCCGTGAAAGCGTGACAGCGTTGTTTAATAATCGTTTTTGAGCGATATTTATTTACTAACTACTGCGCGCCTCGCTTGAAAAGTAAATGATTGGAAAAAACTGACAGAAGTTACTAGATAAATACTAAAGTAATATTTATTTACAAACTAGCCGTTAGCCGCGTTTTAATAGTAAACATAACGATGGGAAAAAACTGACAGAAATTATGTTTATTTTAAAGTTGCTTAAAATACTTAATTTAATTTTTCGGGATAAAAAGTAGCCTATGTGTTAATCGAGGGTATGAGGCATGCCTACCTTCTAAGATTGTCTCCATTGCGTATATCCTAAATATTATATTGTAATACGTAAGCGATGTTTCCACTCGCAATACTTGAAAAGAAGATTCCCGATAAATTTATGTCTTAATAGATACCTTTTGTTTTATATTTTTCAACAATTAATAATAGTTAGCTACTGTAATATACAACTAACTAGCAATTTCAATATTTAAGATCAAATCTTATGACGTCGAGTTTTCATCTCAAAAGCTAGACTCAGAAAATAGTTACAAAACTTATAATAAAGGTATTTAACCTCTCAATAATAAGTGGAGAAAGTTTAAAACTTAAACCAAGATAACCAGTTCAATCCGGCGGGAACTTGCTCCTCACTAGAGTTCCCTGTAGTCTGACGAGTTCCATTGTGTCCGGCTCTGCACTTAATGGCGCATAATCATAATAATTTCACTAATGAATATAATGAGAAGTGCGCGTAGGATAATATATTAATTTCATTAAAATTTATATTTAATTATCGGTATTGTCCTGACAACAAAATAATCGGCCAAATCGTTCTCGAGTCAAGACTATCTGACCAAACACACGTTGATTATTACAATCAGCTATCAAACGATGATTACGCACTTAATAGCAAAAATACCATTTAAGTAAACGCTTTCAGATATTCCCAAACAGTTCATATTTCCCGGCTCCAAAACTTCCCTAAAAACTTTCACGTAATATAATGAATATTAAAAAAAAACATGTTTTTAATGTGCTGCAAAACCATTTAATTTTTATTTATTACTAGCTTTTATACTAGCTATTTTTTGGCGCGAAACCCTGTATTACTTAGGATTGTTTTTTTTTCTAAAATAAAAGTAGCATATGTTACTACTTATAATATCACCTACCTGCCAGTAAAAGTCCCGTCAATATCGGTCCAGCCGTTTCGGAGATTAGCCGGATAAAACAGATAGAAAGACTTATTTTGCGTTATTGATATCGTGCTTTCAAACGCATTTAGCGAAAAGCTGTTGTTTTGACATTGCAAGCAGATATTTTGACTTGAACAGGTCTGGGTTTTTTAGTATTCATTATGTTATACCCAGCTTACCTTCAATAACCAAACATTAGCCCCAAGGCAGCTTATCCAAAGTAGTAAATCTTTGTTGCTATTAGTTGATTGACACAGAATAACCGAATAATTATTAGGTATTAATGTTTATACTAATTATTGGGTTATTAGGCGTATAATCGCAGTCGATCATGTTTACTTCGTCTCCCGAACCGGAGGTGAAAAGTGTTGCCATGAGCCATTATGTTTATTAGCGCTCCGCTGTTTATGAGAGTTTTATATGAGATCGTCATAAAATTGCATTCCAAGTTGACAATCTTTTAAATGTTGATTTCTAGCAATTATATTCTATTGGAATAAAGATAGCTCGTATCTAGAAGTTGGAGGTTGCCACTTAAAAGGGTACCACTTAGTCTCATAATAAAAAATTTAAGAACGCTTCAAAGCTGCATGTGAAAGTAGAATAAAATTATAAGTAGAGTTACAAGCAGCGTTCAGAATCCCCGGCTCTCTCGGTCACGTGACATCGCTATTGGCGGAGGGCTAAACTTGTATTAGCAAAGTTCATTTCACGGAACTATGGAGATGGGATAAATTTTTCATAGAACTGACGGGATGAAGTGGCCCGCTTTGATGAGGGTGTGCGGCCAAGTTTTGAGTTTTCAAATTGTCCTGCCAAACGCCCTTTCGTCTGTTTTTGGGGAGGTATTTTAAAAACTCTTTTAGGAAGTTTATTAATGTAAGAAATGCGAGGGAAAATCCAAGAAGATTTTTTGCTTTCTAACAAGTTTGTCCTTCGTTGTCCACTGTAATACAAAAAAATTATATTGCATCGTGTTATGTCTTTGGCAATAGAGATCTGGTCCATCTACCTACCAATTAAACAATAAGAATTTAAAATAAATCCAACCAATTTTGATCTTGGTATAGAAATAGATAGAGACCTTGGAGAAAGAGATACGCTACTTTTAGTACCGAATATAAAACTTGAAGAGGGCGAAATAGGAGATGAACATTTGTATGGGATACTTGGCAAAAGATTGCATCCAGTACGAAACTATATCCTACATATTACCTGTCACCACGGAAAACCGCGGGCACAGCAAGTAATATAATTAATACGTAAAATAGCTAACAAGTAATTCCAGGCTTCACTAAAAACTTTAGTACCTAAACATTTTGTTATAACGAAATAAACTTTGCCAAATAGCTTAGGTGACAAGTTTCGTCGCAGCTCGTAGGTGTAAGCTGGTGTCATAATAATATTACTGCCGTTTTACGATATTGCGGGCAACACCAACCACCACACGCATGGAGCTCTGTGTCGCCTTCATTTAGAATTAAGACCTATTTTCTTAAATAGCTCGGCATATATACAAGTAGTAAACAAAATGATGTGCGTTGCTATATAACAAGCTAAACCAGAGAGAATTAATGATGGGTTTTTATCAAAAGTTCCTACATATTGCGATCTAGGTACGCAAGTAGGATCGTGGCGATATCTAGCAATTACACCACGTAACTCAAATTAACATAAGTAAATATTATTAGTATTGATATTGTATTTCTACGTATTGGTGCATTTTGTAAAAAACTATATTCCTATGTGAATACTCCTTATGTAAACACTAAATTTTCGATTTATACTTGTTATTTTATACATACTTAGTAGCATCGCAATAAATCTACCTTCTTTTTTGAAATTCTAATTTGACTTCCTACAAACCATGAGCGCGAGCCGGGCGTAGCGGGCGGCCTGGGCGGGATACGCATATTACCAGGTGCGGAGCCGGTAGTTCTCCGCGAACTTTGCACATGTTCTACCGCTACTTTTTGTTGCTCCTTTACCACCCAGGGGTGGGGGGGAAGGAATCAAAGGGTACTACGGCCACGAGCAACTGGACCACGATATCCACCGGCGAACTACAATAATATGATCACGATATCCACCGGCGTCCTCCGCTCTCCGCCCCGCGCCGACCTGGTTGTAGCCGAGTCTCAATAACTTCCCAAACTCTGCATAATTGATTTATGGTATCGCTGTTTAGATGTTTGGTGTAATGGGCGGGTATCGACGACTATCTCGACTTATAATTGCTCTGGAATAGGTTTAGTGTGGGAGTAGAATGTATGAATAATAGAGCATCATTTCTAGTGAATAACACTTTATCATGTTCCCTAATTTGTTTTTAACTATCGCTCTAAAGTTTCTGTTCTATTTTATTGTAATACTAACACCTTTAGAAGCATTGCTGTTGCTAGCACCGTTCAGAAACACATATATAGAAATTCAAATGGACCTTGGGACCTTTGGATTAATTTTTTTGACATTTTACACCGCGCCATTTAGCCCCCAACTAAGCGTTGTACTATGGGATACTAGATAAGTGAGATATTATAATATATTAAATACTGAGATCTTTCCCCGCATGATTTACAGAGAAAAGTGAGGAATGATCGGATAGTCCACCTGATGTTCAGCAATACGACCCAAGATCTTCTCTACCGAAGACACATCACATTGCGCCCGTCACTCTGAGACGAGGATGTAACGTCTCATGCGTCCGTAATTTCACCGACATTCACGCCCTTCTACCGGAACACAGCGCGAGCGCCATCGCTACGGGGTGAATTACCAGTGGTAGCAGTACTTCTCCGGACGGAACAGAACAGAAAGAAAGCACCGGAAACAGAAAATAATGGCACAAAACCTTTTCTAATTCCACTCTGAGAGCTGTATAGTATAAAGCTCTCTTGTCAAATAAAAATAATCAAATAAGCAAACAAGAGTGGACGTCCAGTATTCATTTAGCGCGTTGAGTTTTATTTGGGTATCATTAACTTTAGTATTCATGGCGCAAATTTAGCGACGTTTTATTTGTATGTCGATAAATTCACCTGGACGTTTGTGTCGTTATGTTTCGAGTGGCGGGGCTCTTGTGGACATTCAAACTCAAAGGTCGCTGCTTCAGGAACAACGTTCACGAACAATTGAAGTTTGAGAAAGGTTCTTACGAAGAGAAAGTTGGCGAAATTGGTTTTTTCCCGTCGTCTCATATTGACAGATTTTTGTTCCGTGGTTAGTTACTTTATGTACATTTTTTTATAGTACTGAAGTGACTGGACGAACTGAAGGCCCATCTGATGGTAAGTGGTTACCTCCGCCCATCAACACCAATACGACCTAGGTTCTCCGACCCAAGCGATTTCACCACACATTTTTCAATGATACAAAGATCTCACTACATATTTCTTTATATAAATACCGTGGCTATTAGTGGCAGATTATTAGATTGGCTATCGGGAGTAATACTCGTTCAAAATTAATTTATTTTAGGTTGAAAAACTGACTGTCAGACTCGGTCAGACTGAGTTTCTGTGGAAAATACCATTTTGAGCTCGCGTATTGAAGTTAATTACTTAATTATGACGGTAATGAATGGATGGATTCTTGTTAAACAGCGTTCATCCAAAATACCTCGCCACAATCGATTACTTTTATTTCAAATATATTTATTTCTTGGAATTAATGTTGCATTTATGATTTTCAATGATATTTATACTATCAATTATATCTACCTATTCATAAATAGAATGTTATCCAAAAAATAAGATTTTTTTTTGTTTAGTACAGAACATGTTATGTATTCAATCAGAAATGCAACATTCATTATTAATTTTGACGTTTGTTTACAACCAATATAAAATATTTATTGAATACATAGGTGAGTAAAATTAGTTTTATATATGTAGTATCTGAGCAAATGTCCGTAAAAAGTATTGTGTAAAAAGGTGTGTTTTTGCATTAAATACAATTAAACAGGTACATCAAAAACAGCACTTACACAACTTAAACAATAAAACCCTATCTAAACACAACATTTCGTCAAAATCATTAGTGCCCAAACGGTTGAAACGGCTCTCTGAGTACGCGAAAAAAATAAGTATAGGTTTAAAGTAATAAGATAAAAGTTTTCATAATTTTATCTAAGGTGAGAAAAGTCTACAATTACTAAATTATAAGAATCGATTAATCAACGCTGAAATCTCATCACTAGCGTACGTGCCAGTTAAGAATATCTATCCAATATTCAACTTTATCCTTTCAGCGTAAAATCAAATTTGCTTGCAGCTTAATTTGGAGTTTGTACCTGATTTAATTTAATTTAACTTGGTTTTCTTCATTTGATAGCTAATATTTCAAATTCATACGTGTTAGTTGACGGACGATTATATTGAGCAACTCGCACCAATTTTTACTATGTACGATTATTTTCTATGGGATTACATTTTGTTTATAACAACGTACTCATATATTCGACTTCTATTACATTTTTAAGTCTGTATTGTAAACTGACTTCATGGGAGGTCCAGTTGCTCGCGTCTGTATGTGTACCCTTTGATTCCCTACACGTACCCCCTAGGAGGTGCTAAAGGAGCAACCAAAAGTAGCAGTAGAACTGCCAGTTTATCCGGAGAGGTACTGCCACCTCACCAGGAATCTGCCGCCAAGCAGTAGTGCTCGCATTACTGTGTTACGGTGAAATCGCATGCGCATGAGACGTATCATCCCGTCTCGGGTGATGGACGCAGGATGAATGCAACTCAAGGTTCCAAATCTTCAAATCTTATACTGAGTCGCATTACTGTTGTCAGGGACGAGGGTCACCACTTATCACCAGACGGTTGACCCTCAGCTCGTTCCGTCAGTTATTCACATAAAAAAATATAATGTTTTGTAGTATAATTTTAGTTTTGATATAACTTATTACAACGACAAATTTATTTGGTACTTGCTTTTAATTTATTAACCTCGTCGTGTCCACTCTAGTCTGGAAATTATATATTTTACCGTCATACTTGCAATTGTACATCTATGTGTTTTATTTTAAAGTGAATGACTTACGAAATTGCTCGATCGATCGATGTAGAACAGGAATCTCATGATGATCTGAGAATGCAAACCACAAGCACATCGCCAGCACAGACGTGCGCACTAATCGCTGGCAACAATGTTGCCCGAGACAACTTTTATAAAAGTTGCTCGTGTGACTTCGTTAAGGAAAATGAAGTCTCAGACGACTATGACATTTTTCCATTTTGTCATAAAAGCTAATGGGTTTTTTCAAGTTTGCTTGATATTTACGGCGATGTAGCAGATGGTTTTTAGGGTCGAATTGAAGATTTCATCTTTTGGGCTCTGAAATTATGGGATTATGTTACCGTGGTGAGGTTTATAGCTGATGCTGGCTACTTAGTGAGATGAATGGATCATTTTGATGATCTAGATAATATTGTAGCAGTAACACTTTTCCCGTTTCTTGTGATGTTCATTTGTTGAATTGGAACCAGTGTCTGTAAAAGTCGCTGATGTTCTTCGAACGCAGAAGCCAGATCTTATGGATTTAGGATTATTATCTTATGTGTTTATATTTTATTATTACTATCTTATGGATTTGGTACATTTAGATAAGAAGCTATGTAATTTAGCTCAGTGCTTATTTTTTTGCCAATTACTTCTTTGTTTTTTTTTTCTCATTAAATGAGATAGCAATAATTAACGTCCCCAGCCCATTATATATATTCCTTCACAATTTCATTGATCAGTCAGATGTCAAAACTTATTATTGCCGTGTTTTTGTGTCAGGAAGCTTGACACTAATCAATATTTCTTTGTATTTGGAACCATTTATTCTCGAAAACAAAATTACCAGTAAAATCTATAATATCAAACATGAAAACCTAAGGTTTCTAAGAATACTCAGTTATTGAGTTACGTTTTATTGAAGTATTTGGGCAAAAACAATTCTTTGTAGCAAAACCCTTTGATTTCTTACCACGAAAATCCACACACTTGGCTTTTATTTTGCGCCTTTTAACTAAAATCAGAAACATATTTAAAAAAGGCGCACTTTGTCAGCTTTTCATTATAATACATTTCCAAATGTCTTACATGTATTTATTAATCTCGGAAAATAGGTTCAATAGTTACTTTGTTTTTTTTTACTCTGTCGGTGTTGTTAAATCTTCACTATCATTATCACAGTTGGTCAAATGTTGGTAAAATTTTATCAAACACAAATTTTATTATAGAATTCAGGTAAATATTATAAAACAGAAAGGAAATCGCGCGCACGCGAAATTCTATTTTTAATTTTATGTATTTTTTTAATATTGTTTAGAAAATATGTATGTGGCCAGTATCATTGTGCGTACTTCGTAATAAATACTCTTTGTACGTTGATATTATAACTATTGATTAAGGTTTCCTACTCATGAAATAATACGCAAAAGAAACTACACACAGCACGTTAGTTATAGATTTTCATATAGTTTTTCCACCTGATATGTGGAGCACGTAAATAAAGCCTCATTTAAATACTATAGTTTTTTTCAGACAATCAAAAGTTATAGAAAATAAGTACATTAATTAATTTACAGTAGTGTTACTCGGCGTGTCTTTTTAAACGAGACATTTAGACCGCTGAGCACATTGTGGAGAGTAACTCAATTAGTGAGGATCGCAAGGAAAGCCTTCGATGATGGCGGTTCGCGAGATTTCAGCGCTGACAAATGAGGATGGATCTGCGACACGCTTCATACTAATTAAATAATGACTAACGAACAAGAGAGAAATGCTGAAAATACGCTGCTTATTCTATTGTGAAATTGCCCGAATTTGCTCCCCTGTGCAATATACACAGACCGCTAAAATACTTAACACATTATTTGATTGGACGTAGAGATGAAAGCCCACCTGTTAAGATATGTTAAGTGGTTACCTCCACCCATAACAACGGCAATACGATCCTTAGCTCCTCCCCGAACGAAGCATGAAAAGACACAAGTCACGCCACGTTGCGCCTGTCACCCGACACGTAACAACGTATGCGCATGTAATTTCACCGGCACTCACACCCTACCACCGGAACACAGCAATGCACCCGCATCACTACTTGGCGGTAGAATATTAGAGGTAGGAGGTAGTACTTATCCAAGCGAACTTTGCACAAGTTCTCCTGCTGCTTTTTGTTTCTCCTTAAGTACCACCCAGGGGTACGTGTAGGTGAATACACCTATGGGCGCGAGCACCTGGACCCCTGCAAATGGTGTTATTATAAGGTTTTATTTTATATAATTAAATGCAGATCGAGCAGACGGCCCTGCTATTCACAATAAATGACTGCAGTTGCGGGGAACAAGGAACCAAGTATTAACTAGCAGGAGAACTTCTGACAAGTTCGTTCGGAGAAGTACTGCCACCGAACATGATAATCTGCCACCAATCGAGACGTTTCTGCGCCTGCAACTTCCACATCTTTCACGTCGGTACAAAATCTAACAAAGTGCACAACTGCGGGTCACCTCAAACGAAGGCAGAAGTTCCCTGGATGAACTTCTTACCAATACAGTGAGAGAGAATGAAAATGCACGTTTAAGGACGTAAGTAGACTCTTGTTGTCACTATTGATAAGGTTGCGGTGTTACATGCAACTTGTAGCCGAGAGTGGTTCGCACCAGCCCCTTACTTGAAACCGGATCCAAATGAGGCAGTCGGGCTGGAGCCCGTGGAGTCGGGCTGCCTTGGCAGATTTTGAACCTGAGATAGGTTCAAAGCTTGCTGGCCGAACATTTACCCTACCTCCACTCTATAGTTCCATCTTAATGTTTCCTTCATTAGAAGCTCAGGAACATTGTTGGGTCCGAACAAACGACAAAACAAGTATAATTAAGTTAACGTTACATTCGATTTCTCGTGGTTTCAAAACTATACGTCTCAATACGTTTCTTTGGTCCACCCCTACTGTCCAAGCTAGTTTATTTCACAAATTAGTTATTCCAATAATCTTATTATAGCAAAAACTTTTTTAGAGTTCGCTTCATGAAAGCAAGTTTCCTTGCCGCCTATCATCTCTGAACAATGAGTCCGATTGTTTGGACGGTAAAGTTTTGCCATAAAGGGGCAGTTATTCTTCTTGTTTTAATGTCATTGGAGCATGAGGGATGTTCAGGTCATTTAACGTTAGCCATCTCACAAAAGGACGAGGTGGCCCAGTGGTATGAACCTAGATTTTTAATCCGAGGTCAGTTTCAATTCAGAGGGTCACATAAAATATGAAGTTTGAGCCTGAAAATGTATGTGCGTGATAATCATTCACAAAACGTCAGAGGAAAGTTTCATAAGGAAACCGTAATTTTAGAACTAAACATTGAAAAAAACATGTCACATGTAACTATTTCCCATAGTAGATATAAAGCCCATTCACTCACGCTTGATGAGAACAGGCAGGCCTCCTACAGTGGGTATGATGTATGCCGACTCGCTATTACCACAGATCAAGCGCAGTGACTCGGCGGAGTTTGTATAGTTGTTTGTTATATCTTAACTAATATTATAAATGCGAAAGTGACTTTGTTTGTTACCTTTAACGCATAAACCGCTGAACCGATAAAAAAAAATGATTTCCTTATGGAAAGCTACATTATCAGCGAGTAACATAGGCTATTTTTGTCCACCGTATTCCCACGGGAACGGGAGCTGCGTGGGTTACACCGCGGGGCGGCGCTAGTAATCATATAAGAGCAAACACACGTTAGCTAGTATTTGAACAGAGGGCATATGTGCTTCAGAGGGCATGTCCATAACCCATGTTGGTCTATGTGCGTCTCCAAGGCCAGTCGACTCTAGGATTTCAATTAAATTTCTTCCTTGCATTCGTATTCAAACAATATGTTCATACGGATATGTATGTATATAATTTTGCTATCTGTTAGGTGGTACTACATATTATGTACCCTGAGAAGGTGATTGGCCACTTACTATGGTTGTATAGAGAGATATGGTTGTGTCCGGAATGGTACCAACAAGGAATATACAGCCCCTTACCAGATGTTTGCTGCAAAATTGAAAACATTATTTTTATAGTTATTTTAATTCTTGTTATGAAGCCTGATGTAGGTAGGCAAAAGATGTAAAATTGTTGCAATTTTCTTTACTAATTGTAAGACAGCATAAATATCATATATAACAACAGTAATGCGACTCACTATAACATTTGGATCTTACACTGAGTCGCACTCATCCTGCTGCGTCCATCACCCGAGATGGGGATGAATGCGAGCACTACTGCTTGGCGGCAGATTCCAGGTGTGGTGGCAGTACCTATCCGGACGAACTTGGCACCAGTTCTACTGCTATTAAATGCTGCTAAGTGGCCGCCGCCCGTAAACAACTTCACATCGCGTTGCGCCCGTCACCCGAGACAGGGATATAATGTCTCATGCCCTTGTGACCTAAGAGATCTGCATTATTTTAATAACGCTAGGAAAATTGTCATTTGGTATGTCATCCAAGTTTGGAGCGGTGTAAAACCGCTTGGTTGGTTACCTAACATTCAAATACATGAGTGGGATATCGATTTAGAGGACCGTATTAAATATTTATAGAGTTCAACTCGACCCCAGAGGTCTCCAGCCTTCACAGTAGATATCTTACAAGAACATATTTTTGCTATTTAAATATGTATTACGTTTAATAATATTCTTAACATTTCTTCACTATTTACATCTTCTATATCTATATACATATAATAAAACTGTAGACTTGCCGTGTCTGTACATTAAAGATTTTTGCAAAATAATAACTGGGAGACGTTAGGAATAAGTAATAGAACGTAAAAAAACAATTTTTGTAATTTTTGTCTGTTTGTCTGTTTGTCTGTATGTTTGTGCGCACTTTACGCAAAAACCATAGATAGTTATCAAAATCTAAGTACTAACAAATGTTAAGCTGAGTCTCGAATAATGAATAGGGTTTATTTTATCAAAATCGACTTACAAAATAAAAAGTTATTCAATGTTTTATTCAAAAATGTTTGTGCGCACATTACGCAAAAACCATAGATAGTTATCCAAATCTAATTACTAACAAATGTTAAGCTAAGTCTCGACTAATGAATACCGTTTATTTTATCAAAATCGCCTCGCAAAATCAAAAGTTATTCAATGTTTTACTCAAAATTTTACACGCGCCTGCCAAATCCTGCATGCTTGACTCGGTGTGGCAGGCCGGTGTATTGCAGCATGAATACGAGCAGGCGCTTGAAACCAGATGACACGTTTAGTCGTAGTTTGGGTTAGTTAATTAGGCAATTAGTTTAAAGGCAGTTTAGTCTTTCTTTGTACTTTGAACTGCGAAAGGTTGATTAAGTTTGATTACGAGTTAAGCTGCCTGTCAAACGAGTCATTTACTTGATCTAGGAGACCTACATTACACTGAAGTAACGCCATGGCCGTATATCCGGCCGAAAATGGCCGCATAGGTAAATCATCATCAGGGTACATCATCATCATCATCATCATCAGGGGCGAAAGTACATAACCCTTGCGACATTTGTTATCGATTTTGCTGATATTATCTGCACATTCAGATGCAGCACATATATTGAAAATGTATCAATATAAATTAGCGGAAGTCTGTCAAAGAATATGCAGCTCAACAATGATAACGAAACATAAATCGATGCTTGCTAGCTATCTTTTTTTTTCTGAGTTAGTTACGTATCGAGCTGAGGGCCCACCTGGTGGTAAGTGGCGACCCACACCCATCACAACAGTAATGCGACTCAGTATAAGATTTGGATCTTAGACTGAGTAGCACTCATCCTGCTGCGACCATCACCCGAGACGGGGATGATACGTCTCATGCGAATGTAATGCAAGCACTACTGCTTGTGTCATTCCCGGTGTGGTTGCAGTACCTCGCCGGACGAACTTGGCACAAGTTCTACTGTTACTTTTTGGTTGCTGCTCTAGCACCACCCAGAGGGTACGTGTAGGGAATCAAAGGATACACACCTGCGGACGCGAGCAACAAGATCCAATAAATTGGTACAGGGGACTTATTTCTCACCATAGCCGTCTTGACCCAAATACGCAACCGAAATAAAATTGCTCCCTCTGTTTCCTAATTGGGTAAAACAGCTATACACATAGTTACATGAAACTGTTACATGAAAAACCGCCAACTTGGAATCTGGAACTTGAAACTTGAAGCCCAGTGTGCAACATTTCTAGAAATAGCGACAAAGCAAAGGTTCTACGTGATTGTGCTTAGTAGTATGGGATCAGTGCACAATTAAAGCGATGGACCGAACCCACTGCGATATATTGGTGTGTGAATATGACTCCGCCCTTTCTCAACAGATGTCGTTTTTAGTATTGTTTACGTGTACTAATAAATGACCATACTTGTATTCGATAGTACTGAATGTCAGCTATCTAACGCATTTTATGATATTTGGTTGAAGTGTAAGCAACAATTGTTTTCACCTTTTCGAAAATGTCGGTTTTTATTCCAAATAAACGTCATTTGCGGGAAGTGTTATTACATTATTTTATTGCGAAGAAAACTGCAGCGGAAACTTATCGTTTGCTTGTGGAGATTTATGGTGAGCATGCTCCGTCTAATACAACTTGCAAGGAATGGTTTCGACGATTTCAAAATAACGATTTTAGTACTGAGGATAAAGAACATGGAAAACCACCAAAAAAATTTGAAGATGCTGAATTGGAAGCATTATTGGCGGAAGATTCTTGCCAAACTCAATCAGAATTAGCTGCAGCATTAAATGTTGATCGTTCAACTGTTGCAAAGCGTTTACAAATGATGGGAATGATTCAAAAAGCCGGTTACTGGGTTCCACATGATTTAAAAGAAAGAGACATGGAACGTCGGAAAACCATTTGTGAAATGCTGCTTCAAAGACAGCAAAGAAAAGGATTTTTGCATCGGATAGTCACAGGAGACGAAAAATGGATACACTACGAAAATCCTAAACGCAAAAAAGCTTGGGTGAAACCAGGCGAACCAGGCCCATCACAGCCAAAAATAAATATTCACTGTGCCAAGGTCATGCTCAGTATTTGGTGGGATCAGAAAGGTATTGTATATTATGAGTTGCTCAAACCCTCTGAAACTATTAATGGAGAAGTTTACCGACGACAACTAATGCGTTTGAAGCGAGCCATAGAAGAAAAACGACCAGAATGGGTGAATAGACATAACAAATTAGTTCTTCAGCATGACAATGCCAAACCGCATACCGCAGAAGTCGTAAAAAGATATTTAGAGGGACAGGACTGGGAAGTGTTACCCCACCCGCCATATTCACCAGACATAGCTCCTTCGGATTACCACCTATTCCGGACGATGCAGACAGACCTTACTGGAGAAAAGTTTACTTCATGTGAAAGTATCAAAATTTGGATTGACAACTGGATAAGCTCAAAAGACCAGGACTTCTTCCAGCAAGGAATACGAAAACTACCTGAACGATGGGCGAAGGTTGTAGCTGCAGATGGAGCATACTTTCAATAATTTTTTTTTTAATTTTGTAAGCGAACAAATGTGTTTTATTTTGACAAAAAGGGGCGGAGTCATATTCACACACCTATTATTAGATCCGCCTATAGATATCACCATGCTCTTATGTGGTGTTTATAAATGGAGATCCTAAGGTTGATGAAATTAACGCATGTTCGAGTCTGTGGGACAACGTTATACCAATGCATTGAACACTAAACATGCGGCCACACACCTCCTGTGTATTTAACACTGTTTTGTTACTTCAGGACTTATTTCATATGTGTATGATGATCTAACAACACTGATACAACATTGAGCAGTGTCCAGGGAATGGCATTGAACACCATTCAACATCATTAACAGAGTAGTGGAACAATAAGACGATTTTTTTTGTCAATGGGTAAATACTTTGCGTATACCTTGGGGAGGCGTGAGGTTATGTGTGACTCACCCCCAACACTACTCAGAAATAGCAGTACTGGGGAAATACACACTAAATCCCCTTGGTGTTCCTGCACTACGCCTTCACGCTTGGGCTACGGGTACGGTAGCGGCCCCAGCGGCGTTGGTCTACGGGTATCGGGACCCCAACACGATGTGTAACTGTGGTGGAGTGCCCGAAACACGAAGCACGCCATCCTCCTGTGGGGACCTCATCCGTCGGACGGCAGATTCCCCGGATCTACCACCAGGAGGTTCCCGTTCGGCGGCGCTCATGCGCCTGCCTTCGCCGACCCACTCTCCTGCGTCTACCAGGGTGAGGAGATTCTTCCTCCCTCACCCTCTCGGCTGCTTCCTTCTGCGAGGTTACTTCCTTGCAGAAAGACTGAGCTGCCACCCAAGATCACCCGCTGTCAATCATGGATGAGACCATATTTGACAGCGAAAAGTTTCTGCCTATAGCCGCGGTCAGGCGGGAACAATAAGACCCTACCATCTATCCCATCGAATGTTTAAATTTCTTGAGTGCATCTGGACTCCCATCATACAATATATTAAACTAAATGTCGTAGTGCTCATTGCTCTTTTATAAATTTATGTCTTCCTAAATTATGTTACGGCATCAAATTGAAAGTCAAGAGTTTAGAGAATTCCTCTCATTCCTATCAACTGTCCATTTAGATTTAAATGCATTTAGTCTCCGGTGAGCCTATGTTCCGCAGTGATCAGACGTAGTCCTTATATTGAGTTGCTTTTTGCACAGTCCGCCTTAGCAATTCAAATATTTTTTATACGCACGTTCCTGAAATATCCTGAAAAAACGACTTCTATAGTACAGTAGTACTTCTACTGATGATGACTTCTATAGTATAGTTTACAGAGAAGCATTATTGTAAAATATACATTTGCAATGGTTGCAGTTTCACTTACGTAGTTCATCATCTAATCAAGTCTTTAATCTTCCCAGTTAACAAAACCTAAGTTATATGGTAAGAATCCAACGGAAATAAAGTATTTTGAGATTTAATCATAACATAATTTTAATATAATAGTAACGACCAGACATAATAAGCATCTCATTATATTTCTATCCTCTAGGCTGGGATAGATCTAAGTCCACGCGGACGAAGTCGCAGGCACAGCTAGTACTAAATAAGTGCAATGTTAATTTGGCATCATGCTAATGGATTTAACTGTTTTCAAAAAAAGAAGGAGGTATGCAGTCAGGCAGTTTGTTTTTTGTTTGTGACGCGATATCTTTGCAAATAATGAGCCGATTTTAATGATTATTTGTTACTAGCTGCCGCCTCGCGGTTTCACCCGCCTAGTTCCCTTCCCTGTGGACAGGAAATACAGGGATAATATATAGCCTATGTTACTGATAATGTGATAATATAGCTTTCCTCTGATGAAATATATTTTTTAAATCGGTTGTTAACGCTGTTTCGCATGCATAATATTACGTTAGGACTTGATAGATTTGCTGTGGTACAATAACTTAAAAAAATATTATATATATTTTAGGGTTAACATTTTTTTGAAAAATGAGAGCAAATGCTTTGTTTCCTTTCGGACCTCAGAGACTCTTGGTCAACAATTGGCGAAAATATTGCGAAACAAACATACAAAAACATCATAAAGCCGATTTTTTTTATGTGAATAAGTGACGGAACGACTTAACCCACCTGTTGGTAAGTCATCACTAGAGACGGGGATGATACGTCTCATACGCATGTGATTTCACCGGCACACACACCCTTCCACCGTAACACAGTAATGCAGCAGATTGGCAGCAGACTCCAGGTGTGGTGGCCTCTTCGGACCTCTTCGGACGAACTTCACAGCATGACAGAACAGACAAATGGACAGTTTGCTCGGTGGTACGGATCCCTCAATGATTCCCCGACTCGCACACAGACAGTATATTTTCTTCCAGAAAGACACTAATTTGTACGAATAATTTATTTGAGATCAAAACACTCGTGTACAGAGGACTTTTGAATAATAATTTTGTTTTTAAGAGAGAATTATTTAACAGCAAAATATGCCCTAAGTAGGAATGATGTAATATTCAACGATAACAAATTGCAATCATAATATATTAATAAATAAATATGTAATGAGTCCTTATTATAATAATTTGGCTGGAACATAGATGTCTGTTCGGTGTCTGAGTGTTAATATGTATTATAGTCAAAGTCAAAGTCAAAAACCGTTATTTCCGTTGAATTCTTAAAAATTACTTGGATACGTCAATTTCTTTTATTAAATATATAAGTATCTACGATAGCATACGTTCTTAAAACTAAGTTTAGCGCTTGTTCAAACCCTATCCGACCTTCCGTGGGGAAGAATAAGCCAGAAACCACTAAGTACCTACCTAATAAAGGTTTGACTACGTCTGTTCCATCGAAACCCATGTTTAGACCCTACGTTGCCATCAATTTTTGTCTCATTTCCCACAAAATTTTTTACCGGTAGCTTCCCGAAATTATATTGAAACAGCCCTAATCTAAAATCCCTTCGAGGTAAAGCGTTTGTCTACGATTTCTCCCGAAACTGTGTCAGATAAAAAATCTTGGCATTATCTACGGAGCGTCCTCCATTTCGGATGTAAAGACGATCGCAAATATCTGTTTCCATTGTGGCTACGACAACTGCGATAAAAGATATGCATCGAAAAATACTTATTCAGTCTTCTACATGCCGGCCGGGTCGCTGGGCCAATGCCGTACAGACGTCCATATTGTTTTGTGTTAGTTATTGGCCAAATCTGGTGTTACAGATTTCGTGTAAATGGCCAACTCTGCTGTCGGAGTTTTCAAGCCACCCGTAAGCCTCCAACATGTCTTATAGACTTGTCAATTAGTTACATTTGTATCATTATGTTTCTAGTTGCAATTACGTAGAAAGACCAATAAATAGTTACAAATGGGCACGGAAGCGTTCAGTTAAAAAAATTACTAAACGCTCACTTAACTTAGACGTTCTTTATACAATAGATAAACATCTATAAAGCATCTAAGCAACCTCCACCACAAGCACTTCGATGTCAATTGGCAATTGGATTAATCGATGGTCCAAACCTGGAACCACAGCTTTCAAAGCAGAGCAGACCTACTAAACTGAGAAGCGGTCAATATTTTCAAATTTTAATCAGCATTAGTTTTTAAGCTTTATTAGGTCTTTAAACAAGCGACCAACTTCAACACACCCAGTGTCTCAGACCGAGGAGTAAGGGTAGATACTCATTACTCAGATTCATACCCATTACATTTGTATCTCAATACCCAGCGTTATATAACATTAGTGTCCGCGGATCACCTAGCCGCACTTTGTTTTATCTAGCACAAAATGGCAGCCTACATTACGCAAGCCTAGATATTGGAACAATAGATGCATTAGCGGCCCGATTTCTTCGGGAAAACAGCGGGTATCGGGGTCGAGCGGACGCCTGCAGTGCGTATGTGACTAGGTCAGGCATAGGCCATAGTAGTAGTCACTGGAGGCCCGATGAGCATTCCCACAGCCCTAAATGAGCTAAATAGCTCAATGCCTTAATAAATTTATCTGCCGCCAAGCAGTAGCGCACTCGCATTGTTATGTTCCGGCAGAAGGGTGTGGGCGCTGGTAAAATCATAGGCGCATAACGCGATGCGAATTGGATCTTCTCATACTTGTGTCAGGGGTTTGTGATGCGAAGACATGTGACATCTACCAATCCGGATTGGGCTCCCGTGGTAAATCAAAGCCCATATAAGCTATTGCTGTAGATTATGCACACAGGTAACCAATTTTATTACTTATAACATCTGCTAAGTTATATCTCTGTTAAGTGCTACCTATAAAAAAGTAACGATATGTTAAGATTGTTAATAATGGCAACACTTACAACAATAGCAATAATTGATGTTGGCCAAAGTCAGGTAACAACTTCAAGGGTCCAGCGCACGCACTGAGTCCGGATGGCGGGTGTACGTGCTCGGAACACATCCAACTCTGAAGCATCCCGTCCAGGCTGAAATACCAGGAGTTGAACCGCGGGAACTTTGCCTGCATGATCTGGTTGCGTGTGCTAATTGTGAACTCTACTTTGTACTGTAGTAAATTAAAACTATTTAATCGGGATTTAGTTTTCGATTAGTTATATGCTCATGAATATGTTTACTTTTGTGAGTAAATATATTGTTTGAATATGTGAAGGAACGAGCTGAGGGCCCACCTGGTGGTACGAGTAAGTTGCGACTCCCGCCCATGACAACAGTAATGCAATAACATAAGTATAAGATATGTTTCTGAAACTCCGTCGAAATATCGGAAAAACAAAGTCTTAGAGTTATCGATATATAATCTCGTTAACTCGAAAAGTAATGTTCATAACCGCGATAGTTTTCAAAGTTATATATTTGATAATTAGACTAATGCGAATTTCATACTTTCTAAATTACAACTCAATAGAAAGCGTTACTCAATTTCAAGAATACCCGGTAGGAGTGAATCAAAAAGGCTTGATTCTGTTTTCCTAGTATTTTCAACTACTTACTTAAAACGTTGATTAAATAACGACTGTTAAGTCAATGTTTCCACGCCGTAATCAAAATTAATGACTTCTTAATTAATACGTTTAAACTACTCATTACAGAGTAGTCTGTGTAAAGTAGGTAGGAACACTATGAAATTAGTTCAGTGTCATGAAGGAAAATTTTCTCTAATCGGGTATAATGAAATAAATTCAATCTTTAGGAGTTTATTGTGTGGTTAATAAGAAGTGATAAATCTATTTCCACGTGACCTCATATTTATTGCCGTGCACAGGTTTCATAGGTAGGTACACGACTTCACCTGTCGCCGGGAGGGGGGCGACTGCCGCCAACAGTCGTAGTTTATACAATTCACCAAGATACTACTCTGTATTCTGCGTGCCGCTACAAACCTTTGCTGTATCTGACACCAATATTTGCACATAAACAACTTTAGCAGGTAGACAATAAATATGTAAACACTATTAGTATCACAATGAGATACCCCATTTAGCAACAAACGTCGAAACAGCCATAGAATAAATAATTAAACCGTGTAACAAAGCATACGTCCGCACAATGCGACTGAGTCACAAACAGCCTATTAACAATTATTATTGTTTAGTATTTAGTCCACGAGTAAATATGTCTCAAAAACACATTTAACTCTATACAAATAACATCATTCTTATAAATTAGATAATGATTACTAAAAACACAACAATTACTCTAATGTTGAGAGAAACAAGAGAGAAAATGTTTTTATGATGATAATATAAATAAATAAGTAAATATTCGTGGACAATTCACATAGCGTCACCTGGCCCCAAACCAAGCATAGCTTACTGATAGAAAATACATAGTGTTTTTTTTTTCTAAATAAATATATATAATACATTAGTAACACCCACCAGACCTAAAGCACGTAAGATATATATTTTATAGACTTTACAAAACAGACCAGTTTATCAGTGGTTAATAATTTAAAAAATACTAAAAGAAAATTACGTTAGCTTCCGATGCACTTCCTCTAATCAGCTCATAACCGGTTTAACCTACCTGAGTTGGCAGACATCACTTAGGCATTAAGGAATTAGGCTCGTGCCCGCCTCCATTATCACCTGCTAACCTGCTAATGGCAGTGGTAATCCCCTACCTGGGTGCTAATGCTGGGTCACTTCACATTATTACTGATGCCAAGAGAGTTATGATTACACCTCAGTGACGCAACGCACTGTACTGCAACACTTAAATATTGGGAGGTCCAGTAGCTCGCGGCCCTTGGTCAATACCCTTGCGTCTCGGGTGAGGCGCACCACGCTAATTAACGACTCCGAGGCTTATTGCTACTAGCCCTGCCTTCGTAGGGTTCCGGGTTGTGGTTATGTAGTTTGTTCTCGGGTCTTTGGTGTTTGTCTTGTGTTTCTGTGTTTTTCCATGTCAAAATGTCATTTAGTAAAAGAAATTGCGTATTTTGCTACTTTCAAAGTATTGAAGTCGGTTTTATTTTTGATTTTGAACTCAGTTACCTGTTATGTTTCAGACTGATTTATCTCACCGGACCAAAACAATGAGTGAGCAAAATAATCTTATTAATTCGTTACAATAATATTGTATTATGATTATGCGATAACTTAATCCGCAGAGCTCCGATTCTATTATCGTAGAGGCGAGGGAGCGTGAACGGGCGGCGCTGGAGCGCGCCCATTTATCGTATCAGACGGGCACGGGAGCGCGGCCGGGGGAAACAACTAATCATTATTTCTCATTAGTAGACGGCGGACTGGCTAAGCTGGTAGTGGCCTTGGTCTCGGGCGAGTGCTCCCGTCACACTCCTGAAGGACACATATTTCAATGATGATGTGGCATGTACACTACGCTCTCGGTTGCGTAGTGTACATGCCACATGAGATTAGTGGCATTTGAATCGAGCGTTTATATACTTCGGAGGGTTTATGATGTTGGTCTCGGCTTTAGCAATCGATTATCCATGTCGCGGGCCTTCCTGCGGCTCCAAATCTTCAACACCAGAGACATTACAGTTGATAGGGAATAATAAGAATCTGGAGCTGAAATAGTGTGTAACTTTTGTTGACACTTTTGTTGTTTTGTTTGAAGAGTCCTCGAGATTGTCAATAGCAATTTTCAATATGTATCAGGTGTGTTCAATATCTATGATAACATTCAGTATTATAACTATCATTTCCCCGCTAGCGCGATTTTTACTCACTCAAACCCGAAACCGAACTCAAACTCAAACCCCAAACGTGCTAATAGAATAGGTGTTCTTATTAATTGACAGCCACAGATACATATATTTTTTAATTGGAAAACATATCACCAGTAATATTAAGACGAGCTATAAAAACTTTGCTTACTCTACACGAACATCTTTCAGTTTTTTTCAGTGTTTTTTTTATAAATAACTTTGCATTCTTTCAGCACATCGCGATAGTAGCCATACATTAGATGATTAAAATCGTGACAGGCATGTCACCCATTCCGTATTAATAACGCATTGCCATAAAACGGGAGGGAAAATGTACATATTAATAAAATATTTTGAGTTCAGATGGAGCCGTTCCCAGCGGTGTCGCCCCATTTTCCTGATCGCAATATTGGGTGATGCTATCAAACCCTGACTTTGTTCGAGTTTTGTTTTAATAAGTTAGATAAATTTGGCTTTTGTTTCAACTGTAATATTTCTTGCTCCTCAATACTATATAAACATGAGGCATTCCCGTCCCAGAGTGACGGCTGTAACGCAATGCGACCTTGTTTTTTTCATAATTCGGTAGGAGAGGACCTGAGTAGTCGAATTACTGTTGCCTATGGGCGGTGGTAACCACTTACCATCAGATGGGCCCCTAGCTCCTGATTTTCCTTTTTTATTTGACTAAAGTACAAGTACAAAAAAATTGGTGTGGTGGCAGTACTACACTGTCTGAACTTAGCAAAAATGGTTAGGACGTATGTACTCGTGAGTATTTGATTACTTCTCGGTACGAATGAATGTTGGCAATAAACTCGCTCCCTGTTGGGTGTTTAGTCCGATCAGGGAATAGAAAGCGGCCAAGAAGGCTCTACTCGTATTAGCGGTCTTAGGAAAATACGTGTTTTCAACTGTTTCATCGTGCTCTACGTGACTGACGTCATGTTGGACAACTTATTCTACTGTCGCGAGACGTTGGCTCACTTGATGGTTTTCTCCAAGCATCTCAATCATGTACAATATTAAGCTAATCCATTGCATTTGTTTCAGAACTCTTCGTATAAATAAGACGATTTAGCTTTTATAAAGAAAATACAGTTGTGGCATAAAATTTTTTTCAATAAAACATGCTTCTTTTAACGGTCGAAAAGTTTTTTCCCCTTGCACGTTAGTATAGACAGACAGACACTGTACGCTGAGTAATAGGGTTCTTACGGGAGGGAAAATTTAAAAGAAAATCATTTTTTTTTATTTACCGTCATTACATTTGTACCTTCAAGCCTCTGTACACACGAGCGTAACACCCGAAGCGCACACGATTGAACATCAACCTTTCAGTTGAAGCGCCATTCCCCCAAATCGATGAGATTTAAATATATGTAATCAGAATTTCCCAACGTCAGATAACTCGCGCGAAATTGTCCTAAGCCCCTGAAGATTTGGGTGCCTGATTGATTTTGTCGTTGGCAGAAATGCCGCGAGCGCTGATGCGTTTACGTTTCAACCCTCGTTTATTTTTTACAAGTCTTCAAAAATGATGACAAATCATTTTACAGTGTGAAGTTGGCCGCAGTACAATGCTGGACAGCGTGCTGAAGCCGCAGCATGATATTATATTAACTCAGTCGGTAGTAAAAAACCGACCGATAAAAAACTGCATAGTTTGAGAGCTACGTAGTTAAACGTACAGAGACTTATTTTCGATTACAGAAGAAATGAGGTATGACTTGCCACGTGCTTAATTTCGTACCATTCCACTTTGTAGTATATACGTTATATAATCTGGCAACCCTGTTCTGAAATTAAAACAGCAGTGGAGTCTTTGTAAAATTTGCTTAGGCACTTTACATGTTCCCTTGAAGTTTGCAATTGGAACACTGCGAGAAACTTAGAGTTGATACTTGGCTGTTTCTTGGCTCGAAGTTCTTGATACTTGCTAGTTGCTATGACGAGTCGTTGGTGTTTGAAATGTCCTCTAGTTTCCGAGTATTTGAGTTTAAGTTTGATATTAGTTTATGCTTAACTAAGTTATCAGCTGCGCGATACGACTTCAGTTTAGCTAGTTGTTGTTGCCCCTGCTTCATTTGTCCCAGTCCGAACTTGTATTAATCATTCAAATAATACTTTGAATAGTTTCTTCCAGAACACCTGGTACTAAACTAAACTGTTACGTTAGCGATATACGAGTACATTTTAAAACTATTCTTCTTGCTTGTACACAGTTCATCATACTATTTTTAAATAACTTTAACAGTGGGCAGATCAACTTTTGTACACTCAATAGGGCAAAGTGGGCTCTCCATCAAGTGCTGCATGCTCTGAGATGGGTGACCGCAGTCGCAAGCTGTTAAACTTGGACCTCTGAAACTCCATCGACACATGTTCTCCCATCTGACCCATGTGTCTGCGAAGACGTATGAACGTTCTCCAAACTGTCCACGGGGCCTCGTAGCTTTTCCAGTAGAAATGAAATCGGACGGTTTCATTCCACAGCTTGCATCTGATAACAGAAGGGATGTCTTAACTATCATGGTTATGATCATTATTTTACGAGTTACCGTTTATTTACTATATTTGTGAGTTTTGTTATTGATTTGTAGTTCACCCGGGACCATGATGCATGAAACTGCGTAGAAATATCGGGAGTCAACAAAACTCACAAATCATGGTAAATATATTGGCAACTCGAAAAATAATGCTACTTTAGTGGTTAGTTTTTGTGTCTATCCAAGCAATCCGAGCAATGGGGGATAATTAAATAAATTATCACACAGCGCCATCTATTACCAAACTAAGCAACCAGACCGACTATGGGAACTAGATATACCTACTGATAGCATTCTTAAATCTTTTTAGTAAGTTCCTAATTATGGAGGTGCATATTAACACCAGACACAGTGATTAGTGAGGTAAGCATATGTCGTTTGAAACGATCTTTATACACAAGAAATTAACCTACAAATTCTCAAATGGGATGTATTCGTGCTCAGTAATTGAATTTGGCATAGAGGCTGATACTGAGTTAGTGTGATCCAATTAAAATAGAACACAGTGGGCACAGAGCCTTGTTCACGATACTCAAAGAGCAACCCTCTCGCTCTAATCTCGGCTCAAGCTCAAATCGACTTCGCAACTACCTAGGACATGGCATGCAAACATTCGTCTTTGACGAGTTTGGATGCAGGGAACCCAATTTACCGACAGACGCGCCGTGATTGGGTTCAAATTGAAAATCGAATGAGCCCGAACGGTCGCCGGGGGCTGGGAAATGCATTTCCGAGACACAATTTCGAATGTGTATTTGAGGAGGAAGCGAAAGATTCATCTTAAATGAATATTTAAGGAGTAATCAGGAGTAATCATTTGGGAGGCGTGCGGACCGCCAGCCTCTAATGTTACAGGTCTATTCTCGATAAGTATTTGTTATATACCAGAATTAACAGGAAATCTGGAGGCCCACCTGATGTTAAATTCAAATTCAAAGTCAAACTCACTTATTCCTTTAGATCTCAAGTATCATTTGGACACAACAAATTTTACACATGCATGTACACATATTCGTGAGCATATCACAGGAACTCCCAGGCACATTACATGCACACAGCTAAGTCAAATTACAGTCAGTTTTTATGTTTAAGCTAATCTTATTTGTTAAGTTTACGTCTGTTCCAACCCTAATTGACAACCCGAGGGGAAGAAACAGACAAGAAACCCCTCGGAGACAGCATTACATATTCGCGAATATGGTCCTGCGTCTAGAGTGGAGCAAATTCATTTCCAAGCCTTTATGTCATCTAGGTATTTTATAGTTAGCTTTTGCAACAAGTGTTCGTTTGATGACAAATTTATTTATTGACAGTAATTGAATTTCGCTCGGGATTTTGTTAAAAAAGCGTACACATTGACCTTCAAAAGAATTGCTAACCTTATTTTTATTTGCTCGTGTTTCTTATTGTTTGATATTTTTGTCAATTAAGAACAAGTTTCTTATTATTGAATAAAGCGTTCCTAGAGGGTCCCAAAATTTCATGAAAAATATTACTACTAATTAAGACAGATAGGGGATGAAAGTATTGACTTACTTGCTACATAAGATTTTTTAATTAGCCGTTTTTATGCCTACAAAGTGCCATCCTCGCCAGTAACTAAAAAAAAACAACAAGATAATAATTATGAAGATGAAAGCGCACTAAACATCTTCAATCACCTTAACGTGATAAAATCATCAAACGCTCTGATTAGACGAAAAATAACACAAAACCACTAAACTCAAAGTTAAAATACACAATTAGGTATGTTTATTAAATTCCATCCGACACTTCCCTTTATAAATGAGCCCTTAAAGACCCACAAAGGGTCTTCTTACACTTTCGTTTTCATTAAGTAAAACACCTTTAATCCGAAGACAGCGTCCTTTTTCATTAAAGGCAACCACTCATTTGCGTTTTGATGTCCCCCTTCCCTGACGAGGAGCAGGTACAGGCAGGGGGGGTATTCCCAACAGGCGACATTTTTTATAAAAAGGATCTTACCGAAAGGGCTTTTTTTTGTGAGATGAATAATTGAATGAACAGATGCTTCATCTACAGTCGATTGCGTACGCTTTGTATCACTCAGATTCTATCAATTGCAATTTAAAAAATCATATGCCATTGAATTGATAGAAAATATGTACTTGTTGATGTTAAGAATCTGTGTGAATATGACTCCGCCCATTTTTGTCAAAATAAAACACATTTGTTCGCTTACAAAATTAAAAAAAAAATTATTGAAAGTATGCTCCATCTGCAGCTACAACCTTCGCCCATCGTTCAGGTAGTTTTCGTATTCCTTGCTGGAAGAAGTCCTGGTCTTTTGAGCTTATCCAGTTGTCAATCCAAATTTTGATACTTTCACATGAAGTAAACTTTTCTCCAGTAAGGTCTGTCTGCATCGTCCGGAATAGGTGGTAATCCGAAGGAGCTATGTCTGGTGAATATGGCGGGTGGGGTAACACTTCCCAGTCCTGTCCCTCTAAATATCTTTTTATGACTTCTGCGGTATGCGGTTTGGCATTGTCATGCTGAAGAACTAATTTTTTATGTCTATTCACCCATTCTGGTCGTTTTTCTTCTATGGCTCGCTTCAAACGCATTAGTTGTCGTCGGTAAACTTCTCCATTAATAGTTTCAGAGGGTTTGAGCAACTCATAATATACAATACCTTTCTGATCCCACCAAATACAGAGCATGACCTTGGCACAGTGAATATTTATTTTTGGCTGTGATGGGCCTGGTTCGCCTGGTTTCACCCAAGCTTTTTTGCGTTTAGGATTTTCGTAGTGTATCCATTTTTCGTCTCCTGTGACTATCCGATGCAAAAATCCTTTTCTTTGCTGTCTTTGAAGCAGCATTTCACAAATGGTTTTCCGACGTTCCATGTCTCTTTCTTTTAAATCATGTGGAACCCAGTCACTGGCTTTTTGAATCATTCCCATCATTTGTAAACGCTTTGCAACAGTTGAACGATCAACATTTAATGCTGCAGCTAATTCTGATTGAGTTTGGCAAGAATCTTCCGCCAATAATGCTTCCAATTCAGCATCTTCAAATTTTTTTGGTGGTTTTCCATGTTCTTTATCCTCAGTACTAAAATCGTTATTTTGAAATCGTCGAAACCATTCCTTGCAAGTTGTATTAGACGGAGCATGCTCACCATAAATCTCCACAAGCAAACGATAAGTTTCCGCTGCAGTTTTCTTCGCAATAAAATAATGTAATAACACTTCCCGCAAATGACGTTTATTTGGAATAAAAACCGACATTTTCGAAAAGGTGAAAACAATTGTTGCTTACACTTCAACCAAATATCATAAAATGCGTTAGATAGCTGACATTCAGTACTATCGAATACAAGTATGGTCATTTATTAGTACACGTAAACAATACTAAAAACGACATCTGTTGAGAAAGGGCGGAGTCATATTCACACACCCAATACAATTTAGGAATTTAGAATATTCATAGCTGTTACAACTTAGGTCATCCCCCACTGGAGCATTTGTTCAGTTAAAAATGAATCTATTGGGAAGACACATGTTATATCCCATTGCAACCCAATTATATCTTATTACGCCGCGAGTCGAGATCACTCTTAGCGGTAATGCGACACTTATACTCGTACATACGTTTTTTATACTGTTATTTCTAGTATTAACAATAAAGAGTTAATTTATCTATCTAATGACGTAAAGCATCCATTAAAATTATGGGACATTTGGAATTTGATTCACTTGAAGATAAGCCCGGAAGGTCTGAAGGTCGAGCCGAAGGTATGTTTTGTCCTGAAGTTGCTTGCGATGTAACGATAGGCTGGTCTCGCGCCGGCATACTGATGGAGTGGCCACGGGCATAAAGCCTGCTTTGTATATAATTAAGGATAACTTTTCATTCGCTCCAAGTTTTAATGTACCTCTCCTTCCATTTTATTAATAACGACTCTGTGCTCGAGTGGTAACCCTGACTGCAAAGAGAGGGGACTCGTAATCGAGGGTCACAGTCCGGGGGATTTCTTGAATTTGTAAGAGGATGGTGATCTGGAAAGAGTAATATCTAGCACACCTCCGCTAAAAATCTTATAAATGAGTGTCCCAAAAACAGCTCCGTGCATCGCCTTACAACTTGTGATGCCGGGATCAGATGTAGTATCTGCAAGTATCTGAAATAGAAATCCTCAACAACAAAATTGATACGAGCTTCGCCTCTTCACAAGGCATCTTGATTTGCGTCGACTGAAAATGTTAAAAATATTACAAATCTTGACTAAATGTTACCCTTTTGAGATCATCTTGACATGGACTTTTTTATTTTTAGTGTCATGAACTTCTGAAAAACAACGCCTGAATCCATTAATTATAATGAGCATAAGTTTTACTAATATTCTTTCATATCTACATACATTAGAATTGCTAATCAAATTTCTGTTAACACGTTACCCGCTTCCTTATAATCCCTACACGTGTCCCCTGGATGATGCGAGGAGCAACAAAAAGTTGTGCGTCTCGGTGGAAGGGTGTGGTTGCAGGTGAAATTACAGGCGCATGAGACGTGACATTCCCGCCTCGGGTGACGGGCGCAACGGGGTGCAACTTGGATCTTCTTATACTTTGTTCGGGGAGGACGGGAAGTCGTACCGAGTGGTTACCGCCGCCCACAGCAATACAACTCCGGTCTTCCCCTACCGAAGTATGAGGACCCAAATCATTGCGTTGCGCCCGTCAAATGCCTGTTCCGTACGCAAGAGTAAAAAGAAACACTGCTACTAAGGCTATAAAACTTCTTTGTTTCGTTACGATATATGAGTCAAAAGAAGGGCTATATCTTTTGAGCCATTTGGCACAAACTGGAATTTTTACAGAATAATGTGTGCGAATGTTCTAGCAAAAACTTAAAATACTCAATCGTTGTTACGGAATCCTCCATGTACATGTCCGGATCATCTCAGTTCGTTTTGTTTAAGATTTCACAAATTGGCATATAGTTCTATTGTAGGTCGTAGATTTTACTACATCACTGAATGAAAGCAGGTCCCTGGTGCTTCCCAGTTTATGCGCTATAAACTACAAAGTTTGTTTGCTAAAAGAATTCCGATTACAATGTACAACTTGCCTCCTTACGTGGAACGATCTTTTTACTGTTGAGAAGAAAGATTGTTTACCAACATATAGGACTGGAATATAATAGAATAGAATGGATTAATTTATTCACAAAGATGATGAACAATAACAAATATATATCGAATATATAATATTATGTATGTCCTTAGCTCGTCTATAATTCCAGTAGATATGCGTTGTTAAGATATTAATCATTAATTATTAACAAAACTTATAATTATGATTTCATGAAATACACCATCAATAAACTAATCATGAAACCAAAAGTAGCTGATTAATAATAGAAGAATAAACAGAATCGTAACAAATGGTGTTTATTATACATCACACAATTTTTCTTGGTTCGTTGGAAATTAATTGCAAAAATATGCATCAAAAATAAAATTACACATTTAACCGTCATCAAATAAGCATTGAAATACATATTATGATTTGTTGAGAAAATTTACATTATTTTAGTTTATTATAAAAGGTCCCATGCCAAATAACATTAAGCACAGTCCATTGTAAAATTAAGTTTAAGCTATAAATTTTACAAAATCAACTGCATCTACTCTACATCTATCTTGTCAAAATGTAACGTAATTTTCTTTCTATCGGTATCAAAAAATGCTTACATTGCATGTGCATTTGCAGGTAGTTCAGGCTTCAGTGGCGTATTGACGTGGACAGCCTGAGCCCCGATGTGTGTGATAAATCCCATAGCATGCCCCTCTCAGCGAACTAAGGCGCGCTACTGCAAACAAACCAAAACCAAGTAACGGAAAAAAAATTGTGACGGCTTTTGTCCTCTACTTCAGATTATTCCTGGAGTTATTTATTTTGCAAAAGTTCAAATTTGGCAACGAGATAGATAGTTGGGTAGTAACTTTTTATATTAGTAAATTTTTATAATTTTATTACAATATAATTTTTCAATTAATTGATTCTGGTTCCTGTAATTATTCCCTATTTGCTTAGCATATGCTATTGCTATCCACAAATCACAAGGCCTTAGCCTTGACAGCGCTCATCTCAACATAGGGTCCTCTATATTTAGTAAACGGTAGGCTTACGTTGGACTCTCCAGAGTTAAAACCCTAGACGGAGTACATCTTATCAATTTAGATCCAAGTCAAATGAAGGCAAGAGAGCAGTATTGTAGAATCCAACCGCCTGCGCACGTTATACCGCCCCGACTTGGCCAAATTAACCCATCAAAAAAAAAAGTGAAATGAGAGCCAAGTTCAATATTATGATATATGCCTTAGTTGTTTACTTCAACGACAAAAAAGTGAGATCTAAATGGGTGCCAAGTTCAATGGTCAGTCTTAAAATTTATTTATAACAACATAAAATAATTTTTGTCAATTTAAATAACAGCCACGTTCGGGTTACGCAATAGTACAATTAGTAGAGAACGTTCGCGGAATCCATTAAGACGTTATTTGCCTCATAATTCTCAGCCTTTCACAAGATCAATGAAACCTTCCCCAGTTTTCTGTGGTCACATTACACAAATAACTTTCGAAGCTATTAGTATCATTTTAATATCTTTTCTAGTATTTCTCTACCAACAAATTTTCTATTATCTTCCTTCTCTATTAATTCTCGTGTGGCAGGTGGTATGGGCAAACCAGAAACACAAGCCAAACCCAAGAGCCGAGAACAAACTTTACGCTCACAACAAAAAGTCGACTGTTAATTCAACCCGGGACTTTGAAGCAAGGCTTCTACCCACGGAGCCATATACTATAGCATGATGGCTGTTTATCTGTTGTCTATAAATAAACTCAAATGTATATCGTGTCGTTCGCTCAGTAGGTGTGTGCCGGCATTGGGAACATCGCTCGTGTCAGTGTGAGCGGCCGAAGGAAAACAGAATCGGACCGATAGGAAAGGCTGCGATGAGGGCTCTCTGCGTAGATTTACGGGATGTCGAGCATTTAGCTTTCACTCTTTGTGGCATGAGCCGGTTCCAGTTGCGGTTCAATTGTTGAATGTTGTGTTTATTTATTTACTGTTTTGAATAATAACCACCAATTAGTACGAACGGAACTCAAACCTGATCAGTGCCTCTACCATGTGTTTTCAACGATCGTGCTCGCTAGCGACCGCGTAAATAAATTGTATGGCAAATTGTACAGCGCCACTAGCGGTCACCTAAAGAACTAAGAATCGGTAGTATGAGTTGATAAGTAAAAAACTTATCGAAATCTCTCGCTTGCGACTAACGTATTTTAGCCGCTTGTTAGAAATATGCTACCATGAATCACAAATTTGATAGATGTTCGGTATTTCTATTTACGTTGATTACTTCAAAGGAAGGCTTCAACAAGTCAAAACAGGCCCAACAGAATTTTGAAATAAATTAATTACGTCGATTAAAAATATTTTTTCTGCACAACACGTAAAATTAAATAAAGCCAACATCGCGTTGATTATAAGGAAGTCTTAATGAATATTAAGAAAAGATAATCTGAAAAGGTAATGTTTATTAAACCTCCGCTGAACTTCTTATAAATAAGCTTCTGAAAAATAGCTCCGTGCACCATCTTCCTACCTGTTGTGATGTTGAGATGATATGTAAGAACAGGATCATCTCAACAATATAATCGACACGTGTTTTTCACGAGGCATCCTCAGAAGCATTCACTCGAGATATTGCTGCGTCAAAGCTTCACCTAGAGACTTAGATATTTAATTAATTGAGATCATAATTAATTGGACTTCCGCAATGTAAAGCTTAAATCCATCATCAAATTTTAAGTTTAACATAAATAAACAGTTATAGAATTTGATACAAAAAATATTTCGATCAAAAACGAAATGAAGCATCAACTTGTAATGGTTTATTTATAAAAATATAACTACCGCCGCATTGACCCAGATGTGTGATTTTTTTTAATGAAACATTTACTGGAAACTTATATGAAAACATTTACTGGAAACTTATATGAAAACATTTACTGGAAACTTGTATGAAAACATTTACTGGAAACTTATATGAAAACATTTACTGGAAACTTGTATGAAAACATTTACTGGAAACTTATATGAAAACATTTACTGGAAACTTGTATGAAAACATTTACTGGAAACTTGTATGAAAACATTTACTGGAAACTTGTATGAAAACATTTACTGGCCTCATAACTGAGTAGGTAGTAGTTTTGCCTTCTGCACTGTTTGTCGTGGGTTCGATTCCCATCAGGGCAAGCATCTAACTGACAGACATAAATGTTTATTCTGTCTAGATGTCAATATGTACTCGTAGTATATGTCAATATGTGGATGTCAGTATGTATTTACAAAAAAAAAAAACAACTAAATATAAGTACCTATTATTTACTTAGTTATCTAGTACTTATAGTACAAGCTATGCTTAGTTTGGGGATAGATGGCACTCTGTGAATGTCCATGAATATTTATTTTCATGGACAGACAGGCCTCAAATCTTGCCACTCGGGTTTCAACAGGCTACTTACAGCTGAAGATTACAATACTCGTGGGCGGTGTCATCACATGTCGCAGTTGACCAGAGGCGCGTCTCGCTTCACTGTGAAATATTTATATTGAATACTTTGTAAAGGCTTCAAATTCATCATCCAGGCTGTAGATGCTCATTGAAGAGTTAGGCCCTGAGCGATCCCTAATGTAGTGTGAATGCGCCTCATCAATCATAAATAGAGCTGGAGTTCTTTCAAAGCGAAATCTTTACGTGAAAATTCGAATTATTCAGTTTTCCTTTAATGTATTCATCGAAAGGGATTATTAGGTAATTCTTACTTCCGGCGTGAGGGACTTTCGCCCGAGAATAATTAAAATGTGTGGGATTTATGTAAATTGGCTGTTTCGCATAATTTTTGGAGGCATGTTTTACCTCGGACCGTGGTGTCGTCGATGGCATAATGATGTCGCATGCCGCATAGCCTTTTTAACCAACTCCAAAAGAAGGTTCTGAATTTAACTGTGTATTATTTTTGTAACAGCATGCAGCTGAATTTTCGTTGATGATATCTTTGCCAATTGTAATCCGACTTTTATGATTATTTTTTACCTATAAGTCCAAACTGAGCCTTTAAATACAAATTTTTAAATTAAATACGATTGTAAATATTGATTAAACCAACTTTAATACTTTCATTCTCTTTTTTTCGCTTGGAGGTAAATTATTACAAATGAAATAAGAATTATTATATTATCATCAATTAATCTGTCGCAGATATTCTATAACAAACATATTATAATAGAAGAAACATGGTCGGATTGAGAACGTCCTCCTTTTTTGAAGTCGGTACTCACACTGAATAAAGTAATAAAAATATATCCTATTATAATATTTTTAAACGAGCTATTCTGGTACATAAATATTTATTTATTTCGCGTATCTCGATTTGCATTAAATTTTGTATTTTTAAATGGTTTTGCAGTTTGAGTTTACCTGTATGATTGTATTTCTTGAAAAAACGCAATATTTTTATAAAAAGAAACGAAATACCGCCTACACTAGGTACTAAACTCGTGTTAACCCGAGAAGTGTAATTATATTTATTTTACAAAATTAAACCCGTTTCACATAATTTATTTCGCGTATTGTTTATTCTATGGCTGTTTTTTTAATTATTATGCTTATAATAATGTCGTTTGCAATATTTTATGTTATCATAAAACCAGCTACTCGTAGTAGCACACTCCTACTGGGGTTCCGCCCTACTGGTTGTGTTTTTTTTATTAAATGGTACTCACATATATGGATGCCTCGTATTCTGTGCTATCAGCTCGCTACGTCTTAACTTTAGTTCGCTTCTGCTCAAACTAAACAGCTCTTATAAGATAAAAAGTTTGACAGGTTTACAGACAGAATACAGGATTCTAGTGGATTCCCTGTCTTTTCATGCTTGCCAGCGCTTGTGGCGAAGCTTGCCTAACTCTAGTTTAGAGATCATCTAATTAAAGCAATTCTCCGCCCTGTCAGAAAATGGACGGAGGACCGTTATAGCAACCAAAAGTAGCGGTAGAGGAAGTTTGTGCAGAGAAGTACTGCCTGGTAATCCCGATGGAAGGGTATCGGTGCTGGTGAAATCAGAAGCGCATGAGAAGTACTTGTAACACAACCGTCTCGGGCGACGGGCGCAACGGAGTGTAACATGGGTCTTCTCACTTCGGTCGGGGAGGAGCTAAGTCGTATTGCTGTTGTTATGGGCGGAGGTAACCACTTACTCAGGTGAGCATTCAGCGCGTTGTTTAGTTAAATATCAATCTATGTATACACACGTTTATATGATAAACGCGCGCGTGCTGGAATTTCCACAAACCGTTATGAAAGGAATTTCCGAAGCGATTGTTGTTAATTAAAACGATGTTGGGTTTTTTTATTAACGGGTACATACTAGAATAGCTGATAGATAAATCACTTCTGATAAATGAATAATTTTTTTTGACTTATAAATCCAGCATGGATTTATAAGTCAAAAAAAAATTAATAAAAAAAAAATATTCCCACAACGGTTCCCTGTGTCATGACGGACAGACGCAGGTGGCATGGACAAACAGAAACACAAGACAACACAACACTCAAGACCCGAAAACAAACTTTACGATCGGAATTTAACCTGGAAGGCAGGGCTACTACCAACTAAGCTACGGAGCCGTCCAAACATAGAAAGTACACACACAGTGAAAGAATATTCATGCATGAGACGTATCATCCCCGTCTCGGGTGATGGACGCATCGGCATGAATGCGACTCAGTATAAGATGCAAATCTTATACTGAGTCGCATTACTGTTGTCATGGGGGTCGCCACTTACCACCAAGTATAAAGTAAGGTGTGTAGTTTGTCCCGCCATCGCGTGCGCGATCTGCCGCACGCGTCTCCATGTGTCGGAGCTCCAGTGGAAGGTTATATATAATACAATTAATTTTACTGACCTCTATAATTTTAAGGGCCTACACGCACGGCTGGCGGCCCCAGAAATAGGCGCATTACACATGACGTTGCCTGTAGCTGCGACGCGGACAACAGCAACCAAAAATGTGGAAGAGACGCGTCAGCGCTCCGCACGGCCCGACCTTTCTGCGGGCATTCTTGCGGTCGTCTAATTAAAATAATTGTGCTCTTTAGACATTTTTACTCTTTAGGCCGTCTCAAATTAAAATAGGTGCTTTGTGGAGCACGCGGGATTCTTGAGGTATTTACTTAGATCCGCTTTTGGGGAAATCTGCTGTAAAAAGGTGCGTTTGTAATGTAAATATTGTTTTGGTTTATGAGATGTACGGCTGTGTGGGTCTGTTGCTGTTCTGTCCAATTTATCTTAACGTTTAATTACAACTCACGATAAATGAAATATGAAATATATTTATAACGATAATTGGTATACGTGTTTAAGCTACAGATGAACCCGTATGTCTTCTCAAAACATTATGTTATAACTTTTATAAGTACGAATTACAATATATTTATAATTAACACATAAGTATGTGCTGCTTTTTTATGTGAATAAGTGATGGAACGAGCTGAGGGCCCACCTGGTGGTAAGTGGCAACAACAGTAATGCGACTAAGTATAAGATTGGGATCTTAGACAGAGTCGCACTCATCCTGCTGCGTCCATCACCCGAGGTGGGCATAATACGTCTCCCCAAAAATATTATCCTTGTTTAATTAAATTAGACCATTATTTTGTACATTTTATCAGATTTAAACTGTATTGACAAGAAGTAATTCGGATCAGTTGTTACATTTTCACAAGTATGGTTTCGGTATGCAATTTTTATATCTCGTTCGACCGACCGACTGTCATAAGACTATATGATTATTTACATAATAATAGGATCTTAAAGAACCTAGTATTTTTTTGTACAACTGTGTAAATAAAAATAATAAAAGTTTTTTCGAAAACCAGCGCTGTACCCGACACAATAGATCTATCTATAATCTATATATTGGGTGCTGCACTAAGCTAACAATTAATCTGTATCGTGTAGTGTGAGTCAAATAAAATATCATTCATTCAATCAACCAAATTGTATAAACAAGATTTGTAGGTACTTCATCTCCACTAAAATCGCATCACGCCGTGCTCGTGTATCTCTGAAAGTAGTGAGTTATATAGTGCAGTTGAAAAGCCCGGGGGGTGTTAGGTGCGTGCCCAGACCGAATGCCCCCGGCCCGTGGGGACCAGTCTTTATCAATTCCAGATTGAACCGTGTCCACGGCGCAAACGTTCGGTGAGCGATTTACAGTCTGATTGCTTGGCGTGTCACAGCAATACTATTTGAGTATTCGTAGCAATTCACAAATCGTTCACACGTCCTACTAATGATGGTTGTTTGTGTGCTAAGACATGGGGCTAGTTCAGCTGCTAAAGTTGAGCATCTAAAAATAAGAAAGGTCATAATTAATAAAATTAAAGTACCTGTTTGTAATACCAAATTTACTAAAATGCATGTACATAATATCTAATTTCAGAGAAAACATTGATAAAAAATTGTCTGCAATGTTAGTTAAAGGTACTAAGCCAAGGCCAAGACATTAGTGCATGAGTATCAAGGGACACTTATTATAATCTACCACGGGAGCCAAATCCGTACCGGTAAGTGCACGCCGGGAGTGAGGCATGACGCCGCGGGGAGCGATCCCAATCAATTCACGGATTGAACGGTGTCGCACGTGAACGATTTATACCGGCTCATATATATCTGTGGGGATGTTGGACTGGCTCACAGCTCAGTTGGTAGTTCCTTCTGCGCTGCAGGTTCGATCTCCACCCAGAGCAAGTATTTGTGTAATGCAAATACATGTTTGTTCTGTGTCTGGTCAATGACCTGGAATCTGAACACTGCCTTCAGCCTCCGTATCAGCCTTTAATATTCTATTAAGTGAAGGTGTGGGTGTAGGGGCTTTGGTCTTCCACGGAAGCCTTATCCAAATTGTTAGACGTCACATACCTCTCAATTTGATGTTCTCCTTTCTTGCGGGCGTGTAGCCCTCTGTGTAGCTTGAAAGTTTCAACTATTGTATACCATCCATTAGTCAACTACTAGATTAAACAAGCGTTCTTAGTGTAACTACCCTCAAAACCTCACCATATCATGCTAAGTGGTCCATGATCCAACTGCATAAATAATGCGAATGAAAACTATTAAAAGACCGTTTAAGAGTGTTATTGTCCCAGGCTAATATCTCCTACAGAATCAGACATTTAAATCCCCCGTGTAAGTGCTCTGAAGCATTAATTTATTCCATTTTAGTTGTCCTTTGTTCAAAGTTACACAAAGAGGCTTGTTTTACATTTTTACTTGTTCATATTTGAGGTCGTAACTCACAGAAGCGATTATTTGAACGCTTAATTCTAACTTTACGCTAAGCGTAAGCCTCACAGTATAATCTGTGGCGTAGATAATCATTTTATTAAATTCGCGTCTGCATTGAAGGCTTAATCAGATTTATTTGAAAAGCTGCTCACGAAGTCTGAGTACTAGAGTATTATTATTGGGGCTTAAAATCTCATAGTTTAATGACTCGTGAAGTGATTTATGTACAATACATATGAGGATCTTGTGAACGTACGCAATGATTTTTTCAATGACGTTACCGCAGTAAACCTCTCCATGGGGAAAATATTCGTGAGTATATCAGAGGAACTCCTTAGGCACTTTACATGCATACAGATATGTCAGTCAGACAGTTTTAATTTTTTAGATAGTGTTATTTATTAAGTTCAAGTCTGTTCCAACCCTAACCGACCAACCCGAGAAGAAAACAGGCAAGAAACCCCTTGGAGACAATATTACATATTAGCGAATATGGTCCTACGTGAGTTGAGCAAATTCATTCCCAAGCTTTTTTGTCAGATTGCCTATCTTCTTTTCGTCTTTTCAGATTTCTTATCTGAAATTTTATAGTAAGTTTTTGAAACAAGTTTACGTTTAATAAAAGTTTTAAATTGAATTAACTAGATAATTAGATTAATTAATATACAATTGAAATTTTCATTTATGTAAAATAGAGTTTTATCTGACACCGGTTTGTTTCTCCCATAAAGAGAACAAGTTTTTATAAATCAGAGTGTTTTATAGTGAACGTATTGTAATTGTAGAAATAAATTTAATTAATGAAACTTCTCGCTAAATATCTATGTAGGGCCATGGAGACAAGTGTATCTACCCATGTAATCTCTCTGGGCGCGCCTGTCACCTCGCAGGAGATGAGCGAGTGATCTGGTGTACCTGTACAGCCAAACATTAAATCCCTGAATGAAATCCAGTCCAGCATCTCTCAAGGGGCGGCTATTCTGGTGTTATCGCAGATCGGCTATTTCCCAAACAGCCGAGTTTTGCGAGAAATGGGACATTCGTTAACTGGAGCATCCATACCAATCACGTGGAGCTGAATGAACAGTTGCTGCAGCGGTGCCTCGGCTGCACTAGAGTTCGTTCTAAGAGACAATTTTTTTTTAAATTATTAATAAATTTATTGAACGCATGTGCTATGCATGTTAACAAAGTAAATGAGACTCTGGATAATGCATAAGTAATAAATGTTTCGTATTTTTCAGTACCCGTATTTAAGGAATGGAGGTCTACACATCAAAAATTAACTGTAATTAACTAAGGTAACAAGAAGATTTAAATTGTTGCATTGTTTAGTTTGTATAAATTGATATGGAAGTAATATTTCTAATTTTTAATAGTACTTCATATGTTTTCAACCATTTACGTGGAACATACATATAGGGTTCAAGATAAAAGCTAAAGTCAAAAATATGTTATCCTTATAATTGTTGGTACCTATGTCCGTTATAGACTTTGAAACCATCCAACCATTGTACCCTAAACAGTTTCATTAGAAAGGTAATAATGCAAAGATGATTTTAGACCACTAAACTAATGCATTAGGCACAAAATGTATGTTTATTTTTTAGCGTAGTAGCACACGCCGGGTATCCGCTAATTCCAAATAATTCTTAAAATAACTGTTTATACGTTGTTTTGTTACGTAATTGTAATAGTCTCTATATTGATCAGTCAGACTTATTGCTATAATTGTGCCTGTTCCAACAATACACTAGAGATAGGGATAGTATGTCGCTGTCTTAATTCCCAGCCCTAACGTACGCCCTCAAATCCCAACCTCCACCATGCTCGCCGTGTCCGCCGTTCGGTTGGCCCGGCAGCGCTGCCGCTCCGCTGTACTGTCATTATTCTACTTTAAGCGCGAAACGCTTAAAAACCCTCAAATGAACCCATTTTTATCTTCCCTTAAAAATGTAGGGATATTTGCATAAACAGGGATTAATTTTGTTATGCCACGTAAAAAGTTCTCCTAATTATTTTAGACGCTGGGACCCTGGCTGCCTACAGAGGAAAACCTGATTAAACTTCCAAACTAACCTGATACCAAATGCTAACTTTTGCCCTCTTCTTCATAAAAGCGCTTATTCATAAACTTCACACTTTATATAATAATAACGTTTATACAATCATACCAGTGCACGAGTTTCCTGTGTCGCAGGTATAATGGAGCGACAGAAACACGAGATAAACTCCCAAGACCCGAGAAGCAAGTTTATTTTCATAGTACAAAGTGTGCCCCGACTAAGAATCGAATCAGGGACCTCTTGCTTCGAGGGAAGGATTACTAAGCCAACTAAGCTAAAAAGACTGTCTACAGACCACTTTCTTAAATGATCAGGCAGAACCTTGCTGGTTTCAGTATATTATTGAATGTAAAATAACTTGAATTTAATACAAACTATTGAATTAATCCATTTATGGGACCATATCAATATGATCCCAACAATGGATGAATCCGCATAGTTAATTTTTGTCTGTCTGTTTTTTTCCGGCTAATCTCTGAACCGGCTGGAACTACTTTACCTAGGCTACTTTTACTACTTTAAATCAAGAATAAGAATTAGGCAACGTAGCAAAACAAAAACTAACATGGCCAGAACTTACAAGACAAATTTTGTATTTCACGCTGGTATCAGCAACGAGCTTCAAATTATCTTCAACGACTTTCTAAGAGCCTCATTCCTCCGAAAGCTCGCCAATTCTTTTCAAATCTGGCCCTAGAAAGTTGTCCAAACTTTCGAGCACATTATCAGTGTTTTAATCAAAGAATAATTCTTCAAACAGCAGTTATGTCTAGAATGCTCGGAGGCGGAGTTTGCTACGATTTGATAGCGTTCCTTCCACTTAAAAGTTTCTTTTGGATTGGAAGTGTTCTGAAGTTTAACACTTAAATATAACCTTCAAATGTTGAAATATGAGATTGAGCTATCGACAAACAAACAGATAGGACTTCAAAAATTATGAAACGACTATTCCAAAGTAAACTGAATAAATATACATTATATGAAAATTATTGACGGCTCCGTGGCTTAGTTGGTAGTAGCCCTGCCTTCGAAGCGAGGAGTCCCGGGTTCGATTCCCGGCCGGGGCACACTTTGTGTGGTGAGCATGAAGTTTGTTCTCGGGTCTTGGGTGTTTGTCTTGTGTTTCTGTGTTTGTCCATGCCATCTGCGACACAGGGAATTCTAGTGCAGAGGTATGAGTGTGTTAACGTTGTTTTTTTTTTTTTAGTCATCAAAAAAATGTTTTATTTTTTTCATTTTGCTAAGTAGAGTAGAGCTATATATTCAAGTAAAACTGCAAAAGACAATTTTCTGTGAGTTTTAATATTGTTGGTACTACTGGTAGTAATTAATAACTAGTCTAGTTTGCCGCGAAGAATATAATTTTTTTTTTGTGCATAATTCAAATGGGACCATAGCACCAGCTACGCTCCCACTACAGATAGACCTACTCTCGCCACGCGAGCGCGATACAATGGTTGCATGTTACAACCAGTAAAACAAATAATTACAAACAAGCGTGTTTACCCAAACTATAATCCTGGTCCGCTTTGGTCCGCCGTTCAATTCAATTTGCTCGTTACGGCGCCCGCGACTACGCAGCTCCCGAATACCTGTATTATTAATTCAGGAACGGTCCCGCGATGTTTTTTGTTGATTAAAATCGTTTGGGGTTACGAGGTGTACACGAGGTGTACAGTAGGTATAGCACCCGTAGCAGAACTTACCTATCGGAGCCGTGTATTTGTGTGCTACGACGTAGCTCTCACAGCGTAGCTACGACGTAGCAAGCTTGAAATTCCGCGGTAATGTACAAGAAATTTTTGAGAACATAAACCACGACTGCGTGGTTCTAAATTTCATTTAGAATTAAGTTGTATATAGATAAAACCCTGATATTTGAGATATTTTGATACCATACTCGATAGATTTTGTGGAAAAATATTTTTTTGCAAGACATGATATGGCGCCTAAAACGGTCATATTAATTTCCTTTACTTTTGATACAGCCAGTGTCACTCTCACAATTAAGACGTATCCAAAGAAACCTCACGCTAAAATCCATCAAGCCGTTTATGCTACAGATCGTGCCAAAGAAAAATACATACATAAAATATATACATAAAATACATACATAAAATATATACATAAAATACATACATAAAATATATACATAAAATATATACATAAAATATATACATAAAAACAGACACTTGAAAGTTCTGCTCAGTTCGTAGTAGCTGTGCCAGTGTGGGTCGTGGGTTCGATTTCCTTCAGGAGAAACATTTGTGTGACGAACATGGATGTTTTCCTGTGTCCGACAGTTAAAATATATGTTTCTATTTATCTGCAAAAGTATCTGTAAAAGTACTGTGTCAGTAAATTTGGTTAAGAACCATACTAACCAATACTTAGCCTTGCCTAGTTTGGGTGAAATATCCATGAATATTGATTTACAGATATATACCACATACATTTAATAGTATTAGTATCCTGCGACATCACAATGGGTTAATTATCAAGTTTACCGACATTAATCCAGGGAGCATTCAGCTCACACATTGAGCACTTGCAGGCCAATCATAGACTACCCTGAAGCCACTACCCGTTCAATTCGAGCCACTTGTCATTGAGATTGATCGCTGGCATCCCGTCATCAGCAATCAGGTAAATACAGGCTTGGAACACCGTCTCGCATGCATTGAACCACAACTCGATTACCTATTCGGTTCTCTTGAATAGTTAATAGAAGCCTACCTGAAGCTTTCTCTACACAAGTAGCTATTAAATGCAGCTAAACTGATCGAACGATTAGATTACCTGATACAATTATGGAAAGTCCAGAGTCATATCGCGCTGCGCCCGTCATTTTGAGACGGGGTTGATGGCAGTACTTCTTGGCACAAGTTCTACTGCTACTTTTGTTTGCTCCTTTCGCACCACCCGGGAGACACGTATATGGAATATGTGGCTACTCATCTACAGCCGCGAGCAAAATGTCCCCCCAAACCCGATCCCTTATAGCAATGTGACATGTTCACAAAAATACGGAAACAGTTTTTGTATATCTTCCGTATCTTGTAAACTTAGAAGTAGACTTAGAAGTATAGATAATGGCAGCAATCATCTTTCTCTTACTTCTATTATTTTTCTGGGTTTTCTCTTGTCTTTTCGTAAAACGTTAGACGCTCGGTGTCATTTACCGACCACACTCCAAAATATAAAAACTTTTTAAGCTTCCGAAAAGGAAAAGTATTGTTTTAATATAAAACCTCTCAAAATATTGTTGTCCGGTCCAAAACTAAATGAATACGGAATAACTCAGACCAATCCAATTTAAAAAAATACGTCGTATTTGTTTTTAATTGATCCACAGAGACGCTCGCGCCCTAAATAAATACGCGTTATAATTTCAGTTCAATATTGCGTTTTTGACGAGTGATGAATAATAAACAATATCAAGGCACGTAACTACACGAATACGTCCCATTGACACAGAGTAGATGTATATGTCAACGGTAAGAACACTTACATGTTTTACTAACAACAAAACTAAGTAATAAGACTGCATCTCAAGAAAGCCGAAACTGCTTTTTCTGACATCAGCGATTCGCTTACATACAATTGTGTTCTCAACACCTTCACTGTTTTCAATCTTTTATTCAATCTTCACTGTTTTATTCCTGGATCACGTGGCTGAAGCCGCGGGTATACCCCAGTAAATATATGTTTTCCAGTAATGACATGATGTTGGTACTGTCTGAGCGTATTATTTAGACATATTGATATTAAGATCGAGCTCATAATATTTTATTTTCTGATAGTCTGAGATATGATTTTCATATTTTAGGTTGTAATTAAATCAAGTACTTTAAGTAGTTAAACCACAACATTTAGCTCATTTTAAATTAGTGGTGATATCTATAATAGATCTGATCAGTACTGTGTTTGGGATCTATAGATTATATTGTAGACGATAATGATTAGTTGTCTTAATTGTCTTAATAAAGAAAAATTCATAAAGTTTATATTTCAGGCTACATCTTTTTCTATATTGTAAGACAAAAGCAATACGCATATCAAATTACAGTGTTGTAGCGTTACTTAGTAGCGGGAGGTATTATTAAATTTTCGCCATTTCAGTATAAATGTATATCTTTAAAATTACAAAAATAATCTTCTTGAAATAAAAACGGTGCCTCTTTGTAACAGGTTGATCTACATCAATGTTTTCTCTTTTTGACAAAAAATCGTTACGATGATTTTTATGAGCAAGTTATCATTAAGCCAATTTGTTTGAAAATCTCCTTCCTCCTGAAAATAATTTTATAAATTTTTAACAGAGTGTACAGATATTTCCATTTAGCAATAAATTTCAACATCAATTACTAAATTGATAAAAAATTATGACAGCAATCCTGTATTTCTAAGCTTCAAAAAGGTTGGAAAATGAGAGTGGGAGCATCGGTCGGACACACCCAGATAAATACCACAAATGCCGACATCGAATTCTCCAATTCGACATCGGCAATCTCATTCAATTTATTTAATTTTCTTTGACTAATGTTAGAGTAATTGCAACCAATAATATTAAAATTACTGGGGAAGTGCTCAATCTTGTTGAATCTTCAATTTTCCTGGATTTAATATTGATGCCAAGCCCTCGCCATGGCTCGTACACATTCTCGGTACGTCAAACCAGGCATCTAACAGACGATGCTACTGCTCGGTCGGTTCATTTTAGTTATTTTCATAGTATTATGGCATCAGGTGTGCTACGGGTCCTACTACGGGGGAAAGCAGCAGATATCCAGGAAGTATTTCTTTTACAAATGATAGCAATACATGCAATTTATAAAATGAGATCAAACGACGCAACGGGCGGGGTCATGTTCGTTAAAATATGTAGGTTGTTGTAATATGGGAGCGAATATGAACACAGATCTTAAGAGAGGAAAAAGATCTGCTATTCCTTTAGACAGTTTTTTCTTAAAAAGTTAGTAAAAAGTAAGTAACATTTTAATAAAAATTAGTACAAGCAGTAATATTTATAGACTTGACGTTTAGATTGTGTGACCACAGTTTGAGAAGGTTGAAGAAACACGACGGTTCTATGCCTCTTATATGTTGACCTACTGACTTATGCCGGTTGTTTCTTTACTGTGGTATTGGTCATTGAACTGAACTCTAGTGGGAGTGACAACTCTATATTATTTCATATGTTTCCTCTATAACATGTTTTCGTACATCCCGCGTGTCAGTGAGCTGTGACATGTCTATATCTGTTGTTTTTCTACGTCGAATGTTCACGATTATTTTTACTTTTACCCAACAAATTGATGTTGACGTTTCGATATCGACACTACAAAATATTACATAAGTACTGTTATGTAACTCGCACATTGACACAATGTCACAAAAAATAAAAAGAGAGAAGAAAATACTCTAATTATTTTTCTAAAATAAATGTAGTTTATTACACACAATTATTTATTAAGAATACATCGGAATCAATTAAATCAGGTATTTGTTTTACTGTTGTTTATTTTACGAAAACTGATTACTTGTGAGTTAGCCAACCCTGTTGTCGGAGGTTTCAAGCCACCTGAAGGCCTCCGACATGGCTTATCGACTAAAATAAGCGGGACTAACATCATAACGTGCCGTCCAAAGCATGTAAGAACTCAAATTAAAATGCCACTAAATGATCATCCATCCAATTGCTAACCGGGTAGAGAGTTGCCATAACCACATTTTAAACACAATGACCGTAATGAAATGTCATAAGCCACGGTAACTACTCGTATTATACCGCTTAAATGAATTTATCAAATCGCCTCTGATTTTATTTGATTGTGATTTTATTCCCGTAAATATCTGTTGTTTGTTCCGATCGGCGCAGTCGCTCGTTCGAACTAATCGGCGATTAAGCGTGTCTAATGCGGCCGAGCATTCACAAACAATGTAATGCTCCACAAATTCCGCGGCAAATCATTTTAATCTCTATTATTGTAACGTTTAAATGAATCGGGGAGACGCGCCCAACTTTGTGGATAAAAGACAATGCTCTGAAGTTTTACGTTTAGGAAAAACTTTGTGTTTCATTATAGAATAGCTAGCCTTCTACAGAATTTTGAAGTGAAAACTTCTTTAGCCGTGTTGAACAATTTTTGGTAGAGGAATACTTATGGATCCGCGTCACCGCTGACCTCGACATGCTCGTGACGTATTGCTCGCGCCAGACTAGCGACGCGTACGGCGGCCTGGGTACAACTATTTCATTGGTTTGAGTTTTCACTTCTGTCGGCAGCCCTTATGACTGAATGTCTTTTCTTTGTTGTACTAGAATCGGAATTGCATTAAATATTTATCTCTTTCTGGCTTAGTTGCCTCACTAAAGGAAAGAAAGAGATGGGACATCGGTCCCAACTCCAACAGAACTGGGGGCCTATTATGAACTCTTAATTCCAGGCAATTTACGCCGTATTCTGAACTGCCCGTCATTTTTGTACTATAAACATGTTATTCCAGCCAGTCAGCGGTCACGTGACACTTGGCCGACTTCTGAACGATTATTGGCTGGAAATACCATACTATGAGCGTTCCTTTGACATTTGAAACTATGTTTCATCTGTCAAATTTGTAACTATAAAACCATTTAGTCCAGTCGCGTTTCAGAACGATACATACAAAACTTGAATACCGGCCATAGACAACGAATCCATAGCAAGCCAGCTTGAAGTCGGCCAGCGTTAGGCATCTCATAGTACGAAATAGAACAAGGCAGTTTAAGGCCGTAAATTGAATAATAGGCCTCCTGGATAGGCCGGTAAGCCCAAAAGCATAGTCAAGATTCTTCTGACCATTTCAGAAGAATCTTGACTATGCTTTTGGGGTTTGGCTTTCCTGTGGCTTTTTCTTCGCCCATTGTATACCAATTTGGATGATTCTTTTATAAAATGGTAGGGTGGGACCAATAAGGCGAAAAATAAGGGATGAAAGAATTGAAGACGAAAGTTATTTTTCGATTTTTTCCTCCTCCTCCCAAAGTATGAGAAGACATAATATAATACATTGCAATTCTTGTATATATATTAATTCTGCGTACTTATCCACCACTTCTTGGCTTCGTATTGTTTTCTTTTATGGTAGCATTTTTGAGGAAGCCGTCACTACTACCTATTTATTATTGAAACTTAAGCTAGCTTAGTACAATAGATGTTACCAATAGCACGCGTAGGTCAGATTGATCCCCCTTACAAATTCACTCCCATTCTCTCTCGTTAGCAGAGTTAAGCTTTATTTATTTTCGCCAGCTATATATGTGAACGAGAGCTATAAACCCCGGCCATTCCACATACATCCACGAACAAAGAAACCGGACGGTTTCGTATTTTCAGAAAAAAATATCTCCCGCCATCTGGCGCAGGCCAAACTCGTAACAAAAGCCTACGTACTGCACTTTACGTCCTCGGCAGTATCGCATAAATTCATAATGGACTTAAAAAGCTGATCATGCGGACCGCGGGGCGGGGCCTGATTTACATGGTTCCGTACAAAACTCGGAAGATTACCAAGTTGTGAGTAATAGCAGTGCAGCGCGCGCCGCGGCGGGCGGCCGATAACTCTACGTCGGCTATCTCGCGGAACATATCGCACTGGACATCGGTTTTCTATTCAAACTCATCATCAATCTCATTTATTATGTTACGAGCTGCGCGGTGCTACACGCGGTTTTAATTTTTTTTAATATATCGGACATATATGAGTATATCCGATCATTAGGACTGATCACAAAGCTTTGACAATTGGTAAAAATTGGAAATATATATGTTAGAGTTACGCGATGGATAAGCTATGGAACATTTTTAATACGTAGTACGATACGTAAAAGCAGGATCAAAAGTATGTGTTTGACTAGAATATAAGCTATCCTGGTACCAAATTTCATCCAAATCCGTTGAGTCGTTTGAGCGTGAAGGAATAACATGCATACTGCTCCTGACTCACTAAACATTTGAATATACGTCTCTTCAATTAGTAAATATTAATGAATCTCCATACAAAGCCTAACTACGGGAACCAGATTATTGAAAAACCGGCCAAGTACCAGTCGGACTCGCGCACGAAGGGTTTCGTACATACATATTGGCCTGTCAACACCGATGGTCAGCGTGACACTAAAACCAGCCTACCGTACCAGCCTCTAATGTTCCCACTGCAGGGACACCGGCCTACTCTCGATAATTGAGAGTGAATGGGCTCTAATCTACCACGGGAGCCCAATCCGGATTGGTAGATGTCATATGTCGTCGAATTTTTGGAAACCAGCCTAATTTGTAGGAAATTCCAGAAAGATTAAAATTGTAGTCCATGATTGTGTTGTCCTAGGCTCGCCCGCCCGGGGGACGTGTCCGCAGATTGCATCGAGGGCCGCCACGGAGCTATCCTTGCAGACCCGCGTCTTGATGGAATGTTGCCGTGCACGCGGCAGCGCTATGCATGTTCCTAAGTAGGTACTAAATTATACTCCAACCTGGAGATACTTGTTCATACACGATTTACCTGGTCTACGCTCAGTTTATAGTTTGCTTTCCTTTGCGTGACTCGGTACTGTGGCCTGGATCCTCGAACTGGATTATGAAGTCATTTTTATGTTTATACGAGTATTACAATACATTTCGAGCTTTCTATTTGTTCGTGTAGGAACGAAATTTTATAGAACAAGTTTTTTTTAATTTTTGTTGAAAGGATTGGTCAGATTGGTCCCATAGAAATTTTATCAAAATCGGTTCAATAGTTTAGTTGTTGAATCATAGTAAGTCGAAGTCGATGTTTTTTTCGATTTTTAAATCAGACACTTCTCTGTATTTCTTTTGTCTGAGACGGCAACATTGTGTATTAAATTGAAAAAACTTAACATTATTTAAATAACCAAGCCAGCAGTATCATAAGAATACGTTCCAACCGGTAATGCATTCATTTTTAAATGACATTGAAAAGTAAGAACGTAATTCCCTCAAGGAAGATTCGCCAAGTTAGATCGATCCAAATAAACACGTTTTTCCGTGACTGGGGGGTCTGAGGGGTCACCTACACGCGGGAGCACGCCAGCGTCTCCTCGAGGGACTGTCGGCAAGTTAAATAACTGTCCAACAAGCACGTTGAATAGTGCAAAGGAATTAGACGCAATTTGCGGACGCTACCCTGAGCGGATAAGTTACCAACTCCGCTTACACTAGAGTTGGGACGGCACGCCGCGGCAGTTGATAAAGTTAACCGGATATTCTACCGTTTAAAGTTCTACTTTGCAGATAACTTACTAACTCCACTCTGGAGAAGAGAAGAGATTTACAGGAGTTCATCTGAGAGTGAATCAGAGGAATTAGGAGGGTAAGAACGCGTGATGCATACATATTATATTTTGACCGATTTTTAATTAGATATGCATACATATCTGATTAAAAATCAGCCAAGTGAGAGTCGGACTCACTCACCGAGGGTTCCGCACGAACTTGTAGGTAAAAGTGTAACTTGAAGGTTCTACATGAAAAAACCTACAAGTTAACAGTTACCAAGTGAAATTGTCAAATTCGCTAAGTAGTAGCGAAACAGACAATTTCGTCCGGAGTAACACTATCACATGATGCAACTAAGTCCGCCAACCTAAATCGTAACACTAGTTTATGGGCACTTATATATAAAAAAATAAAAGTTATTATTCTCATTTTCAATGGAAACTACAAACATTAATTCCATATGAATGAGACTAAATGAGCAATTCCATTTTAGTATTCGCTTTGCTATTTATGCCATACAAAGGACCATCCGAAAATGTATTAGAGAATGAGTTTAATAGTATAAGTCATCTTTGCAACGATTATATTTCTCTAGATGTCATAGCTAAATGTTGCTAAACTAGAAAAGCAAGTTATGTAAAAAAAAAAATCTTCTAAACGTTAAAAGGTTTTTTTTTATTGGTCATAATCCGGCTATTTTTGAATGTACTCAAATCCGGCTTTTCTGGATGTTTTAAGGCAACCCTATTCCCAAAGGATACGTTTATGTTATGATACTGTAGTTTCCTGCAAGAAGTTTTTATAAACTTTCTTTAGGAATACAACGTAACATCATATGTTAAATAGGATATTCCTTTCTGAATGAATTATCTTAGAGATATTGTATATACGTGCCATGGATAGTAGATAATCTGAGGCGATAATCTACGGATTATTTTCTTCTTCAATCTTCGATAGTAAAATAGCAGAAGAAGCGTTTGGATTACCGTATTGTTTTATTTTCCTGAAGAGTAATGTTGTTGGAAATTTAATTGAATGTAAAATATATCATTCGACTTAGAACAAAACCCCTGTGGCCAACCACCTCAGTGTTTTTTATGTAATTAAAATGTAGGGACGAGATAAAAACCCACCTGATGTTAAGTGGTTACCTTTTTATACTGTTCAGTTTGTAATAAAAATGGTACACAAAATGAGTTCTAAAATAAATAAAGTGAAAAAATACTTTCATTTACGTATATATCATATACTTAAAAGTAAGTATCTATACTCAATAATATATAATGTATATTATATTTAATAGATATGATGAAGTACAATCCTTACATAGTATAAAACTTAGTCGCTCCCGCTGTTTGTACGCTTAGACCTTTTAAACTACGCAACGTATTTTAGTTCAGTTTTCAGCAATAGATAGAGTAATTCAAGAGGAAGGTTTATATGTACTACTAGCAACCTGGCTTCGCCCGGGTAGTTTCTGATACGACACTGATGCTCTACTAAGCGTGCGAAGCCGGGGCGGATCGCTAGTATAAATATAAACTGGTCATCACTCCTCGCAGACGGCCCAATCTTCTACGATTTCCAGCAAAGTAAAATCCAAATAATCCGTCGTCCCGCGAGTGTTGCAGCCGTCAAGTGCATGATAGTGCCACATCTGTCCTGCCCCCGGAGGATGCGCTTAGCCTGAGATATATCTCCGCAGCCGCTACCTAGTACGACCACGACCTCCATTTGTAATGAATAGACTTCGTCGTCTGATCTCAATGTTACATTCAGATCCCACCACTGGGACGCTACTTGACATACGATCCGTACTCAGGACTGCTTGCGGCTTATTCCTAGGGACCATATACATGACTACAGACCTCAATGTCGAAATAGTCGGTTCCATAGATTCCTGAGCGAGTTGATTTAGCGGACCTTGCTTTTCATTTCAACCGTGAAAGTAACAGAACGAGTCATAGACCTACCTGATGTTAAGTGGTTACCTCCTCCCATAACAATAATTGGCATATGAGAGGACCCAAGAGGACCCAAGTCGCACCCTGTTAAGGGACTTGTATACTAATACACCCTTACACCGCGACAGCACTGCACTTGCACCACTGCTTGGCGGCAGATTGCCAGGTGTGGTGGCAGTCCTTCTTACAAACTTACCACAAGTTCTATTGCTACTTTATCTCAATCTCAAACTCATTTTATTCCTTAAGATCTCAAGTATCGTTTGGACAAGTCATAAGCTTGCTCCTTTAGCACCACCCAGGGCGTGTAGGGGCTCTAGGGGTACCTACGGACGCGAGCAACCCCTCTTAATACTCAACTGTCTATAGAAGAAATCTGGTGCGTTAAATAAAAGCTAAGCCGCAGTTTATTATGAAAAGTTTGGCTCGAAAATAGTCTGTAAAAGCGTTCTTGGCTATGATACGGCTTATAAATATGTGAATTAAGGTAGACATGATCTTTCATCCCATAATCCAAATAAGCCACGGAGACGGCTCCGTGGTAGGTGGTAGCCCTGCCTTCAAAACGAGGGGTCCCGGGTTCGTTCCCAGCCGGACACTTTATGTGGTAAGCATAAAGTTTCTTTCCCGGCTCTTGGGTTTTTCCCTTGTCTTTTCTTTGTCTTGTGTTTTTTCATGCTATCTGCGACACAGGGAATCCTAGTGCAGGGGAATGTATAAATACAAATACATTTATTGTGATCCAAAAAATAAATAAATTTTACAATAACAATCAATAGTTCAACAATATTTTTTATAATATTGTTGCACTAACAAATATCATCATACAATTACAATTAATTAGGAGAATAAGATCACTAGCTCCACCCTAGGTTAAAACCTGTGTTGTGGAAGCTAGTCTCTTTCGTCCGTTTCGAAATAACAAGATTACAAAATTTATTAAATTTACAAAATTACTGCTAAGGGAGGCGTGTTTGTCTGTCTGTCAGCCTATATTAGTGAGTATGTGTATGTGTGTGTTAGTGTAAACGTTTTACGTTTAATAAGTAATTTAACTTAATCGCAGAATCATTCATCGCCATAGGATTCCACTGAAATACCTGATAATGATACCTATGAATCAGTTTAAGAGACTGGACTATTTTCTCTGCGAGTGCTGCGCTTCGCGTGAGAAATATGGCTACAGTCCTCCACTACGTAAATACGAACGTATCTTGCTCAAGATATATTTAGCTTCATTAAAATATTTCTAGCGCATTATACAAAGCTCTTTCACCGGATATAACCAGAGACTTCCGGCGACTGCCTTCGCTTAGACCTAGTGAAACTTGGCCATTATGTTATGCAGGAAACGGCTTTTGGAAATGTCACCCGGCTTCAATCATCAAAGACAGCTCCATTGTTTCAAATTTAAGCTATGTCTTGATAAATAGTTAGTTCTTTAATGTGATACATTCTTTACTGATATTCTCTAAGCCATAAACCAATTTCTTAATATACCAAGCACGATTCTTAATATACGAGCGTATTCTTACACTGTGTGGCTCGATCTCCACACAGAGTGTAAGAATATGTATACAATATATATTTCGAATTCGGACTCCACTCTCAAAATCACACTGTTAACAGCGTGACGCCGATTAATTCGCGGCCATATTTAAAAATGGCCGATAATTAAACAAATCGAAGCAATGCGCCAGTAAGCCGGGAGTTCAACGAGTAACTTTCAGTAATAAAGTAAACACCAGGTTCGAAAGTGTAGAAGCGAATCTAGGTCCTTCATTACATTAGGGGGTCCAGTTGCTAGTGTCCGGAGGTGTGTGCCCTAGGGTTCCCTTCACGTACCCCCTGGGTGGTGCTAAAGAAGCAACCAAAAGCAGCAGTAGAGCAAAGCAAAACTTGAAACAAAAAGTAGCAAAGCAAAACTTTTTGTTGCAAGTTCTTCCGGAGAAGTACTGCCACCATACCTCGAATATGCCGTCAAGGGTGTGGGTGCCGGTGAAATCACTTGCACATGATATTTATCATCCCCGTCTCAGGTGATAAATCAGTATAAGATCCAAATCTTATACCGAGTCGCATTACTGTTGTCATGGCGGGGTTCGCCACATACCACCTTGTGGGCACTCAGCTAGTCATGTCACTTTGTGACATAAAATTGCATGACAACACATACACAGGTACATTCATACAGTTTATGTTATATGAATAATATTTTATTAAACATGAATCAAACCCCAATTTATATTATTGAATACCTACAAACGTAAACATACTGTTAAATTAGCAATTTTATTTGGTTAATTAACAGCCAATAATTAGGTTATTTTAGCTTTAATTGGGCAATTTAAAATAATGAAATCAACGTGCGAAGCGGCGCGGTGTGGCGTGACTTATAATTTCATAAAAAAACTAGCGTTCATTAGCGTTCGGCGCCAGATGATAAACCCTAGTGATGTACCTTTACATCGATGTTTTGTTACGGACACGGATTTGTCCAAATGAGATCAAATTCCGTATTATTACAATGCATAAAAGAAATTACGTAAGTTGGTTCAACTTCTCCGTACGATACGGCACCTGCTATTCCTACTCCACACGGGTGTATAAAGATATTAGAAAGCGTGTAGGCCATTCAGTTTAGAGAGGAAATGGAAAAAATATTAAAGGCGCTTTTGTATGCAGTAGGACAAAAACTTCAAAAGAATATACTTTTTTAAAGCTCAACAACCACTGTATATTTCCTGACCACATAATTATAATTCGCATTCTCGGCGTCAACCTAAATCACTTCTGTCGGGCTTCTATTAACTATTATTTAAATTTTATCGTGTATTAATTTAAACTTGTGAATCATTGCTTTAATTCAGTGAAATAAATAAAAAATTAAAAAAAAGAAAAAAAAATACTAAAGCATTTTTTAAACATTTGTTATGGGCGAGATTCAAACACGCAAATGTTGTATCTCGGTTGTTGTAGAAACCGTGTTCTACCTATGAAAACATTACTACAATTACTGCTAAAATGATATCACATTATAGTTATTTTTTCGCTTGGATTTGTTGATTTTTATTGTAATTTTTTTTCTCGGCAGTCTGTAAGGAATGTTAACATTTTATACTGTGGCTCCATCTATCCCTTCGTAGAGAAATGCGTGAGTTTATGCACGTCCAAAAATTATTAAGTGTCCGTAAAATGAAATCACTATTTTACACAAATACGGAACATATTTCCCCGGACACGAAACGTAAAATTGAACCGTGGGCGTTGCTGCGAAAATCATTGTACCTACTCAAACGACAACATCTAAATTCGGGAATAAATTCCCGTGTCAGGACTTCCAGCGAATACGTCACGTGGCGTCGAATGACGTCACCGCTGTCATCACGCCAGTAATCCTTCTGGATTGACGGGGCGGAGTGGCAGGCGGCGGGCAGGTGGCAAAGCTAAAAGATTTTCAGATATACGCAGCGAAAAACGGTTCTGAAAATAGGTACGGATAGACTAGGTGAGTCCTAGACCCCGGGTATAGCAGTGTTACAACAGAATATATAGTACTTATAGCTTTTATTGCCCGAGAGTTAGGGTTCCGCAGACAAATGGAATGGATACATGTAATAATATTACAGTGGCTTAGACCTATTGGCTATCACAATGTAAACAAGTTCGGTGTGCAAGAAACAATCTCCGACTCGGTGTAATGGTAATCAGCTGATGATCTTGAAACGTTTGAACCGATTTTGATAAAAAACACCGAAAGAAAACCCGCTTTTAAATATAAAAAACTGGACACAAATCGGTTCACCCGTTTAAGATCTACGGTGCCACACACACACATACATAGCGGTCAAATTTATTACGTTTTGCGTCTTGGGTTAAAAATTACATCGACACATTGGTCTTTTGACATTTGTCATAAAATGAATAGGCATTTTCATACAGATGATTCACCTTACCACTATTGATTTCTACGCTCACGAATACAACAGATGGGAAAAGCGAATATGCAGATATATGGAAATATTTCACGTTCACATATTCTAAGTTCAGTAATTTTTCATTCATTTGAAACGCCAGGTTTTAAACCATTTCCGCCTATACATTATCACGTATACCTGCTGCTGATAATATATTCTCATAGGGGCGTATCCTTTTGTCGGTTTTGCGGATGCAAGCTCCGATTTATCAGAAAATACACAAAACACTGTAGAATTTGTCGCAAGGCCCAGCACTAAACACAATTGACGGGTTGGGGCGACAAAAACCACCCCCATCTAGCTGCGTTTTTGTTGACGCAGCCGCCTTTGTAGTCGGGCAATAGGACCTCGTAAGAAAAATAACCTCCAAAGTAATGAGAATACTGTTTTATTCCGCGGATTCTGTGAATATAATGCGGAGCGTGGTGGACTGCTTTAGAAATGCAAGAGGATTAGCGATGTGAAGTTTTAGTTCTCGTGGCAGGATGTTGCTTTCGGGTAAAGTTTTTCTGTACAAAAAACGTGCGCAATTCACGGTTTCTCGCGGAAATGTGTTTTATAATAATGTAGTTGTTTTTACCCGACTGCGCCAGAAGGAGGATTATGTGTTTTAAGTTTATGTATATTTCTTTGGCACGCTCTGTAGCCTGAACGGCCTAGCTGCTAATGCACATAGCACGCAACACAACTCTGACAACTCATAGTTAAAACAATTAATTTTAACATATTCAGTTGTAACTACAGTAATACTTATTGATTATTTATTAACTACCCATTAATTGACTCCTATACTAGGTAAATAGGTATTTTTATGCCGCTAGAGTTACGAGACGAGCAGGCCTGATGTTAAGTGGTTACCACCGCCCATAAACAACTAAAGTACGGCAGGTCATCGCCAAGATAGTATGAGATGACCCAATTCGCATCCCATGGCGCATAAGTAATGTTATGAATTAAATAATAATAAAACCCAAATCACTGTATAAAAACAACGCCCTAATAAAAATTCCTCCTCCGAATAAAAAAGTCAATTTCGCGGTCTATTTTTGCCTAAAAGATATTTCTAGAGGATATATAAATCATCTAAAGCTAGACATACTCATGTTTTACCCTTGCGGCGTTTGAGTCGAGGCATTACAATTATATTCATCCCGAGCTCCACTCCACCGATCCAAGACAAGTCTTCTTTAAAAGAAAACTCCATTTAAAATTATATTTCCACGTCTCGTTAATGTATTATGATATAACTATTTTTCCAGTCGGGGTTCAAAGTGTAAGAAAAATACTCATTTGACAGACTGATGAGTCTGTCTGAGAGACTGATGACTGAGTCACTGATGGAGACAGGCTTCTTCTACCAACGAGAGAACAGGATCTCCCCATCCTGATCTCATGTTGGCAGAAGAAGCAGTAAACATTCTGCCAATACGCTGGCACCGCTCCACCTGGCCGCCACCTGGGTGAAAGTTCACGACAACGCAATCTGTTTAACATGAAATCTCGTACGTTTTGAATAAATCCGCTGGATTTATCTTGACAATAAAACACCAGCAGTTGCCAAAAATATTTTTTAAATATTATTTGCATTAAAATAGGCAGTGTTTTACCGTTTTTTTGTTATGTTGTGTTTGTCTGTAATGTGAACTCTATGCTCTGTTAGTGTTCTGTACCTTCTATTACGAAAAATAACTCTATTACGAAGCCTACAATATATTTATATCTGAAATATTTGAAACCGGTCAATTGCGATACGTAACCGCGCTCTGAGGGTTTCAAATAGTATTCTTTATTGAATTAGCTTTTATATCTAAAACTATAAAAGATATACAACGAACCAATTTTCGTATCTAAAGTGCTATAACTTAAATTATTTTAAGGATTTTGGGGTTTTAGAAGAACAACAAATCTCAATCAGTACATTCTATAAATTTCGGTATATTTCTAAAAGCCTATCCAATGATGCTCCTCGCACCTATGTACTGAATTATGTGTTTCCATGTTACTTTCATGGCGGTCGGCACATTATTACATGATAAAAAAAATCGTAGAATACCTGCCTTCCAATTTTCACGTATAAAGATCTAATAGTTTGAGTAAAATGGATGTGAGACATACGGTAAAAATGCCATTTCAATAATCTTGAGCCAAATAAAAACAAAAAAATATGATAAGTGGTCAGAACCCTGAAAATAGTGTTCGAGTCTGAATCGCACTTGGCCAGTTTAATACAATATATATTCAAAAATTGCGCAACATTTGCGTTTCATCTATGTTACACAATAATCTCCGATCCACCGTTTTCGTGTGTTGTGTAACATTCTCGTTATTCCACCGCTCTCATCCAGAGACTAAGGTACAGTTCCCACCAAAGTGGAGAGATACAGGAGAGGAAATGTTACACATATAATCAATCAGATATCATTATTTCTTCATAGGCTCTCTGCGAAGCTCCTGTAGAGATAATCCAGCGAGGAGGCTCTCCTCCCCGCTTGAAAAGCAGAGATGTCGTTTTCCAAATAATAACAGTTCATGTACCTATCCACTAATACCTTCGATAGTGGCCAAGTAACTGAGAAAATTTAAAAATTCTCAGTTTGTCATTTCGTAAACCGGCTTCCCGCGATATAGCTGCTGGGCCCATCAGTATGCGCGTGTGTAGCGCAGATGTCATCATTTGTGTGCGGTGAGCGGTGCGGCAAGCGGCGCGCAGTTGACACGTGCATGTACGCGACTGACTCCCTACTGCCTCCCCACTACCCGCCTTCCGCGCCTCACTTCACACTCGGAGACAGCACTGCTCCGTTCTAGCTAGCTATCGTCCTTGCTTCGCATTGGTGCACCTGCCCTCACACCCTGCCTACTGTTCTCGTCCCGAACACCTCTCCTCTCTGCTTCGGTGGAAACCAGGCCTAATCCGTGGAGATACGGTCGGAACGGATCCACCGACGAAATATTATAGAGATTTGCCCAATTACACCCTTTGGAACGAGAGCTGAACAGTATTTTCTTACACAAGATCAACGGATTGAATTTCCCGATGACGAAACTATTTTACGATGATTAAATTAGCCCAAAAAGCATTTTGGAGCTGAAGCTTCATTTATTAGCTGTCTCATTCTACAGCAAATGCAGCAGAGCTAAGGCGAGAGCTTTTATTAGTATTGCCCACAGCCTTTTTGCATCACAGGTGCTTGAGACGTAGCATCCCCGCCCGGGTGACGGGCACAAAGAGATACAACTTAGGTTGCGGAAGTCCTTTTTTTAAGAAAGAGCCAATACTGAAAGCCCACCTGATATTAAGTGGTTACCTCCGCCCATAACAACTGCTACCCAAGATCCAAGTCGCATCCCGTTGCGCCAGTAACTAGAGACGGTAGAATAAACATTTTTTTTTATTTATATTTTGTGTATCTCGGAAACGGCTACACGTAAAAAATTCCTAAATTTTGTATTTAGATAGGGTTACTTGTTTTTCTTGAAATAACGCAAATTTTTACAAAAAAAAAAGTTCTTAGCTGAAAATTTATTACAGCGCCATCTCGTCAATTATTGTGGTACTTGAATATATATTTAATTTCAGATAAAACGAGCGAAGCTCCTTCGCCTAGGTGCTAAGTTGTTAGTTGCAGTAGTTATGGGCGGGAAATTAAATTTGAACATTTTTGGGTAATTTCAACGATGTCAGGTAACCACCCCGGGCTCCCCGACCGCGCGGCTGGTGGATTACCCGCCTAGTTTTCTAACTAGAGCGCACAGATCCCCATTGAAATGTTGCTGCGGCGCCGCTGATCACTTTTGCAATATTTTGAGGGCTCCGTGTCTTAGTTGGTAGTAGCCCTGCCCTCGAAGCGAGGGGTCCCGGGTTCGATTCCCGGCCGGGGCACACTTTGTGTGGTGAGTATGAAGTTTGTTCTTGGGTTTTGGATGTTTGTTTTGTGTTTCTGTGTTTGTCCATGTTATCTGCGACACAGGGAATCCTTTTGCACAGGTATGAGTGTGTAAAAGATACAAAAAATAAAAATTTGTTAAATGCTGATATCACAAATGGAAAGGATATCTAGTGTTTTCGGCGGGAGGGGAACATAAACTTGGTTTGTGCTTGTTTGCAAGTTTAGTGGAAAATCGCAAATGAAAATTGTTAGTTTCTATGTTTTCTTGAGTAAAATTGCAAGTATTTCTTTAACTATTTATTTTAACACAAACTGGTATTCTAATGACATATCAAACATAAACAAAATCAGCGTGGCTTGGCGGCGCATAGACAAGTGAACGACAGCGCCTCTGGTGGCGAATTAACATAACAAATTAGCGGCAAATATGAAATTATATTCCTAACACTCCCACTAATTTCATATCATCATAACAATCATATGCGCCAGGCGAAACATACTAACTAAAAACAAAACAAAAAAACTTCTTAAACTTAACTTAAATCTTTAAGGTATCTTAAAACATAACTTGATCTCTATTGAGACAAAACTTTTGTGGTGTTAATGCTTTTGTTAGAAAATCAGCTAATTGATTTGAGCTTTCTATATACTGAACATTCAACAGGCCTTGGCTAACCTTTTCACGAATGAATTTATATTTTATGTCAATGTGCTTTGATCTCTGATGATGTACTGGATTGCATATCAACCTTATGGCAGCTTGATTGTCTACAAATAAATTTGTACTATTTTGAGATTCCCCTATATGAGAGAAAAACTGATTTAACCACAACAATTCTTTTGTAGCATCGCAAGCCGCCATAAACTCCGCTTCCATTGTTGACAAGGCAATGGTTTGTTGCTTATGGCTTGCCCATGTAATTGGACCATTATTCATTAAAAACAAATATCCTGTAGTTGACTTTCTTGACTCAGTATCACTTGCATAGTCTGAGTCAGAATACCCAGTTAAACCAATATTACCTTTGTACTCTATGCCCATATGTTTTGTTGCAATTAAATATCTTATAATTCGTTTTACAGCTTTAACATGTTCATAGCTAGGATTATTTACATAACGACTTGCTACATTGACCGCATAAGATATATCTGGCCGGGACACTGAGGCCAAGAACAGCAAGGATCCTATTGCCTCTCTATATGGAAAGTTTATTGTTTCATTATCATTACATCCAGACAAAATTACATTGCAATCTACAGGTGTAGAGCAAGAGTTTGCATCTACCAAATTGAATTTCTTAATTATAAAATCTATATAGTTTTTCTGTGTAACATGAATGGCCTGATCCTTCTTATTGATTTCTAAACCAGCAAAATAATTAAGATCCAACACTTTAACATTAAAATTGGTCTTCAGTGCATTAATAACTTGATTCAAATAAACTTTGTTAGTACTAAAAATTAGTCCATCGTCGACATATAATATTAGTAATATTTTCTCATCATCATGGAGACTACTAAAGACACAGTGGTCAGATTCTGATTGAATAAATCCATATGACTTAAGGAAATCAGTAAACTTTAAATTCCAACAGCGAGATGCTTGTTTTAAGCCATACAATGACTTATTAAGCTTGCATACTTTACCCTTATCAGCAACTATTACACACCCAATACACCTTCAGGAATCTCCATAACAATATCTTCTTCAAGCTCTCCATATAAAAATGCCGTTTTTACATCAAATTGCATTATTTCATAATTATGTTTTGCTGCCAAACTTAGTAAAATTCTGATAGAATCATAACGGGTAGTTGGTGCGAATGTCTCTGTATAGTCTATACCTTTCATTTGGGTGAAGCCCCTAGCACACAATCGAGCTTTAAACCTATCAACATCACCATTTTTATTTTTCTTAATTTTAAAAACCCATTTTGAGGTTATACACTTTTTGTCAGTCTTGTCAACTAATGTCCATGTTTTGTTATCTACATGAGCCTTTAACTCTTCATCAATAGCTATCTTCCACTTATCTGACTCTGGACTTCTCATTGCTTCTTCATATGTACAATAGTTGGTTCCATATAATCAGTTATATTAGCTTCATATCTTTTATTTGTTCGTGGCCTCATATTTATGTTTGAATTATCTAGAGTATCATTAAATTCCACTGATGGTTCATATGAGGAGTCATCATCATAATTACAGCTTCTCAAGCTATCATCACTGACTAATTCTGGTTCTTCTTGCGGTTCAGTAGTTGAAACCAATCTTGATTGTGATTCTGGCATTGGAGATGGTTCATCATCTGGCTCAACCACTTGTAGCACAGCAGGATTGTTTAACATAGGTCCTGAACACTCATCAAATGCTACATCTCGAGATATCTTAATTTTCTTTGTATCCAAATCATACATTCTGTAGTTCTCATGATCATATCCAACTAAAATCATTTTATTACTTTTCTTTTCCAGTTTAGTTCTGCATGCATCAGGAACATGAACATAGCCATAAGATCCAAATACCTTGAGGTGTTGTAGGCTTGGCTTTTGACCAGACCAGATTTCGAGTGGTGGTTTATTTGGAGTTTGACTTGATGTAGTGCGATTCAGCAAATACACTGCACATCCTACTGCCTCTGCCCACAAATTTAATGGCAAATCACGACCATGAATCATAGAGCGAGCACTTTCTACAATAGTACGTAGCTCTCGCTCTGCTCGACCATTCTGCTGAGATGTATAGGGTGCAGTGCACTCATGATATATTCCATTTTGGTTCAGGAACAACTTGAAATTATTGTTAATATACTCTGTGCCATTGTCAGTGTGCAAAATGCGTACACAGTGTCCAAATTTATTTTTTACTATAGCATTGAAAGTCTTGAAGTGATCTAAGACTTCACTCTTGTGTCTCATAAAATACACCTGTAGAAAACTTGAGGCAGCATCTTTGAATAGGACAAAATATCTCATACCTTGGACAGATGGCTCACTCATTGGTCCACAAACATCGCTGTATACCAGGTCACCAGGGTTCAGCTCGCTCCGGTGAGATGTGTGGAACGGTCGGCGACTTAGTTTTCCATACATGCAGGCTTCACACACAAAGTCATCTATAGCACCGTCTTCACTCAATATAAGACCACTTTTGACCATATTTCTTACTTCTTTTATATTTAAGTGTCCAAGTCTCTCATGCCACAACTTCAGATTGTTCTGAGATGTTTGCACTGAATTACAACTTTCAGTAATTATTGTTTTGAAATTCATTTCATATAAATTATTTGGTTTCTGTTTTGCTGTTAATACTACTTTATTGTCTTTGTAAATTAGAGCATTTGTATTTCTCTTTATTATCACATAACCTAAATGCATTATTGCACCTTCAGAAAATAGGTTTCTGCATAGTTCAGGCACATATATAACTTCCTTTAGAATGTTCTGCTCCCACTGTCCATTGATATATTTTTCAATTAACACTGTTCCTATTCCACAAACTTTGAGTGTTTGTTGGTTACCCAATTTCACAAGTCTTTCACTTTTATCACTAAATTGTTCTAACTCAAGAAAGAAATCTTTTCTGAAAGTCATGTGCACTGAGGCGCCACTGTCTAGCAGCCATACATCATTATAGGACTCTGTTGCAAAGTGAGCACTCTGATCTGCATGGAATGCCAACATATTGCTGTGCTCATTAGGAGTATATTTCTTGGCACGACAATCTCTTGCAAAGTGCCCACGTTTGTTGCAATTATAACATACAAAACGGTGCCTCGTATCATTGGAACTCTTTTCTGGTTTGTTTTTCACTTGTGAAGCCAAAAGTGCCACTTCATTCTGTTCTTCTGCTGTCAAGCTGGCTTCTTCATCCATGAGCCGAGCTGTTAAGTTATGTATTGTTTGTTGAGCCTGATCTAGTGACATCCATGCTTGACGCAGCGAGCGGTACTTTGATGGTAAGGTACTGATTATCTTGGTAATAACAGCTGTGTCACTAATTGGTTCTCCACTATCTTTCAACTGTTGAGCTAGATTCTCAACTTGGGAAATATGTTGTGCCATACTATCTGAAGGATTCATTTTATATTGGTAAAATCGCTCATGCACCAACATTTTATTGAACTCCGATTTTTGTTCATATATTGATTCTAGTTTTTCTATGATTTTGGCTGCACTTTCACAGTTTTCTATTAAGGCAATTTGCCTATATTCCATTGCAGACGTTATAATGAACATCGCCATGCCGTCATTTTTTAACCAATCTTCATAATCTTTCTCGGGTCTTGGCTTTGATATATCTATACCCTTTGCTCTCAACGCACATTTTATATGAAATTTCCACTGTCGAAAATTGTTTCCATCAAAACGCTCCACAGTTTGACGAAAATCCATGTTGAGTTAGCGAGGTTATCTTGCCGCACCGCCACGTGTTTTTTCTTTTACCTAGTTCACTGCTCTTTACAAATTTACTTATACGTTGCCTGCTGGGCCCAATAACCTGTTAGTTTCTATGTTTTCTTGAGTAAAATTGCAAGTATTTCTTTAACTATTTATTTTAACACAAACTGGTATTCTAATGACATATCAAACATAAACAAAATCAGCGTGGCTTGGCGGCGCATAGACAAGTGAACGACAGCGCCTCTGGTGGCGAATTAACATAACAAATTAGCGGCAAATATGAAATTATATTCCTAACAAAAATAAGTACCAAAAATCAGCATTCCTAATAATATATAAAACAAAAATAGTTTCTACCTATGCTCGTTACAGACACAAAAATATCCGATGTGCCCCAAACCGGTTTCATTAGAAAGGCAATAATGCGAAGATGGTTTCAGACCACAATCCATTATGCATAAAATGTCTCGTATTAATTAAAAATCAATGATTTGATAGTTATCTAAAACAAATCCCAAAAAATGTTTTGGGAGGCTTTCTTACATAAATATTTACTTAAATAGGTATAACTAATATATAAGTTTTTGCCTCTGTGTTTGTCAGTTGGCATAAATAAATATATTTTTCTTACTTTCTTTTCTAAATGTATGTTAAATACAATTACATGGAGCACCTATCTGCAGCCAGACGAGTTCGAGAAATGCGAGACATGTAATTAGCAACTAATTGTCGAACTTCAATTAGCGCTAAGGACTTGCCGTTTCCGCTATATACTTACCTAAAGTTGGTGACGTCAGTTCCGGAACTACGTAAATACTCGGAGGAAGAGACAGGGTGGTACTCAAGGACTACGAGTGCTGAGACTTGAGTCTTCTCACAGATGACAAAAAAGCTTGGTAAAGAATGCTTCACTTTAGACGCAGAACCATACTCGCGAGAAAGTAATACTGTATCCTAGGGGTTTCTTGTCTGTTTCTTCCCCTCAGGTTGATTTGGGTTGAAACAGACGTAAACTTGACAATTAAAACTGGCTAAAACTGACTGTAAATTTACATATCTGTGTGCATGTAATGTGCCTAAGTAGCTCCTATGACACGTTATATGCTCACGAATACGTTTACTTGTGTATGTACAATTTGACGTGTCCAAACGATACTTGAGATATAAAGGAATCAATGAGTTTTGAGTTTACGTATGATGGCTATACGACTCATCTCCTCCCTGTCGTAGTACGATACGACCCAAATTGCTTCGCGATGCGCTCGTCTCTGAGACCGGGGTTTAAGATAGGCATAGACCAGTTATGACCCTGGGATTTTGCGTTTCCCAGTAAATAGTAATACATATTATGTATGTATATTTGATACTCCTTCATGCTCAAACGGCTCAACAGAAATGAATGGAATTAGGTACCACGATAGCTTATATCCTAGATTAAAACATAGGCTACTTTTCATCCCGGAGAAGTCCAGTGTTCCCGTAGGATAGCCAACTGCGGGTAACACCGCGAGACGCAGCTTCTACATAGATATGGAAAGACAAGTAGCAACGCGTTGCGCCCGCTACAGCGAAACATAGGAAACTGATCATGCATCTGTATTTTAACTGGTATATACAGGATTTATCAAGAAATCAGCAACGCGAGTGCAACACTGGAGAATAATAAGTAACAGAAGTTTCTAGAAGGAACTAAACACAAATTGTACCTTCTTTTTTGGGGTACATGTTCCTGGCGTTACCCTCAGAGTCCCTACAGGTGAGTACATCCCTCGAGTGCGAAAGGATCAACCCAAAGCAGCAGGAGAACTTCTCTGCTGCCAAGCATTAGTGCACTCGTATTGCTGTGTTTCATTGGAAGTGTGTGGGTGCCGGTGAAATTAGAGGCTTATCAGACGTTACATATCCGGCGCAACACGATGCGACTTGGGTCTTGGTGCTGTCGGCTACCAACAAGCCCTCGGAGAGTCCACCCCTGCGCCCTGGACCCGGCCGCGACACTGATCCTCCGCCTCGCAAAGTATAATTAGTGGAAAGTTGGCGTCTTCGTCCCCAGACCCACCGGGAGGATCCAGCGGGGGACTTTACGGACTCCCTGGACGTGTAAAGTCATTGACTGGCTGCAACTCTCGTAAGGTTTAATGTAAGTTTAATTTTATTAGTTTGCTAGCTTCTGACTTCTAAACTACTACTAGTCTTACTTATATTATGAAGGCTAAAGTTTGTTAACCTTCACGCTTAAACGACTCAACGGATTTGGATGAAATTGGTACCAGGACAGGTACTTATGATCCAAAACTGCGGGTTACACCGCGGGGCGCAGCTAATTTACTATTTTTAGAAGACATGTAACATCTACCAATCCAGATTGGGTTCTTGTGGTAGATCAAAACTCACTCACTATCAGTTAAAGGCCGGTGTCCCCGCAGTGGGAATATTAGAAGCTGGCACGGACGGACAGACTAGCTTTTATTATCATTTTAGCATATATTTTTTTGTATACGTTACCCTATTTATTTTAAGTTAAAGTCAAAATACTTTATTTCCGTTGAAAACTTAAAAAACTTTGATACTTTTTATATGAATATGTACCTATACAAACGTTTACACACTCATACCTCTGCACTAGGATTCCCTGTGTCGCAGATGGCATGGACAAACACAGAAACACAAGACAAACACCCAAGACCCGAGAACAAACTTCATGCTCACTACACAAAGTGTGCCCCGGCCGGGAATCGAACCCGGGACCCCTCGCTTCGAAGGCAGGACTAAGTGCTCTATTAATACTAAGTGTACCACTTATTCAAACTTATTCTTATATATTTAAGTGCGCCGTAGTAACGCCGTAAACGACAACTACGACTCAGGTCCTCCGCTGCTTGTGGAATACAAGTCGCATCGCGTAGTGCCCGCCACTCTGATACAGGGACGTAATCTCACGTGCCTGTAATCTTATCGTATTACGTTAAACGAGCAATTCTGGTATATGTTGGGAATCCCCTTAACATAATTATAAAATGTAGATATAGCAACATTTTACATAGTTAAAATTAGATGTTGGCGTATGGCAACCCACAGCTGTCAGTTGTATTGCCCCTTCCCCTCACGGCTCCCAAGCAATATAGACGTGTATCGAGTGAGAACCTTTTGTTTAAATCTAGCACCCAGAATTCCAAATCCTGTCCAACCCTATACAGTACACCTATAGAACACTCCAACATATGGTCCTTCGAGCCGGATATAATATTTAGCGTATCTCAGAAATAGCTGTAACGATTTGGGTGAATCTTTTTGTTTAATAGGGTTTAGCTGTTTATGTTTACCTGTGTAATTACATATATCGCTGGAAGGAACAAGCTCGGTCGCCCAGCTACTCATAATTAATAGACTCATATGAAGTGTAGATAATAAGCAAAAAAGTCTGCTTGTATCGAATTCGAGATTTCTAGAGGTCAGCAAAGCCAAGATTATTTGTTTTTATATAATATTCATGGACAATTGGACAAATATACTTGGTAAAACCCTCGCCCACGAATTCGATGACCCGTACAGCAGACCCGAGCATATTAAGAGTATATTTCATACGTATAGCCACGCAATTGATACACAATAGAAACATTCAAAAGCCCGGACTAACCCTCTCAGTGGATCAGATTTATTTTTAAGCAGCATGGATTTACTTTTACTTTAAAATATTTTCGGGCGATGGATGCAGCAGGATGAATGCGTGTAAAATCCAAATCTTATATTGAGTTGCGTTACTGTTTTCGTGGGCGGGGGTCGTCACTTACCCTCAGCTCAGGTGTGCCCTCAGCTCGTTCCGTCACTTACATAAATAAAAAAGTAAATCACTATCTGATCGTCTGATATTAGGTTTATTACTAAAGTAAGAAAATAAAATAACTTTCCATATGCCTTTCTGCGCTTGCCAACGGCCTACCTCCCGACCAGTAATAAGCAAATCAATCATTTATCATAATACGTAGTATATAGTAGTATAGCCGAGGTGGTCCACGAGGGATTCTAATTAACTATTGAGAGCGATTGATCATAATTACGTGCAATGCCATACTCCACCATTTGTTATAATATAATATAGAATTTAATTCTTTGTTGTACACCATAAACAAGATTAATACAAAGATGAGGAAGAAAGGTGATGTGTACATTACACAGGCGAAAAGAGTTTTCTTCCAGTGAACCTGGGGCGCTAGAGAGATGTGATAGAAAAGGTAGGTAAGACTTGAGTTTTATTACTTTCTTTATACCCTTTATAAATCATGATTTAAATATTTTATGGTTTCCAATAAGTATCTCTGCGCAATATGTTAATGCGATTAAAGTCAAAAATCACAAACTAAAATAAGCTATTTTTTTAATGTGACATCATTGATGGCACGATTTGGCGGCCCACCTGATGTTAAGTGGTAACTGACTCAGGTGGAGGAGCTGAGTCGTATTGCTGCTGTCTATGAGTGGTATAAAAATAAGTATATAGGTTTCAGACAGAGTTATGTTCAGGATAAAACTTATCACGTCTAAGGATTAACACTTTATACCAATAACCAATGAAATGGACGAATTAGACATGTTTACTTACGATTCTACAAAATAAGAGCTTTCCAATCCCAAGTTAAGTATCACAAGAGATGCCGACCTGGAACTTTCCAGACGCGAGTTCTCGAAGACCTTTCCAAATTGAAACCAATTAAGGGCATTTACTAAGCAACCCGATACATTTATAAAAGCTTCAGCATTTTGGGAAACTGTTTAGATATAAATGAACTCGCACAGATGTGGTGCAAGATGTTCCACCATCTTCCACAGACTTGGTTTCTTGTCAGAAAATATGCCAGTAAGTTCATCATCAGACTTGTCTTCTAAACTATTACATACAAACATACACATTTTCAAGCATTTCTTTGAATGTTACAAAAGTGACGAGACTAGCTGAAGGTCCACCTGATGTCAAATGGTTACCTCCGCCTATAACAACTGCAATACGACTTAGTTCTTCCCCGACCGAAGCACGAGAAGACCCAAGCCACACTCTTACGCATGTGATTTAACCCCGAAAGGGGAGGAGAGCCTTAAAATGGCCACATTTCATGTGGACAAGTGGTGGACTTATCGCTGCCATTGTATTCCCACGAACAACGCAGCTAACCTTCTGATATTTCATTCCTTAGTTATCCGTACAGAGGACATAACTTATACCAACGAAAATTTCCAACTATTCCGAACGGTCATACGATTTACGACATTTTCAGAGCTTGCCACGCATCCAATCACTACAGATACAGAGGATACACGTGATCGGCATTATCCTGCTTTTATTTTTCAATAAAACTAGAATGTTTTATGCACATCAAACTCATGCGTGAAGTAAAACGATGGTTATATTAAATACTCTCCCTGTTGCCTCAAATTGATATCTGTGAGACACGTGTCTGTTACTGAAATGCTTTCTTCGCACCTTCCATCAATGATCAACAGTTAAAGTCTGTCTATCAGTAAACCACTAAACTTTTAATATATAATTTGAAAATTATGCAGTGGATGTCTGTTCGTCTCTGCCATAAGTTATTTAAAAGTCTGTATCTTTTGAATCGTGGTGATGGTTGGGATTTTAATTATCTGTGTTACTATGGACAATAAATAACAACAAATTACATACAATTGCTGGTACAGAACCTTCGGTGTGTGAGTCTGAATTGCACTAAGCCGGTTTTCTACAAGGTTGGTACAAAATTTTCAGAACAATCCCAGCATTGCGAGGAAATCGAACTATTTTTACACATGGTAGATTATTTATAGCGCCACGTCTGAATCCAGCTGCAGTAATGGCGGAGTGTACACACGCCTTACTCTATAACGGGATATCGGGTTTGGGTAACTGCCGAGATATGTCAGATGTTTCCGTTTCTTTCGTATGTGTTCCTAAATGTAATGTTTATCTTGCACCTACCTTGTACTCGGTGTTTAGGTGACGTCGCATTTTCCGGGAAACAATCTGTACTTGTCGACTTTGCTTCCCCGTGACATGCCGTCAAGTTGTAAAACATTATGTTTATCACAAAGCTCCTTCCGATAACCGTATACTATAATATAATACACCAGTGTACAGTGGATTACGTACGGTATATACGTAGTATACGTACGTATAATACGTAATTTTTCCACTGTACACTGGTGTACTATCTACAAACGAGAGTTAATTATTGCTTGGGGGGATACTGTTACTCGCTCCGTAAGTGTGTACCCTTTGAGTCCCTACACGTACGCCCTGGGTGGTGCTTAAGTAGCAAACAAAAGTAGCTGTAGAACTTGCGCCAAGTTCGTCCGGAGAGCTACTGCCACCACACCTGGAATCTGCCGCCAAGCAGTAGTGCTCGCATTATTATATTCCGGTAGAAAGGGTGTTGGTAAAATCACATGCGCATGTAGCATCCCCGTCTCGGATGATAGACGCAGCAGGACGAATTCAGGCGACTCAATTTAAGATCCAAATCGCATTACTGTTGTCATGGGCGGGGGTCGCCACTTACCACCAGGTGGGCCCTCAGCTCGTTACGACACTTATTCATAAAAAAAAATGATTGAACCAGAAACATTAAATCGCAGTTTTTGTTTACGTATGACTACGAATTGAATGTACCAGCATGACCTGAGACAATGCTTGTCACTAGTATATTCGATACCTATACGAGTAATTGGTAACATTCAGAAGCCTACAATAGCCCTCTCGATCAGATAGTGGTATTATCTGGGTTATATCGTCTGTGGCTATATTGTTATAGCAGTTGTTTAACAGACGATGCACAAAAGCCTCGGAAACAGTTCAAGGAGCATACAAATTAGCTGCAGGTACGATTACACATCCGAACGAAGAAGCTCTAGTTATTAGCCTGAAGCTAATAACGATGCGTCTAGCTCACAGTAGGCTCGGCTTGTGTGTACATTATTTGGATAGACTAGAAACAATGTTGCCGCGAATTAACTTTTATCCCATTAGTCTGTGGGCAGAGTTTAGTTTGACTATGTATGTACATTGGCTATGGCTACTATTATGCATTATGTTGTTCTTTGTACTCATATATTTGTTTTAACATTTTCGCCTAATTGATCAATTTGGATCATTCTTTTTTCTGGGATGGTCCCATAGGTTTTCAGCCCTAAGGTCTAAAGGAACAGTTAACTAATGAAGTCTTTATTTTTAAATCGATCACTAATATTTTCTGTTTCCTAAAATTGTTTTCATTAGAAATAAACCTTAAAAAACCTCAAATAGAACCTCCAGTTCTATTTCATTTCATTTCTAATTCTCATTCTAGGATTCGAACCCAGGGCTTACAAATGACGCCCTGCATTACAGACATGGGTCTCCCAGTGAGCCGGATCCTCAGCTCTCCACGTCCACTTAGCGTTCTATGGTTACAGTCACCTGACTTCACTCGTGTCATCATTCAACAAAATTGCATTTCCTTCACAAGCGCGCCCCGTGCTGTATAGCTTACATTTGATTACTTATCCATGTGCATACATTTCAATATATATTGAAGACAATAGGTGCTTTTTCATCGTCCGATAAAATTGAATTAAATAGGATTATATCACTAAAGTAAGTAGAGAGTACCTTTATGTAGTAGAGTTGATACACTCTATTTCAAGTACGTACACGATCATGCCATTTATAAATTTAATATTTAGTTTTATTTATATTTTAATCAATTGTTTGTATAGGAGAGTCTTCTTTGCAAAAGTTTTGAATGTTTCCATTTTTACAATCCAATGTCTCAAAATCCATCAAAAAATAGACATTTGTCACATGTCACATTTGGACATGATCGGCCCTAGCTATAACAGATTAATTAAATTAAATATTCTTCTGTGACAGCTAGTTTTGAATTTGGTCGAAACAAGAGACTGATTTAAAACTGACTGACTGATTTTCATTCCTTACTTCTCGCCCACACTACCATTATAAAAAAGATAAAACGAAATCGGTATACAACGGGTGAATAACAAAGGAAAGCGAAATAAGAAATTTTGTTTACTTGGATGACATATTGTTTATATACAAGTAAGTATGTAACTTAATTTATATGACTTGGCATGTATCCCGACACCAGATACGAACAATTAATCTGGAAAAATTCTAACAATTTTCTGGGCCAGGTACAAAGTTTATTTCCCCCCGCGGGTTCCCGCCTTGTCGGGGCGGGGGGGCTTAGTAACCGTGGTTGGGCTGCCCACGGTGAAGCCAAGAGGAACCCGGGAGGGGCTGCTCCTTTAGGCTTTGCCTCCAAGCCGACTAGGAGCGGCCACAGTAGGTGGCGGTGCCTTATGGGGGGCACCGCAACTGAGGCGGGCTGCGGTGTCGTATGGGCGGCACCGCAGCTGAGGGTTAGGGGCCGCGGCGGGAGAGGAGTGCCGGTATAGCGGTGCGCCGCTCTCCCTACCTTCCGCGGCCACGGCGGGGTCGCCACCGCTAGATGGCGGACGCGGTGGGGCCGCAGGGGAAGAGGAGTGTTGGTATTGAGAGGCGCCACTCTCCCTATCCTCTGCGGCCGTAGTGGCAGGCGACAGGGCCACATATCTGACCCGTCGCATGGGGACCTAGGGCGTTTAGATACGGGGTCATCTAACGCCCTTTCGCTGGCCAGGTCCCCGAGGTGGTTGCGACACGCTATGTGTTCTGGCGTGTCGCTAACTAAGGCGTGGCACTCGGTGCCAAAAAGAGAGGGGTCCGGAGATGGACAGCCGTGGCGGGTTCGCGGATGTGTGTGTTAACGTTCCCGTGTTCCCGCCACTAAGCGGCAGAGGAGGACACCGTGGGGTTTTAGTGGGTCTAGTCCCACATAACCGCTCTGTCTCCCCGTGGCAGGGCGGTATGAGAGTGCATTTCCCCACGAAAAAAAAAAAAAAAAAAAAAAAAAAGCTACAAAGTTTATTGTAAGACAAATTCCATTCCAGTAAATAACGCATAAGTAAAGGTCAACTGAGCGACTTTGAATACAAATAAGGCGATGTGTGGCTGTACGAATTACACGATTTATAGCAGAGTATAATTTATAGAAAATGCAAATATTGGACCAGATTGGATGAGGAAGGCAAGAGAAAGAGACTTGTGGAGAAGTTTAGGGGAAGCCTACGCCAGAGAGGAAACTGCTACTTGATGATTTTCATATTAAGGGAAAATGATTGTTAATTTTATGTGTACTCGTAGTAGAAATAAAGGGCTTGTTTTTTTATTTATAATTCAAAGTCGTGTCGTATCGGATTGTAAGAAGGACCATCATAAGGCGTCGGTCGGCGGCGTCGCTTGCCAAAGGCTGGCTGGGGAGGGAAAGAGAGGCATTACCCGGTTAGTTTCTGAGAAGATAACAGGGTTAGGTAAGTTGGCTTGCGGTTAGTTTTGATACGATTCCGGATATTGTTATGGCTATACCTATTCATGAACTTTGATGAACTTATTGATGGCTAACTTTATCTAGTTATAGTATGTAAGTAATCCTAGCTGCAAGGCAATAGGCCAAAACTCAAAACTACAACTTGCCTCATAGCTCAGTTGGCGATTTTGCCTTGTGTGCAATACCACAATATATTTTAACCATGTTCTCAATTTTTCCAGATTTTTTCAGCCCCTCGAAGGCCCCCGACATGGCTTATCAACTAGTTCAACCCGGACTGGCATCTTAGCGTGCTTTACGCTCAATTCAAATGCTCTGCCGGAGTTGGGCGGGTGACCGGTTGGTTGAGAGTTGCTTAACTTAAACGATCTGTAAAGGCTATCAAGGCAAGCTTCGCCACCGGCCAATGTTGCAGTTTTTTTTTACGAAATCTCGAGTATTTGTGGAATATGGTATCAAACAACACATTAGTGACGTAATTAATAAAAAGTCAACGCTTCCTCAGCCTTAGTTTAAGACGGATTCGCGTCCATTATCACCTTTAGTTCGTTATCATCAACCCACGAACTTCATTTGGAGAGAGACTGCACGAACTTCATTTGCGAAGTCAAAATTACTCAAACAAAAGTGATTGAACCAGAAACGCACAGATCGTTCGTCAGGAGAGCTGTGTCCTACTATGATAGGTCATTGATATTGCATACCGCTTGAGAAGCGATGAAACTGACGTTGAAAAATTAAACAAAACAACTAATTTTGAAAAAAATATATATTGCCTTAAATATATTAATGACTATAATTAAGCTCAATATCTTGCCTTTTTTAACCTATGGTTACATTGCGTATTTTTTGATATATGAACCGTAAATTAAATCAATCGCCCACGCTGTTTCGCGATAACGCCTGTCTCTAAGGTTTTCTCGCTTATGTCGGATAGGGTTTGAACAGGCGCTAAATTTAGTTTTGAGAACGCATAATCGCGCAGGATTATTTTTTTCAAGGGCATATATTAATTCAACGGACATAAATATTTTTAACTGTGACTGACCTAACGTGCTAGCAATGTATTTGTGTTAGTCATCTTAATAGAACTTACGCTTATAAGTCCGGCCTAAGCGCTGCCTACCCCTTCAGACTATTGGAATGTGCCATTCGGCATTTCTTCATTACTCTCGCCATCCCGATACAAGAGCACGCGCCGCCATTTGCCCGCTTTGCGCCCTTTGTTCCACGTTTGGATTAAGCCTCTGCTCGTCCTATAGGTCATTATAACCTTTAAGATTGGGACCTAGAATTCGTAATGACACCTAATTTTTATGTAAAGATAGCGTAGTGGCCGAGTAGTAAGGTCGCCGACTTTAACAATCCGAACGGCCCTAATCACATCCAAATCCGAGTGTCGAGAGCAAACTTATTAATATAACCTGTAAAAAAAATTACAAATAAGATCGAAATGTATATTTTTAAAGACTAATTTTTATCTCATATAATAAAACTATACTTCTAAGAGTTAAGTTCCGACTTTAGACTTAGACTTCCGCTTAAAACAGTTATTCCGCTTGAATGTTCTCATGTTCTCATACAAGCCTCGTGGCATGGTACTAAACTATGGCGTTCCATTGACACGTGTCAATGAAACATCCACTCGAAACAACTGAAGACGTATCTCGAGTTTTGTTTATTTTCATTTGGCCTAAGTAAACATTGGGCGGTCTCAACTCGCTCTCGATTCCAAATAAATGAAATCCTATTTACGCGTCTCATCTCGGGCAGAATGGGCTCATCTACATATATTTGGTATGGACAGGAAGGCGGGTAGGAGTGGAGGCATTCGAACACGTCATCAATTTAATATCGCCGCGGAGGGGGCCCATTTGGCCCAATTTGCCGCGTGATTCCATCCCACCTCAGCTGATGCTCGCGTGATGGAAAAACTTTATTCCAGCTCCGGTAACTGGATTTTATTAAATGGATTTGTAATTGAACCTTTCGTTCGCCAAAATCATTTCCCGGATTATTTTATTGGATTCACTTCCTTTCGAGATTGTACCATAGCTTTCAGAAATATCAAAAATCCCATGTCGATTTTATAATAATGTTTTCTCTGACGATTTTACCCCTGAACAACATAAGATAAAATTTATCTTAGTAGGAATAACTGAAAGTGGAGTATACATATAATATTTCTATGGAATTTTTGCCACGGAACTATTTCTTAATAATGATAATAATAATTTATATATATTTTTATTACAATGTTTTTATACTGTTTATTTTATAAATAATGTATTATTTTGTACTGAAAAATTTATATAAAATGAGAATGAAAATAAATAATGTGAAATAATAATTTGTTAAAATCAAGCGCAATCACATAATATAGTTAGGGTACAGTACTTACTGATATGGATAAGGAATTGGTTTTGAACACATATTTAGCTACATACAGAATCTACTTTAAGTCGTAAACTTCTTCCAAAGTACGGTTATTAATATTAGTACATTATAATAATCAAAACAAATAATCAAATTGATATCATTAATAATTTCAATTTTGGTAGAATTATTTAATTTTTCTTTTTTAAATATCTAACAGGGTAGCAAATGATTTGTAACGAATTGTGCCAAATGAATCTTTTGTCGACTTTTTTGTCGAAATCGTCTTACAGTGTATGAAACATCACCACACACAGTAACACGTCATCAAAACACATTAACACAGATGTAAGGCCAATGACTTTCATATTCGCCTCCTGGCGTCATCCTCCCTTTGTTATTCTCAAGTTTGCTTTCACAAATTAAATAATTGTTTATGACGAATATTTTAATTTAGCCTGAAAGCAATTTACTAACAAAATGAAATGTTTGCAGCCTAATTAAGGGCTATCCCGAGACGTATTGTAACTGAACATGTTACTTGTTCACATTAATTCTGTTACTCGTAATGGAGGTTAAATTCTTTGTATTTTCAATGATAAGTACGTGCCAGAGTCGACTATTCTAAACTAATAATGTTAAAAACAGATCAGATCTGTACCTTTCTAGATAACATTAGTGTAAATAAGAGTACAAAGTCATACAACGTGCTGACTAGACACATTCTCATGAAGCAAGCCTCATCTAAAGCAACGTAAGCCAAACAAGAAGAGCGCGAAATAACGTGAGCTCCAGCCTAATTGGACATCCAATTATTTGGCCCCTGGCCCGGGGGGTGCTACACCAAGCAGTCAGATCGAAAATAAACAAAAATACCCGTAGTTTTGTATCACTTTCGGGCACGGGGAAGTTTTCAACCCTCTTTGGTCCAATAAACTCTTGAGGAAACCTACTGCTGGGTCATCGAGCGGTGCGTATCAAACTTTTTGGGCTGGTAATAAAGATTACTCGGAGGATTGAGGTATCAGAAACCGTTAGGATGGTTATGTTCAAGGTTTGCTAAGTTAATAAGTTCAGCCGAAACTCGTGGCTTACCAGAGATTTATCGGGAAGACAGGGTCACCTTTTAACTTTTAACGTTTACATAGTGAGTTTCTCAAAACCGTTCCCCACGTGCTAGAGCTCTGTTAGATTGCTAAATAGTCTGTAACAGTTGAACCGAACATACCTACTTACTGTTACTCCTTAAACAGTCATGAAAATTATTAACATTCAAAATGGCCATAGTTATTTCCAAACTATGTCACCTTATTTTGATCAAGTGTTCCATAACGAATACCGAATACCTACATTATAAGCCTGCTTAGTTATTTTTGTTACAATAATCAGTAATTATATATTTATCCAAATTATACCGAGAGACGCGTAAACAAAAGGAGCTTACGGTATCAAATTCTGATAACAGTTACAATGAACTTTCAACCCACTGTTTCAAAATTTTATGGGTAATCATTTCCGTGGGTTAGAATGGTCTATTCCTAGTTGCCACCACCATCTCACCACCACTGGTGGCAATCGAGAAAAAAATTCCCGGCTGCCACCAGTGGTGGCGGATGGGAATTTTTTATTCCCAGGTGCCACCACCTTTGCCACCAGTGGTGGCAATCAAGAAATAGAACTATCGAGAAGAATCACAAGCGCGGATTCAATTCACATCTGCATTCGGCAGCTTATCCATTTGTGGCCACAGACTGCTTACAGTACGACTGTGCCTTGCGAGTGTTGCTCAGGATTTCATAAAGTTTCTGCGAGTTCATGCAAAAGTTTACAAACATCAGGCTTTTTCGTTGAAAAGGTTGAACTAACGAGTGGTGTGATATGGGTGCTTCAAGAAATCTCAATGAGTTAGAAGTTGAGAAGGAAGCTGCGGTTTTTTTTTTTTAAAGCACGATACTCGATGGTATTGCATTCTGCTTCACACTCCTAACTTTAGAGGCTTATAGAAAAGCGCCATGAAGTCGACGAAATATTGCTTAAAACGCGTGATTAACGACACAACAATTATAACAACAAAAAGATGAGTGCTTTATAACCCAAATGGAAGTTTGTTTGAGAAACCAGATTTATATTGAAACACGTAGGATCTGTCCATTAGTATATACCTATTGTACTTTAATTGTATACTAAAGCATCAGAAAATACTTCACAACACGTCACGTTTCTTATCGTGAACGCAGCCAATCGAATGGATAATCAAGATTGGAGAGAATGCGGGGGCCTGGCGACTAATGTGATTTTAACCCCCGATGAAAAAGAGGGGTGTTATAACTTTGTAGTGTATCTGTGCGTCTGTGGCATCGGAGCTACCGAACGAATGGACCAATTTTAATGCGGTTTTTCCTGTTTGAAAGCTGACGTGATCGAGATGGTTTTTTAGTTTTAATTAATGAAGATTTACCAGGCATTTTCAGATCATCAGCTTATTACCATTACACCAAGTCGAGGATCTTTACATTTTCGTAAAATGAACTTGTTTTTCTCAATTCGGCGGGATGAAAAACTCTCGTTACCGTCTTGCAGGTTTCAACCTGTCAGAGCGTACGTTCGCGACCGACTTCTATGTATGTAATGTAATGCGTCCCTTCGGGAACTCTACACTTGTTGGTTGTTAATAGTTTGATTACATCCTATCTACATACACACAGCTCATGCGAGTACAGACGTCAGTCCGTCATTAAGGCCAGCTTTAACCGGATACTGCGCAAAGTTTTGTTTCAAAGTGCTACTAAAACAGGGTGTGAAAAGTGAGCTCTTGAACACTGAATTATTCAGGCACGTGCTTGTGCCTAAATAGTTCAGTATAATTATCAAGAATAAAATCCCTTTAGAGGTTTTAACTTTGTTCTTTAAATACACAAGTATGAGCCACTGTTGAATTATTGAAATAACAAAATATAGAACGACCATGACCATGTGTGTTTAGCTGCCTACCCCCAGATCACCCTTCAAACCTTACCTCAGCGATACTAGTTGCCTTGCCTACTTATTGGCCGCAGAAATGGATGTGGTGGCAGTAGTTGAGGAACGTAATGGACACCCTTTATGTAAACTCCACATATCCATGCCCATTTACCTTTGACTGCGGTTCGGTACGCGCCGGAGAGTAATCAGAAATTCTGTTTCGCGAGCTGATTGGGCCTCACATCCATCACGATACGCTGCCGGCCGACAGCGCTGCAATTTATAGGTATCAGGAGAACAAAGTTACCAACAAACATAGCCTGCAGGTGAATTTGTATGCCGGCGGCGAGCCGCGCGGCGCGGCCCGAGGCACGAGAGAGGGTCCTGCCCGAGCGTCGCCAGCCGTGGGCAGGGGACGGCTCTGTGGCTTAGTTGGTAGTAGCCCTTCGAAGCGAGGGGTCCCGGGTTCGATTCCCGGCCGGGGCACACTTTGTGTGTGTTGAGCATGAAGTTTTTTCTCAGGCCTTGAGTGTTTGTCTTGTGTTTTGTTCTTGTTGTTTAAAATTTGATTCGGTCAATGTGATTTTTATGTTTTTAATCGAGTCTCTATCGGCCTTGATTGACGCCTCAGCAAGCAAATGAAAGCAAAAATAATAAAGTTTTTCACTCTGTGTTCACACAAATGGTTGTCATGGGTGGGAATCGAACCCACGACAACCGACTAAGTATAACTATAGGGCCGACAACAACCGACTAAGTATAACTATAGGGCCGACAACAACCGACTAAGTATAACTATAGGGCCGACAACAACCGACTAAGTATAACTATAGGGCCGACAACAACCGACTAAGTATAACTATAGGGCCGACAACAACCGACTAAGTATAACTATAGGGCCGACAACAACCGACTAAGTATAACTATAGGGCCGACAACAACCGACTAAGTATAACTATAGGGCCGACAACAACCGACTAAGTATAACTATAGGGCCGACAACAACCGACTAAGCTGTGAGATCAGACATCAGAAAACAATAATGATTTACGCCCAAAGCAAAGCTTCTTGTGCAAGCGTAAATGTGGAACATGGTTTCGCAATGAAATTCTTCATATTCCTAAGGCCGTACCTTTGTAACAAACTCAATCGCAAATTGTACATCTATGCATTGGTAGTCAATAAGTAAAAAAACTAATTTATATAACGAGAAAACGGAAAAGTTATTAAATGTTATAAATAAAATAATGTTTTTAATTACTACTCTTAGCAAATAAATAAGTTAACCTTAAATAGCATGAAGTTGATTTAACATTGTTAATCGTAGCGCTAAGTCAATGAATAACCATTATTAATTTATTAATTATTCTTATTAATCTATAGATAATTGAATAAAGCACATCTACCTTCAAAGAACAGATTAGATGACATTAGAAATTAATACGTAGGTTCTCATAATCGAAGCGATTGACTCAGATAAATACGGAATGGCGGAGCCGGCGCCGGCGGGCCGGGGGGGGATTGGGGGGGGGTTGGGAATTCCCAGTCCATAACGTCTCTTCATTCCTCTCTGTGGTCGCTGATCATCATTTCATTTTAACGGTTACTCACATTCCCGCGCTTCGCTCGGTTCTGAGAAAGTGAAGTTTGGAGAACTTCCTTTGACGCTGACGAATGGGAATTCCGAATGTTACATTTACTCACGAATACAAACTTAGTCTTATTTTCCAAAGATTCCTTGTCTATATTTTGTAGGAAGATATCACGTGCTGCCATTACACGATGAATTGTATCTGTATGACGTCCACGAACGTTCCACTGACACCAATTTTAATTTTATCGATACCAAATATTTTTTGCTAGTGTTCCTATTTGGCTAATATTAATATTATCATAATGAATAGAAATGTATGCCGTTCCAGGGGGTGGGGAAGATTACGGTAAGGGGCTACCCCATTACCGTGACATAAATGTCTATTTAGGTTCTATTTAGGCAGGTACTTCCCATCGCTGTATCAGTGCGACGGGCGCAACGCGATGCGACGTGTGTCGTTTCATACGTCGGAAGGTAGACCTTAATTGTATTGCCGTTGTTTATGTGCGGCGGTAATCATTTAAGGGTGTGGTGCCAGTTAAAACCCCAGCTTGGTATCCGCTCCCCGCTCGTGTCCCGGGCGGCCCCGGCGAGACGTGCGCCGCCAATAAATGCGGCCACTCTGTTAAATGGCCGCCCCCGGGACTGGCCTCGCAGATAAAAACGGCTAATCAAACTTTTTTACCCCGTGTTAAACTTAAAAAGACGAGCCAAGTACGGCCGCAGGGGTAGGCGGGGAGTATGCCTAATTATTTGGTAAACTTTTAAAGTAGGTACACCAGTAACTAGACTGTAGTCTTGGTATACTGTGTTACTATCACCATTTGTTGGTGAGATATTTCAAGTGTACTCTTAGGTTTGTTGTGATTGATCTTTTCAAAACATTTTCTTTAATTTTTTATTTGAAATTCTTGTGTCATTGGGGCTATTGTTTGTATAAAGTTATTCCTTTATATTTATTTTAACTTATTCCTTATAAACAAACATTTCAAATACGACATCACTATTTAGAAAGAATTAAACATAAGTTCATTATTTTTGTTATTTTTTATTTAAATTGTATTGTTTTTGTCGCGTAATTATTACTTCATGCAACGTTTCTAGACGCGTTGCAACACTCGTGGTCATGAGGTACCTACGTACCAGAATTACAAAAATATACCTACGTGGTAGATTGCGAAAGTTTAAGAAATATAATAATTTGTTTCTTTCAGATAAATCAACTCAGTACAATTAATTCTTATATATGGTATCCAAATTACTGAAATTACCAACCCGTGACTTAAAGCGCAGCAGTGCACTACAAAAAAACACTTTTTACTCAAAAATCGATCCTCGGTTGCCCAGATACTTATTTCAGAAAAAGAAAAGAAATCAGGGTTTCGCACAAAAAATATTCAATAGCACGCGGACGAAGTCGCATGTAACAGCAAGTCTTATCTATTACTAATGCGAATATGAATTTGTTTGTTATACTTTCGAGCTTAGACTACTCAACCAATCATCATGAAACTTTGAAAATAAGTTGTCACGGGTACATAAAAGGATATAGGGTACAACCAGAAATATCTACATCAACGCAAGTGATGCTGCCGGCAAAATCTAATACGTGATATGTTTAACTAACGAAAACACCAACCACCGAATAATTTATAATTATTTTAGGACTGGTGAATACAATAAGTTTCAGTGAATTTCTGTAAATACTTTGTGGCAGCAGCACCGTGGTCTGCGGGCAATTTAAGTACATTATACCACAGATATTATAATACTAGACTAGTAATACTACTCCAGATTATACGCTCCATATGTCTGAAAACTCTCGGGAGCCATTGCAGTTCTCCGAAATTGAAAACGAATACAGCATTTTTAGAAGTGTTTTAGTGCAGCCGGCGCTTCCGTAATCCCTCGTGTGTTGTCCGAAAGCAAATACATCACGACTGTTATGAGAACATTGTCTAGATATTACTAACGGTCTATAAACTAACAACAAACAGCTTACAGCAGAAGAAACCCATGTACACACACAGCGATACAAACCCTCATGTAGTGTATCACTGTGTGTGTATATGATTTTATTTGTTTGTTTATTCCTTTCACGTCTCAACGAGTGAACAGATTTTAAAATTCTTTTACTAGTGAAAAGCTGTAATGTCAGCGAGTATATAGACTATATTTCAGCTCCGTATTCTCACGGGAGATAAGCGGGTGAAACCGCGGGGCGCAGCTAGTAATATCAGTAACGCTAAAGATTGTATGTATGTGTGTGTGTATATATATATATTTGTTACTCCTTCACGCTCAAACGGCTCAACGGATTTGGATGAAATTGGGTACCAGGATAGCTTATATCTGCCAATACCAGTTTAGAAAAAGAGAAGATAAGGTTGATATCATGGTATGCCTAACGCGACCTTTTTTATCAGAGCGGATCGCTGTATGATTCTTATGAACGGATACTTATTTTGCAAAGTAATAATAGTAATAGTTGTAAAATATTGTGAAAATATAATAGTTGTTTGCGTTCTAACTCTCCGACTCGACTGAATCAAAGTCCCGACCTATTCACACTGAAACAAACCTCCGCCTCCCGCGGGTTTCCTATATTATAAATATAGGTAGACAGTCTTATAAAGTATCGTTTGGTTTGTTTGCAACAGCGGGACATTTTTGCTCTCTTTGGTAACAGCGGGGCAGACAACCTGAAAGCAGGACGCATGCCCCATGCATGGTACCTATACCTTTCCATGCTATGGTACACGTACTATGATTCAGGGTATAGTATTACGTAGTGGTTTATTCCGAATTGAGAACTCGCGACTTATTGCTTTGTTCACATATCGATGATGACATATAAATATGAGAATAGGTCGCCATATAATTAATATCCATGTGAGCCATTTCTTAACTTTAAAAAGCTTATTTTTCTATAGGTACCTCAGTTTGAATCATACTGTGTTTGTTTTAGATAGAGAGAGCACATATTAGAATAACATTAACATGTCAGTTTTTTTATACGCACTTAATTAAAAAAAAAAAGAACGTTAACACACTCATACCTCTGCACTAGGATTCCCTGTGTCGCAGATGGCATGGACAAACACAGAAACACAAGACAAACACCCAAGACCCGAGAACAAACTTCATGCTCACCACACAAAGCGTGATCCGGCCGGGAATCGAACCCGGGACCCCTCGCTTCGAAGGCAGGGCTACTACCAACTAAGCCACGGAGCCGTCAAATTACATTAAAAATTCATTATTTTATGCAAAATAACTGTAAAATCTCCAATTTATAGCTAAAATTTAAAATAAAACTTTAGTACTTTCCATACTATTCTCGTTACTTATGACACATGAACTATACCTACACATGATTAATTTCAGTTATATATAGATATTGGTACCCTAGAGGTTTTTAATGATGGCCATTTCAATAAAGAAGTTGTATCTCAAATAATTATGAGAATATAGTTTAAAATACCGTTAAAATATAGTTTACGATACCGGCGATAATAATATTAATATGGTACTTTTTCATATCACAAAGTAGGTAATTACTTTCAGGTTTAATCGCAAGGTATACGAAAATACCGCGTAAACTTGCGATGGTCGCGTGATCACTTTCTATAGACGTCAGCAAGCGACAGCTTTCTAAAGAAAAAGTACAAGATTGGTATTGGGTTTTACCCCAGATAATCTAAGATTGAAGAAGCCTGAAGTATTCCTCTGTTAGTAAATAGATTCAAACCTAAATACCTACTCATCCTCTTTGTAAATTACTGATAAGCTCGCCTTCATCGCTGGTAAATAAACACATTCTTGGTTTTCCCGTCGTCCTTTGGCCGCTAATAGAAAACATTGGGAAAACCGATGCTCGGAGATTTATATTACAAGAAATTGGGTGCAAAGTAATTAACTTCAATATTATATATGAGGTTAGCTAACAAAACGAAATGAGAACCATTGAGTTTCCCGTAACGTTTGGGAAATTACTGTACTTAAATAGAGTCACCGCAATACCACGATGATGCAACACATCTACCAACCAAGACCTACTTATGAAGTACCTATTTTATGTGAATAACAGACGGTACGAGCTGAGGGCCCACCTGGTGGTAAGTGGCGACCCCCGCCCATGACAACAGTAATGCGACTCAGTATTTGATTTGGATCATACACTGAGTTGCATTCATCCTGCTGCGTCCATCACCCGAGACGGGGGTGATATTTCTCATATGCGCGGACCCGGAACTACACCAGAGCACAGTAATGCGAGCACCACTGCTTGGCGGCATTTCTACTGCTACTTTTGGTTGCTCCTTTAGCGCTACACAGGGGGTACGTGTAGGGAATCAAAGGGTACACAACACACCTACGGGCGCAAGCAACTGGACCCACTTTTGTGCACGGTATCCTTTTTGGATATTGTGTACAAAAAAAAGTGTGTAAAATAAAATGTGAAAAACGTGTTCTTTTTTTACATACGAACATAAAATGAGAAAATCTGCAATATTTGTGAGTTCATGCACTATTCTTATTCAGTCAGTCACGCCAGCGTTCTATGACTTGGTTGAGGGTACCGCCTTAAGTAGCCCTCAAGACTGGCAGTGAAATCGCTTATAATTAAACAAAGTATACTTGAGCACCGAGCTTTTGAATATTATATTGGGGATTCAGCCGTCCGATGTATAAAATACGTGACACTCGTGAGTTGTCACACTCACTAAAATGTTCCAAAGAGCAATTTTTTTTAATAAAACTTTTCAAAGAACCTCTATTATGAATCAATTTTAAAATTCGCCTCATACACCTACTCTTAAGATAATTTATTAACTAAATTATTGAAGTTTAGCTTAGCATAGATAACGTTACCCCACGGGAACTGCTGGTAACTGTATATTTTTCAATGCCAATGTCAGAGACAAAGACCAAATAATCATGATCAAAGACATAATTTCTTATTTAATAAATTTATTATTATCTTAGGAGGATGAATTCTTTAAAAACTGAATATTATTAAACATAAAACAAAGAACTAACGGATCTCATAACAAAATTATATGAAACGTACACCGCTGTAAAAATTCAATATTCAAGTTTTGCTCAAAGTATTTTATTTGCTGAGTATATTTTGCTGAAAGGGTCACTCACTACGAGAAAACGTAGCTTATTTGCATACGAATGGAAATCTTTATTGAAAATCTGGTCACCGCACCTTGGCAGGCGCCGCCGCTGCCAGACCCTGGGGAGCTATGCTGCAAGCTGTGGGCCAGGCTCCCGGACGCTCACGGCTCACTTTCACTTCATAACGTATTTATAGTTCAAATGACATTAGACAAGTACGACCACATCCATTGCACTGTCAGCCTGGTTTTGGTGTCACGCTGACCCTCGGCGCTGACAGACCAATATGTATGGTTGTTATAACGGAGATGGCCGTTTACATAAGGTTATTCTTTCACCATTTTGGGACCGTGGTATTGAAAACACTTCTAGATTTGAACCAAATATATTCGGATTTAATGTAGGTGTTTGTACCAGGCGTAATACTAAGTTTTGTGCTAATCAGTTCGCACTTTACCGGGCCTACAGTAAGCAATTAGGTGATGCATAATTAAGTGACTTGACTGTATCAATGATTGTATTACTCATTACTATAATGAAAATACTTGTGCGGGTTTTACCAACGTGCGCTACAGCACGTGGCACAACACGCCACCCATTAAACAACCTTATTGTAATGTAGCCTATGGAAATACTATTTCTGACCGCGTATTATCTTGACTGTTGAGTAGATTTCTTGCAGTTGTTAGCAAAGTTAGAGATTTCGGTTTCGATCCTTGACCCTGTTTATCAGTGTGTTGAGCATAGTATATTCTGTGAATGTTCCTATTGATGAATCTGTGAGTGTCCATGCCAGATTAAAAATAGAAAATTCTAATGTAATAATTTGTTTGTGTTATTATTTCTTTAAATATCGCTTTAAATATTTCCCTGTTTCAGAAAACATTCATCTCATAAACTCATCTGGGAAAGGCCTGATCCAATTCCCTTTCACCATGCGAGGAATAAATCCATCTCGGCTAATAGAGACTGCGCGATGGTTTATGAGCAAGCGGAGGCGAGTCGCCGGTGAAATATGATGTTGCAGGAAAGTAGGATCATAACGCGCGATTGGTCGCCCGTGCTGCCGCCGCCGCCTGCCTCATGCCGCCTGCCGCCTGGGCCTGCCGCCAGGAGTGGACGCCAGGCTGGTCACGCTTGTAGGCTATCTGCGAGGAAGATTGTAAATCAACTACTTAAATAACTTAAAAGCGACGTAATTCTACTAAAAAACTCTTAAGTAGGTACTTGTCTACCTGCAAAATACTTTTCATCCATTCATCTCTGACCTTGAAGTAACACAGTATTTGCAGACAGTATGCCGATACTAATGCAGAACTGTCTTGAATATTGTGAGACAACGAGCTGAGTTGTGTTGTTGGGAATGTTACTAGACTCGCAAAGAAAACGAAAGGATAACGCTTTTTTTTGCTGTATGTTTATTATAATATTATTTTTGATTGTAACTAAGTACATTTTATTTTTTAATATTTATTATTTTTGTATACTTATGGTTTTTCGTGTAATCAAATTTAGCTAATCAAAATAAGAAAGTAATCAATGAAACAATTTTAATTGAAACAAGCAATCACTTATTTACAGGCACTACAGTATATATATAACCAATATATAAGTTAATGGTAAAACAAACTTTTTTATAACAAGCTTTTTTCGTGTTCTCCTCAGCAAGCCCTTTCATTTGATACCCATACTGTGGTAGTGCAGAAAAAATAACTAGTCCGCCATCTTGGTTGATCTTAGCTATGTGACGTCATAGCTAAGATCAACCAAGATGCATGCTTTGCTATGACTTCAGATAGCTAAGCATGCATTGTGATCCAAAATAAGCGTGTATACCAAATTTCAGCTTAATCGGTTATAGATAACAAATTTAGAATGCAGTTGCAAGAATCCACATTGCAAGTTAAATAAAAGCTTGTAATAACAATTCACTTTTAACTTTTTAAACGAACCCCAGTCCGGCTCTGTCAGCTGGACTTGACATCTCGCGAAAAAATGTAACCGCTTCGCAAAAGTCACCTCGCCGATTTATTTCTCCGCCATTTTCCGTCGAGATGACGTCAAAAATATTATATTTTGCTATTTTTTGCGCACACAATAAATCTGTTCGAGATTTTGGATGGTAGGTATATAGCCCTCGGTAACTATTTCGCTTAAGCATGAGAGTATGCTCGTACAATAATAGTAACGCCATAATTCAGACAACTATAATACTATAGAGACCAATCAAGGCGGCTCGGTAGCTCAAATGGCACCACACTGTGTGATGAACATGAAGTTTGTTCTTGGGTCTTGAATGATTGTCTCGTGTTTCTGATACAGGGAATCTGATTAACAGTGTGTAAAAGTGAAAAAAAATATTTTTTTTTACATTTACCGAATAACTAATTTTTTTTGATAATATATGTATTTAAAAATTGCGTTTCTAGATACTATGAACGACTGTCCATGTCAATATCCGCGGCCTCTTCCTAGCTTGTCGCTTTCGTTTATTTTGTATTCTTCTCTCATTTCTACCAAGTATTCTATAATAGCCAAGAAAGGGCGTCTTTTTTCATCGCCTTCACGTCCTTTTATAATTTATTTTGATAACTGTCTGGTACGTAGAAGGAATGAAATATGTGACAGGAAGCAATGGGGAAATCTCCGACGTGTCTCAGTCTGCAGGCGAGAACCCCTTTCGGGATAGGATGGTACTAGCACCACACTTTGACAGGTACTAACACAATCGATCTGGCAGATAGAAAGTTCTTTCTGTACCCTCGAGCACCAACAGACCATTGTAGGATCACTTTGTTATCCGTCTGTCTGTCAAGCGGCTTTTTCTTAGGAACGGTATACATCACTAAAAACTTTACACAGAGATAACAATTCCAAGCATAGTTACATCAAATAGCTTTATTTATTTTAATTCTGAATATCTCACGTCTCTCTCCAGAATAATAGCAGTCACATAACTTAGAATGTTTTGTACGTCATAATCATCGTGGTTTCCTCACGATGATTTTCTTCACCGTTTTGAGAACGTGGTATTGTGCACATAAATTTATCAAGCGGAAAACTTATTTTTTGGATAAGATTTGATTTATTGATTTGATTAAGCTTTATCTGGAAGTCACCGGTGTAGCCTGTCGTGGAGCCAGTGGTACCCTTATAAAATGTGAAGATAACATTGCAATGTCAACGCACGTAATGTCGCCAATGCCCCGCGGAGCGGAGCCCGACCGAGCTCCAAAACTATTGAGAGCGGACATCCATCATTTCACTCAAATATACTCACAGAATCCACACTTTAGTGAGGTGCTGCCGTGAATTGGATCAGACATTTTTTTGTTAATACTATTTAAGCGTTAGTGGTGAAGCGGCTCAGCCCCCGGTAGAGAGCCTTCCGCTCTCCTCAAAAGCCAAGTAAATGCTATTTGAAACACACAAATTATTGTCCGGTTTAAAAAACCTACTTATTCCTAAGTCAAGTTTTGCACGGTTAGTGATAGTTTGGGTAACTATTGGCACTTTAATTGAGCGCTTCCGTTCTTCGGTACATTAATTATTTAAAATATAATAATAGGGTAAAAGGATCCTTTGGCCAATTGGGTATGAAACTCTATCTAGCTTTGTAGCATCATAATAACATTATGTTTTTACTTTCCCGTTCCGTACGTTCTATAGGAGACGGAGAAGTTCACTGCGAAGGAACAACGGTTTAGTCAGTGATTGGTTCACTAATTGCTATCCAATACTAGACCTAGCACAACCCTATTCGATTACACCGTTTCTCTATAGGTAATCGATTCGATGAATGAGCGATTCGTTCGAATTCCTCACATCAATCACTATCGGCTGCTGAGATAAATGGTGATCACTAGATGCTCAGCTTATGTTGGTACCTTGAGAGTTCGAAATTTTTGTACATACATTAAAGGAGTATGTCTATTCTTATCACCTTATATGTTTAAAGATGAAATAAATTAATACAAAATAAATACTTCGAATCAGGGAGTTCAGGGTTCGGTACTCGAGCAGGGCATACCATGTGTGGCGAGTATGAAGTTGTTCTCGGGTCTTAGTTGTGTTTGACAAGTGTTCATCGTGTCCGTCACCAGGTTTGAAAGCAGTACTTGTCCGGCGAGATTGGCATAAGCACTACTGCTATTTTAATTAAAAGAAACCCGCGTAATAGATACTCCATGCTTTCGAACTGCAAAATTACTTTGAATCTGTTCTAAAGCAATCCCGAATTTGTTATGAAGTTTAAAAAACCTCAACTACTTTTTATTTTCACTCCAGCTAGGCAGTCCAGCGAGCAGTGGACGAAATCTCGGCGATCCAATCCGTTACTTAATAAAATTTGAATTCCTCAAGTGCTCTTGACTTTTCGCTGGAAATGTAGCGATCGACGTGCGGGTAGTTTTGCTGCGGCCAAAACATTTTCGGGCGCCATTTTGAAAAGCCGCGCGCCGCTTTATCTGCTATATGCCACGTTTTGCATCCAATATTTGAGTTTTTCTCTTTTGAGGTCAATGTTTGCTTTTCAAACAAATGACCGATTTAAAAATAGAACAAACTTTAGTAACTCTTTTATTTAAATTAAAAATCAATGGAGTTACATTATCAGCGAGTAACATAGGCTATATTTTATCCCCGTATTCCCACGGGAACAGGAGCTACGGGGGTGAAACTGCAGGGCGCAGCTAGTAAAAAAATAAACGTTAGAAAAAAAAAACGTTTAAACTCATACTGCACTAAGATTCCCTGTGTAGTAGATGGCATGAAAAACACAAGACACAGAACCAAGACCCGAGAACAAACTTCATGCTACCCAGGTCCGCTCGCTTCGGAGGCAGGGCTACCAGCAGCTATGCCATGGAGCCGTATAAAAGAATCATCTAGATCGGTCCGCCGTTAGCGAAGGTACCTACATCACGTAACAACAACAATGATAACAATATGGAATCATCCTCGTAGCCATTATTTTTGGTACTGGGTGGAAAACCAAACCACAAAACATTTTTATCATTAATTACTCTACATTCGTCTTGGGATTCCCACTCTCCCTCCCCGTAGGTACCTATTGTGTATTGTTTTCCTTTTTAAATGATTAAATGACTAATACTACACGTTTCCAATTAGGTAACAAACAAAATGACAACAAGGTGAAAAAGTTATTTTCATAACAATGTACCTATTAGTTAGATAATTCAGGTAGCTCCAAGTTTACAAGAGCGATAGGTACTTATTGTTTATATTTAGTAAAACAATTGCGGCGATGTGCTGTCCACAAGTCACATCTACGATATTACGATAATGTTATCCGCAAAGGTGAAAAGTGGCGCTTCGGGAAAAAAATCGTAATATCTCTTCTCTTTCCGTGAATAACATTTACTTGTACATATTTCCAGAAAGATTTGTAAGGTCGACCATATCACTTACAATAAAAGAAGATTTGTGAGTGACCATATGTCCTTAGAATAAGTTTCAATTTAAACTTACAAAAATAACGTCTCAAAATCAATAACTGTACCCTAAAATTACTACGGTTCTAATAGAATGAGTATGAGATACAAAAGGAGGTACCTGCGGAACTGCCAGACAAGAGATGTCACACCTGGTGTCATGTCCCCTGTGCCCGACTGTACATAGGAGGACCTGAGCCAAGACGAGAGGGTAAAATGGTCAAATTCTCGTGTAAGCTAGTATAATAAGGTACTGTTGAGACTACAAACGTTAGAAGGTACCGAATTTACGTTATAAATTCATAATACCTACTCTCGTTGATCGTAGATGCTTCTAAGAACATTTTTGCTCTTTGTTTTGGCACATTGCCAATATCCCGGTGTGACGCTGCGGTTTCCCCGTCAGCTGACACTCGCAGATAAACATAGGTACCAAGGTTTTTGGAATTCAGTTTGATCCAAAACCCAAACTGTAATTAAATAATTTTCACCGCTTTTGTTTCTTCACCTACTGCTTAAACCAACGTTATGATGTACGTTCCCTAGTGAAAGTACATTAAATTCGAGGGACTTTCCTAGAAGCACAACAAACCAGACGCTGTTATGCCAAAAAAAACCAATTTAATCCATGCCTTCTCAGTTGAGTGGGTTTTCAAAAGATCAATCAAAATTCAAATACGAAATGGAAGTGAGTTTGTTGCGCTTTTAGATGATTTTTTTCTTTCTATAACAAGCCTCTAGCTACTGTGCTACGAGCATAGTATCTAGTATTCCCTAGAGGCTTGATATTTTATTGAAGTTTCTTGTTTCTTCTTATTTAAAAAATACAGTAATTTTAAATTAGATCTACAGGAGTTCAAGATTTTAGACTGATTTAAAAGCAGATAACTTAAGTGATCCGCTTTTTTATTTTAGAATTAGAACGGATCGTGCGAATAGCAACTTTAAGTATGTATATCCGATTATGTCATTCGATATTTATTAGTCCGGGTGTAGTCCCAGGGCGCGCGGGCAGGCGGCGGCACGGGGGGCACTGTCTGGGGGAACAATGATGCAAACTGATGTCACATCAGCAAACACTGATGTGTACATAAAAAAGTACCACCATTATCGATATTATTGGCAGAAAAGTCGGTTCGTCTTAGTTTGGTTCGATATCAATAGAATCGGCGCGTTTTCCACCATTACATTCCCTTGTCTAGGAAAATGGAACCTTTTTTTTTAGCTCTACATGTGCAATTATGTAATGGTAAAAGGTACTAGATATATTGATAGATAGATAGGTTATTGGAACTCGTTATTTACATTTCGTATTACAGTCGATAGATTTTGTTTGACCTACCACGTGAGTGATTGGATCCAAACTCTGAATTCTAATGCATGCCGGTTTTCTCACGACATTTTCCTTAACCGTTTTGAGATCGTGGATTGCGTGAGATTGTGCACGTACATTTTCAAGCGAATAACTCATTGGTGCACTCATGGATTTGAAACAGCAAACGTCAGATTGAAAGTCAGAGTTGTGTACCCCTGGTGCACAACGCTCTCCTATAACCTAACCTAACCTAACCTAACCTCCTATTCGCTCACAACTATTTGTAGAAATAATAAATCAAAGGTTGCAGCAGATCAGGCTGGGGGTAAGACCTAAATAATATTAGGTTACTCAAGGTTAAATCAAACAATTGCCCCTCAAGGGGAGCCTTGCACGCGCCTGTGCTGCCCCGGGGGTTGCTTTAGCTAAGTCTGCCAGAGTCGGGCATAAACATGTGCACGGCTTATATCGACAAATTCTACAATTTACTGCGTCCCGTCCTGCCCCCCCCCCCTGCCCTCCCTGCCCCCCACAGCCCCTCCAGACCCGGTTATCCGGAATAATGCTTTGTACATAACAGGCTTTAAACTTGCCACATTAGCTCTACAATTTACTAGATTGGAAGCAGAATTAACGTGAGCTGTTCGGTAGGACACCTGTAAGCTGGTATTTACGCTGTGTTCTCATTTATTTGAGACTAGCTATTGCCCGCGGCTTCGCTGACGTTAAAATAGTTTTACCAAATTTCATTGAATTTTTTCATTCATTCATTCAATTTCATTCACCGATATAGCGCCATCTAGGGAAAATTATGTAACGAACTTAACGAAAATTAAACAAGTATGACCTTAATCCCGTAGGAATCTTACATTTCTGCGGAATAAAAAGTACCCTATGGCCTTTTCTGTTTCCTGACAATGTGTATGCGAAATTTCATGATGATCAGTTGAGTAGTTGAGACTTAGGTAAGCTTAACAAATAAACAAACTCACTTTCGCATCAGTGGCGTAGCTACCGCCGTATTTGCCGTATCAATTATACGGGGCCCCCGGGCCACGGGGGCCCCCAAAGTGTGTAAGGAAAAAGAATAAAAACTTTCTAATTTAATATATTTTATTTTAGAAATGACAAGGAAATTTTTACCTCCATATAAGGGCCTCCAAAAAAAATTTTATACGGGGCCCCGACAAGGCACGCTACGCCACTGTTTCGCATTTATAATAATAGTTAGTATTAGGATTGCATTTTCCTAAAAAACAAAGGCTTTCTCTACACATTTCTCTTTTTATGTGACGATTAATGGAACTAGCGAGCAGCCCACTTGATATTAAATGGTTATCGTCACAGGGGTCCAGTTGCTCGCATCCGTAGGTGTGTACCCTTTGATTCCCTACACGTACCCCCTGGGTGGCGCTAAAGGAGCAACCAAAAGTAGCAGTAGAACTCGTGCCAAGTTCGTCCAGAGAGGTACTGCCACCACATCTGGAATCTGCCGCCAAGCAGTAGTGGTTGTATTACTGTGTTCCGGTGGAAGGGTGTGGCTGCTGGTGAAATCACATGCACATGAGACATATCATCCCTGTCTCGAGTGATGGACGCAGCAGGATGAATGCGACTCAGTAAAGATTTTAATCTCATACTGAGTCGCACGCATTACTGTTGTCATGGGCGAGGGTCACCACTTACCATCAGGTGGGCCCTCAGCTCGTTCCGTCACTTATTCACATAAAAAAAAAAAAAAAAAAACAGATAACACCACTATATTCCCTACCGAAGTACGGGAAGACTATTTCGATCGCGTTGCGCCCGTCACTTTGAAACGAGTTTGAAAGATTTTTTGCGTAATATTACCGGTATGGTGGTAAAATTTAAATATGAATAGTTTGTTTTGCCAGTTTCCATGCAACCGACGATCTCACAAGCAAAAATTTCATTCTTATTTGTAACAACAAATAAAGTTTGAAAATTCTCCATGACTTGCCAATTCTATGAATATTTCGGGCCGGTAGCGGATTAAAATTTTCAATGCTTATTATTAAGATACAAGATTGCACCCTTTACAGGTGCGACAGACAAGCAGACAGACGTTTTAATAATATCTACTCTTTTACGTAAGATGATAATAATATGTTAAATATGTGTATATATATAATTATTGTAAAATCTTAATTAAATAAATAAATAAACGTGTACACACTCATACCTCTGCACTAGGATTCCCTGTATCGCAAATGGCATGGACAAACACAGGAACACAAGACATACACCCAAGACCCGAGAACAAACTTCATGCTCACCACACAAAGTGTGCCCCGGCCGAGAATCGAACCCAGGCCCCCTCGCTTCGAAAGCAGGGCTACAACCAACTAAGCCACAGAGCCGTCATTTAATAAATACGTATCTAAAAAACCTGAATATCCTACAGGATATTTATTTTAGAAAGTTTACCGGTCTAGGTTCGAATTTCGGTTAATGTTGCCAATTATCCTGTTAAGTACCTACAAATATACAGAATTTAGTAGTTACTTCATTTACTTTTTTGTCCCACTGACTAGTTTGCTTGACTGTAGTTTGACTGCCCTGTCTGTCTTGCCTATAAAGGACTGTATTTTTTTAATCGTAAGACATAGCATGATGTCATTTGTTATTATGGCGAATAACAAACTTTTGAGCACCGGTGTTCACCTACCAGATCGACATGGATGAGGTCACTGCCTCTCGCAGATAATTCCGAGAGCTACATTTTCCGGATCTGACTCGCCAATATTATTGCAATTTCTAACGCGACACCCAGAATCGAAATTAGAGCGTTCATTGGAGCTGAATCAGGGGAATTTACCTTTCAAAGTATCGGCTCCAGCGAACGAGCTGCGTACGGAAGTGTCAAGCTTTTACGGCGTGAGAAATTACGCACACCGCCGCTGAGCGTTTATGAATCAAAAAGCCATTTGTGCAGCTTGGCTCCGTACATTGAACGCGTTAACTGCGCTATAAGCTGTGACGTTTGGCGCCATTGTATGAGTGCGATAAGCTTTTTTTGCGCCTCCAAATATAATCGCATAATCGTTATTGTTACGGCAACTGGCGGACTGTGTGGGGCAGTATTTGGGGATTTTACATTTGAATTTTGAGGGGTGCAGTTGCTCGCGACCCCAGTACCTTCGAATGGTGCTAAAGGAGCAACAAAAAATAGCGGTAGAAGTACGCTCGGAAATGTACTGCCTCCGCACCTGGTAATCTGTCTTTAACCTATACTACTGCTACTTTAGGTAGTTATTTTCAACACAAAGACACGTATGACGGTATTCACCAAAGCGCGAGCAACATTGACCTCTTAGTGCAGAATATATTATAGTACCAGGGGCGACTAAAAACATGGCTACGGGCCAGGTATCTCCCGAAATCCAGCATCCAAGCAAAATACCCACATCATAATGGGTTAATCCGCACTGCCACAGACACGGACAAAGGCTCGAAACTTGTTACATGCCGTTTTTTTTCCCGGTTAATAACAACGAAAATCCCGAAAGCCCCCGTAGAATTTCCGTAAAATGTTTAATTTTGTTTGCTAAATGAAACGCGCTCGCGACGGGCATGCTTCGTCATTCGGAAACCCAATTTATTTTAAATCTAGGCTTGACGGCCACGTGATGCATCTTCGCTAATGAATCACACCCACGTGTTTATAGTTACCTAGTTGGGTTTTGCCTGCGTCGTTAATTTAACTAGACCATCGGCAATAGATAGTTTTTATAACTTGGATGGATTTGCGAACAGGATCGAGGGGATTAAAAACTCTTTTTTTGAGATAAAATTCTATAATAAGGGATATATTCAAAACCAAGATACGGCAAGATCTAACTAAACAATAAATGATGTACCAGACGCAATAAAGATTTCTGATTGTGATTGTGACAGATGAACTCGGCTATTTTTCCAATGTCACGCTTTCTGATTAATGTCAGAACGAAACATACGAGTACTTGTCCGATTATGAATGAATGAAAATTGTGTGCAAGGACCTAATTTAAGCGATCCACTCACAAGAAGCTAATTACCATTATTCTTGTTTCCAATACCCTTGTATTGTATTGTATTGTCTGAGGTAAGTTTTACATGCATTTTGCAATGAATGGTTGAGAGATAATACGGAAAACATAAGTAATATTCTCCGTATCATCTTAACAATTCATAGTAAACTGTCATCAAAAGCCCATTTGTTCAGGATATCGTCAAATCCGAATCCCAAGGCCGGGCGTAAAGCAAAGTGTTCCATCGTAAGCTAAGCGATTTACGAGCGATACGCGGCGCCTATAAACTTTATAGACATCATTGTTAGCGTATCAGCTTGTAAGTGGCTCTTCCCAAACGCATCCCGGAGAATTAAATCTCGCAACGTCGCAGTTCGGTGGAATGAAACACTGATGTTTGGAATTATCCACATCCAGGAACAGATCTAGGACGTGACAGATGCTTACGTAGTGTTTTGTTTTACATCTCTTCGAATACTTCACCGACATATGTATATGAAGACTTTCATATGACGTCTCATAAGGTATAATAAATAAATATTCATGCGACATTTCACACAGCGCCTGCTATAATAGCTTATGCTATGGGAACTAGATTGCTGATAGACTACTTTTAAATACCTGATATAAACACTCAGACTCAGAATGAACATCTGGGTTCGTCACCTAAATGTTTGTGCTGGGTGGGAATCTATCCCACGGCCTGTAGCATGAAGGCAAAGCCTGTGATGTCGGTACCTAATATATCGATGTAGGTAAGTATGGTAGGTAGCTATAATACAAATCACCTACTCAAATGAATCCTTTAGTTTTCTCTACCAGAGTTTATTTTTTATTTCAGGTTGTGCCTAGAATGTCTTGGAAAGCGAATGTCTATTATATTTAATATAAGCTATTCATTAAATTCAAAATGAACTTTCTGTAAGTTTTACCGTCATGAATCCTAAAATGAGGCGCGGAGGAATCTCTTTACTTTCTAAATGGTAAGCAGGCTGGGTTTATCTTATACCGTTATAGTTGGTAGATAGCCTATTACAATTTCAAAACGAATTGCAATTTATTTTATTAGAAACCGACTGGATAAAGGTAAAGGTTCTCAATTGCTGTGGTTGTGATTATAGATGGTTTATTTTTAAATTTGTCACGCTATTTCTTTGTGCACTGATTGGATGATTTATGTTTTAATTTGATAGGGTATCCCCACATAAATTATATAAAGTGATTCCAACCAAGGGCGGAAAATAAGTGATAAAAGTATTGAAGTTGGATATTAGACTTTTCAAATCAATCATTAAACTCCTCTATTAAATAATGATAAAAGAATGTGTGATTTTATGCCTGTCAAAGCCAAAAATCTTTTTCGTACTTTAAAACGTCACTATTTTTAATAAAATCTACTTGCAAGATCACGGTCCTATTACTACGTTTAGTTTTTGTCCGAGATGTAATGTAGCAGTCAATTGAGAACATTAAAGCGATTTCGTTCTGCAAGGACTGATTCCATCGCAATTTTCGTTGCAAATTTCGTTGAAGTTTGAAGAAGGTTCTTCGTCATGTTCGATGACAATCTGTGGAGCCGCTTCAGAGCTACAGCTCTGAATACTTTTTTTGAGTTTGGATTTTGATGGTTGTTGCCGCTTACTAAGTTCTACTTCAAAACACCCATCCTACCCTCTTTCCCACTGCTGGAACAGACCTTCTCACGACAGTGTAGGTCGACATAGAGTAGCGGACAATGGGCTGTGATCTGCAACGGGAGCCCGAACCGTGCTGGGCGCTGTCATGTATTTTCATTTTTGTTAGAACATGTTGGTTTCCTTCTCCATTTTCAGAAATTAGTATGGTGCACATAATGTGTCTAGCAAATAATAATATAATAAATTGGTACACTTCTAGATCTGAACCAGTGACCTTTATATTGAAAGTCTGCGTCTGTACCCCTAGGCGTCCTACGTATGTAATTTCATTAGAGTTCGCAACAACTGTGTATGTTTGTTACTCCTTCACGCTTAAACGGCTCTACGGATTTGAATGAAATTTGGTACCAGCTTATTATCTTGTAAAATAGCGTATGTATTAGACAGGCTACTTTTGATCCCAGAAAACCGCAGGTACCTAACACCGCAGGGCGCAGCTAGCCGTATATAAAAAATACTTTCGGCATTGGAAACCTAAAAACGATATTCAAAAAGCTGCATTATAAAGGGTTATCTATATAGCACTCTTTTCACGTCGATTGAAAGGAGCGGCCGATTTTTTACCAAAAGAATTCAATTGGCCGCAACCTGTGCATGGTACCAATGGAACGAGAGATCAATAATTGTCCGAGAGAGGTTTAGATTGCTTTTCTATAAGAATATCAATTTATCTTCAATCGTTTGCGACTCCTGTCCTTCTCACAAACAACTTTTTCGTATGCCACTTCAGCCAGGCTCTGGAGGAACGTAGTTACGGTTCTATTCAAAATCAGAGTATGTACATTGGTAAGTACGTCGAGCGGGAACTTAGTAGCCTTTTGTTAGAAGTAACAGGCAAATATTACTACGTATTTTCAGGTGCTATCGACGCAGAATGTCCTTTTTTTTAAAAAACTACTTTAATTTCGTGATTTCACCGATTTAGTTTCTTTTTTATTTATACATATAAAAAGATTTACAATTAAAACTACAGTCACTGTTACACGTAGTTACCTACTATTTCATAGTGTATAACTAACTCCAAGGCTGTGTAAATTCCATATAAATTTCATGGAAAAAATCCACACCCAACGGCAAAAAATAGAGGAAGTATAAAAGTCGGTTTTTATATAATAGAAGTTTTTAATGATGAATAGAAAGTCTTACTACCACAGAGAAAAACTACTTTCTAAGAGTTATAACGAAAAATTTAAGTAAGAATGTAGAAGTAAATAATTTTTTTTCACATGTTTATTAAAAATATCGATAAAACTGAGCTCAATATTTTCCTATTATATTATTCGCCGTTAAGTTTGAATCTGTATTATTAGTACATTTATAATATTTCTCTCTCCACGGTTGACAAACCTATTAGGAAAAAACGGAAAACACCCTCTGTAATTCGTTAGCGTATTTTCAATTTAAAAAGGCCTTACAACCAACACTGCATTATCGGGATAGGTGTATCCGACGCAGCGATTTATCAGCGAAATACTTGGCGTCGTATAGAATGAAGTTATAACCCAAGTTAGGGAATGATATTAGATTCGCACTATGAGACGTAGACGTGCCACAGAGCCGGCGCAGACATAGTTTTAAGTAGTGCAAGACTTTTTTTGTCGCAAAAACGCTTCTTACCTGTCCTGCAACAAGGTTTTTAATTCGGAAATTAGCAATCATTTAAAAAAAAAACAGAGCCTTAGCAAAGTCAGGCTCAAATGCTTTGCATGAAATTTGACCCAACTAAATTAAGTATGTTATATAATACATTTCATGTGTTTGCCTGTAATCTTGTTGACAATTGAGGTAATGTAATTAGTACCTGCCAAAGTGAAAGTATTGTAGAAATAAGACATCTAAACTATATTTGGTAGGTCCCTAAGTACATTGTGTTCATGATCATCACTGATGCACTTTATGATCAGCAAACAGCATCATTTATATTTACTTACTTTTATTTTACATTAAAATATGTTAACTCAGCCTTAATTAATAAACCCTTTCAGTTCAAATTGGTTTTTTATCTTTACTTAGTTAAAGACTGATTAAAATACTAAGAACTAATTTAGGGGTTCAGAATTAATCTCTTATTAATAATATAATACTCTCTAGATGCTATACAAGCTGCTTCAACACACCCTGCCTAATAAGAGTTTGGCATTCTGAAGTGGGTAGAAAATGTCTGCTATTTTTCTTTAACATGATCACATCTCCATCTTCTAGTTCCAATTTCCCATAGTCCATTATACACAACACTTCAGTGTACAATGACTTGGGAGGTTTAAGATTCTCAGTTAAATCTATTCCACTATACCCTATTTCTTGACCTATTGATCTCATGTATGTAGCCAGGTTGGTTGAATACTTTGAAAACCAGGTGTACTCCTCATCAGATAGCAGTTCCCGGACATCTGGAGGGAGCACCGAGCCAAACTCCCAACGTAATGTCTTTATTTTAGTCATCCTGCTGTACAAGTAGGAGAGAAGGCAGCGCTTGTTTCGTTCCAGAGCAGAGTGTCTGACTTGAACTGTGGTCCAGAGAGACTTGTTCTCTGTTGTAGCATTCCTATCAAATTGAAAGAAAATGTTACATATACAACCTACATATACAACATGGTAAATTTTAGAGTTATGGTGGATGAAATATGAAACAGTTGTACCTAGATAATATTAGTGGTACGGCACACTCGTTTGCGATTCTGAATCACAATTTGCCGGTTGATTTTACTTACGCATCATTGAGATTCATTTTGAAAAGAAGCTGCATTTCTTCCAGGATTTGCCGTATTTTTTCATCCTGTGTATAATATTTAGCTTTTAATTTGCATGTTTCAGCGCGTGTGGCATTAATTGCTATGCAAATAGATACTTACATTAAACTGATCTATAGTGTCTGGATTTCTTTCAGCTTCTTTTATAAGTTCAATAACTTTATCACAAAACATTGCGTTTTAGATTGTATATTGTTAGATAGTTAATAATGTTTTAAAAACTTTTCATTAATGTACATATCATCAAAATATTATTATATTTTGATTTTGACATTAAAAATAAGTTAAATTCAAACAATCAAAGTCAAAAAGATTAAACTATTTATTTACAGTCAACGTCAATGTCATAAAATTTGCAACAGTACAAATATTGCCATAAGCAAAGATTTTCCACATTGTTGAGAAAAATAAGTTCACGATGGCTAAGAATAACAGGGATCGAATTTCAGTCACCAGTGAATTTATACATAAAAAGTGAGTGTCTAAACACGCGCTTCAAACGAGAGTGAAAGGCACACGATTTTCGCGTGCATCGTTGATAAAAGAGAAGTTTGAGAGAATTTAAAACCAGATCGGCTCCGTGGCTTAGTTGGTGGTAGCCCTGCCTTCGAAGCGAGGGGTCCCGGGTTCGATTCCCGGCCGGGGCATACTTTGTGTGGTGAGCATGAAGTTTGTTCTCGGGTCTTGGGTGTTTGTCTTGTGTTTCTGTGTTTGTCCATGCCATCTGCGACACAGGGAATCCTAGTGCAGAGGTATGAGTGTGAAAACGTTTAAATAAAAAAAAAAAAAGATCGGTTGTAACCAAAAGTCTTCGTCTCAGCTAACGGGGTCAACGAATAGGTGTTACCTATCTGGGTGACAAGAACTCCTCCGGCAATCAACAAGGCCTACGGAGAGAACGGCCTAGTTCAGTGTCGACCATGGTCTTAGTGGAAGATGGGCGACAAGGAACACAAAGTGAGGAATATCTGTGGAGAGAGTGCTTATTTTACGTACTACCAGAACCGTGGCCTTAAGAATTAATCATTACATCAGAGGGTGTAGCATAACATGAGGTAATGCCCGGCAGTGTAATTCATGATGGATATCTTCATGCTTTCTCACCTTTTTGATAAAGGACATTTTGAATATAAAGTAAAAGCAGGTTTATAAATGTAGCTATTATTGCTCAAGTTTGTTATATACAACCTCTTCGAAGCGAGGGGTCTCGGGTTCCATTGCCGGCCGGGGCATACATTTGTGGTGGGCATGAAGTTTGTTCTTGAGTTTTGGGTGTTTGTCTTGTGTTTCTGTGTTAGTCCATGTCATCTGCGATACAGTTAATCCTAGTACAGATACCTCTGTACATCTTCCGAGTGAATAAAAGCTCATAATAAAAAATATGGACCTAATAAAGGTATTTCATTACGTAGATTACATTGACCTCTTGAATAAATTATATCCTTATGGAGTGCGAGGCTACATAACTGACAATAGTATTATAAAAAAATTGTTTACCAAATAACCAATAATTAAATTTCTTTCTATCATTACTGAGAGTATCGGTGGCTCATCTGTTATTAAGTGGTTACCACCACCCTTAGTTAATAGCAATCCAGCACAGATATTCCCTACCAAAGCTTGAAAAGTCAAGCCAAGTCGTATTACGTTGCACCCGTCATCCTGACACAGGAATATAACACCTCATGCCCCTGTAATTTCACCTGTGTTTCGATGGAAGGGTGTAGGTGAGTATGCCACTTATTCCGACAGATTACCAAATATTTTACTTCTTCTGTAGTTAGAAGATTGATCTTTTAGATTGCTCTTTGTGTACCACCTGGAAGATACGTTTCCACTAAGAAACATGATCCCCTAAAATAGAACCGTCAGTTAGATTAAACTAAAAAATATTGAATTTTTCCAACTTAGTAAGTGGAATATTCAATTCCATAACTAGTCACACTATGAATTGAAAGAATTGTTTATTCAATGTAATTGTCAAGAATTTGTCTGTGGCTAGCGTAGATAGTCTGTGGTTGCTAGTCGTGTCGTATTATGTATTTTATGTCGTCGTACTTTCGTATAGACATACATATTAAGTTAACACGCGTAGAGCGTAGGTCGTCAGCATAGTAGTCTTTTACCAGATAGATAGGGTTAGCCCGCCTGCATCATAAACTTACTTTACCATCTTTCGCGAATCGTGTAACCATTACGCTCGCGACTCTGCTGTAATACAGTCGTTAGTTACGGACGGGATAAACTTCTAAACATGTTAGCGCAACTTCAGTGATACCTACCGTAACCCAATAGTGTTTTAGTGAATTGGTTTTAGTATAGACTCAAGTGATAAATAAAGGCTGATAAAATGAGTGGTAACAAGATGACCGATTTTAAGATCATGGAGGATGTGAACACGGATTCCGGATTCCTCTCCGGGCCCATTGATGTGTTGCCTGGCGACGAAGATAGTGGTGAACTGGTCAAAATTGAGACCACGGATTCTAAAAAGTGTGATGATAAAGTGCAAAGTGATAGTCAAGCTCTAGAATTAGACAGTGGAATTTTGTTATCCGAGTGTTTATCTGATTTGAAACTTATTGACTTTACAACTGAGACGGAGGCTCCCAGTGTGAGGCCACAGACCACCGACCTACCTCTGGAACTTTTGTTTGAACAGGATGACGATGGAGACACGTATGTATATAATATGTGTTGTTAATTTAGTGTGGAGGTGACCAAGCTTGTACTGACGTCCTGCATATATGTGTTTTGTGCTGTATGACATGTATACTTAATTTTTTGACCAGCATGTTTGCATTATGATGGGCAAATCTTTTCATCATAGAAAACTATGTGAAGTCAATAAGAGCTTACTACACAACTTGGACTAATGAGACTGCAATGCAAGCTTCGTCATCCACCAGTTGAGGTGTACATTGTTTATCAGAAGAGTTTTATGAATTAGCACCTAAAATTTAATTGTCAAGTAACAAGAAGTTGTTATTAACTGTCTACCCTAGAAGTAAATCAATCAATAACCCACTTTCACAGTATTTTGGTATACCCCTAGAGGTTCAACAGCCAGATTGAGGATAGCCACAACTGAGCTGAGCAAAATTGAACCTTACCACTGTAATGTAGCAGTATATGCAATGCCATAGAGTTAGAATATGTTAAAGGTTTGAATACATACAAGAAGCTCCTCCATTTCAATGGGCCTTTAAATGCTGTCCCATTGTAAATTACCTACATTGGGCACTTATACTATACAATTACTTATACTACACAGAATATTTTACTATAATTTTGTATTTCCTTATTACTAATTGTGTAAAAAATAGGTAGCAATTTAAAGGTCATGCTCATAACTGTGTATTTCCTATTTATGATAATGATGTTTCTTGTATAGATAGAGCTTACTGCCTCATAACATGTAGACTTCTCTTAATTGAGTGACGGAATGGGATATTCCACCTGATGAGTGGCGGAAACCCCTACCCATACCAAAATAACACAGTATGTATGCATCTACTTGTGTATGGGAGGGGTGATAGGTTTGACCCCTACATGTCCTACTGTTTGTGTTCATATGCATAAGCCACACAGAAGGCTAGTTGTACTGGGTTTATTCATTAATCATCTACATATCCAGAATATGGGGTCTTTTTTTAAAGTTTGTGATTGAAGTATTTTTGATTGCACACCAGAAACAATAAGTTTAATAATTAATTTCCTTCCAGACAACTACACATAGCAGCTGTCCATGGATGCGAAAAATCAGTCAGCACACTTATCCGAGTGTGTCCAAACAAAGACTTGTTAAACACACCCAACGATTACGGACAAACTGCATTGCACTTGGCTGTCCTAAGTAAAAATGCAGTAGTCACAAGAATGCTAGTCCTTGCCGGAGCGTCAATAGGCGTTCGAGACCGGAGAGGAGAGACGCCCCTGCACAAAGCAACAGCGTTATGTCACATCAAGTGTATCCAGGCGCTTCTCACTCCTGTCACGGAACGCCCACAGAACAACCTCTCCACAGTAGTTGATCAGAAAAATTATAATGGTAAGTGTTATTATTCTTTGTTAGCTTTTCAAGATAGCGTTACATACAAAATCAGTGATGTGCCCGATGGTATTCTCTATGCTACATACCAAGAACTGTCCAACTGTTTTTGCTGCTCTGCCAATGACCTCTTTTCAGGATTCAATAGCCAAAGGCAAAAACGTAACCTGTCCACAGATTTGGTTCCAGCTGCAATACAATAATCTTATACATAGTGGTATACTGCCAATACCAATATAGAATAGTAGTAAAATTCTAAAAAAAAATTAAATAAAGGTAGCACTCAATTAATCAACATTAATATTATAAAAAGAAATGATTTAATGAATTTACTTTTAGTTTCGGGGCGAATTGGTATAAAAAATATTCCACTGTGATTAATTTATATAAGTTTTCGCAGTTACACCACGTCGTACATAAGAAGGCATATAAACTCCCGCGATAACCTTAGATTGATATTAAACAGTTTTAAAATGTACTGATTCTGGTAGCCATGCCTACACTAGAGATAAAATACTCTACTCCGCTAGCGTCGAATGACGACTCAAATTTAATTTGTAATTACCACAATATAATTTTCTATTATTTTACCGAACTTCAGGAACGGTGAAGGAAAAAAATTAAGTGATGTTAGTTTTTGAATTCGGTTTCTTGTTTCTCATCCGTGGGAAAATAATGAAAGCTGAAAAGAATGATGCAAATGCAATTATCGATTACCATTGTGACGCAAAAAGAACGCGGATGCGAACCGCCCTAATGAGATGACGACACGACGATGGCAGAAAAAATACGGAGATTCTCTAGGATATCATGAATTACCAAAGGATAGGTTTAACTAGAACCAGTTTCGTACACATGCCAACAAAGGCGTCGGACATTGTTTACGTGTGAACGCACCGAGCCTGCCTCCGGCATGACGTCGGACTACCGTCAAGGTCTCTATTACGCTCAATGCCATCCAAGAATTGTCTTTACACAGTTAAAATGCCTCATCAAGCTGTCGACATTGCCCGAATCATTTTTCAGAACGCTTGATCATACCATATTTTATAAAACTTATTGGAATTTCCTATCTGTGTAACTACACTATAAAGATATAAGTTTTTCGGCTTTTATCTTTTCTGGTTTTCCCAATAAGGTGCTCGATACAGAGGATTTCGGCTCGGCCTTTTCGCGCCGCATTTGCATACGGTTTTACCAGTTGTATTGACCTTGTCGTGACAGTTGGAAAACCTTTTATTATTAGCGAAAAGATTTTGTTTAATATTAACGATTACGTGAGATTTTAGTTACGATGTTTTCCTAATGACCGGTGAATTGGCCACCGGTGGTGTAGCGGTCATACGACCATTTAGAGGCTGTTGGACCCGGCCGGGAATTCCAACCATGGGTCTGGTCCGCCATCGGCCGGTGAAAGCTAACTCGACCGCTAGCCTCGATCGTTTGGGATACCCCGGCTATTGTCCGCCGCTAATTGAAACGCGAATGTAGATATTGCTTTATGCTAAACATCGGCACGTGATGGATTTCCCTGTCGAGAAAATTCAATATTAATTCAGGGCTAAAAGTATATGTACTTTAAGTAGGTATGTAAATTAAGTTTAAATGAATCCACATGACTTTACTCAAAATTATAGGTATACCTATGTGCGATTACCGCTATCCTTGATGAATTTACGCGATTAAATATTATCCAGGTATATCATTTATAATGCCTCCTTGCCGATGTTGGATGCCGCACGTAGGCATCAGATATATCTCAGATAAGCAAAGACAACCTCCATTCATCCTAACCTTACAGTGGAACAATGGTCTTGGTTGATTGCGTTGGGTTATACCCGCGACCCGCGAGTTACTTGTGAAAGTTCAGCCGCACTCATCGAGGCGGCGGTGTGTCGGTTCTGCGTTACATACAGCGGAATTCCCAAACATTTGCGTTACCATGTTACGTGCTCTGAACACTTTCTAATTCTGTCGCGTTTCGATTCATTTCGACCCTAATTCTTAATTTCGTTCAATCTTTTACATCATGAAAGTAATTCGTTAATTTTGTAATGAGAAAACGGTTTGGAATTTCTGGAAATGGTCGAATCCGGTTTGGGTGATTTACCTGCCATAGCATCATGTTTGCCAAATTCGGTCGTTCTGAGTGTTCTGACACCGGTAATACCGATCGTGTCTCGACTGGAAATGTTTATCGAGTGCCAAACACGCATTAGACAGATGTCAGCCCAAGGATTTCTTGTTTGTGGAATTTCCACAATATTGAATTAGAGTAATATTAATTGCTATGATTGTGTCATCGTAGTGCGCTGGCTGCGGCTCGCATATTGATGCTGCTGGGACTGGTGTCTAGCTTGATGATCAGTCATATGCATTTCTTTAAACTTTGTGACTCTAGTTTTAATAATAGGATAGTAAACTATTTGGTATTTATCACATGTGATATCAAAAACGACAATATTAACTTGTTTTACACACGGTGTCGTTAAACTGATATAAGTATGCATATAAGTACATACCTGAGATGTTTTTTATGGGGCGTGGGGTTTTCCAGCGCTCGACGCTCGGCGCTCGACCCGCTTCTTTCGATGACCCTCGCTCGGTGTTATAACAGTCGTTTCAATTTCAACATGATTATGCATATATATGATACGTAACAAATAAAAATTTGTATACGCAGTGTGAGCTATTATTGTACTTAATACATAAAGTTGTTTTATATCACATTGGCTATACTTATGATTTTTACAGTTAAATATCAGAAGTTATGTGTAGTTTAATACAATATATTGATATTAAGTGAATCAAATTGAGCATTGCAGATTATTATTTTATTTTACAATATTTTTATTTCTTGCTAACTTTTACATTACCCAAAACATAATGTCTTCACAATAACAAACATCTAATTTGAACTCTAAAATGATTAGATTCAAGGTTTTTGGAAAGTCATGATTTTTATAAATCTCATGTGGCATCTAAAGCCGAGCATCCTTGTTATATAGTTTGGCTTAAGCTGCTTACTAAAACTCTATCATCTTTGATTTCATGTGATACGTAATTTAGAAAATTCCGCAGTAATTAAGGTACCGCCACCATATTTGGCGAGGGCAGCGGCTTGCGCGCGCGCAATCGCGCCGTCGTCGATCGCTCGCACATAGTTGGGAAAACCCCATCGCCCGGCCTGTCGCCCCCCTCCAACACCGATGACGCTACTCCATGTTCCACGTGAGAACGCTATTCTGAAGCGAACGAGGTCCCATCCACTTTGTTATCGATGTTTTGTTCATTTACGCTCTTTGAATGAAAAATAAATCGCAGTACCTACATGAGACAGCCATTTATGTAGATGTTGAGTTGTAGACTATTCTGTGTAGACTTACGCGACCGTGTCTACTATGCGTTACACGCAGCTTATGATTTTTTATGAAATTTCGGCGTCTTGTCGTTAACTTTTTGCTTGCCTATTATTATAATAACAGCGTTGACTCGTGACATATTGTTTTTGTTATAATATTGGGTGTGTGAATATGACTCCGCCCTTTCTCAACAGATGTCGTTTTTAGTATTGTTTACGTGTACTAATAAATGACCATACTTGTATTCGATAGTACTGAATGTCAGCTATCTAACGCATTTTATGATATTTGGTTGAAGTGTAAGCAACAATTGTTTTCACCTTTTCGAAAATGTCGGTTTTTATTCCAAATAAACGTCATTTGCGGGAAGTGTTATTACATTATTTTATTGCGAAGAAAACTGCAGCGGAAACTTATCGTTTGCTTGTGGAGATTTATGGTGAGCATGCTCCGTCTAATACAACTTGCAAGGAATGGTTTCGACGATTTCAAAATAACGATTTTAGTACTGAGGATAAAGAACATGAAAAACCACCAAAAAAATTTGAAGATGCTGAATTGGAAGCATTATTGGCGGAAGATTCTTGCCAAACTCAATCAGAATTAGCTGCAGCATTAAATGTTGATCGTTCAACTGTTGCAAAGCGTTTACAAATGATGGGAATGATTCAAAAAGCCGGTGACTGGGTTCCACATGATTTAAAAGAAAGAGACATGGAACGTCGGAAAACCATTTGTGAAATGCTGCTTCAAAGACAGCAAAGAAAAGGATTTTTGCATCGGATAGTCACAGGAGACGAAAAATGGATACACTACGAAAATCCTAAACGCAAAAAAGCTTGGGTGAAACCAGGCGAACCAGGCCCATCACAGCCAAAAATAAATATTCACTGTGCCAAGGTCATGCTCTGTATTTGGTGGGATCAGAAAGGTATTGTATATTATGAGTTGCTCAAACCCTCTGAAACTATTAATGGAGAAGTTTACCGACGACAACTAATGCGTTTGAAGCGAGCCATAGAAGAAAAACGACCAGAATGGGTGAATAGACATAACAAATTAGTTCTTCAGCATGACAATGCCAAACCGCATACCGCAGAAGTCGTAAAAAGATATTTAGAGGGACAGGACTGGGAAGTGTTACCCCACCCGCCATATTCACCAGACATAGCTCCTTCGGATTACCACCTATTCCGGACGATGCAGACAGACCTTACTGGAGAAAAGTTTACTTCATGTGAAAGTATCAAAATTTGGATTGACAACTGGATAAGCTCAAAAGACCAGGACTTCTTCCAGCAAGGAATACGAAAACTACCTGAACGATGGGCGAAGGTTGTAGCTGCAGATGGAGCATACTTTCAATAATTTTTTTTTTTAATTTTGTAAGCGAACAAATGTGTTTTATTTTGACAAAAAGGGGCGGAGTCATATTCACACACCTATTATTAGCATGGTAACTAAATTTTTAGTTATCTAGACAGGTCATGAAAGGATATCTGGATCATCATCATCAACCTTTATTTGTCCACTGCTGGGCCTCTCCTAGTAAGCGCTTTACTTTCTACCAGCCACCTTACGCAAGTCGTCGCTCCACCTGGCCCCACGCTACGTTTGCCTACTCGTGGTCTACACTCTAGAATGCATTTCTCAACTGTTGTCAGTTTATGGCCTATGTAGCCAGACTTCTGCCACCTCCTTTTGATAATCTTCTATATCGATAACCTTGGTCTTCTGTCGGATTACGTCGTTTCGGATCTTATCTTTCAGTGACTCCAAGCATAGTCCTCTCCATGCCTAGAATGAGCGACTTATTAATTAGTGCATATCCGCACTGTGAGTGTCCACGTCTCGGTGGTATGCACTGGTTCATAAATTTACCGATACTTTCTGATTTTGGAAATAAATATAGCTCACTCGAACAGTATTATCCCGCTTTGTACTTACATTGCGCTGAGAGCCCGTAGCCTCTAAACGTATGTTATATTGTGTCTCTGTTGATACTGTGTAGATATGTAAAGCTGAATAGGTACTAATCAAATTCGTGAATCATAAATTCTAAAATATTTATAGCCTAATATAACAAATGAAACATGCATATACTCGTATAAATATTGATGATCACACGTAAAGTTCCTAGGTTACGAGATGATTTGAACTGGTTAAATATAAATAGCTAAAATTCTTAGACTGCCACAAGCTTGTAGTGTAAACATTTTTAGTTCGAGCAGTCTATTTTGGTTCCGATTTAAATAAACTTGGAATTATTCCAACCGACGCGACGGGCCGCGCGGTAGCCGCACTGATTTCTAGTTCACAAACAATGGAAATTGAATGGAAAATAAAATTCATTACTCAAAACGGTGATGGAAAAAGTGAGGACCGATATGTTCTATGGATAAGAAATGTTTATTATCGCCTTGTGTCTATGTATCTAGGTGTCCGAAATAAAATATTCTATGATATCCAAATATATATCTGCTCGTTGCAGGGAATGGTTTAAAACAGTTTTATTTTAGAACCATTTCACCCTTCCACACATTTTGCACTTTATTAAAGCAAAGTGGATCAAATTGGTTCTTCTGTATTTAGCATTGATTTATGGCATTCTTTATTTATGGCTATGATCACAATCAATCATTTGACTGCTCTTCCTTTGCGTCATTAAAAATACAATTTTCAAACAAATTATGTCATACTCAAGAATCTGCCCATTAATAGTTAAAATTGCGTTGACGTCAATGGAATCGGACCGGTTTACGTTAATTTTGCAAATAATTGTTTCAATATCTACATATCCAATTAAAGCTTGTCCAACATAACTAACCATCGGTTTGTGTTTTTGATACCGACAATATGACCTGCAGTGAAGAATGTTTTTATAGGACGTTGACAGTTGAGAATGTAATCGACATCCACGCGGAATTTAAAGATGGCGCGATGAACGCGAGTTCATCACACCATCATCTCCGGGGTCCGAAGCAAAAGCTTCCTTTATTTACAAAATATGAAAAAATCAAACTAGAAAACACATCGCATTTTAGTATTTGCAACAAAGGACAGGTATACCCTGTAAAGAGTAAAAACCTAGTTTATTTTAACTGTCTCCATAACATTGTTACTACTTGTTACACTTAATCATCAAAGTATTTATAGTGGGCGTGAAATTAAAATCTAACATCATGAAATGTGTTTATTAACTGTGTATCATGATGAATCGCTTCTTACGAACGGGATCTCAGGATTTACGTCATTGGGTATTAATTATGTTCATTTGGCAGAGCTTTTTGTATTGGTTGTATTTACTTTTAATCTGTTACTAAACCGCTTTTAAAACGTCTCTTATATATTTTACTAGCGACCCGCCCCGGCTTCGCACGGTTAGTAAAGCATCAGTGTCGTATCAGAAACTACCCGTGCGAAGCCGGGGTGACTTGCTAGTGTATTATACATATAAACCTTTCTCTTGAATCACTCTATCTACTAAAAAAACCGCATCAAAATCCGTTGCATAGTTTTAAAGATTTAAGCATACATAGGGATATAGGGACAGAGAAAGCGACTTTGTTTTATACTATGTAGTGATTTGTTATACTTTATTGGCCAGCGTTTGACCGCTATCTCACCTGATGGGAAGTGATGCGGTCGAAGATGTAACACGCTGGTCTAGAAGAAACCTATTCACTATTTTCTTGAAGATTCCCAAACTGTACTGCTCAGAAATAAGACTTGCAGGCATCGAATTCAACTCCCTTGCAATTCGCATTAAAAATGGACTCAATAACGTCTCGTCGTGGAATGGACAAGCTGGTTAAGATAGGGCTTAGGGTTTGTCTTCAATTATCGTAGCTATTATTCAGTATTGAAATAATTGTTTCAGGTCAGGCGTGTGTGCACGTGGCGGCGTCGCTGGGCCACATTGAAACGCTGCAGACGCTGGTCCATTACAAGGCTGACATCAACTCTACGGTAAGTTCATAGCAAAACCTCTTTACAATATTAAATTACTTTCCACATTTTGGGTAAGTTTCTTTACTGTCTTAATTTCCACTATTTTGAAGAGTAAATGATTTTAATAATTAGGTACTTTTAAATTCACGATAAGTGGTGGAAGTTACGTTTGACCACATTAATTTATTATGCATACTTAATGAGCATTCGTGAATTTATCACCGCATCTATTACGCATATCAGGAAATAACTTATGACATTCCTATAGATGATTTAATAACCAGAACTGTACATGTACAAGGACCCTGATAAAGTTCAGTTTTCGCGTAGATTTTCAACAGCAGCTCACTTGAGAGTTGTACCGATTATGGGAATTCCAATCAGTATTGCGTTGTGTTTTGTTTCCAACGTGACGCATGCGTCCCTTGGAGTACATAGTGCGTAATTCTTGGAAATATATGATGCGATTGCAGCGCACACAAAAATACTATACGAAGTTCCTGGAAATTACGATGCGGGAAAACATGACCGGAATCACAACAATTTGATGTTTTAAGTACCAAAAGATTAAAAGAGGAAGGTGGAAAATGAATGTTAAATAGATTTGTTTAGAACAATACAATTAGATAATTAAAGAATAAATCGTTTGGATGCAAACTGCTTACATTTTCCTGTCGCCCGCCGCCGCCGGCCGCGTGCGGTTGGTCCTACTTATACTCACCGCAATTCAATTGTTTGGTGCAACAATTCAATGGGTTTTTTATAATGAATTTTGGAATGCCCAGATTGAAGGAAACATCGACTTATTTGTATTTTCTTGTTATTGTATTTTTCCTTCTGTTTCTGTAAGTTGTACAAAAAAATTGCACGATGAATTTGATTGAATCCTGTTATTGTGGTCATCGATTTGTAAATTGGAGCTGAATGAACTCGGGCCGTTCAGAAACGTACGTCCTCGAGAGCGAGGCCTTTGCCGACGGTTATTTTCTTTCGCCTCTATCACTCCAAGCGGGATCAGCTAAACCGCCGAAAATTAAACTTGACTCTAATATTTCTTGTTTCAGAGTTTTCTATTTTATGTTCCGAGATATAATAGCACGCTAGAGTGAATGTTGTACACCAGCAAGAGCTTAGGTTCGGATGTAGTCATTAATTCCTGGATTTATGTAGTTTTTGTGTGTGTGTGTGTGCGTGTGCGTGCGTCCCTCAGGTGCGATGGCAGATAGTATCGTTCGCGGTCGTCTGCGATAACGCTTCGCTTACAATATTTAACGGGATTCCCGCTATTATCCGCTGATAGTGCTATCTTTTGCGTGGCGGGTTTTTCTGCTTGTCGCCATTGTTTACATGCACAAATGCTAATATCGTTCTTTATTATAAGAAATTGAGGGAATTAGCGAATTATCAAATTCCATTCAATAAAAAACTGTATTTAAGGTGTGTAATCCGCAGGTTTGTCACATTTTTTTTATAGTTCATCGCGACATTTCGTATTTCAGTCTTTTAACTAGTAGATCGTATAATTTTGGTGGTGCTATTCTCGCATAATATCAAATTGTCGGTCCCAGTTATATAATCTAAGCCATGTCGTTAGCCTCTGAAGGGCGCATTGGAGGTGGGAGGGTTTCACCGTTCCGGACGAGTCGCTTCCACGCGAGCCGGTCGCGGGACAGTATCGTATCGTAGATCTAGCTAGATTAAAAACTGGTTCAAAACGAGTTCTCTCGAGATTCCTTAGCATACTTTCTTCGTTTACACTTAGCTTAGTCACAGATTGAGTCACAGTTGTAAATACCAAGACGATACTGGGAGATGACTGAGACAGTGGAGGCTGACAGGTCACATCGCGATAAATAGTCTCTCATTTCTCTTCGAAATTAACACGACAGGAATATATAATATAATATACACAAACCCCAACAACGAGCTGCCAGGGGTACTTTTTATTATCTCTTACGTATTGTAAGTAATACAATTGGTTATCGGTATTGTTTACTGATATTTATTTGTATTTAAACTATTTGGTGATTGGAGTCGACTAAGATTGTTTCTAAGTTGTATGGAAAGCTGTCAATGACCATCGACCTTAAAGGTAGCTTTAACGAATTCTTATTTTTAACGTCTGACTCACAACACAAAACATGCTCACATTAGCTAGATCCAGAATCAGATTTAGGTACCTATGTCTGCCAACATATTAATAATCGAATGTCTATGTTAACGTTGTTTTTTTTTTTTATGTATGGAAGATACACGTGACGGTGTTCACTCAATACAAGCACTCAAATTGGCCGATTCTAACAGGCTCTTTGAGTCACACATACTTTGCTGTGTTGTGCTCACCGGTAAAATGATTTTCTGCGATGATTTCATTCAATAATGCCCTTATTTTTAGTGTGTTCGATTTCCTCGTAGACTGTTGCAAGGATTTGCAGTTATTTGACAAGCATTCCAAACGAGAGTGTATGATTCTCCTTGCTAATGAACACAACTAAAAGATGACAATAGTCGTATTGCTTTTTCCTCCCTCTTTTATATCACCTTGATTCATAAAGGCCGGTCTTCAACGAATACTTTAAATAGCCATTGCATCACTTCTTCCAGTTAATTGTTCGAGATAGCGTAATGTAAGTAGGGTGTCAATATACCTCTCTGTAGCAGTTGTGCTAGAGACTAGTATCGTAAATAGTACTGGTATACCGTCACCAGCAGTTTACATGTCCACCTTTTAATACGCGTTCTCTGTTGTCCACAGGAGAATCTGGCGGGGTGGACGGCGCTGCACATCGCGGCGAGTCGCGGCGACACGCGACTCGTGTCGTGGCTGCAGCGCGCAGGCGCGGACGCGCGCGCGCGCGACTTCGCGTCGCGCTCGCCGCGCCGCGTGGCGCGCCGCTCGCCCGCCGCCGCTCTCTTCGCGCGAGCCGACGACTCCGACACCGACTCGGACTCCGATGATGATGTGAGTATCATTCAATCTGACGACAGCCAGCAGACACGACCCCAATTGGGAGATTAATGACAGCGTCTCATGCGCCATGATGTTTACCACACCTGAAGCTGCTGAAATGCTTTTACCCTTTAACGTGGATGTTAACCCGTCGTTTGAAGCTCCCTAGTCTGCCAAAGGAAGGTCATGCCCCGACCCACACGTGCGTGGAAGTGCAACTGAGTGGCTGGGGAAAACCAGCCACCCAGTTGATGCGGATCAAATCTGGTTTTACAGCGTTTATGGTTTCGCTTTATTCGGCCGCCCCCTTTTCACGATGCATCATCATTGCAGAGTTACCTAAAGTTTAATAATATAACATAAACATGGCAGCGGAATGAACAACGCTATGGAAACTAAATCGACGTATTTTCCTAAGTGTGCGAGGTAAAGGGCGGCGGGTTTTCCCGCCGGTAACGATGCTGGGTATTTTGAAAAGCTACTGAAAAATAAAATTTCCGTTGAAATTTACCAAAATAAATCGAACATTCAACACATTAAGTACAGGAAGGACTTGTGACTAAGAGCTTGAACTGTGGTTCCAAATAATGTTTGTATGTTACGCCACGTAAATCGTTATCAAAACTGATACATAAACAATTCCATGAAGAAATATCTGCAGCCGATATTTACCCGATAAGTTCACTCGGTGAGCCTCACATTACAGAGTCCGCGTCAAAAGCGACTGTGTACTTAATAGTGTAGTAAACCTTTGATAACGTTTCACTGTTGACCTTAAACCTAGCGCCATCGCTCCAAACTTTATTTGCCACGTTAACGTAATAATTTTAATAAATAATATTGTATGTCAAAAGCCACATGATAATGAAGAGACGTTACGTTACATTAATAAATCATGTATGGTGATAACATTCAGTGCCACAAAACCACAGCATGGATATGGGAATGTTCCTATTAACCGCCAAAGATGCTTTTGCGATAGGTTGTAAATAAAATAAAATTTGTTTTAGGGGCATACTAAAGTCCAATATCGCAAAACACAAAGCTTTTAAAATAAAAACTTAGTACGTGTTCTATGAGAGCAAAGAAATGTTCAACTCTCGCGTTAGAACATTCTCGAAGCAGGTATGTAGGCAACCTCGAGCTCGACGGCGGTCGTTGTGCTGGACTACCGTGGTGTTAGTGGCCCTTGTGTTGAAATTTGGCCAGAGTTGACCTGTACATGCCCAGACCGTATGCACGGAAGAGTATTATAAAGGTCTGCACAACAGATTTTTCAGAATTACTTCTCTTTCTCTATAATATAATAATCTTTCTTAAAAAGGAATGCATGGAACCACACTCCATTCAGAAGTAATAATCAAATAAAGAGCACGCAGCCGCCCGCGGCCGATAGCGCCGCCGCCGTCTATCAATAACCATGTTTTTTCCTGTTTACCTTGTCAGCGACATTTTTGTACGACCGGCGCAGTATCGAAACTCGCGTTCACAATGATAATGTTATTCTCGTTCTTTGCAGATTTTCGATGACGAAACCACGAGTCTATTCGAGAAGTTTTCCAACCAGAACCAATCTATCGTCGCCTGAGCCGCGCGTTGTCTTACTGAACATGTCCGGACTGAGCGGCAATGTCAGTTGCATTGAACTGCAGAAAACTTGTATACTGTTAAAATGTAACAAACTCGCCTTACGTCAGTCTTTATTTATGTACATATAAGGAAAATATATAAGTTATATACGACATTAACTAATTGTCAAAAGATGCTGTTTTTGTTAATTTCCAGTAGATGGTCCACGCACATTCAATGATTACTCTTACTCGGCCGAATTTTATTGTGCGTAATTTGACATGTGCCAGGGCCTACTGTAGTAGAAAAGTTTTGAATTTGTATGTTTCATAACTAAGTGGTAAATGGTGGTAAAGTCTTGCTCCAACTTTCGCGAGAAAACAGTAGTAAAGACTTCCGTCGATAGCACCCGCAGGCTGCTCGTAGGGCTCGTGAGATGGCTTCTGCCAAGCGATGCCCTGCGGACAACATGGTGTACGAGTCCACCGCCCCTCCACCGCCCCCTGCGGGCGCTGTGAGCGAGCCTGTACAGTGAGCCGTGAGTCAGCGCGGGGTTGTGTCTCTATGAATGACTCAGATGTCAAATCTCCGATTGACTGTATTTTGCAATTCAGGAGTGTTGTGCCAAAAAGCGTGTGAAAATATGACAATGCATTGGATATCTTCGTTTCTCTAGACCTAAATTAATGTTTATTCACTATTTTTTTTGTTATTTGTAGCGTAGTATAATTGCCAGTAGACGTAGTCCTGTGCGGCATTTCTAAATTGATTTACCGGGTATATATACTTTGTTTATGTTTATTATATTGTAGTCGTAACGCATTCTTTTCGAAATGTAAATTAAGAAACAATTAATGTAGATGTACCTACTCGTAGCATAGTTGTTATGAATGTATGTGTTAATCTATTGTTGTGTATGTATTTAGATAGAATATATAACATATAGTGTCATATAAACATTTTTCTTTCATAATTCCCCTGTCTACCAACCGAGGTGGCTGGAGCGCCAACAAACGTGCAGTTCCTTCAAAGCGAGGATCGAGTCGTTGGTCCCAGCCATAATTGGTCCTGCCAAATATGGATGTGTGTGTGGCATGGACAAACAGATATTTCCACGCCACAGAATGTCCACATGTTTTTTCGCTTACACACTAATGTGTAAGCGTAAAAAACGTACAGACCGAGACCCTGAGGCATTTGGAGCAACACCGCCTGGTGCCTCAATACTTACATTACGTCCTCGGCCTGCGGCGGCCAGTCCTCGCTGCAGCGCGCCGGCGGAGACTTTGTTTACGAACTACGTGGTCCGACAGACTGCAAGCTCAGCCATGAGTGCGTCTGACTCATGTTTATGTTCGAAGCGGAAATCGTTTCTAAGAAAAACTATTCCGAGGAAATAATAATAATAAACTAGTGGTGACGTTTAGGAGACGCAATCGTCGTATTGTTTTTATACTCGAGGATAGGATCCCTAAATATTAGGAAATTTTAGTTCTATATTCTTAACCCACCACCTATCCCACCAAATTTTAATTGGAGAATTTTATGACATATCTGAGACAAGGAACGTGCCGAGAAGATTTTTCTTCGATACTTTTAAACTTAATGCCATACAATACGCCATGCTGGTGGTGCAGGGGTACGGGGCTGCCGGCGCGCACACATTGCTGCAAGGAATTATGTCACTGCATCCACACGGTATTATTATCTATCTTCTTAAGGGCCCCGACTAGTTGAATACTGACTATTATACATTAATTTGTATTATACTAATTTGATCATATGTTGCTATAAATAAACAAAAAAAGGATGTATTGAATTTTTTTTTATCATTTTCCTTGAACTAATTTCTAATATTTTTATGTCTATACTTAGTAGATTTTGATATTCATGTCGCAGCAAGTAAAGTTACACGGTAGGTTTTCCTGTCATGTGTCATGCCTCTCTTACATATAAATGGGCAGTTCTCAAAAATATCAGGTTTTAATTACAAGTCATTACTATGGGAAACTACAGTATGACAGTACCAAAATACCAGTCATATAATTATTCGTTACATTAGAGGGTCCCTAACGAGGATATCCAACATCAGACCAAAGTGATTGACAATGTTCGTTCAGTTTAGCAAAGTAAGTACCGGGGCGACCGAGCTTCGCTCGTTATTCTTTTGGCGCAAAATTTATTTTTGAAAATAAATAAATAGTTTTTTACAAGAAATACAATTTTACATAGGTTAACAGCAAAATCAGAAAATTTCATCCACATATAATAGTTAGAGCCGTTTCAGAGACACGCCAAATAAATATATATACAAGAATTGCTCGTTTAAAAAGTAATTAAAATATTAGTTGTCATTCGCTCTGTTGCCGCTTACTTGCGGGTTTACAGCCAAACGTGGCAATGGATTGAGCACATATGCCGATGAACCGACAACCGTTGAAGTAGAAGAGTTCTCGAGTGGAGACCGCGAGAAGGCAAACGTAGCGCAGACCGACCAGGCTGAGACCGGGCCGAGTTGCGGAAGGTGGCTGGCACACTCCATGCGGGAAGCCGAAGATCGAGCCTAGTGGCGCGCCCTGGGTGGCCTATGTCCAGCAGTGGACTGCTCGAGGCACAGTGGAAACTCATTTATTCCTTTAGATGTCAAGTATCGTTTGGACAAATTTTACACACACTTAACATCTTCGTCAACATTACAAGCTAGTCTTGTAAGTTTACGTCTTTTTCAACCCTAGCCAACCGATCCGAGCGGGAGAAGGTAATAGGTCGTACAACCCTTATCGGGTTGTACGATAAATTTAGCTCTCCCAGGCGCCACTGCGCCGCCTACCTAAGGCGCCACTGCGCCGTGTCTTCGTTTTTCTATTAATCTAGTTGAGACGGTAACATCAATTAAAACAGTGATACATATCACGTATATTTTTCCTCAATGATTTTATACCTAAAATTCCCGCCACCCAAAGTGTTCTAGCGATTTTTTTATAATGTGTAAAACACAAACATCGTCCCGGTGGGAATCCCAGTGAGCGTGATTACAGGAAAGAGGTGTGCGCTCAGAAAATCATTTAGAATGAACAGTGGATGAATCACAAACAATATTGAGTCTTAATACGAGGTGAGAAAGTACGCTTTCTTATAACATTACTGTTTAGGTACCGAAGCTGTGTGTATTCAAAATAAATCTTATCTCCAAGCAGAATGGTTCACAATGCACTGTGGACCCAGGACCTATCTGTTTCCGTCCGATTGGTTGGATTTTAAGGCAATTATTAAATCCGTTTGTCGTCTAATGCCGTCTTACAAGTTTGCAATTTAGTGCTAAGTTTACGAACAGATATTCCTACAGTTAGTTCTAACAAACCTGGGAATGTCTAAACCAAGTATTGGTTTAGACATTCCCAGACCTCTTAGACTGTACCTAACCACTGATAGGCGTTATAGGTAAGTACCTAGTAATATCTTGAGGTTTAGGGTACAGTATTAACATATAAAAATAAAAATAAAAATAATTTATTCACATAATTATATAATAAATAAAAATCGATTAGTTAGGCACTAAATAACTACTTAAATTATTTTGATGACTTTCCACATAGTTCCGGGTGAATGTTTATATAATCATTAATAAAGTATATGAACCAACACGGTGATGTGATGTCTGTGCCTATATGTTGTGCGCTGCCTCTCGGCTTCCGAAACATCTCCCGAGGAATGTGTTTGTTATCATTATCACATTAATCTTACAACCTACGCTTCAAACTATATATATACACGAAGTGTGAACTCATCAGCGAGTTATCCATGTTAGGCTTACATACATTGAAAATCGAGTAATAAGCCGACCATTGCTTTAAGATTACCAAAACAATTGACAACAGTTTTATAAGGTTAATTCGCTAAAAATCGTCGGGCAGCCTATCGTGAACACATGCCCTATCTCCAAATGTTTTCCTCGTCCTTCATCAATGAACATTTATCACAAACAACATTCCACACAAAAAACCCAACAATTTGTAAAGCATGCTTTACCTTCTATTGTTATCCATTTTCTTAATGTCGTTTCCCTTAAGCTCTGTGAGTGACGGGTGATTACAAATAACTAAAGTAATAAAGCCATTCATAAGGCACTTAAAAATTTGTCCTCGATCAACGTCGAGGGACTGGAAGGATGCGCTAGTTCATTGCCAAATGTTTGTGCAAATTCAACTACATGTCCATACAGAGCCACTGAATATACTTCAGGCACAATGTTTACATTGATTTGATGCGATTCGATAAATTAAAAACAACAAGAGTACCCACAGCTAATTTCTTTATGTCGAAATTCGTCTCAATTTTATTGTTATAAATATGTTTGTAGTGACTGTCTGTGGCATTGCAGCTCCCGAACGAAGGAACCTATTGATGCGGTTATTTCGACGTGATCGAGATAGTTCTTCCCGCGGTTGGCCATCCGATAAAAAGTAGGCTACGTGCTAGTGAGCATATAGCCTACTTTTTAACACAGTCGTGTTCTAGACTATAATTGAACCCTGTGCCACATTGCATCCCGAGCCGTTCAGCGATGACTGTACCTTCAATCTTTCCAAACGCATTTATATTAGTAGTAAGGTAAAGATTTGTTCAGGCGTTTAAAGTTCATCGGCTCTTTACCATAACATCAAATCGAGGTTTTTACATTTTCGTAAAATAAAGTTCTTTTGAGAATCATACGCATTTGGTAATGATCAAACTAGTAAAGCGAGGCTTGTATTTAGATATATCCATTGTATTTGGGCATGCCCACTTTACTTTTGATACGTGAAGCTTTCATGTCTTCTTTTTAACTGAACATTTTTACAGTCACAAAATATTCGTGTTCTAAATTCAGACATCGAAAGAACATTGAAAGAATACCAAAACTTTTTCTACATTCGAACATTGAATTGTTATCTTGTGACCCAGAATCCCAGATTCCTATCGTTAAGATTATCTGGTACATGGTAATGTTTAGTACATTTCCACTCCACTTAGTCTTAGAGTGAGTTGCGTCAAGTTACTGTAACGATAACAGTTTAAAAGTCTGTCAAAACTCTGGTTACGCGAATTGAGGGTTATCTGCGACACCATTTTAGCAATGGCTAATATGATGTCGCAAATAATGTTAACATTAACCGCTCAGCTGCGGCGGTGCGGTTATTGTTACGGTCTGCGTGTCAGATACAAATATAAAATTGTGTAAATCAAAATAGGTATTTCGTATTTACCTATTGAATTTAATCGACAATGCTACATAATAATGACTTTCGTGTTCAAAAGAAATAGTTTTGTGGTTATGTTGCCTTATCACTGGTTACTTCTAACTTCTCTGTAACGTGTTACATCATAAAATGTATGGTTGTAGTTACTACTTTGGTTAAAATGAACTTACATTTTAACCAAAACAATAAATTAGCCCTTGGTGCAACTCGCTCTTGGACTTGGACGCAGCATCATCTCGAGTCTACGCCTGAGGATGCCTCGTGTCGATTAAATAATTGAGTACTTCCATTTCAGTGGTAGTCTGTGCCCTGCGGTCCTGTTTTTACATGTATAAAAACGGCGCATGGAGCTGTGCTTGTTCTTTGGAGAAACTCATTTATTCAAAGCGGAGGGTAATAAACATTTACAATATTCCCATTTTCGGATCATCTTAGCGTCGACCGCCAATTACGACAAGAATCGTCCGACAAACGCGCCGAGCCCACCCGACCCGCCTCGCAGTCGCTTTGTTCGCATCGACTTATTATAATTGTAGCCAAGAAACATCTTATTGAGATGTCCTTACATTTTCCAACCTCAACCTGATACTAAAACGTATCATAACGATAAAACATCTGGTATTTTGTGATGCTAAATGATTAATGTTACATTAATCTCAACAAGTTCACTACCTACAAGTTGGACTAGTCTAGATTTCCGTGTAATATGTGGGCCTGTTGATCTGCAACAGATCGAATACGTTCGGCAGCACGTACGTGGTGTTGATGCCTATCATGGCGTACGTGAAGTACTTGTAACTGAGCTCGACTATAATTTTGTTTTTATTGTCCAAACTGTCTTCGGAATTTCGAAGGTCGTTTTCCCTTTGCCCCAGAATAGCGCTGACGAAGGCGTACGAGACGGATTTCCCGACGGCTCTGGTGGCGAGGACCCCGCAGAAGCCCAGGATGGTCCTGAGGATGGTGCAGCCGAGCATCTCGTTGGACGGCCAGATGATGTCGTAGGGCGGCGGCGCGGGGCTGGCGGCCATGTTGCCCAGCTGGTAGTTGGTCCAGGAGCCGGTGAGGATGCCGGCGCAGACGCTCACTATCATCGTGGTGTCGCCTCTGTCGACAAATGTATTGTATTGTATTGACGTACTGTGCTGGATGTTTTATGTGAGCGGAAACTGGCAATTCACTACGGTAACATTCGCATTGACGGGACGTGCTTAATATATATAATAACCGTAGATTCAGGGGTCCAAAGGTCTCACTAAACATTTAATCTAGTTAGAAACGAGTCGAGTGGCGACATATTTATTTAAATAAATGTAATACGATGTGTCTGTATCTCATTTATTTAGATAGACATAAGATAAGTACATCGAACTCCATATCGTGAGAGCGTGTAGTATCACAGGTAGATAAAATAGATAAGATAGCAATTAGTGAGGGAAATCATGTTTGATCCGAACTGGAGTGAACTGGTGAGACGCAGGTGGCGTGTTTGATACCAGGAAGATTGTCTACGTATCTTTCTTGATTTCAAAATATTGTTTTTATACGAATAAGCTGCTTTTCCACCGGTGATGAGCTAAACGTAACGAGGGACGTATGTTCTGTGTCTGTTTGCTTAATGTCTTTACAAAAAAGTACTAAAAAAGTATTCTATCTCCCCAAAATAGTCGTCTAGTCCCCAAAATACAAGCGCATAGCTTAGATTGGGGCGACATGGCACTTCCAAGAATATTTATTTATTTATTCATATGTCGTAAATTATAGTGTGTAATAATTTCATACAAATTGGATCGATATTTTAGAATAGTATCTCCTGATTACTATGGTGCTCCAGGTCTCTGAAGGTAACACAACTAAATCTGGGAACTGCACTCACTCCCCTACTCCAGGCAGAGTACGAGGGTTAGATAATCCAGCGAGTAAAAACCTTATCATTGCATTCATTGACTTGCCAAGCTGATCAAATATCACAAGTACCTATTCTATTATTGACATAAATAGGATTGCGATAACAAAAAAATAACAATGTATAAGAATAATTGAGTAATAAATGTAATTCTCATTTTGTTACAAGTCTAATATACGCTATCCTCTGCCGGCACTACATCAACACGACTTGGACCTTCCCTGCTAAACATGACAAGAACCAGGTCGCGTCATATTACATCTGTCTAAGAAGATATAATGAGTTCTCCCTAGCCTCGAAGGATTGCTGGAAGATAACTCTTTTTAGGGTTAAGCTCGCCTTTGTACATAATTGTTATTAATAGTTTAAGTAAGTACATTATTTCCATTTACAATAATTCGTAAAAAAATACTTGGAAACGTCACTTTTTTTTATATAAATTCGTATGATCTAGTAGATCTTGCATTCTTTACTAAGTTTAGCACATGTTCAAACCCTATCTAATCCTAAATGGAGAAGAACAAGCAAGAAACCAAAAATGGATGGATTACTTTCTTTTCGCGACCATAATCCTGTTTACAATCAATAAAATGTTCTTGACTTTGACTTTATTTTTACATAAAATATCAGGACGATATGGTGAGGCATGCCCCACCTCTCTGTTCTGTTTAAATGCTTTTCAGCAGTTACCTGGTCGGCGTCCACGTGTCGGCGTTGGGGTAGAACACAATGACCAGAATAGAGACAGGTACCACTATCAGGGGAGCATACGTGTTGGTGAGCAGGAATCCGTCGAGTTGGTCCACAACCGGGATCAGCACCACCAGCAGAGAGGAGGAGAGGAGCAGCCCCGCTGCTATATCCTGGAACCACGCAAGGAGATGATCACTCACTAGCTTGGAGCCACAGCTTCACTCGCGTAGTAAATGGGTATGCACTCATCACGCACACATCACCCACCAGCCCAGCTCGGTGATTCTGTAGTTGGTGGGTTAGTCGGCTACTTGATGTTGCAGGTTGGAAAACTTGGTGAATTCCTTTGTCAGATAAGGAGGGGACCATGAATAACGTGAGGTGTTCAGGGGGGAGGGGGTCGAACCGAATCTCACGTGGGGAGAGGGGGGTCAGAAAATCGACAAAACGCCTCACACCCCCTAAACAACATTGTCATAGCATTAGCGCGTCATTACACCCTGTTTGTGGCGGGCGACGTGTTCGGGTAGAACGTGCGAGACATGCCGCCGACCTGATTCTTTACAAAAATATAAAATCTTCCGCCCCATGTCGCTTGTTGTGGACCCTAGTTTAATGTTATTGTAGTGTGTGGTCCAAAGAAGTCACTAAATGTGTTTGATGATAAACTTATTCTATTGGCTGTGTAATAATCATAAGCGGGCTCATAACAGACAATCCACTTCACTAATACTCATAAAATTATACTAATATTATATGAAAAATTGAATGAAATTGAAATGAAAAATTTTGTGAAAAATGTTGTGTGTATGTTTGTTACTGCTTTACATCTCAATGGCCAAGCAGATTTGGATAAAAATTGTACCTATCACAAAAATATGAAGTAATTAATTTATTGACTTACAAAAACACAACTTCTGTAAGTTTTTTCCCATCATCTCATGTTTAGTTGTGGGTAACACCGCAGGGCGCAGCTAGTAAAAAAAATATATTTACAAAGCAGAACAGAGATATTTATATTTTTCAACTTTCATAAATTTTGAGCTGTCAAAATCTAATAATTATGTAAAACAACCATTTTGGGAGGTAACAAATCAAAATATAATGTTCTAAATGTCAGCAAATAACTCATAAATCTAGCTAAAACCTTAAGGTTGACTTTGCTTAACTATAAACAGAACTCAGTTTGACGAGCAGCTGTTTTCCATACGTTATCAATGATTGCTTTACATGTGACTTACCAGAACACTGTGCATGCCCAGGTACACCCGACTAACACAGATCAAAGTACACCACAGAACCGCTATCACTACACCGACGGGAATTGGATACAGGTACCTATCCATGGTATAGAGCAGTATGGAGAATGGTATGGATACACCCACCATAGCATGAGTTGATGGCATGCCATATTCAATAGCCCATTTCTGTTGTAGTTTTTGAACAGGGTAGCCTGGTCGAGGCCAGCGAATTATATCTTTGAAACCTTGGCCTGAAATTGAGAAAAATATTATCAGTTTCTTCAATTATATGTGCAGTATTAATTCCAGAAAGCTACAACTCTGTAGTAAGCAGTTACTAAAATAAACACAAAGTTTTATTTGTTACAAGAAAATATTGGGCCTAAATGGTACATTTATTTATATTTATTACAAACTTGAAAAAGAAAATTAAAAATTGGAAAGTTTTATTACAATTGCATGAACAATGTCTTTACCAGTATACATGACCACAGTCCACACTAGCACCACCCTTCTTCCAACCGCTCCATCCACATTCCAGAACCAAAACGGGATGAATGTGGCGTAAAACAGTTCATCGCCGAGTTCAGTTCCAATTACAAACAAATAGTACCAGAACTTGTTGTTTACATGGTACACAACTTCTTTTCCGGCGCTCTCTGTGGAACTGTCGGTGTCACACGAGGACTGGGAGCTGCTCGAAGTGTCGCTCGGGATCCTCTTGTGCTGCTTCATCTCGAAATCCTCGTCTTCATCGCGACGATCGTGTCGGTCGGAGTGTAGAATCTCAGATGAATCATTTTGTTTTTGGTTACTTTTGTACTTTACGCCGAAGAAGTTTTGGACCTTTACAACTAGTAGCGGGTCTTTGAGGTATTCTATCATATTATCCGCATACATATTAGAAAATTATAAATCACCACTTTCCACTTTCGACTATACCGACCAAACGAGAGAAAGAGAAGACCAAAATTCACAACGAAATATAATGTGGCGTTCGGTTATTTCACACCGGGGCGGGGCGAAAGGCGCCCAACGATGACTACGACGCACAATAATCCGTCGCCGCCGGTAGTCACAGAATCCTCATGTTCATTGTAAATGTAATGTAAGGAATGCAATAAATATCGTATAAAAATAAATAGCTTTGAGCAACAATGGTTTGCCTATTTCAGGCATACATTAAGGTGGGAAAATATTATTTCCTTATTGAAATGTTATACATATTTAAAGTCAATAAATAATTAATAAGGAGTAAGTACTCCAACTTTTTATTAATGTAATCTACTATGACAAGTACTTATCCTTCAAAATATTCGACTACGTAGAATTAATTTAATTATATTGTGTATAAACGAACTAGTGGAAATTTAATTGCATTGTGCATTATGTTATCTTTTAAAGATCGGGTGAATGATGCTCCTGTTTAAAACCACTGAACGCGCTTAATGTTTGAACTGTCAGTGTCAATTTTAGGTTATTGAAGGTGACATACAACACCCATTAAACATTTATCGTCAATAACAAACTTTCAAAGCAACGACTATTTTGATTTTGTCAAATATTTACAAAGAAAAAAACTTGTCAAATATTATAGGGATGGGGAATATCCCCATAGGGTATATACCCTATTTGTATAATTTTATTAAATTACTATCAACCTGCTCCGGTTTCGCATGGGTAGCAGAGCATTTATGCTTAATTTCTTTTTCTGTCGTAGTGTTATTTTAAATGTGAGTTAAATTAAAATGTAACTGATTTTCATTCTACTTCGCGTATTTATTAGCGACCCGACCCGGCTTCGCAAGGTTGTAGGCAAAGACTACTATTGTATACTGATTGTAGGTCTAATTTATGTGACGTATGTCATATTACAATTCCGTAGTTCATCCTATTGATCTCGAAGGTTAAGCATTGGCAATGTAAGCGCCCAAAAAATTTTTTTTACGACATTAATACAAAAAAAGTCAATTATTAGCTTTTTCTATACTTTTTCTTTTCTTTCTCCCTTTTTCTATAATACGCATGTATGATACATCCGTGAAAAATTATCCAAATGATGGTGTTAACCGCATCAAAATTCATTGCGTGGTTTAGAAAGAGTTAGCTAGAAGCGATATATTTTTTTATATCGCATAAATATTTTTTTTTTTAAACACAAATTAAAAAAATAACCTGTTGCTTCGAATAGTTTGGTTTACAGAGAGTTTTATCCGAGATAAAATGCAGAAAAAAATAGTCTAATTTAAGTTATTAAGGATATTTAAAAAATACTTAAAATCCGCATAATTTAAATATGTAATAAAGTATTTTTCAGAAATATTGTTAAGTGTGTGAGTGTAAATCCCAGATTAAAATATTGAAATATATTTTATTCTTTACTATATATTAAGTCTTAAATATTAAAAGTTTTAGGCTGGCTGCAGACGTTCGGTATCTCAATTAGGTTTCCTGATCAGGAATTCCGATACGGATCCGCGTGACTAGAGCAAAAGTCCTTTTTTTTGTATTTATTTATTATGGATCATCAACCAAGTTTACATGTTTAAATGCTTAAAGGTACAATATTCATATAAATATTTAAGATGAATACATAAAAATACATGGATTATCTTTTAACATATTATAAAAGTAAAAAAAGAATAAAAACTTAATATTTGTAATTATACAACAAATATTATATAATATTATTATTCATATTATAACATATATAAATCAATGGAGACCCGGAAGAATCAGAGTTCAAGACCCTATTAATAAGTTTTTGGTGTATTAGGAATTTTACGGTCAGTTCGTATAGAATGCGAAAATTTCAAAACAAACGTCAGTTTTTTTCCATTTGGAAATAATAAGAACATATGTTTTGTTGAACATTTTCTATATTAGCGAAGCAGGTTGCCGAATCTGAACTCCTGATTAGGAAACCTAATTAGAAAATCGATCGTGTGCGGCCAGCATAAATAGCTATACTATTCATTTCGAACATGCAATAATGTGACATCAGGAACTTTCCTTGGCACTTAGACTATAAGCTTTGAGCATGTAAAACATATTTGTACTGTCTCACAATAAACATGTTAAACAGTTTAATCAAAACTATCGATTTTTTACTCGTTAATCAGCAACCCTAATTTTAGTTATCTGTGGAAGTAATGTGTGGTTGAGTTGAGTGTAGTGACTAAAGTTTGTTTGACCCGCAATTATTTTAATTTTGGTAGAAATTGTTTTGTATTTGAATTACCCTCATTCAACTCAGGTCGAAAAGTGTAACTTGCCACCAGTAAAGACATTTTCTGTCTTGTGGCCTCTAGATTTCATGTAAGTATTTACATAATATTATCAGGTATTTTCAGAACTTCGAAAGTTTTACTACTCAAAGTATTTATTCAAAGTAATTTTTCTGGGACTAATGTGAATATTTACGAGTTAACGGTTTTATCATAATAACAGTTTAGCTACAATAAAATGACTAGGTTTATAGACACATAATTCACTTTGATGTAATGTGTGTGAGGAAATACTATTTGCTATTTAAATAGTATTCTTTCACAGGCTACAACATCCCATCATTAATTTTATGTGTAGTACTTCGGATGCTTTGAAATCTAAAGGATTTATGTAGGCCCTACATATTTATATAAATTATATTTGCCATGATACATGTGTAAATAAATGATATCTCCGTGTGGACCGCATGAGACGTAAGATTTAGAACATATATTAGTTGATTTTAGCTTCTTGGTGCATAGCAGTGACAATATTTAACATTGATATTGTTACAATAAGAAAGTTTTACTTACATTATTTGTGGGAACACATGAGTGAATTATTTATAACTCCAATTCCTTAAGAGAAATTAATGCATAACTGGCTACCCGTACAGTACCCACTGCATTCAATGGTGACATGTTATAAGCATATATATGCCAGAACCTTCATATTCCATTCCAAATATTTAGAGACATAAATTGAATTAAAATTATAGTAATTTCAAATAATTATTTGCAATGATATGTAAATGTAATAATATATTGAAATGTGTACACAATTATACAAACACTCTTAAATCCCACACGGGTAGATAACATTGTTAATTTGTAACATAGCTACAGTGTTTATCTGTTGTCTTCCCACTATCCAATAAATAATGACCAAGATAACAACTCCAGCCCTCACTCGTCCGACAGTCACTCTCCAGTGCCCCACAGCTCAATACACCTACTGGCTGTATCGGAAATATTGGAAATTGATCTTTTACATTATTTTAGTGTTTGTGGATTGATGTCTGAACTATGTATAGAAGTAAAGGACTAATTCAGTTCCAAATCTTACAAGACTATGATAGTAATTTGAGAGGAGTTATTATATTGGTTATGCGTGTTTGGTTGTTTTAAATCAGTGTGTGGAATTCCTGGCTTACTAGTACTAAGAAAATACAATTTCTATAAACTTTGTAATGTTAGTGTTGTCATTACCCACTTAAAAAGTTCCTCGCAGGTATGTGATTTATTTCACAGCAGTAAAGTGTCTTAGTGTTCTGTATGGCTTCACCAACAATCCAGTTATAGGCTTCATACCTATGATACTTACAATATTTGAAACATAATTTAACCATACATCCATATTCTCTTTATAATAAAATATTTTAGTCAAGTTATTATTAACCGTAGTTTTTTTTAAGTGACTATAATGACAATATGTTGTGATGGCCACCATGTTAAGTAGTTGTGCCCATAAACAACAATAATTTGAGTCAGGTTGTCTCCTACTGAAGTATGAGAAGACACATGTTGCATTGTGTTGCGCCCGTCACTCGGAGACTGAGAACGTGGCACAAGATCTACTGCTACTTTGAGTTTTTGGGTTGCTCCTTTCACACCAACCGAGAGACATGTGTAAGGATTCTGTGGATTAATCTTTGGACGCCAGCGACATGGTCAACCAAAACATTTATTCTATATGAGACTTTTTATAATAATCTTTACATAAAAGTAAATCGGACTCCTCCCAATGTAATCCAGTCGTATTTATAATGAGCCCCGCGCGGTTGACCCTCCTACGGGAATACTTCACTTTTTAGCCTATGCATTAATCCAGGGTATGAGCTATCTGCGAAACTTTGTTCGCTGGTATGTATGTTTGTTACTCCTTCACGCCTCAACGGCTGAACGGATTTGTATAAAACAGCCGTCTAGAACGTCTACCCTCACGCGGCGTTGAGCGCTGTTTAGTAAACACTACAGGTGGACCTGTACACCGCACTACAGGTGGGGATAAGTAAACCTGTAGGTGCGGCCGACCACTACCATCGCCGAACCTTTAAAATATTTGACCATATTACGTAGTAAAAGACAAAGTTTATCTACGTCGAATATCAGAAACGATAAAAGTATTTGATAAAAAACAATTAGTTACTGCAAAATGTTCATTGGACGTAACGTATCAAAATTTTATTGTATTTATGGTTCACTATTTTGGTAATAATGACTTACACATAAAACATAGATAGATATATACTGTCGCGGAGTTTTTTGTAGAACTATACCTACAAGAGAAACAATTCCACGATACATTATATTTGTGTAACTTACAGTTTTTATTTGTAGTATTTGTCCATATAGCATGTGCGACGTAGGTGTAATACAACTATACCACACATAATATATGGACAAATTGGACAATACTAAAACAATGCTAATACAATTCTGTAGGAAGTACATCATTTTGATCTATCATTACAAAAAATCTAAATTATCCGCTGTTTTTCTACTATACTACACATAAACCTTCCGTAAACGATGGTGAGAACCGCATCAAAATCCGTTGCGCGGTCTAGTATTAGCGGATAAACAGACGCGGATAGCAACTTTGTTTTATATTATGCTTTCTTCCGGCTTACTATCATTTCTCAATAAAGAGACGCCCAGGGCATGTGAATCTCTCACAGAGTTATTGTTTAACACAGTGATGTGGTTGTGATAATTGGCGCGTTGTTGATTGTGTGTGGTGTGCTTCTGGCAGGTCAGCGCGCGCAGGCCATGGCGTCGGAGGAGAAGGTGGACACGCTGAAACTATACTGGGACCATTTCTTCAAAGCGGAAACAGGGACTTATGAGGTAACATGTTTTGCTACTCTCGTTAATTGACAGTGAGTGCAATAACTCCTGGAAAGTAAGGTGAAATTCTTATTAGCAACAACTAGGCTAGCTGGTAGCTAACTATTCAGGGTGTCTAATCTCGAACCGGTAATGCCTATTAAATTAACAATTAATGTATGCTCTCATTTCCTGCCTGGTTTTCGCCAATTAGAAATACCTGTGTAGGTATTTGTAATTAGCGAAAACCTGCATCAATCAATGCATCTAACATTATTAATTGTGGATCGTGAACATACAAACACGCAAACGTCTCGCACAATGGTCACGAAATATGTGTGAGTCATTTAGTACCACTCGAACGTTAGCTTTGTTTCAGGCACTCGCAATACTACATACTCATAATTTTTTTTTCCTGAAATTCTCCTTATGTGCTTTTGCTGAACTTAAAAGTTTTACTCAGTCATGTTAGTTCTTGGTTGTGAGTGTAATTTATTTATTGTTCTAACAAGTAGCTCCCGGCTATACTAGCCGATAAGCCATGTCGAACGCCCGCTGGAGACTTGAAAACTCCAGTCAGAATTGGTCACTTATTCACACAGAAATATATTACACTCGTCTTTAATGATCGTTTATTCGCTTATCATCCTAAGCTAAAGATCATCTAGTTGATTATTTGATAGGTACTTAACGCAATAGGTTCCGGATGCACTAATGGGTTCCAATTTACCCAATCAATGAATAGGTACCTACATGAGTACGAGTGTCTTTGTATTGCTTTTGCGTTTTTGTGTTTGCGCTACTCCGTCATGTCTTGTCATCACGCGTTTGTTCATCATCTTTCGAAACTTTGATATACTTTGCGAATCTAAAAGGAAGTCTTGGCGGTAGGTATTATTATTATTATAAGCCTAATATTTCCCGCTGCAGTTCAAAGTCCTCTTTCCAACATCCCTAGAACATCCCTATTTTTGCTATTTGATACCTATTCTTTGAATAGAAGAGCTCGTCTTGCCGTCGGTGTCTAGGTCTGTTTAAAAATATTAATTTATACTAAGCGCTACATATATACATTGTAAAGAAATTATTACTTTTTGATATTGTTCACAGAAATCCACTTGGCTAGACTTGTTTCTGGCCGAATTCCTCATTCGCGTCAACAATGGAGCGAACGCGAAGGAGCTAATCAACTTCTGGTATGTTTTTTATAGTATTGTAATATTATGTTAAGTTGTTCTTTACTCATTATTTATGTTAAGGGAATCTCCGCGTGGCCAGGTGTGGGATGGGTGACCATTTTTTGGCATTTTAACCGAGCACTTTCGTGTACCGTCCTACTGACGGATAAGCCTTGTCGGAAGCATTCGGGTTCTTATTATGTGACGAAAGTTACGGGATGATCTGAGGCCCACCTGATATTAAATGGTTACCTCCGCTCAAATTACAACACGCATCGCGATGCGCCCGTCACCCGAGACGGCGATGCATCCGCACCCTTCCACTGGTTAGCAGCGGATTACTTTATAATAAACTCAGTTTCACATTTATAATATTAAGTAAGGATAGTTAGGCAGTGTGATGGCTGTGCGTGTTGAAGATGGCTACTCGTTGTAGCCCAGTGAGCGGCGTGGTGACGCTGGTGGGGTGCGAGCTGCTGTGCGGCATCCACCGCGTGACGTCATCCATCAACACGCACTGCTCGGCGCCGCTGCCGCCGCTCCCCGCGCCCCCGCCCCCGCACCCGCACCCGCCCCGCCTCGCGCCCGATCCGCAGGATGCAGGTATCTACGTCATGTAGCTCGTGCGGTACTCCGTCGCTGCTCCACCACCGCAAGTGGTCTGAAGACCCTGGCGGAGGTTCGGACCGCAAGTCCCATGCACTCACCCAGCCTTATGCACGTGCGATTACATAACTTTTTAACTGTGTATCACTAGAACAATGATAGATGTAAAAGTATTTTTCTCTTTACTTCTTATACCTACTTTAGAGATGGGAATCGTTTTAGGGTTCCTGTGAATAAGCGCTTATCTTAGTAATAGGAACTTGGGATCTCGTAGGAATTATAATAGTGTCGTTTAATTTCTAAGTAAAACGATTTTTGACTTTGATTATAGACGCGAAATAGATCCATCAATGAACCAATCATAAAAAATGCTACCATTCACTATTATGGATGATCTTATCGCTGAAGGCGATCTCTTCCAGGCAACCTTTGGATGGACCAGATAAGAGAAAACTAGAGCTAGCGAGCTATATGGTCCCCCAAAAGCTTGGCTTGGTTATATAACTAGTTCAGTTACAAAAGTCCTGTAACCTGCCAGAGGCCGAACAATTAGCGATACTTTCCGAATGGTTTCAGTGCAATTGTAATAATTGAATCGCAGTTGATTCCTCAATCAAGCGGAGGTGCTGCGGGTCATGAATTTATCACAATGTTTACACTGTAGGTACATCAAACTATTCATAACTTTGTAGATTCCTTGATAATACGTCATATCTTATTCCGAGAACAATCCTGTTTATTCAATTATTGAAATTGGTCAAAATTAGTGTAACTCATAAAAAGTTCAGTCTAGGACATTTCTCTGAAACTTGTAAATGGTGTTTTGAACAAGAAAACGCAAGGCGAGCAAAAAGCGCATGAGAGTCCATATACTTTGAATTTGACGTGTCCCCTGGATGCGTCTAAAGGAGGGTGTGACGTTTTAAGGCCGAGTCCCGAGATGAACAAAAGTAAAAAAAAAAAAATGTTAACTGTTATATGTAAAACTAAATTGAATCTTATAGCAATTGCCATAAATTTGTTCTGATTGATTTAAGCTCCATTAAAGATCGTCCGAGGGAAGTGTTTTCCTAGTTACCGAATCGAAACAAATAGTATTAGAAGAAACAAATGATCTATTGTTATAGAAGCAGACCAGAGTGCTGAAGAGGACAAAACCCAGTCAAAGAGTTTGTTCGCGCGCGCCAACGCCCAGTCTTCTGAACAAATACTCAGGAAATATCTGCTCGGCGGCGTCGCCTGGCGCTGCCTGTTCCTGCTGAGGGCTCTGGGAGTCGAGGTCAGTTCTGCCGTCTGTATCTGATCGGTTCTTCCTCATTATTTTGTGTACTTTTCGAATGCAGGGTTCCCGGATGAAAATTTTAAAAGTCCGGTGAACAAGTCTTATTTCCTTCAAAACGTATAGTAGCATTTTATAAAACTGTAATTGAAGAAAGCTTACTTTTACTTTATAAGGTGTCATCGCAAAATAAATATGATAAAACTAATTAAGCATGTAGTTGAAGGTTTCATAGATAAATAAGTGTTGATTATATTTTTGCAATTAAAATAGTCAAAGTTAGTAATTTAATTAGTCTGTCAAAATACAATATATAGTCTGTTACAATGTACAATATATATTATAGTTTTTTTTTTGTTTTTGTATCTTTTTAACAAAATGTTCAAAAAAATTATCTATAAATATTGAAAATTCTTAAAGCCGTGAGATTTCCAGAATCCGACCGTAATCCTGAAAAGAGTACCTATACATCCTGAGCTCTCAGGACAAAATCCTGAGATATGGTGACCCTATACGAATCTCAAAGCTACCACTTATTAGGCGAAACCTGACAGTTTGGTTTAATGAAACAATAACAAAACTTATTGACTGGTCTACTGCTCTAGATAAGAAATCTTCTAGCGTCTCTGAAATTCTGAAATGATACAGTATCAGGCAGTTAAAACACAATACTGACACGAGTATATAAAACTGTATACGAGTTCTTATTTTAAAAGTATTATGCTAATCTGTGAAAAAACGGAATACGAGTTAAAAAATTCCCTTCGGTTTTAAATAGATAGATGGGTAGATAAGACGAATAGAAGAGATACAGTAAACAAGCTTCGCCACTGCATTAATTCGCAGTACTAATGCAGTACATGTTTAGTTTCTGTTCATTGCTTGCTAATTTGAGAGTGATCATAACATCGCGATAATTTCCGACACCCACAACAATGGGAGGCCTTATCTGAGGTCAGTACCACGCGGCGTGTGTTAAAAGAAAGTCCATCATATATGAATAGAGATGTCGACCGGCCCTATATAAGTGGGCTGAGTAATGGCAGGGCGATGTTATCGGGGGTCAGGCCGGCGGCGGAAACCTACGGCATGCGTGTGCGTACATAATTGATACTTTCACAGATTGATGATGCAGTTGGCGATCTACAGGCCAGAACAAGAGTATATCGCAATATGTGCCGTATTCATCGTTGTCTAGAATATTTGGGTAGATTTTGGTAGCTAGTTCGTAATAATAATACTGAATCACCTGGTCTGGAATATTATTAACCCCCGACGAAGAATGCTGTTTTAAGTGTGTGTTAAATTTTACGTGTCCAAACGATACTTGAGATCTAAAGGAATAAATGAGTTTCAGCAATTTATTTCAGTGTTTTTATTATTTAGCTTTATAAATGAAAATTGTAAAAACATAATTTTCGTTTGATTTCTTGGAATTGGATTTTATTCTGAACGATCAATTTAGTGTTTAATTATGAAGTATTTACGCATTGAGATAATATTTTTTATCTGCTAATGACGTCAAAATCGGTCCTGCCGTTTCAGAGATCATCAGTTGCAGGCACTGAGACGAGAGACTTGTCTTGGGGGGCGAGTACAAAAAAGTTTAATGTAACAGTAAGGACATGAAATAATTGTAACTTGCGAGATCCCGAAATGAATTGAGGTGTTATAAAACTACTAGTATGACTCCTTACGTTGGCTTTTGGACGGAGCAGCGTAACGCGGCCAGGTAAAGGAAATCTGCGACCGAGTAGCTTGAAGGACGTGATGAGAGCGGATGATGCAGAAGAAGTATGTCGTTAGAATCGTAGCAAGTCGAAAGGGCTCTGCCTTCCCCTCCGGGAAACGGGAAATGTTATGTATTTTAGAGGTATCAGCGCCTTAATGTTGGTTTCCCTCCAAAACAGGGTTTGTCATGTTGCCGGCAGCTGAGCTCGGTGCTAATCTGGCTGTTCGGCGAGCTGAGCGCCGCCGGCGCCGGCGCGCAGGCGCCGCCCCCCGCGCCGACCCCCGCGCCCGCGCCCGCGCCCGCCCCGCGCACCTCCATACATCAGCTATTCTCACACAGGCAAGAATAATCTGTAAAACATTAGTCGTCGTTTTGTTTACCCGAACAATCTTTAAAAATCCCAATAATCCCATCCTTTCTGTGCCTTAGATACAGAAGACATATCTACAAAACGAATAAAAAATATAATGAGTGCATTAAAATTCATCCCAGATTGCCCTTGTCGGCACTACAATGACACTGCCGTCAGATAAATTGCATATAATCATTATCTCGCCGTGACTACTCCGGACTTGGCGCCTCATTATGTTAAATTGGGCGATGTCGATAAGGTACCGAACGCCAAAACATTTGTAATTGGCGTAATGCGATGAATTACGATATAAATTATTGATCGTTTTCTCGGAGAGTAATTTTCCTATGAGTATTTAGTATGAATAACTAGAACAATTGCAGGCATAACTAGGTTATTTAAACGAAAAACAAGATTAAATACGAAGTAGAAAATGGGCTGTGGCAGCTCTGCGCAGTCCATATATACTCGAGCCGTCATAGACAAGGTTACCTGACCGCAAACCACAGGTAGATACGGTAACATAACGGGAGACAAGTCTATAAACTAACGGATTTATAGGACATTTGTATTACAGAATATGGGCAAAGCAGAAACCGAGCCTCCAATCAAAGAGCGTCATCGACTCGCCGGAACGATACGCAACAAGGTACGGGTAATGTACACGAGTACCTACGAGATCGTTCAGTGGTTCTAATTGGTGTTTACATTATTTTTCTCAATCCAATCAGGTCAAGGCGCACGAGTCAGCGTGAATCGCCCGATAAGAAACGGAAACCCGCGGATGAGTCCGACCCCTCTTCGGAATCGGCGGATTCCAACGATGACCTTCAGATCCTCAATAAGTCACTCACTATCAAAGTGAGCTCGCCCAACGATGACTTCGAATATTTCAACGCGGCCATTCGCTCCTCGAACGAGTATCCCGACACTTATGCAGATTCTTTCTACTCTCCCCGAAAAGTTAAACCAAAAGCGGATGATTTCATAAACGATAAGCACAGAGAGATAATCAACTCCGAGATAGCGGCGTTTGATTTCACTCTCATCATCACGGATCTCCTGCAGGAGCTGTGTAAAGCGGAGAGCAGCTTGTCAGGGTCCGAAGGCTCGCAAATATCGATGCAGTGCATTAACTTTTCTTTACGTAATTTGTGCTCCATACAGTTCAGTTCCCTCCCGATGCAAAGCGAAGTTCAACAGACCTCCCGAATAAAGGTAGCTTTAACGGAATTGCTAATAGTATCACTGGATAAGGTGCTCATTCACGCCGATCTGTGTGCCAAACTGATCAACAGCGGCGTGCTGCCCATGTTGCTCCGGATACTAGAAGACGTCATCACTAAGAATAAGAAAGACAATCGTGCCAAAGAAACTGATAAGACTGAATCGGAGAATTTGCTCAAGTTTGTGTTCGGTATAGCGTACTCGATCACTGCATTCTTCCACTGTCTGCTGATGCAGTGCCGCACGGTAGACAAGCTGAGAGAGTTTACAGATCAGTTTAAATTGTATGGAGAGTGCCTCAAAGGCGGTCTGTTGAAAGACACCATGGAACTAATGATAAGAGTACCGAACATCCACGATGAAGAAGTAGTAGTTTTGGTAAAGAAGCTTATAGAAGTAGTTGGAAAACTGGTAAATGGAATGAAGAGAGTCCGGAGTGAGGTGATACACACGGCGGCGTGTCCGAGATCGAGACATAAAATATGTCGACAGAGAGTGGCGGCGGGCATGCACCACCACCACGACATCCTCGGCGAGGCCAGCAACAGGCTGCCGATGTCTTCCGCCTGCTGCGTCTCCGTCCTGTACGGGACCCTCACGTCCCTCCTCACCGACGAGGAAGTATCGGCGCACAGCATACTCAGAAACAAGATACTTAGAGTGATGCTCAACTGTGGAGTGTGCTGCTGCTTCTCGCCGGGCATTTTAATGGAGAGCATTGTGAGGCTGATGTTGACGCATAACACCGCCGCGTCTCTGTGTCTCCAAGTGTTGGAGCACACGGTTTACGGAGAGCTCGGAGCGAGCGTTTTAGTCCCCAAAGTGACGGATCAGTTGCCCTGTTCCATTTGTGAACCTTGTGACGAGAAGAAGGATCTAAGTAGAAAACTGTGTCAACACGGCGTCGGTCCCGTGGAGAGGAAAAGCGTCTGGTCGTTTTTGATTCACTACAACTCTCTGCTGCAGCTCGATAATCATAACAACGTGTTGCATGCAACGGTCAGTCACTTGCTGCGGGTCACTCCGAAGTGCCGCATGGAGATGAAGTACGAATTGCTATTTAGCGTCATCTACCCGACATTCATCGTGGCAAAACACAGATACATAATCCGCCTCGAAGAATCCGCGTACTTCCTAACTGTGTCGTGTTTGAATATATTCGCCAGCCTACTCAATACGGTCTCGTTCGCCGAGCATTTTATACAAAAGGGTGGACTCAGCTATGTCCTAGAATTGGTTTCGCTCCCGGAGTTCTCCAACCAGTGCTGTTCGATATTAGAAATTGCTATAATCGTCGAAATCTTCAAGCTAATGAAGGAGAACTCCGAGCTGACGTACTACCGAGAAATGAGCTCCCTGTCTTCGGTGCAAATGTTGTTCAAATCGCTATTGGACATGACCGACAAGTGTTACAAGATATACAGGATGAAACTGCCTTTCGACAAATACGAGGAACTGGTCGACGTGGACGAGGAGAGAGCCGCGCTCGCGTTCATTCCATCGTTGGACCAAGTGGAGAGGAAGTCGTCTATTCCCCAGCCGATAAAGGCCAGCGGGTACGCGACCAGCGAGAACACCTTCGAAGAATCAATGACGGACCATCTGGACATGTTAAAGAACATTTGGACGTTTTGGAAGACCTGTGCCGGGCTGTGCCTGTACAGTCCGATGTTCCGAGAGTACATAGTGAGCGAAAGTGTGTTTCTGGACAGCTATGCGCTGCTGAAGTTGCTGCTGTACTACTTGTGCAACTGTGAGTGCGGCGCGCCCGAGGTGAGGCTGCTCATCAAGATCATGGAAGCTCTGCTCACTGTGCAGCTGGCTGTTGCAGGTTAGCTCTCCTTTTCTACTTCGTTTCTTTTACTAAAATATTCCTAGTACAAATTATTGTATTTTTCTTTATTATTACATAGGCTTTTAGCTACATCTTGCCTGGTTAAAACTACTATTAGTCATAAGCCAAACAAGATCTCTATTTTTTTTTCTAAAACGCCTATGCTATTTAGACGGCTCCGTGGCTTAGTTGGTGGTAGCCCTGCCTTCGAAGCGAGGGATCCCGGGTTCGATTCCCGGCCGGGACATACTTTGTGTGGTGAGCATGAAGTTTGTTCTCGGGACTTGGGTGTTTGTCTTGTGTTTCTGTGTTTGTCCATGCCATCTGCGACACAGGGAATCCTAGTGCAGAGGTATGAGTGTGTAAACGTTTTCTTTTTTTTCTTTTTTCTTTTCCTCTTTGTTTATATTTGTTGGTATAAAATTTACAAGCTTGTTATCTTTGGTATCTACTCAGGCTTAATCTTAACATGCAAGATTTATATAAGAGTGCGAGTCTTAAATCTAAGTAAGTAACCTGACTCAATATCGTCAGGGTGCGCACGTCTGCTACTTTACTCTTAATTTAGTGTTGTTTTGGTTCTTTTGGCATCAATAATCCCATTATTAGCGGATATATCCGGTTAAGTGCAACACCATCCAAAAAGCTTATTTTTTTCTATTAAAACTCCAAAGTATTCTAGTTTTGCTTGATTTTTACAGTGTATCGTGATGTTTTATTAACACTATATATTTATCAGGATTTGCAATGTTGCATTCGGATGAATCTGGTCGATATGGTAATTTTATAGATTTCCACTACCTAACTCAGTAGTCGCCCAAATATCGTCGCCTATTGACGCATCGGTGTCGCGCTGCAGCAGGGCAACAATCCGTTAACTGACGCAAGCTCAAGGGCAAACCTATACGGTTTCATATTACAGAGCGTTGTGGCATTCTGGATTGTATGTGCATCGATATAAAGTGGATTTTGTGATTCTCTGAGGATAATAATAATAATAATAATAATAATAATCTTTATTAATTGACTTAGTGCTAAGATTAACATAGTAAAATAACATCTGATTAAAGGTAAGAATACACTATGCCTGAACTAGGAAATCCTGTGTCTCAGGCGAAATAAGGCCAACATATGATTAAATGATCAAATAATAAAAATAATAAAAAACTATTCAAATTAATAAAATAACAATCTGTAAACTTATATGATAAATCAACTTAACACGATCTAACTTAAAACATTACTTTATTTTGTTACAGTTAATAACTCCTCTGTTTCCTCGTAAGATAAATTAAGCAGAGCATTGTGTAGAGCTCTATTACAATTTTGATTATTCATTGCATAGATGCATAATTTCCGATTGAGTTTGTTATAGAGGTACGGCCCTAGGAACATAAAGAATCTCATTGCGAAAACATGTTTCACTTGTGTGTTGTTAGTGCAGACTATATCGTTCCGTCTTTTGTTAGTAATTTCGGCATTGTAGGGAAGTGCTTTGTGTTGTTTTAAGACTGTGTTTACTATAAATAGCTGCCGAACTGTTAAAACTTCACAGGACTTATATAATAGGTTAGTTGGATAGAAAAAGGGACGAAAAGTGGCAACCTTCAGAACTGCTCTTTGCGCTCTTTCTACGGCTAATATAAATGATTTACACGCTCCACCCCAAGATGTGATACAATAATTGATTATATTCTGGCACAGTGCAAGATATATTTGCATAGTTAACTTAATATTTGCAATACAGCGCAGTTTCTTAAACACAAACATTAATTTTCGTATTCTATTACTCAAAACTTCAATATGATTACTGAAGGATAGAGTATCGTCTATTATAACACCTAGATATTTAATATGATTAGTAATTGAAATGATAGGGCAGTTACACATATTATTGTTTATAATGCGATTACACTGGTGTGCATATATAAGTGGGTTAGTTACTGGCGATTGTGATTTCCGCATCGTGAATTTTAGGTATTTTGTTTTGTCGGCGTTTAGGGTTAGTAGGTGACTTTGAAGCCAGTTATTTACAATATTGAAGCCGAGTTGTGCATACTCATGCACTTCCGCGTCTGTACCAGCTGAAAAAAGTAGAGCAGTGTCGTCAGCGTAAGATATTATTTTACCATGAGATAGTTGAATGTAGCATAGGTCATTAATGTAGATTAAAAACAAGGTACTTCCCAAAATGCTTCCTTGTGGGATTCCAAAGGAAGTATTTTGCAAATAAGAGCTGCTTACATTATCCATTTTTACGCACTGACACCGATCACTTAGATAGCTTCTTAACAGTTTATGCTGTTTTCCCCGTATGCCTATATGTTCTAACTTGTTGAGTAAAATGGGGATAGAAACAGTGTCGAAGGCTTTTGCGAGGTCTAAAAATATACCTATAGTCTTATTCCCTTTGTCAAGTTCTTTCGCAATGAAATCTGTGAGGTCGTGCACAGCATCAGCAGTGGATAGTTTAGGCCTGAATCCAAATTGATTTTTAGATAAAAGTAAGTTGTTTTCTAAATAATGAACTAATCTGTTATTTATTATTTTCTCAAATATTTTAGAAATCGAAGAGAGTAAGGATATTGGCCTGTAGTTCGTGACTAGTGCCTTGCTTCCTGACTTATGAACCGGGACAACCACGGCTTTTTTAAGACACTTAGGAAAAATTCCTTCGTGCAAACATTTCTGGAAAGCAAAAGATAGTGGTGGGGCAAGGATATGCTTGTGTTTCTTGAGTACTTTGGTGGGGATATTATCCCAGCCTACAGCACAATTATCTTTCAACCGCATGATAATATTTTCCACTTCCCGAATGTCAGTATCCAAAAATACAAAAGATGTTGATTGATACTGATTAATGTCTGATTTAAGCGGATATAATTGATTAGGAATTTTTTCGGCAAGTGTTTTACCAATATTAACAAAATAGTCATTAGTATTATTAGCGGCAGCTAGCGGGGAGGAATGTGATTTTAATAAATTAGAGGACGATTCGCGTTGTTTTGATGTGAAGGTGACATCTTTTATGACTTTCCACACTTTTTTGCTATCTTGACCGGCACTGTCTAATAAGTTTTTCTCATATTGGGTCTTAATCTTTTTAAGGAGGCTGTTACAAAAGTTGCGGTACCTTTTATAAGTCGTTTGTATCATTAAATTATTTTGACAGGCTTTGGCCTTCATGTGCAGATTATCTCGATGTCTCATGCAGCGAATGAGCCCCGGTGTAATCCAGGGCTTTATATTTAGGTACTTTTTACTTATTTTAACGCTCTTAGTATTTTTATTTAGAATTGATTGTATGGTGTATATTAGGTCGGACATACAAGATTCTGCGTTAGGTGAATCGTAAATAGACTTAATGTCAATATTACGGAAATCGTCTTCTAATCCATTATGGTCTAATTTGGCAATGAATTTAAGATGTTTGATTTTAGGCACCTTTAGACTAAGTGTTAGTAAAGCGGCTTTGTGATCGGTTACCGAGGAGTTAATCACCAGAGCGATTGCAGGCATGCCAGATTTAAGCATTATGTGATCCAAACAGGTGCCACTTTGATGTGTTGGTAGTGTGTGCGCTGGCAGTAACCCGTTGAACGAACAACGGTTTAAATACTCCTGTGCCGTCCTATCACATTTACCTGGGAGGATATTAATATTTATGTCACCTACCAGTGCAATATTTTTAAATAAAGATAATTTTTGAAGATTGTTGTGTAGCGACTCTAGAAAAGGTTCTATATTATTGAAAGATGGTGATCTATACACAGCCAATATAGCAAAATTGGTTGCAATTTTAACTAACAGACAGCTGCAGTCCTGAATGTTCAATTCTTCAACAGATACATTTAAGGAATTTCTAGCATAAACTACTACTCCATCGTTTTGATTACGACTTGTCTTAGTATTATGAGCACTATAGCCATTTATATACGGTAAGTTGTAATTGTGAATAGCAAGCCAGCATTCTGTTAAAATAATTATGTCACATTCCACGTTAAGCCTTTGCAATAAAGTGCTGAAGTTATCAATATTTTTATAAATACTGCGAATATTTTGGGTTAGTATTGTTAATGCGTTAGAGTAAGAAGAAACATGTTTTTTACAACATTCAACATCACACAACTTTGACTCGGATACAGTGAAATTATCAAGATCATTATTAATACTATCAGTCATTTTTAAAGTTAAGGCTGGATTCAAACTATAACGCGGCGCTCTTAGGCGCCTTCATAATCTATAGAGTTAATATACCTTTGCTCGGCTAACTTTTTGGCAGGATAATCAGCTGGTGGTGAGGCGACTTTACATTTCACAGTAGACTGGATTACAAATTGCGATGTTTTATGAACTATTGCATACCTACCTATCGGTCGCTAACAGTAAAATGCAAATTAGTTTAATTTATTCCCTCTAAATTCTAGTATTGAGATTGTCTCGTGCTTACTTGTATTCGCTACCTGGATTGTACCTCTCGCTAAGTTTACTTTGATTGATAAGATAACACCAACAGCCCTGCCCTAAACAAACCATTCTTGAACCACATAACGTCATCCATTGTCCTCCGCCTCCACTACACACTGCGGAGGATGAATTGTTCGAGTGTATACTTATTGCACTCACACTTATATACACATATTGTGAAGTAGCTTGGTTTTACTTCTTAAACACTTGTACCGTAGAAAAAAGTTTAAACAGTTTAAAATAAAAAATAAACATTGTATTAATTACTTAAACCTTTATTTGGCATTGTAATGAGCACTATCGATCTGCTTCGGAGGGCACATTAAAATGTCGGTGGCGGCTATCCCGTTCGATAAGTCGTATTATTCTATTTAGAATTTACTTTAAATCTATATTAGGATGTACCTGATCAGAATCTTACAAGTATTTATGCAAATAGCATGCGTATGCTTTTAGCAAGAGTTTCCATCACTGACCTGACACACTGACCTGACACTGGCCGACACATGATGGATTAATTACGTGTCTATTTGTAGCGCATTACATGCCTGCTATGTAGTGAAACAGGGCCTTGGACACTTGAGTCTGTTCCCAAGCCCAAAGACGGCGTCAATTAGTTAGGGACCAAGACAATATGAGAGCGTAGGGGTCTCCAGTGGTACTGTATTGGTTCCCATCGTGTTGTCGATCGCCCGTAGACGTGACGTCAGGGCGTTCCAAGGAGACGAGCTGCGCGCTGGTGCGGAGCGCGCTGGTGGCGGCCGCGTGCGCGCTGGAGGGCGGCCGGCTGCGCGCGCTGTGCGAGGCGCTCATCCGCGTGGCGGCCGCCGAGCCGAGCCGCTGCCACGCCATGCCGCGGCTGGCGCACGCTAAGGTACGTGGTGCCAACTATCTATGAGAAACACACCTCACACTTATTCCTACATAATTCCAGGTTTTTTGCTGTAGTCTCTGTTCCCTTACAGAAGTTATGAGAAATATCCGTTTCAGGACAGAACTATTGGTTTCCTTTAGAAGTGTCTGTTTCCGGTCAGACGTCTCTGATTCCTAACAGGAGTCTACGGAGGTGTCTCGATTACTGCCACCGCACCCGGTAATCTAGCAGTGGTGCACTCGCATTGCTGTGTTCCGATGGTGTAATTATATCCCCGTCTCAACGTGTCGGGCGCAACGCAATGCGACTTAGGTTTTCTCATGCTTCGGTACAAGAGGACCGGAGTCGTATCGCTGTCGTCTATGGGCGGCTGGAAACCATTAACATCTGGCTCCGTTACTTTAGTTACAAAAAAAAAGTATCTTATAAGTTTCAAATATCATCACATAAAAATCATAAGATCAAAACTTTATTTAAGCAGGGAAAAGCTGTGCAAAATTTCCTTAAAAATATTTATTGGCATTCAAAGTTTTCATAGAAATATCTAGGAAACGACAGTAAAATAATTAGTTATAAATACAGAGTATACTATAGTAATACATAGTCCGATACTTATTATTTATTACCAATCTTTACACATGTTTAAATCTCTTATATCTGATCATAATAAACGTTATCTAAATATAAACAGAAGGATGATATAAAAACAAGCGGTTTAGGTAAAAATGTAGTTTTAAATGTACTCTTATCGCTACTATCGAAATGTTGTGTGTGGTGCACGGAAGCCTTCCTGGTATTGGAGTGAAACCTTACACTCGTATGATCTGCCTTCCCGCGACCCGCCAGGGATTAGCATAGAACCCGCCACACCGCCCGTACCAACCGCCGCCGCACTCGGTCCGGCCCGCACGCGGCGGGCACGTGCGCCGGCCCACGTCGTATTGTCACTTTGTAGTTTGTTCGTTCGATCTGTTTGGTTTCTCATAATTGTTACGGTGCTTGTTTTCAATCGACTTCCGGAGGAGGTTATCAATTCGGTTGTATTTGTTTTTCTTTGTTTGTTGCCTATTTGGAAAATTCTTTTTTTATTTGAAGGGATGCCTTCAGATTGGTCCCATAAAAAAAAATCGGTTTAATGGTTTCGTTGTTAAATCAAAAGACATAACTGGAAAAAATATGTCATCCAAGTAAACGAAATTGCTTATTTCTTATGACTTTTCTTCGCTCATTGTAGACCGACGTAGACGTCTCTTCTTAAAATGGTAGGGTGTACTCTCTTAGGGCGAGAATAAGGGATGAAACTATAGCAGTCGGTTATCTTAGTTCTTTTTTTAAAATGATTAATACTTAATACAAAATCTTGAAATTAAGGCATACTAAAATCGGTTACAATTAAAGATATTCTGGTGGTCTCCATACTAGGCTGGGCCTGTTTGTAAATCAGATACAGATTATAGAGTAATTGCTTACCGCGTCTTTGTAAAAAATTAAACAATTTATCTATGACGTTGTAACCTCATTATGGCGGCTAATTAAAAGTCCAAACTTTTGTAACCCGTCTACTTTCAGATGTTTATCGCGTTGCATTGTCTTATAATGAAACGCAGGTAACTGCATCGTAGATTATTTCGTTCGCTTCGTTTATTTAGAATTTTGCCACAATTTGTATACTTTGGCGCGGTCCGATGATTTTTTTTTTATTATATCACAAAATATAATAATAATTGTATTAATATGAAATACTCAATAGCCTGACATAAGTAGCGATAGAGACCTACTATCGCAACCAATGTCATCATCGTGGCTCTCTCTCAACGCTCTGTCAACGCTTAATCTGCGACGAGACAGGAGGGTCTTGGCTGGCCTGAGAACTGCTCGATGGTTTTCGTAAATGATTGCGGCTCCCCGGCAGCAATACACCTTCTAGCTTCCGCCCACCCAAGGACGCCGAGCTAATTGTTATTACCATAAACCAGATAATGACATCACTTGAAGGGAACGCTGACTTATCACATTAATTATCGATCTGTATAAATTTTGGATATACATTTTTCTCAGCTCGGCTGGGCGTGGCTCTGTAGTCTGCGCTGTAGCTCGTGGCTTCAATATGTCTCGTGGTGGTACACAGGAGAAATATTTGTGTGACGAACATGTTTGTTCTGTATGCACCTTACATATTATTATAATCTGACGAAACTATTTTTACTACAAAAACATTAATTACTCACTTTTGACATTTATGTAGTAATTTTAATTGGCGTGGCTTAGCGTGCCTTCAAAGCAACGGGTTCCGGGTTCGATACCCGGTCGGACACACTTTGTGTAGTGAGCATGAAGTTTGTTCTTGGGTGGGTGTTTGTCTTGTGTTTTTGCGTTTGTCCTCGAAATCCTAGTACAGGGGTGTGAGTGTCTAAAAGTAATAAAATCTATGAAACCTCATGCTTTACATCCACACCGAGGATGCGGATGAACAAGTAATTGATATTCGTACAAATGTAATTTGACATATCTGCGTGCATTTTACGTGCCTAAGGAGATCTCCTGTGAGATGTCCAAACGATACTAGAGATCTAAACAGGGGTATGATGAGTGGGTAAACGTATTTAAACTGAGCGGTTTCGCGCTTCGGAGGGCAAAGATGTCGGTCGCGGCTATAATACTAATAAAGCAAGTTGGTTGCCTTGAAACTTGTACGTCACACCTGTCCACTGACCCACGAGAGAAGCATGAATAAACGGGACAAACGAACAACTCCGCGAGAGCTACATGTCGAGGCCGGCGCGCCGCGGGCCCGCCCGAAAGTGATTAACATAGAAAAAGATTAGGCAGAGCGGGCGGCCGGAGCCCCTACCGGTTTCGGCCCCCTCGTCTATTAGCCGCCATACTCGGTCCCGTTCGTTGGGAGTCCGCGGTCACGCGTCTGAACGGACGACTGGCGCGCCAGGCGCTCCACGCGGCGGCACGAGTGATAGCTTTCGGTTGCGGTGTGAGTAGAGTATTATCGGCCGTTGTGGCTTACATCGGGTTGCTGGATGTCATTGTACTCGCGATATTTTTTCTTATTATCTGTTACCGCGCCGGCCTTCTGCGCTGTAGGACGCGGCTTCGATTCCCACTCAGTAAAAGCGTTTCTGTGACGAACATGGTTGTTCCGAGACTGGGTCTTTAATATGTATTATAATGGTCTTTAATATGTATTATAAAATTATATATTTACAAAAAGAACTATTCTATCAGTTATCTAGTTCCCATAGTTTGGGGCTAGATGATGCTGTGTATAATGTCTGTGAATGTTTATTTATTTATACTTTAGTATTTCCATAATCAGCTATAGCTTATAGGGACTAGCCCTATAAGCTATACTTGACCGGGATGACAGCTGGCCCAGATGATGTAAGCCGCCTATAAACAAAAAAATACGACTCAGGTCTCGCCCCATCAAAGAACGAAAAGACCCAAGTCGCATCGCGTAAATGTCCATGAATTTATACATTTTCCTTCATAAAGTAACAAAGTTAAACTTATTTATTGCTGGTGTTAGCTGAAATGGGTTAAATCAATCAGAAATCCGTACAATCGTAGCACACAGAGTTGTAGACTAACTACGGGACCTCCAAATCGTAGGTCAACCTGTTCTTGACTCAAACATACCGAAGAATACGGAAATCTTGGGTCGAAGCTAGTCGTGCCTGCGATTTCGTATATCATCATTCTGAACCGATTAAATTAGGAAAAAAAGTATTTATTTAAATGATGGATCCTTATCGCCTCTGATCTGAATGTTACCTGGCATATTATTATGTCAACGTGAATATACATACGTTGCTTACATTAAGTTTTATTAAATAGATATTTGTTTGCGTGCGTCGGCTCTCGGGGATGGAGAAAGTGAGTGATTTGTTGTTGTGTTACTATATTTTGGTGTATCCCGGTGAAAGTTAATATTCCAAATTATTGAATAAAATGTGTTTCCTGTGTTGAGCCACATTAAGCAATCGTGGTTGCTTGATGTGATTAGGGACGGAATGTTAATTAAGTTATAAGCAGTGGGTGTGGATACTCTGAGTCAGTAAGTGAAAAAATACTACGTATCTTCTTCGAATGAACCAGTATTCCTACATCGATGATAAAATGCGAATAAATATATTGGTACAACAGTACATAGTTAATGCTAAACTTGTAAAATGATGCATTGAGTTACTTACTCCAAGTATGAGCCTATATTAATGGAATGCTAGTTAGGGTCTCAAGGACGGGGACGGAGGACTAAACTTAGCTGCTACTACTTAAGTACACTTAACATATTTATTTAGAAAAACATTACCCGCCTTCAGGCGCAGTCAGGCCCGCGACTTCGTTCGCATTGTCATTCCTTCAGACTAACTACAATATTTGCATTAAGAATAAAAAACACATAAAAAGCGATGGTGTTTTATAATGGTATTATAAATTTGTCAACACAGCTAAAAAAAACTACTAACGAATGAAGCTTATTTTTTTCAAGAAAAGTAAAACGCAACTATATGAACGCAAACAATGGTAACTCCAATATACTAAAAGAAAATTGAACACTACCTCACAAATAAGGCTAATTATTTACAACGAAAAGCTCCAGCTTACCTATACTACAATATAAACTAACAAAATCTTAAATATGCCAAGTAATATCTATAGATGATATAACTTGGTATTTTAGAATAGAATATTTACACCCAAATCAACAAAGTACAGAAGAAACAAAGTAATATTTATACTAGAATAATCATTAAGTAAATATTTCTTTTTATCCGAATTTACATTCAAGAAATATTGAGATTTGCAATATCTGAATCTTTTGGAGCGGTCTGACTTGACAATAGACCTATTCATTATGCTTATATGATAGAGTAAACGCGCCAGAAAAAATATACAGTTTTGGCTTCAGAATCGATTACAGAGAGCAAATATTTTTTTTTATATTATATTCAATGTACATTGGACATGTTACAGTATTATTATAAAAGCAAAGATTTAGAATTCAAAGTTGTATAATGTATCTCAGTCTACGAAAATAGCAATTTGAATTTCTATTTTCTTCACTATTTTTCGTAATTTTAAAGAACATTTAGCTAAGTTGTCTGCATATTTAGAATACAAATTTACCGTTTTAAAAATTAGTACTAATAAGAAATGCTTTTAAATTAAATTCCTTTTGCCGTATATTTTCAGGACAAAGACTTCAAACCTAGACAGTCACATGTCACCCGGTAGATGTGAAACATGACGGCATAAGATAGCGTCATGTCGTTTGCCGTCACGACACGTCACGTTATTAAAAATAATTACGAAAATAAGTAAAAAAAATCCTAACTCATTACAACTTGACCCCGCTTCTATGATACTGACTCACTCGAGGACAAGTTACCTAATTATGCTACATAATGCAGTTGTTTAATAACGCCATTATAAACGTATTATTGGCTTTCGATTTATAAGCAGTTGCATGCGCCGTGTTCGCGAAAAATCTCAAATATATTTGATGAATATATATAATCGAAAAAACGATAATGTCAAAAGCTACACCTACCCAAGCACACCAATCTGAAAGAAAGTGATCATAATATTGTTTAATGCTCTTTGAGTATCCGAATCGGTTAGGTACCCACTTGCAGCTTATAAGTGATAAGATTTAACACACACAGGTTAATAAATCCGTGAGCTTATTTAGGCTCATAATATGAGCTCACGGAATAAGCAGGAGAATCTTATTTGTATATATTTATTTTTTGTATGTGTGTCTATTGTGACCGATTTTGATGATTATTTAATGCGTAACAAACACACAATGAATAAAAATATACTACGTGCAGCTGAATTATGAATCTCCTTTTATGTCAGTTAAAAATATTTCCGTTTTTACGTGGCACGTTAAATTTACCGAATGATTGATATCTTGTATCCCTCCAGCCCATTTTCAGAGCAAAATCGTTTAAATGTAGCCTTGAGACAAAGGCTAATGCACAATTATAATGTGATAAGCTAATAATGATAAAAAAAAACATGAATTCAAACTTTCAAACGTTCCAAAATGCGAGGTCAGTGTGTTTTGTTTTGCACAAATTCAAAATGGTCATGGCTAACATTACTGCAATCCACGTGTAGGAATAATTTTGGTTCTAGTGATCGTGAACTTTGCTATTATGTTTGATGAGCGGTGAACAGAAGAGCTTTGAAAGGCTTGCGCGACTCAAAGGGAGCTTAGGTCGTCCGCCACCTTGGCAATATTGACTAACAAAAAAGAGATATCCTTAGGCACATTACATGCACACAGATATGTCAAATTGCAGATAGTTTTCCTAGGTGTAATATTGTATTATCACACAACACTATTATCTTTCTAGTATTTGTATCAGCCTCTGATGTTCCCACTGCAGGGACACCGGCCTACTCTCGATAGAATAAATGGGCTTTGATTTACCACCGGAGCCCACTCGGGGGATATATGTCACATACCATCGAACTTTTTGGTTCTAGGACATGCCGGTTTCCTCACGATGTTTTCCTTCATCGTTTCGAGAACGCGATATTGCGCTCATAAATTTTTCAAGTGAAATACTTATTGGTCCACGATTGGGTTTGAACCAGTGACCTTTAGATTTAAAGTCCCCGTGTGTACCGCATGGCCACCACGCTCTCAAGTCAAGTATTTATATGTGCACAATCTTGTTAACGTGTTAAGTTTAAATACCCGTAAAATACAGATATTGCAGACAGATATAAACTTTTCTTGCCAAAATCATAGCGCAGAGGTTGATAAGATTGTTTAACTTGTGTGGTAGGTGCCGCCGCTGCTGTGTCCGTCGGGCGGCAGCTCGGGCTCGTGCTCCTCGAGCGAGGAGAGCGCGGCGCCCGTGTACGGCAGCGAGCACAGCGAGCCCGCCGCCGCCGGCAGGCGGGACGAGGGCTACGAGGTAACGTCTCCCGGCACGGGAGCCGCGGCACTCCGGCACGGAACGGGTGCAGGTAGCGGGCCTCAAACAGCGCACGGCACCAGGCGCACAAATGAGGATCTTAGACCGACCCGATTGGACTCTCGATCGAGTTGATCGAGGTCCATCGCAGGTCATGTACTTTATAACATGATCGATTAACGTATTTATTAGAATAAAGGAAAGAAATAACTTTTAGCAGCTCCGATGACCTCGGAAACAGCGCCACATCCCATCAACAGATATGTAATAACCTTTTTAATTTAGTTTTATTACAAAATAAAACTACTTTGAAATTGAACCATCCCCTTTGGAGCGCTGTGAATTATCATAGGCCTTGGTCTGCCAAAATAATTTATGCATGTTATGTAAGTATTTAATTAGATTAGAATCTAAGGACCTTTTGAGACCATGCAAAATATGTTATCTCAAACTTCTTATTTATTTTAGTTCTTTTATTATCAAATGTCAGATCAATTTAACAGGTCCTTTGGCGAATATCTTAATAAAATGACATATTACACTGATAAATATCTACAAAAATTCAATTTTGAATTTCTATTTGTTGTTAACCGCAGATTCATAGATTCATCCAAAAATATATTGTGTTCCCAGGCGGACGTGGAGATCGGAAAATTCGATCTGCTTCCTCCTTACAAAAGCAGAAAAATATCATCGAACATGTCTTCCGTCCCTCCGTCAGGTAAGTTCTCTGTAGTAAAGTCAAAGTCAAGTCAAATTCATTAATTCCTTTAGATCTCAAGTATTATTTGGACACGTCCAATTTTACACATGCATGTACACATATTCGTGAACATATAACGTGTCACAGGAACTCCCCAGGCACATTACATGCACACAGATATGTCAAATTACAGTCAGTTTTCATGTTTAAGCTTATCTTATTTGTTAAGTTTACGTCTGTTCCAACCCTAACCGACCAACCCGAGGGGAAGAAAGTAACTCTGTAGTGTCGTATCGAAGCACCGTCGGCGAGCTCCCGGGCCGAGCGTGCCCGTGTGAACGCACGTCGTGTTGCAGGTGTGCAGCCGCCCGCGCCGGAAGCCTTGCCCACGGAATGCTCGGAGTACACTAAGAATGGAGAGCTGGCGCATCCTGAATTATGTATCATCGTCGTCGATATACTATCGCAGCTGATCGAAAAGTAAGGATATTGAATATGTTTTAAATATATATATGCTTTATGGTTTAAAAGTCACAGCCCTTTAGTGGGTAGACGGGTAGACACAGCTGGATGCTTCGCCGTTGTATGTACATATGTATAGTGACCGATATTACACAATACATATGCATAGTGTAGTATCGGTAACAAGTGGTGGCTCGCGGTGCACCACAATGCCGTAGATCTGATTGAATAATCGAATCTGATTGTCGTCAGTTATTTATAAGCTCCTCGACATCTGCCCTATTTTATCCAATTTGAAATACAAGGCCACGTTTAGTTAACCAGCTGTCTCACACTCAATACTCGACTTTCTTGATGACCTTAGTAGTAAGGTGTTGGGTGATAAAAAGGATGATTATTGTGATATTGTCGAAGGCTTATCTAGAAAAAATATTTGCACTAGCTATAGATCAATATTATTGCGTTCGTGTGCAGGCTGGTCCAGTCTAAGCAGAAGGGCGAGGAGGAAGGCGAGGGCGGCACCACGCTGGCGGGCCTGGGCGCGGCCAGCGTGCAGCGTGTGGGCGTGCAGCTAGCGCGCGCGTGCTGTGCGCGGCTGGCGGCGGCGCTGGGCAGCGCGCGCTCCCCGCAGCGCCTCGCGCGCCGGCTGCTGGCGCCGCGCGCGGCCGCCGCGCTGCTGTCCGCCACCGACCCGCGTCTCGAAGGTAGGGGGCGGTGCGGCCACCGTGCTGCTGGCGCGGGCGTGCTCTTTTTTATTTGCTTACGTTACACTTACGAGGCGCAACACCCAAGTTGGTCTTCCGAATTAAAAATATGATTAATCTTCCAGATCTGCAGCGCAGTGTCCTAGAGCTGATCCACGTACTGGCCTGCCAGAGCATCGAGCCGCCCGAGCTGGCCGCGTTCCTGCGGCTGTTCACCGCGCCGGCGCCGCCGCTCACGCTGCTGCTGACGGCGCTCAACCGCCTCGCGCAGACCACGCAACCCCACACTCCGCACTGCATCCTCACCTTCCCCATCGACAGGGACAGCACAGGCATGTTCGCGTCTATCCAACGGGTCCGTCTTTCACGTGGCAGGTGTAATCCTGAATGCAAAGCAAAGGGATCCTACCGCGGTATCAACAATTGTGCAGTGAATATAAACTGGGAAAAGGTTCATTTCAAACGTTACAAACGAAATTAGTTTGAATTTCAATTTGTCAATTGCACCAAAAGCGAGGTTTTTCAATAAGCTGTCAAAATTCAGAGGCGCGCACATACCCATGAATTGTAATAATGTTGGTTGCAGATACAATGCAGTCATTATCAGAAGAGTTCGTCCACTTGACAATGAACGGCGTGTCGTCGCAGAGCCACCTCGCAGAGAGCTCCGCCAGAAAGCTTTATGAAGCGCATACTAGAGCGGGTACGTATACCAATTCCTCTACAGGTGCAGTTGGCGTTTTTATATACCTATATATACCAGACGATAGATCCAAACGAATGTTGATTGAAAGATGTTGGTGTAAATATTAAATAAGGTAGGAGCCAAAACGCTCCCCTGGGACAGTCTATTTTATTGATTTTACGAATGCTACTGAGCCGTTCGTGTCCTAGTTCTGAAGTGAAACGGAGCTGGTGGGATTAGAACGTGCAGAGCCGATGCAGTTTCCGAAATAGAAAATTGAAATGTATTAATGAATAGTATCGTCCGGCAGGTATAGTTTCCGCGTGGAGTTGCGGCGCGGGGCGGGTGGGCGCGGAGGGCGCGGGCTGGGCGCCGTGGCTGCAGGGCTTCTCGCTCGTGCTGTGGCTGCAGCCGCACGCGCACCACGCCGCCGCCGCTACAGGTATGTCCTGCCGCGCTACCGTTGCACGCTGGTAATGACATCCTATCGAGGCAGTCGGAGGAGGAATGCAAAAAAAAAGTTTTCTCTACCTTTTTAGACCTGATGGTGGTGGGAATGTCCTCTGTTGCACCTAGTCAAAAACATGCCGTACGCATTCAATACTACCTTGAGGGGTTCCGGTGGCGACTGCCCGTACAAAGAAAATATTTTGTACGTTCAACGATTTTCATACATACAACTAAGTTCATACCAGTGTGTCGCTACAGGATTTTAATGAATAAAATCTTGTTACAAAATTGAAGAGCTGAAACTTTCTCTAACGTCGCTATTTGTAATGTAATCTTGTTTTTCGCAGATAACGACGGAGCGCCAGCTGGCGACTCATCCGACACGGACACCAACAAGTCGCCCAACAAGTCGCCCAACAAGCCGGCCAACAAGTCAGCCAGCAACTCGCCCAACAAGACTGAAACAAAGGCGGAACTTGTCCACGTGTTCTCCATTGGGCACGACTCGCTCATGTTCGAAATCTGGCTCGAACCACAATCTGGTATGTCCAAATTAAACCAAGTTTTAGTTTATCGTTCCCTGCTTAAGAAAACTGGTCCACATATATTCTGGCTCTGCATCTAACTTTTGATTTTTGCTGAAACCATACCGCTCCAAGAAAGAGGAGCATTTAATTCCACCAACATTAGCAACATAAAATGTATACGCAGCGCCGTCTGTTATATATATGTTGGTGCAGGTTCGTTGAGCCTGCAGCTGACGCGGCCCGAGGCGCACGGCGGCGGCGTGCTGAGCGGCGCGCGCGTGCCCTCCGTGCTGCCGCCGCGCAGGTGGACCTGCCTCGCGCTCAACGTGGCCGAGCGCCTGCAGCGCCGCACCATGCACATCCAGGTGTACCCGGCCTGCCCGCTGCCCCTCAAATCTGGGAGTGGATCAACTCGTTGCCTTCCATCATATGAATGACATAATATCTGTAGCCGTACTACATACGTGTTACTGGATGGAAAATTATATTTAACACGTTTTAGAAGTTATATTTTATATGTGATCACGAGACAAGTTTAACATCTAAAATGATCGAATGATGTTGCTTAGAGTAGCTAGTTCATTAGTCACGAAACTATTATAGTTTGTAGTTTTAATTAATGTACGTGCGTCATTAGTCTTAATGTTAATTGATTTTCATTTGTTTTCAGGTCACGATATTTGTAAATGGATACGAATTGGATACGATATCGCTGCCTATACAAGGTGTGTAGTATTTTGCTGTATTATTGATTCTATGTTCAATCTTATTTTACCGTGAAAAATTTAATTGGTAGTTCATTACCGATTGAAGCATTTGAATGTTAATCAATCGGCGTATTTGCGCCTAGATGATTATTTCTCTTATTATTCCCGTCTAAAACAGGTGTATGTGGGCTTGTTGTCTATTCTATTGAGGCAGCCTACCTTAAAAAGGGATAATTCGGTTACAAAGCAGATTTTTTTATTAATATTGATTCATTAAATTTATTTCTTGCTTGTGTAGTGGAAATCGGTAAAGCCGATTTCAGTCATCATTATACTTTTAACGAGTGGATGATTTTTGCCACCTAAAATTTAAATTCTACTCCTATTAATCCTATATACAGTTTCTACAAACTCAACAAGAAAAAAACTGTTTTTTCTACTAAATTTTGTTGACTCTTAAAAGATGATAATTTGTAATGGTCTTCGCCAGGCATCCTGGTGCGCAAGGTGACGCCCACCCACCTGGTGGTGGGTCACGCGGGGGCGGCGGGCGGCGCGGGGGGAGTGTACCACGTGGCGAGCGCGCGCGTGTACCGCGCCGCGCTGCTGTCGGCGCCGCTCGCGCTGCACGTGGCGGCGCACGGCCCCGACTCCGAGTGCATGGTCAGTGGGGTTGCACGCGGGGGGCTGTGCCTCTACGCACTCTCGCACCACACTTATGATACGCTCACTATGTACCCTGCATATACAATTGGTTACCATAATTTGACCCCCATTTATGTTTCCAGGTGCGTTGTGAATATCCAAATTTCCCGTCGTTGCTGACGCCCAACGTTTTGGATTCCAACATCGACTGGGATCAGGTAAATTAAACACTTTCGACTTAAACTTAATTTAATTTGATAATTTATTTAGTTTTCTTCCGAATGTCTTGAATAATAATTAATGTAATATATCAATATGGACATGAGTCTGAAATAAAATAAATTGAATTGAATTAAACACTAATAATTACTATACTACAATAATAATTATTTTGGGCTTATTCCACCAAAAATGCATGTTTTTATGGCACAAAAAGAGGCCTTCGTTCGATGTTCGGTTTAAAAAGGCAGAAACCTGTAAGGATGTCTTCAAATTGCAAGGAATATTTACTTTTTCATGTATATATATGAGGTTGCAGCTTTTGTAAGAAGCAACCCGCTTCTTTTTGAGTTTCATACGTGTGGTAGCCGTCGGGAAGGGAGCCTACGATATGTCATGTAAGACCGCTTTGTTACGTCTGAGTTTATTTTGTGTGTTGAAGCTGGTAGTGCATGTGGCGGCTCCATCTACTGCACGTATAGAAAACTTCAAAGGACACTGAGAAACTACTTAAACATTGACGAGAATCTGCAACAGATGGCGCTGCAATACTACTAATCATACATCGCACAGAACAAAACCCGCGAGGTGGAAGAACTTCCACCTCGCGGGTTTTTGCGATAACATACAGTGATTCGGATATCTGTCCTGCAGGTGTTCGAGATGTCAACCTCCACACTGCGGGAATTTCATGACAACCTGCTGATGTCGTTCTCTGCGCAGACGCCGCACATCGTCAACCTGTACCATCAGACGACTGTGTTGCCGACGGGTGAGCTCCTGCTGAACTAATATACGACGTGCTTGGCACGTGCCCGCCCGGTGGTTAGTCTGCTGGATGAACCCGGTGTTTACATAGAGACCATTCGAATCTAAATCTAAATTAAAAGATGACGCCTCTTCAAATTATCTTAAAACAGATTTACAAACGTTTAAATAGGAACGCATAATCCACTAAGCAGAAGAAGAAAACCATTGAAGTGGCAAAGTGTAGAAAACCTTAGACCCCGTTCCATCTAATTATTACGTACCTAACATTTTGAGCACGTTGCAGCGACGATGGTTCTATTAGAGAGCCGTCAACCGGGTGAGTGCTGTCGTATCGTACCACCGCTGCGGGGCGAAAGGACCATCTTGATAAACAGAAAAAAGTACCTGATATTCCACTGCTGGATGTATAATATTATGGTCGCGTGTTGCAGTGTTCGCGGGGCGGATGGGCGTGCCGGGCGTGGGCGGGGGCGCGGGCGCGGGGGCGGGCGCGGGCGCGGGCGGCGCGGGGGGCGGCGCCTCCATCCCCGAGGCGCTGTTCGTGACGTGGACGGGCGCGCCGCTCTCGCACCGGTACCGCGGCCTGCCCTCCGCGCTCCACGTCCTCAACGGCACCGACTGCTTGCTCTACCTGTACGCCAGGGTGAGTGCTCACTCACGTTCTATTTGCGGGAAAAGACAGTTCTAGTAGTTTCGAAGCAGATAGTACAAAAGATGAGATGGAATTCCATATGTGATGGATTGCGTAAAATGCTCAAAAATGTACGAACGATTCAAGATACTGCACGCTGCTCGTGCGGTATATATGGCAAATGTGAAAGTGTATTGGTCTGATCGTTCGACGTGTGCGTGTTTCAGGTGGTGGAGCTGGGGGGCACGGCGGCGGAGCAGGCGATGGCGCTGGGGGTGGTGCTGCGGCTGTGTCGGGGGGACGACCGGCTGTACGCGCAGTTCCACTCGGAGCACGGCGCCGACCTGCTGCTGGCCGTGCTGGCCGCGCCGCCGCCGCCCGCCCGCCTCACGCCGCACCTGCTCAAGGTGACGCCGCGACGCGCACTCTCACTACATTGCATCTCTAAACAGATCTAGAATTTTATATAAGTTTACCCGAAAGTAACTTTTGGATCGCGATCTAAATGTCCCTATCTGATATTAATTATAATCATTACGTTCTTTTTATGTATTACCAGATTGATATGGTATGATTGAAAAATGATAATCCGCCCTAAATGCGAATAGGATGAAAGTATTAACGTCGCTTTATTCGATATTTAAGATGAGACTAACAAGACTAAAGCTTGTAAATATACAGCATAATCTAGGCGAGTGGTTGGCGTGTGCGCAGGTGGTGCTGGACGAGGCGTGCAGCGCGCCCCTGCTGCGCGTGCGCGGCGCCGGCGCGTGCGTGGCGGGCCGCAGCGACGCCGTGCTGCTGGAGCCGGCGCTGCTGGTGCTGCTGGCGCGCGCCGCCGCTGCGCTCGACTCCACGCCGGTGCGACATACCTCTGCAATATGACAACCATTTGACCCACTAAATACTATTGCCCACTGTGGAACGAATTGCCTGTTTCACATTTTTATCCTGTTAACTTGCTGTAATGTTTTTGTCGTGTAAGGTGTCGACGAGTGAGGTGTGCGCGTGTTCGCAGGTGTTCACGTGGGAGGTGGAGGGGTCGGAGGAGTGCGAAGGCAAGGCGGTGGAGTCGGGCACGCTGTGGGCGCTGACGCTGCGCTGCATGCGCGTGCTGCTGCGCGCGAAGCACCCGCGCGCCGCCTTCAACCACTACCAGCTGACGCGCGGGGAGCTGCTGCCGCGCCTGCTGCTCGCCTGCAAGGTGTGTGCCAATCCTCCCTTAGTATGATAACTAGGTCACTCTTGTTTGTAGGGTAAAGGACCCCCCATTTATGCCAGTTGCCACTTTATAATAGTAAATGAAGTCTATAAGAAACTTATTTTATTTGTAAAGAGCTTCTTGTGATTTAACAATATTAGTTTATCGTTATGCTTTTGACTCGTTATGTTATTCCTCAGGAGCGGTTCCTGAACTCCGAGAGCGGAGAGATGGAGGCCGGCGCCGGCGAGAGTCTGGTGGAGCTGGTGCGCGGGCTCATGGGGGCGCCGCCGCTGCTGCACCGCCTGGCGCTGCTGGCGGACTTCCTGCTCCTCATGCACCAGGTATACAAGGCACTGTTAAAAGATTACGCAAATCAAGTATGAAATCGTGAAACCTTTGCCATGACACTAGTTCATAATTTTCAGGCCAGTGATACATTTGTGACTCACTCCCGGGCTAATTTCTACTTCCTGCTGACTTCGGAGACGCAAGAGATGAGCGAATTCAACTCGACCGCCCGACGGAGGACCTCCAAGCGCAGCAAGCGGCGCGCCGCCAGCCGCCCCGCCCCTTCCGGTCTCTCCGTTTCCACTGAAGACGCGACGAACGATAATAGCCTCAACGGTGGGCGCGACACGGTCCAAAATCGGGAAGACAGTGACAAGTTGGAGAGCAGCATAGATTCCACCAAACAAATGAAGGGCATTATCAACATGCAGCTCAAGGAAGGCAGGTAACGGCTTCGTTTGGTGAAGCTCTACTTGTATGGTGAAGCGTGTCGCTACATGCAGACGTTTGTTGCAGGAAGCACAACATCTCCTCTACATCGGAGACCTCCGACACTACTGCAGGTAAATTGTGTCTCCGTTTTACTGTATATTAGTCAATCATGAAAGTGTGGAATGATAAACCTGCCCGCTTTTGAAGTTCTGTGGTTAAGTCGCTATTATTGGTATGATAGAGATTTATTTACGATACTGGACTGCGTGAATAGCATCCTTACACATCGCTTAGCACCACTACAAACAAGGGATACTTGAATCATAGTATATAGTTATTTTTTTGATAATTATTGATAAATATTATTACTTGTCATATTTATCGTTCCAACCCACGGCGATTTTCTATTTAACAAACATCTTGTTAGCTAAAAGGTTTTATCTTCGACCATAGTTATTCGGAAGCCTTCTTGGCCGTTCAAAGTTCACGTATCATGTTGGCTCACATGCATTTGCTTTTGCAACCTTTTGTATATTAGAAAATTATTAAAAACTTTACTATAAATACTTTTTAGACTTGGCCGAGAACAGCGAGAGTGAAGGTCGCGTGGCTCCCCCGGGGGGTGAGGGTGCGGGTGCGGGGGGAGAGCTCAACGAATACATCGTGGTGGACGAAGAGGACGTCAGCCACACCACCGTCGAGATGTACACCTCCGGCATATACACGCAGGTACGGTTGGCAAAAACCTATGGAGCGCCGTTAGCGACCATAGTAGCCTTAAATTCAGCGAAGCAATGTTAATTTACCGTCCTCGGAACTGGTTATACAATAGCGTACTTTTCAGGACAATGGGTACATGTTTGTTCTGTCCTCCAGGGCCGAGTGCGATGCGGCGCGGGCGAGGGCGCGGGCTGGGCGGCGTGCGAGGGGCTGCTGCTGCTGCTGCGCGACGCCGTGCGCACGCTGCCGCAGCACCAGCTCACGCAGGTACCGCGCGGTACTTGCTACATTTGAATCGAACGCAATCATTAAAGGCGCGACACAAATAAGACGTGAACGGTTCCGCTTCAATTGTAGCGAGGAAAGTACTCCTCTCCTCTGTCGTTGTGTTCTGCTAAGAGAAGATCCCCCGAGATTTTGTTTGCAGTATATTGATCCGTCGCGTTTGACAAACAATCCGGCCACTCTAGCCCGCTAGGTACCGTGTGTCTAAACACTGTTGTTACAACAGCATAATACACTTGGAATGGAAATAAAAACACCTCTTAATTTATTTGTAATTGGATTGAATAACTTATGAGTTACTTACATGTTTATACTTGGCAACTCCATAGTTGCGCAGTAGGCGAAGAAGGCAACCATATTTTTTTCAATTCTCTTGGATATATTCCCTCAGCCGTTGTTCGCCTTCGATAAAGATGAAGGTGAGGGTATATATTTGTTACACCGGATCATAGACCATCCGGGGCGTCCCTGACGGCCGGGTGTGGTTGGTTGCAGGCGGCGTGCAGCGCGGTGCCGGCGGAGAGCCTGCTGGTGCTGGGCAACCACCGCGCGAGCGGCGTGCGCGCGGCCGCCGTGCGCGCGCTGGCGGCCCTGCAGCGCCGCCAGACGCCCGACCTCGCCAAGCGGCTCGCCGCGCACCACTACTACGTGCACCTCGGGAACCAGGTGACGTGCAACTCGCGGCTTTAATATTTTGGTCTAATCGCAACTGATCTATGTAGATATTTTACACCTGTATGTGTGGTATATGTACAGATGTGAGATATCTACATGGTGCCCGAGACAGTATATAAAATGATTCAGCCCCAATTATCGTCCCTGAGACGAGATTCCCAGTTGCCAAAAAACTTGGTGCGCGGGCACCTGGCGCTGTTCTTTGTCTAGATTTTTTATTAACTTTAGCTTATTTCCCAATTTGTTTATATTTGTCATTATTCATAACTGTTAGTTTTCCAGTTTATAAATAAATATCACAAACGTCCAGCCGTGACACTAAAAAAAGTTCTCGTAATAAAAAACCTTGCAAGTATTAGTTCCGCTACCCGATAGATAATGGATCCGTCGCCAGGACGGTGAAACTATTGAAAGCTAATGTATAAAAAATTGTCCAGATATCGCTGTACGAAGGTTCCTGGGAGCTCGCCACCGCGTGCGCCGCTCTCCTGACCAAATGCGACGTCCCGCTCGAAGACCAACTGGATGTGAGTTTGGGCTGGTGATGCCAGAATACACTTTTACATATCTACCAATCTGTAAATCATGTGGGTTCTGTGACTATTAAAGCGAGCTAAACGTGAACGACATCCGCCTCTCTCTATTTCGTGCGAACTAAAATTCATTACGACATTTTAAGAGTTGTTGAAGTTGACTTCAGTTAGTCTGAACCGGCTGAGCTATCACCGGTTAAATATCATCTCGTCGTCAGCCTCCCATGTTCCCACTGTAGATATGGGCCTTCTCTCGACAAGCGGGAGAGACTTCACGTGTTTTCTAATTTTCAGTTTCAAACATGCCGGCTTCCTCTTAATGTATTTCTTCCCGTTTTGAAAATGTGGTTTTGCGCACCTTAAATTTACAAGAGAAATTTCGCTGGGCCATTACGCTCTTAAATTCGTGTGTCTACTGGTTTAGTACTCAAACGTGTTTTGTTAAACAGGGTCCCAGGAAATCTTCCCAAAAATCTGATTTTCTCGTCACAAGATACTTTCAATGTGTGAAAATATCTCCGTAAATATAGTTTGCGAGTCTAACAAAACGTTGAAACAGTACAATTTTATGAATAGACACATATATCATGTCCAATACTCAGTCTGATACCATCCGCAGGATGAAATCTGGATGGACGTCGGCGAGGAGGCGATAGCCCGCAGTCCTCCCTTGCTGGCGCTGCTGCCGAGCTGCCTGCGGGCCGTGCCGCTCGCGCACAACATCACGCGGCTGGCCGCCCGGATCATTGATAAGGTTCGACACCCACCCCCCAAGGACAATCTCTAATTGGTATTAAGCAAAGTAACTTCTTGTGAACCAAGCGTCGGGTTTCGATACAGTCTTCACTATCGTATTTTTCCAGAAGATTTATGTTATACACATAATCACGCATATCGTATAGAAAAGCCGAGAATTTCAATGATTCGTAATGATACCGCAAACACTTATAGATCAAAATGATGTACTATAGAATGATGTACACTAAGACACGCAACTAGCGGCCTTAGACCTAGTCAAATATAAAGTTAAACAAGCGCCAGGATTGTTGATAAGCTGCCACTGCTTGGCAAACATCTCCATACTCTTCCTAGTGTCGAGGTGGTTGGCTAAATGTTTGTTACAGTGAATCTATTCTGTCAGAGTAAACATTTCTTCTGTCTCGTCTGCATAAGCACCGATGTTTCTCTCGCAGGCGTCGCTGAAACTCCTCAACGAAGTGTCCCTAGTGGAGGTAGTAGTGCGCTCCATCCGCGCCGTCGGCCTCATGGGCGACGAGGAGTTCGAAGGTCGCCAGCTGCTGTTGGACGATCTCTACGATCTGCTCAATCGGGTCGCGATCAAGGCTCTCTCCACGCAGCACAGTATGCAGGTCGGTGTGTTAGATCGTCTTGGCCAATTATGCTCATACTCATACTCATACTTTTTCCCCTGTGTTGTACATACTTAAGGGGAAAAGGCTTAAACATATAAGTATTTGCAGACAATAGTGGAGATCCACCACATGCTGACGTACATCGAGACCATGGCGGGGCCGGACGAGGCGAGCGTGGCGCGAGTGGCGAGCGACGCGCAATGCGCGCTGTACAACGCGCAGCTCGACTACCTGGAGGAGAGGCTGCTGCCGGAACACTGCCGCACCGTCAACTACTTCACCACAGGTACTGTGGCTGTGGCTGCGTCAGGTTACTGACATTCTACCGTGAGTAACCTATTAGAATTTGTCGATCGCCTTAAAAACGGTGTTGTTGGGGTAAGAAAGACATTTTAAAATAAATACAGAGTTCTAAATTGGATTTTATCATGTTGTGGTATCGTTTACGATTTGGTGCTTGTTCCAGTTTTGACGTCTGCTGTGTCGCTGGGCAGCGCGGGGGGCGGGGGCGGCGGCGCGGGGCGCGGCGAGGCGGGCGCGCGGCTCATGGGCTGCGTGACGCGATGCGTCGCCTTCTTCAGCACGCAGGGCGGCGCCGCGCCGCTGTCGCACGCCGTCTGCGCGCTCCGGGACCGGCTGCTGCACTCGCTGCCGCACGGTCAGTGCGCCGACTACACCCTCTCCTCTGTACATGTCGCGGTCCGTTCCTCGACGTGCAATTTTGAACTGTAGTCATGTTGTTGCACGTTTTGTATTATATTTGTAGCGTCGAGTAACAACGGTGGCGGCGGTGCGGGGCGGTCGCGCTGGTGGTGGGGTGGCAACGAGTGGGTGGCGCCGCTGCAGGAGCTGACGCAGTGGGCGCTGGCGCGGCGCGGCGGGGGCTCTGGTGCGGCCGTGCTGCGCGCGCTGTACCGCGCGCCGCCGCACGCGCTCGCTCCGCTCGCGCCCGACCCGCCACATATGCGCAAGGTACATCTCTGCCCAAAAACACTTACAAAACATCAAATTTTGACAGACTCAGTCACCTGAGTATAATTTACCATATTCGTGATATGTTCGACGAGACCTGGACTGATGTCTGGCATATCTTTTTGTTGTGTGTTGTCCTCCGTAGCTCCTCACGTAGGTCAGACTGATTTCTTTATGTATTGGATAAGGACTGGTCAGCACTATCTCGGTTCCCCTTGAGGAGTTTTTGGCCGAGAGAATAGCCGAGTCTAGTAGCTTTTTCGTCAGCAACTCTTGATTTTCTCGTCATTTACCGCTGTGACATGCATCCCCGGCACAGTTCACAATGAAATGCCCCTATTATTCGATGCACTTCAGTTAGCCCAATGTTACACTTGTGCGGGTAGATTTGGAACATGTCCAGTTAAGAGTGGACTACGTTGACGCCTTACGTTACGGTATGTAATTCCAGCTAGCCGTGTACCTCCTGATGATCCTGAAGGACATCCACGCGGAGGCGGAGTCGGGCCCGGCGCCGGTGGAGCTGGCCATCACGGACTGGGCGCGCGGCTGGGCGCTGGCCATGCAGGCGGGGCTGCCGGACCGGCTGCACAGCGAGGCGCTGCCGCTCGAGGCGGACGCGTACCTGCGCGCCGACGAGCAGCGCTGGGCCAAGGCCGCCGCCAAAGCCGCCTCCGCTATCGGGAAGTGAGTGGGAGACGTTAACGGTCTCCTCGAACAAGTCGGGGGGACCAGATATCGGTGTAGAAAGTGTAGATATATCTTATTTGAATTCCTTTGCCGAATCATCAACTACTGTTGCTCGACGATTATTCATATTTTTTTATGTTTCTCCATCATTGACCGATTGGGAAAATTATTTTTTATTTGAAAGGATACAGTTTATCAAAATCGGTTCAATAATTTGGATGTTAAATAAAAATAACTAGGAAAAATTACACTCAGTGAACGACATTGCATAATTTAGATTCCTGTGACTGTTTTTCTTCGCCCGTTCTAGTATATCGACTCGGATGTTTCGTTTATAAAATGAGTGTATCCCCTAAGAGCAAGAAATAAGGATAAAAGTATTCAAGTCGGTTCTTTTCTATTTTTAATTCAGTCTCTTATTTTATTCGTGATAGTAATATCACGAAGACGAAAGTAATAGTTTAGAAATGAGAGCGTCTACTCTAGGTCTGAGGATAATGATATCAATTTGTCGACAGGGTAGTGTTCAGCAAGGAATCGTTGGCCACCCGCGTGGCGGAGAGCGCCATGTGCATCACCCGTGCCAGCGTAGAGGCGCAGAACGCGGAACGCAAGCGGTTCATAGAGCACTTGCGCAGGACGCAGGCGCAGGCCGCCGCCGCCGCCATCGCCTGGGAGCGGCTCATCGAGACGCACACGCACGAGAGAGGTTAGCTTTACAAGATCTGACATCCTTTCAGAAAGCGCGGGAGGTGGTAGCGGCACTTGCTCGTATTTTAGCGTATTTATTATATTCTGTTCCTGTTCTTCTGGTACGCAAGTTCTTCAAGCGTCCTTATAGGAGTATATAATTTCTGAGTTTTAATAAATGTTTGTTGTGACAGGCGTATGGCACGATCCTAAAAGCTACCCCCAGTCGTGGCAGCTGGACGCCACGGAAGGCCCGGGCCGTGTGCGCATGCGCCTCCGCCGGGCGCACCTCCACATACCTCCCCGGTTCCTGAAACCAAAGGACCGATATAAGGCTGGTAAGTTTTATAAAGAAGGTGCTGTGTATTCTGATAACACGGCAATAGTTTTAACTTAATTTGACCCGTCGCATTCACGTCGTCACGATCCTGTTCATACAAAAACAAATGTAATGTCAGATTTATTTGTATTCTCTCAAGTAATTCTGGATATTTTTTCATATTCGCTTTCATAAGAGAATGCCATCGGTAAGTAGTAACGTTGTAAGATTTTGTTTATAGCAAATTGGCAATATTTTGTTCGCAGATTAACTAGTATTTTCGAGCGTTAACAATACGACCCTCATGTCTCTTTTGAAGTATTAGAAATGAGGATAGTCTCGTAGTTAATATTTTTGATATTCAGAGTCAGTAAACCGTCCACCGCCGCTACGTAGCGTCGTGGGAGGGTCGTGGGCCGTTAGAGGCGGGCTGGTCACGAGGCTGCAACTGAACGAGACCGTGGCGTACATGGCGCGGGCCACCTGCGTCACTGTGGCCTGCGACACCCCCGGAGAGCTGCTACTGAGCGATAGGTACGGAACCTGCTCCACTAACTAACCCCTTCTAACTACATACATTAGTCATTTCTACATCGCTAACTGAAACATTTATACCTGCTCAGGAATGTAACTTGTCGTTTCTCACAGGAGTATACACTTTGTACCCGACGACACGGAGGAGGAAAAACCGAAACCCTCGAGCAAACGAAAGGACCTTCACTACAATCCTGAAGTGAGATCGCCGGCGCAGAGCTGGCCCCTGGAATCTGTGGTACAGGTCGGTCATCGGTCAACCTGCAGAATCCTCTGGATTATTTCATCATTCTAGTGTCACAATCGTCACAGACAAATGATGACATTTCAGGTGGTGACGCGACGATGGTGTCTGCAGGAAGTGGCCGTCGAACTATTCCTCAGCTCGGGACACGCCCATCTGTTGGCGTTCGCGGACGTCAACGAACGGGGAGCGTTCCTGAAGGCACTAGCGGCTTGTCATCTGCCCGGAAAGTGAGTGGTGCACCGAACAATTTACCGTCGACGAGATTTTACTCCTAATACAATTTTATTAAATACGACTATATAATCTAATGACCTCGTAAAAACATTAGCTCGTCACGCTTTAGACCTTGTCCTTATAAAAAACATAGATTTTTAGTTTAGCTTAATCAGTGCAACCTGCAATAAAAAAGATTTATGTTGACTCTGTCTTCGTCGTTGGAATAAGGCGATAATGATAAGCACAGTCGGGGAAGGCAGTGCTTACGACTATCGACGATTTGATATTATTCAGAATCGAGCCAGACTCGCTCCAAGAAGCCATGGCCCAGTGGCGCAGCGGTAGCATCACCAACTGGGAGTACCTGATGCGGCTGAACGGGCTCGGAGGGCGCTCCTACAACGACCTGATGCAGTACCCCGTGCTCCCGTTCGTGCTGGCGGACTACTCCTCCAGGATCCTGGACCTCACGCAGCCGGACGTCTTCCGGGACCTCACCCGGCCGATGGCTGTGCAGAACAAAGCACGCGATCAGCACTACATCAGCATATATAACGTGAGTATCACCCTTAACGGTGCACCAATCAAAACCATGAGTTTGTCACTTGGAAAATTTATGTGCGCGATACCACGTTCTCGAAACGGTGAAGGAAAACATCGTGAGGAAACCGGCATGTCTTGGAACCAAAAATTCGAAGACGTGTAACATCTACCAATCCGAATTGAGCAATCCGGTAGATCAAAGCCCGTTCACTCTCAAATATCGAGAGTAGACCCGGCCGGTGTCCCTGCTGATATGATGATCAACCCTTAATGTGCTGTAAATATGACTAACTAAACTTAAATTCACTGCTGCTAAACCAAACGCAAAGGTCATAGAGGGAACAAGTAACCTGGGAGTACCGTTTCAGACCTTTGCGTTTAGTTAAGCAGCAGTACTTTATCCCTACAGCGGGGTGGGAACATTAGAGGCAGAAATGAAATTAATGTATTCATTAGGCCCTTTTCCGGATCAATTTAAACGCAAACTACTCGTTCTACTTAACTGTGTGATGCAGCAGTTTCGTTCGCTCTCTGTTAATGTGATGTACAGCATGGAGTACATGCGCCCCCTGTAGAACGGCTTGTGCGCAGGACCTGCAAGCGGCGCGCCGCGAGGGCTGCAGCCCGCTGCTGTCGCGCCAGCCGCACCACTACGCCTCGCTGTATTCCAACTCGGGCGGCGTCCTGCACTATTTAGTACGCCTGCCGCCCTTTACCGAACTCTTCCTGAACTATCAAGGTTTGTTGCTGTACCATTTATATTAAACTTCGTCCGCGTAGATATTATACTTTGATCCATCAGTAACAATTCCACTATACATTGTATTCGTGTAACTCTTACAGTTTTGGCACCGCACGCCAATATAGATCGCAGATGACAATTTTTTCGACTTATTAACACTTATCGTTATATTTTGGCCAATTTACACAATATCTTTATGAATTACAGCGTATTTGTTATTCTGATGTATGAGCTATATCATTGTAAAGTTTCATTATAATCCATACAGTAGTTTTTGCGTGAGAGTACCAAACATGCATACAAAGTCAAAGCCAATCTTTGACGTTTATAATATACTAGCGCCCTGCGGTGTTACCTGCGGTTGCGGTTACCTTCCTACGGGAACCGTACATTTTTCTGGGATAAAAAGTAGCCTATGTGCTATTCCAGACTATAATTTATCTCTGTGAGAAATTTCATCCAGATCCTTTAAGCCGTTCTGGCGTGATCCATCTTCTAACTTTCGCGTTTATAATATTAGTAAGAAGTAGGATATATTTTTTTTATATATGTATGAATATTGTTAATTTGTTTAATATTATTAAGCGTGTGTATGTTTAACTTACCTAGTTATTATTCCATTTGTGTTTCAGACAATAATTTCGACATGCCCGACCGCACGTTCCACTCGCTGGCGACGACGTGGCGGCTCATCACCAACGACTCGCCGACTGACGTCAAAGAACTCATCCCCGAACTGTTCTACCTCCCAGAGCTGTTTTACAACAACGAAGGTAGAGTAATAAAATCTCATAGCGTAAGACACAGTGTTTCTTTTATGTCATTTTTATCCTTGAGTATGAATTCAAGCTATTTTCTTGAAATTTGTTTTTTTTTTCTTTAAAATATCTTAAAAAAAACATCTTTTTAGAGAGTTCTGCAAGGTAGAACTTAAATTTGTTTTATATTTGAAATGTAATTATCATCTTAAATTGGAGGTTTGAACCTGGGCGTGCGGCAGTGCGGGCTGGGCGTGGACAGCGTGGAGCTGCCCCCGTGGGCGGCCGACGCGCGCCTCTTCACGCTGATCCACCGGCAGGCGCTGGAGGCGGCCGCGGTGGCGGAGCACCTGCCGCACTGGATCGACCTAGTGTTCGGCTACAAGCAGACCGGCCAGGCGGCGCGCGACGCGCTCAACGTGTTCCCCGCCTGCGTGAGTACCGCCCCCTCGCCCGCCCCCCCGCCCCGCCCCCGCCCCCGCCGGGACCCGCCAGTGACGCGCGCTCTGTCCGCAGACGTACTACGGGTTCGACCCGCTGGCGCTGGAGGACGAGGTGGACCGCACGGCGGCCGCCGCCATGGTGCGCACCTACGGGCAGGCGCCGCGCCAGCTGCTGCGCGCGCCGCACCCGCGCCGCGCCTCCGCGCTGCTGCACCAGAGCGACTACCAGGTACGATACATACACAATAAGGCCCATCTCCAGAGGGGGGCTGCCCTCCTCCAATCACACTTTTCTGGGGCCTCTGTTGTAGCCAGACTGTGGTCTTATTTGATTTTTACATTTTTAGGAAAACCAACTCCTGCATAAATTATTAGATTATATAGTCCCATACGACTGTTTAAAAAAAATCCACAATTCTATTATTTAAAATTGACTACAGGAAACGCTATTTGTTGAGTAATTGCCTCTTCTGCGTCGTAGAGTTTGTAGTGCCGGGAATGGTGTAAGTGGACAACATTAGTTTTAAAATATGTTATTACGGATGTGAAAAACGGGTCAAAATCCCAAAAATAAAATCGTACTTTAATGTATGAGGAATTAAGTGTGTGCGTGTACGGACAGGTTCCAGTGTGGGCGGGGGGGGTGGGGGCGCAGTGGGGGCGGTACTGCGGCTCGCCGGCGCTGAGCGCGCCCGTGGCGGTGACGCGGCGCGTGTGCGCCGGCGCCACCGCCGTGCGCGCGCTGCCGCAGGGCCGCGCCGCGCACGCCGCCGCCGGCAGCACGGCGCTCGTGCCCACGCACGGTACGTGGCGAGGGGGGCGGGGCGGGGCGGGGCCGGCGAGCCCACGTGCGCTCTAACGGGCGGGCCACTGTTGCAGGCGAGGCGGCGGCGCTGCAGGGCGCGCAGCGGGCGCCGGCGCTGGTGTCGTGGGGCCACTCGGACCACATCGTGCGGCTCAAGCGGCGCCGCGACGCCGCGCCCGAGCCGCTGCTGCACTCGCCGGCGTTCGACCAGGTACCATTATCATTATTTGTTTATATTCGGGAAGAATAAAAGTAAGAAGCTTCGCCCACTAACAGTCCTCAACTTCATCTTATGAAGTTTATTTACCACGCGGATGTGAATTGTAGTGTCGGGATTATCAAATCAGAATGTGTCGCAACAGCTGAGTTATGGTTTGGTTCTCTTATTCCTCGTTTGGTTAGTAAGTAACTATTATTGTGTACAGGATTTATTATTAAGTAAAATATGCTATATAATTATAGATAAAACTATTTATTCATACGAGCAGCTAATACCAATTACAATAATTTTAAAGATGCTAGATATCAAGTAATTTTCAAGAATTCAACGGACATAAAGATTTTTGTCCGACTGATAATTTAAAATGAGTTATTTGGTGGAGTAACGTGTGTGTTTGTTTCCGTAGATAACGGTGGTGTCGAGTGCGCCCATAGACGCGGGCTGCCCGTACCCGCTGTTCCTGGGGCACGCGTCGGGCCGCGTGCTGGCGGTCCGCGTGCGCGCGGCGGCCGGCGGCCCGCCCGTGCGCACGCGCGCGCTGCTCGCGCACGCCGCGCCGCTGTCCGCCATGCACGTGTGCGCGCGCGCCGCGCTGCTCGCCACCGCCAGCGAGGACGGCCTCATTCTACTCTGGGACCTGAACAAGTAATTATGCGCAACCCTGTATTCACACAGAAATAGCAATGCAATGCACCTGGAGTCTTCCGTTCGTGTCTTCGTTTCGTGATCGGGTTGCTTTCCGGCAGGCTGACGTACATCCGCACGCTGCCGAACCGCGACATGTCGCGCGTGACGCACGTGGCCATCAGCGAGACGCTGTGCGACGTGGCGTCCGTGCACGAGGCGCCGCGCGCCGCCGCGCCCGGCCGCCCCGCGCCCGCCGCCCCGCCCGCCGCCCCGCCCCCGCCCGGCGAGCGGGACCAAGAGGGACACGAGTACGAGAAGGACACCGCCCACAAGTACCAGTCGCTCATTAGAGTGCACACCTGCAACGCCGTCTTTGTCGGTGAGTTCTCTTTAGGTTCATTCTCTTCCTCAGCTACCGATCCGGACCCCGGCTGCTTCGGCTGGATAGGGTGAGCTCTGTAGAAAGTAACGTACACGACACGGATTACGGAAAAAATATCAGTGTATTAATATTAAAAATAACGGCCCCGAGAGACGCCATCACAACTTTAGCCATTTAATTGTTTCCCAGGGAGCGTGAAGGTCGCGGAGCGCGTGACGGACGTGTGCTACTCGAACGCGCCCGAGGGCGTCAGCGTGAACTGCGTGGCGGCCGCGCTCCACACGGGCGGCGTGCGCCTCTACTCCTCGTGGGACCTGCGCCCCGCGCGCTACCTGCCGCCCGCGCACGCGCTGGCGCGCGCGCCGCTCCTCAGGTGCGTGCCGCGCCCGACGCTCTAACCGAGAAACTACGCTCATTTCACAAAGCTTGCTCGTGACCCGGTAGTTACCGTCTAAGCCACGGAGCTTATTATAGACACATAAAATATGTTATAGAGCGCAATGGCTACACGGTTAAGATTTTATATAACAATTTTAATTTTGTATTTGATTAATTTGTTTATTGGTCTAAACCAAGCTAATTAAATAAATAAATTAAATTAAATTAAATACACGGAGCGTATTCGTCAGACTCGTTATATGAATAAGATAGTACGTTCATACGTAGTGAGATATAATGACGTGATATTGTTACAGCATATGCTACAGCGCGGACTCCTCCCTGCTGTTCGGGTGCTACGAGGGCGGCAGCGTGGTGGCCTGGGAGTCGCTGGCCGAGGGCGGCGCGCGGCCCGCGCCCGTGCGCATCCAGCCCGCGCACGCGCTCTTCTGACGGCGCGGGGGCGGGGCGGGGGCGGGGGCGGGGGGAGGCACGCTGAACCGACTCGGAGACATGTCACGGCATCAGCCGGTGTATTTACATGTAACGACTAGCAATTAAATGTTTACATGGCTCCTGGCGGGTTTCACATATCACTGAAATGAGCCAAATTGAACAGGGTAAGATGAATGCATATTGTTAAAGAGCAAAATATATTGTTTTAAATTAAGTTTTATGCTCTCTGATTTTTCCAACGAAAGTAATAGATTTAATAATATATTATATAAAACTAAAATTCGTCTTCCACAAGTAAATATTTTCGTGCCAACTTATTAGTATGCTAGAGCAATATACTGTGTGATATTAGATAAAATCAGAGTTTTATACATTATAGATATATTCAGTAATCATGTTCCTGTAATGAAGCAGAGTGTATGTGTCTCACTTTAAACTAGCTGGAATATTGTCGAATATATGACGGAGCTGTAGAAGGGAAGTGGAACTAAGCAGCTACCTACTCATCGCGTACCAAAAGACGGCTTATTGTTCCGGCAGCTATTGTGTTAATGAGATGAAAGTGCGTTTCGATAGATATACCAATTATTGTTTATTTCACTCGGACCTTGTTTATTATATGTACTTACATTCCACAATGCTCAAGCATTTATTTATCAAAATGTTGATGAAAGAATCGATTGAAGATGACTGCTCAAGGATTCGGATGCAACTACTATACACCGCCAGTTTCAATACAATGCCATATGTCAATATGGAACTTTTTTGACAGATGCCAATGTTGCCACGTTATCTCGTAATTTATTTATTTGGGTACAAAGGAAATACATAATTCACAAAATTTCTTCTTTCATTTCGATTAAATAAACCATTAATATTACATTCGCCCAAAAATTGGCTACGTCACCGGCGCCGCTGGCACGGGTACCCGCAATAAGGCGTCCACAGTGCAGGAATTTCAGCAGGATGAACTAAACATAAAGGTTTTAAACATATTGGAAAGATAAACATAATGGAATAATGGTTTTTGTTCAAAGTACTTGTCACTTACGGTGTACGCACTCGTACTTGAATGAAGATTAGGTACTTAGTTATTAAAAATACAGTTATTGCCGGTACACTTTTTCGTTAAACAATAAATATTAAAGCAGACAAATAGATTTTGAATAGTCACGGTATTGGATGTATTGAAATTGGCTATACATAGTTAGTCATCATCACTTGCGCCATCAGTGTAGTTGTGTACGTAACTTTTATTATTGTTGTAAATATAAAGCTATCACTATTTTTAAGTTTTACATAAATAAAGTTATTGTTTTCTAAGACATTTCTTTAGTATTTTATTTATCCTCGTATGTATTGAACAGCTTATGGAATCGTAAAGCGGTGGTCCCTGAGTCTAGTTCTGTTGGAATTATTTTTCTCTCTTATTCAGTCATACTCAAGTGCTTACTGCACTTGCCAACCTACAAGCTGTTCATACAAGGTGTTTCATAAAAGATGTATGAACATCTGATTTTGATCAACACAAATCTGATTTTGAAACAGGCCTGACAATCAGAATCCATAACATAACTTTTTATAATATACATAGAACGATAAACTTTTTTATAATAATTCGTTATGTTTTGGACAGCCCTAATGAGCGGTCACTGACCGCGCTCATCATTCCGCTCTCACACACACAAACGGTTAGTAGGGTAGAACCTGGTCAACTTTACGTTATAGTTTAAATACTAATAGTGATAATGTGTGACCTAACATGCAGAGGATTGGGAGACCTGATGAGGTGAGTTCTAGATCAATCTAGGCATGCGCTGTTTAAGTATTGTCACACCTTTTTGAAACATTTATATTAACTATTTTAAATTATAATAATATATTTCAGAAAATCATTGTTTTATAAACTAATAAAGACATCAAATTCTAGCTTTGAGTAATTTGGGCATATTTAGGGCCAGACCCTACTCATCATCCGAGAGGTATTTTTCCGCATAATAGCGCAAGTCTGCAATAACAGAAAACTATTATAATACTGTAAACGTTCTTTTTTTGTAAAACGAAAATAGCCTGGGTATCTGTTTTTTTCCTCACAGCATGATATCATAAGTCAATCGTAACACTGAAAATAATAACAGATGAAACCAATGTTCATTTGTTATCTGCCTTAGGTCTCCTACGAACCACTGACGCCTCAGACTCAGAGCCCATTCGTTGAAGTTTCTTTAGATCGTGTAATCGGTCTTTATAATTTAGTTCAAAATACCTAGGAACTTGCAAGGAATTTTGCAACTATAATGTACCAACATATTTATTATACACTATTAAATATGTAATATACTTATTATAAAGTATGTTACCTACATTTATTTTCATGTTAGCACGGGCTAGACGGATATATTACAGTCTGTCAAATAATACTCTAAACAGCGTCATAAAAAAACGAACAATATAGTTGGTGAAATACGAAATTTTCTGTCGGACTACTCAGTCTGACAGAAACTTTCGTATGTATATTCGTAAAAAATAAAATATTCATGAACATTTCATACAGCGACATCTTGCTATAAACTAAGCATAGCTTGGACCAGATTATTGAACTATTACTTTTTGTGTTAAATAATACATATTTATTGAATATACATTATTCTGATAAATGGTTGCAGCGCAGAAGGCTTAGGGTCTACCAATTGAGCTGTGAGACCGGTCAAAATATATGTACATTGGAGATTTATGATAAATATACTTTCCACTACTTTCTTCTTCTTTTTAATTTTTGGCTTCTGAGGCTTGGCTGCCCGCAATTTAGCCACTAACGACGTTTATCGGCAAGATTTCGCATAAAAAACCGATGGAAATGTATAAAAAAATGGCCAGTATAGAGAGAGAGAGTCTTTATAAATCTTCCACTACTTTATTGCCGTGCCGAGGTAAGACGTCGTGCGTTGCGTAAATGTCAATGTCATCAATCAAATCACTTAAAGTCACAAAGTAAGAAAAATAAACAAAATGGATGGTTTCTGCGAGTAAAACGCGTGTTATTGTTAAAGTAACATTTGTAATACATATTTGGATTGGGCCATTGAATAAAAAGCATTTTTCTTATCATCTTCACTAAGTATGGGATCGTCAAAGAAACACAAGAAGGAATCTAAAAAGAAGAAGCACAAGAGTCGTTCGCGGTCACCCTTGGAAGGCGAGGAGCGCGAAAAGAAACGCCATCGGAAGCACAAGGACCGCAAGAAGGACCGCTCGCCAGATGGTCAGTACACGAACACTTTTTTTCATTATGAGCTAAGCACCAATTATGATTTTTACCAAACTAACATACCCATGTTTTGGGTTAAGTTATGTATTTTATGTGGCACTTTTCAATTAATTTCTGAACCATCTTTGTGCTTCAACTGACCTGAAACACATGAAATCATGATTGGTACTAGCTATCATACCATTTGACAATGATAATGGCATGGTTTGCTCATTATTTCAGACTTGGTGGCATTCAACATGGGCCACTGCGCCTCTGCGCTGCATTTTAAGGTGGGTATTAAATCTTCAAGGGATTCCACGAGAAGAACGCTGATTTTGAAAATATCTCACATTTATCTGGTCAATATTAGTGTATGAACAACATATCTCTGCCACTGAAATAACACCCAAAGGCTAATATTAAAACAGGAATGCCTGGAATGTAGGTGTGTAAATGTATCTATTAGTTTCTAAAAAGATGTGTGACAAAGAAGTATAAAGGCAATCAATATTAATTTTTTTAAATTAATTACGTTAAGTCACATCTTGACCAGTCAATTGCATGCTGCGCATGCTTGCCAATATCACTTGATGGGCTGACACACAATGTGATCTGACTAGTCCCACGCCTGGGTACAGTTACAGCCTTGCCCTAGGGGAGGCTCTTAGTGGAGCCGCCATTGCTGTGCCATCGTGACCGTCCAGTCAACCAGATCAGTATCCCTGTTTTTAAGTGTAAATATAACCAGGTGTGGTTGTGTATGTAGTGTGCAGAGAGTGGTGTGTAATGTGCAGAGAGTGTTGTGAAGGTAGTAATGTGCGGTGTTGTTGGTTGTTGCAGTGGAGGAGGTGCCGCTGGACTCTCACCTGGTGCGCGAGCGCAGCGCTAGCGCCGAGCGCGACCGTCGCCACCGGGAACACAGACATAGAGCCGACAGGTATGCACAATTAAAATTATGATTCCAACTTCATGTACTGGCGGGTTCCATCTTGTTCATATCCATAGGTGTTCTTACCACCGGAACCACTTTATATTGAGTGGACTGTCAGCTGTATATAAAAAAAAAATTTTGTGGCAATAATTCAATTAAAAAATAAATGTTTAAAAAATAAAAAGGCAAATTTCTTTGTTCTTTTAGATTTACTCTTTCACTAAAGAAAATAACAAATAATTTTGTAACTCTTCTTCTTAACTAGGGATGAGAGCCAAGACCTGAGTATTGTTGAGGAAAAGTCTCCAGAGACGTCATCAGGCGGTGGCGCTCAGGAGAGCCTCTCCATTGAAGAGACCAACCGTCTCCGCGCTAAGCTCGGCCTCAAGCCGCTCCAAGTTACGGAGCAAACTGCAGGTTAGTGTCATTCTAATTGTATCGGTTGTAATTCCTATATCAGAAAAAACTACAAAAAAAATATTTACAAAGTTTTTGTTTTCGCTATTCACTTATTAACTTAGGCCTTATTTAAATGGAACAGATGATGGCAAAATCAAGGATGACCTGGGCGAGTTCTACCACAAGCCGGCCGCCAACATCGCCGAGCAGCAGAAGTCGGAGAAGCTGCGACTTAAGCTGCAGGAGCGCAAGGAGAAACGCAAGATGGAACAAAAGTAAGTTGGTTGCGCTCAACTGCGCTGATACGCACACACATTCTTATCACTGTCCTGGACTTCCATAGTGTATATTTTCTCAGATGAATAACAAAAAAAGGTTTTGCTATTATAGAAAATGCTTTTAATATATCAATCGATTTTTTGTGGCTTAAGAAAACTTTTAGGAATGATCACGTTACAATAATAATTGTTAACTCTATTGGTTTACGCATGGTAAAACATTGTATACATTGCGCAGCCGCCAAACAAATCACAAAAGAAAAACAGGCTTCCAAAAGCTAATAGGATCTGATTCACAAGTAGAAAAGCTGAAACAGTGCTTCCAACAACCCAGAGTTCTTATTTGGAGTGCTTTTACATAACAACACCCATATGCGGGACGTCAGTACAGGCCTAGTCGCCTGAAATTTTAAAGTTAGATTAAAAGCAAAAAAAAAGCATCGTCTTATTTCAGGCAATCTACACAAACCTTAACTTTCCTCATGAATCACTTTGTTGATTGGTGAACGTATGAAAATTCGTTTGGGAGTTTTTGCGATTATCGCGTTTATACAGACAGACGCGGCGGGGGACTTTGTTTTATAATATGTAATGGTAATACAATATACATAATATAATAAAAAGTACAGGTTGATAACAAAATGCGTTTCCCGCGCAGGTTGCAGATACCGACCCTGGGCGAAGCGTCGGACGAGGACGACACGGCGGCCTGGGTGCAGCGCTCGCGGGAAGCCGACAAGCAGAAACGGGAGGCCGCCAAACGGGTGAGCCAAACGCCAAACGCCAAACGCCTTTATGCTCAGACTGACCACCACGCTTCTCAATAGAACTAAATGATAGGACTCTTTAACTAATAATCACTAATAATAATCGGTTACAGCACTCCAGTTACTTATGGTATACTTCCACACACATCCCGCTCAACTCGCGTGAAAGTGTTGAAGGTGACCGTCTGTCACTTGATTATGACTTGTTTTAGTGTTTATAATTAAAATTAAACAGGCTGTCGGTAGGGTGATCAGTAGAAGCGAGACTTAGTCGTGATGTGTGTCCGCAGGCGGCGATGCTGGACGAGATGGACGCCGTGTTCGGCGTGTCGGCGCTGGTGGCGGAGGAGGAGCAGGAGGCGCGCCTCGACGCCTACACGCCGCGCCACCTGCGCGGCCTGCGCGTGGCGCACGACATCGACAAGGTAGCGGGCCGAGGGCCCCGAGCCCGCTGCTATGTTCACTATACAGTATACATGCACCGCAGCATACTGCATCACGATGAGCATACAACACTCATGTTTGTTGCATTGTAACACTGCCTTACACATTCCACTGACACAAAGTGTTCCATTCCAGCTGGGCGAGGAGCGGGAGACCATCCTCACGCTGGCGGACAAGGACGTGCTGGCGGAGGACGGGGAGGACGTGCTCGTCAACGTCAACATGCTGGACGACGAGCGCTCCAAGAAGGTACCGCCTAGAGCCTACGGGTTGTACCAAGTTACACGCAGAACAAATTGTTATCCACCAAACATTCCATGGGACTTTTCTTTTTGTATTGTCTGATGCTAGCCGTGACATCACATGCATGCGAGTGTGATATGGTTATGGTGTAACCTGCGGCACGCCGTGATTACAGATGGTGGAGGAGCGCAAGAAGGCGCGCGCGGGCTACCAGGCGTACGACGACGAGGCGGAGCTGGAGGCGGCCGCGCTCGGCTTCCGCAAGCCCGTGCTCGCCAAGTACGACGAGGAGATCGACCCCGCCAGTGCGGACCGCCAGAGGGGCTTCGTCATCGGCGACGAGGCGGCGCTCGACGCCAAGAAGTTCAGGGAGCTGGCGGTGAGTGCGCCGCGCGATCTCAATAGGGCGGGGAACGGCCTCGGGGTGAACACGATCGTAGCGTGGGTGCAGATACTGATGAGATCTGATCCAAATAAAAAAAATTCTGCAACTATTTATTTTATGCAATTTTAAATTTACTACGATATTTTATTGAATTATTTTTGTCATGCTATGTATAATTGTAAGTTTGTGTATATTAACATTGTATGGATTTTCGTAATCTGAAATAAGTAATAAGAAGTGCAACAATCCGGGGCGGTTGTACGAGTGTTAATGAACATATGTGTTGGTGACAGCGGCAGGAGCGGCTGCGGGGCGGCGTGGCGGGCCGGCTCGAGTCGCTGGCGGCGGCCGCGCCGCGCGCCGCGCGCGACTACCTGGAGGCGCACGAGCTGCCCGCCAAGTTCAACAAGCCGCGGAGGAGGGTAACTACCGCACCGAGCCCACCGTCCGACCTAACTCGTATTGATGTTGTTATGGGCGTAGGTAACCACTTAACAAAAGGTTCACCTTCGGCTCGTATCGACTGTCGAGGCTGTCGGCTAGTATCGAATACAATGTTCAACCTGGGACTATATAATTTTTTTCGTTGGCGATGCTCGGCTGGAGGATTGGAGCCTGGCTCCATGCGGGCTGCTCGTCGACAGATGTTCTCGGCACGGTAGTTGCCAGCTGTACTTGGCCACTGGCCCTGCCCCCACACTACTGTTATACAGCGATGTTTTGACAGACAAACTCAACTTGTGTGTGTTCTTGGAGTTTTGAGAGACATGCTCATTTGTTCCTTTATATCTCTCTAGTACCGTTTGGACTCGTCAAATTTTACACACACAAGGAAACATACCCCTGAGCATATAACGTGCCACAGGAATTCCTTAGGCACGTTACATGCACATAAGATATGTCAAATTGCAGTCAGTTTTCATGTTTTAGTTAGTGTAGTTTATTAAGTGTACGTGTGTGAGTGTACGTTTGTTAATGTCCAGGGTAAGATCAGGAAGAAAGCCAAGCAGGAGCCCATAGACGTGGACGACTACGACGCCAGCACGGCGCCGCTCCTCACCGACGACACAGGTGACACACGCACAGACAAGTTGCACTTCCAGTACTAAAGGGTGCTCGCCGGCGGCCGCGACCCACACGTGTCCTCTGTGATGTATGTTCTGCCACCGCAAATAATGATAGAACATCAATATTACACATGTGGATTACTTAAAAAAACATTTTCGAGATGAAACTGTTATCTTAAAGATGAAGATAAACATTATAAAAATTGTTTAACAATCAACCAGTTTAAATGAATGGGGTGTGGTTGCAGACGTGGACCCGGAGCAGATGTGCCGGCTGCCGGTGGACGAGGAGGAGACGGAGCCCGACACCGAGCTGCAGGCGGCGCTGGCGCGCGCGCGCCGCCTGCGCCTCGCCGAGGCCGCCGCGACCGCCGAGGCCGCCGCGCCCCGCAAGCTGCCCAAGGTCGCGCTATCCGCCGCACGCATCAAACCGGGCCATCTAACTAACACTAAACTATGCATAGCTTGTACTATAGGAACCAAGTTACCGATACAACATTTTTGTATCCGTAACTTTGTACACTTTATGTATTGTACATGTTAAAGCCCAGACTCAATAAACATCCATGTCTGTTACAAAATTGTTTTGTCGGGGTGGGAATCGCGCCCGCGACCTGCAGCGCAGAGGCAGAGCTACAATCGACTGAGCTAGCTAGCTGAGTAGCTACACTAAATTCAGTTTAAAATTATTTCATTCTATTATTTTAAAAGTACTCATATGTCAGCAAGTAATTTTATTCTTTTCGCCTCCTATTCTGGTTTGCCATTAATAAACCTAACAAACAATAAATATTTAGGTGGAGGATATCCTAGAAACGGTGAAGGAGGAAATGAAGATGGAGGCGGACGGTGAAGATGAGGGCGGCAGTACCGGCGGCATGGTCCTGGACGCCACCGCGGAGTTCTGCCGCTCGCTCGGGGACATCCCCACGTACGGGCAGGCCGGCAACAGGGACCACCACGCGGAGATCATGGTCAGTACATTACAAGGACCTACCAAAATACTACACCAAAAAATCAAAATCTGCAGTGTTCCCCTAGAATAGTATGCTACATACCATGTGAGGCAGGAGCCGATATAATCATTTATCCATCTTTGTATATGTGTGTAGGACTTTGACCGCGCCGAGCTGGAGGCGGAGGCGGAGGCGGAGGAGGCGGCCGGCGCCTGGAGCCGCGTCGACGTGGACAGCGAGCAGCCGCCCGACCTGGACCCCGCGCCCGGTAACGCTCCCACCGCGCCCCCCACGCCCCCCGCGTCCACCGCGCCCCCCGCGCCCACCGCGCCTCCCTCGCCAGCCGCGTCAATTTACCACACCTTGTCCACTCCTACTGCTGTTGTTGTCTGAGCGGCGGCGTAACGTCACGCTACAGAATACAGAGTAGTATCTTGGTGAATTGTATAAACTACGACTGTTGGCGGCAGTCGCCCCCCTCCCGGCGACAGATGAAGTCGTGTACCTACCTATGAAACCTGTGCACGGCAATAAATATGGGTTCACGTGGAAATTCTTCATCACTACGAATACCACACACGTGAAACCCTACACCGGCAACCAGTATTTTGTGCTTTTTTGATTTGGTTTCATGAAACAAGCATGGAATGCATGGCGGCAGATTGCCAGGTGTCCCCTTGACCCGAGCAACACGGACATGTTTGTAGTATGTCGATCAGGAGCAGCTCCTGTAGCGTGCTTGAGCAGACTTCGCCGCGAAAGCCATGTTATAGTGTTGTGTTGTGTCGCAGGCGGCGAGGGCGCGCTGGGCGCGGAGCCGCGGCTGGGCGCCGGCGTGGCGGGCGCGCTGCAGCTGGCGCTCAGCAAGGGGTACCTGGAGAAGGCGGGCGCCGCGCCCGCGCCCAAGTCGCAGCACCACCACCTGCTGGCCGCCAGGAACTACTCCATCGAGGACAAGAGCTACGGGTCAGTGCCGACCGCCGACCGCCGCTTATTCAATTATCCAGCGCACAAGGACAAAGCACTTCGATAGCGTTTTATCTTCAGACTTACTTTACAAATATCTATTTAAGACTAACCAAGAACTTTAGCGTAATCCAAGATAGCCTCTTCCTCGTAAATGTGGAAATCATATACGAAAATAGTTTTTCATAGCCAACTGGTTCATCTAGAGATTAGCGCGTCCAAAAAAAAAAAAATCCTCAGCTTTATTTTATTAAAAGAATGTTAAAGATAAACGTGTCGCTCACCGTGCATTCCGTTCCCAGCGAGGAGGAGAAGCACGGGCGGCGCGGCGGGGGCGGCGGCGGCGGGGGCGGGGGCGGCGGCGGCGGGGGGCACGGGCCGCTCTCCGAGTTCCGCGAGAAGGCGGGCTGGCGGCCCTCCATCAAGCTGGAGTACGTGGACGACGAGGGCCGCGCGCTCTGCCCCAAGGAGGCCTTCCGCTACCTCTCGCACAAGTTCCACGGCAAGGGGCCCGGCAAGAACAAGCAGGAGAAACGGATCAAGAAACAAGTGCAGGAGGGGGTCAGTATTATTTACAAGGAGGCCAGCTGGGATGTAACGGCTCATGGGCTTGTACTTTCACCGGCACCCACACCCTTCCGCCGGAGCGCAGCACACTTGGCGGCGGATTACCAGGTGTGGTAGCAGTACCTCTGGAAGTACTACTTGAGCACTACCCAGGGCATCTAAAATAAAAGAATGTGATTAAAAAAATTGTTTAATAAGAATCTCTAATCCCCGAAGCAACAAGCCGCCTGCTCCGAGCAGTTACTTAGTATTGTATATATTTGTTTGTCTATAAACATTTCTAATAATTTAGTGTTTGTTCTCGACAGCTGATGAAGAAGATGAGTTCGACGGACACTCCGCTGAACACGCTGCAGATGTTGCAGGACAAGCAGCGCGAGACCCACTCGCCGTATATCGTGCTGTCGGGCGCTAAGCGCGACCCCAACCACTGACCACCGGCCACACCCGCGACCACCGGCCACACCCGGGACCACCGGGTCCCACCAATCAAATCCTCATTAATGGACACCATCTCTCTGTCTTATTATTTGAGTTACGGGCAGTCCGAAATACAATATGAATACATTTATCCCAAATAAATTTAATGTAACCCTCAATAATAATTTAACTTTAAATGTATTTTCAATGAACGTAGTGCTGCGTGTGACGGCGCCTTCGTTCGGTACACACTCGAGAAATAATAATTTGAAATAAATATCATCTCTAAATCAGTAAATATGTGTTTGATTGTCCCGCTGGAAGTGTCGACACCGGGAGAGCGACGCGATCAGTCACACGGCCACTTGACATGCGGCCAAGCGCGAGCCGCTCACCATCTGTGCAAAGAATACGTTTACAAAATGTTGAACGCCTTATCTACTCGGGTGCCGCCGGGGTGCTCTCCGTGCCACTACGCACCACTCGGCGCCAGTTCGTCAGTCCGTCCACCAACATGGATTTGACCACTCGGCAACGGAAAAGTTCTCGGCTTTCAGAAAAATTTGATGAGGTTTGGAAACATCTGCTGTGCTCCAATAAGTATCACTTGAAAAATGTATGTGCGCAATACTCTCGTAACGATGAGGAAAACATCGGGGGTTATGGGATAAAACTCGGTCTAAGACACAAGTCTTGTTCTGAATTGTATTGCTGTTGTCATGGGCAGGGGTAACCAGGGGGCCTTCAGTTCGTTTCATCACATCCTCGGAAAAAACTAGCTGCGGCTCGCGGTGCTACCTGCGGTCGACCACCCTACGGCAACCGTACATTATTCCGGGATAAAAAGTACCCTTTGTGCTATGCTGGCCTCACGGCTCAGTTGGTGGTAGCTCTGCCTTCTGCGCTGTAGCCGTCGGTTCGATTCCAACCCAGGACAAGCAGTTGTGTGCTAACATGTTTGTTCTGTGTCTGGGGTGCACATTTAATATGTATTTTAAATATATATATATAAAAAAAGTAGGTACTATTATATATGTATGTTTACTCTATACTTGTTCATGATTTGTCTGTTCTGCGAGTATATCCTATGTTAACTTGATTACGTTATCGACGCACTCGGTACGCTTGCTTTGCTTTTTAATGTGCTTGCGAGAATGACCCGTATTTCATTACCCTGCCGTTACACAGTTGAACTAGCACGGGAGGTAGATCATGTTTTTTCGAACTATGTAGTAGGTACTTACCGTCACTTTTGTTGTCAACTTTACTTTTTATTTTATATTTCGAATACACCAGGTAATTTGTAAAGTAGTAGTTGTTTTTAAGTATTGTTAAAATTAATATTTATTTATTATTCCAGACTATAATCTATCTCTGTAACAAATTTCATCCAGATCCGTTCGGCCGATCTGGCGTGGTTGAACAAACTTCAACGGTCATCCAAACCATACTCCAAACTTTCGCATGTATAAAAATCTATCTAGTTAAAAAGTAAGATATGATTTGTTCGAAGTACAGTGCACAGCGAACAGCGCGGCTTATTCGGCAAAATCATAAAAAAAATCATATCATAATCTTGCTCAAATCCGCCAGTCGCAAACCAGCCGGGAACCGCGCACCGCGCAATTTACCATTTAATTAGAGTAACCATTTCTATATAATTATTTACTTTTTATATAGGTACTAAGTGTTATTCAGATATAATATTGGCACGGAGCTACGTCTTTTGACTAACGCCATCCGCCGCGAGAACGAGAAGCCTCGTGGGGTCACTTCGACTTCTTTCATGTTCCTTCGAGCCGAATCATATATATTAATTAACATATATTTCAACTAGCTATCCTTTCTTATTGGTTGTCTGCGTAACAAAGAACAAACCCTCCCAAGTTTCAGGTCTCTACGATCAGCAGTTTAGGTTGAGCGTTGATCCGTCAGTCGGTCATTCAGGACAAACATTCACGAATTGTAAAAAAAAAACGACTTGTTTTTGACACTATTTCAAATCATAATCCACTCTTTGTTTTTAATGTGATTACATTTTTTGACGTGAACATTTGTTTGTCAAATATTTATTTACAAAATACGTGTAAAAGAAAATATCATTTATTTGACCTTCAACTCCTCATTATCTCGTATTGTGGTGACGAGTAATATTTTGGCATGCAAGGGGCGACGTCCGTGGAGCGGCAGCCGAGCACCGCGCGGCCCTCGCCCTACGACCTGCCGGCGTTCGTGCCGTACGCGTGCAGCCAGCTGCAGGCGCCCTTCCGCGTGCGCATCCTCGTCAAGACACAGGGTCGGTGCCCCCACTCGCCACTTATCTCTGGCTTCCTTCCGAAATACTCAGATAGAAAGTAGCGAAAAGTAGTAAAGCAGTAGAACTGCTCCAGCTCTTAAGTCGGCGCGACTTACGAGCTGGAGCAGTCGCCATGCCGCTCTGAAACGCTACGCCCAGACCACCTGCGTCTTTGCTGAATCTCTATAGATCATGCCTATTCTATGAAGATACGACATATTTCTTTAACTTTGATTGCAGACGCGTACGTCAGCTCAGCGGCGACAGAGGACAAAGGCAAGAAGGCCACTGCGAAACCAAAGTCCACGGCGCATACGTCGCAGTCCCACACCTCCGAGCAGGAACGAGAGGGGCCCTCGGAGTCGAAGGCGCGGCCCGAGGCGAGCGGCGAGGACGAGATAGTGGTCGCAGCCGTCCACGACTCGGCCGCGCGCCTGGTGGAGCTCTCGTTCGAGCACTGCTGCGAGATCCCGCGGCTCCTGGTGCAGATCCTGGCGATGTCTGTGCCCCTCCAGCCGCACCTCGAGCGGCTCACGCTCCGGCGCACGCGGCTGTCCGGCGCCGCGCTCTACGAGATCGGCAAGCTGCTGCCTCTCTCGCAGCTGACGGACATCTGTTTGGACGACTCGCCGGTGCCCGAGCGGAACTACGGAGCTCTGCTGGAACACGAGCGGATGACGCGGCTGTCGCTCGCGCGGTGCCAACTGGGCGACGAGGACTGCATCTCGATCGCGCGCGCGCTGGCGCACACTCGGCCCGCCAGCCACCACCTGCGCTCGCTGAGCCTCGCGTGCAACGCGATCGGCAGCGAGGGTGCGGCGGCGCTCGCCGAAGCGCTGCGCTCAAACCGCACGCTGCAGCATCTGGACCTGGCCGGGAACCGCGTCACCGACTCCGGAGCGAGCGCGCTCTTCCGCAGCCTGGCGGAGTTCCCGCTCACGTACGAGGAGTTGACTACGAAGCGGCGGCGGTTCGTCGAGTTCCTGCGCTTGCGGCGGGAGACGTACTTGCGATGCCTGTCCGAGATCATGCACCACAGCCCCGGCGCCGGCGCGGAGGAGGCCGGGCGCGGCGGCCGGCGGCGCGCGCCCGGCAGCGCGGGGTCGGTCACGGCGGCGGGGGCGGGGGCGGGGGCGGGGCGCGCGCGGAAGTCCGTCGCGTCGGTGGGCTCGCTCGGCAACACGTCCGAGTCGCCGGCGGTGCGCGCCGACACGATGGTCAACGAGCTGCTGGGCGCGCACTCGGACCCCTTCGGCCTGGAGGAGACCGTGTCCCGCGACGGGTACGTGTACTCGCTCGGCAACATGAGCCTGTGCTACCTGAACCTGGCGCACAACGAGCTGAGCCACCCCGCCGCGGCGGCGCTGCTGGGCCTGCTGCAGTACCAGGCGGCGCTGGTGCGCAAGGCGGGCCCCGGCCTGCTGCGCGTGCTGGTGGACGGGAACCCGCTGCCGGTGGCGTGCCACGAGTACGCGCAACTCGCCGACCTGCTCGAGCACGCCGTGCTCTGGAAGCAATCCAAGCCGCTCAAGAAGGTCGAAAAATCCAAATCCAAAACTATTCACAAATAATTATTATGATATAGAACGGAACTTTACCCGATTTTTAGCAATTTAGCTCGCGTCGGTTTGGTACTTAAGATTAATTTTACCACTATTTGATAAGTTAGTTTTAATTGTTTTATCGTTATTGTTAGAAATAGTAAATAGAGAATACAATTGAAATAATCTTTATTTTTATCAAATTAAAATTATAATATTCAGTCTTCGTAAAATAACATTTCAAAAGTTTATATATCAGTATTACATAGTCATGAAACTACAGTTCCTTGTTCCGTCGTGTGAGCCGCGCAACTCGTTCACTCCTCGTTCCGCTGTCGGCCGCCGCCGCCGCCGCCGCCGGCCCCGCTGGCGCCCGCGGCGGCCGGCGGCGGCACGACCGCGGCGGTCGGCTGGAAGTGCGTCTTGCGCGTCACCGAGTCGCGCAGGCGCGTGGCGACCACCAGCGGCGGCGTGGCGGGCCGCCGCACCGGCGTCGTCGACGCCATGCGCAGCCACGCGTACAGAGGGATCTGGGAATACACGCAAGTCCAAATATAGGAGGAGATTTCATATTTTTTGAAATTGGAGAGAAATTCATAGTTTGTGGATGTGGCTACGTAACCGCGGGCGCAAATCTCCATGCGGATGGGCGAGGATGTCCGGACCCTCGCACTGGACAAGTTGTGGGAAGTTCAGCGATAAATAACTAACAGGTGCACGGCAGAGTACATTCATGCGATGTGGCGAGTGTCACCGCACCGGACTTGTAATAAATGCTATAAATGGACAATAAACCATTCAGTGTGTCAACAAAGTGCACAAGACAAGTGTCCGGTCTGCGCAGTTCCCGACTGGTTGTGTAACCACTCACGGTCTGCAGCGAGTCGTCGAGCGCGATGGGCCGCTGCTGCTCGGGCCGGTTGGGCAGGTGGAAGTGGTGGCCGAGCAGCGGCTCCTGCGGCGCCTCGCCGAACACGCCGGTGCGCAGCTCCAGCTCCGTGATGTCGCGCAGCGGGTCCACCTGCGTCTGGCCCGGCACGAAGCGGGACACCTCGCCGCTGCGCCACACCTGCACCGCACACGGGGGTCTCCCGAATATGACAATCGATGGTTACCGCCCCACGCGGCAGCCCCCTTGTCTCCTAACTTTGTGTATCTAAGTGGCTAGAGAAAAGCTGAATCATCTGAAAGTAAATAGTATCCTCCTTCCACGACAAAATAAGTTACGAGTTCTCGTGAAGCACTGTATTGACAGACTCGGATCGTGTGGCAGTGCAGTGCAGTCGGCACTCTGGGGCCGGAGGATGGAACATTTCATATGCCGGATGGCACCCATCACTAGGGCAAGTGGCCGCCGACGGTTCCCAGTTTCCGCTTGCGTACCCGGTCGAGAGTAAAGAGTATCTAGGCCCATATTTCCGAGACGAGCAAATTATTTCAGAAATGTAACCGTCATCCGACCGTTGTCGCCCTATCGGCACACACCCGGCACGTGACGTGCGCCGAGCAACCGTGTAAGGAGGAAGGTAACCTTGAAGGTGGTGAAGGAGGCGACCTTCCTGACGTCGGGCGGGAAGCGCGGCACGTCCTGGCTCCACGGCAGGAAGCTGCCCAGCGTGTGCAGGTACTCGCCGGACAGCCGCCACACGCGCACGCTGTAGTCCGAGCTGCCGCTGCGCCGGCCCACGACCACACAAACGTTACTCAACACACAACTCACTAAACATTATTTCTCAGAAATGCATGTAATTATTTTCGAAAAACAAATCCATTGCTTCCGGTTTTTGGTTTTGGAACATTACAGCACTCCAGCAATGTTGCATGAAACAGCGCGCTGGATTGGATTATTAAATACTCTTATCTTTTAGTAATTGACGCAATATGACTAACGTAACTTTTAATATTAAATTGAATGTATAATATTAAAGTATGTCTTATTTCCCTGCATTCTTTTGAGAAAAAAAACTGGCGTTGCAGATGTCAATAGGCGGCGGTGACCACTTACCATCAGGTGGGCCGTATGCCTGTTTGCCTACATTTAACATAAAAAACAAAAAAAAAAAAAAAGCACTATATATGCCTCGGCGGAAATAAAGATTAAAAGCAAACGAAATAGGTACATGAAAATACATAAAGTCTGAAGTAGTACCTAGCATATATCGTACCTAGCATGTATCGTACCTAGCATATATTGTTATAATGTTTAGTGACTAAGGGCAGTCCTCAATACACATCTAAACGAACAACACGTCTTTTATTAATTCATGGCGACCCTGCCAGTAGTTTGAGTGCTTACTATGTGAGTAGCTGTCGGGCACCGAGTGAAACAGCGGAGTAGGCGAATTCCTGTGTGCCTCGGTGCCCCGAGTTATAACTTTTAAAAATACAATCATCGTCGCGCACACGAACATTTTTTTAGAAGTGGAAATTTACAGAAAGTTATGGGAAAGTCATATTCAAAGACGGAAGATAAAGAGATCATAATAGCACAAAATGTATTGGGAGGAAATAATGAATATTCGAGTTTTGACCAGGAGTACCACTTACAAATTAACGCCATACAAAGTGGATAGAAAAACGAGTAAATTCTGAATTCATGAGACGGATGCGGCATCGCTTGTCAGGAAGGCGAGAGCCAGGACATGCTGCTGAAGAGGTCTAAGATGCGAACGAGTTTCCAGTGACCCTTCGTTTAAGTGAAAATATAGTGATGTTTCCTTAAAATATAATTATTAAAAAGTGCGGTAGCTTGCGTTATGATTTTTTTTCTTTTCTTTTGAAAGTGCGGTTTTCAAAACTTTTATATTTAAACGTTTCTCATGCTGTGTTGATTTAGAGACATTGACAATTATAGTTTTAAAAATAATATTAATATATGTTTAATCGGACATAGAAACATATGCAAGTAAGTACGTGTTCCTAGAATTCCGGCCGGCCCAGACGCAACTCAGCATTTCTTTATCGGTACGTTGTATGACTGTGCCTCAAGTTAGAATTATTATAATTTGAATTGAATGAAATACGATGCGGTACTGCTATGTTTCTAGTAATTTTTATAGTTGTTTAAGCGTATTATGGCTGATAAATTAGTTGAAATTTATGAAAAGTTGTTTGAAATAAGAAAATATCTTGTTAAAAAAGGTCAAAGTAGGCATAAGTGTTCAGTAACGCCAGATAAGTTACAAGAGGCCAAAAAATTGTTAAATACTAGTGAAACATTATTTTATACTTTAAGTTATAGTAAGAAAGAATCGGAAATTAAGTTAGTTACTGAGACCTATGATAAAATTTGTTCTTTATTTTCTGAAATATCTGTATTGTGTGTTCCTAGCTTAGAATTAAAATTGAGTAGGTACAATGGATTTCGAAATGAAAACGGCTTGTGGGTTAATACCTATTTTAGATGATAAGGAAGATACTACGAAACGATTGATTGATGTTGTGGAAATGTATGCAGGTATGCTTAATAGTGCGGGACAACAGTTATTAATTACATTTGTACTTAAAGGGAGGTTATCAGAAAATGCTAAATTGCGTGTAGCTAGTTCTTATGCGTCGGTTAAGGATATGATACAAGATTTTCGGAATACATTACTGACAAAAAAATCTTTTACGGCTATTCAAAATAAAATTCAATCTTTGAACCAAGGTTTTAGGTCCATCGATGAGTATGGTTCACAACTTGAAAAGTTAATGACGGATTTGAACATTTCACAGGCTGAAGGCGACGAATCTAAGTTTGCGGTACTAAAACCGATTAATGAGAAAATGGTCGTAAAAAAGTTCACAGAGGGTCTCAAGGATGAGAAAGTGAGCACAATCATCGCAGCCCGCAACTACTCGTCGCTGAAGGACGCGATACAGGCGGCCAAGGACGAGTGCACATCGGGATCTACGTCTCGCCAGGCCGAGGTAATGAAAATGGTTTCAACGGTCGGAGGTAAGTTCAATAATCGTTATTATGGATCTCAAGATCCAAATAGAGGACGCGGATATCAAAGTAACCACAGTAACAACAGAGGTAGTTTCCGTAACTACTAGAGCGCAAAAGAGACGGATAGAAGATGATAGTAAGAAAGAACAAGTTGAGTTTAGTAAAGACACTGACGAGTGGCCTGATCAACCACGAGTCGTGGAATTATTAAGACAGCCATGTGATTCTATTGAGTTGAAGTTAGTTGAAGAAGAGACAATAAAGAAATTTAAAAGAGAAAAGATAGAAATGAATGAAAAGGAATGTTTTGTTTACGTTCCAAGTAAAATGTTATTGTGTATTAACCTTAGCTTTAGATTGCATTTCTCGCGAGCCGAATTTGCAACTAAGCTTAAAGAGTTTTGCAATGAAATAAATATAAAAGAACTATGCATAGTAAAAGATGATAAGAATAGTGAATTTATAAAAGGTTTATGTAGTGAAGTGAAAACGTTTAAAGAATGGACCGGTCCCCGTATATTTGTTTTGAAAGGTATAACAAGAATTTATGATGAAAAAGAAAAGCAATTTATATTAAATGACTATCATTTATTGCCAACCAGTGGACATGCTGGAATGAATAGAATGACGAATAACATTAAAAAGAAATTTTATTGGCCAGGTTTAGATACGGATGTTCGTAAATACGTAAGTAAATGCGAAATGTGTCAAAAAATGAAACAAGCTAAGTATACTAAACAACCCATGACTATAACCACTACTGCGTCGACTGCATTTGAGAAAATATATCTCGATTTAGTAGGACCTTTAGATAAAGATGAGCACGGAAATAGTTATATTCTAACTCTTCAATGTGAATTGAGTAAATATATAGAGGCGTACCCATTACCCAACAAAGAAGCGGTTACTGTAGCGAAAACCTTAGTGAACAATTTTATTTTACGGTTTGGTATTCCAAAATCTATAGCTACGGATAGGGGAACTGAATTCATTTCACAGGTTATGGTGCAGGTATGTAAAATATTAGAAATAGAGAAGCTTACGTCAACGGCATACCACCATCAATCAATCGGTTCCCTAGAGATAGCTCATAAGCATTTGGGAGCATTTTTAAGAACTTATTGTACTAATACGAGTTATTCATGGTCACATTGGTTACCATTTTGGTGTTTTAGTTATAATACTTGTATAAATACACAAACTAAGTATACCCCTTTTGAACTTGTATTCGGTAGACAGTGTCGTTTACCTAATCGTTTAGAGGAAAATATAGAACCTCTTTATAATCCAGATGATTATTGTTTAGATTTAAAATTTAAATTGCAAGTAGCTTTAAGAGACGCTAGAAATAATTTGTTAGCATGTAAGGAAAAACGAAAGGAAACTTATGATAAAACATGTAATCCTATAGTTTATAACGAAAATGATCTTATTTTGGTTAAAAATGAATGTGCACGTAAACTAGATTGTGTTTATAAAGGACCTTATAAAGTGTTAAAGGATTTAGGGATAAATGTTAAGATAGATAAGAAAGGTAAAATAGATGTATTTAGTACATAAAGATAGAACCAAAAGATTTTGTAAGTAGAATAAGCTTTTATTATTGTCTTTATATTTTATTATTTTTTTTTTCTTTCACCCCCGGAGGTGAAGTAGTACCTAGCATATATTGTACCTAGCATGTATCGTACCTAGCATATATTGTTATAATGTTTAGTGACTAAGGGCAGTCCTCAATACACATCTAAACGAACAACACGTCTTTTATTAATTCAAGTCAATAAAACTTAAAACCTTAACTTTTGGGACACTTGGGACCGGGCCACAAGTCGTTTTAATATAACAGAACATGAACAAAAAATATGATTATGATACATGTTTCCCAAAGAAAATTATGTTTTTTTTTTTCTTTATGTAGCTGAAATTACGGGACGAGTTGACAGCGACCTGATGTCGGCTGGCCGCACCGAGCGAGGACCGGGCGCAGCATACCTGAGCACTCTGCGCAGCTCGTCGATGTACGCGAGGCAGGAGACGCAGCGCAGGTGCGCGCGGTGCGAGCTGAGCAGCAGGGGGAGCGGCTGGTCGCGCACGCTGCGCTTGGCGCGGCCCTCGATGCGGTCGCGCCACAGGAACGGGAACTGCAGCCGCAGCTTGGCCATGTTCACGTGCACCTGCGCGCCGCCTCGCGTCACCCCTCACGCCTCGCGCCCCACGCCCCACGCCCGACACACGCGCATCGCACATGAAACGTAGAGCACAATTGCAACAGATCATGGGGCCAATCAGAAAGTATGGATGGGGCAAATCGGTTGATAATTATCGAGCATCTGAGACGACAAACATAAAAAAGCAACCGAATTGAAGATTCCTTGTTTGGTAGTCGGTGGAAAAGGATTGCAAAGCAGATAAGCAGCAAGCGGTGCCAGCAAGTAGCAGATTTAGTTTTTGGTAAATGTAAATGTGGTCACCTGCTCGTTCCTCAGGTAGTTGGTCATGAGCCAGACCTTGATGTAGCCGACGGTGGTGCCCGTGAACAGGTAGTCGTTGTGCACGTCCGTGGCGAACGCCGACACGTAGTCCCCGGCGGTGTGCACCCCCTGGAAGGAGCCCTGGTACCCGCCCGCCGGGTGGTCCGACCACCCCTGCACTATGCCGTTCTCCAAGGCAACCATCAGGGAGGCTGCAATAGTTGGCTCACTCGTCACCACGGGATCCGTCAAATCAAAAATACAGACAAATTAAAATAACTTGAGGTAGCTTCAAAATTGACAAAATTTAATTTCAATCGGGTCGACCACTGACTGGTCTACTGCCATTCTTTATTTATTTAAAGGGAGTTCCCTCGTACTCGAACATGTCACTGTAATCCCTCGTCGAATATCTACGTGAACAGCCCGAGTGGCGTTTAAGTAAAGTATTGCAAGTATTTGGGTACTTGAGTATCGTGGCCGAGCTGGAGTGTGGCGGGCGCGGGTACTGGCAGGGGGTCTCACCGACGTGCATGTGCACGGGCCGCGTCTGCAGGAAGATGCAGGCGTGCACGGCCAGCTGGCGCATGCTGAGCGCGCGGTCCGGCAGCGACACGGTGGACACGCGGCGCGAGCGCGCCTTGGCCGCCGCGCCCGCCGCGCTCACCCGCTCGCGCCCCACCGAGCTGCGCCGGGAGGGTCACGTCACCGCTACTGTACCACCGAGTGCTCACCACTCCTACTTTCCGAGTGCGAGAGTTTCCGTTTCGAGTAGTCCACGTGCCGAGCACGGGAGCTGCGGGAGTCACCTCGGCCGGTGGATGGCTGACTTGCGCCGGCCGTCCTGCGACCCCGCGCCCTGCGCCTTCGACTGGTCCCGCTTGCTATACTGCATCTTGATCCGCAGCATCGGCTCGGTGCAAGAAAAACTCCTGCGTTTGTACATATATTTCAATTAATTTTGCATGCATTGTTAGCTCAATGTGTCTTTTAGTTGTTATTAAAAACTACTATTTAGCCTTTTATACTTTAATGTTTTTAAGCATTACTTGTAATTAATCAGTACCTAAATAAGACTGAATTATCCATTATATATATTTTGTAAATAGTATGCTGGTTTTCTCGGTTCAGGCTAGCCCAGTGTGAAGACTATGGATAATTGTCCTTATAACTTTCTTGAGATAAAATTACTTTGTTCTTTTTCTTATCTCGTTGATCACCCACGGACAGTATACAAATGATTCAAGAATATTTTCTATCCTAAAACTGATCGTTTCGAGCGTAGTAATAAATGAATTGTCCGGAGTGACCGGCAGACAGTGCAGGGCACCTGTAGGGCTGGCCGGTCTCGAGCTTCCACAGCAGCAGCTGTGAGTTGTAGGAGGCGGTGGCGAGGGAGAGCGGCGCGCGCGCGGCGGCCGCCAGCACGTCGTCCGTGTGCCGCGTCTCCCAGCTCTTGCCGTTGCTGGCCATGCCCGTGTCCTCGAACTCCGTCACGTGCCGGTTCCACCCCACCGCCAGGATCCTGCCACCGAAACACTCCGGATAGGGTTCGAATAAGCGCTAAACTTGAACGTATCATCGTGCAGGTACATATTTATTAAAAAAAAGCATCGTTACCAAGTAATTTCTTAAGAATTCAACGGGCATATGATATTTTAACCTTTTGGCTTTGTGAATTTGTCGTTGTACGCCGAGCCGCTCCCCTTACATACATAGTAACATCGGTAGTGTAATACGCGCCGAGGTGAGATTAGTCGCGTGCGGACTGTGCGCGTGGTGCCGCTGTACCTACTGGCCTACTAGGACACTGAGCGGTACCTGCCCTCCACCCAGAAGCAACTCGTCACTTCGCACATGTGCTCGATGCTCATGGTGCGCAGGCACAGGCCCGTGTTGAAGTTCCACACCTGCCGGAAAGATCAACACTTTTTTTTCTGTGGGTATAATGGCGGGACGAGCTGACAGCCCACCTCATGTTAAGTGGTTATTGCCGCTTATAGACGACAGCGATACGACTCCGGTCCTCTCGTACTGAAGCATGAGAAAAACCAAGTTATATCGCGTTGACACGTCGAGGCGGGGATGTAACGTCTCATGCGCTTGTAATTTCACCGGCACCCCTCCGGAACACAGCAATGCGAGTGCACCGCTGCTTGGCGGTTGATTACCAGGTGTGGTGCCAGTAATTCTCTGGACAAAGTTGGTTAAATTCTACTGCTACTTCGGGTTGCCCCATTCGCACCACCCGGGATGAAAACGCAATTTCATTTTCATCGATCTCATGACTCATGATTCACTAAGAATCTGTAGATGTGAAGCGAGTGATTGATGATAAGACATTTTCTTTTATTCGCCTGGATATTGTTACCCCCTGCCTAATCTGCCTAAGAATCTGCCACCGAGCACCGACTAACGACGGTTCCCACAGGCGAGCCAATCCTCGTCTAGGGGGCCAATCTGTGACACAGTCGGCGGAAGTGAGAAGATATCGGGGAGTTCCCGTTTCAGCTACTAAACGAATGTGTTTGTTTTCTCCGCGGTTCGACAAAGTAAGAAGGGGGGAGCGTCACCTTGAGGGTGCCGTTCCTGGCGCCGGTGAGCAGCAGCTGGTAGCCGGGGTCGAAGCAGGCGGCCGTCAGCTCCACCGGGATGAGCTCGCCGTGCAGCAGCCGCGTGTGCGCGTCGCGGACCATCACGTTGCGCTTGCCTGGCACACGGCACGCGGGTGGGGGGGCGCTGCTTGTCATGCACGCCCCCCCACTCGTCTACTCAATGACGCTACGGTATAACTTCTCAGTTTCTTACACTCGCCTCCTTATCACTCTACAGGGTGTTTGGTACTATTGCCGAATCAAAATTGCGGAGAGGTGGGCTCATTTCCTATCTATTGAACCCTAAAAACTCTGTCTTGGCGCTACAGTACCTCATGTAATATTTTAACCTTTATGAGAAACTTTTTTCAGTCAAAACAATAAGTTTTGAATGAAGGCGCACCTTTAAATCAAAATTTTAGAACAACTTGAGAAATAGAAGATACAGTAAAAAGAAACATTTATGGAATGCCTATCAAAATAAAAGTTTTCAACCGACAGTGATAAGGATACACGGTGGGTAAATATCGTCACAAATAACAAATTAATCATTTAAGCATTGCGGTGGGAGCTTATGATTTGCCACGGAAGGTGGTACAGTTTCAGTATAGCCAAATTACTACAATACGTGGCACGTGGTGGTGAGAATACTCTAGGATAGGCAGTACCCAACTATCCGAGTATCAGCCAGTGCATCGGTCCTGAGCAGAACAATTCAGTTTCCAAATAACACGGTTGAAATGGTAGTAATGTAACAGACTCGCCAGTGACCTGTGAGAGGGTCCCAGTTGATGATGATGCTGTCCATCCCGCAGGTGATGACCACCTTGAACAGCGGGTTGTAGAGGACGTTGGCGACGGCGCGCGAGTGCGTGAACCCGTCCGTGTGGTGCGCGTTCAGCTGCTCGTCCAGCACCACCACCGCTATCTTGATGGCGGCCAGGAAGTACTCGCGCGTGGCGGGGTTGTACACTGCCGAGATCGGAGTCCGCTCCCCCACTTGCGGCGGAATGTCTATGTATGTCTGGGAACCGAACGAAAACCACAATATGTCCCAAAGCTCCTTCATTAATTATTTACCCGTACTACTGCTTATGGACACCAGGGCGCGCGTCAAGGAAATAGGAGCTGCTACCCGACTGCAGCGGGCCACACAGTAAGAAAAGATCCATTGCGCATCGCATTGTTTGGTGACCTTGAGACAGCATAGCCTAACCATGGAAAGTCTCATGTGCTTATAACTCACCAGCTCCCTGACCACTGCACAGTACCTAACGCGAGCGTATTGTTCGACTGCGAACAAAGGTATCGTAATAGAAGGCTGTGGCTTGCTCGGGAATATATGCACATAAAGGCCCGCTGCGAAATTTCTCAAAGGCTGATAATATAGGTAGATTATAGTTATAGTTATAATAAATTTGGTTTGTTTCCTGTACGAGTGGTCCACATGTAATAACCAGGTACCTGAATACACTGCTGGCCCTGCACATCCCAGACCTTGATGATGCGGTCGCGGGAGAGCGAGTACACGGTCTGGCCGCCGTTCTGCAGCACGATAGAGGTGACGCCGGCGTGGTGCCCGTGGAAGGTGGCGCTGGGCTTGGCCGGCACGAACGGGTTCCACACCCGCACCGTGCAGTCCGGCCCGCCCGTCACCAGCACGTGCGCCTCCTCGTCGAACGCGAAGCACTGGATGCCCTAGGCACACAATATTTGGATGGAAAGAAGCTGTTAATAGGTGACTACCCTCGAAATTCATAATATAAAGTAGTTGGACAAATTAATAAATGTAAGCGTAAAAGATGAAATGGCAGGATTAGATACCTTGTCGACCCTGAACATGTTGTGAGTCTTGGATCCGTGCAGGTCGGCCATGAGCAGCGACAGCGGGCAGGTGGCGCAGGACACGATGCAGTGCAGCGACGCGTACCACGACACCTGGCGCACCCACTCCGTGTGCACGCGCGGGAACTCCGCCAGCCGCAGCTCGGGCAGAACCGACATCTGCACGGCAAGCCAACAAGCAGGAGCCATTACTGTCGTGTGCTGCGCCCGACCACCTACGGAACTAGCGAGTCGACCCTTTCCCGAGTAGTTGTAGGTCAGGTCGGAGTCACCTTCTTCCTCTGCAGGTCGACGTGCCGCAGCTGCACGAGCGGGCGGTCGGCGCGGTTCTGGAAGGGCCCGCGGCCCACCGGCGAGAACTGCAGCACGCGCACGTTGCCGCCCACGTCGCCGCATATCAGGAGACAGTCCTCGTTTATGTCCCTCGAGAAGTGATAGTGCATCGTGCATATCTACAACGGGTATCATATTCTTTAAGTCAATTTGCTACAGCATACGAATACGGTCGGGATTTAATCTATTATCTCGTTCTTCGATTTGAAGATTCCAAACATAATTAAATCATTCTAATGCGATATGGATAATGAATATTTCCCAGTTTCAAATCCCACGATATTATTATGTCAACGCCGCTATCATATATATTTATGTATCGCTTTCCTGTCATTCTTGCGTCTACCGCATTTCGTGGTACAAGGCGGGAAGCGAGACAGAGGCGGCATGTTTTGAGCTATCGGACGGACAGTGAAACCAATTCTGAAAATGAATAAAACTGCTATATTTATATTAATTTGTGCTTTTTATCTGTAGAATAGTTTTCATTTAACTTTGTTTCTTCAGCAGGCTAAGGGGCGTTCCGAATTACCTGTTTGCGTGGGTTATAGCGATGCGGTACGCAGGGAACGCAGTCATGGGAGATTAAGACTAGTGATTTTTGATATCATCATCTTTTAAAATTCTTGTTTTACTTCTAACAAATGTGGCGTTTGATAGATTAAATAAACGCTCTATTTTTAAATTTTAATGAGTTTAAAAATGTAAAAGAGAACCTGTCAAAAAAGTCAACGCACGAACTTCCCTAGGGATTTTAAACAGACTATACCACAAATTAAGTATATTTGTAGAGTTACGTAACCATTAACAAAAATGTACCTAATCATTAAAGATTCGTCCTGCCTGCCTGTTCGCCACGTCACGAACGTCACAAAGCTGTTTCACTCGGAGGCCCGTGCCAGAGCATGAGCAGGTCTGAAAGTATAACCGTGTACCGTGTACCATGTACCATGTACTCCCAGCTGGTGATGACGATCTTGAGGGTGAAGGTCTTGGCGGTGCAGTCGTAGAAGCGCAGGTCGCGCTCCGTGGAGCTGGTGACGATGATGTTCACGTCGGGCATGCACACCATGTCCGTCACCCACGTCGTGCGAACCTTCAGGTGAGCTGGAACAAGGGCGCACACTGCGTGGGGAGCGCCGCTACCGTCGCCCACAGTGAACGTTGTCGCATTCATTTAGCACCTATCCAGCGCTCTCAATCTAGGGAGACTGTACAATGCAATGTAGTAACTTGTCAGTGGAATATTTTGACGACTCCTTCCTAGTGCGCACTGGAAAGACTTCAGATAGAGATTCCGAAAGCGCACGCACTACTCGTAACATCACACTATGACGCTACTTACCTAATAAATTAAATATAATACATCTTGTCTGGAATCTTTCATAGAGGTAAGTTAAGTCGAACGAAGTACAAAATCATGATGAAACTAACGGCTGGAGGAGAAAGCCGTCCGCAGGAGTACCATGTCCAGCGACCACCAGTTGATCATGCCGTCGCGGCTCGCCGTGATGTACATGCCCTGCATGGGGTCGGTGCTGCGGTCCTGCAACCGGAGCGTGCCCTCACCAAGCCTTCCGAACAACGCCTATCTAACATGTTCATAACTATGGTATAGCTTGCCGACTTTACTGTTCACAGTTTCATGTTTTATACCCTGATATAATTATCGTTATGTTTTATTAAGTTTATTAAATTAGTTGTTTCCGCTTACAGTTTCATTAATAGTTCATACGTTTTTAGGGGTAGTCACTCTAGACACACGTCAAGGTGTGTAGAAATAGATTCATGGATTCAGAAAATAAATCATAGGTAGCATTCAAATAATGATAATGCCTTATTGACTTCAGTTCGCTCATAAAAGTCGTATGTCTAAAATATTCTACTTTCGTGAAACTAATCTAGGTACCTATGCACATCTCCAGATTTGAAATTCGGATAGTTACCTACTTACCGGCACCTACCTAGCTCTCGGTTGCTACACTCTCCCTGTTTTCTTGTCGTTTCCTCGAGGTAGAGGCGTCGGCGTACCTTAGCGACGTCAGGGCAGAAGCAAATCCTGGAGATGGGATGTCGGTGCTGCGAGCGCATGACGGTGGGCAGTCCCATGATGGGCGCCTGCAGCGACTCGCGTTGGTTCTCCGCGTCCGCGCCGAAGTACCCCAAGAGCAGGTGGGATACCAGCTCGTCCCATTCTATTTCGCCGTCTCGATTTGTATTAATCTAACAAAAAATACCCAGTCATTTGTAGAGGCATCCAGCAAGGTCGGGTAAATAAAGTATAATCGGTTTGAATCCATTACACTTAACGTTTAGGTTAACCTACTTTCAGAAAAAGTATTTTGAACTCTTCATCATCGTACTCTACATTGAGCAGCGTCCTCAGTAAATTTCTAAATTCGTTTGGCAAGAGTTTGTTCCTGTAGGCATTCTGGAAGGCCTCTTGGATCTTAAGCATATCAGCCATGGAGCACCGCTCGTGCAGGGGCACATTTCGCGTGCGAGTGCGAACTGCGGGAGCGGTACTGGCCTCCGACTTTGAAGAGAGACTCATCAACGATTTTATATTCTCGCTGCTATCGTTAGCCATGATTTTGCTTTGGTTTGTTATTATTTTACAAAAGTATCACTTTAAAATTCGCGCTTTGAGACCTTTGAACATGTCAAAATCAGTACAATGCTAATTGTTACCATATAAAAGAATCTTTAGTTAGATGCTGGTAACATAAAAGCCGAAATTTTACAACGAAAGTGACTATTTACTATTTCTTAAACAGTAACTAGTCTGTGTATTTCATGACGGATCATAATTATGTTGTACGCCTACATCAATAATGATTATGTCACTGTCATTGAGTACATTTCATAACCAGGGCGCCCAGATTTAGCGACTTGTCGCCAAATTGGCGATTTTTCACTGGTCTTGGCGACAAGATTTTTTAATTTGGCGACTGGCCATTTTTTGACAAATTCTTTAGTGACTTCGACGATATGAAACGACCAATCAGCGCTATTCATTCCTGACACCGTGTCAGTGGTTAAAAAAAGCACAAAGAACCCAATCGTTTCATACTGTCCGCTTGCTAGATAAATTTATTTATTAAAACACATGTACATTAAATTAGGTTCGTTTAAGGTGAATTCAGATGATTCAGATCGTACGTTCGAAAACGTTCCGATTTTTATGTTGTTATTAAATCTCATAAGGCTGTCGCTTTTTGGCTACTTGAACATCTAAATTTGGCGGTTTTTAATTTTTCTTTTTAATTTAATGGCGACACTAGCTCGAGACTTACTAGGCACCCTGGCATAACCTTTATTTGTTTTTAATGTCACAAAACTGAAGAGATTTATTAATTACAATTCCAAAATGTTTATAACAGCAAGGCTATTATCCAATAGACACCCGTCCTTCATAGCGAGGACAGTGTTTGTGAGGAACAAAGACGTCGACGGCGCCTGCAGGTTGGTCAACAGGATCCTGGGCAAGGAGGGAATCTTGCAGCAGTTCAGGCTTACTAGATATTATGAGAAACCTTTCCAGGTAGGCACATAAATTAAGGTTAAAGATTTCTTAGTGTATACCTCTACCTATGTCAAAATATTATTTATTTATTTTCCAGACAAGACGTCGCATAAATTATGAGAAATGCAAAGGAATTTATAATGAAGATATGGAGAGAAAAATAGAGTTTGTCCTCAGGAAAAACAGACACGAACCTTTCCCTGGATGTCACTAGTATTTATTAGAATATGATTAGTAAAGTAAATAAATAGCATGTAAATAAAATAACACATACAAATATATTTTTATTTCTTTGCTTATTTAGAGTACAGTTCATAGCAAAATATGCACAAGAATACAATGGTCTATGTTTTCGCAAGATAAGCTGTATATTAAATATGAGGTAGATAAACAACAACCTTCCTCAGGTATACATTTCAAAGCCAGGTACTCTCTAGAACTACAATAAAATGCTCATGCAATTTAGTAGACTAAAATATGTAGAATAACAGAGCAAAACAATATACAATTGATGGTTCAATAATTTTGCCTCTGATAATATGTATAACATTATTAAATACTAGCAGCTTGTCCCGGCTTCGCACGGGGTAGTGACATAACTACAATAGTTGGACATATGCTACCGCGGAGTTTTTTGTAGACATTATGATGTTCTTCAATATTGTTGTACATTATTTTGTTCTATCGCTAATAGTTTCGGCAGCGCATTCGACGAAAGACATTTTAAGACTCATTTTTCTACACCTTCGGTTACATTGTTCAAATTTTACCAAGGATCCCTAATTTTTTTCAAAATGAAATGTAGCCTATGTCAAATTGGAAGAATGTAGCATTCATTTGGTGAAAGAATTTTTTAAATCGGCCCAGTACTTTTTGAGCCTATTCATTACAAACATACAAACATAAGTACAAATCTTTCCTCTTTATAATATTAGTGTAGAAATGTTTGTTTCTAGCTCTATTTTCCTTTTGCACTTATTTTCAGCCTCATAGCATATACCAATGTAAACAGTCACTGTCTACATAAATACATGGAAGATATGAATAGGTACTGGAGTTGGGGGTCCATATAGATCTACAGCAGTGTTGTCACATGTAGGCGCCGCTCCGCCTTACAAAGTAGATATAAATAGGTACTGCAGTTGGAGGTCCACATAGAACCACGGCGGTGTCGTCACGTGCACGCCATGCAGGAGTCGCGCCGCCGCACGAAGTAGTGGTACCGGTAGCAGCGGCGACACGTCTTTATGCCACATCGGTAGCTCAGACCTCCCTGCGGTTTGCCTTTACAGTATTTCAAACCACAAGGATACCAGTTGACACATACCTGAGAAAATTATATTATAATATAATAATATTCTATTCATTAATAATCATGTACACTAATTAAAATCGCTGCAGGAACATAGGCAATGTATAGATCTTTACCTCTGTGTGGCATATGCATTCTTTGGCAGGGTCATTTTCAGCAACGCACGCTGCCACTGCTTGCTTGCCTTCAGTGGACAGCGCTTGCGGCGGAAACGGAGTCACTGCCGATGTGTAAGATGACTGATCTATACCTGTTAAAAGATTATTTATCAGAGAACAATTAATTGTCCAACTGATATTTCTAATTCAGCTTGTGTCCTAAGAAAATAATCTAAAAGAGAAATTAGCTCTGAGCTCAAAAGGATTCTTTGTATTGAGTATAACAATGCTGTCATAAAGTACAAATTGCAACTTTCCATTGAATAATACAAAATACAATATTGTTTATTTACCAAAAACATAGCTTACACATAAGACATGATTACTAGTGGTCCCCGCACTAGACGCGAAGTCTGTGTCGCGGGAGGCCGAATACCTATTAGGATTACTAAATAGAAATTAACTATAACAGGGCAAGACAAACATTGAAATAACTGTTTTCCAACTTAACAAGCTATTGACAGCAATAACAAAAAAAAAATAACAAAAAAAAGAATAAGAAATGGGAAATATCTGTAGCGGTACGACCGAGCATTTTGCCATTGTACCGATAATAATGATTGTTCCAAGGCAAGTTGTGTTTGTGAGTGTGTGTGTATGTGTGTCTTTGTGTGTATATATGTATGTATGTGTGTGTGTGGTTTAGAGGAGGAAGGGGGGGAAGCTCTTTAGTTATACATGAATTACTAGAAGCTTTTCAGTCTCGTCGTAATCCAAAGTGAAGAGCTACTTCCTGATTTTTTCTTTTATACCATATAATTTACAAGATAAGTCACATTCCTTATAAGTATTGTCAGATTGTCATGCCATAATATTATTAAACTTTCTATTCACACATCAGAATGTGACAACGTCGCCTGCCGCCGCCAGTTCCACTCGTTTTGCTCGTCAAACGCGGGACAACTGCTCTTCATACTACTAACTACTAATCGGCCATGGAAATGGTACGTTAGTCGCCGCGTGATACCTGGCCTGGGCGCCCATCTGGCTAGGTCGGAGGCGCGCAGGTAGACTCGCTCCCTGGCGGGCGCACAGTGGCGCGCGGCGGCCGCGGACAGCAGGCGAGCGGCGCGCCCTGCCCACGCGGTCGCAGTCGTCTGCCTCCACCCCTTGTCTTCCTCGGCCACACGCACTGTGCCTGCATTTTTCTACAAATTGTTTAAATCTTTCATTTTCTAACACTCAATCAGTCATATAAATACATGGTATGTTTCTGTAGCTTAGTAGGTAGGTAGTAAGTAGCCTTACCTTTGAAGCAAGGGGCTCTGGGTTCAATTCCCAGCTCAGTGTTGTCACATGTGACATAGGAAAACTTGCTGCAGGGGTATGAGTTTGTAAATGGTATGTTAATACTTTTCTGCTCAATATTAATACTTTTATCTTTTACCAGATTGCAGGTTTTAAATTAGGAAAAGAAACAATCTACCAATACAGTGCCTAAAGAGTGCCGACTTGCAATTGTGAAGTAGTCACATCAGCTCAGCCAAATATAAATAAAACTAAGCATGCTGACCTGCAGTAGGAACATTACAAGAACCAATAACATACAATGATAAAAATTATTAAATCTGACTTGTCTCAGTTTCGCCATAGCATCAGGAGCAATGAAGTCAGCCTGGGCAGCATGAGTCAAGAAGCACAGTGTCTGGTAACCCATCTGCCCCAACTCCTCCTCTCCAGGCATGATTACCTTCACTGCTTCCACTTCCTGGTACAAATACAGATTATAGAGCTTTAATAAAAAAAAAAAATTACTTGCATGCATACATAATACTCCCTTTTATGAAAATGTGCTAAGTCTAGGCTGTTTAAACCTTATATGAATCAGTCTATCTATTGCTGAAAAACAAACAGCGGGTATGACTTTGTTTTAAACTATGTATAAGGATATCCAAATGCGAGTGTGGAGCACTTATTAACGTACATTAGTGAAATCCACAAGTTGCGAAACATACACCCCGTCAAGACGCATGAACTGCAGGGTTACCGTATCTTCTGATACGTTCGCTGTTATGTTCTCCTGCATAACATCGCCGCCCTGCAACGGAGCAATCATATTGTAATATAAGATTCAATGGATGGCACAATTTAACATGAAAATGAAATGATAAATAAGAAAAGTATTACCTGATTTCTAACATTTATCAGCAGTTGTAAATTGGATGGCCCTATAAGCCAGAACATTAGTATAGCTTCAAATATTAATGTTCCCATCATTTCGATTCATTATCTGTAATTGTGAAACGAAAAACGGACGGAAGATTCGATTTCAACTCGATAAACGCATTTTCATTGCACTTGGCACAAAAATAAACAATTTTTTTTTTTTCAAGCTATATTTTTTTTACTTTGGTATGTCACACTCAATGTTGTACAGTCTCTACAATCGAGTCCATAAAGGACTACATATTAGTAAGTTCAAATTACTGAAATCGATGTTATTGGTAAAATAATTATAAACAAAAAAAGGCAATCATAATTTAAATATTATGCATACAAATAAACAACTCGTTGTGCCCCATAGAACAATACTACCCCAAAAGAGCTGTGCTCACTACTAAGCTGAATTTTTCAAAAATTGCTAACTTCACATAGTCCAGTAACTTCAAGGCTTTTAATGCTTCTTTGACATAATTGACGCTTTTGTGAAATAAAATCATCAATCGAACCCCTTTGCGCAATCAACGCGGTACCGCACCTACATCTGCAAGATGGTCTCTAAAAGCTGTGAAGCCGTCCGTCGGGATTAAGTATGTATAGATCAGAGCACCTTACTTAATAATGATAACGCTTGACGTCTTTATATAATAATAATGATAATGCTTGACGTCTTTAATCTGTCATTTTATTGTCTAGCTAGGCTAAGGGCCAAGGCTAGCTGGCGTGTCGCAAACGGAGGAGTGGCACTAGATGCCATGAGAGGGGTCCGGAAACAAACAGCCGCGGCGGGTTCGCGGATGTGTGTGTAACTTTTCCGTGTTCCCGCCACTAAGCGACAGAGGACACTGTGGGGTTTAAGTGGATAGTGGGTCTAGTCCCACATAACCGCTCTGTTTCTCCGTGGCAGGGCGGTATGCGAGAGCATTTACCCAAGGAAAAAAGAAATGGCTAAGGGAATTTTATTTATATTTTTATACATTAATATGATACCTGAATTATATGGATAATAAATAATTAAAATAAATAAATTTATGTACATAGACCAACACTCTGTTGTCTGGTGTGAAACGAACGATTGAACTGAAACTGAAGGTACACTCGTATGATTTATTTTGATAGATGATAGAATGATGCTACTTTCCCCCTTCTCTCTTGCTTGTTATTATTTATCTCAACTATAGTAACTAAAATAAACTTTTTTTCCCATATAAAATTATTTAAGTGTATCGCCAGCATTGTAAACTAATGTTTGGCTTCTTTGAACTTACGTTTCATTATACGAAATCTTGGTCCTTACCCGATTTACGGAAAGATTAATTTTGATTAAATATACTTTAAATAATATGATGATGTTTAGTTGAAGTTTCTTCGAAATCTACTTCATAATTAATTTAAATCTGTAATAAAAAAAAGGTTATTCACCCCACTCCGGTAGGTACCCCCAGCATCCAATACTAAATATCAAACGAATGTAACGAAACGTCAAACGGAAGGAAAAGGGCGATGTTGCACAGCGAAACAGACAGCTGTCGTTTCATTTTCAGCTGATTTTTGTGTACGCATCGCAGCCAACGAATCTGATTACCAAACGAAGCTCTTCCCAACGCTGTGGGACCTTTTATAAACAGCTAAGTGCATCGAGCGAACTTTTCGAAGGTGTCACAAGATTGTGCTTTATAAGCGTTGATCTATCGAGGACGAACAAAGGGAGATGGTCCACTGAGTGCTAGTGGCGCGGCCGTGACGTCACCAGGCGAGGGCTTCGAGGCCGATGCGGCGGGAGCGCTCGTGATCTCGGCGCTCCGGGGAGCGCGGCGCGGAGGTCGCGGCTCGCGGGCCAGTCTGGCCTCCAGTGACTCGGGGGAGGAGGGCGCAGGGCATCGGCCGCCGCGCAAGCGGTCCCGCAGGCTGTCGCCGCCGCCGCCCGCCCGGCCCGCAGCCATGCACCAGCCGTGCACCAACGGCGCCGCTTCGCCGCACCACGTCAACGGCGACGGGCCCGCGCGCAACGGCACCGCCGACCCGTCGCCCGCGCCCGCCGCCCGTCTCATGTCCAACACTGACCAGGAGATAGTGCGCCTCATTGGACAGCACCTTATTTCCATCGGTCTGGAGTGAGTATCATAACCACCTTGCTCCAAGCAAAGGCTTGCACAATCCTGGCGGTGAGTGGATGTTGATAGCTGAAGGAGATGTTTTGGTCAACATCCCGTTGCCTTGATGTTAAAATAACATTTTATTTATTTATTTACTATTAGAAAATAACTTTCTTACACTAGAACTAACCATAGAATAGCTATAGAGAGCTAATCAAGGGTTCTATTTTTGCTGAGTCAACACTTGTGTGGCTGGATATGTATTTTGGTGTGAGGAATTGATTCCCCTATGTAACAATGTGCCTGTATGTCAGTTCATGCATTCCCAATCATGACATGCATACTAGCTACTCTTTAAAATGGTCACATGTTTATGTTTACATCAAATAAAAACAAATTATTATTCCTCTTTGAAGTAATAATTAAATACCTAATTAGCATGTTCCACATCATTATGCAAACCAGGAATGTTCCACTTACCTGCAGTAGGAATTCTTTTGAGGAAGACAAAGGATGTGCAAATCATCTTCCATAACAAAGATGTGGTTTGTTTATATCTGCTCTCCACCATGATTCCCTGAATCACTGTTTACTCATTTGTGTTATAACACCAAAAATAACCAAACATGCCAAAGATCATTAAAATGATGACATTCTTGTTGTACGTGGGTGCAGAGTCTACTCTGAACACAATAACATTACTGATTTCATTAACCTTGGCCGACTGATACTGATCATAATCAAAATGCAGATTTGCTGTTTAGACTCATTAGCCTGAAACTCCTACTGTTAGTGACATGTGCAACCAAGCTTAATTATATACTTATGCTACTCACTGTTTACTCTCACAGAATAATTTTTGTAATTTATTATTGAATTTAAAATTTTCTTTTCTTTTATTATTCTTAATACCACATTACATAAACTTGACTTGTTTTTCTTATGTTACGTTTGTATTATGTTAGGTTAGGTTTTTAGGACCAGAGAGATTTGATTCCGAGATCACAATTTTGCAGAGCCTACAAAACACTTTTTTCATATTTCCATGTTGTAAGCATTTATCTTTGTCCTACATGATATCAGGTTGTTGGGACTTGTTAGGTCTGGGTAACTGTCATCTGACTGCCTGTCTGGACGAATGCGGTTCTTGTGTAGGTAGACCTGAGAAACACCATAAATCTTTTGGATTAAGTCAAAGAAACTCGAATGGTCATGAAAATCGGCGATCGACATGTTCATGAGCGAATATTTTAAACAATTTATATCAAAACAGTTTTGTGTGTTGTGTGTGTGCGGACGCATATTTAATAAAATTCCAAATCAAATACCAAATATGCCAATGAGGGTGAAAACAATAATTATAAAAAAATTCTAGCTGGTAAACCCCACCACCTAAATAATACCAAATAAAGATTTTTTTTTAAACAATCATGATTAGCTGTCTGCATTTAATTAGTTACACAAAAACAAGTAATAATGGTTTAAGATGCAATTTTTTTTTAAATTTCATCATAATTTATGTGTATATTTTTTGCATGCTGAGCAAGTGTGTGAAACCAATAATGTTATGTCTATAACCTGTCTATAACAAACTAAATCAAGTTATTTCATTTAGTTATCTTTTAACTTGTTGGAACAGACATTTAAAAATAGATTTGCAGGTGGCCTCATTTTAGTACTATAATGCAATTTAGTAGTACAAGGTTTTCTGTGAAATGTTAATCAATATAAATAACATTAGGTGCACCGTATGGTCTGCATGTCACTAGGACATGTTGGGTTAACAAGTTATATAATATTCAGCCGGTCAGGCTCGTCTGCAGAAATGCCAAGAGTGTAGTAGCCCACATTCAAAAAACGGTGAAGGAAAACATCTCGCGAAAACCAGCATGTCCCTGGCACCAAAAATTCATGTGACATCTACTGATCTTGATTGGGCTCCCATGGTTGATCATTGATCAAACCCCCGTTCACTCTCGTTTGCCGATCAGAGGTAGAATACGGAATGCCAAGTGGATACTTCTTTACGTGACAAAATGATATTAAATACTAGCGCATGCAAATGACAAGCTTATTATTATTTCCTCCATGTAAAGATAAAAACAAAATAGTATAAATATAGGTATTCCAATGTTCAAATATTACTAATAGATTAACTAAATGTAAATATTTAGTTTTATAAAACATAGAAATTCAAATTAATTCAATATTTGAAGTCTGATATTGGTGTTATGATCAGAGGATACCGTAATCATCGAGAGAACCATTCCCTCTCTCATTCAAATTTAAAAAGGAACTTAACTTTAATGTGTTATAACGCTTCTATTTGAGTTTTACAATGACTCAATGAAAACACAGTGCCCGTACGGTTGTCGTTTTCTGTGATAAACAAATTCTGTTATCAATCACGGCGGCGGCGTTTTATTACGAGAGCAGCTCGGTGGTCGAAACCGCAATAACCGCATCGCGTCGCTTCCTCAAGCCGTTATTGCGATGTCAAGTCGTGATATAAATATTAATGCTAATCATCTACCTAGTTACTATAACTTATATATACTTTAATCACTCGTTAGGTTTAATACACTGCAGTGTTGGCAAATTGACTTATCTGTGATTTTTAAGTCATTAGTGCTTATGTACCTAAAATAAAACATTCTTTTGACACGTACTCGTACGTGTAGAAACAAGATGTTTTAATCGAGTACGGCTATTGATTTCTATCCAAATGTAGGTGACCTTAGCGAGTCTATGCGTTTCTCGTATGGTCTGCTTCGGGCCACAGTACACAGTACACCCGATTTATTATATGTCAAAGCTCGATTCAGCCACTCTTCAGTGGCGATTGGCAATTCGTTATTGCCGATTCGTTATTCGTTATTACTTAATGTAGCGCTTGTGCTGAAACCCTTCGATTGCCAATATTCGCGCTATTGCTTTAGTTTAGGTGTAAGTACCTGCAGAGGTTCATAGTAGTAGCGGAACCTAAGAGAGGATTTTGGGATTTACTCAAGCGTGGCAGATGAACATAAGGAAGGATATCTGGCATCCTACTCAGTACCTCTATCATATACATATATAAATCCTTTAAATTGGACCGTGCGTCTAGGGCGGCCCATAAGGCGGTCAAAAATACTAAAGCGCGTCAGATTAAGGTTAGGTGGGTTAATTAAGAGCTAAAAAATAAGAGTGCATTTAGAAAAACTGTCGATTTGAGCTTACCTTAAGGTAGAAAAGTTGTTATGCGTTTGAGCGTGGTTGAATTTGTTTTTATTGAGAAGGAAATGATGGGAACATAACAAAAAAACGATCTGTCGATTACCACAAGAAGATTAAAGAAATGATTTGCAACTTACATACTTCCAAAATAAAATAATTTTTAATATTTAGGTAATTTTTCGTGCTTTTAAACGTCACAATTTATGGTTTTTGAAAAGTTTATAAAAAAATTTATTACGCATTTTTTTTGTCTAGCAGTCCAGAGTATTAATATCTCTCAAAATAATCGTCAGATTAAAGGCTACCTTAATTGGAGTCTCAAGCTCAACCTTCTGCATAATAATATGAAACGCTCGAGTATAAGAAATAAAAAAAATATATTTATTTCTGTTGTTGACCATAATAGTTAGTACACCTATGTTACCTACTAAGTTATTAACCAGAAAAAACATTTCAATTATTCATGTCAAATTAAAGTATTATAAATTTTTCAAAAAAAAATTGATATTCGTGCTGTAATCCGTGGTTTTGAACGCAGGCGCAGCGCCGGGCTGCTGATGGAGGAGTCGGGGCTGCACCTGGAGCACCCGGCGGCGGCCACGTTCCGCGCGCACGTGCTGGCCGGCGACTGGAGCAAGGCGGACCACGACCTGCGCGCGCTGCACGACCTGCTGCGGGACACGGACCCCCGCAGCCTGGCCGAGATGAAGTTCGCGGTGCTCGAGCAGAAGTACCTCGAGCATCTGGAGGTGAGCACCCACCCACACCCACACTCGCACCTGCGGAACACTTTATTTTGTTTGCCCTCTTTGGTATTGTAAGTGACGTCGGCAAAACATCGTAAAAGAACCATGGATTAGTCACTAACACATCACGCTTAGTTAGTGAGCCGTCGAATTCGTATGGTCGGTAGTATAGTGGCAACATCGAGTACACATCTGAGTCGGTTATTACAAGTGTGTTCGCCGAATAATGTGAGCCGTGTGTGTGTGTGGTGCGCAGGCGGGCCGAGCCCTGGACGCCCTGCACGTGCTGCGCAACGAGCTGACGCCGCTGGGGCACGACACGGCGCGTGTGCACCGGCTCTCCGCGCTCATGATGTGCGGCAGCGCGCGCGAGCTGCGGCAGCGAGCCGCCTGGCCCGGCGGCGCCGCCCGCCACGCCGTGCTGGCGCGCGTGCAGGTACCACCGCGCGCGGCCCTACGCCCGGCGTGTTCAACCTCCACGAGCAGCTTGTTTTCACTCGCAAGGCCGGTCGATCGACTAACCGTACGTGTGTCGTGGTTGTGCGCAGGCCGTGCTCCCGCCGGCACTGATGATGGCGCCGGGGCGGCTGCGCGCGCTGCTGGGGCAGGCGCAGCGGCAGCAGGCGGCGCGCTGCCGGTTCCACACGGCGCCGCGCCCCGCGCCCGACCCGCCGGCGCCCGACCCGCCCGCGCCCGACCTGCTGCCCTTCACGCTGCTGGCCGACCACCACTGTCCCGCCGACTCCTTCCCCATCCACCCGCTGCAGGTATCCGCGCCACTGACTACCGAAAAAAATCCTTTATCAAAGAAAAAAACGCTTATACACCTACACTAGGATTTCCTGTTGGTTGGCTTGTACACACAAAACACGAACACGTCATGCCCGACCCGAGAATACATTTCATTCTCATAAAAAATAATTATCCTAGCCTGAAATCGGGAAGCGGGTACCCCTCACTGCGCAGGCAAGGCCACTACCACTTTAGTCACGAGGTATTCGGATCCAGGGCTTTTGAATAGCGATGTCAAAAATATATCACTTAATTTATAATATAGGGGATCCAAACCGCTGTACCTATATGCTTTGTGTTGGTGATTATGACAAAAAAAAATCTGGTCTTGATTTGATCAAGGTTCAGGGTTTAGGAATCCGAGATGGATTTGCTTGCAATTCTGGCTGGATGACTCCTAAGCCAATATAATCTGAGCAGCGAGTCTCCGGCAGGTGTTGAACGAGCACTGCGACGAGGTGTGGTACTGCAAGTGGTCCCCGGACGGGCTCCGGCTGGCGTCCGGCTCCAAGGACAACACCGTCATGGTGTGGGACTACGACCCGCAGGCGCGCCGCCTCTCCTTCAGGTGACGCACATGCCCGCCGTCAGACCGTAGTGTTAGCACTGCTGCCTCCTCCGCAGGCACTGACGTTACGCTAACAGGTAAACAGCCAACAGTGCTTTACATGGCCAAATTTAAAGGTGAATGTGCGCTACGTTACAGAAAGTCCCTGGAGGGCCACACGTACGGAGTGTCCTACCTGGCGTGGAGCCCCGACGGGCGCTACCTCATCGCCGCGGGGCCCGAGGACTGCCCCGACTTGTGGATATGGAACATGGAGGTATGTCCCGTTCAATCACTTCATACCGCCTCCGTCCTCCGTCCTCCGTCCTCCGTCATCTTCCTAAACCTTTCCACAGAGTAGACTGGCGTAGTCTGCTTTGCATACTTGAGATTGTTTCATAAGCTTAACGATCTGGGCATATGTGGAGATCTTTATCGTGGATTTATCTCAAACCATAGGCCCATTTAAAATGGATAGCCCCTTCTTGCTTTTCATTACAAATGGTCCTCGACTACAAGTAGCAGATTTAAAAAAAAAAACTTAATCGGCCCAGGCGTTCTCGAGTGATGCGCTTTTTTAGTTACGTAGATACTCGACGAGGGATAAATATACGCTGTTCAACCATCGTGTAGTCTAGTCGTCTACTATCAGTCGAGGTGGGAGTGCTCCAAGTCAGCACGCTGGGTCCTATCCCATTCCTTCCGATCGGCTAAGCTGTGGGCTACGGGGACGATGCACATCCCCGCACGCTGAGGCGTCAGGGCAAGCCTCGTCACTCCAATACAATACAATACAATACAATACATGAAGCCGTGTCGCTGATTGCAGACGGAGCAGCTCCACCAGAAGATGAACCACTCGCAGGAGGACTCGCTGACGGCGGTGGCGTGGCACGCCTCCTCCGACAAGTTCGTGTGCGGCGGCGCGCGCGGACAGTTCTACCACTGCACGCTGGACGTGAGTGCTCCGCTGATTGTCCGCAGATACTTCCCTCACTGCAAATACAACAACAACATTTAAGTGTCGCATGAAGGTTTTTTAGAAATGAAAACTTCTTTAGCCGCGTTGAGCGATTTTTGGTAGGGGAAGAACTTATGGATCCGCGTCACCGATGACCTCGACATGCTCGTGACGTATTGCTCGCGCCAGACTAGCGACGCGTACGGCGGCCTGGGTACATGTATTTCGTTGGTTTGAGTTTTCACTTCTGTCGGCAGTCCTGATGACTGCCTCTGTGTTTTTTTAATTGAATCAGCGACCAGGATGCATGTGGACATATTCTAAAGCAGTCCCAGGAAAAGGGTCACGTTTAGAGTGCGTCCTGCCCGGAGGTGCGTCCGCTCGGTTCCGACTGACAGGCGGTAGTGTTGAAGAGCTGCAATAAGCGGCGCGTGCTCCCGCAGGGCGGCGTCATCAACAGCTGGGACGGCGTGCGGGTGAACGCGCTGGCGTGCCGCGCCGACACGCGCGCCGTGCTCGCCGCCGACACGCACCACCGCGTGCGCGCCTACGACTTCGGCGAGCTCACCGACCGCAACCTGTGAGTCACACACACACACACACACACACACACACACACACACACTACTACACGATGTAACGTGAACAAAATTATACTATCCACAGCCGGGTGACAGTTGTTCCCGCACAATACACTATCTTACGTTACACAAATTATCATAGGTTCAACAATTCAAAAGCATAAACACTAATTATGACATTACAATAATCAGTTAATCCATACAAATTTCTTCAATCAATTCAAGTCAGTTATAATTATGAGAAATATAATAATTTTCTCAAAATTATAATTGTCTCCCATAATAAATACCTGATGAGTTTTGACATTATCTAAGTTATAGATGTTGGGAGCAGATATATTGTATACGACGTGAAAGTTGATGTAAAGTACACGCTGTCGACTATAGGATTAGTAAATAATCACTAGTGCCAGGATGTGTCGTGTCGGTATGTCGAGTAGTATATAATGATACGAGTAGTGACCGCGGTCCGTGGTGTGCCAGCATCCAGGAGGAGCACGCGGTGATGGCCATGTCGCTGAACGCGGCCGACTCCCTCGTGCTGCTCAACGTGGCCAACCAGGGCGTGCACCTCTGGGACATACGTGAGTACACGCGAGCCCGCACCCGCACCCACACTGTGAGATGGACCATCTCACTGTCGCCCTTCATTAATTAATGAGACAGCATTCATTATGTATTGTATTTTATAATACCTTTGTGTAGTTCAACCATGTTGAGATGATAACTATGTGTAATGTGAAAACCATGAAACTGTCTCCCTCCACTTTGACCCACCTCACAGCGCAGTTGGCGGTAGCGCTGCCTTCTGCAATGTAGGTCGCGGGTTCGATTCCCACCCAGGATAAGCATAGATGTTTAGGTATTAGAATGTATATAAATATGTATTTACAAAAAAACGTACTATTTAATTATTCTATCAGGATCCTGTAGTACAAGTTGTGTATAGTTTGGGGCTGGATGGCGCTTTGTAAAGCGTTCATGAATATTTAATATTTTGAGTTTAGTACAGAACAACTTAATTTGAGTCACAGAGTATATGCCCAGGCCTTTCACGAGACAGAAGTGATGTGAAGTGGTTACCTCCGCCCGTAACAACAGCAATACCGTTAAGGACCCCGACTAAAGCGTGAGAACACAAGTCGCACCCCGTCGCGCCCGTCACGCGACACGGGGACGTAATGTCTCCGGCCTGTAATTTCACCGGCACACCCTGGTCCCGGAACACAGTTGAATAGTAATTATATGAATCGGTGCCGGGAGCCGAATACCAGGTATAGTGGCGGTACTACTCCGGACGAACTTGGCACAAGTCCTGCTGCTACCCCGCGCCGCTCCCGCCGCGCCGGCCGGGTGCGGCGCGGGGGGGGCGAGCGTGTGTTGAGGCGGTGCGTGTGCGCAGGCGCGCGCGCGCTGGTGCGCCGGTTCCGCGGCCTCAGCCAGGGACACTTCACCATCCACGCGTGCTTCGGCGGCGCGCACCAGGACTTCATCGCGTCCGGCAGCGAGGACAACAAGGTACCACACCAGAGACACATACCCACACTCGCACACACCCCCGACCAACCAACCAACCAACCAACCGTACCGGTCTTTCATGTTCCCGCCCTACTCTCCTTAATTGAGAGTGAACGGGCTGTGTTGTACCACGAGAGCCCAATCCGGATTGGTAGATGTCACATGTCTTCGAATTTTTGGTTTTAAGACATGCCGGCTTCCTCACGATGTTTTCCTTCAAAGTCTCGCGAACGTGGAATTGCGCAAATAAATTTTTCAAGTGAAAAACTTATCGGTGCGCGTGTGGGTTTGAACCAGCGACCACCAGATTGGAAGTCGGCGGCTGTGCCTCTGCGCTACCTCGCTCTCATCAAATTAGCCAAGAAGTGACAAACTTAAAAAAATATACGACCGAATACGATAATGGGTGAAAGAATTGGACTTTCTTTTAAAATCTCTCATCAATATAGTCTAGGGTAAGCACCCCTTACATACAATTGTTTTGTATGGCGGCCCCGTGGTCTGGGTGTAGGAGCCCTGCCGTCGAAGAGAGGGGTTCGATTCCTCGGGACACACTTTGGGTGGTTTTGAATTTGGCTTCGGGTCTTGGGTATTTGTTTTGTGTTTCTGCGTTTGCCCATGCCATCTGCGACACAAGGAATTCTAGTGCCGGGTTATGGGTGAAAAATTATAGCTTTGCAGCTAAATCGGGAGCCACCCTGTGTTCAAAGCGAGGGGTCCGAGTTCGATTCCCGGCCGGGGTGAGCTCTGTGTCGCCCAAAGATTCTCGGGTGTTGGGTGTGTTTGTGTATACTACGCGTGGTACGGAATCCGAGTGCCGGGGTAGCTGTCCAAGTGGCAGGGTGGAGCGTGTGTGCGTGTGTGCGAGCTGCGGGGTGTCCGCAGGTGTACATCTGGCACATGAGCGGCGAGGAGCCGGTGGCGGTGGTGGCGGGCCACACGCGCTGTGTCAACTGCGTGGCCTGGAACCCGGCGCACCACGACGTGCTGGTCTCCGCCAGCGACGACTACTCGCTGCGCCTGTGGGGGCCCAAGGAGCCCGCGCGCCCCCGCTGACCCCAGGTACCGCCGCCCGACGGACCGCGCAACACCTGCAGTACGTGCAGTACGTGCAGCGCAGAACGGTACCCTTTGAATCCCTACACGTCCCCCTGGGTGGTGCTAAAGGAGCAACCCCAAAATAGCAATAGAACTTGCGCATAGTTAATATCAGTGTACAATAGTTTAAAGCTATAAAATATTGTACTACTGTAATGGAACAGCAAATAACTATAATATGAATTTAAAATATTAGTCATGTATGTCAATTAAGTAATAATTAAATTAGAAAAAAACATATAAAGTAAAAAAAAAATAGTTTAGACTAGAGAAACATTCCTCGGCAACCCACGCTGTCGCGTGAGTTTAATCTATACAATGTCATATTATTGTAATGAATTATTTTATTGGAAGCTTTCGTTGTCTGTTTAGTGTTGTTGAACTCTTCGGCCTTAGAAATGAGGGGCGTGACGTCACGAGCTGTCTCCGGATATTTGTTTGACACATTGACCGTGTAACTAACCGCCGCTTGTTGTTCCAGCGCCGGAGCCGCGCCCTCCTCGAAACGAATTAGACTCCGCGTCGTAAGTTTTATATGAAGCGAGGAAATTATTTGTTACAAGGAACTAGTTTGGATTTAATTTAACTCAATAATTATATACATATTATTTATAACAGATGATCAGTTTGATGTATATTCAAAGGGTTTGTGCAAATATTTTTATACACAGACGGATCTTTGCGAGGCGGGTTCCGCATTCAAGCCGCGATCCAGGGTTTTGTGAGCGGAACCCACTTGGTATGATGGGCTCGGTGCACCGCGCACGCACGAGCCGCCGCGCCCCCCTACCCCCCACCCCCCACCCCCCACACAGTGTGCCTGCTGTTGTATTGGTAATCTAGCTGTAGGTGTGACTCGTAACCAACTTGTACCGGAGTAGCGCGGTTCTTTGACGACTAAAGGATCTTTTGGAGGTTACGTGACATGCGTGTTGGTGAATAATTTTAATGAATAAGAACTGAGATAAAGTTTATTAGAGAGTAATGTTATATATTTGGGCTTGTTTGCAGCGGTACACTCGTAGCCGTGCGGACCGGCGCGGTTGGGTACGTTCCTTTAACATTGAACCACGGTCGTGTTAGGCTCCCGCGAGCCTAACCTCTGCCAATTCAAATATTAAAAAAAAACAGACATCGTACTCTCAATAACGGTCTGCTCAGTAGTAATTCGACAGAACTTGTATGATACAAAGATAAATAATGAACGTTCTTCCAAAATGCGAGGACTTGAGGAGTGCGACGGGAAGGAAGTGCAATTGTCTCTGAGCTGCGGCCCGAAGCTCATAAGTTATATTATAAAAAATAATCATTTAAAATTTATTTATCTCTTAATAAGGTATCGACTAATATGACGGGGAACCGACCTCACGTGGCCGACCGTACATTACTCGGCAATATATTTTTATAAGGCGGAGCTCGCTTCTGCCTCGTCGAATGATTATTTTTTCAAACGAATGCGTTCGGCAAATCAATATCCTGAGACGAGTCGCCATGTGGGGGCCCCGCGCGGCAGTACTGCCGTGGTCTCCGCGGCGCGCGGCACGCGGCCGTACTCTGGGGCGCGGTCGGTCTCGCTCTAGGGTACATTATTTAGGTCCCTCGATTTAACTTAGTTAAGAATTAACATTAATGATTCAGGGCTAATATTACTTCATAGTTAGAATTCGTCCGCGGCTCTATTTTTCTACAGATATGGCATCTCCTCGGAGGTTGTCTTGACGAAGCCGCTATACTGTCGGAACCGGTTCAGATCGGCGCGCGCCTGCTACTTTTGTTGAAACTCGAATATATTATTTGAAGCTGCCCCGCTGATTTGAATCGGGTATCGAATGTTACGCATGTTGGATGCTAATCCGACTCGTGACGCCACATTCTTATGTCATTATCACCACTAATCTATGTCGGCATCCCAAACGATCCCTAGGCGTTCAGCGGCGTCGCCCGACGACCGCGGGGCGACGGTCCGCGCACAGTGCTCGGCCGCCCTTGTCCGAGGCCGACCGATCGCGGATGTCATCCGTCGCTCGTCGGGCGACGCCGCTGGACGCCACACGGCGTTGACCACGAGCATGCTTTGATTGTCACGGCAGATTTAGGCGATGTTTGTAAATGGTTTGCAGCTCGTCGATACTAAGTATAATGTAATGCGTGTATGCGCCTGCGCAGGATCCCCCCGGGCGGCCCGCGGCAGCTCTGCCACGACAGATGCATTCAAATTATGTGTTGATTTAATGGATTTTTAAGCTTATTCTTTTGGATGTTTGGTTTTATTTGTATAGTTTTATTTTGACATAAGAGATCGCACAACACCTTGTTTCTGTTTCTGCTACAATACCTACTAATGTAATATATTATATTGGGCAGGACAGTAGTTGTCCGGGGTTAGCGGGAGTGTCCGCGGCCGCCCGGGGCCCGGGGCCCGGGGCCCGCGCGCGCGGGGCGGCGACGCGCACGGCACGAGACTCGTACTAGCAAGTACAAACGAGTGAGTTATCGGGCGGGATAGTGTAGAAGTAGCGCGACGCGAGCGCACCGTCGCTTGGTTTGAATTGTTATAAATATTATATCAATAAATTTTTTATTGTAAACTATTCAGACTTTTTCATTTCATCCCAAGTCCCAGCGGTAGAGTAATCGAGGTTCAGTGACAATAAAAGCAGAGCAAAGGTCTGCCCGTAAGAAATAGAATGAAATGTATTGTATACTTACCCTCCTTTATTTTCATATAAATGCGGTGTTCAAATTAAAATATCTCTGGATTCCATTATGGAGGATTTTATGTAGGTACTTTTTGCCAGTTCAACAACGTTCACACACACTCATACCTCTGCACTAGGATTCCCTGTGTCGCAGATGGCATGGACAAACACCCAAGACCCAAGAACAAACTTCATGCTCACCACACAAAGTGTGCCCCGGCCGGGAATCGAACCGGGACCCCTCGCTTCGAAGGCAGGGCTACTACCAACTAAGCCACGGAGCCGTCCGACGGCCGGCCGACGCTCGTGAGATGTTCGAGTTTTAGTCGAGTCTTGTTCCATTAAAATAAGATAAATTACACACAGCGTCAAGTGCCAAGCTAAGCATAGCTTGTACTATGGGAACTAGATAACTGATTGAATATGTACATATATTTTTTTTAGTAAATACATACATAAACATACTTACATTTATTCTAAACCTATGTTTTTCAAATAATTTATCGACACTAAACATTAATAAAAAATCATTTGTAATAATATCTTTAATACTTTCCTTATATACACATATATACATTAACTAATATTAGCCTAGCAATTATAAGTTAGTTGTCCCCGACTTCTCAACCAATTCCAGCAGAGTGTGCAGAGAGGTGTCGAACAGCTCACAGCGGACGGGCATCTCCAGAGAGTAGAAGGGGTTCTTGAGGGCGTAGTCCGAGTACAGCTCGTAGATGCGCTTCAGCACCACTTCAGGTCCCTGCATGTTGGGATCTGTTACCATGATGAATTTCACTCCTGGAAATGAAATAAATTTCTAAAAGTAAATAACTAATCTGATGTTAGCTGATTTGCAGAGAGCTGACATTTCAATCTTATAGTTGTTTTTTTAACTACAATTTACTACAAATGTAATGGGACCAGCTGGGACCAGCTGGGACCAGTTAATTGGTTACCTCTGCCTATAACAATGACTTTACAATTTTTTTTCACTTGGTATGTTCTGACACAAATTACCTCGGAATACATATGAATTAGGCTTTTTATATATTAACCTTTCCTGAGTGCTTTAATGTTCCTTTAGTCTATAATGTCTGTTTTGAAATGTACTTTTACCTGTCAATGTCTGGAAACAGGAGAGTTTGAAAGTGTCAGCCATCAAGCACTGGATCCCGGATGACTTGGGTACGGGGCTGAGCTGGCAGGCAAGTGCAAACAGCGGGTAGAACATACTAGCCAGCACTATCTTCTCATTGGTTGTGGCGCGTGCTCGGCCGAACTTCAGGCTCAGGGGAAAGTTTTCCTGAAAAAGACAAATATCTTTAACACAAAGTTTCAATGTGTATAAGTAATTATTGAAAGATTCGACACTTGCCTTCTTTTCTATGAGTTCAAAAACGTCTCTACCATCTTCTGTGGTGCATCCAGTGACAGGAGTGCCATTAACAGATAGCAGGACGTGGCCGACTGCACAAAAACATATAAATTCAGGTAGCGAGTTGTTGAGACGAATATATTTTGACAGACAAAAATTTGGCTGTAATATTACTCACCGTTAATGCCGTCTCGTTGGCCGAAAGCTACAACTACTTTCTTATTTTCATGCTGTAATTTGATGTCCAAAGGATAGCTAAAGGTTTTCTCAGTTTCCACTCGAGGAATGTTGTGATCGTAGTTGTATATGAGGCCTCCTGATTTACTCACAATGTAGACGCCGTAAATAACCATTTTGATTCCTTACTCTTGGGTTTTTATAAGTATACTCTTTATTTTTTGGTATCTAATTATTTTATTTTTATTTACATTTTTCTTTTCCTGTAGGTGCCAATTTTGGTAAACGAACGATCCTCTTTTTAACTTCAGTGCTGCCATATGAATATATGATATACCGAATGAATCCGAAATAGCTACAAAGAGTAGAAGGTACGAATGATGCTAACTCAACTGCCACTCGATTGACTTGACTTGAGTTCCAAAAGTCACTAAATGTCGCTAAATGATTTGAGATCCAAAAGTCCCTAGCGACTTTTGATCATGAACTATTAGGGCTACATTAATATGCATTTGCCTCCTCGAATACTAAGTTTGTTTGTCTGACGTATCTTTAAATGTCGTGTATCTATTGAATAGCAAGCTGTACAGGGTTCTTTTCTCAGAATATGTGTTTTAATGTTCGATTTCTAGACAAATAATTAAAAAATCTAATCGGAGTAATGGATCGCCAATTCTGAGTCTGAATGAAGATTGCCGGTGTTTACAATCTACTTAGTAGTTGTAAGTCTCTTAATAATAAATAAGAATAATAATAATAATCTTAATAAGAAATACGTACGAAAATAAGGTCAATGATAATTATGAAGGTACAGGCATGATACAAAAAGTATGAAGTTCATACGTTCCGTACCCGTCTGGCAATGTTGATTATATGTTAGTATAGCCAGCTGTTATATGTTAGTATCGATGCCCAAGACGATCGTCATATCGATCAAGTTCAGATGGATCGATCGACCTTGATGGTTCCGTTCAATTGTCATCGTTCGATGATCATCGAGTGAGAATTGATTGGGATCCTTCTTGTGATTTTTTGCCCAGAATTACATTATCAAGCAATCTTATCGAATTATTTTAGGGAATTATCAATCAAAGATCGTTAAGCGACGCAGCTGTTACTAAATTACGAACCAACTCAAAATGCCTATCTAGTAGGCCTATCTAGAGACGCCTATCTAGTAGGTAGATACTACTAATAGAGCAGTGTCATCACCGATGTGTATATATCCGCCCCTTTGGGCTTAGCCCGGCAATGTGTGTACTTGCCTGTTTTTTTATGTGAATAAATCATTGAAAGTGGTGACCCCCGCCCATGACAAGAGTAGTGCTACTTAGTATAAGATTCGGATCTTACACTGAGTTTAATTCAGCCCGCAGTATTCATCACCCGAGACGGGGATGATACGTCTCATGCGCATGTGATTTCACCGGCACCCACACCTTTCCAACGGAACACAGCATTGCGAGCACCAATGCTTTGCAGCAGATTCCAGGTGTGGTGGCAGTATCTACCTCTCTAAACGAATTTTGCACAAGTCCTACTACTACTTTTGGTTGGTCCTTTAGCACCACCCAGGGGGTACGTGTAGGGAATTAAAGGGTACACACCTACGGACGTGAGCAATTATGTTTTATTGATATACATAAAGTATAGGTACGAAATGGAAATAATACTACTGGAGAAGTTTAAAACTGTGTAGAAGATAACTACGCCCTCCTCCATGACATGATAAAAATGTTCCAGATAACTTTACACATAAAGATAAATTAAATAATGAAAAATAGATAACCATTAGCTTTTCAACGACCTCATAAAAAAATACACAATAAAAGAAATATCCTTAATCGTAATATATTGTAAATAAGACTGTATAATGCAACAAACAAAAAAAAACCAGTTGGTACTTGGAACAAGCGAATGTAGGTCCGATGTAGAACAGTATATATATGTTTTTTATGTTCATATTTTAATGACGGCCCTTTAGCCTCTCTCAATTCAGAGCATATGTGTTTTTACTGCGCCTCCCCAAGAGGTTATAGAATACGACAATATTGATTGCGCCAAAGAATTTGTATACATTGTTGAAGAGATCTTTAAAATCCCCAACTAAAATATGAGAAGGCCCATGTCGCACTGCAGTCGCCCGTCACTGTGGGCCGGGGATGTTACCGCTGCAGTGCCTGTTATATCACCGGCGCCTTCTACCGTACCGCGACGCGAGTCTGTTATTGCTTGGGTTTCTGAGGGAATTCACCAACGGACGCGAGGACCATAGTATAGGAAAAAAAAGATGCCTGCTAGCCTAACTAACTGCACGAAGCAGTTATCTTGTTAATAAATCTTAAAATACATTGTTGGTGTGTCGAAACAAATAAATAATCTGTAGAACTTCCTGAGAACAAATCTTCATTTCCGCAGTTTATGTACCTAGTGAGAGGTACGTGCGGGCGCCTCACCGCGCTGTGACTCATAATCTTTTTAATCACTGGGTACCTGCGTACGTACTCACTATCGAGATAAGCTATAATATTTATATTTTTAGCGCATTTTTTATAAAAATAATCATGAATAGTAAAAGGAATAAATACCCACCTCTTACGATTCACAGCTCTATTATTATAAGGTTTGCTCACAAACGTAAATATAGACGTGACAAGCTGTGAGCACACATGCTTCCCAAGGACGCGGGAGTGGAAAACACTTGTGTTAACGATGCGGTTGTTCATACCGATGCGATGTTGTGTTCATAGCGAACCTCGAATGTTCGCTATGAACATTCGAGGTTCAATAAATAAGTAAATTAGGCGGCAGCACGACATTGGTTTTCACGGTCCGGGGGTCGCCTGCAAGGCTCGAGACAAACTGCGTGTGATGTACACTTACAAACGCACACACGTATTGTAAGCTCCGTGCACGTGTGTGCGCAGGCGCAGCTTGCACCGAGCGGCGCGGGCGGCGCTTCCCAGAAAGCGTTTTCCTCGTCAGCGCACAGTATAACAACAGTTAGTACGCGGCCGAGGCGCTGACGAATCGCTACGTCACAGTGATGACGCGCCGCGCCGCGGCTCGCGAATAAAAAGGCAGGTGCTGGCGGGCCGCTCGCCCTAGTGCTGTGCGGAGCAGCGCCGGCGCCTGACACGGGACACGCCGCGGTCGCACACCCCCAGGCCTGCAGTACTGCTGGCGCATGGCGCCCCGCTATGCTTGGATGGAGCCCGCGCCCTGCCCGCCGGCGGAGGCCTGCGACTCCGATATCGATGAGGACTCGGGCGATGAGACTGTTCCTTCCGGTAATGTGTTCCTGTGTTGTGTTGTGTTGTGCCGCTCGTGCCTAGTGTTACCTGTGTGATCTCTTCATTAAGGTTATGCTGGTTTAGTTGTGATGCCATTTGACTATTTGACATAGAGGATTTCGTGTGAATTTTACGTTTACACATTCCGTAGTCCTTGATAGTTGGTAGTAACCCAACTTTGGAAGCCACAGGTCCGGGATTGACTCCTGGCCGGCGCCGGGTGCTGGTGTTGGTTTGGTTTGTTTGTTGTTGTTTGTGTTTTGGTGCGTGTGTCCATATAAGCTAAGGCAAGGATTATCCTAAAGCGCAGGTACGCGTGAACACAAAGTATTTATTATTTAGGAACGGTTGACCGCTGGCTCACCTGTCGGAAAACCCTTGTCCAGGCGCCGTCGAGTATAATGAATGAAGTATAATGGTTTAAAAAGTGACTTCTATACTTTCATCCTTATTATCTTATCTTAGGACACATTCTAGTCTCCAAATATGGGATCTATTGTTGACAATCAAGTCGGGGGCACAACCGATCAAATAGAAATTAATTTCAAGTCAGTTCACAAATAATTGGTATAAATATAAAGAACCAGACATAAAAAAGCGGCGATAAATTACAGGTTATGTTTGACTTCAACAGTCGCACCAACATGCTATGTCTAATAAGTACGATTTTCTTCAAACAACTAATCCATGTATAAATATTGTTAGACATTTCACAGCGCCATCTATCCCAACCTAAGCATAGCTTGCAACCAGATAACTGATGTATGGGTACCAAATAACTGATAGAATACTTATTTTTATAGATAGTAATATAGCGACCCGCCTTCGCACGGGTGCACTGTAGATAGATGTTTCTAGTTTCTTGTTTCCTGTTAATTTTTAGGCTAATTAAGCCATCATTTTAGACAAAACCAAGTGTTCCGTAGTGTTCCTAAGGCTGAATAAATGAATATTGAGTATTGAAATACTTATTTGCGGCAAAACTTTCCTCTTGAATCACTCTATCTATTGCTGAATACTGCATTAAAGAACGTTGCGTAGTTTAAAAGATCTAAGCGAACAAACAGCGGGAGGACAGCGGGATTGTTTTATACTATGTAAAGAAGGATACATATTTACGTATAATAAATATCAACATCCAGACACAGAAAAACATCTATGTCACAAAATAATAGGATGCTTGTCCTGAGTGGGAATCGAATCCAGTACCTTGAATATTTACATGGTAAACCATAACGTAGCTGTAATTTTTTACAAAACAATGCTTTTCATGAATTTCATATTTATATAGATATAAATATGTTCTAGCTAAAATCAAAACCACGTTTGAGGTATTTTTTATAATAATGCTGGCATTCAAATTAATGTAAACATTAGCATATGGTTTTCATATTTTCTTCACGCTTTCGATTGACGTTTTGACAATCTCTGTTTTCTCCTTAATGTCAGAGATAATCGAAGCGGCGAGCACTCCTAACGTTTACTTCCTACATCTATTAATATTAATGTTATTTAATCCATAACATTTCAGATATATTTTCAAAGTCAAACTCATTTACTTATTCCTTTAGATTTCAAGTATCGGTTGGACACGTCAAATTTTACACACACAAGTAAACATATTTACCTATGAGCATATAACGTGTCACAGGATAGACCCTAATTTTACATGTAATTAATATAATTAATATTATAATTTAGATTAATATATTTCTACAACCGACTTCTAACGACTCCTCCGTTAGCAATAAGTTTTTTCTTCTCATGTTTGTCACCGCTGCCGCAGAGCTTTTGTCAACCGATTTTGAAAATATTTGTTAAAAATTATGCTCTCAGATTGGTCCCACATAAATGTTATAAAAACCGGTTCAGTAGTTTTGTTGTAAATCAAAATATCTGGAAAAAACATGTATTCGAAGGCAATGAAATTGCGCATTTTGCTTTCCTCTGAATTTTTTCTTCGCCCGTTGTTCTAATATGAATGTTTATTTTTAGATGGTAGGGTATAGGTACATAGAACACACATATGTGCTAAATTATTTTAATTAAATATTGTTGTTGTTTTCGATTGCATTGACATCATGTATAAATATGGATTAACAATCTGAAATAAAATGATAATAATAACCAATTATAACGGATAAAACTATACACTACAATATACCTGACATCACTCTCCACGACAAAATAAATAAATCCGTTTATGTAATAGACATCGCCCGACACTCACAATCTTGCAAAAACAAACATTGAAAAACTAGCAAAAGATACAGATTTCGCAATAGAACTTAAAACACAATGGAGAGTAGATACAATAAAAACCGCCCCAATCCTTATTTCATCCACAGGAGTTTATACCTCATACCTTACATACCAGTCTCAGTATTCTAGATATCCACAAATTAACATTCATTCAACTTCAGAAAGCTACTATCCTTAACACTTGCTGCTTAGTTCGAAAATGTATTTCTTTGATCCAATAACACAAGATCAGTTACATCGTCACGCGTCATTCCGTTCGATCACAAGCCCGCGAACCTGCGCAAACCCCTCGTTACACGACAGATTGAAAACTAAATATTATAATAATAATAATACCCCCTAAGGGTGGGAAATCAGGAATGTTAGAATGAAGCCGGTTTTTTCGAATTCTTAATATAAGGCACTTGTTTTCTTTTAATTACCAACTGAGGTGCATGTATTAAAAGTTGTTACTTATAGGTACTTTAATTGAATAATGGCTAATGATTAATCAGAGAATATGCTTCGACGTTGTAACAAAACTTTACGTTTAATAGAAGTTTTTTTTTGTTATTTGCAGTAATGGTATTTTCCTTAAGATTTTGTTAACCATGGACATTTAACCGAATTGTTAACCCAATAAAGACTTGTAGTGAGTAGTATGGAACTCTAGACACGTAGCCATAGTATGAGGTCGGACAAATACATAGTTTCTACTTATTATAAATGCATCTTTAATAAATTAATTTCCCATAGTTTAATTACATTTAATTATGAAGGTAAAATATTTGAAGATTGATCTGTTATGGAACAAGGGGAAAACTAAAAAACCTACATCGACTTTCTTGGACAGAAAAAAAAGTGAAAAATGGCTAATAAAAGCATTTTTTTTTTTTCTTTTTTCAAATATCATTATTGTAATGGTATCACAAGCAGCCAGTCTCAAAGAGTACAACTAAAGAAATAGGATTACAACTACACTATAATACGATACGTGCAGAACGCAAACGTAAAAATGCTCTACAATTGAATACGACTTTCAGACCCTGAAAAGTGGGAGCGTCGCGATGTGCTGCGCTGCGTGCGGTGGGTGGCGCGCACGTTCAGCGTGCGCGCGCCGCGGCGGCACCTGGTGCCGGGCTGCGGGCCCGCGCTGCTGTCCCTCACCCTGCACAACTGGATACAGGTACGTCGCGATGTGCTGCGCTGCGTGCGGTGGGTGGCGCGCACGTTCAGCGTGCGCGCGCCGCGGCGGCACCTGGTGCCGGGCTGCGGGCCCGCGCTGCTGTCCCTCACCCTGCACAACTGGATACAGGTACGTCGCGATGTGCTGCGCTGCGTGCGGTGGGTGGCGCGCACGTTCAGCGTGCGCGCGCCGCGGCGGCACCTGGTGCCGGGCTGCGGGCCCGCGCTGCTGTCCCTCACCCTGCACAACTGGATACAGGTACGTCGCGATGTGCTGCGCTGCGTGCGGTGGGTGGCGCGCACGTTCAGCGTGCGCGCGCCGCGGCGGCACCTGGTGCCGGGCTGCGGGCCCGCGCTGCTGTCCCTCACCCTGCACAACTGGATACAGGTACGTCGCGATGTGCTGCGCTGCGTGCGGTGGGTGGAGACGCGAGCGGCCACCAGCTTCCGACGGCATGAGATGATGCATGAAGGAATTGAACGAACTGGCAGTCCATGTCCCCGGGGCAGGCGCCGTGGGCTCACAGCAGGGCTTCTTGTAGAAATAACTAAAATTCGTAGTGGAATTCGTAGTAAAAGGCGAAGTGAAGTGTTTCATATTTCAATCCAGCCGCTGTATCAGTGTAGAAATAGATGCGATTGAAGGTAAGAACAAGTTAAGATCTTTGTAACATATTTACAATGAAATAACTGCTGAGTTAACAAACCGACTTCATTCCTTTCATCCCTTATTTATTGACCTCAGGGGGTGCACCAAACTATTTTTAATATAGAAACATCCAAATCGGTCGACACTGGGCGAATAAAAAGTGACAGGAAAGCAAAATTCACAATTTCGTTTACTTGGCTGATTCTAGTTGTTGTGATTTTAAACCCAAGCTATCGAACCAATTTTGGTGTAATTAGAATGGGATCAATCTGAAGGATAATCCCTTCAAATAAAGACATTTTTTTTGCAAATAGGTTGATAAATTAGTTTTACGCTTCGCACTAAGAGCCCTACTCAACGTAAAATAGCCATATTTATACTTGGGGGTGCGATCATTTACCATTTAATATCATTAATATCATTTAATATTAGGAATATCAGGAAGCGAAAAAATAAGAGATGACATCAAACGAGGTCTATTTATCTAGCTTTATATAACCTTTGGCTCGGCTAGTCGAGCTGAGGAGCTGTGCGCGGGTGAGGACAGTGGAGTATGTGTGCCGTGTGCGGTGATACCGTGGGTGTTGCGCAGGTGTGTTCGGGGTGCGAGCAGGCGGCGCGCATCTACCACGCGTACGTGCAGCACGCGCACGCGGCGGCCACGGGGCGCGCGCCGCCGCCGCCGCTGCCGGAGCACCAGCAGCCCGCCGCCCCCCCGGACCCGTCGCCCGCACGTGAGTACCCACTCGCACCTGCATTGCCCCTGATCACACAGGGCCACAGGAGGTCTCTTTATCCGTGTTCTGTGCGCCGACGCGCGAGCGCTCTCCGCTAAGATTTGCCTTCTCGCTGTCTCTACCAGCTTACTCCGACAGATATTGGTTAGCCCATTGTCACGTCAGCTTGGTGCTTGTATGACCTGTGTATATTGCATTAAAGATGGAAAAAGTCAACCGTACAATTAAGTTATTAAATGACATTGTTTTAAATACTGATAAGAGCATACAAAATAAATACCAGCTAAAAAAAATTACTATGTGGACTGAAGTCTTATTGAAAGTCACGAAAACCAAACTCAGCACTCGAAAATATGGGAATGCACAGAAATAAAGAAAAACTTTATCTCCCAAAAGTTAAATTAGCAAAGATACAAAAACACCGTCTTTTTGTATAACACAACTAACCATGTACATCAAAATATGTACCGTCGATAGTCACCAATATCACAGCAACGAAGGCAAATTAATAATGTTTTTCACAAAACATACTCTTTGAACGAGTCTATGAACACTAAATTTGGAATAAGTACCTACTGATTTTTTATTTATTACAGTTCTCTTTTTTATTATAATTTTTTTTAAAACAGTTGTTTTTTATTTTAATGGCTATTATTTCAAGATGTGAAAAGTGTATTGTTAAACTTAATAATGTTTGTTTTAAATGTGTCAAATGGAATCTGAAATGGAATATGTCATATTTTATACGTACTTAGATATTTTATCTCAAAACAAAAGCAAATATAAAACTACGATAAAAATAATATCGATGCGTTATCGGCTCAACCGTAATAGAAAGCGCGCCAAAACCTCATGAATGAATCGGCCGTGAATCACGGGCTGCCATTCATCTCGCGGGCGCCGGCCGCCCCCCGCGCCTCCCCCCGCGCCGCCCCGCCACGCACTGACTCAGCCATTTTCCCGGAAATCAACTGCTCAACTGTTATCATATCTGCCGGAGGCGATCGGCGCGCGCCCAGGCCGTAAGCTAGCTGCTTTCAAATATTATATTTCATTAGTTTTTGCAGCATTAGCCTATACTATTAATGCATAGGAAGCTTCCACTTCCTATGCATTAATACGCTATAAAATATATCCTATGCATTTTACATAAATGTGTGCATATTTTGTCACCCAAACCCTGCATTAAGCATTTAATAAAATATAACCTGTATTACATACATTTGAAATAACACAGTCATAATATAAATATACAAGCTGTTGTTTTCCATTCTTGACATAATATATTCAGAGGTTCACCTACATTCACCACCACAACACAAATCTATATATATAAAAGAAAGTCGTGTTTGTTACAACACTTATAACTCGAGAACGGCTGGACCGATTGCCATGGTTTTTGATTTGTTGGATTTGTTTCCGTCCCGAATAGCAGAATAACTATTAAAAACATTGGAAAATTAACGAAAAAATAAAATCAATTTATCCCCATATTCTCCACGGGAACGGGAAGTATGTGGGTGAAACCGCGGGGCGCAGCTAGTAACTAATAAAATAAATACAAAAAAATATTAATTAAAATCACTGTACTAAGTAAATGGATACCTTTTTTTTTTTTTATGTGATTGATTGACGGAACGAGCTGAGGGCCCACCTGATGGTAAGTGGTGACCCTCGCCCATGACAACAGTAATGCGCCGCGACTCAGTATGAGATACAAATCTTTACTGAGTCGCATATATCCTGCTGCGTCCATCACCCGAGACGGGGATGATACGTCTCATGCGCGTGTGATTTCACCGGCAGCCACACCCTTCCACCGGAACACAGTAATGCAACCACTACTGCTTGGCGGCAGATTCCAGATGTGGTGGCAGTACCTCTCCGGACGAACTTGGCACAAGTTCTACTGCTACTTTTGGTTGCTCCTTTAGCACCACCCAGGGGGTACGTGTAGGGAATCAAAGGGTACACACCTACGGACGCGAGCAACGGGACCTATAACCCTATATCTATAAACACTTTTATAACGATTTTTTGAGAAAACTGCTTCAGGCATTTCGAAAGCCTCTATGACAATAACAAGGCCTTTGAGAGGACCTCGAATCCAGACATAATTATAAAGACCTTCGAGGTTTCGAGATAAGCAATTCTAAAAAAAGTCAAGGTTAGCGATGGCTTTTTAGGAGGAGGATATTAACCCTGAGATGCGATGCGACGCGACATGACGACGGGTCCGCGCTCTCCTCTCCATGTCCCGTCGCATTGCGGAGGTGCTCGCGGGCGCGGCGGGGTCAGTGCACACCATCACCTTAAAGTTGGGTTACAGGCCTACTCTACTTATGTTATTCTGCACGATGCACTGTTAGAACCAGAGCTCTCCAGAAACATTCACATCGCAAAAAATCCTTCAAATAATTATCCATATAATCCTTCAAATAATAATTATGACGGACAACACAAGTACACAGCGGACACAAGTAAGAAGTATGACCTCGGTCATTAGAGCATCCCCCGGGGACGCGGCAGGGCGGGAACTGTCCCATTCCCCGGATATCAGATAATGGATCGCGCTGAGTAACGGCTGCTCATTGCATAGATCGCATCTTCCCTGGCCGGCGCCGGCGTGGAGGGCACGGGGACAACGAGGAGTAGACGCTCCAACATTACGGAGTAGGGCACGGACCGATTGAATTCATTCTATTAGATATTGGCCGGTATTTTGTTTTGATTATACAATATATTAATACAAAATACCGGCCGAGTCGGTTTCGCGCACCGAGGATTCCTCACGAACTTGCAGGTAAACGTGTAACTACAATAGTTGGTTTTTATATTTGTATATGTATGAATATTTTTTTTTTATTTACCTACAAAATTACGGTTTTTGCATTTATTCCTTTACTTGCGCCACATGACATTGCTTCTTGCTAAATCACTTGGCTCTAGGTCAACGGCAAGTGCTCTATAGATTTTTGACTCCCCTGAGAGTGTCAAAATATGCAGCAAAAACGAAGCATAAATGGCCATATGACTTAGAAGTTTGATTTTGTCACTGCTCCTAGGTATTGCAGACCTGTATATGTATACTGTATTGAATTGTATACTGTATACCTGTATACTTTACACGCGTTCCTAAGAAAAAGGGTCTTGACAGATGGACAGACAGAGATCCTATAAGGGTTTAGTTTTTTATTTTTGAAATATGGAACTCTAAAAATTACATAATCGCAAATATTTTTTTAATTTTTATTCCGAGTGCAGGGCACTGACACAGCATATCTACGTATTATTAGTACGCACCTCCCTTCTCTCCCTTCAGTCATTCCGCTGGCTGTAGCGCCGCCGCCGCCGCCGCCGCCGTAGCAGTAAAATTCCAATAAAACATCGTTCATAAACTTGGGGATCATATTGCTCAGTGAATACCCTCACAGTCACACGTATCCCCCGGGTGGTGCGAAATGAGCAACAGAAGTAGGAGTAGTACTTGTGAAGTACGCAAGAGTACTGCCTTCAAACAGGGGTGCACTCGCCTTGCTGTGTTCCGGTGGAAGGGTGTGGGTACCGGTGAAATTATAAGCACTTTAGGCGTAAAATCCCCGTCTCAGAATGACGCGACTAGACCCGACTGGGCATTTATCGTTTATTATTATCGTTTATGGGCGGTGGTAACGATTTAACATCAGGTGGGTCGTCTGCTCGTCCCGGCACTTCAATCGCATAAAGAAAAAGCTTCCAACCATTTATTATAAACGATTTGAACAGATCCAAATGTCATCGAATACACGAAAACATTTTTAACCAAACTGATATAGTACCTACTCGATGCGATGAGCACAGCTGAGAAAATGTGAGAGATCGCCAAATGTCAGGAGCGCGGGCTCGGAATACCTAATGAGTGACAAAACGTAAACAACATCCACGAACTCATCATCTGTATAGTATTCCGGCACTGCGCGTTATTCAGAGCGAAGCATTCCTCAACCCCGTCCCGCGGGAGAGGTCATTTGAATCATGTCAACGGACGGACGGACACGGGAATATTCTGACTTCACGAAAGGTGTAACTATGGACAGTATGCCGTAATGTTGCTGCAGTAATCAAACTAGAACCTACATATATAACGGAACTTGAATAGAATCACTGCTCTGTCGGGACCGTCAATTGTTTTCCTTATTTTTCGAGTTATCTAGATATTTTAGATTTTCGAGTTATCACGTTTTTTGTGAGTTTTGTTGATTCCCGATATTTCGGGTAAAATCAAATATCAGGAGTATAAACTCACAAAATATAGGATTAGAATATCTCGAAAAATACTGTTGGAATGATAGTTTTAAAATGTCTTACGGTATTCCTGTTTATTAATCATCGAAGGAAATAAAGGCGACTTTTCCAGCATTTGCAAGTAGGTAAGCTTTCGTGACAGGAATCGAACCCGGGTCGGTTCGATTCCCAGCCAGGGAAAGTTTTGTGTAGCGAGCACGAAATGTAATCTCGTGTCGTGGGTTGTGCTATGTGATTGTGCGTGTACCTGCTAACCCTGCGATACAGGGAATCCTAATGCGGCGCGGGGAATCGTTAGTGTCAGCCATGAACGTGTAAGATATTAACAAGAAATTGTTGAGAAAATCAAAAAACCCGACTGCGTGAAAAATTCCCAGTTACATTTAAGTTGTATATATCTATTTGTGTAAGCCATTTATAAAACCCTGTAAAACACACTCGATAGGTTTTGAGTAAAAATATTTTTAAGACATGGCACCAGTCAGATATTTTAATTTTGGTATAGCCAGTGTCACAGTCGCAGTTAAGACGAATCTAACGTCACCACTCAAGCTAAAATCCATCGAGCCGTTTAGGCTCCAGAGCGTGCCAAACAAATAAATACAAATAAACAAATAAAGAAGAGAAGAGTATATATAAGAGAAGAGTTTAAGAGAATATATTTGACATCATGCCCATTCTGATGTCGCCATTTTGATCTATTTTAATGTTGCTTTTACGTTTTGTTGTACGATGTTGTAAGTGTACGGCCGAGGTTCTATTACATTACACATTGCACTCGTGCATCATGGGAGAAACCCGGCTCATTTATCAGAAGTTGGGCAAACGGCGCGGCGGCCGGATCTTAAACATATTTCAAAAGTAACCCACTTTTGGACGATATATGACTAACTCTTGCACAAGATGTACCGACCCGCGAAATAATATTATTATACTCGAACAGATTAGGTCATAGTTAGTACGTACATAGTAAATACTAGGCCCGGAAGTGAGTCATTATTTACTCGGAACAGTGATTCAAGTGTTCCGCTTCTGAAAGATCCGTATCTGCCTGGCAATAGGCGATCTTGTGGCGCGAGTAAGAGTGCATATTTTTGTTTGCATAGTAATTGCGTGAACGAGGCGTTTGGCGCCAGCGGCGGCGAGGGCGCGCGGCCTCGCGTCGTGGGAGACAGGCGGCAGGCGGCAGGCGGCATGTGTCACGAACGATTGCATACATACCATGCCACGGATTATCTAAATTAGTGTTGCTATCAACACCGCCGAATCACCATAGGTGGACTTTGGCCTTTGAATTTCACAAGAAGCTTTTTGAACACCTCATCATTCAAAGGTTACGCGATGCGTTACATATTCATGTGATATCATACAACTCTAGTTTAGTACGAGGGTGTCTTGTGAGACGTGGGGCTTTTACAAGAAATACAATTATACGGGTGAACTGAAACAGCAAAACCCTATCTAAACACAACATTTCATTCAAATCATTAGTCGTTTCCGAGATACGCTCGTTTAAAGTAGATATTAAAACGATGAGTTGTTTGGTTGGATGAGATGTTTTTAAATTCAAATCCAAAGTGGGTTTTGATCGCGTTACTCTGCTGGGATTGGTCGAGATATGTGGTGTTACATACCTAGTGAGTGGGGCACATCCCAGCAGACAGCCGCGAGCTGGTGGGCCGGGGCCCGGGGGCCGGGCGTCACACCAGTGACTGAGTGCTGGCCCCGAGCTCACCCGCTCCGCCACCCGGGGCTGCGGCTGCGGCGGGCGATCGTTCGAGGACTACCTCGGGTGAATGTCAGTTGCAGCATATTTTATCTCAATCTGATAAGAGCGGATAATGTTTGTTTGCATGTCTGTGGAAATACATTCAATTCTATTTATAGTAGAACTACCAGGCGGATGAACTTTTCAGTTTCATATGAAAACGCGAAATTACTTAGAGTATGATTAGACGAAGCTGTACGGTTATATGGTGTGACGTAGCTGGTAATACAATTCCATAGCACCTTAAGCATATTAAAGCCGGGGCGGGTCTCGATAATAACTTTGATAATAAAATGTAAATATTCATAGACATTTGAAACATGACATTTGACCATCTAGCCCCCAACTAATAACAAAACCAACCATGTTACCAACGGCTTGTCTTTCGGGATTTAAATTCTAATAAATTAAGACGTTCAATTCTTTAAAATAAAGCTGTGATTGGCTGTGATAAACGAGTGCACAGGCGATAGAAGCTACGGATTCAAGGCACGATACTTACTAATTACCCAAACGACAAACGAAGTTCTCGTTACCTATGTATAAGCTAGTGTTGCACCAACAAATAAACCTATTTAAAATTATTCTTAGAATCCATGAGGCAGTCTCGCCTCGTTGGCGCCTCTCCTTAATTGAGACAGCCGGCATGTTCTGCCAAATTTGGCCCATTGGCCGCTAGCGTGCAGTCCGCGACTCCACCTACAATTTTTATCTATTTTTAAGGCAGAGCTTCCATTACCTAACATATTTACCGATGTTGAATGCTACATTTCGTAGCAGATTTAGAGAGAGATCAAGAATAGTCTACATCCCTTTATCCTTTTATGACGGGCGCAGCGGGATGCCGCTTGGGTCGGGGAGGACCATAATCGTATTGCTGGTGTTATGGGCGAAGGTAAGCACTTAACATGAGGTCGCTAGCTGACAGATTGAACCCCGGCACTGCACGAGACAAAACATAAATCTCCGGCCACCCGCAGGGCAGAGTTCATTTCGAGTTCCCGGGCTAAGCCGCTAAGCCGCTGAGCCCGTAAGCCCCGTCTCCGGATATCCGACATTTGCAAGTCAATGGCGGAGCGGGGCGGGCGGGACCTTCGCCCCGGGGTCGCGGGGTCGCAGGGTCGCGGGGTCGGGGGACACTTCACGCACACGCGCCACTTTATTATTTTATGAGTTTTATTAGTTTAGGTAGCTCAGAAACGCATTAGCGGGTGAGAAATAAAATGATGCGGTGGGATGTTTTATATACAACACTTCACACGGTAATTTCTAGCAAAAATTTAAAGATTAGAGCGTACACAATCGTTAATATATAAAAAAATTGTAGGAATACACATGTTTGGTAGCAAAATATTCCGCTAACACACATTGTCTGGCGGTACGGAAACAACACAATACGGGAGGGCAATGAATCATTCGTATTATTCATTCCTAATGTGAATGTAATGTGCTAAGTTATTAATAAAAAAAAAATGCTTGAAGTTAACGGCAAACCTGACGTGCGTCGATCTGTGCCGGTGAGTCACAGCGGCGGCGGCGGCGGCGGCGGCCCGCGGAGCGCCCGCGCGCGGCTCCCGGCCGGATTCCTCGCTTTCACATAGTTACCCGGCAGCTTCTTGTAGGCACGAGCTGTGAGTCACGCCGCAGGAATGCGGACCATCCGCGAGCCGTGAGAACACTGCCTATCTACATACCTAACGGGCAGGACCCGGCGCTCTACGCCAGGGGCGTGGGACGGTTGTAGGCGATGGCTGCCGTCGATGACATTATTACTAGCTGACCCGCTAGATCTCTTCCTGTCTCTATTCACAATTTGACTATCGTCTGTCAAGCACAGCGACGTAGTGGTAAAATTCCCATAGAAAAATGTGGTTCCAATGTTCCCCAATTTCCGACTAATCAAACGAGTTTCCCAAAATGTTTCTTTTTTACAAGCCTTGTCCCGACAGTTACAAGCCTTGTCCCGACAGTTACAAGCCTTGTCCCGACAGTTACAAGCCTTGTCCCGACAGTTACAAGCCTTGTCCCGACAGTTACAAGCCTTGTCCCGACAGTTACAAGCCTTGTCCCGACAGTTACAAGCCTTGTCCCGACAGTTACAAACTTAGCAAAAAAATAATTAGCCAAACAGGTGCAGCCGTTCTGAAGAGATGCGCTTACATCCTGCGGTCGACAAGTGATTTATATTTATATAGATTTACATAAACAGGTACATTAAGTACTTATTAGTACTTGTTGATTGAAGGCATAAGTTATATTATATGACTTTACCCTGCATAGATTTGTCTTTACCTCACTGAGTTATTTCTAGTGTTCATTACACAGTAAAAAGCTACGAGCTAGTCTTTATACAGTGGCCATCTCTATAGGAAATAATTAAACAAAAAGCAATGATGCTGCAGTGTGAGCGGATGCTTCTGAAGGAGACAGCCAGCCGACAGCCAGCACGGTACAATGTCGCCCAGACCAGTCGTCAATACTGCTCGGACCTACGAGTAGGTCACAGAAATATGATCACTCCTGCGCGAGCCGCGCCGTAGAATCAATACTGTCCTCGCATTAACTCTTAACCGCATACAGATAGTATTAAGTTGATCTGAAAATAATCCAACTTGCTGTGTTTTCGCGTATCAAACAGGATTAGCCTACGAACTTGTGAACCTGTTCGTAAGCCGGTGTGGTTCGGCTCGGCGGGTGGGCTGCAGCTCGACCTCTTCAGTAATGGCTTCAGTCGCGCTCGGTGCCGGCGAGCGGGCGGGGCCGCCCGGGGGCCCTCCCAGCTGGCGCTCCGCCCTCGGAACGCCTTGTTGCAAATATATTATACGGCCTGAGTAAAAAGCTTTAGCGAGTCAAATAGCTGCTTACGTTGATCGGCGATCGTCGTTCGAATACTAATTTTAAAATATTATAAGTATCAAACGATGTCGACTGTACTTGATGATCGGTACTCCTATCCTTAATAAGATCGAGCATAATTTAAGTGATTGTAGTTTGGTGACCGTTACTAGCATTTACAACTCAGTGCAACCGTGTTTCGGAGGGCAGGTTAACAGAAAATAGCCATGTTTGAAGATTCGGCACCAGTGTTCGGCAATATAAATTTTCTTGCTGGACTCCCAGAGCGCCGGTAGGTTCCGACTTATTGTTCGAAAGAGATCATTTGAGTTAAGCGATTCTCCTGCCGGTCACTAATTGGATGTGTGACCGATGAATGGCATTTGATCTGAGCGCTTCCGTGCGTGGGAGGGCAAGTTAAGATGTCGGTACCGGCTATATGTCGGAAGTCTTCGGGCAGCTTGAACGCTTCGACACCAAAGTCCGCCACTTGCTCACACGAAAGACGAACAAGATTTTTGGTTAATCATTCAATACGTAGACGTTTCGTAGCTTACGTAGATAGTGCTACGAGGTTTCCACGAGAAACTTCCTTGGAATCGAAACCTTTCATTCGAAATGTCTTAAAAGGTAATTCATCGCTATGCTATCGCTATGTGATGGTAGAGCCTGCGCGCTCTCTCAGCTTGCGCCGGCGGCGGCGGCGGCGGCGGCGGCGGCGGCGGCGGCGGAGGATTCCGAGAAGCGCTCGTTGCGGTCACGGCTCCGCCATTTATAGCCGCCATTACTTGGCCGCTGTGCTCACTCAATAACTAAACTGTCAATTGGCTCGAGAGATGTTGCAATTATTTACTAACTGGTTGTACGGCGTCGCGACGCTCTCGGTGTACGGGAACAAGGTTTTAAACTATTCAAATCAATCTGCTACTCATATCAATTAAGCAAGGCATGATCACAGAAGATTCCAGAAGAAAACCGGTGATTTGAATCGTGTGTAGTCACGATTAAAATCATCGGTTTTCTTATTGAAACATTAATCGTTTAATAAGTTTTGCCGTTTACAAATTTTCTTAAACTTTAACTCCGTATTAAACAGTCAGGTGACCGGCCACAACATTTATAATTACTCGCAACATGTAGGTAAACGTGTGGAAATAAATAACGAACCAAAAGAAATCCAAATGTTTAGATTATTATCAACAGGCTGTAACTTGACAAAAAAAATCTCTAAAAGAAAATTAAAAAAAAAAGGAAATTGCATCAAAGTGAACTTAAATTCTTTTAGCGGCTACACTACGAGTAGTGTGATCGCCAGAGGTGGCCGTCAGTGCTCAGTTGACCGTTGTCTACTGTCACCACCTGGGAGGTAACCTCCAAATCCAAATCATACAATCCAAAAAAATGTATAAGTATATATAACCTACTTCTTTCGAACACTGTTAAACGTATATCACACGCCGTTTCTTCGTTTCGTGTATTGTAATTCAGAGCACACGCTTCATAAAATGAAGCCTTTATTTGTATTATAAATACCCAATAAGGCCACACTGTGCAAATCGTAAATTAGCCAGCGACAGTTGGACCGCCAGTGCCATTAGCGGCGGTTAACTATTGGGAAACCCTTTATTAATAGATGGCCACACCGACCTCTACCTATACCTAACCACGGCAACCACAATGGCGGGTCGGCGGAATTTGTAATTCATAATTAAGCTTTAATACAATCTCTTTGGTTGATGATACTTAGCTGTTTATGATACTTACCATTGAATACGTAGTATTTGAACAGAAATTAAATTATTTCCGCTATTTTTCAATTCTTTGTGTCTTCTATCTGAAATCTAATAAAGAGATTCAATAAATTCTGAAATAGAGCATAAATTACGCCGCAAACTGCGTAATATATCTAAAGTGCCTTCCATGGACGCAGTGCGGTGTCGGTGAGGGCAGCGCGGAGTTACTTCAAACCTTTTCACTCAGGGAACTTGAATGCCACGGTTGGCTGTAACTAAACGCTTATACACTCACACTCTGTCGCAGATGGCACGGACAAACACTGAAACATAAGACAAACACCCAAGACCCGAGAACAAACTTCATGTTCACCGCACCTAGTGTGTCGCGGCCAGGAATCGAACTCGGGAGCCGTTGCTTCGAAGGCAGGGCTACTACCACGGCACGGAGCCGCCGAGAATATACTTTAATTATACAATTACCAGTGTAAGTAGGTAATTATCGTTCAATCTTCCGGTGCCCCCCGCCCGCGGGCGAGGGCCCACCCGCCCGCGCGGGGGGACCGGCCCGCGATATTGGCGCCCCGCGACGCTTGCATTATGCATGCGGTGCCACCCGCGCCCTGTACTATCATGATTATTGCATTTGCTTTTCATTACACGGCTTCCCTGTCAGATAAACGACTGTTCAGATAGGGAAGTGATTGTCACGACAAAATAGAAATACTGGTATTGTTTTGGGCAAAGAAAATTATACCGGCTTGGTGCGACGCGGTCTCGTGCATGAAGGCATGATGCGTGTACTGCCAATTGTAAATTCAATGTATATTCTGTGAATCAATTACGCCTTTTATAGGGATATTTTGTTTTGTGACACAAACTAGACAGAGCGGTGAGTAGGGACGGCGAGGGACCGACCGACGTTGTAGTATCCTGTATATAGGGCTCCCTGTGGGTACCGAACTATAAATATACCTTTCAGAATTTTAGAAAGTATACTGTACTATGTGCGGACGAATATTTGTGTTGTGGGCCTCTCTGTGTTAGTACAGGTTGAGAGTGTAAGCGATAGAAAAGATTATTATAATGAATAATGTATTCATTGTTGGTGTGTCCAAACAAATAAATAAAATCATACATTTTAATGTGTGAATTTAAATCACAACAACCTAATTGCAATATAGTATGAGGTATGCAGTGCAACCTGACTAGGTACTTTGATCGAAATACGCTGAAAGAACAAGACTTTACACTTCAAGTTTTCAATTTACACCAGACCGAGTGAAGTCCTCTCAGGGAGACGCTTTCACACTTGAATGAATCTCCGCGGTAAAGCTGTGATGTGATTTTATATGATAATGTGCGGGATCGCGCGCCCGCGCCCGCCCCCGCCCTCAGGGCTCCAGCCCGGCCCAGCCCGGCCGGCGGCGCGGGGGCGGCCTCACTTCCGTCGCCACTCGACCTCTTCCGGTCTCGCATCCGCCCGCATATCCGGATTACCTATTGTGCTTTTCGAATTACAAACATTCGTTTAAATCAAATGATAAAGCAATAAATTTCATTCGGTCATTAATGTAATGTGATATTTGCGGTTTAAGTATAAGTCGGAACTAGTCGGCGGTGTTGAGAAAATGTTAGTCGATGTGTAGTGGGTAGCTTGTGCGCGTAACAGTGATGTGACCGCCGCCGAGCGCCGGGAGGGCCGAGAGGGCCGAGAGTGCCGGTGATGTTGTGGCTGAGCGCGAGGGAACACCGGCGCATCCAACACTTCTACCATGGTTTGTCGTAGATTTCATTTCCACAAAATAAATTGGTGTGATATCATCTCTGACGAGCATATATTGATAGAGCAAAATGAGCGCCTTAATAATTTAGTATCGGTCAGTACACACGACTTCCAGTTGTTTTAGTTTAAAACCCAAACTATCTTTTAAATATAACTGTTATTAACATAACTTCTTTTGTTAAGTTTAAAATATATACAATATAATAAAAATTTAATTAAAAATATTTATCAATCGAATTTGATGGTAAACGATACAAGGATTGGATGTATACGAATTAGTTCGCGTATTAATGTTCGCTCCGTGCTCGTAGCACGTACCTTAGATAAGTAAGTAAATACGTAAGATAAGTCGTAAGATCAATACCAAGTTGAACTCTACCGGATACTCCGTGCAAGTAAGTGTTCCGCTGCGGGACAAGCACCACGACATTTTGCGAAGGCTTTTTTTGCGCGGAAGCATACAATATTTGCAAAATATGTATTTTTTGCTTTGTTAAGTTTCTTATTTGCATTTTCAAAGTTTATAATTTTAAAATAAGAACTAAATGGACTCCTTTTAATAATATATGTTAGTTCTTATAGTATATTTTTAAGATTTTAGTTTTAGATTTGTTACATTTAATATTTTCCAATAAATAAGAACAGAATTTAGAAGGAACATTCATCTCTGAGAGATAGTCATGGGACTCACTATTAAACCGACTTCAAAAAATTGTGGAGTTTCTCAAACTCGTTAATGACGATGTAAACAAAGATCTCTCTAAAATTTTAAATTGGTTCATTGTATGCGATTTATTTCATAATGAACATTAATAAATATGTAGAATATGTTTCGCCAAACGTTAAATACGAAGACACATTAGGTTATCTAGTATTAGAATTAAGATGACATATTTACCTGTTCTGTGAGTCATTTCGCACAAGCCGTGTCATATTATTTATCATATCTCTATATAAATGACGCAGTTCTGGAGTAACAAACATAAAAAATACCGCCGAATATATAACCTCCTCCGTCGAAAAAAAACTTTAACAAAAATTAACCAGAAGAAAAAGAACTAAACCATAAAAATATTATTGGGCGCCGACCCAAAATAAGTTTATATCAAATTTGATAGTTTATGTAAATAAGCTCTATTCTCAAGACTTAAAAGACTTATTTATTTTTTGCTTTTTGTGTATTTTAGTCGGTAAAACTTTTTGTCAAAAAAGTTTTTATTTTATGAATTTTTGTGGCTCACGGCAACTATTATAACGCGTGAGGGAACGTTACTAACTTGTAAATTATTTACATTAATTTTCGGGAAAATTGTTGTACGTGTGCCACATACTCTACTTTGTACACAGATATTACACGCACAGATATTATAATACTATACTAGTAGTACTTACAGGTAATTTGAAGCGTAACTTCCGTGTGTGAGAAAATTAAAACACTAATAACTAGTTTCTGTCGCTAGTCACAGTATAATTATCTCCTCATTTATAATCCTTCATCATTCCTCGTGCCACTGAGCTGATAATGTAACCATCCTACCTTGAGGTTCCCAGAATATTGCCCAATTGAGGTTACCTCCAATATTGTAAAAATGTGGAAAGAATTACGTCTTTTCAAAAACGAATATTTAAAAGATATCAAAATATCAAAGTAAAATGAAAATAAGAGTGACACGAAAGTCCGCCAGCCACCAGGTCGAGGACACGGCTTGCTTGTCCTCAACACAATCGCTGATTCGGTAATAACTGCCATTATTGAATTACTTTTTAGATACCTATTAAAATCTCTCTCGTAGAGCGTGGTAATAGTCTCGGCCAGCAAATTGTAGAATCTCACGCCGCCGATGGTGATCTACGAGTGTAGATTGTACCATATAAAATGTTGTTTAGCAACGGCGCTGGTGTATCCAGATGGTGCTACAGTTGGATCCAACGAGTGCATTCAACGAGGACTTAAAATACGTTACCCAAGGAAACACATACTTTGCAGCCGACTGGTACACTTTTTATTTCCCCCTAATGAGAAAATTATAAATCACTTTGGATATATCATAGTCGAAACATATGCGTAACGTTGAAAATACTTATATTATTAGTACACACATTAAGAGCAAAAAATATTCTCAGAATTGTGCTAATAGCTTTGCTGTGAATAGATAGAATGAATATTCCTAAAACTCAATATTTTTTGTTTGCAGAGCCGTACGCTGCGCTGAGCGGGTGCGCGCGCGCCGGCGCCGGCGGCCAGGTGCAGCTGTGGCAGTTCCTGCTGGAGGAGCTGGCGGCCGGCGCGCCCGGCATCTGCTGGGAGGTGAGCACTCGCCTCTGAACGTTCCAAACCTGAACCTGTTACTACACCTTCAGCCCGGAGCTATAACTGGTTGTCATTTGAACACAATCTTTTAATGTTTATTCTTTAAGAAAATCAATAAACATTAAAGAAGTAAGTAAAATGCGGTCATTTAAACTTCCAAGACAAGATATCTTGTTAATTCCAGTTAATACAATAATAGAACCTGATACACGTGCGAAACTAAACGTAGGCATGACGGCATATCACGCGTCCGGTTCCAGGTGAGGGGTCCGCGGGCGAGTACTCTTGGAGTCCCTACACAGCACTTGCGCGATGGAGTATTGCAGCGCCATCTGTTACAGATTCTTGTACTAACAGTGTTAGATAGTTACTCAGTGTTCTTCGAGGTTCTCAGTGTGTGCGGAGATGGAGCCGCCACAATATGAAAATTCCTGTAATTTTGTAAATGACTTTCAACGTGCAATAAGTCTTCTCAACACACTCACCATCAATGACTTATTATTACCTACAGACAACGCTTTCTCAGCCTTAGTTGGAGAAAGATTCGCTTCCACCATCGTGGTAATGTATAATTCGTTCGTTATAGCTACGAGATTCGTCTGCAAGATTACTAGGTTCATTTTCAGCATGAAAAATTTGGGTTGCGTTTGCACAGTTGGCCGCAGAATCTTTGCAACCTTAGACAACGCCGCATAATATATTTAGGTCAAGTGCGATCTGATACGCCAAAAATTTGGAAATATTGTAGTTAAAGTTTTTTTTTATAGTTAATCGTTGGAATATTTTTTTATTGATATATCTATAATCAATACGATTTTTTTTTGGACTAAATACGAACCCTACTCACACGAGCGTATTCTCTCACAAATCGCGAAAAATAGCAAATATAGCATGTGATCAGTGTGTCCGTCCCCCGCGCCCCCAGGGCCCCCCCGCGGACGGCGAGTTCCGGCTGTCGGACCCGGACGAGGTGGCGCGGCGCTGGGGCCGCCGCAAGCAGAAGCCCAACATGAACTACGACAAGCTGTCGCGCGCGCTGCGCTACTACTACGACAAGAACATCATGAGCAAGGTACGCCATCTACATGGTGCGCCGCCAACTGGGCGCAGGGTGTGCTGACGCGACAAGAGGCGGTTCTGTACCGTTACACCACTAAGTTACTCCTTCTAACATCAGCTATCTGCCAGTGAAGGTCCCGTCAAAATCCGTCCAACCGTTTTGGAGATTAGCCGGAACAAACAGACACAGAGAAAAACAAGAAAAATTAAAAAAAAAATATATTACCGACTGCGTCAGAGGGTTATATTTTTCGGGTGAATACATGAATCCTACTAATATTATAAACGCGAAAGTTTGTAAGTATGGATGGATGTTTGTTAGTCAATCACGCCGGAACGGCTGAACGGACCTGGATGAAATTTGGCACAGAGATAGATTATAGTCTGGAATAGCACATCGGTTACTTTTTATCCCGAAAAAATGTACGGTTCCCTTAGGAAGTTCAACCGCGGGTAACACCGCAGGGCTAGCTAGTTTACATATATATCTTTGGCACGCTCGGGAGCTCTGTAAACGATTTGATGGATTTTAGCTTGAGAAGTGTCGCTAGATTCGTCTTCATTGTGATTCATGGTTAATTATTAAAATTACATGGCCGATTTTTGGCGTCGTATGTAATCGTACGTAGGTAAATATAGATATATATACCTACGTCCGAATTTCTTAATCTCTGCCTTTCAAGCGAGGGGCCCTAGGTTCGATTCCCGACCGGGATATACTTTGTGTGGTGAGCATGAAGTTTGTTATCGGCTCTTGGGTGTTTTTCTTGTGTTTTTTATTGTACAAGTCTATTCTAGTGCAGGGGGTACGAGTGTGTAAACGCACTATGCTTTTTGATCATCTTTGATTGAATCATCTTTGATACGGAGCCTGATATTTGGATGACAGTAACGTAACGTATGTTGTCGTCAGCGTCAGTGGAATAAGGTCAGCATATGAAAGGTCCTCCGTGTGCAGGTGCACGGCAAGCGGTACGCGTACCGGTTCAGCTGGGCGGGGCTGGCGGCCGCGTGCCAGGCGCAGGCGCCGGACGCGCCCCCCTACTGGCACTACCTCACGCCGCCCGCCGCCCCCGCACCCCACCCGCAGGCAGACGCACCGCCGCCGACCACGTCACACTAACTGTTCCGTACGGGACCGGGCCGCTCGGACACGCCACGCCACGCCACGCCACGCCACGTCGGACGTCACCTTGACTCCGAGCTCGTAGTATTACGAACATCCGATCTCTGGGGAAGTTCGTATCAGCTGTGTGCGGTCGGTTCAGCCAGTCCCAGCACAAACGCTGACCTGGTTCCTATGACTTTGCTACGTCTATCACGATAACATTGATCGCCGTGACAACTCAGTCGTGAGGGTCCGAGGGCGCGGAGAGCGGAGCGGGAAGGACTCCCGCCGTCGTCGCGAACAACAAATCGTTTCGGAGTGAATTAAATGGCTCACATGTTAGCTCGCCTAATCCTTATCTTTATGAATATTCAGTTCACTATTTATTATGTTTACTTATAAATTATGGTTTTCTGTGCATTTAGAATCAAACTGTAAGTTGTTAGTTCGTGATACCGAGCCAGGCTCACCTTATCTAATTGTTTCCTACGTACCGTACTCTAAGCGTTTAACGTTATTTATGTTTTGAAGATTTTATTTTGAGATTCATCACATCGTTAGATTTAATTTTTTCAAGTTTATTAGTTTTATCTTAATCTTATCCTAGATATATGTATATATTAAAATGAAAACTTTTTACGGCTCTATCTACCTCACTGGGTCATATGACGATAACCTATTCTGTAATTTTATATAATTATTCTGGTTAATACGTGGGACACTCGATAAGTTTCGCAAACTACAAATGTTCTACAGAGCAAACATTTCCCTCCGATCCAATTAGAACCGTATCGCCCGTCACAGAGAGACCGCGTCCTTCTTCATCGGACAAGTTGTCATTTAAATTCGTTGAAACATCGGCAGGTACAGTCGGCTACGAATGCAATCTGAAGTCGATTATATCATTTATGCGGTTTGAATCGCGCGGAAATGTTCTCGGGACAGTTCCGTATTTCAGATAGACTCCATTCCTAATTATATTTAGCTCGTAGTCAAATGTGGAGGGTAATTTGAATCTTGAACTTTTGCATTGTTCTCGCAGTGATTAGCTTATGCCCGCGACATCACGCGAGAGGAATTAAATATTTTTTTTGAGTCTATTCCTATTTTTTTCCGAAACATAGATAAGACTTGTTTTTGTTATAAGTGCCCTTATTCTATCAAATGCATTCAGTAAAAAGCTATGATTTTACATACCCTTCTAGTTTGTTTATTTGTAAAGTGTAGCCTTGTGTATGGCCGAATTTGTATAATGTCAATTCAGATCTGTTCCACTTGCCAGGGCTAATTAATGGATCATACACGTATGTAGATTAGATTTATTAGATACATAATTATGTACATATGTGTTTTAGAGACATGTTTTTTTTGTTTATATACCTACCTCAATATTGGGAGTATAGGTCTCTAAATAATAGTTTCAATGTTATTAAATATATTACTATAATTAATTGAATGCTCGCTCGCCCTGCTCGCCCTGTGAAGCGGTGCCCCGATGCATTGTTTTCATCACTCTATATCGGAAAGTCTCAGGTGACTGTTTGCACCGGCTCCCACACCCGTACTTTGAGTAAGTCGGGTAGCCGGTGTAAGCGCACAGAACATGACTTCATAATTACTTTAAAACATAACAGAATACGTTTGGTTTTAACAGGGCATAGTTAAGTTTATCGCTGTAATGTAAGTAGTTAAGTAGTTAGCTGTTTGTCTTAAAGTTCCTCGTCTGAAACATTGTTTTATTATCACCTGTCTCTGGCCGTCATGGATCTCGGGTAAGTTATGCTTTTAATTTTAATAAACAAAGGTAATGTTGGTAGTAAAGGGTGGAAGCGACAGGTTCTAACTAATTGGATTGAAACTTTTAGCAATCAATGGCAGTTTATAATAAGTAGGTAGTGTACAATAGTGTGTGCACAGTGATAAGGACGATAACTGTAAATCGGGATATTTTATGCCATTACAAAACACGAAAGCAGTTTATAGCAGCGCCCTTGCGCCGGCGGCGGATACTGCGGCGATAGCGCCCACGCGGCCGCGCGCGCAGGGCACCGAAACATTTATTACTTTTGGTTGCTGGATATTAAAATGCGTTGAGAGCAAACTCACAAGAAAATATTCTATTGTTTGAATTCGCTAGGGCGGCACGCAACTACACTGTGAGTGACGCCTACGCCGTAGACGTTGCTACGCGAACTCGTTCGAGACGTGTTCACGGCAAGCAGATGTACTGATATAACGACACAGCAGGGTCGGAGCAGACGTAGTCTTCGTGGATGGTAATCTTAACAAATAAGACTAGCTAAAAAAACATGAAGGATCTCCTTTGACACGTTACATGCTCACGAATATGTTTACTTGTGTGTGTAAATATAACTTGTCCAAACGATACTTCAGGTCTGCAGTGATAAATAAGTTTGAGCTTGAGTTTGAACATATACGATTATATTTCCGGTGCTTGCTCGTGGTTTGCCTATAAGAGGCACTTGCCTCGTGAATCGTATAATGGTAGCTGTGTAATCTCGTCGTTATAAATTTTCATTCACTTCACTAACTGCAAAGGAAGCGGTGCAATATTCATTGGCGACAGTGAAAGTTCATGATTCATCATGAATTTTCACTGTCGCCAATGAATATTGTTGGGTGCGTGTTCCTTGAATGAATTCCACAGACTATTACAGTATTCGCTACCTGTAAATGTAGTTAAAGCAAGAGCCGAAAGTTGTCAACGCCTGTGCGGCGGTGCGCGCCGGAGGAAGCTGGAGCAATCGCTGGCAAGATGGCGGCGCGCGCGGCGGCCCTGCTGCTCAGCCTGCTTCTCTATTTCGGTGAGTGATTCTTCTGCTCGCCACGTGACTTTCTATGGAAAGACCTTCGACAATGCTAACAATGTAGCTTTCCATTGGTGAAAGAATTTTTAAAATCGGTTCACTGGTTTAGGCGTGAAAGCGTCACAAACAAACTCACTTTTGCATTTATAATGTTAGTAAGGATTACTTGAAAACTTCACTTTTGATATATATTTATAAATATATACCTACAGAATCACGAGTTCTTATTATTGTATATTATAAAAAAAATCTACCGGCCGGTGTCCCGGGCGAACTTGGCAAAGCAGAGGCCGACTGACCGAGTGGTCAGACTGCGGCGGAGGAAAAAGAAGGAGAAAGAAGAGGAACACGCCAGGGCGAACCTCCGCCTGGAGTTGGGTGGCCCTATCCGAAGTTAAAAACGTCGCAAGCGACTGACCGATGTTATGGCCAGTGTGCGGCGTTTTCGGCCGGAGTGGACAGAATGTAAAGCGCTTTTCAAACCCCATCCGACCCTCCGTGGGGAAGAACCAGCAAGAAACCCCGAATGAAAGCATTACTTTATTTTCGCTAGCTTGGTCCCTTTTACTATGTAAGTGCTGAAAGTTACAATGACCGCTTGCTATGTAAAAAAAAATAAAAAGTGTCATGAAACGTGTTTCCAGATGGATGTGTGTGTGAGGAGTACACGAGCTCGGCGCTGGCGACGCACATCGACACGCTGCTGGCGGAGTACGACCGCGAGGTGGCCCCCGCCGCGCGCCCGCGCCTCCAGCTCAGCCTGGACGTGCGCCACGCCGCGCTCGACGACGCCAGCGCCGCCATGCGCCTGCTGGCCGACCTCAAGATGGTACGTACCCGCGCTCATTGCGGCAAGCATTCGGAAAAGTGCATCTAGTACCGACTGGGAATAATAGTCCTCCGCTCCTTCGTTTAATGAGACGTGGCACGTGTCATTCGCAAGTAATTTCAATAGCGTATTTGTTCTATTTAAGTAGATAACAGTACTGCAAAGGCAGAATTGTTGGTGGCCTATTCCTTCTAATAAGAGAAGGAAACTAACAAATAACGATGACCGTAGAAAGAGAATGTTTACATTAGTCACCATGTCGCTTGCATGGGACGGAATCAGTTTAGGTTGACAATGATTAAAGATAAACAACCTACGTTATAGGTAAGTTAACCACCGCTTGTTTCCAGAGCTGGGTGGATCCTCGGCTGGTATGGAACGCGAGCCAGTGGGAGGGCGACAGCGTGGTGGTGTCGGCGTCGCGGCTGTGGACGCCGGACGTGCAGCTGGCGAGCGGCGGCGCGCGCGACACGGAGGCGTGGCTGCGCGCGCGCGTCGCCGCCGACGGCGCCGTCGCGCTGGTGCAGCGGCTCGAGCTGACCGCGCCCGTCGCGCTGCAGCTCGACGACTGGCCGCGGGACACGCAGCAGGCAGACTTCAAGTTCGCCTCGCGAGCCCACTCCCTCGATGAACTCGATTTGACCGTTAAGGAACAAAAGGTACACAACGTTCATGTCACTGTAACGTCTCCATAGCTCCGAGGGTTCACTACCCACGTGTGTGCGAAGAGAAGGCTTCCGTTTCCACTTGTTTTTCAGGATTGTGATGCGTGGTAATAAAAAGAAATATTTTTGCATCTCTCATGTATTTTCAGGGATCGGTGGTGGTGGAGAGCGGCGCCTGGGAGGTGTTGAGCGTGGTGGGCTCGGTGGTGACGTGGCAGCGCGCGGACGGGAGCAGCGCGAGCGCGGCCTCGTGGCGGGTGCGCGCGGCGCGGCGCGGCGCGGCGTTGGCGGCGCAGCACGGCGCCGTGCTGGCCGGCACCGTGCTGCTGCTGGCCGCCGCGCTGCTGCGCCCCTACACGCAGCGCCTGCCGCTCGCCACCACCGCTACTCTCGTCGCGGCGCTCTGGTGAGAAACGTAATGCGTAATATTTAGAGCACTGTAAGCCACCGCAATGAGAGCTTCGAATGTTGATTGACTCGAGCGAGACATTTTGAAAATTAACGAAACTAAACCTAGGACCTTATTAGACCGTGGAGGTTACGAAGGGCGTGCATTTGATTTAAGCGGACCTTTTTTTGACGAGTTCGTCCCGTATCTTCTACTTTTCAACGGACTTCCAGAGGAGGTTATGAATTCGGCTGTATTTTTTTAATATTTTTAAAATATGTCATCCAAGTAAACGAAATTGCGTATTTGCTTTCCTGTGACTTTTCTTCGCTCATTGTAGATAGATGTAGGTGTCTCTTTTTTAAATTATAGCCATCTTGATTATAAACTTGTCACTTAGTAAAATAGAAGTTAAACAAATATCGGAGCAGCTTTTTTACCCCTTCGTTTCACTCAAGCGTCGGATGATCTGCTAGACATGTGTCACCTGTGAAGGATTTCCTCACCGCCGGATTTCATTCCATCTCAGGATTTCATTCACCTGAGATTTAGCCCAATAAGCTTAATTCCTTACAGGATTTAGTGAACCCATACTAATAGCATGCGAGTGCGGCCCTCCAGGGAGGATTATACAAAACTTGGTAGGAAAACTTTTCCTCATGTAGTATGTGAAAAAGGTCACAAGTGTCCTCTTCAAGTGCCGAGTTGTCCGAACAAGTGTGTCGTTCGTTCAGGTGAACATGTGTGTTCGTTCAGGTTGATAGCTGTGATGTTCGCGGTGCCGGGCGCGTCCTCGACGCCGCGCGTGGTGCGCGTGATGTGCGCGCTGTGCGTGGCGGGCGCGTGCGGCGGCGCGGGCGCGGCGCTGGCGCAGGGCGTGGCGCGCCGCGACTCGCCGCCGCCCGCCGCGCTGCGCTCCCTGCTGGCGCGCCTCTCCGCGCTGCACGCCGTCTCGCCCGAACCCGTGAGTACCTCGCACTTCACGTCGCCTCCCCCGACAGCAGCACACAAAAAATACTCAGTCCATTATATTTCACTTACGTTCGTAGGTCAGTAACGGTAACCCGTTAAGAGTCACGTCACGGGTCCTTGCGTTTTCAAAAACCGTCCTGGCACCAATGATTCGGCCGCCAAGCTGCGACGGTCTTCTTCTCGGCCGGCGAGGACCGGAGTCGTATTGCTCGATGATGATGAAGCGTGAGCGGCAGTAAACTTTTAACATCAGGTGGGCCGTGGTCGCGTCGTCTCGTGCTCTTCCATTGTATCGCGTCGCCGGGTGCGCCGGCTTTAGAGAAGAGTAAGAGAAGAGTGAAGAGTGTGTCGTGTGCGTTGCAGGAGTGCGCGGCGGGCGGCGCGGGCGGCGCGGGGGGCGCTCGGCGCGGCGCCTGGGCGGCCGCGGCGCGCGCGCTGGACGCCGCGCTGGCGGCGCTGCTGGCGCTCGCGCTGCTCCTCATCGTCGGCGTGTACGTGCTCGGGTGACGCGCCGGCACCTCCATCCCCACTCCCACTCCCACTCCCACTCCCACTCCTTGTAAATATGTGCAATAAACGATGCGGTCCACGTGAGCCTTTCATTGCAACCTATTCAAAAGTATACCAAGTACCTATAGATACACTAGAAAATAATTATACCGTTGAGAAGCAGAGGAAGTGAATTATAAAATCCAAGTTATTTTACTTGATTTAATTCTCTCAATTTAAATTTCGCTGATATGTACATAATTCCCAACCTAATAGTGATTTTGAGATCCGTATTTACTGCCTACCGAGTTACACTATAACTGTTAAGCTCAATTTACATGTAGACGAGGCGGCGGGGACGGGGACAAATAATTATACTACTCGTGCCGCGGCAGCAGGCGGCGGCGGCGCGCGCCCCGCGCGGTGCCAGGCCGCCTCCGCCACCAGCAGCAGCGCCGAGACCAGGGCCCCCGAGCCTAATATCTGGAACCAGGAATAGTATTTCTTATATTTTCTTTAAGAATTAGGCCTCGACTAAGAAGTTGAAAAGCGCCGGACTAGGTGCAGACTAGCAAATAGCTGGTGTTAGATTGTACGAAGACGATTTAGTATTCAGGTGAACTGTGTAATGTTCTCGTAAAATACAAAGAGGAAATCCCAACTTCATACTCTGAACTGTACTTGTATCATTCCATAATTTGCGTAACCCTTACAAGCAGACATAGGTACTTCGGATACTTTATAATGCATTTTTTTGAGGAAATTTGGATGTGATTTGGTGTTTCTGGAAGGATTCGAAAAGAGATGAAGATTTAATAATAAAACTATCAAATGTAAGGGCGTCGCGGGCGAGAGGCGTGGCAAGCGAGGTGCTTCTGTGGTGTTGTCGTACATGCAGCGCGGGCAGCACGTCCGCCAGGCCGACGCTGAGGAAGCCGCCGGAGCCAGCCTCGCAGCGCGTCTTGGCGGCCATCCAGCGCCGCCGCGCCTGCGACACCAGCCCCGCCTCGCGCTGCCACCGCAACCTGCGCACGCGCGACACAGCTCCTCCATCAGGCGCACCGCACACACGACAACACACTACGCCGAAAAGCTACTTCAAGTTCCCGCAAGCTCAGACAGACACCCAACGCTTATTTTAGACCAATCAGATCAATGCAGTCCGGTATAGATACCATTGAATACTTTATGAAGTAAAAGCATCTAATTCTCAAAAAAATTTGACGTTTTATAAAATTTAAATCTTCCTATGCTCAGTACTACTTTTCGAGTTATTTTGTCTTTTTAAGGTTTATTGTGTAAACCTGATATTTAATTAGATTAATGATATTTAATTAGTATTGGTAGCAGAGCCACGCTCACACGGCGCGCGGCGGCGCTATACCTGGCCGTGAACAGTTCCCGGTAGCAGAGCCACGCTCACACGGCGCGCGGCGGCGCTATACCTGGCCGCGAACAGTTCCCGGTAGCAGAGCCACGCTCACACGGCGCGCGGCGGCGCTATACCTGGCCGTGAACAGTTCCCGGTAGCAGAGCCACGCTCACACGGCGCGCGGCGGCGCTATACCTGGCCGCGAACAGTTCCCGGTAGCAGAGCCACGCTCACACGGCGCGCGGCGGCGCTATACCTGGCCGTGAACAGTTCCCGGTAGCAGAGCCACGCTCACACGGCGCGCGGCGGCGCTATACCTGGCCGCGAACAGTTCCCGGTAGCCGGAGTGCTTGCGCAGCGGCACGGCCACCATGGGCAGCTTGAACGCCTGGATCTGCTTGAGGCCGCACTTCTCGCGCTCCGTGAACGTCCGGCTGATGATGTCGTACCCCGCGCTCTCCTCCACCTGACACCACGCCGACCGACATCTTTACACATTCTGATATATCCTCGGCTCCCGGAGTCATCGCAGCGTTTCATACAAATAACCAATTAATACATTGTTCGATATAATGCCGGGGAGTAGACAGTATATGCCGCGGACTGGAGACGGCACATGTTGGACGGGTCAAGTTCACCAGTGATTAGAACATTAACGTAGTATCATTAAAAACATTTATTACAAAAAATATCACGGAACTAAACTGTAAGGTATCGCATATTCATTGTTTTATGTGATGATTAGAGATACGTTTTAAATCCTTTAAATGTTAAATTTCTCGTGGTCCCAGTAGCAGACAGTGCAATGGCCTGTACTGACATGTATAAATTTGGCAATTCATTATTACCGGATTTACACAATTCATTTTTTGATTTTGACTTTATTAATTCTACAAAGGAAACTCTCTTCCAGATATTGAAAAATATCAACGATGTTTTAAGGTTTTAGTTATATAAGTTATTTATCGTGATAAAAATCGATGCCAGTGTTTAAAAGGTGTTTAAAGCGATGCACAAAGATTCGCGGATGTCGCTACTCGATGCGCCGCCGGCGCCGCACCCCGCGGACTTGGTCCTGCTCGCGGCGCGATGCCAGATAGTACCGTGTGGCTCTCACTCCATGAATATGTGTGCGCTCTCACTTGGAACGCGAAGAGTCCGGTGCGCAGGCGCGCGACTCCGTCCACTACGCTGAGGTAGGCGCGGTCGCCCAGCGGCAGCAGCTTGCGCCGGTACAGGCGCTGGGTCGCGGGCTCCGAGCTCTCCTGCAAAGGATACCATTAATAATCTAGCAGGTACCAACATTTGTTGCGAGGGCTACAATTGTACGAGGGAAGCACTGACCGCGAAGTACACTCGTTTGTAAGTAGTCTCCTGCACGCCCATTGCCATGGGCGAGCGCGCCAGGTCGTCGATGGTCTGCAGCGCGTCGCTGGGCGTCTGCAGGATGGCCACGATCTTGGCGGAGTAGGACGTGAACGCGAACAGAGAGGACACCATCGCCGAGAACATCACCAGCCGCACTGACACCACGTCGGGGGTCACGTGGAAACCTTAACCACCAAATGTTAAAAATAGTTACTAACGGTTTTAAAGACTCACTTTTAACGGTATAATAACCCAATTGCTAACACAAATTTGAGTTGGTTAGAAATCAGCTTTTTACATGGTGTTATATTTCTTTTGGATTGTGTTCATAAAATAGCAATTTGACTTAGATTCTCGCCTTAATTATCAGTCGGAATATCTCATATCCTCTTCTAGTTTCGCCGGCATCTATAATTATCAAACCAAGAGACAAGAAAGATAGATGCATATCTGGCTTTCCTTGATGTAAAGATCAATATTGTTTCTACGCCAAATGCCGTCAACACGAGAACTGAACTGAACTAACTGAACTGAACCGACCTTGCTGGCAAATGGTCCCGATTGAAAAAGTGATCGCCTCAGGCAGCGTCATGACGCCGAGCTCGGGGTGCTGGTCGCGCAGACGGAAGGCGAGCGCCGCCAGCAGCGCGGCGGACAGCGCCAGCACGGCGCCGCACGCCGCCCACACGCCGCGGCTGAACGGCAGCAGGAACACGTTCGACACCGACGACTGCGACGGCTGGCGGAACAGGAACGCACCTCTGGAACGCACAATGCAGATCACAGCGGCCTTCGAAGATACAGGGGCTTTTCTGTGGATACAAATATTCTGGCCGTCCTTTTAACGGGTCCTCTATCACTGCCGTCGGTAGGTGACAGGCCATGTAATCGTTTGTGACGTCGTGTGACGGATGTTGAGCGCGGTGCTATGAGAGCACTCGACACTCCCACTACCGGTGGTTATGCTGAGGTCCGAGTATCGGCCTCTGCAGTGTCGCCATGCTGAACGCTCGCGACAGTTATTAATAAAAATAGCGGTTCCTTCCGACTTCAACCGCGTGGAAATTTACATTATTCTTACGCGAAACTTTTTTTGCATAGATAAAACCGCATTATTATCATTAAAATTGCATTCAGCTTGCGCTAAGTGCGAATATGCTGCAGCTTTGATAAGATCGATGGCTAAACTAAAGTGGCCCAAGACTATCGACGGGCACGTACCTGAGCTCCACGGTCTCGGAGACGTAGTGCAGCACGCGCCAGCGGTCGCCGCGCATGAACACGGACGCGACGCCCACCTCCGCTTGTCGGCGCTGCAGGATGCCGGCCAGCCCGTCGAACGAGCCGTTGTGCTCCTCTCCGTACAGATCCACTTGCTTCATGTTGTGACTGAAATAAATCCATAGCGTCATTTTTAGAGCCTCCTCCCACTTCCATTCCTACGATGAGATCTAGGCAGCTTTGCTGAGCATCTGGAAGACCAGCACCTTGCAGCAGCTGACCTCCGCCTCTTGGAAGTTGGACCTTCATATATGTATATCTGCAGGTCATAGGGTCGCAGGTTGATGTAGCGGAAGACCTCCATTGGTCACTCATGACTGACATGCAATCTTCTTCGGGCGAACTTGGCACAAATTCTACTGCTTTGTGTTGCACCGTTCGCACCACCCAGGAGACACGTATAGGGACTCTAAGGGTACTCACCGAGGACGCGAGCCTCATGGGCCCCCAAAGTTTGGTATTTACCGGAAGTTCAAATCCTGAGCCAAAAGCATCAGGAGCGGGTATGTGAGCTTCGGGAAGGTGTCGATCTGCCGCGCGGTCAGGTCGGACCAGCCTTTGAAATGTTGTGGCTGGCTGACCTGGAACACCAACAGAATATTCGCATCATTCAATAAACAGTTGGAACATAGCGACAAACCAATAACTCAGTCATCTCTAGTACCAAGTTTGCTTGTGTCGGTGAAGGTGTAGGTACTCTTCGCATGAGATACTTTAAAATTATTCAGTTTTGAAATTTATTTCAAAACACTTAGAATACTTACAATGGTAACACTTTTCAAAAACACGCCGCGTAGATCGCTTCTCCTTACAACAGGTGAGGGTCGTCTGTTCCACATCGCCTCCATGTCTTCCAAGCTGTCATTCCTCGTGAGCTCCAGAGATTGCACAATCAACGGCAGACTGGCTTTCACCCTGTACACTTCCAAAGCGGCATCTTCCGAAGACCAGGTCACGTCGGAGTCGGGTAATATCACGATGGGGTCGAGCAGGTCTTCTAAAGCTGAAGTGTTCAGGCGTGTGTTGTGCACGAGCAGCCACGTGTAGCGGTGGATGAACGCACGAGAAACTGAAGCCTGCGTGATTAAAAAATATGTGGCAATCACATTCCTATTCTTGTACGTACAATTCACACATATATACACTAGACTTGGATTTCATGTATGCCACAATGGCATGAACAAGCAGATATTATTAAAACAAATATCCAAGGACATAATTTAACAAAAAAAAATCCCTGACTCCTCTTTTGTTATGGGCCCACTTTTACCTCCACCCACCCATAAACACAGCAATATGATTTAGGACGGCTCCGTGGCTTAGTTGGTAGTAGCCCTGCGTTCGGAGCGAGAAATTCCGGGTTCAATTCCCGGCCGGAGGACACTTTGTGTGGTGAGCATGAAGTTTGTTTTCGGGTCTTTGGTGTTTGTCTTGTGTTTCTGTGTTTTTCCATGCCATCTGCGACACAGGGAATCCTAGTGCAGAGGTATGAGTGTGAAAATGTTTATTTTATATGCCCTCTCTAGGTATGATGATAGATTACCCAATTCGCAGCAGATTGTGAGTGTCACATGACACATGGATGTGGAATCCCTCGTGAGTTTGTATGTTCATGTTAAATGTTAATTGCACAAGCGAGGAGTGCACCACCGACTGAAATAAGTTTGGTAGCGATACTTCCCCGTATGACGCTTGCAATAGTTCTAAGGCCACAAAAAAACAAATGCAAAGAGGTTTACTTTAGCGAGCACTTCTTCAGCGAACGGGCAGTGCACATCCAGCAGCACCCCCTCGCGGTGCACGCCGTACGCGGGCAGCTCGGGCGCCGGCGGGCGGGCGGCGGGCAGCCTCGCGCGCAGCCCGGCGGCGCCCGCGCTGCGCGCCAGCCGCGACGTCGCATCTGGCACACGAGCGAGCACACTTCTATATCACCCATCCTCGACTCTTACTCTACTTTTGAAGAGAGCCACATCTGCCATATATAATTTCGTGGACTGCCAAAAGCCTATTGCAATGTTCTCCAGGCAGTTCCTATTCGGAACTAGTTTGTAGTTTAGTCGTACAGTTCTCATATTGCCCACTAGGTGCCTGATTTAAATTAGTTCCATATTGATTATCCAGGTATTGCACAGCTAGACACAGCTAGCTAGTGTAGATTTGGGGTTACCCACCTGGGCTCCAGCACGTGAAAGCAGTCAGCAGGGTGATGTGCTTGGAGGTGAAGAACGTTGTTATAAAGCGGACCAGCGCCATGGCTGCCTCGGAACGGGTCTCCACTGAATCAGATCAGTGCCGTAACGGCAATGATTGACTTCAGTGGAAATCTGATTTCTATAATGGTATTTGTTTAAGGCGAGGTAGCACGCGACCCTCCTCGATACCTAATAAGCTAACTTATCTGTTATTAAGTATTTATGTGTTTGCAGTGCAATATGACCGCAAGGTCTATGTAGAGCAGTAGGTACACCAAAATGGCAACTAGTTTTAGCAGTTTAGGGATATGGACAAGTAATGATTAAGTATATACCTTCGTTTTGAAGATGGGAAATGATTTTGAAGATCTAATCGTAAATGGTAGAGTGTTCCATAGACGTACAGCTTGTGCGGTGAAAGATTTACTGTAGAATATACAGTTATCGATAAGAGTTTGTAGTTGTGGACTTTCCAAAGAGCGCAGCGGGAATAGGATTTGTGTATCTGAAACGCTATGATAAGGAGGAGAAGTAGGAAAGAAAAGAATGTTAAAAGCATTCCGTCAATGGCGGATAGTGAACCACTTATTTCGCGAAATTCGGAAATATGGTCATATTTACGTAAACCAAATATGAAACTAATACAGAGGTTTTGTAGGTGCTCAAGTTCGCTCAATTGAACTTTGATGAAATTAACATAGCTGACGTCAGCATAACCTAAGAGGCAGAAAACTAATTCGGACATACTTCAAGCGCTCATCTCGTCCCTCATTCACATCGGTACCTGCACGTTTTTCAATAAAATACATCCTAATAACCCACCGCTGTATGAAACCCAGAACTTAAATATGCATACCTACATTTGTTAGGCTGAAAGCCAACTTAGATATTCAAACCGTTCTGCTAACTTTAAGCAAGCATTCAATTACCTACTCTGTGAATAATGCACAGGCTGGATGGATGATCCATTACCTTCTACTTTGTATAATAGTTCTCTGTGCACAGTCGTACCTAGAGTCAACAGTCGTCATGTGTTTTTGTCTTTTGGGTTAGGCAAGGTAGGTAGCGTGGTGGCCCAGGGGCACAGACGCTGACTTTCAATCTGAAGGTCGCTGGTTCAAACCCACACGTGCACCAATGAGTTTTTTCACTTGAAAAATTTATGTGCGCAATACCACGTTCTCGAAACGGTGAAGGGAAACATCGTGAGGAAACCGGCATATCTTAGAACCAAAAATTCGATGACATGTGACATCTACCAATCCGGATTGGGCTCCCGTGGTAGATCAGAGCCCATTCACTCTCAATTATCGAGAGTAGGCCGGTGTCCCTGCAGTGGGAACATTAGAGGCTGGTACGGAAGGTAGGTAGACCCAACGCATCCCCTTTGTAAACCAATATCCAAATATCAGCAATGACCGTCGCGCGCCGCCTCTAAATTAATATAACGAATATTATTGTCGAACTTGTGCGACAGCAAAAGGTTCTGATTTTTTATTTTACTGATAAATCAGGTTATTGCATAGGTGTTAGTGCGGGTTTTTGTTGATTAGCCTTATTTGTTAGGTAGTGTTCAATTTTCTTTTAGTAAGTTGTAGTTACCATTAACACCTAATGGCAAACATCATTGTTTTATATGTGTTTTTTATTCTCAATGCGAATAGTTAGTCTGCAGGGATGTCAATCGCGAACGAAGTCGCGGGCACAGCTAGTTGATGATAAGGTTGGAAGTATTTTACTGGGATTATTTTTGTATGATTCCGCTCAAAATCCATCGAACTTGGTCTCTTGGACGACTCGGTAATTTTCCACTTAAATTTTTCCATCCTGTATAATCTGTGCTAGAGAGCTTCTGCTCTGTAAGTTTTGGAACAGATGCTCCAAAATATTTCTACCGGTTTACTGGTATGATAATGTTCATCCTAGAGCTAAGATTTCTAAAAAAGGCCACTCGCGCTTGATGATTGATTAGGCGTCTGCCTAATCAATCATCATTACCTATTGCTGATAAGGCAGATATTGATTAGTGACCTCATAATAATGAACAGACAACTGATAGCCATGATAACTACTCGGACTCGGTACTATAAGCAAGCAAGGGTTGCTTGCAGTCAATGTTTAGTAACAAATCCTGTGTTAATTCCAAAGCATTGATATAACGAGGCCGCTCTAAGATTTGAGCCGCGTTCTCACGCGTGACGAACGTTGCCTCATCGCTTTGTACATTAATTTGCGCTGTTGCTAAAATAACTTCCCTCCTACTTTGGTTCTCACATCTTGATATCGTATGATTGTTGTTCACACGCTTCGGTTGAGTCGGAACGCTTTGTGCGGGTGTCGCGTTGTTGCTGTTCTTTGAAATCGATACCTGCGGCGGTTTATTAAAAGCATTATGGAGAATCGCATTATGATTATCGTTGCATTCGCGACAACGTTTCTGGGAAATTCATTGTTTTCCATAATGAGGATAGACACAGTTCTTGCATATATCCAATTTCGTTATTGTGTTCTGCTTTAATTCCGCCGACAGTTCAAGAAATTTATTGCAATGGCATAATCCATGATTGTTTTGTAGTTGGAACTGATATCTAAGGTTGATTTTAGTGGATAATAGAATTGGTCTTTTCTGATACGATGAGATGATTCTGGACGCTGTGGCTGAGGAGACTGCGATCTCCGCCTTGAGTCGTAAGGACTCCGGTGATGTAAATTTCGTGACAAACTTGCTGAGAACGGGTAGGTCTCCAGGGTACTTCACAGACTCACCATTTATGTGGTAAATCGTGTAGCAACACCGGGTCCCACGTTCTTACATCGATTCCCAAATTGTTGACTTTTAAATACTCATTTGATGTATATTTTTGATGTTGCATAACCAAAAGGTTTATTATCTGAGTCTTTTTCTAATTGAATCTGCTGTTCAAGATATCCCAACACACTTGATCATTTTCCGAAGAGATATGAAGATGTTGAATAATCTTCTCGGCTTCACCTTTGACCCGACTTTTGAACAGTTGAAGTTTTTGAAACTCTGATATTGATGGGTTGCTGTGTGTAGTTTCAATTAAATAATTGCCTGTAAAAGTCGGAAGATCCATTTGAGGAGTACATTTTTCGCGATGTGCCATGCTCGATGACACATTTATAATCTTGATAACCCACCGAAGGTTGGCTGGTTACCTTACGCGGCGGCCCAAGGCGGATATCCTATAGTTGGGTACAACACACTAATTTCAAAAATGCACACCCGATTTTGGCCCCGCCTTGGGAAGCTCGAAGGACTATAAAGATGTAGAGTTCTACACCCTGAAATAAAAACTGATAATCTATACTAATAAGTATAATAAAGCTGAAGAGTTTGTTTGTTTCAACACGTTAATCTCTGGAAATACCAGTCGGATTTGAAAAAATATTTTAGTACATGATAGCCACATTCATAAGGAAGGTTATCTAGCAATACGCTAATTTTTTTTAAGTTATACTTTACGCTGGTTGAACCGCGGGGCACAACTAGTAGTTTGAAAAATTTACAGTTCATCGATATTTGATTTAAGCCCAAAATTATAGAATGAGACTCATATTCATATCATTATTTGCCATTGGTAGGTACACTTAGGAACTCTGGGTTATTGATAATGATATAAGCCGCGCGCGTTTTGAATGGCTAATGGCGCGGAGTCTCCGATAAAATTGCTGATGATAGTATAAATGTTCCTACACCGAAGTTGACGTTTGAGCTGCCTAATTTTATTTGGCTTGCCAATTACCCAAACTAGCAACAAATGGAGGTGCGTACACCCAGTGTACAGTGCAGTCCGCGCTATCAGTAGATTGGATGGCGGGCGACCACTCGACCCGCTAATGAACGGCGCAATTGAACCACTTAACGATTTACAGTCGGTTGTTACCAAGACAGATCTCTATATCATTCTATTCAGTAGCCAGTAGCCCTGCCCTGCTAAGAAAATCCCAAGCCTCATTCGGTCTAGCGGCCGACAAGCACGTCCTGAAGTATTTCTTTGCAGTTCTTTAACTTTATAAATATGTATGTATGGATGTCCGTCGGTGAGATGTTTCCACCCATCGAGCACGAGACTATAAAGATCGAAATATAGCGCGCGAGTCACGGGGAATGTAAACGATAAACTTTCAAACATTAGAAAAATCTTTTATTTTTCCGAAACAAGCTTATTATGAAATTACAATAACCCTTTATCAGTCACATTCGACATCATTTAGCTCCTAGTCACTTCAATAAATAAATGATCCAAGCCACAACAACAACTAACAGTCAACCGCCCAGCAGGGAGCCCGCCTACTGTATAATTATACCTATCTATTATATATATTAAGTAATTGTATTTATCACATAGCCGCACATGCAAGTGTACGTATAATGATTATGTACCTGTCACCGCAGCACCGTGGTACTTTAAGTACACATCTCATTTCATTACATTCAATTAACAATTATGGTAGTCGTCTATCCAGCAGCAGCCGCGGGAGCCGGCGCGGGAGCCGGCGGTCAGAGCGGCATGGCGGCGCAGGCGCTCTCCTGCCGGAACAGCGACGTCAGGCTGATGAGCAGCGTGATCACCGCCGTGCCCAGCGCCGAGCCGAGCTGCGTGAACGCACCGCACGCGCGCATGCCGCGCGCGCCGCCGCCGCGCGCCCACCCGTACACCCACATGCGCGCGTACGAGACGGCGGCCGAGGCGGCCACCCACGCCGCCACCACCAGCGCCTCGCCGCCCGCGGCGCGCTGCAGCGGCGGCCGAGGCGACATCAGCGCCGTGGCCGCGATGTACCCGAGCGGCGCCAGGCTGGCCGCCAGCAGCGCGCCGAGCGCGCGCGCGCGCAGCGGCCGCAGCCACACGCCCGCCAGGCACGCGGCCGGGTTCGCGAACGCGCCCAGCGTCACCGCCAGGTGGTACGCGCGCGCGCCGTACGGCATGCACGAGTACGACTGGATCGAGGGCAGCACGCCGTTCATGAGCGCGTTCAGCACCACCGTGAGCGACATGGCGGCCGCCCACGGCGCCGTCAGCAGCGACTCGCGCGGCGCCCGCGCCTCCTCGCTCTTGGCGGCCGCGCCGGCGGCCACGCGCTCCGAGTCGAACGCGCTCAGCGTGTTCAGCAGCAGGAAGGCGCCCAGGCTGGCGGCCGACAGCCCGGCCAGCAGCAGCAGGAAGGTGGCGGTGCCGAAGCGCGGCGGCGGGTAGTGCGGCACGAGCGTGCCGTTGAGGGGCACGCACTCGGGCTCGCCGCCCACGCCCTGCGCCAGCGCCAGCAGGCTCGGCAGGAAGCCGCCGAGCCCCTCGCCCACGAGGTACGTGGTGAGGTACACGTCGCGGAAGTGCCGCAGGTACGGGTAGAACAGCACCGAGCTGGTGCACCCCACCAGCCCCGCGAAGAAGGTGAGCGTGAGGTAGGCGACGGAGCGCTCCGAGCCGGCCACGAGCGAGGTGCGCTCGTGCAGGAACGCGTTGAGCACGAGCGCCAGCGTGCCGGCGCCGAGCAGCGCGTACACGCAGCCCGCGTCCACGGCGGCGGTGCGCGGCAGCAGCCGCTTCAGCGCCGCGTACGCCAGGATGCCCACGTTGGCCAGCTGGATGGCCAGCACCATCATGTTGGGCAGCGTCCAGCCCTCGGGCAGCCGCTCCACGAGCAGCGGCAGCTGCATGTACACGCCGTTGACGCCGAGCCACGTGCCGAGCCCCCAGCACGCCATCAGCACGTCGACGGCGACGCGCCGCCGCGCGCCCCACATCCCCAGGCGGGCGCTCTCCTCCCCGCTGAGACACGGCGAGAACTCCTTGTCCTCGGGCTCCTCCGACCTGCGCCAACGGAAACGTGCACGGGTTACTAACCTGCCGGTCCCGTCGCGACCGGCTCGCACCAACTGGAGCTGCAGGTAGCGCGCAAACCGACAGATTACAAAACACTAAAGATAACACTTATTTGAGTAAACCACTCCGACGACTGCCTATTTTATTTCTAGATAATTATTTTAACTCAGAATTTTATAAAACAATTTAATTTGTAACAGTTAGTAGTTCGTGGTAGTAAGTTTTTAAACGAACCCTTTCAAATATACTTTAACCGCATTACAGAATGCGTAACTGTAGACTAATGGAAGGAAATTAGTGTGCGCGACATATCTATTGTAACAGCTGATTAAATACGTATTATGCTGTTCACGTGACCGCGGCCGCGTGCAGGTACAACAATCTACAGAATAGTATTACCTACATACTTCGTTGGCAGAAGTGTCAGTCGCCGAAGCAAACTTACATGTGTAAAAAAAATCTTAAAATTAGAATTACAAAGACTAAAATTTTGGGCAATTTTGTTTTTTTGATTATGAATATTGTAATTATTAAAATTTGTAATTAGGTACCTATTTTAAAATAATTGCAGACGAAATAAATATATTTTTAAAAAATATTGTTCGATTATCTGTTAGCATTGTAAATTCATTATCAATTTTTATGAGAGGTTTTATCGCAAAATTTTCATGTATTATCTACCTTAATCCCGAACCTATATTTCACTTCAAATAATTATTCCTCACAGATTATTTCAGAGTGTCATGGCTTCACGTCCGTGCCGATGGACTCGCGTATACGAGTAGGAGGTATGTTATTTCAATTGATCAGCCTTACCGTTATATTACATAACGTCAATTTATTTGAAGCGTGTCTAATTAATAATCACTACATAGTATAAAACAAAGTCGCGTTCTCTGTCCCTATATCCCTATGTATGCTTAAATGTTTAAAACTACGCAACGGATTTTGATGCGGTTTTTTTTTAATAGATAGAGTGATTCAAGAGGAAGGTTTATATGTAAATACACTAGCAACTCACCCCGGCTTCGCACGGGTACTTTCTGATACGACATATGTTCTACTAACCGTGCGAAGCCGGGGCGGGTCGCTAGTAATCACTACATAGTATAAAACAAAGTCGCTTTCTCTGTCCGTATGTCCCTTTGTACGCTTAAATCTTTGAAACTACGCAACGGATTTTGATGCGGTTTTTTTTAATAGATAGAGTAATTCAAGAGGAAGGTTTATATGTATAATAACATCCATTAAATAGTGGAGAAGTACTGTTATTTTTGAGGTTTCTAATGTGATGTCGTAAATAATTACATTTTTTCCGCTTACATTGCAAACGCAGGCTGAACCCTACGAGTTTTATCAAAATAATGTACTAAGTATTGTACACATTGAAAAGGTCTACAGAAAAGTCCGTGATGGTATATGTATATCTTTTATGGATATCCCACAATAACATTTTTTTGTCATTTACTTTTTACGACAAATAATGGCTAATTTTCGAAGCGATTTTAACCAATACAGCATTAATCCTTATCTAATTAAAACCTTACCTTAAACCTTACCTTAAATGCATTGTTGATTTAATATAGATCTATATGGCCCTTTACAGCATATGATTTAAATGAATATTTTCGAAGATATTACATATTTAAAAATTGCGGGACGTAGCGTTTGCGGCGGTTCCGGCCGGCCGGGGGCGGCGGGAATTTAACGCGTGCGGACCACGGGCAGTAATGAATAAATCAAAACATTCAAAACTACTGGATCGATTTTAATCATTTTTCCAGTTAATCCCGTGCGAAGCCGGAGCGGGCCGCTAGTGATATAAATAAGAGACAACTTATTAAACGTACTCATATTACCTACACTTTGAAAACGTTCTATCCGTAACTTCCCGCGCCCCCCAGCCCGCTCGCTGGCCAGCTTCCATTTGACTTTTGACAACAACAAGCACACCTCGCATTAACACTAGAACGAGGGTCACCTCGAGCTTGCGTTACAGTTGCGATAGGGTTACAGGGAACTCTGAGCTTTTCATTCGACTCGCCGGGAGATTTACCTTAGTATTAAGTTGTTAACCTTGTGAGATAAATAAATCGTATTATTATTATCTCCTGCCGTGCCTGCAGGAAGGTGACTTCTAGGCCCGGGTCAAATAATCTGGGACTTATTGCAATTCAACCCCTGTTCCGCCGATAGTCATGATCTTGGTACCTACGTATAATTAGCCATTCCCCCGGCGCACGCGGATAAATCAGCTCAATTGCGTTTTTTCTTCAGACTAACTTTACAAATATCAATAGGTACATAAGGGTAACCAGGAACTGTAGCGTAATGCTAGATAGCCTTCATTACAAATTACCACTTCGAGATCAAAAATAATTTAGATAACGAGCAACAAATAACAAGTTATTCATGAATCTGATAAAAATGTTAAGCGAGTGACCCTACCGTGACGTAATGAGCGGCCTTGCAGAGCGCTAGTTTTGCGCTGTCTTGCACTTACAATCGAAGCCAATCTACAAGAAAAGAAAAAAAGACCTTTTTTCTTTTCTTGTAGATTGGCTTCGATTGGGTTAGCAAATAGCTAGATTCGCCAATGTCACGTTGGTTAGCATAATTTAATTTTGGTTGGTGGAGTTAGGCATGTATTCGATGGGCGTCGGTGGTTCAATTAGGTCTCTAATTTTGAGTTTTCCCAAAAACATCAACATGTGATTGAGTAACAGTTTATTTTTTTTCACCCTAGCTCAAATAAAAAATCAAAAACTAAAAGACCGACTTCTATACTTTCACCTCAATTATAACAGCCGTATATTTGTATTAATTTTTTTAAATCTACGTGACCTCTAAAGTACCCAAATAATCAAAATAAACGTAGAGGAAAACATAAAAAACAAAAATGAGAATGAATACCTCGCTCTTTTGATGTCTGCTAAGAAAAATTATTATTTGTTGAACTAAGTTGAGTTGAACTAAGTAATATTTACATAATGCAAGTAATGGACGGTAGAAGATAGAACGCCGCAGGCCGAGAGACAGGGTGACAACACCCAGCGCACACTGGCACCACACTAACGAAATTACTTCAATTAATGAAATAAAATGACAAAGAAATTAGTAAACCGAAAAAGTAATTAAAACTTGCCAATTATACTTAAGAAATGACGTCATGCAATTATAAGTAGGTATCAAACAGCAATATGTATAATATATCATAAATCAGACATCCGAGTGACCTTTGCACAAAATATGGATGATCAAGGGGCTTGGTTGAATGGGTAACTTGATATTTTTCAAGCGTTAAATATTTTTACAGCTAGTACATGTAAAATACACATTTAGGCAAAACCAGGATGAGAATTGAACAACTAAGCGCTTTTTTTAGAGTAAATTATAAAGATATGGTGAGGAATATATGGACGAAGACCAGAACTGAGGACCCAAGTAGTATTGCTGTTGTGGAGGAGGATCCAAGTAGTATTGCTGTAGTTGTGCGGGAGGATCTAATAATAGTATAGCTGTTATTGCGGGGGAGGATCTATTGCAGTTGTTGTGGACATTTTGATCTGACGAATGAACTCAACTATAAAGGAAGCCGATTCTTTTCAAAATAAAGCTGAAATAACGTTTATCAATTTCGTATTATGTAAGTATATTGTGTAGTTTTCGAAGCAAGATACGAATTCGCATTTCGCGTACTTTCATGGTTAAAATATAAAAAAAGAAACTAATGTAGGTATAATAACCAAATGCCTTTGGTGGGGCATTATAAATTAATAAACGTTTACACACTCATACCTCTGCACTAGGATTCCCTGTGTCGCAGATGATATGGACAAACACAGAAACTTAAGACAAACACCCAAGACCCAAGAACAAACTTCATGCTCACCGCACAAAGTGTGCCCCGGCCGGGAAACGAACCTGGGAACCCTCGCTCCAAAGGCAGGGCTACTACCCACAGAGCCACGGAGTGAATGTGTGTCAGCAAAACAAAAATTTCATAGGTAAAGACTTAATCATTTTGACATTTATTTATTAAAATCTTATTTTGGAATTTGTGAATTTTTAAGTTTGGCCACAAACACACTTTACTTGATCTCCTTTTTGGAATGTATCTCCAAAAGGTTAATGATTTTGTTATGTTCTGGTTATGTGCATTATGCATTAAATTTATTTAAATTCACTGGCTCATTATCATAAAAGGATTTATTTGTTTGTGCTTAGAGACAGGATAGGTACCTAAAAGACCTAGTATATACCTGGTACTATAGGTAGGTAAGTATTAGGTAAAAATCATTATAAAGTCAGCGGGTATTTCGAAATATAATATATGATATCAGCTTGATCACATTATTATTAAATGTATAATATTGATAGGAAGATGTAACGGGTGAACAAGATTTTGCTCCAGATAGACAAGTATAGTCTAGTCTAGATTCTTTAAAAATTTATAAAACCAAATTCAATACTTTCATTCCTTATGTTTTGCTTTTGAGATTAACATTTTTTCCATAAACATTCTATGGGGCCATCGCCGAGGTCCCACAGAAGACATCCTACCAAATAATAACCCACAACGTCACACTTACACCTATTAGTCCATATCTTGAAAACTACTGAACTGATTTTAATCAAGCTTACTTTTCCCTAAGTTAACTAAATGTATGCCAATAAAAGCATAATGATCTCAATTCTATCAATAGCTTTGGAGAAATTATTGGACAAACATACATACACCTATATTATTTTGTATATTTGTTTGGAAGCCCTGATAGTTTATCATATGTGAATATATTGCAGTTTCAATAATATGACATACATACAATGTGTCGTTATGCTGACTATAAATAATCCTTATATTACTATATTCTCTTCATCACTGCAGACCATCAGTGTTATACATCCCAGAGATATTTATATTTTAAAAAAAATAATCTAGTATAGTTGTTACATCAAACACCACACTGTATTAAAAAGTTACACACAAAAATAAACAAAGGTACCAACCCGTTGCTATTCAATTTCAGACTTCATAAATAATAGACAAGAATTGGTTGTTGCTTAACCTGAAATGACAAAACTATAGCAAATAATAGGAACTAAAACTACATAAATTGTTACTAAATACAGTGCAATGAAAGAAAATACTTTCTGATACTTATCCATACTAGTAGTAAGTAAAAGAAGTAGTAAAGTAAAAAATATCCTCTGAAGGGTATTGAGGTCAAGGGCAACAACATTGACCCAAAGGTCAAGGTCCCATCAAAACCAAATCAAATAGAAGATTGGGTTTTACAACAAATGTCCATATATAAGTTTATTAAGCCAACCATTAATTAAAGTTTTGTGTTATTTCTAATGTCAAGCAAAGGTCTTTCAAGCATAAGGAGTATCCCTGCAATATATAATAAACATCCCAGCAATAAATTTAGCCCCAATTTTATGTTCCGAAAGAGTGTCATGAAGAGAATAGGTAAGTGAACAAGCATTCAACAAAAAAAAATTAGTCATTTTGATTAGGTTGTGTTGGGGCAGGAGCTTTTATTTTTAATGATCATTATTTACCTTGAAATGTCTGCCATCAGCCGCGGACAGGCACACGACCGTCAATTCATTTTTATTTCATTCACTGGTCCTCAGTACATAAGTTACAGATCTTTAGCCCAACTTACATCATCTCACCATGACCTAAATTTATTAGTATAAAGCCCCCTAGGTTCATGGTAGGTAATGCTGAAGAAGTTTACTATATCCCATCATTCTTATAGTTTTAACAATTAACACAACTTTGGTGATACGACTTCAAACAGACCAATAATTTGACGTGGTTCTGGAGGGTTCTGGTTGCGGTCCTTGTAGCCTCTGTCACGCGGCTCAATTAATGAAGGCTTTTCTGTTTTAGACTTTCACAGGACTGGACACGACAATGAATCACAGAACTTTGTCATTCTAACATTGGTATTCTAAAGAATTTTCTTTGCCATTACATTGATAATAGTAGTAAGTTTTCTTTTTTCTTCGGCGAACATAGGCTAGGAAAATATCGATATTTTGTCATAACCGATATATACCATTTGTACCGATATATTCATCTGAAAATATATTTTTGCGTTATTTTTACCCACTTTACTATTTCTCAATTACAATTCCCTAATTTTCGTCGATAAAATAAGTCCTATTTTATCTATTAGCACTCATTTAACCGTAGTTAGCAACTCTTAATCCGATCCGAAGTTGAATGGATGACCGTTTTAGTGGCATTTGAACTGAACGCTCGCGTGCTTTAGAGAGCACGTTAAGATTCGGTCCCGGCTATACTTATATAGTCGTTAAGCCATTTCGGAGGCCTTCGGACCGTTATAAAACTCGGAAACCACAGTTAGTCACTAAATCACACTTTTTTATCACCTCTCTCTAGCCTCAAAGGTTTGCTGGAAGAGAACTCTTTTTAAGGTTAAGCTCGCCTTTGCCTTTTAGTTTATGTTTCCTTTTATTTCATTTTTTTCAAGTGTGTGTGTGTACAATAAAGAATTACAGAATTACAGAAAGAAGAAGACCGTAATTTCACTTAAACCCAACTTAAAATCTTACATTTTTGCACATTACACATTATAATTTAGTGGCTCAAATAGACTGGAGCAGATATAAATAGCAAAAATACATTTGTAGATATTTTCCTGGATCTCACAAAAGCTCGGAATACTTTGAAAGCCTCGCAATGATAGAATGGTAGAATTTCCCGATATAATATAATATTTTTATAACACATTTGCTCGTAAAGGGTCTATTATTTCACCAATTTCAGTATCGTAATGTATCTCATTACGCACTTGTGCGTTATTCTAATGTAAAACGCACGGTTTATCAAGAAGGTCCGTCTAAAAAACACGGTACTTTTTTAAATCGTTGCAAAGAATTTTTATGTCAGTAAACATTTTATGAATAAAATTAACTTTTATTATATTTTATCTAAATATAATAAATAAACATTTAATTCTTTAATTTAATTATTTTTGACAATAAATTACAACCATATCTGTAACAAAAACATAAAAATATTAATTAACTTTATTAGCAATAATGGCTGTTTTTCGTGCCTTAACCTTAAAAAAAGCGCATCACTAATTTGTGAAGAACTGAAAATAATTCCGCGCACATTTTCTTTTCGCTGTATTGTTTTTATTTGAAAATGTCTTCAAGTAGTGGTGAATTATTTCCTCGCAAATATGTTATAAAACGTCGTATGACATTCGTCCTCTGCTGTAATTTTCAACTTACCGCACTTGTTTTTATTTTTGTGTAGTAGATTTATGTTAATATTATATGTATCTATTGTACTAATGTATGTTCCATTGTGTTTTAATTGATGTTTATTGTGTATTTCTAGTATAACGCTTTAGAGAAATCTGTAATGTAATATTTTAGACTTAATAATTAAATAAATAAATCTGTGGTTTCCCGGTTTTGGTTACACAATCGAAACGAAACTATTTCAAGATATTTCAAATTGGTCATTTCCATTTCATACATATTACTTGTGTTACGATAAATAAGAAATATTGTTAAGAAAACGTTAAACGTTTTTAAAATTTCGATACGATATATTTGTACTTCTCATCCTTAGCGAGAAGTGACGTGCGTTCACGACGTTAAAATTCACTGTCACTTTCATGAATATAATTGACTTTGACATATAAGCAGGCTTGATATACGTTCAGAGACATTAACGGAATTACAGGCTCTAAATCAATTTGCGTTTCTCCCTCTTTTCACGACGTATTTTTTTTGTACAAGTTTCTCTATCTGATGTCGGCTCAAATAATTCTTGCGACTCGACACTGGCAAATCGTGGATAAGTTCACCACGGAGGCCATAAATAAAAGAAGAAGAACACTGAACGGGTGGTAAAGTATGTTACTACCTAAATACCGCAAAGCACACATGGTTGACACTCTTGCAAAGCCATAATCGATATACAATTTGTTCTGTTTTTAATTTCAATCCGCAGTAGTCGTGTGAGGTATATGTAAACACGGCAAGAAGATTTACAGGTTTAGTGATGTAACCACATAAAGTACCCCAAGCGGTCGTCTGAAGTGTTTCCATACTAATTCTTCCGCAATGAATACATCGTTCGTCCGGCCGCCTAGATAGTCGATACAACTTGATTCGGGGTTCGGACGTCATAGCTCGTTCGGCGTCGTATTTTCGATCGGAGTCGCCGCCTGCCGCCACGTCGCCATGTGCCTGTTGTCAGTTCAGTACATTACGATACGAGACAGCGAGTCTACGCTAACGCATCTCTCTCTTTCAGTAGGACAGACTTTTTTTATTGAAGTGATAGGATGAGCTGATGGTAAGTGGTTACCTCCGTCCATAACAACAAACTTGCGACCTAGTTCAATCCTCCTAATTAAATTTTTGTGGTACTTGATTGGTAATCTACTGTTACTTGAACAATTTATTATTTCAGATAAAACGAGCGAAGCTCGGTCGCCCAGGTGCTTACCTACTTACATGGCATGAGGTATACGTTATGGAAGAAATTAAAGTCACGTGCTTAGTTTCGATTGTTGTTTTAATTTAAAATTTCAAAAAGCAAATACAATAATCTCCGCATGACTCGTCTCATAAAGCTTTACACGTAAAGTAGTTTTATCTTTAATAGTAGAATAATAATAAATTATTATAACAAACAGTGAAGTACTCGGCGCTAATAAAGGATGTGTCGCGGCCGCCTGGCGCCGCCCGTCGCGTGTCGCGTGCCGCGCGCCGCAAGCCGCACGCCGCGCGCCGCGCGCCGCGTGCCGCGTGTCGCCGCCCCTCCCCTCCGCTCCCCCGGCTTCCCGCTCCTCGCCCCTCGCCCCTCGCCTCGCCCTCTACTTGTCCTTCTCGCTCTCCGCCTTCCTGCCCAGCGGCACCGCGGCCCGCACTCTGCAACACGCATCACATAATGTAAAATATATTCATGGTCTGTGCAGAGCCCGCGTTATGGCAGCAGAGGCCGTCACAACTCGCTATTCACATAGGTACCATCAACCCTGACATGGCAACCCTTGGTGTGTGTACTCTATAAGATTCACTTCACCGGAACAATACATTAAATCATACTATCTATTTAAGTATAGATAAATCAACAGCTGTTCGTTAGTCTCGCTAAAACAGCTCAAACGATTTCTATTTCGTCGTGTTTGTAATAGTCGGACAAGGAATACAAATAGTTGAATCAAAACAGGAGCCATCTGTGGGGTCCGCTGGTTTCCATTAACATTATTATATTATTGTTTTCCTGTCTGGATTCACTGCAGGATAATTCCATCGGGATTAAAAGAAATATCATTTTAAATGAAAATATCTGATATGATATGACCCATTTCCGATTGCCATTGGAACATTGTTATCTGACAAAAAATGTATGTACCTTTTTGACAGTTTCATTTCATTTATTCTCAACAAGTACCTAGGCATTACACTCTGCTACGTCAACAGCCCAAAGTTTAGAAACAAGATAACATATTAACCGCTTTATAATATGGTATCTTGTCTGTTTCTACATCTGCCCTTATAACAAGGCTATAAATACAATAACTATAGACTGAAAATAACAATAATAAATAATTGTATAATTCTTAAGTATATTCTGTAATAAGTCAGTAGATTATAGCGCTCGGCTGCGAGTCACTCTAGTTGTATCGGTGTAGTTATAGCAAACGGACACCGTACAATTGTTCTCCTCGGGGGAAGGAATCATTTAGATATATTAGTTTCCTAACAGCACCTCGGGGGGGGGGACTCACTTGGCGGTGATCTCGTTGATCTTGGCGCGCGCGAGCTCGAGGTTGGCGTCCACTTGTGGCTTGTTCATCTCGTACGCCTTCGGCAGCGAGAACAGCGCTATCCACCCTGCAACACCCGCGCTCGTCAGCACGCACGCACAGTGCACCTGGCGGCAGCACTACATGTCGTAGTGGCGCCACCTATGCGACTGCTATTAAATATTATGGAACCAGTCTGAGAGCACATCCATTCAAACAGAAAAAGAAATCAATAAATGACAGAGAAGTGAGGTAATAAACATATTAAAAAAATACAGCCAAATTGATAATCTCCTCTGGAAGTGGGCTGACAAAACTCGAACGAAACCGAATCCGTGTCCACGTGAGCACGTGAGCAGGCGGGGGGGCAGGCGGGGAGCAGGCGGGGGGCGCGCGAGCGAGTTTGGAATATACTCCCTATAGGTAGTTAGGGGGTTTCAAGCTGCCTGCGAAGGGGGACTCAACTCTCAACTGATAGTAATGAAGTATAATATATGACTCGGGCGGTGGGAGCTCCGCCTTCTGCGCTGCAGGTCGCGGGTTCGACTCCCACACGGGACATACATGTTTATTCTGTGTCGGGGTATTAATATGTATTTAAAGTAAGCATTCACAAAAAAAAGTAATGTAGTTCCCGTAGCACAAACTGTGCTATGTGTAATATATATATATATATATATGTTAATATTCAGCGCACCGAGGATGATGAGCGTGATGCCGTTGAAGCAGGCGCCGACGTACGTGAGGCACCACAGCAGCACGCCGAACTTCAGCGAGTCCACCAGGTCCTCCACCAGGAACAACCTGCAACACGCGCTCCGCTCAGCGTCTCCTGCCAGCACGCGGCCCGCTCTGCGCTGTCGCAGTGACGGGCCCGGCTGGGACCCGCCCATAGACAACAGCATAACGACTCCCCTACGCCGCCGTCACAAATGGTACCCCCGAAGGTCTAATCCATAACGTTGGTGGCGCGTGATCATGTAGACATTGGACATGTGCAAAGAGCCAAGCCTTCTCGCGTCGCGTCCTTCACTGTGACACGCGGATGGTACGTCTCGGGCGACGGTCCACCTGGACAGCAGTGCGCGCGCTCGGCGGCGCGGTGGCACCCAATGCGGTACCAATGGCACCACCCTGGGGCGATATAGGGACTCGATCCCCCGAGTAACATGGACCCCCGGAAATAAGGATATTACAGTAACGAGAATCCCTCATTCCTTTACGGTAATATGCTAGTCGAGTCACGTCTGGTCGGAGCGGGCGGCGCGCCGGCACCGCAACAAGTTCTGCCATCTAACAAGGGGCAGTGTAATGTACGGATATGTATTGAAGATGAAATCACATCTATATTAGCTTCATAAACATTGCAAAAATATAAATACCTATTGCATGTTTGGACGGAACGCAATGATAATACCTGTTTATGTTACGTTCTTAGTTGCCGACTATAAAATCTGGTCGCACTGGTATCCGTATCGATATAGTGCACACCCTGTTAAAAGTTCCACAAATGAATAGTACAAAAGATAGGATAAGCACGTAAGTAATAGAGATAGATAGATAGATAGATAGATAACACTTTATTGCTCACATAACAAAATAATATAACACAAGTAATGTGAAACAATGGGCGGTCTTATCGCTTTAAAGCGATCTCTTACAGACAACCTTGGATGGACAAGAAGTAACGGATATTACTAGGGGCATTGGGGACTAGATAGCTATATATTGAACGATTGCGCTTCACATGTTATAAAATAGACGAAAATTAAAGACAAGACGTCACTATTATGACAAGACTATTAAGGCGTTTTCGAAGCATCACGGCGCGTGCTGCATCTTACTATATTATTTTTAAATGTCATTGATGGATATTCCTGTGAATTGATCTTTTTGTACACAACTAGTCATTAAAAAAAACGAGTTACAATATATGAAGAATTCACATTTACGGAGGTACATTATGGATAACGATTATAATATATCTGCCGAAATCCAATTAGCTACCGCCCGACAGTAGGTAGGTACTAGCAAACGAGGCGGCCAGCTAACCACGAACTAATTTCTTCCAAATAGGCAAGTAGACATTTTATACGAAGCATTTTGCTTTGTAATCAAATGACAAACAAAATTATTAGATAAAACGTGTTATTTAACTTCAGCATTTCTGGTAACTACCTAAACAGAAAACGATGAATCAGGTCGGCCTGCGCGTGCGGTACGCGACGCGAGTACATGCCTGTAGGTACATAGGTAGTATAGGTATAATGTGACGCGGCACACGCCCCAGGTAATAAAAGTTATTTGAAAAAAAAAAACAACTTATCTCAAAGGGTTTGGTGCAATGGTTACAGGCAGTAAAAGTAGATAGTACGAGTACGTGTATGTACAAACAGGCGCAGCTTCAGCGCCCGCCTCTAGTTGCCGATCGACGCAGCGGAAAATGTTTAGTGTCGCCACAAATATTTGTTTAAGCATCAAAAAGTTCCACTTTCTATAGCTGGGACATTCATCTATATGGCGAGCATAAAGTTTATTGTCGGGCTTGAATCATGTTGGTATCTGTGTGTTCATGCCATATGCGTCACGGGGAATCGTAATGCAGGTATAAGTGTGTGTATATAATTATGTGTGTGTGTGTGTGTGTGTGTTCGGAGCGGGAGCGGCAGCGGCGAGTAAGCGCGGTGCGGACATACCTGCGCAGTTCATGCGCCGCGGCGTTGAGGTGCGCGGTGGCGGCGGCCGCCAGCTCCTGCGCGCGCTCCGCCCGCACGCTCATGTCCTGCTCCAGCAGCCACCTGCAACCACCGCAAGCGGCACATTACACTACCGAACTTACAACCTTCGACACTTTCATCCCCCAATTATTATCTTCCCAGGGTGGGAGGTATTCCGGTCCATTAAATAACAAACAAGTGGTAGAGATTCGTTTGAAATACCTACATACAAGCATCCAGAGCAATGAGAGGTAAAGGGCGCAGAATAATAGGTATGGTGGCAGTACTATCCCGAACGAGCACAATCTTTGCTTGTACTTGAAGTGAGCGCGACCACGACGTGTCTACAAGCACACCACGCTGGCGGTGGTCAGAACTGGTCGACGGGCGACACAATGTTATCGGTTATTTATCGAGGGAATGAATACACCACGACACTCCCATCTGGATTTGTAAGATGTCACCACGGAAGATACAGTCCTAATCAGTGAATGTCACATTCTCGAGAGTTCCGAGTGAAAAACTTGTAAGGTTTTGAGCTTCATGGTCGTGAGGTTTATAAACCAGCTGTACTAATGGGAGCACTCGTAACGTAAAATTTAACGTAAAATTAATATTGTGGTACATCGCGACACAATGCATCGGTCGGTTGCATTTTATGTAAATGAGATTTAGTTTTCTTTTTTATTTGAGTGTACTCACGAACGTGATAATAAAACTCAATGATGTAAGCGAAAGTAACATTTTAATAACTGATACCATCGTTATGGGTACCAGCTCGAAGAAAAACAATACACGAGTGATTGTAAGTCTACAAATTGTGGCGAAATACAAACACTTCTCAAATTCACGGCCGCCTCGCGCGCGCCGCCGCACGCGGGCCTCTTCTCTTGCTAGCGGAAAGTTTTGGGTAACAGCACTTTCTAATACAATACCTCAACTGTATCTCTTTGATTCGTTCTCAAGGCCCCACACCACCTGACACTGGTATCTCGGACGGTGGATCATTCTTTCTTGGCGGCGTCTCGCCCACCAATGGTCACACATTGGAGATATATAAATTACTACTAGCAACCAGCCCCGGCTTCGCACGGGTGCTCGGGTTTTCTGTTATAATATACGTGTATGCTACATATAAACTTTTCTCTTGAATCACTCTATCTATTGCTGAAAACTGAACTGAAATACGTTGCGTAGTTTAAAAGGTCTAAGCGTACAAACAGCGGGAGCGACTTTGATTTATACTATGTAAGGATAAGGGTCTCGGGTTCGAATCCCGGCCGATGCAAACTTTGCGCGATGAGCATGAAGCGCGTTCTCGGCGCGGGTGTTTGTACTGTGTTCATTGATTAGGTGTGTGTATATAAAATAAGACTGACTTGAAGGGGTGACCATCGTTGGTCTTCTGCACCGCCTGCAGGATGTTCCTGTAGATGCGGAAGGCGACGGCGGCGGAGAGCGCCAGCAGCGACACGTACGCCAGCACCGACACCACGGAGCAGCACGCCAGCGCCACCAGCAGCGCCAGCCCCGCGCCCAGCGCCGCGCCCGACCGCGCCGGCGCGCGCCAGTAGATCAGCGACTCCACTGCACACACGCACACACCGACACATTACACATACATACGTGCAATACACAACCAACTTCATTTTGGAGCTTAAACAGGAATACGATATTTCAAAAATGAATGGTATATACTCTGGTCTGGCGAGTGGTCGCTAGGCCTAGGACCGGTTTATTTGTTGTTCATTTTGGACACGTGAAAGTCCCGCCGATGTCATCCAAATATAAAAAAATAATAAAACTTGTTTTCCGCGGAGTGGGTGATATCACCAACAGCCACGCTGGCGCTGCCCAAATCCGATGGGTTCAGTAGACTAGCCACCCCCGCGGCCCCGCCTGCCTCGGCACTGGTAATCCAATACGGACACCGCGCACCCAGCATAATAACTAGACTGGACGGAACGACATGTGGCATGCGGCAGGGCCGTGCACCGGTCTACGTCAACAGACCGACGCTCGCAGGGCCCGAGGTACAGAGCCACAATCACAACCTGGCTGCTCTGAAGTAAGCTGCAGAATATTGCTGTCCCTTTCTTCTCCTGCACAATGGAAAAAGATAACAGTAATTTTTGGCAACCATCAGCTATCTTCAGGACCGCCAACTTATGATCGTCAAGTACAAACTACGACCTAGGCACGACCGAACGAAAGAACGAAACAGCTGCTGCAATAAAACTACAATAACACACCACAATAAAATTGTTCTACGTGGACAGTTTTCTAATAAGATAAGACAAAACACATTTCTAACGATAGTTTCATTTATAAAAAGTATACTATCGACGCACAAAGAACGATCCTTCACGCTTCAAGCTGGGAAGCCTTCCACGTACACAATATAAACACAACGACACCTGAATGAAAGCGGTGTCGGGGGGACGCGGGCGGCCGAGGGGGCGCCGCACGCGGCCGGGTCCCGGCGGGGAGCGCGAGGAGTACCTGGTCCACGGGGCGGGAGGCTCTCGAGCTGAGCGGCGTGTCGCGGCGACTGTCTGGGTCGGGCCATGGCGGCGGAGTGAGCGAGCGCCGGCGACGCGGCGCCACAGATTACTCAAGCTCCAGCCACGCGGCCCACCTTTCCACACACGTCATCTGACCCGCTGCTGACACCATCGCGGCGGCGAAACGCGGACCGACTATCGCGGGTGCAGAGGCTATCTCCCGCCCGACCTAGCGACCTAGCGACCTAGCCGGCGGACGAAAGGTTCACCGTCAGTGGGGGTCGTCGGGGTGCATCGCTTATTGCATTCCTACATTCTTATATTCAACACGACTGGACAAACAAAAGTCAAAGCTTTGGAAAAACGCTGTAGCCGGCTACCACGTTATCTAATAAAATGATTATAATGAAGTAACCAGTACAAGGACTGGCGACACTGAACGTGAGTGCTCGATAATGCGCAAGCGCTCGCACCGGCCGCGAGCTCGTGCGGCGATGGTTAGGAGTCAGACACCAGCGCCTGGCGCACGAGGAGCTCGCCACTCGTCGCGGGACATCAATGAACTGATGCATCGCTGAACATTTTGAAGTACCTACAACTGTTTTAATTGTGACACCGGCATCCAATCAGACAATGCTCAAGTTGCTGCTATGCGAAAATAAAGTTAAAGAACTGTGGGAAGGTGAATAACAAAAGCATTATTTAATAAAATATTCCTCGATATTTCACACAGCGTCATCTTGCCCCGAACAAAGCATACTTTTTTTTTGTAAATCAATACATAACATCCAGACCCCAAACATTTCTGTTCGTCACACAAATGCTGGTCCTGGATCGGATCGAACCCACGACCTCCGGCGCAGAAGGCAGAGTTATTAAACAGAAATATTATTTACTTATTAGTAATTTCGTGACTTTACAGATTTTTTAATCAAATTAGTGTGAATAATTGTTTAATATTGAGTAGATATCCATATACTAGGCGGCTATAAATAAAATTATTATTATTAAATTAAAATGCAGAAGACTATTTTTCAGTAAAACATACACATTGTTTTGTTAAAATTTGAACAAGTTCAGAAAAGTTCAATAGTATATGTTAGAAATATGTATGTTATTTATTTAGTATGGGAGTGTCCCAAAGAAAGCGACTGCCTGGTCACCGCGCCGCGCCGCGCCGCGCTGCCAGTTGACAGTGACACTGACGCAGTATGACACCTCACACCACGTCGACACACGTCCAGAGCTTTTGGAGATGGTTTGCATCCGTCAGAACTAGGATAGATAAGATAGGATTTTCGATGGTCACATTTAGATAGTCAGTCAGCTATTTCTAAATAAGTAGGAAAGTGTTTGTTACAACCAGCCTTTCCCAAGTTCCAGATTATGTATAATATTATATTTTAATAAATATAATTAAATAATATAGCAGCAAGCTTAAAGAAATAGTTATACCTTACTACAGGTTTCAATGAACAAATCAAGTATTTAATTAATATTAGGTTTACTTATGAAATTGTAGATTTTTGAAACGTCATTGATATTACGTGCCATTTGAGAAGCATAGTATCGAAGTTAACACTTATTTTCCAAAAATGAGCGAATTTTCTATGATGAATAGACAACAAACAGAAAACAGCAGTCAAAGCGATATATCAGCATAAAACAAATCAGTAAGTGTTGCGAAAGAGGAATTCCAAGAATAACAATGTCTAATAAAAATAAATTACTTTATTTATTAATAATAAGAAAAGGTATCGGTACTATCTCTACTGTTACACTGTGATTACTAAATAAGAATTGTCCCACAGAAATTGCTTTGACACTTCAGAGACCAATTCAGCGAAACGGCCATTTCAAATATAATACAAGAAATCGCTACTGTAAAAACATTAATAAAATGTAGTCTTTCTTTACTTCTTCCCTCTTTACTGTGGTTTTATCTTAATAATCTCACTCAATATAAATTATGTTCGACAGTAAAGTTGAGCTGGCAAGCAAGAAAGTTTACGTTATAAACCTCCCGAGACAGTTTGACAAGTTTATAATTTAGGAGCTAATAGGTTTGGATGTACCTACCTGCCGTGAACCCATTACATACCGAGCGAGGGCTGCAACAGACACGAGTACACACGACGGTTAAACTAACTAACCGAGAGTCAGGTGCAGACAACCACCCATGTCCAACAGGCAGGAATCTAGTCTAGATATATGTACCTAGGTATTACTTCAACATTCACGGCTATTTTTTAGGGTTCCAAAAATCTTTATTTGTTCTATATTCGAAATCGAAAGTGTCGAGGCCCAGCTGACGGGATGGATGGAACCCGCTCGACCGGTGCAGCGAGGCGACGGCGAGGGGGACCGGACCACAGCCACGTCACAACGGCTCCCCATACCGATAACTGAACGCAACGATGTACAATCTTTCAAGTCCAATTGAAATGGAAAAGAGCTCCCGACCAGTTGAGTGAGTGGCGAGGAATGGAAATAACAAACGTGCTTCTCAGCTGAGGTATATTATATTAAGTCTGGCAATAATGGAACTTGTCGAGAGGTGAGTCACGTCAAACACTTGCGGTGCGAGTGAACTGTTCGACAGTTTCGCGGCCGAAGGTGCGGAGCTTACATAATGCATCGCGAATGTCTTAATAAATACAGCAGCGGCGGTTCAATTGTGTTTCAAAGCCGCGCCACAGATTCATTAATAGCTTGTATACGTGCCTCAAGAATAATTTGGCACCGGAGAGCAGACCGCCCGCCCGCTGGCCCGCTGGCCCGCTGGCCCGCCCGCTTCGCTTTGTACACCGGCCGCTTCACGTAGCGGGCGGGCCTTACAGCGGCAGCACACTGCGCGTCGTGACACGCGGCGGGCAGTGACGGCGTCGTGTGTGATCTGAGAACCGTACCGACCTGCGCGGCCGCGACCCAGGGCACTAGCTGCGTTGCTTGCTGCGCGCCGGGGACGCGTGCGCTTGTTCCTCCCAACATTATTAAAATAAAGCACTTAGCAGCGCAACGTCGAGCACGTAGAGTTACATCTAAAATAAGTTAATTTGTTATTTATTAAAATGCCTCAGAAGGTCTATACTGTGCTGCTTCCCTCTTAGACGCAACGCGGCGGTCCCACGAGACCATAGTAAAATATGCGTCTCCATTATACCCCAACCCACACCTTGCTAAAGAGACACTCAAGTGTCCTCAGAATTTAGAAATATTCGCGCACAAGTAAACATGTTCGCGTGCATTTAACGTGTCACCCACATGACATGCACACAGATATGTCAGCTTACAGTCAGTTGTCATGTTTAAGCTAGTATTTTTTGTTTTATGTCTGTAAGCGGAGAAAAGCGATAGGTATTAATGAAAAATTGTGACTGGCAACGCAATACTCGTATTAGTGAGGTGACCAGCATAGCGTGATTGACGTGACTGTTCCATCAGCTCCACGGCGGCGGGTGAACTGTCCGCACTTTCACAGATGAGAGTCAGTCGCCAATTCAATCTAGAACAATGCATATGTTGGCCAGGGTCACGGGCTGTGTGTGTGCCAGGTGCCAATTCAGCGAACGTTTCAAAAGTATAACGATCGGTGCGACGAAAAACAAGCCCATATTTTAATTCGTGAAACGAGCCTACGAGCTGTAACCATCGAGTGATGGTAACATCGCCACGCGTTCAGCGTAGCGTGTTATATCACAGGTAAGTACACGAGCTAGGGAGTTCCCCGCTTGTCTGCGCCGTGGAGTTACTCAGTGCGACGCCCGGCAAGTAGACAATGCCATGTGACACAGGGATGGTGATCCCGATTAATTATAAACAGATTTGTGACTGGATACCATCTGCGACAAGCCACAGTTGAGGAGACATCAATGTGTCTCTTGCATCGCTGTCACCAAGATAATGCACGACACGCGGCGCAAGCGCAGATAAGCGACGGAGGTCGGTACTATATTATAATATCAATCAGAGGCAATTTACGAACGTATCCTGGCGGTAAACATAAGTGGAACAAACCCGACCGAACAGCGGGACCGAGGAGAAGACAAGTGGACAACAGATGTATTTACATTTGTACAGACACGATGCATTTTAAGCACAAATATATTATTTGATGTGTTTCCCTGTGCTGTTGGAATTTGAATTTAATATTCTGATCATACAAAAACAGTATTGACTCTTAGTGTCTCTTGGGTGTCGTTGAGACCTCGCATATTTCCACTTTATTCTATACTAGCGATTTCGCCCCGGTTTCGCACAAGGAAAATAATTTAAGTTATAGTTTTATCGTAAAACATATTTCTACGGCTTACAGGTACGTTATAGATTAAGCATAGACCGCCACACTATTTCTTAATTTTAGCGTTTTTACACCCGTCGGTAGGTACTTCTAAATGAAACCGACGCCAATATTTTTCATGATTGGTGACTGACTGACTTGACTGGTGAAAGAAATTATAAAATCGGTGCAATAGCTTTCGACTTTATCCATTATAAACATGAAAAAAATATTTTCTCTTTATAATATTATGGTGTAGATTTCCTACTGTAATCTGATACAGAACAAACATTGACTTTGTTCAAATTGTATGTTTAGAAGTATCGGACCATCCGTTTTGGAGAGAACGCTAACTTCCTGTAATTTGACATACATATCTGGTGTGCATGTAATGTGCCTAAGGACCTCCAGTGACGCGTGACACGCGCACGAATACACTAGTGCACGTAAAATTTTGACTCGTCTAAACGATACTTGAGATTGGAAGAAGATTGAGATTTTAGCCTACATTTTATTTTTGGAAGGCCCCAAAGTAAACAAGCTGCTTACAGACCTTTAGTTTAGTCGAGGGTGGAGGCTCGCAAGCCAAGTGCAGACACACTCGTAACACTTCCGTCAGCAGCGATACATCATTCCGCATTCATGAATCCGAACGCACACATTAACGAATTGATACAGAAATACGAAAATAATGGGAATGCGAGAATTGTGAGGACGCGATGGACGACGTCACGCTCGGTAAAAATAACGTTAGCTTCCGAACCCCCGCGTGCTCCAAGTGTACGCGCGTGGCGGAGTGGCGCGCCGGACACTCCAACTATCGCGCGCGAGTAGAATGACGATTAGAAGAGGAATACCGTAAAATACCCATTCAGTGATTTGAAGGCTTTAGATTGAATGAACATAATCAAAAACCTCAACATCGGCCAAACCGCGTTCTCCTATCAAAAACTCGTCCACCCCAACAAGTGTCGATCATATGGACCAACTCTCTGCCTCAGCATCAGGTTTTGAACTCCTCTGAGGTGTTCATCCGTTTGATCTTGATGTATAGTCTCCGTGGGATAAGCTCGCTAGGGATCGTATCTTCTATGAACTCCGTGCTCGGCTGGTTCTACGAGTATGGCGCGCTCCGCGCCCGGGCTGGAGGGCCGCCCGCGAGCTGCATGGCTCTCATTAATACTTAACTAATCGTACGTTTTATGGTGAACACGACTGAATTCCTTCTCGAAGGTGTTCAGATATAAGTATCTAGAATACCCTCCTTATCAACTTCCATAGGATAAGTCTAGTACAAAGATTAGTTTCGGGTATATGTTGTATAGACAGTTCCTATTAAGCTGTAAATAAATAAGTTGATCAGAATGAGCTAGGCCTTTCGGCAAGCTGTGGCAGCTCTCATATCGACTGCGCCATTACCGAGTCGTTACATTACAGTCTTAACGTCACAATCATAGAAATCATTTTCAATCCATTCATTGCCCTGCACGTTTGATAAACTTGAGGCAGGAGAAGCTTGTGAACCAAACCGCACAGATACGAGTAGGTACCTTACCCCAGGACCTTGAGCAAGATAAGTTCCAGTACCTACAGTGTCATGTCAATGACCGCCCGTCACGTGTGCCCCACGTGCTCTCGAGCCGCCTAATCGGCACGCCGGCGGCACGGCTCCAGTTTGTCAACTCGTAGGAAGGGTAATCTGTTGTAGGACGGGACGCGTGTCCGCGAGCGGCCCCTGCAGTCCCGGCGGCCCCGGTGGCCCCGGCGGCTGCGTGCATTCGATGCTAATTGCGACTAGTTTTCACTCTCCGCCGTTCTGCACAATTAGAGCTAAATCAACGGTGCATTACAGATGCGGCACACTTGCAATTTCATATTTATGCATTAGAAATTATTATTGAATTGAATTACCTAACGCACCTGATTATAATCGTCACACTGCAATGACGTAGATTACATCGGTCGCACGAGCCTCAGAGAACTGTTCAATCGCTCGCTAATGTTTGTCTTGTATTTGAAGACTGCAGGGGACTGGCCTACTCTCAAAACTCCAACTCAAACTTAAACTCATTTATTCCTTTAGATCTCAAGTACCTATCGTTTGGACACGTCAAATTTTACATACACAAGTAAACATATTCATGAGCTGTGAACACGTTATGTACGTGTCACAGGAGCTCCTCAGGCACGTTACATCCACACGGTATGTCAAATTACAGTCAGTTTTTATGTTTTTATGTTTTTATAATCTTATTTGTTAAGTCTGTTCCAACCCTAACTTTGAATGGGCTTTGAACCACGGGAGCCCAATCGATATAGGTAGATGACACATGTCTTCGAATTATGGGTTCTAAGACATGCCGGTTTCCTTACGATGTTTTCCCTCACCGTTTCGAGAACTGATTTTGCGCACATCAATTTATCGAATGAAAAACTCATTGAAAGTGGCCTCTGGGCCACTACGCTCTTTTATTATTTATACCCGTAACATTATATTATTGCGGGTATAAATAATGGGAGAGCGTGGTGGCTTTATCTACTCTCATGTAGCCAAGGTTCCGTGATACGTTTGATACATTTCGAAAATTTGGAACAGAGAGATAGATAAATGTTTAGTAGTTGGTCCCATTATCCTTTCTGCATGAAAATCTGAATAAACATTTGACCCACGTCGGTACATTGCCCACTTTGAGTAGTGCATAAGAAACATGTGAAGTGAGAATAGTACCACATAGCTAGGTTTCAACGCTTCAATATTTTAAATAATACTTAAGTAAGTATTACGCGATATACAATAATAGGAAAAAACTTCCAAATGCATTAATCATCATGATAACAATTGTGATAACCAAGGAGACAACAACTAGGCAAATTTACAAAATTGGAACGATTAACGCCTCATCGACCCGATCAGGGGCTCCATATTACGGAGAATCATTAGACCATAGGTATGCTTTGCAGAAAATGTAAATGATGACGTAATGCAAGACGATTAACGGTTGCGTTGGTTTTCTGCTTCTGAACGTTGATTCGTTTTCTCTTCATTATTCAATCGATTTAATGTTACGCATACGAGTGTGTGTGTAAGTAAGCTGACGAGATTATACTGTATTCGTATTGTGTGCAGGTGCACAGAGGATGCACGCGAGCGACCTCCCGAGACCGATCAGGTTTCCTCATAGGTAGTCGACAAGACAACAATGACAAACCAACCGTTCCGACACAATTCACACCGCAAGCAAACACTGCTCTTCAAAACATTCAGTTATTCTTCCGCCGCCATTTCTAGAAGCAAGAAACGAAGGTCTCTAATTGAATTAGGAGTGAATAGGTGCAAAGCGCGCGGTGAGTCGGTGGTCGATCTATGTCGGTTCCGTCGGGGACCACATACCGAGAAACACGACAAGGAATCCTGGACATCTGCCTCTGCACACGGATCGTTCCAGTGAGCACAAACATGTGTTTACTCCCAAAGATACTATAATCACATTTATTAAGATAACACGTTCAAACGTGTAGCTACCGATAAAACTCGGGTGACGAATAAAATAGGTAGTTATATTCGATGACGGAACGGGAAGGTGCCGAGGGCTCGGAACAGCCGAGCGCATGCGTGCCACGGATCAGCATTAACTGGCAAAAATATTAATGAAGCGACATTTCAGCACGCGGAGAGCGATGGGGAAGGCTGCCGAGAGGTGGACAAACACAAATCTACTACAATAGATTCAGACGCAGGTCTAATTTAAACCTGTCTGTCTTGTTGTCGTGACGACACACGATTAACTAGCTACGCATTGCGGTGGCATGTGTTTCTTGCCGTCCCATACGACACGATGGAAATTTGTATAGAAATTAATCCATTTGTGGATGTAGACTATAATAAACGTAATCGATCTTTCGAATTTTATGATAGGGACAGAAGCCTTGACAATTGACAAATATGCACTTTATTGTACTGCTGTCAAGCTGGCATGCCCACCGACCACGACTGCGATAAATTGAATGATTTTATCGCGAGTTGGCGCGACTTCAACAGCAAAATATGAAGGAACATCCAACTATTACAACGCATCCACTAGCACCAGCAGTGCTGGCAGCCGGCACCGATCCACGGCTACGATCGGGACGGCATGCACCGAGGGAAGGTGCCGGCGGGGCGCCGTAGCGGAGCACGGGTCAGGGCCCGGGGCGGCGCGACTGCGGGCGGCCGCGCGCCCGGGCCGTTGGCGGCGCGCCACCGAGCCAATTCTGCCCGGCTCGCGGCGACACTCACCTTCGGGGTGCAGCCTCTGCGGGTCGAACCAGGCATCTGGAATAGAAGGCTGCGCGTTAGCGGGTTAGTCGCGACAGAGAGAGGGAAGCGGGCGAAGCTGAGCCGGCAGCGCGGCGCGGCCGCGGCGCCACTTACGCGGGTCGAGGACGCTGCAGAGGGAGGGCCCGGAGTCAGTCATGGTGACACTTTACGTAACGCGGAGCACTCGAGGTTACTAAGCGGCTGACGGAGCGCGCGCCGCGCCGAACTCTCGCGTCGATACTGGCGGCGCAGCCCCGCGCCCTCCGCCCCGCCCCCCTCGCGTCCCGCGCCCGCGCCCCGGAGCGCGCATGCGCACCGGCGCCCAGAGCTGCATCACCGGCACCACCACCATTCCATCACACACATCACCACACAAAATGCAGAGGCATTGTACATTGTAGGTGTAGCGTACCGCCCCGATGCAATGAACTCGGTCCACGAAGCCAAATTGTAGGAAAATTATTGTTAGTAGTGTTAAAGGAAGGATACATAGATGCAATACAAGATTTTACTGACACACATACAGATTAAGTTTGTACAGTAGAGCGCGCGGCCTACTTCGAGTGTAGGCACTCGCTAGCCTCGCGCCGACTGCACCGCGGGACCCACTCACCCACCACCCGTTATTGTTTCACTTTATTAGTTTTGGAATAACCAAAATTTTTGACATTCAATACTTTCAGACTTTAGACCAATCTGAATGTATTATCAAGGGAAAAATATTGAATAAGGTAAGTTCCAGGAGAATTTACTTCAAGATAAATAAGCTATCATCAAATTGCAAAGCTCTTGATTATCAGGACTAAGAACTCTTGGTAAGGGTAAGACTACGGAATAATACGAATAAGTTATGGTCCCATTTAGTATGCAATATGGCGTGCTGCGAGACAGATATACCTAGCCAACTACCCATTGCAGTTTTATATGAAACAAAAGCTTTAGTTAGAGCAACGAAAATAGAAAACGGCCTACCCGAAGCTAAAATATGAAAATGTATTATACATGGATTATAATTAATAAGAGTAGGAATTCAGAGAATCCAAACGAGGAAAAAATATAAGTGTAACTGTGTAGAACAAAATTAAATATGGTAGGTATTTCGAATGACACTATCTCATCTTATGGAGCGATTGGGACTCGGGACCCAAGCGCGACGACGAGCAACAGATATGTACGGAGAACTCCAAAAGTAAAGTGTTTACAAGCACGGTATTTCACCTGTACGTTTTTTGTCAATCGAGTCTTTTCCTTTTATAAACATAAGATTAGATTAACGAGACAAACACATTGTGAAATAAACTTAGTTATCACTGACATAAATCGTCCAGATCTGTCCAAAAACAATGTTGGTCTCAACAAGATACATTTTATTCACGGTGATGATTGCCGGAGAATTAATTAAAAACATACATTATACATAATATAACGAGAAATTATACAAGTTATATAATAATAGTATTCCAAGTAATTATTAAAGAATTCAATGGAAATAAAGTATTTTTGAGTTTGACTTTGACTAAGTATTCCTAGTTGGTGTATATTGGTTTAGCTAAGGTCAGCAAATTGCTCTTATAGTTGAATGCTCTCGCCTGGGAAAATGGTTCAATTTGAAACTACGATTAAAATATTGCATATAGTGACAACCTTTACAATCGCAAGGGACAATAGTTTATCGCACTCGATACTCAATATACCTAAATACCAATCAAATGTCGGACTCGTACAAAATGGGATTAAAGGAACATTAAACTAGCAACCGCGAGTTTATACCAAAGATCAAGCAGACTAAAGTTTGAGTCCATGTACATTTGTATTAGCTTTAATCATGATAATAAAAGTCTAAGTACAGACAAACACGAAGAGCAGACAAGGTGAGGTGGGCGATAGGCTCGAAGCATGACATGGTGCGACGAGCATGACCGCGTGACTCACCTGTTGACGGCAATGGCGAGGTTGTATGGCATAATGCTCTCATCGCGGGCCACCAGTGATTGATTACAATACCTACAGCTTCAACTCAAGTCGCTAATTAATTATTAAGCGAATTAGCCGACTCGGTTTTTCGTACGAAGAAACGTGTATAGTTATAGCTACTAATGAAACGATACAGCTGAATGCAGCAAATGAAGCAGATTATAAGCTGATCCCTGTTCTATTTCTGATTGAAGCAGATTATAAGCTGATCCCTGTTCTATTTCTGATTGAAGCAGATTATAAGCTGATCCCTGTTCTATTTCTGATTGAAGCAGATTATAAGCTGATCCCTGTTCTATTTCTGATTGAAGCAGATTATAAGCTGATCCCTGTTCTATTTCTGATTGAAGCAGATTATAAGCTGATCCCTGTTCTATTTCTGATTGAAGCAGATTATAAGCTGATCCCTGTTCTATTTCTGATTGAAGCAGATTATAAGCTGATCCCTGTTCTATTTCTGATTGAAGCAGATTATAAGCTGATCCCTGTTCTATTTCTGATTGAAGCAGATTATAAGCTGATCCCTGTTCTATTTCTGATTGAAGCAGATTATAAGCTGATCCCTGTTCTATTTCTGATTGAAGCAGATTATAAGCTGATCCCTGTTCTATTTCTGATTGAAGTTCCAGCTTCCCCGTGTAGCCGTCCTTTCGTATCGATCGGCGGACGGCGACGACCGCGTTGGAAATTCAATGAGTCGGCAAAACCCGCGAGACACTACTGACCTAAAATAGGGCGAGGCCTCATCGCGATTCCGAGAAGTTATACTTATCACAAAAGGCAATCAGAAGAATCCAGTTATACAGTATATTATACGTGAGTGACGTGTGGCGTGCCGCGTCGCGTCGTGTCGTGTCGCCTATAATTAGATGAGTAGGTACGGTGTCGCGGGTTGGCAGACGTGGCCGCGTGACGTCACGTGTACCTGCATAGGTGACCCTGTCTAATTGTTTCATGATCGATTTTCAGCACACAACCTTACATTTTCATGTCACAAATTGAGTTAGGATTCAAGCAGATTCAGTTCTTATACGGAATATAAGACCTACGAAACGTACAAGTCTATCTAGCATGTAAAATAAAGGTAATTAGCTGCATTGGGACACAGGACGAATCAAACGGCTAGGCGAACTGACCTCAATCCAAATCTAACGATTTTCCTTATTTACAATGTATACCTATTTACTTATAACGAAACTGTAATAGGTCCAATTCCAGTGAAGATATTTTGAATATTTTTGGAGGGCACTCTATAATTGATACTGAAGCCAAAAAATTTTATAGTATTTTTTTTTTTTCATTTTTGTCTTTCTGTATCTTGGAAGCGCGTCACGCCGGAACTACTGAATGAATTTAAATGAAACCTGGAATTATTTGAGGTCATACTTTTTATCCTGAAATTCAGCACGGTTCCCTTAGGGAAGGGATGAAAGTCAAAATGTGTTCTTCGTTTTAATTCATTAACGCGTCGATTTCATTCATTATTTTTTTATTAGAAAGGAGGTACTTTAAAGATTGTAAACTGGTTTTTTGGTTCAGAAATTACAGACATCACAACCCTCAGTTTACAGTCCAAATAACTTCAACCCCGAAATGTACAGGAACCGTTGAACGTACGGCTCGAATGGGGTTAATTTATAGGATTAATAGTTATTTTCAGTTCTATTTACTTTATTATTGTTCTTATATAAATATTACTTGGTTTACAGAACCAAACAGTGTTATATAGATTTTTTTTAGGTTTATATAGCTCTAGGTTTTTGGTCGTAAATAATTATTTATTAGGTAGTGTTCAATTTCAATTATTCAATGTTGGCGTTGAATAAGGTAAAAGAATTGATATTACTTTTATTGAAAAAAAAAAAAAAAAAACAACCTTCATTCGTTAGGAGTATTTTTTTTCTATTAGCTGTGCTGATAAAAACATCAAAAACAATAGCTAATACCATTTTAATGTGTTTTATTGTTAATGCGAATAGTTGTGTTCAGGTATGGCAGTCGCGAAGTTGCGGGCACGACTAGTACGTTAATAATAAGAGTGCAACCGGCGCGACGTGCGGGTAGGATGGGGTTACTGACATTAATAAAACAATTATGTCAATCGTTGTACCATAACCCACCCCAACCCCCACCCCTACATGTCGCGGCGCAACGCGAGGTCCCGGCTCGACCGGTTTTCCTATGAGTCATACCATCCCATATCTACGGTTTAATCATGTATCGAGTGATTAGCGTGAACGTTATCATTGTATTGACGACTAGCCGCGCCCCGCGGTGTTGCCCGCGGTTTTCCGGAAATTCTCTGCGCAACTTTATTTTTTCTTTCATATGAAATTTTACAATAACAAACACAACAAAAAGAGAATTAGCCAGCCGTTCACGCGTGATGCCGTGACCGAGGGCAATGCGGATCAATTTTTATAACATATGAATTTTATTAACATTGTCTTACTTTCTTTAAGTGTAAGTTAGTTATAAATGAATTTTAAGGTTTCGCATAAACTACAGGTTAGCAACAACGTGATCTATATGCAAAGACAGCAGACGGTGTGTCTGGGTCCGTGCCCGAGGGCGGGTGCGGGGGCCGGGGGGCCGGGGGGCGGGGGAGGGCGCCGGCGCTATCGACCCGCGGGGAGCGCCCGCCGCCGACCTAGCCTGCCTTCCACTACATTATTACTGCCTGGGTTTTTTCCAGTATTCAGGAAACATTACAAATTCACTTCCCATAGGGTATCGATTTGGTACGGGAATTTGGATAGGCTGCACCGAACTTTGAAATTCCGTCGTGAACTTAATATATACAGTTTTTAATATAACCACTGACTGCAGTACAGTACTTACGAATAAGATATTACTCGTCGTGATGAACTCAGTAGATTGTGTTAATAACAATTGACGCATATGATTACCTAAGTAAGTATATATATACATATATATTGTTGATCAGAAATTAGAAAGCTCCGGAAAAAACTAACCAACTTCTCAATCCGTCACCCTACCCTAAACTTGAAAACTCCTACACCAGGGTTGGCCACTTACTCACATGGAAGAATAACAAGAACCCTACCCTAATCTCCATTTAACTCTGAATGTAGTTTTTAGGGTTATAGGTACAAAGCAATCACATTAAGTTGGATTCACTTTTCAGCAACTCTTATGGCTCTCTGCGTAATGCCCTCTATCGATGTGCTGGATTACAAAAACATTTGAGGAAGGTATATCCCACGAATTTACATGACTTGTGATAACCGAGTCCATGCTCGTTGTATACAAAACAACGAGCATTCAACTAATCCTTCTCTATGTTCATAATTATTTCAGAAATTAAGTCTTTGTTGTCAACTCGCGTGACACGTGGAGGGAATAAACAAAGTGGCGCTCAGCGGAGGGAGCGGGGGGGGGGGGACCAGGGGCATGACGTCATTACAACAAGCACCAGCACAAAGGGCTTTCTCTTTTCAAAAAGGAAATAATTGGGTCAACACAGAGTACAGATCGTCATAGTTATAAATGCACACAAACTCGCGGACGTATCATTAATACATTATGTTCGTATCATTGTTAGTTAAATTAAATAAATAGGAAAGTAATTCTTAATGCTATTTTGAATTTTTACTTGTAGCGAGCCTTCGGGAGAAACCATAAACAATTGAATCATTGTGAACATAAGTAGGCCGGCTACATATTGAGGAACGAAAGCGGTATAAATATTAATGACGTCATTCGGGAATTAAAATATTACATCGAGCCGACAGGAGCCGCCGTGCACTCGCGCAGCCCCGGCGCTGCGGCGCTGCGGCGCTGCGGCGGCGCCGGGGCTGCGGCGGCGCCGGACACTCGGACCCGAAATAACAACGAATGAGGTACAGCAACATCGACTCGAGCGACTCTCAAAAATTCCACTCAAATTCCATGTTTCTTATTCAGCTAATCCTTACATATTGCAAACATTATCATCACATGAAATACATTCGTTTAGTCCCGTGGACGAATGTCATTCAGCGAAGCGATGTGGTCCCGTTCCCAGTTAGTTAAAAATAAAGGAAAATAGACTTACGTGTGATGGCGTCACCGTTTTCGGATCCCATGATTCAGCAGCTCACTAAAGTTGGTACACTTAGATATAATAATACTGGTTTGTTTGGTGCGGTCGCTTGAGGAGCTACACGACACGACGCTCCTAGTGGGCGCGAGTGATAAGCGAGCGGTGGGACGTGAGCGCGCGGCCGAGGGAACTCTACTTGTGACTGCGAGCGGCTGCAGCGGTGGTGCTAATTATAGCGGCGGTGCGTCCGCCGGCTCGGGCATACCGAGCGGTATGGCGACGCGCTGGAAAACATTTCCAATCAGGAAAACTAACTCTCTCCTAAAACTCCTCCAGATTAAATGCTCGTTTCGTTCCCACTCGTATTAAAGTTGGCTTATCTATGAAGGAACAGATGTGGAACAGACGTAGACTTTAACAAATAAGACTAGCTGAAACCGACTGTAATTCGACATATCTGCATGTAATGTGCCTAAGGAGCTCATGTAACACGTCATGCCCAAAAAGTGTTCACTTGTGTTTTTAAAATTTGACGTGTCCAAACGATACTTGAGATCTTAAGGAATAAATAAGTTCAAGTTCAAGCGGGTCAAAGTTTGAGAATATTTACTGAAGGTATCTCTGGAACTCAACAAAAGTTATTGTAGGCAAGACTGTGCGCAGTCGCTCTGACAGCGATGCTTCTAGAAAGGCCGGGGTACCTACTACATCCGCCAGAATATTATTAGTGTGGCAAATTGTCATCATCATCATAAGAAGTCATTATTGATGGCTCCGAGCCTCAGTTGGTAGTAGTCCTGCCTTCGAAGCGTGGGGTACCGTCACACACTTATAAAGTTTGTTCTCGGATCTTGGTTGTCAGCCTTGTGGTTTTGTTTGTCCATACGTTGAAACGATGATAAATGTTTAAACGTCCCTAATCACGAGGCTGACGAGCACGCTCGAGCACGCGCGTGCAGGGCGCGGCACTCCGTGCGAGGTGCAGTGTAGTGCGTACTGACATTGTTAACATTAAGCGAACAAACGAGAGTTGACGCCGTGCGTCATTTTCGCGAACCTATGATGCTGGGCCTCTGCTCTTCTATCTTATCAATTTGATAACGATAACACTTGTCACTTTCCCGAGGGTATCTATCCTCGCATAGATAGCGAATAGTAAATACAGTTACTTATTTCCTAATAGTTGAAGCACGTTTGTAACACTTGTCTTATAAGATTTTACAAGTTGGACAGCTGTGTTGTGGTCAGGTTCTTTAGGGCAAGACAACTACAAAATGGATGGTCAGCGGGCTTTTTACGAGTTCTGGTATATTGTATAGTAATAGTAAGATGGTTCTTAGTTGTGTTTTGAAATCGCTGAAGCCGTTACAGGATCATTGGCTCCGAATAGTTTTCTTAAATGGATTTCTGTGAATGATTTAGATCATTTAGTCTCAACTTTAAACTTGTAATTTCAGTAAGATTGAACTAGATTTAGCAACGACAAATTCAAGTACGAGGTGATTGTTCAAGTATTTTATGAAATTACTTGTCACAGTACAACAGTACTACAACAGTAAACCTACCGGCAGTATTTCTGAACCGATATATGTACTTGCGTGCACATAAATGTAATGATGACTCATACGTAACAAACGGGTTCATGGAAGTGCAATCGATAAATGCTGCGCAGTTTTGGTGAGTATTGTATCTAAAGGCGTTAAGGCCGTGTCTTCACTGTGAGAACTAGCCGATATGATGCTGTAAGCATGCCTTATGATCGTAGGAATGTTAAAATGTATACGACGTTTATTTCGGTGACCGGTATTCGAAAATAAACTGACCAGTGTCTTCAGATGGAGAAACTGGTCAGTTTATTTGTCGCCGCTGCTCGCGTCCGGCGGCGGGCTCGGCGGGCTCGGCGGGCTCGGCGGGTGCCGCGGAGCAGCCGCAGCGCAGGCCGCGGGTGGCGGCGCGGCGCGGCTCGGCTGCGGCGGTCAACGCTCGTGCCGCTCCGCCACCTTTGCCTTTAGTCATCCGCCTTGCCACCTCCCACCCCTCCCCATTCAAACCGAAACTATTGGTCTGCAGAATGCTAACTCTCTCGGCAGCCTCTCTCCTCCCCCGCTGTAGGTGCACTCGGAATGACTTTTCAAAAACGAGGCGGCGTCACCTCTTTATTTAGAGAAGTGATTCATCAAGCGATGACTAAAGTCCGATCATTACCTATGTAGGTATTGACTAGAATACAAAAGTACGTTCTCGATTATATAGACATTAAATTGAACACTGTATCTGTAATGGATTCCATGTGTTTGTATTCGCGGTCACTATTCGTCTGCAGACGCGTCTCTCCGCGGTCCACGGTCCAATAAGACCATATCGGTACTTTTGTACAACTAAGGCACTCGAGAACATGCTTCATGTGATGACTCACCTGACTTACTTATCTGTAATTTCCATTTTCCAGTCAATAACTGTAAGTTGAATATGGTCTTTATGGATAGCAAACGTGCATTAATCGATGATCGATGATTAATGATTTAAAATAATATTTTCGGGCGAGCGGCATCGGCAGGGAGAAAAGTTGGTCGATAATTTACAAATAAAATCATGATGTAACATTTCATACGTATTCCTGCCTATTCGCGGACGGCCTCGGCGCGTGCCTGTATGACTACGACGCGCGCTACGACCAGGAAGGAACCGTGGCCGTTTCTGTCGGACGAACCAGCTACCAGGATAAAAAGACTCTTTATATCGCTTACCTAGTCCCATCTGGCAAAAGATGACCTCGGCCTCGATGACGTGGGCGACGGGGGCGCGCGGCTCCGCGGGGACCGGCTTGGGAGCCGGCGGCTGAGGGGCGGCCGCCGGCTGCGGGGCGGCCGCCAGCTGCGGGGCGGCCGCCGGCAGAGGGGCGGCCGCCGGCAACGGGGCCGGCGCGGGGGTCGCTTTGGGCACGGGTGCCGGCGCGGGCTTCTCCGCGGGGAGAACCGCGGGCGCCGGCGCCGACGGAGCCGCGGACGGCAGCGGGTCCGACATGAGATCGACTAGCGGCGCGGACGCGGATACGGGCGCGGGCGCGGGGGCGGGAGCGGGCGCGGGGGCGGCGGGCCGGTGCAGCGGCGACTCGCCGGCGGTGTCGGCGTCAGACTCGCTGTCGGTGAACTTGTCGGCGATGTGGTCCGGCTTGTCGGCGAGGAAGGGCGCGCGCACCGCCTCCGCGAACAACTCGCGCTCCATATCGAGGAAGTTCTGCGACGCGGCGCGCGACTGGTGCTGGGCCTGGGGCGGCGGCGACTCCGCCTCGGGCTTGCCCTCGCGCTCCAGATGCTCGAAGTCGTCCGTCGAGTCCTGGTCGCGCTTCAGACTCGGCTCGAGCGGCGTCGTCTGCCGTGGAGAAACAGAGTCGCCGCTGGCGAGTCCTCCCAGTAGGGCATCGGAGCCGTCCATGTTTCCTTGTGTGCAAATAATAAAATAGTCGTTGCGAAGAGGTGATCGATAGGGTGCGACGGCAAGGCGCGACGGCGGCGGCGGCGCGAGTGCGGGGTGCGAGTGTCGCGGGGCGGGTCCTGTCGCGTCTCCTTGCCGGCCGAAACTGCGGTGCGCGCACAGACTGCGGCTGCACGACCTCACTCACCACGAGAAACAAACGGTATTACTCATATCCGACCGACCCCTTCGATGCAGCGGGGGCGACGGTGCGACGGCTTTTACCGGTGCGGTGTTCGATCCGAAAGTTATTGACTTTAAAACATTAAAAGTACTAAGTCAAAAACCTCTTATTCTGACCTTAGAAGGTTACAAAATGAATAAAATTGAAACAGTTTATTAAAATTTGTTTTGAGAGAAATAAGAAACTATTATGAAGGTATTGACTTTTCACCGCAACCAACTGACCTTTTATTCCAGCGCCTGCCTGAAGTGAGTGAGTGAATACAATGACGTGCTGTTTTGCCGACAGAAACAACGGATGTTAATAATTTGACATGAGTTGAATCGAATTCTGACACTGACATTGACCCGACTGTCACATTTGTTTTAGTTAAGTGTTGCCATATGCATCGTTATCCCGCTTTGGTTAGGGGCTTAAAGCACCGATATTATTTTTTTATTTCCGTTTGAGTATGTGGCGTAGGAGATTTCAAGACACCTGAAAGTTACTGCCATAAGTTTTCTACTAATATAGATGAAGCCAAAATCTTAACATCCAAGTTGAAGCACGGAAATTTTGAAAATGGCATGTTGAAGGAACTTAGATTTCAATCATTCATTTAAATAATAATTTGACAAACTATAAAAATACGAATAATAAATCAAATCATCTACTCACACTTTCTAACAGAACACAGCAAAACTAGTGCATCTTATTGCTATTAGGTCGTATCACCGCTTGGCGGTAGATTACCAGGTGTGGTGCTTTCCGTACTCAATTGGCACAAGTTCTATTCCAACAGATGCGAGCAACTGGATCATTGAGTTTTTAAATGGCTGTTGTGTGACTTGGTGGTGATTACCTGAAGATGATTAGCGTTCCATTAGACTTGTTTGTCCTTGGAGCCAAATCGAATCATAATACAAAGTGACACTCCACACTCTCGTCAATGCATGTGTAACCTTGCCCATGCTTGTAATATAATCTTGGTTCATTCAGCTCAAAACTATGTAAAACGAACTATAATATTTATTTCGACTATTTTTTTATGTACTGGCAACACCACTCACTGACAGCGGTCAGAGTCAGTTATCAAAAATTCGTTCAGGAAGCCTTCTGATGGGAAATACATAACATTTAATTAATGTTCTTTCATTCATTAATAATGTGAGCGCAAAAATTTTCCGTTGGCATAGTATTAAAAATACTTCCAATGATAATGATAATTGGTTATTGATGATAATGAGCTGCGCGGGGCGATCGCTGCTCGATCGCAAACTGATTTTAGGAGTTGATTGCTGATGCTTACTCGTACAAAAATATTACATCACCAACTTAAACTGATTGTACTGTAAAAAAATGTACATACTACACTACAAAATAACTTTAAAAGATGGCGCGTTTAGTCTGGATTCCAAAATAATATATTGCTACTTCTTATTTGAGGAAAAAAGTAATATACTTTTAAATATTATTTCATAGTTATGGACCAGGAAAGTAAAATTAAGTAAATATTCACGAACATTTAGAAATCAGATTATTTAATGTATTAAACAAAAATGTATCTACAAGGTCATGCGTTTTAATAACTAAGTTTTGCGCTTCTTTAAACCCTATCCGACCCTCCATGGGAATGAACAAGCAAGAAAACCCCAAATGGAACACTGTTCACATACAATATAATGTTCTTTATGTCTACATACGTTTACATCTTGATTATCAATATTTAATTGAATTAATATTACAAGTTATTTTGCGTTTTTTGTGGAGCAGAGCGACAACAGACCATGGAGTTTTATGATTCATATAATCAATATCAGTGTGGTACGCATTTTTAACCAAAGAATTTTTTATATAAATATTATTTAAATCTTCGGATTTAAATTTTGGTAGAATACCTAAAGAGTACTTCGTTTTATAAATAAAGCATACATTTATGGCATATTTATACTCATACTTTTTTGCATCATAGGAACCTACACACTTGATTGCGATAATCATGTGTAGATTAACATTTACATAATTATTATTATGTATAAGATATGTAGGTAGGTATCCAATTAATGTGGCAAACAAAATATATACATCTTTAGCAAATTGAAACCACAAAGTATCTAAACAGACTCAACTCGAATCAACAAGCCCAGTTTTTGATATTTATCGTTTGCATTGGTTTGTTGAGGAAAATTGACGAAATTTCGCCTCGACTATGCCAACTTTAAAACCACCTCACACGACAGCAAAACGAACGTACTAAATAAAAAAGCATCATAGCAATAGCAAGCATAGCAAAAGGAGGGCGGCGGCAACAGTGTATGGTCGTGTTGTTGTTATGATGGAAATAAATAAAAGGGTGAAAGAATGTAGTGAGAAAGGAGAAATTATATCAAATGGAAAATTAGAGAATCATAAAAATGGCTATACGAAGGCTTCGCATTTGACAAATGGTACTATTGTAAGTAGATTTTCATTTATTTTATAACCTCTTGAAAGTTTGTCTTGGGCTCATATCAGGTATTTCGCTTCAATTTCGTTTGCTTACCAACACACGCTTATTAAAGTAAACGGTTAGGGGAGGCTCCTGTATGACTCTGGTTGTTACCGACAGATGCTGGTGATTCGCCCACAACCAACAATTATTATCCTAGTCCAACAAAGGAGTCCCAAGCCATACTTCCGCCTTCCGCAAGCGGAACTTTAATTATAATATGATCTAGTAATCCTGCTATAATTATTTCTTAAGAGAGAAAAATGTACACATTAAGTAATATGTCAATTAAATTAATAATTTGTGGAATGTACTGTATGTTCTTTACCATTTTGGATGAGAATAAGGAGGGTGAATATTACTAATGCCACATTGTGATGATTTTAAAAGGACTAAAAAGCTTGATTTCACCCCATCTAAAAATTGAGCATGGTTAAATATATTTGAGATTTAACTCAATCATTCCAATGATTCTGAGCCTGCATTGACATCTCTTATATAAATGTTTCTGTGCACTGTCCCCCGTAAGTTACCCCAGCCTGGCGAGGTATAATAATTAATATTATAGAATAAAATGTGAAACTGGAGAAGCTTTCATACAACCCCTGGTCGAATGAACAACCAGTTTGAATATTTTTTTATCACACTGGGAAAATCCAAACTAAACAACTACCCCTATAATTTGTTTTAAAAATTGTCTTCAAAGTTTGTGAAAGATTTGACAAATGGTGTGGCAATTTTGCTTGGACAGATGCACAGACATACATGCATACCTACGGTGCAGCATCCTCCGAGTACAATTAGCGGACTTGGCTTGCTTGTTAAAATATGGTGGCTTAAGGAATTCTTAGATAAAAATGTATTATGTACTTATTGCTGACTGTGTTGCAAACAATTTGCTCATTGTGTATGTGATTGGTTTGGTAGAGTGACTACAATGGTGAGCTGACATTGATTACTCTACCGTGATGTTGATTGCAATGCTAGCCTTGTTTTATAAATAACTGTCCAATTTAAGATGAGATACTTTGCTTACAACACTGGCATCTAAGACTTAATCATAAGCTGATCATCACCTTAAGTGGCGCTCTGACTGGAGATCAAACCTGGGACCCCACTCTTGGAAGGTTGGATTACTACAGATGGGCTATGAACGCCAAGTGTTTAAACATGTGACCTGAACCTTCATTTAGCTATTTTAAAAACAATCAAATCAGTCTTCTCTCAATCTCATTGATATCGCAAATGGCAATCTGTTCTGCTTTCTAAACATGTCAAACTAGGTTGTTCAATTTTAAATTATAACTGTAATGAATAAAAAAAGTACATTAGAGTTTACAGGTGAAACAATACATTTGAATTAAGTTTGAATTCAACAATTATTTATTTGTTACTCTTAACTTGGTGAAGTTGGTCTGACATGCTAGAAGTGCTAAATAATTACGAGATTGGACCACTGTCTGCCTCATACCTCGCTACAAAGTGAGCTCCGTCCGGTCGTATCCTTGTATGTTGAATATTTTCCAGCACAAAGGCTGTAACGGGGTGCGGCGGGAGGCGGGGGATGGGGGGGAGCCGGGGGAGGCGGACGCCGGCTCCTTCGAGAAGTGCTCGCTGGTGACGGCGGTGCTCACGCACGCCGCGTTCTACATCCTCATGTTCCTCGGCTTCGTCAACCAGCTGTTCTTCAAGCCCAAAGTCGCCACCGAGAAGAATAGAGAGGTAACGTTACCCTGCCGCCGCTGGGCTGCGCGCCGCTACACGCCACCCGGCGCCGGCGCCGGCACCGGCACTCCCGCGGACCGGACGGCCTGCCGCGGACGTACTTACGTCGCGTTGAAATTCATGTTCAGTCAGAGCAAGAACACACGATGCTAGACAATTACAGTACACACATATATATATCCAAGGTCTAGGTTGCAGTAATGGAACGCTCAAAAGTTTTAAATTAGACTATATCCATAATTTAATAACAATTTACATCCTGTTTTTTTTTTTTTGTCAAATTTCTTTACTGTAATCTAATAATATTACGATCTAGCCATATGATATTAGCTAATGAGTAATTTTAATCTAATTTAATTTTCTATCTAGAATATTTCCAAGAGTGTATCCTTTGGCACTTTTCCCACGGTCTCTAGTTAAGGTGAGGACACTTTGTTCATGTGTTCTTTGTGAGTTTGTAATCTGTACAACTATCACTCTCACTGCACTTGTCACTACACAAGCTCAAAAGGCTTAGTTCTTTTGAGTCTTCTTTTAATGTCCGCCTGGTCGAGGAGCTGGATAGCCTCAACATTAACAGGATGATGAAGTCTTTGTTAGTGAGCCTCTGCATACTTTCTAATAATATTACTGAAACTTGATCGTCAAATGGTATTCTAGTGCAGTGGCCGAGGCACCCGGGAAGTAGAAATGATTATGTCGAGGTGAATATTGAAAGAATGTAACTTGACGGAATTAACAATTTTCATGCGCCGCCGCAACCATCAGTAGCGCGAGGCGCTTTCACCCGCCGCCGCGCCCCGCCCCGCCCCACCGCGCCTCGGCACAATGCACGACTGCTCTCCAGGTTATTTAATAAGATAACAAAAAACCGGCCAACTGCGATTCGACACGCACACCGAGGATTCCGTATCACCGATTGTAACTTGCATTATTTTTAGAATATCCGGTTTATAGTGCAGGCGGCAGAGCCCGTTGTAGGCTCCGCAATAAGTTAGGAAACCATTGTAAATGAATCTCTCAAGGTCTATTAGCTTTAGAAGCAACTTTACGTAACCGACGTCACTCTCCTGTAAGCCCCGTTTCTGCTTACTTGCCGGTGAGCGAGTCCCTGAGTGGTAACTAAGTAACTGATGTGTTGTAGGACGTCGCTCGTCTCGAGGCAGCCGTTATTTCCCAGCCTCTTGATTGGAGCAGTGGATGTCCAATAATTTCATAAGTACGTCTGTAACCTTGGTGGACACCGTTACATATTTACGGAGTTGGTTGGAGCCGCGTGACCTCTGTCCGCCAGTGCCGGCCTGGGCCAGCGGCACTGTGTGTACTCACAGCCGATGGGGAAAACAGAATAGATTTCAAGTTGTGTCCGCGACTTCGTTCGCGATTGCTATCCCTGCAGACTACCCATTCGCAATTCAGGATAAAAAACACGTATAAAAACAGTGGCGTGAGTTATTGTTTTGATGTGTTTTAAACATACATTTTAAATTTTTACTAAAAGAAAATCTTACATTACCTAACAAATAAGCCTGATTATTTACAACGAAACACGCTTGCTTATAGCCTAACAAAATCCTCAAATACAGAAACAAACCTTGGATCTATAGAATAATAATAGTCACGTAAATAGTTTTGAAAATAACTTTTTATTCGAATTTTTTCATTCAAGATATATTTACATTTATCAATATCTGCCTCCTATATCAATTAGTCTGACTTTGACAGAATCGGATCTGTTACAGTTTTATTATAAGTATAGAATAGATATAGAAGATAGGTAAAAGTATCAGTTCTGTAAAGCAATTGTCAGCGACGATGGGTGACGTGTGGGTCGATCGACAACTAGCAGTTGGTCGCTTCCCACCGTGCGGGCGGCGAGCCGCGAGCCGCGAGGTGCGGGTGCGGGCTGACCTGGTTATGTCCTAATAACTCCAACCTTCACGCGAGCTAATTAATGCTCGAACCGAATTTCAAACAAACTTCAATTAGGAGGACCAATTAACCGGACAAATGAGTTCGAGACGAAACCTTACTTCACCTCTAATGACGGTCCGCACGATCTTATTGATTAGTATTCGCTCACAACACTGTGCGACATTTACATACATAGGAGGCGTCGAGTCAAATTTACATGACGTGGATGAAGTTGACGGACCGGCAGAACTCGTTCTGTTTGCAAATATATTAACATAACTTATCATATTGCTTTTGTCATTTCCCTTTCGTCTGCCCTCAATCATCATTCGTATCACATATTTTTGTTGATCTCTCAGCAACCAATTGTTCCCGCATTAGAACAATTCGGACTATTCATTCAATCAGCATCAGGAGAGATCTAGTTTAGATCAATTTGCGGAGGAACGCGTGTGCCTTGCGTAATGGCGCCGGTGCGGTGCGGAGTGCCGGGTGCCGGCAGACGGCCACCCGCGAGCCGAGAGCGCGCACAATCCGCCCTGCGAACCGTCGATGTTGGAGCACTTTTCTGGTTCCTATTCTCTTACTTTCATAGCCCTTTAGGTTTGTGTTTTTCCTTCCATTCTGCCATTATTTATTTCAGGCGTTCCAACGCGAGTTTGGAGTTTTTTTATGATTTTGTATTTTTTGTGATCAATGATACAGCTCACAGCAGACGCAGCATTGCAAAAATCCACGAATTCCAACAAAAATAATAATAATTAGGTTTGAATAAAAAAGTCGTACACTTCCGATACGCTCACAGTTAGCGATAACGCGACAAAGTAATAGTTACAGAACAGCAACAAATGCTTTTTGTGCGTAACAATGTATTACTGGAAGTCTCTGTTCTGGTTATCTCCAGAATATGAGAGGGCAGAGGCCTCTTGTATTCTTTTTCCTTATCGTTTCGAATTGTTTCACTGTCTGTAACCAGTTCCAATTAATAATCTGAACCAGTTAAAATGTAATTAACAATTTGTACAAATTAAACGTACATAGAATGCAGCTAATTCTCAAAATTAGAAAGTTTTAAAATATTCACTGAAACTAAAGTTTGTTATAGGAAGGAAAATTCTCTGAGTATTTCATTGCGTCATGTCAGTTCGCTTATCAGACGACTAGAGAATAGTTAGTCATATGGCTATCTAATCGCATCAAGTAATCCAATTCGACCATCTCGGCCTGCGATTACATACTACAGCGATGATCCGGTTCCGAGCTGCAGAGGAAACCTTGCATCGCGAACGAGAGCACGATAGTATCAGGGCGCTCCTAGACAAACTATGAACGCGCTTGCCTCCTCGCGCAGCATGGGCGTAGCGGTGCGGTTTATTTCCTCATTTGCATTTTTTTGGGATTCTATTTTTGGGTCTGAACGTGTATGTTATATGGGTATAAGACACCTGTGTAAGTATAAAACATTCTTCGAATTCCAAGTGCGAGGAGAACAGGAAAAGAATCGAGAATTAGAGGAACGCAGCCTTGAATAGAAGTTGATAGACCCTGTGATTGGGCGCGCACCGCGTCGGTGCGTCACTCGCGCGGTGACGTCACGGCGTGGCGTGTTCCTCTCGTATCGCACGCCACGCGACCGGCCTCTGCGGTTAAGGCCGAGGCTGGCAAGCGCGAGTATTGTGATTTCCAGAGATGCCTAATGTTTTGGGTAATCGTACAATTAGACGAAATATCGTCATGTTGATTGAAATAATGTTTTTACGCCTTTTGTATGTATCTCCATACGTTTTGTCGTGATTCTTGAGAGAGTAGGATTCACACACGTTCTTGTAGTTATAGTTGGAGCCCAACGATAGAGTAGTGGTTGTGTGACGATGGAAATGTTTTTAGTCGTGTCAATCAATCGGCCACAATCAACCAGTACGAATACAACTGAAAAATATTAAGCAGTAATTAGGTTAGGGTTTAGTTGTTGATCGATCGAGAGGTCGAGTCTTCCACCCCACGAACCTTTTACTGCATTACACGGACCTATTACTGTATCCTCTTATTTTAGAAATGACTTAAACCTGTTATCGTTTCTGTAGAAGTTTCTATTTCGAAAATTGTTATATTATTTATTTGGAATCGAGCTTGAACTGCCAAAATAAAGGAGGTAAAAGTTATTTACCTCCAAAACTAAACATTAGCGGCCCTACACAAAATGCTATTTTAATAAATAAATAAAAAAACATACTTTGTCTTGTGCGTTCGTTTGCTGCTTGTTTTCAAAAATCAGACGGGACGTGTAGTAATATTTGAAAAGGCTAGGGAGTATAATAAGTGTCGTTAACGTCGGCAGGGGTACGCGCCGCTGTACGACCCGTTCGAGCAGTTCTACTCGCGCTACGTGTACCGCCGCGTGCGGCACAACTTCAACCGGCCCGTGAGCTCCGCGCCCGGCGCCGCGCTCACGCTGCAGGACTGGGAGACCCCCGACCACAACTGGAGCTTCAGGTGCGCGCGGGATTCGTTTCATCTACATGTCTTACAATATATCATTGCAGGAAATTTCAGTTTTAGTTGCTTTCCTTCGACGTTTGGAGAACGTGGTGTCGCGCATTTTGTTCTCTATAATCGACGGAGGCGTCGAACAAGCGCGGGTTGTTCCGTTTTGACAAGTAGAGTGTGTCCCAGTGCGTAATGTGTACGTGCGGTGGTTGCAGACTGACGGGCACGGAGCGGCGCTGCATCAACCTGGGCTCGTACAACTACCTGGGGTTCGCGGAGAGCGCCGACACCTCCAGCACCGCGGGCGACGTGCGCGCGGCCGTCGCGCGCTACGGCCTCGCGCTGTGCTCCCCGCGCGCCGAGCTCGGGGGCACGGCGCTGCACCGCGAGCTGGAGGACACCCTCGCCGCGTTCCTCGGAGTGGAGGTACTCGCACGTAGCCACCCCGCGCGCCGTGCCCCCGCGCGCCGAGCTCGGGGGCACGGCGCTGCACCGCGAGCTGGAGGACACCCTCGCCGCGTTCCTCGGAGTGGAGGTACTCGCACGTAGCCACCCCGCGCGCCGTGCCCCCGCGCGCCGAGCTCGGGGGCACGGCGCTGCACCGCGAGCTGGAGGACACCCTCGCCGCGTTCCTCGGAGTGGAGGTACTCGCACGTAGCCACCCCGCGCGCCGAGCTCGGGGGCACGGCGCATGAAGTCGGACGAAAGTTTGATCGAGTTGATCCGAGGCCGGCAAAGCGTCATGTTGGTTGCAAATACAAATAATGCATTGAAGTGGCGTGGAGTCGCTGAGTTGACGAGAGGTGGTTGTATATTTCAGAGCGCAATAGTGTTCGGCATGGGGTTCGCGACCAACGTGCTGGGCCTGCCCGGGCTGCTGGGGCCGGGCGTGCTGGCGCTCAGCGACGAGAACAACCACGCCTCGCTGATCCTCGGGCTGCGCCTGTCGCGCGCCACCGTCCGCGTGTTCCGCCACAATGACGTCGCCCACGTGGAGGCCCTCGCGCTGCGCGCCATCGCCGAGCGCAAGTGGCGCAAGATCGTCGTGGTGAGTACCGCTCGCCGAGCGCAAGTGGCGCAAGATCGTCGTGGTGAGTACCGCTCGCCGAGCGCAAGTGGCGCAAGATCGTCGTGGTGAGTACCGCTCGCCGAGCGCAAGTGGCGCAAGATCGTCGTGGTGAGTACCGCTCGCCGAGCGCAAGTGGCGCAAGATCGTCGTGGTGAGTACCGCTCGCCGAGCGCAAGTGGCGCAAGATCGTCGTGGTGAGTACCGCTCGCCGAGCGCCGAGCGCAAGATCGTCGTGGTGAGTACCGCTCGCCGAGCGCAAGTGGCGCAAGATCGTCGTGGTGAGTACCGCTCGCCGAGCGCAAGTGGCGCAAGATCGTCGTGGTGAGTACCGCTCGCCGAGCGCCGAGCGCAAGATCGTCGTGGTGAGTACCGCTCGCCGAGCGCAAGTGGCGCAAGATCGTCGTGAGTACCGCTCGCCGAGCGCCGAGCGCAAGATCGTCGTGGTGAGTACCGCTCGCCGAGCGCAAGTGGCGCAAGATCGTCGTGGTGAGTACCGCTCGCCGAGCGCCGAGCGCAAGATCGTCGTGGTGAGTACCGCTCGCCGAGCGCAAGTGGCGCAAGATCGTCGTGGTGAGTACCGCTCGCCGAGCGCCGAGCGCAAGATCGTCGTGGTGAGTACCGCTCGCCGAGCGCAAGTGGCGCAAGATCGTCGTGGTGAGTACCGCTCGCCGAGCGCAAGTGGCGCAAGATCGTCGTGGTGAGTACCGCTCGCCGAGCGCAAGTGGCGCAAGATCGTCGTGGTGAGTACCGCTCGCCGAGCGCAAGTGGCGCAAGATCGTCACTGTTCCGGTTCGAACCCTTCCGTATGTATATGTACGCTAAGTAAGCAAATTCATTAAAGCATTTGTAGAACAACCCGAGTTGTCTTTAGTGCCTTAGGTAGATAGCGGGTTGTACGTGACATTTAGGAAATTGAACCATGTGACTCTCTAAGAGAAAAATGCAAAGAAGTCAATGTTCCCACGGTGTCGGCCAAGTGTGCGAGTACTTATAAAAATTTACACAAATTATTTCAAGTTAAGTTTGTAAGGAGAGGAGGTGCCTCTCCTCCCGAGAACCAAGAAGGTCAGCACCACACGTACGTTTGGATCCAGCACCGCCGGCTCGTGCCCCGGAGGAACAACGCCGCACCTCCTGCCGCCGGGATCACTGTCGGAGACATTATTAACATCTCCTTCAGTAGGTCACGTAAGGCACACAACTAATGACTACCCACTTCGCCGTACCGAACAAGCCTGACATTTATTAATAGGTGTAGTTCTAGATTCCAAACTGCTATTTGACAAGCATATGGAGAGCATAGTAGCCAATGCAACTCGACCGTTGGGATTCATTTTCCGCACAACGAAATCCTGTACAGTTCCCCAGTGTGCAGTAGAGAGACAGTGTGCAGTAGAGAGACAGTGTGCAGTAGAGAGACAGTGTGCAGTAGAGAGACAGTGTGCTGTAGAGAGACAGTGTGCAGTAGAGAGACAGTGTGCAGTAGAGAGACAGTGTGCAGTATGCATCCCAAGTCTGGAACGAACGGTACATGACATGCTTTGGCATTAATTGGTGAAGCCGGATCATGTCGCCGCCTGTGTGCGTCGGCGTCCGCTCCCCGCGCGCGCCGCGCCGAGGTGGCGGGTCCGACCTTCCTCCTCAATATTGTGAGCAGTAGAATCACTAGGCACTTTCGTGTGCCCAGTGATTCTACTGCCTAACTAATGGCAAAATATCTACTTTGTAAGGATGTGCAATTAATTACTGCACAGCCAAACTATTGTAAAAAAGATGCACGATATGCAAATATTGAAAGAATGCCTTAATTTCGTAATTTTTTTACAGTTCTTCTACAGCAAGTACCTTAATAATAACCATGATTAATTAACTTTAAATTTCAATTATAAACTCGAATTCATTTATTCCTTTAGATCGTTTGGACATATATCTGAGCATATAACGTGGCACATGGGCACATTATATACACATATAATATATGCACCTTGCACATTATATACACCTATATATATGTCAAAGTACAGTCAGTCTTAAAATTTTAGCTAATCCCAATTGTTAATGGTAGGTCTGCTCCAACCCTGACCGACCGACCGGGCGGAGGAGACCACTAGCCTGCTGCGCCTCCCGCAGCGAGGCTCCCAGGCCTAGCTGACCAGCTCGGCTAGTGGCCAAGTGATCTTGTGAATGAACTGAAGCTCGGAGCTCGGGCGCACTGTGCCCGCGGCCCAATCGTGGCTTCAATTTTGTTAATGAAACGCATATGTATCGAACGATATTTTTCGTTCGCACGTAGAGCGTGGAATAGGAAGGGAGCACCGTGTGTAATGGCGGCGCGCGCCGGCAGGTGGTGGAGGGCGTGTACAGCATGGAGGGGTCGATCGCGCCGCTGGCGGCGCTGGTGGCGCTGAAGCGGCGCCTCGGGCTGCAGCTGTACCTGGACGAGGCGCACTCGGTGGGCGCGATGGGCGCGCGCGGCCGCGGCGTCACCGACCACGCCGGCGTGCCGCCCGCCGCCGTCGACGTGCTCATGGGCACCTTCACCAAGAGCTTCGGCGCCGCCGGCGGGTACATCGCCGGTACGCCTCAACCACGCACACATTACAGATATTCAATCCTATGTTGCCTGTGAAGTAAACGATTGATAAAAAAAAAAAAAATTCTTGCCTTGCACATTACGAACTTTAAGAACTCAAGATTTAGCGAAGGCAAATTGCAAAATATCGTCGTTTTATGTTACACAACGGTTACGGCGGCGATCAATTGAATAGGTAGTATTTGAGCGCGCCCGCCCGCCGTCCGCTGCTTTGCGTCATGTCACTGGCGTACAACTGTTGCCATCTTACGAGCGCACACTAACTGACATTTTATAACATACACCGTGCTTTTTATTTATTTCGACACAATAGCAACAAATACATTATTCACTTTAAAGCGATGATATTTCGTTCAAAGTACTTTTTCAAAAGTTACGAGACGAAGAAAACGCACGCAAATACTCCATTACTTACTTTATTTATAATATGTGGTGATAAACTAGGGTGTATTGTATTGCATCGGTCCGCAGGCTCGCGGCGGCTGGTGGCGCGCGTGCGCGCGTGCGGGCACGCGCACGTGTACGCGCACGCCATGGCGCCGTGCGTGGCGGCGCAGGTGCTGGCCGCCACGCGCGCGCTGCTGGGCGGCGAGGGCGTGGCGCGCGTGGCGCGGCTGCGGCGCAACGCGCACTACTTCCGCACCGGGTGAGTGGGCGCGGGGCGCGGGGCGCGGGGCGCGGGGCGCGGGGCGGCGGAGGGAGCGCGGGGCGCGGGTCGGTTCGTTCATGGTGTGGTTGTGCGCAGGCTGCGGCGCATGGGCGTGGTGACGTTCGGGCACGCGGACTCGCCGGTGGTGCCCATGCTGGTGTACTCGTTCAGCAAGATGTCGGCCACGGTGGAGCGCCTCACGCGCCGCAACGTGGCCGTCGTCGGCGTCGGCTTCCCCGCCACGCCGCTCAACATGGCGCGCATCAGGTACCGACGTTTTGTTCCACGGATGCTCCGTGACGTGATAGGCTCGTGATAGACTGGTGATTGTTTTTCTACATCAAAATACATTATAAAGATCCGAGGAAGAGACGAGATGTCTGTTTAAAATATTGAGCCTCAAGAGGGCGGCCCAGAGACAACAACAAGTGGTGAGCGGACCGCAAGTGAGAAAGAACTTGCTGTGTTGCCCTGTGAAAACTGATACCCTGGTTTCAAGCAATTTCAGATTTCTTACATTTTAGTCTGATGATCTAACAGTTACGACAATAATAATGTTTTAATTTAATCAAACACATTACGGAAGCTGTAATGTGCCTTGATGTGAGCAAAGCCTTCGATGTCGTAGCACACGGACTATTGGTGACCAAGTTCGAAACATACGGAGTTCGAGAAAGAGCTAACGATTGGTTGAAATCTTACCTTTGTAATATACAACAGTGAGTTGAACTTTCAAATATAGAATAAGGCGTTAAAGCGAGCTGCAGGTCGCTAGTGCCAAACAATATATGTGGAGTGCCACAAGGTAGTGTATTGGGTTTATTTTTAATATAAATGCACACCTTAACCAGTTAGTGTATTGTCAAACAGTTTAGTGAACCAATAAAAAAAAAAAAAATCTCTTTCTATACAAGTTGTTTCAAAAAGGCGGGGCAATATTGAAAGACGTTCATACAAATCAAATATTGATATATTGATTTCGGGCATATGGTATGTCCGAAAATCAGACCCCAAATCAATTTTTTTTTACCATTCATCGTAAACGTATTTGGATTCTGATTTTCAAGGATATAATTACTATATTATTATCGGATGACACAACTTTGGTTTTTTTAATGTATAAACAAAGCCCATTTGAAGCGAAAATAATTGTGAGGCAACTCCGTTGCAGGTTACAGGTAGTTCAGTATGTATTTTCGCACTCAGTACCTATTTTAGAATATGTTGGACCCGTGCAGCGCGCGGCCCCCGAGTGTATAGTATTGTACAAGGAGTGTGTGTGGGTGCAGGTTCTGCCTGTCGGCGTCGCACACGCGCGAGCAGCTGGACACGTGCCTGGCCGCCATCGCGGACGTGGTGCGCGAGCTCGGGCTGCAGTACTCGCGCCGACCGCCGCCGCCGCCGCCGCCCGCCCGCTGACCGCCGCCGCGCGCGCGCCTCGTAACATACTAAGTCACACGTTATTAATGTTAATAAAATGTTATACTAATTTTATGATGAGTTTTGTCATTCGGTCGTTATCTCCCCGCGCGACCTATTTCGGCAACCCGCCCCCCCCGGCCGCCGCCCGCCGTCCGCCGGCCGCCGGCCGCGGGCGATGCCGCGCCGATAGCGGCTATCGGCAGATACGCGTCTTATCAGATAGCTCAGTTCCGCGGCCCGTGACCGGCTCCTACTACGCACCTATATACTAGTTAAACTTTAAGGGCACAAGTTAGTTGTGACCGCGATGCGCGCGCGCACCATGCTGCTGGTGCTGCTGGTGCTGGCGGCCGCGCTCGGCGCCGCGCCCGACGAGAACGTCACCGTGGTCCGCAAGACGTAAGTTTGATAAAAACAATATTACAATTCATTGTCAATTAAAAATATAGGAAAACAGTAATCCAATTAATTTCGTTATGGTCGTCTGTGATGTCGGTCGTTCAGTGCCCGCTCCGTGTCCAAAAGCTCGCGTCCGTCACTGAATCAATATTTGCTTTACGGGAATATTTGATTGTACGTTTCCCACGGCATGTTATCTCTGGTCGTCACTGGCCGTGGCCTCGAAGCGAAGAGGGCCCACTCGGCGCCGCGGGAGGTGACGAGTGGCACCGGGGACGGGGTGCCCGGCTCATTCCAATGACGTGCGGTCCACGGCAGAGGGGCACTGCTCGGTGGGCCGGACACCGAGGCTCGTCCCACCGATAGAAACCGGTTCATGCCGACACATGCCTAATTAATATTGTTGCTATAAATGTTTTATAACGAGGAGCGGACGGCCGCTTGCTGCCGCGAGCTCTCCTGCGCCAGCTGTGGGCAGGGAGCTCACCCGCAGATTACATTCAAGTCGAAACAGCCTGGCCCAAGTGCGGGTGCAGTGTGCAGTGCACCACGCAAAGTGGTACTCTTCCAGATGAACACTGCACATATCACATGTACATTATGTACGTATGACCGTGACCGGTTACCGCCGCTCATAACAATAACAGAACGACTGGTCTGTCCGAGACGGACGACCCGATCCCGCCGGGGCACCGGTTGCTTGGTGTCATGGTGGCGTTGTGTAATGTTGCGGCGGGTGCGTGTGCGCAGGCTGGAGATGGAGCAGGAGCACGAGCTGGTGGTGCACCGCGCGCTGGAGTACGTGCTGCAGTTCGTGCCGGTGAGGCGAGCGCCGCCACGCGCACACTACCGCACGTGGGAACTACCACACCCGACTCACGATGAAGCCTGTATCAGTTTTAATTAGTCATAGATATACTTTGTTTACGTGCGGAGCGTGAACAACTCTCGGTGAAGTCATACAGTGTAGGGCACGCACAAAAGGTTTACACATTTACTACGTACCTGATACGTTTCACATTGTCAGTTCTCGGCACCGATCGCGTAAAGGATTTCGGTACAAAGTTGTACATAATATGACGTCAGGACAATACTGAAACATGGTGTAGATAGATGCGCAGCGGCGGCGGAGGCGCTTACTTCGCAATACACCCGTCTCTGCGTGTTGCGGGCGGTGGCCTGGGCGGCCTGGGCGGCCCGGGCGACTGGTCAACAGGGAGTCCGACTCGCTCTCCGCAAAAAGTACCTACTGAGAATAAAACAGTTGGTGCTGTGAAAGCTGGCCTACAGCGAAGTGTTTTCCACTCCATTTTGATACCCGCCTGCGAATTATAACTGAGAATGTGCGTGAATGATAAATATATCGTCGATTCATCGAAGGTTTCACTAGGGGACGTACGAATAATCTGTTAATAGGAGTGAGTCATTTTGTCGGAATATACGCCTTTCTGTAATATGAAGTTAATAAAATTAAAAACACACAACACAACCGCTATATATCCTCGTGTGTTTCAGAATTTACATGTTACACAAATTTCTACAAATAATTTAAGAATATAGTAAAATTGGCTGCCTACTTTAAACATAAAATTGTTATATTTCAGCTGTTTAAAAAGTTTTCAGTACCTCACTATATCGAATATACAAAATTTATATGTTAACCTAAGAATACATAACTTCGCTAAAAAATCAGCTAAATTAATTAACAGAATGTCAACTTCTTGAAAACGGTATGCAGTGTCCAGTTGGAAACCTGCTAGGTTTTCCAACTGGACACTGCACCGACCCGCAAGGCTATGTCTATTTAACGTTGGCTGGAAACCAATTTGCCTGACCTGACCTGTCCAGTTCTGATTAATAAACCGAATTGGACCTGAGGGCCCTACATCTCCCAATTTGAGTGACACTTAGCTCGCTCTCAAGCGAGCTCTTGTGGGTAGGTACAATACATTAATTCTTATCAGTAATCATATTTTTATATCGCCACAAAATATTTATTTTTACTATGTCTAAAAACTTAGGAACCCACGAGATTCATAAATGTAGAACGAAAGAGTAACCGTCCCATTTGATTGAAATAGCTTGCGCCTCATTTAAGCGGAATATGTCCGAGGAGCTAATAAGTAGGTAAGTTGTAGATTTTGGTAATATATTATAATTGGTAATAAATAATATATAAGAAATAGTAAGAATAACTTAAACAGAAAATTCAAAGATAACCTTTAAGTTCTCTCTACAATCACAAGAGAACTCCCGAGCGAGGAGCAGGTTGTACGTGTAGTGGTGTTGATGAGATGTTGTTTGTGCAGAACCCTGAGCAGAGCTTGTACCCGACGCGGCTGTGGGTGCAGTCGGACGGCGCCGGCGACGCGGCGCGGCCGCTGCTGCTCACCGCGCGCCAGCGCACCGGTACGTCCGCTCGCCCGTACCCGGTGGCACCATCGACTTGCGCCAAACCTAGAGATGTTGTGATGTGCGAAAACTTGTAGGTTTCAAAATGTGACCTCAAATGAACGGCATACTTGCAGGTGCCATAACGTGGCAGCTGCCGTACTACTCCGGCGACACGCTGCTGCACGAGCTGCAGCGCACGCTGTGCCCCGCCGACAGCGCGGACCTGGCCGGCGCCGGCGCGGACCCTTCCGACTGCGGTAACGTATGCCCCGGCTCCGGCCGCCTCCGGACACCTCCAACTCACCCGGCGTTCAGAAGCTCATCCCTCCAACTGCGCAAGTGGTCGCCGGAAGCGACTGTAACTGACGCACATATTTTCATTTTTCTTCTTTGTAAGGTTACCTGCCGAGCGCTAAACTGAGTTATAAGATACAAACATTGTGTGTCGCTGGAGTATTTCGGCAGTGAAGGCTCGTTGTCGCGGTTCCAGCGGACGCGGAGGAGGAGTCCCGCCGCGGGGAGTGGTCGCTGCACGTGTCGTCGTCGTGCGCGGGCGCGAGCCGCGTGCGGCTGCGCGCCGAGCCCGCGCGGGACTGGCTGCTGGACGGCCGGCTGCCGCTGCACGCCACCGCCACCCTGGTACTGTACGGCATAGGGGCCGCGGCGGTTCCTCTGGCCCCGAACGTATGCGTATAATCAGTTTGTATGTTTGTTCTCTATGCGTTTCAAACCGCATGCCGGGTATAGTAGACCCTACTTTATTTATTATATACTAGATAAATAGAGAAGGATTTACTGACGGAGCGGACTTGGTAGAAATGGAGAGAAAGTCGATGCCCGGAGTGAATCTTTTTTTTTAATGTTATTTGTAGGCAAACAGGCTTACGGCCCACCCGATGGTAAGTGGCCACCGTCGCCTATCTGCAACACCAGTGGCGTTGCCGGTGCGTTGCCTACCGTGCTTTATTATGAATTATTAGTTTGAATAATGGAACGCCGAGGAAGCTCACGTGCGGCGGACCGTGAAGACGTGCATCGCGCACCAATAACATATAGATGTTCCTCAGCGTTCCACGCGACACGTGAGGCACCCAGCCGGGGCGGACGGTGCCCTGCATGTGAATGTGCATTTTGCACACATTAGACGTTCCATCGTGTGGAATATTTGTGCTAGTCTGTATCCGTTAACGATGAAGTACAAGTGGAGAGTGACAAGGGAACGGCAGTGAGTGTGCGCGTGTCGGCAGGCGCGGCCGCTGGTGGCGCGGTTCCAGTTCGCGGCGGAGCAGGCCAGCGTGCGGCTCGTGGCCTCCTCGCCGGACGCCGTGTGCGCCACCCTCGCCGTGCAGCCCTACTCCGTAACTAGTTATTATTGTAGTCAATTAAATATTACTCCAGAACATCGGCAACATACTTGAATGATTTTGTGTGTTTCAGTGTCCGATAGCTCAAACCGTGGACGAGATAGGAGGCTCCATAGTGCGCATGACCATCGAGGGCTCCGGCGGCGCGCAGCTCGCGGTCAGTGCAACACACCTGGTGCCGAGCCGTGCAACACACCTGGTGCCGAGCCGTGCAACACACCTGGTGCCGAGCCGTGCAACACACCTGGTGCCGAGCCGTGCAACACACCTGGTGCCGAGCCGTGCAACACACCTGGTGCCGAGCCGTGCAACACACCTGGTGCCGAGCCGTGCAACACACCTGGTGTCGAGCCGTGCAACACACCTGGTGCCGAGCCGTGCAACACACCTGGTGTCGAGCCGTGCAACACAGCCGCAATCAAAAAGCTATACTTTTAGACTACATTATATAACTCCTAGCGGGCGGTCAATCTCCCAGAATATGTACGATTATGGCGGATATACCTACGAATATCTAAAATACAACTGAGGGAGGACATGGAGAAACACAGAATTAACAAATGTAATAATGACCATGGAAAACAAGACACTACAGATATATATCTGTAGTGTCTTGTTTGACACGGTCCAGTTGCTCGCGTCCGTAGGTGTGTACCCTTTGATTCCCTACACGTACCCCCTGGGTGGTGCTAAAGGAGCAACCAGAAGTAGCAGTAGAACTTGTGCCAAGTTCGTCCGGAGAGGTACTGCCACCACATCTGGAATCTGCCGCCAATGATTGTCATGGGCGAGGGTTACCACTTACCATCAGGTGGGCCCTCAGCTCGTTCCGTCACTTATTCACATAAAGAAAAAAAAAAAAAAAACACGAGCTGTAAGAAAACGAACGAACTAATTTTGAGAAACAAATTATTGATGGATTTATCACATAACGTCATGAACTCTTGCACAGCAAATGCAGTATTTCCAACCGCACTGAAGTGTGCACGTGTATTTCCAACCGCACTGAAGTGTGCACGTGTATTTCCAACCGCACTGAAGTGTGCACGTGTATTTCCAACCGCACTGAAGTGTGCACGTGTATTTCCAACCGCACTGAAGTGTGCACGTGTATTTCCAACCGCATTGAAGTGTGCACGTGTATTTCCACTCTTCAAAAAAGGAGAACACCAAGATATAAAAAATAAGTCTTTAAAAAAAAAATTTGAATTGATTATCAAAAAAAGACTGTTGAATATTATGAACAAAATAATTTTTTTAATGCAGCTCAATTCGGATTTAGAAAGTATAAATTCACTGAAATATCAATAATGAATGTAATGGTACTTTGTACTGAGAGCATTAGACCAATCGAAAAATGTGCAATCGTTTTTGCGACTTATCCAATGCTTTTGATTGCTTGAACCATGATATATTACTGAAAAAAACGAATACAAAACTATATAACAGGTCACAAAATGTATACATAAATTGTACAACGTCACATAGAAATAGCAGTCCCACAAGGATCTACTTTGGGACTAGTATTATTCCTTATTCCCGCGCGTCCGTTGTAATGACTTGCGCCCCCTCGCCTCACACGAGTCGCACGACATTACAACAAGTTACAATTAGTAACGCGAGTGTTACGTGCAGTTTCAATCCAGGAAATTTCCAATACAACGCTCTATGATTGAGATATGAGCTCGCGGACAAAGTTTTAAAGAACGGGATGGTACTGTATTTGTATTTCAGAAGTCGCGGTTCCCGCACGGGTTCTACGTGACGGCGGCGGTGCACGCCACGGACGAGGCGTGCTCGGGCTCGGCGGCCGCGCCCGCCGCCGACTGGCTGTGGGAGGCGGCGCTCGGCAGCGGCGGCGCCCGCCCCGCGCCGCCGCCGCCTCGCTCCAAGCAGCTCACCCTGCAGATCAAGGTACGACCCGCCCGACGCACGCGCCTGCTGCAATTATTGAAATTGTTGTTTAGCGAAATCACTACTATGTTCTAATCGACCCCTATGGATCGCGACACCACTGGACTACACTGCAACTTGCAAAACGAAGAACAGCATTGCAACGTTTTAGAATTTTCACAAAATAATTTTATCTAATCTTAGTTTGAGAGATAACTTTTGATAAAATAATAGTGAATGCGTGTGCGGCAGGAGTCGCTGACGCGCGCGGAGTACCTGGTGGCGTCGGTGGCGACGCTGGCGCTGTTCCTCTCGTTCTACGTGATGTTCGGCGCGCTGGTGGCGCTGCAGCGCTGGCCGCGCTGGCGGCGCCTCGTGGGCCCGCGCGCCGTGCTCGCCGACCCCGACAGTACGTGCACACGGCTGGCTCCTCGCGGACCAACTGTTCTTGTGTTTCGGGAAAGTGCTGGCAAATTACAGCCTCAAAAGCCGCTTAAGTGTAAACGACGGCGGTCGGTCTGTCTGTCACTCCGATAGATTGAGTCCGCAACAAACTTTACTTTTGTACCGTCCCTATCGTGCCTGACAGCCAACACTTACAATCCATAACCACTGTATAAAAGTAACGGCTAACATCACACGTTTAGAGACGGAAGCGGGCACGGCGACCCGGGCGGACTCCGCAGCGGGCGCCCGCGCCGGCCCCGCGCGCCGCCGCCGCGACTCCGGTGAGTATAACATGCCCTCAATATGGAAAGAATAAAGCAATAAAAATAATGCAAAGGACTCGCGCAAAATACTCGTATATTCAAAACTATAAACGAACAAAAGCTTGAAGCTTTTTAAAGTTGATTAAAAACAAGCAGGCGGCTCTGTGCGCAGCCGCGACCTTCGACAGCAGCGACAACAGCGACTCGGAGGAGGAGGAGGAGACCGTGTGCACCACGTCCCCGGACACCACGTCCCCGGGCGCCGCGTCCCCGGGCGCCGCGTCCCCGGGCGCCGCGTCCCCGGGCGCCGCCGTGCAGGGCGGGGAGCCCCGCGCGACGGGGCAGGCCGCCAACGGGAGGAGTCTCGCGATAGAATCACGGGACGATAGCGGCACCGGCGACGGACAGAGAACGGACGGCCAGGTATGACAAATTAGAATTTTTTGTGTTCATTGGAATAAATATTGTTTTGTAATGTTCTATATTAAAAACAATCCTAACAAGACAATAAAAAATAAATGGGCAAGAGTCTCTCTCTGTTAGAGGGCGAGGAATGAGTGACACACGACAGGAGCGCCTATCTCGTAAACGTCTTCTACTTCTACTGCGAAACCTTCGCAGTAGAAGTAGAAGACGTTCGAACGGTGACGCGCTCCTGGTTGTTGGCAGGCGGCGGGCGCGGGGGGCGCGGGGGGCGCGGGGGGCGCGGCGGGCGAGGCGGGTGCGGGTGCGCGGCCGTTCGGGCTGCCGGCGCAGCTGAACGTGGCGGCGCTGGCGCGGCGCCGCGAGCGGGTGCTGCGCGCGCGCTCGCAGCGCTACCTCTACACGCTGTGCACCGTCGCCGTGTTCTACGCGCTGCCCGTGCTGCAGCTCGTCACCGCCTTCCAGCTGGTGACTGTACACACACACACACACACACACGCGACGAACTTCACCTTTTCGCTTTTACAGTGTAAATGCATCAAGCTATGTAGACATTCAGTTTTGATAACAGATAATACCAGAACCATAATTTGTGTCCAGTATCAGCTGTGGCGCCTGACGGCCGTCCCACGCATTGCAAACTAGTCCTGTGAAGGTGTACGTCCTCGGGCGGCAGGTGCTGAACACGTCGGGCTCGCTGGACCTGTGCTACTACAACTTCCTGTGCGCGCACCCGGCCGGCGCGCTCTCCGACTTCAACCACGTGTGGTCCAACCTGGGCTACCTGCTGCTGGGCGCCCTCTTCATGCTGCAGCTGCGGCGGCGCCGCGCGCGCCGCGACCGCCGGCCCCGGGACCAGGTGGGTACTGCTGCCCCGCGCGCCCCCCGGCCCCCCCGGCCCCCCGCCCGAGCACCCGCTCACGTGCGCTCGTGTTGTGCAGGAGTACGGCATCCCGGCGCACTACGGGCTGCTGTCGTCGCTGGGCGCCGGCATGATGGTGGTGGCGCTGCTCTCCGCCAGCTACCACGTGTGCCCCAACCGGCTCAACTTCCAGTTCGGTCAGCGTGACACACACACACACACATGCTCATGCTCACACTCTACAAACTAGTTCAAACACACGCAGCACACAGCACACAGCACACAGCACACAGCACACAGCCACGCGCTTGGAGGTTCTCTATTTGTTTTGTCTGTTTGTTACGTTGTTATATCTACGCCAATTGGAAACCGATTCGAATGTTTTTTTTTTAATTTGATACCTCCGAGCTGCGATGGGACCACCATATAAATGTAAGTGATAATTTATACCCTTAAAGGCGACCAACCGGGGATTTAATCAGTTTATTAGATTTTAAAATCAGTTTCTTGTTGTTATTGTTTTATTGCGTATAACGGCACGGAAACCATGTACACGCGCATGCGCAACACACCGGGAGCACTGCAGAATTGACGTAGTACCAACAGCACTCTAAACATATTATTATACAGGACACGGAGGCCACGGGTGTAAAATGATTGGCAGAAAGATTTGAACAGTGTTATTTTAACTTCACCAGTGCAACGTGCGAACCTTCGGGCCAACATGTTGCCACGTACACGTACCGCCGGCGCTCTACGCTCCGCCCCCTCTCTATGTCATTGTCGTCTTTCAAGTCAACTGAGATCACGTGACCCAAGTATTTCACTTGACTGACCCTGGGTACCATTCACCGAGCTCAGTACCATTCAATTTAATGGGGGGCACTCAAGAGGGGGAGGTGCCGCGTGCCGTGAAAACCATCAGCTCACTCTTCGAGGAATATACTAACCTTTAATTAACTTTTACAAGGGCAGTTATACTCGCTAGAAACAAGTGAAGTTTTATGACATACTTGCTTTTGCACTCGGAGACTGGCGACCGCCCCCCTCCCGCGCTCCTCGGGCGCGGGAGGGGGGTGGTGCCGCTGACGGCGCGTGTTGCAGACACGGCGTTCATGTACGTGCTGGCGGTGCTGTGCATGGTGAAGATCTACCAGTCGCGGCACCCCGACATCAACGCGCGCGCGCACGCCACCTTCGCCGTGCTCGCCGTGCTCATCGCGCTAGGTAACCCTCGCGCCTCTGTACACGCTCGCCACCTCTTCCGGACAAGCCGTCTCTCCGTACACCGAGACATGTTGCGCGCTGACCTGTAGCGCCGGTAGCGCCGGTAGCGCGTACAAACATAGCATTCAGAGAGACATGTGGTTCCCAACGCGACGTCTCCGCCGCTCGGACTGATTTTTTGGAATTTGGACTTCTGTTCACCGGAGAGCACGAAAGGTGCTTTTTCAAAATGAATCCAAACATTTGGTTTATTTTATTTTAAAATATCGGAAAACTTCTTCCAATAAAAGCTAGGTACGTTAAATAGATACAAGATAGGCTGGATTTTGCGTAGACTTGTAATATAAAACAATGTCAACAAACCAGATCCGAATGATGAATCAAATAACGTAGAATCAAGTACAAATGAAAGTTGTTATCTAATAAGAAGGAACAACAGATAGTTGAGGTGCGCGAGTGATGTGAGCGCGCGCGTGGCTTGCAGTGGTGTGGGGCGTGCTGGGCGGCGGGCCGCTCTTCTGGAGCATCTTCACGGTGCTGCACGTGTTCACGTTCCTGCTGCTGTCGCTGCGCATCTACTACGTGGGCCAGTTCCGCCTCGGTGAGTCCGCCGCGGCCGGCGACCGGCGCGCCCGCACGTGCCTGCAGAGGTTCCGTGACGAGCAACGTAACATGTGCAGGCGCGGAGAGCCTGGCGGAGGCGGCGCGCGGGCTGCGCTCGCCGCCGCTGTACCGCGCGCGGCTGGCGGCGCTGGTGGCGGCCAACGCCGTGAACTGGGCGTGGGCGCTGTACGGGCTGGCGACGCAGGCCGCCAACATCGCCAGCCACCTGCTGTTCGTGCTGCTGTGCAACGCGCTGCTGTACATCCTGTTCTACCTGGGCATGAAGCTGCTGCACGGCGAGCGGCCGCGCTGGTACGCGTGGCTGTGGCTGGGCGGCGCGGCGCTGTGCTGGGCGCCGGCGCTGTACTTCTTCGCGGCCGGCAGCTCGGACTGGGCGCAGACGCCGGCGCGCTCGCGGCTCGCCAACCACGAGTGCCGCGTGCTGCGGTTCTACGACTCGCACGACCTGTGGCACGCGCTCTCCGCCGTGGCGCTCTACCTCACCTTCAACGGGCTGCTCACCTGGGACGACGGCCTGGCCGCCGTCAAGCGGACCGACATCGCAGTCTTCTGATCCCCTATTCCTATTATTACAGTCTAACTCAACGAGAATGTCTCATTATTGTCAGACTTACCTTTTGTAAGTCCGGGCCTCGCCTGGTAACATCGATACTGGACTACGTATCCAAGTTAGTTAGCTAAAACCTATCAAATCTAACTATAATACTAAAATAGGCCGTATTAAAAAAGGGCTCGCTGGAAGTTCACGAATTAAATAAAAAATCGTCACTCCTCCCCATTTTGTAAAAATCACATCATATTTCGACACCGCGCCGCGGTTAATAAATTTGCAAAAATAACCCTAACTATTACGGTGAATAAAGTACATGATTTTTTTTTAATTTATGAAATAAGTGACGCGACGAGCTTGTAGCCCACCTGGTGTTAAGTGGTTACCTCCGCCCATAACAACAGCAATACGACTTGGGTCATCCCCAACCAAAGTATGAGAAAACCCAAGTCAACAACAGGGTGTGGCTGGTCACAGATAGCGACACGTACGGGATCGTCTTACGGGATTTCTGGAATAAGCCGGCACCTACACTCTTCTATCAGAACACAGTAATGCGAGTGCACCACTGCTTGGAGGCAGATTGCCAAGTGTGGACTTCTCTGGACGAACTTGACACAAGTTCTGCTGCTACTTTTTTCTTCTCTATTAGCACCACCCAAGCTCCACTGGATCCTCTATAATGATCCTTTACACAAATGAGAAAACAGTTACGTTTCAAAAAAATCCTCTACAATAAAGTAACGTCTTTTCTCCGAACGGTCTACGCTCAACTTTCATGGTTTAGCTAGTTGACTGCTCCAGCAGGCGGCGAAAGTACTCCACTGCGCAAGCGCACCGCTCCGCCCGCCGGCTGTACTTATGCAGGAACCATGTGGCAATGTTCTCTAAAATGTATTGCCCAATATATGGCATATGGATATATTTCAGTCATTATCAAATTATATAAACAGGTTCTAGATCAGTTTCATAGACATTGGTACGTTGCGTTGGAGTTGTCTTCGTTGTCGGTATCCGGTTTGCTCGCCTATATAAACGTCAAGAACACAACAACACTATGACAACCGCACGGCAGTCCGGTAAATATTATAAACCAATTAATCGATTATAGGGCGGGCTAACTACCAACCGCCTAGGAACCATTTATGGAATTAAAAACCTTCGACAGTGTTTTTTTTTTTACATGTTACATACATGTTACTTTTTTGAAAACTACTCTGAAAATAAATCTCTTATCTTTAGAATAAATGAATGCTATGAGTATGCACAGTATTAACAAGACAGCAAACATTAAACGACCGCAAGAATCGACATGATTCTTTCTTACTTTGTTTTATTTATGGCCTCTGTGGTGTAGTTTTTTCCACGTTTCTAGCAAATCATAAGTTGAGTAGCAAGAATTATTTGAGCCATAATAGTTAAAGTAAGAAGGTGGCTTCTGGCTATTCTGGCTCAATAGAATACCAAAGAGTACAGATGGTCAACTGTATCCAAGATACAGTTTTGTTTACAATATATTTTGACATTCTGTTACTTGTGAAAATTCTTTATGAAATTATAAAAATAAATCACGCAAAAGGCCAAAAATAAATAAGAAGAAGAATTAATAAAACGTAATTCTGTTTAAAATGTTACCAATGATTTTCTCTAAAGAATCTTAGAGTCATAGTCATTCTATTTGAATACGCATATCATTCCACTAACTCTGTTAATAATCAGCTGGAGAAACTCTTACAAAAAACTTTCTACGGTGTGACTACAAGAATACTTAAATTATGACATATTCTTTTATGCTACTTAAATTATGTACTCCTTCCTATTAATCGCAGTCAATGTCAGTAAATATTAATATCAGTGTCAGATAATACATAGGACACGATGAAAATGACGTCACAAATGTCAACAGATGACAGCGACGGGCAAGCAAGTGAATTCGCGTTCTCATTTATTTTTATTTCGTAATTTCAAGTATCCCGACTAGTTTTTATGGTGTGTCGTTCAGATCTTTCGTCACTCATCATCATCGAACATCGCAGGAAAATCGGGAATGGATAACCAGTATTATTACAAGCTGATGGCGAGCTACCTCTCGAAACGAAACTGCGACGAGTCCTTCATGAGGTACTTCTTCGGCAAAAACGCAACAAAGAAGACACCGGAGGAACTGGAGCGTGCCGATGAAAGGAAGCGGCGGTTGCAGCGCGAGCGGTCACGGCGGTACCGCGCGCTCAAGAACGCGCGCCGCCAGCACGACGGCGGCAAGGAGGAGGTTGAGGGCCGCGCCAAGCCACCGGCGCCGCCCGCTCCCGACGACGAGCTCAGTGACGGCGACGAGCCGCCCACACTGTGCCACCTCGCGTACGACGACAAGTGGCGGGACGGAGCCGGCGCGGGCGCCTCTGACTGCGCGTCCGACGACAACTCGGCGCCCTCGCCGCGCGCGCGGGAGCCCCCGCAGCACCTGCCGCGGGACCTCTCACTTGCCGAGCTGCTGAGCGCGCCCAACACGGAGCTCGACTACCCCACCGTGCACAGCCTCATGTTCCACTGGTTGCAGACGTAACGCGCGTCTCCCTCCCATTCCCCCCCCCCCCCCCCCCCCCGCACCCCACGCTCCCTAGGTTCCAGGTAACAATGATTATTATCTATGACCCTTGTAACTCAATAGAATTGTCACAGGAGAGCAAAGGCGTGCGAGCGGTACTCCTACATATCAAATTGCTTGTAATGATAGATGTGATGTGACATCACTTGTGTTGACAGAACCGTCCTGCTGTATATGTTAATTAGAAGTTAGTGACGCGCGTGGGTAATCATATTGCATTTAGTCTTGTATCGGGCATCTGAAAAGAAACTTATCAAGTCTGAATTGTTGTTGTATACTATTTGATAAATTTCTAGGTATTGTTCTGCCTGAAAATATTTCTCTCTAAAACCTCAATCTCAATGTTAGTGTAAACTGTGACTTGATGTAATTACTGGAAAGTGTAAAGTTTTACTGTTGTAAGTAAGAGCGACTGGTGCAAATGCTGTTAAACCACTCAAATCAAGATTGACAGTTCTGAAATAATGTTTGCTGCAGAAAGAGTTGTGCCATCTAGTTGTTATTGGTGTTTGTTTGGGAACCCACACAATGTGCACCAGTGCCTGTTGTAAATCTCTCATTGGGGATCTTTAACTGCTCATTGTTGTATTAGTCAAGCTTGTTGTAATTTGAGGTGGTGTCCTCGGTGGCAGGGGACGGGTTAGGGCCTGATCGTCCCGTTTGTGTAAAGTGTAAACCATGAAAACATGTGAAGAGCTCATCAATAGTGGACAATGGATCAATCTCTTTGAAGTGTCTAATTGTGATGATCAATTTGTATAGCAAATAGTATCGTTAAAATAAATGTTAAGTGTAATACAGATGTAGTGGACACCGAGCTGCACCTGTCCATGCCGCTAGAGGCGCCGCCACGACCAGCAGCGTGTGTGGAGAACACAGATGTTGTCCACAAACAAATAGTAATTGTTTATAGATAATGGATTCAGTTACTGCTCTTGTAAAAAATATATGACATTGGTCAGAGTGTGCAGTGAGAGAGCGGTTTACAGTGGTGACATCAGGTGTTACTTGGTTCGAGAGCGTTCTGCTGCGCGGCCGCCTCCCTGAGCCGCGCCTGCTGCATAGAATGCGGCTGCATGCCGGGAGCGCGCCCACTAGTTGATAGAATATTCCACTAGACAATAAGTCGTCATTAAGTTGCCATATCCTAAAATTTAGATACTCAACATATACAATATATATGCATAGAAAAGTATAGAGTATTAAATACCTATAGTTTGTGATACTGATGAATTTACATCTCGTGTGAAGTGTTACTATGTTAAGGTAGATGGTAAGGAGTTAGATTGTGATGTGACGCGCCTGCGGGCGGCCGGGGCTGCGCATGCGCAGGCCTCGCTGTTACTAGAACTACCTGCTGATATCTAATGTGTTAAAGTATATTCATTAATTAGTTGATACATTCCTCAGTCATTATAGTCTGTTGTAAACATGTAGGAGCTTGCTGGAGTAATACAGCTGGATGGCATAAGATATGCCAAAACGATAAAAAAATAATTAGAAAAAAAAAATTTCAAGAAAATTGTAGCATTAACAAGGTAGCATTAAATTTTTTACTAATTTGAATTCGTGCCACAATCATAGAGTCAAAGAGATGGCTGTTCAAATAATAAAATTTATATGTAGTAAGGTTTATATGCAGCTGCCTTAAATATCAGGTTGCCATGTTTTATTGGCTATAAGTTGTCTAATAAGCCGAAGTAACTAAGAATCAGCATTCCATCCGTCCGTAGGTATGTCAGGCGCGGCTTCGGCGATGCCCCCAGGGCGCCGGCTCGGACTCGGGCTCGGGCCCGGGGCAGGCCGACTCGCCCTCGGCCTCTTCAGTTGATATATTTGCTTGTGCCTTACAAATTACTGCTTTTATAATATATATACATAAGTTTAATTTTAAGTTTCATCATTGTGTTTATGCTTTAACAGCCTGAACTATCTTACAATTAGAATATTGGATAGGATTAGTATTAGGTTAAACAATAGGCAATAAATGACAGATGAAACTAGGGATGTGAACCATACCTACAAATAGCTTAGATTAACGAAAACATTTTAAAGTGATAAGTAAATACATCTTGCGTTGCTTCTTGCCTCGTATGAAAGCTCCCACAAAAATAGCAACTACAAAACATCTCTAACTACTAACAAGGCAAATTGCTCAGTTTATCGAGTGCAGTACTGTGTTTGGAGCGTCAAGATTGTACTAGGTAGCGGTTAGCTATATATCATATCTGTAGGCATATTTTTGTTAAGTAAATATTTATCTATAATATAAAATAAGACATTCACAAAATAATGCAATTAAATTCAGACTCATTCATAGATGAGACCAGCCCCGACTCGGGCGCCGACCGGTTCAATTAGGTGCATGCCCGCTATCTGCCTTCAATCACAATCGGAAGTGCGTAATAATTGTTATCTCTTACACGTTACAGTAAAAATATCCCTTTCAGCTTTTATCAGGTCTTAACGCCCATCTCTAAGATTACTCGTACTTTAAAAAATAACTTTACATATCGCGAAAGAGATAGCAAGAAATAAAAATTATTATCTTCTTCGCGATCTCTGATAGTAAATGAAGGTATATTGTGTACATGCACATACCTTATTTAAACGAACCTTGCCCGTTGCGATGAGCTAGTAACGTATCTTCTCGGTTTAGGTAATATCATTGTGCGTGGGTATGTGTTTATCTCAGTTATTTGATTCAATTTCTATTCTGGTAACGTAAATTTAGAACATGTCATTAAAAATTCAAGCCATATTTAGTTTGTAAGTAGGTACAGGCCTTTCCTTTTGCAACCTGAATATAGTTTTACGAATACTTGCGTAATAAACGTATAATGATGATTCAGTCAAGATGCATTGTTTTGATAAATTTGTTAATTGTTTTCCATCTGTCCCAATTATATCGCGACTCCCTTGTTACCGAAACTATTGTATATCTACACTTGTCATCGCCTGCGTGTATGCACGGCTCCGAGGAGAGGAGCGTTAACATTCTCGTATCCTTATGATAGTATGAAATGTTCAAAATTGAGGTGCAGTCTCTGAGCAACCTAGTCACAGAGAATCTGTTGCCAGGAAGTGGGCGGCGGGGGCGTCAGTCGCCCCAGGCCTGGCCGACTGAGCCGGCTGGCGGGGTCGAGGACCTACAGTCGCCCAGCGCCTGGCCGACTGAGCCGGCGGCTGGGACCTCCTCCCGGTGATGCCTTTAGTTACAAATAACGCTTAGGTACTGTTAAGTTAGTGCCATATTAAAAGAGCTTCCTGTCTATTTTTAAACAGTGTTTTATTCTATAAAACTCCCCATTGGCCAAGAGTCTCAAAGATCTATCGCTTGGAGCCTCGCAGCACCTAAGGGCGCCGCTGGCGGTGTACGCACCTGCACCGTGAGGGGCGAGGGGGGCGCGCACGACACGGCCAGCAGCCGCACGCTGGGGGCCTCCTCGTACTGCAGGACGCTCTCCTCCGCCGACAAGTGGCGTGAACTTTAAATACTAGCCTGCCGTATAAGAACACCCATACGCTACACATGTACGGAGTATCGGCTAGCTGTGTCCATCCTCCGTGCGAGCTTAACGCTATGTATGTTTGTCACTCCTTCACGCCTCGACGTCTCCTAATGACTTGTAACCGTGTGCGCAGCTAGGTATACATCAAAATCAGTTGTTACCTAGGCAGAACGTTTCACAGATAAATGATAACACGAGAAATCGTACATATTTTTTTTCATATACGGTAGAGGTAAGGGGAATATTCTGTGTGTATGAAAGTGTCCGTCGAAAAGCATCCAATAAGGGTGGCGCTTCAGTAGCGAGCTCTAATTTTGTGGAAAGGTGTGGAATCAGCTTAAACATCGTGTCGATTTCGCTATTTCCCAACGAGGTGCCTTATTTTATTTATTAACAAAAAAAAGTTCGCCACACTATGAAACAGTTGTCGATGCGCTTCTTTTCAGGCAACTGTTCTAGGGTAAGAAGGTACTTACTAATATACTTGTGTCTTATAATAATAACACCGTTAGTCATTGTTATTGACAATAATAACACCGTTAGTCATTGTTATTGACAATAATAACACCGTTAGTCATTGTTATTGACAATAACTGATCCTGTTATTATTCTAATGACAGCCGATTAGCAATTTAAGATTTAATTATTAATATCTATCAAATATGTATTTAAAAAAAAGAAGAATGACCAACATTGTGTTTAGCACACGTCGCTTTGAGACATGAAGACTGGCGTCATGTTCGTCCGTCGCTCCACCAGCGACGCCCATTGCAGTTCATAGAGTTTTATTCAAGACCCGGACCCGATGGCGTGGCGTGGCGACCTTCCGGATCCCCAATGTGGTCCGCTGCCCACGCGCAGAATGATCCGCTCAATGTCAACCAGACACCCACGCGGTATTGCACATAGGCACGTAACATACCAGTAATAGCTAGGGTTCCGTACCAAATTGCCAAAGGGAAGTGTCCCATTTGAATGTTGGTGGCGGTAGGTACTGTAGGCGCCTGCGACCCTGCCTAGTGCTGGTGTTTCCGCGGACATGTGGCGCCCGCAGGCGGGAGCATGTAGACGGCTCCGCAGCTTCAGCAGCAACACAAACCAGCGCGAGTGTGCTGCTGCTTGGCGGCGGCTTGAACACTGTGCTAATTAGTTATTCCAGTACCAGTCGTCCACCAGGCGGTCCGTGCCAACTAGTAAACCAAAGAAATTACTTCTAATAGTAAACTTTCATTTTATTCAGTAACTATCGGTAAAAAATATTACAGGTACAGATCATTCAGGACAGTTGGCACACACATTGTACTTATACATAAAATAACATAAAAGCTAGGTAACAATCCATAAATTCAAAATAAATGTCGATGCTCAATACAAAGATTATATTTAATACTTACATTAGCAAGTGAATTTGTTGATGTTTTAAATTCCTAGAAAACACCTGACATATTAAATTTAATATTAATAACTTAAGTCTCTTATGCTGATAAAACGCAGAAAATTTTCTTAAACTAACCAATAAATGTCTATCGTCTATTTAGCACAATAATAGTGCTATTAACTTACCACAGCCCAAATTTTTAGGAGTCATAGACTCAGTAGATTTCAAACTACATTGGGTTGGCCATATAAGATGTTTAGCTTGCCAGCTAAGCCCTGCAGTAAAACAATAATATGTACATATAAAGTAAGGATCACAGCCATCTGCCACTCTACTCGTAAAGGTTTCCAGGTAACTTGAAGCGGCCTGTAGACGGGAATGTCCCTAGCCGAGTAGTCCCTTTACGCGAACCAGGGGCCAGGGACCAGGTGCCTGGCGTGTTCTCTCTACGGCGGACTCCAAACATTTGTTTGGAGCGAGGGTTGCGTCGACGGGCACAGCTTACCGACCGACCGACCGCGCCGGTAGCGCACGCGCATTACCTTCTTTAAATGAGCATACTAATTACTACGATGTGCAATCATTCGAGCGGAAAGTACCAGTAAATCGGCGAGAACTCGGCGGGTAAGAAACGTACAACGCGTTGCATGTTTTCATTTAACTGTAAAAGTTAATTAGGTGGGGTAACGAATGCGGCTCCGATGGGCAGCCGAGTGCGGACGGAGGCCGCCCACCGCGTCCACCGCGCCCGCCGCCGCCGGCGCGCCTGCCGCAGTGCACTCGCGGCCGCGACCCGTCTCCGCTCGCCTCGCGCGAACCTAGCGAACTATGAAATCCTGCACCATGTACAAAATCACCTATGTCACCAAAAAGAAAAAGGTAGCGCGACATTTATCGCTTGTTTATATTTCCGGTCGGAGGAGGGTGGCGGGGCGCCCGCAGCGCGGCGGCCACCGCGCGCGCCAGCGGGAACGGCCCGTCGGCGTCGGGCGCGCGCGCGCAGCTCCCCTCGAAGTCGTCGGCGTTGAGCGAGTAGAGCATGGCTCCGCGCAGCCGGTGGCGCCTGGCGTAGGCCGCCTTGTGCAGCACGCTGCGCGGCGACTCGTACGAGATCCACTCGGTGCCGCGCGACAGGAAGGGGACGCGCGCGCGCGCCTCCCAGCGCACGGCCGCGTCGCGGTGCGCGCCCGCGAACCGGCACACGGCGCGGTAGCCCGCGAAGCCGCCGCCGCCCACGGCGCCGACCCCGCGCGCCGGGCTCCCCGCGTTCGTGTTGTTGGAGTTCACCAATTCAAATGTGTGCCCGTAGGTCGGTATGCCGATCACGATTCTATCTCTGTCGAGACCTTTATCTTTGTACATGTGGATGGTGTAGTTGGTGTTGAGGGTCGCTAGAAACAGGCCCTCCGATGCTCTGGCGTATAGCGGCGAGTTGAAACCGGTGAAAGGTGTGAATTTACTGTAGAAGTGGAAATCGTAAGTCATTATGTTTGCAAAGTCCACATAGAGATTGATCTGATCCACGTCATAGGCCACGTCAGCTATAGTTTGTTGAGCTGCAAGGGCCACAGTCAGAATGTAGTTTCTTTTCTCTCTTATATATTCAGTTCTAATCTCCCGGAGCAGCTGGGAGAAATGTTGTCTTTCTCGAGAGGCACCTTCCGTCAGTTGGTCATGAATCACCGGAAACTCCCAATCTAAGTCAACACCGTCGAGACTGTAATTTCTTAAAGTGCTCTTGATAGATTTTATGAATACTTTTCTTGATGCATGATCTTTCACCATATCAGAAAAGCCATTGTTTTCTCCGGCTCCTCCGATCGAGAGCAATATTTTAAGTGCTGGATTTTTTTGTTTGAGTTTCACAACCTCTCGTAGAGATTCAATTTGGGATTGTTCGAGGTGAATGGATTTGTTAACGATTCGCGCGAACGCTACGTTGAGATGCGTGCAGAGGCGCGGCGGGATGGCGGCAGGCTGCAGCTGCGCGTCGGCGGCGTCGGCGGCGCGTGGCGTGTTGTAGTAGCAGGATATCACCGTGTCGGGCTCGGGGACGCGCGGCTCGCCCGCGCCCGGCGCTACCGCGTCGTGGTACCAGTGGTAGACGCGCACCGCGACCGCGCCCAGCTGTACCAGCGAGAGGGCACCGATCGTAGCCAATATAATCATGCCGATCGACAAGGGCCACAGTTTATAAAACGTCTTGGTCTTTCTTGGAACACATTGATCAACTGTATAACTTGTCTCTTGATATCCATGTTTTTCCACAGATTTATTTGCTGTAGGGTTTATAAAAAGCTTCATAATTTATGGCAAATTAGATGAACTGATATTTTTAAAAAAAGGAACCTACACTTATCAATTTATACGTATATAAATTATGTAAAACAGACAATGAAAACAAAAGTTATGATAAGAAAAGTAGTTACAAACAGAAATTAAATGAAATACACAAACAAAGCAAATCAACGTGACCTTCAATTAGTGATGAGCCGAGTCAGGTCAGGTAGGCTCGAATGTCTCGAGTAACATGTAAATCTTATGCACTCGACTTCTCAAAATGAAGTAAATTTTCAATTTTAAATGATTTATATTTCATAAAATGTTACGTACGCGCAATTCCAGCGTAAATTAAATTTTAAAATTAAACAACATGAAGTACTCGTAAACAGAAAACTCGAGTAGACATTTTGAGTATTTAAGCACAGCATAGTACTACAATGCCAAATCAAGCCTCCAATTCCGGTGGTGGTATTAAAATATCAGATTTCTACTTGTTTGCTTTTGTTTTTGTTTTGATATAGAGTGGGATATTATCCTTTTATCTTTTATGATTAATATCCAAAGTGTTTAATATATATTATCCATACAAGAATTGCCTAGAAGAGGTGCTGGAGCTTATTACGAGTCTTATCGCTAGGAGCGATAGTTGTTAGTGGTGCCCCGAATTATCTTCTTGTTTTTTTTTTTTTTTATATCAATGATCCTTTAACTGTTTAGGTAGAAACTTCGCGATTGCGATTGCTTTATCAGTTGCCACGATGACGTCGTCTCTAGTGCAGGTAGGAGGATAAATTGGACGGAACAGTAAGTGCGACATGTACTGTAAAGTGGCACCACAATCGTATGCCAAAAGATCAGGATCCCTGAATCTCCAGTTACACAGGTTTGCCTTGCAGCGTCTAACTTGCGTTCGGCGCCAGGTTGTGAATTTCAAAAGCGGCCACGATAAATTGTGTCCAGTGCTCTCGTGGTAAGATGAAGTCTTGTGGCGGGGGGTGCTTCTTCCCCCAGAGCACGCTCCTAGTTACTAAGGCTGGGTGATTAAATATAGCCTGCGTATACTGTAGAAAGCTCTTTCGGCTTTTGATACTGTCTGGAGAAATTATATAGTTATGTAATGTGTGCTGACTATGAAATTCCTATTTGAATTTTTCAACAGAGCAGGATACTTTAAACTTACAAAAAAACTATACAGTATGTGTCAATTAGTGGTGTCTGCACCGAATTGCAATGAGAGAGGAGATCCCATCCTGCAAGCATTGTTCCGAAGACACGCCGCAGCACACAATAGAGGAGTGTAGTGCGTGGGTCATACAGAGACGGCTGCTAGTTGCCGAGATGGGGCAGGATCACTCGCTGCCCAGTGTAGTCAAAGCAATGGTGGACAGCGAAGCATCCTAGCAAACAATGGTTTCCTTTGTTCTGGGAAGACGTAATGTCAGTTACTAGAGTTCTGACTGATTCTTTTTATTAAGAGTAATCAAGTATGTATTCGAATACAGAAAATGCTTGACTCGGCACATCACTACCTTCAAGGCTTCAATCAACCTAATTTTGATAGCAGTTGACTTTGACGTTTACAGTAATATTGACCTAACAATTCTACGGGCAACAACTAAGCATCTACAGACCCAAATATATATAACGTTTTATCATTCTTGTATTATAATTATAATATTCCTGATGTATTATAATTTTATCCCGTGTAAATGTTTCCCAAAATTAAATGTAAATAAAATGTAATATATAAACCAAAATCAACAAGAAAGAAAGATTGAAGACAAGACATCAAAAATAATAAAAAAAAAACAATACATCCAGAAAGAAACCACTCTGAAAATATTACTTGACAATTGCAAATGCATAGAAGTGCGACGCCAGAGGAAGAGTGAAAAAAAAAACAGCTTCAAAGTGGTTTAGCGAACGACCTGTTAAGTCAAATCGAATTTGGCACACATAAAAACATTCATTACGTAGACTTATGGCACATTAAATTGTTTGTGAATAGTATCATGCTCGCGAAAAGATAATTAAATTAAATTAAAAAGAAAACTTTTTAAAAGATCAATTCATGCACTATTTTTATATAAATCCAGATTTAATAGAAGAAATCAGTATAACTGTAGGTAGAACCTTGCATAGATATCCAATCAAAAATATTTTTAACCATCCAGACATTTTTGGCAAATTTTTTCCCTTAAATCGTATACTCCATATCTACAATAATATTAACAATGATGATGTTGATACTTTATGATAACCTAGAATGTACTATAATTAACTCGTTCCTTAATATTGTGATCTCATCTTTAGTGTTACCAAATATTTATAAAATAAGTTGCGATCTCTCCAAATGTTTAATGTATAATTTTGTAAGAGTTCTAGAGTTCTAAATTTTCTTTTCATTTTAATTATACATTGTTTGTTTTTGGTTTTTAGTTAATATCAAATGAACAATTATTTACGCCTGTAATGACATAGCATATCGTCCAAGAAGAAAATTTTTAGGTATATTTTGATTAATATGTATATGTCGATGGTGTAACATAAATAAATAAAAGTAAATATCGTTCCATTCGGGCTTTTTTGCTTTTTCTAGGGTCCGATAGGGTTTTAACAAGTGCTTATTTTAATATTAAAACCGCATACCCACTAAAACTGCTGAAAATGAAAAGCCCTCATAGTCCGACCGATGACACACTGGTTGTGTTTCATTCACCCCATAAATTAAGTATGATAAACATACGTTCAAGCTGAACGAGTACGTCAATGTCACACTCTTTAACTGTCACTATCAGTGTCACAGGCAGAAAACAAAACAAAGGTCACAAAACCTCACAAATGCAATATCTTCATTTTTCTATTTCATAAGACCAAAACCATATTATTCACGTACCAGTGGATAGGAATTATCAAACTCTCTTTCTCTCGCTCAAAGAGCCGAAAAACACCGGGTGGTCGCCTGCGAACAGACAAACCATACGTGTAACCGTGTCATGGACGGCGCATCCCTGAATCAGTACGAGGAACAGCTGTACTCGATGTTCAAGTCGTTCGATGTGAACAACGAGGAGGCTCTGGACGAATCTGCCGTTAACGCACTGTGTGACGCCTTGCAGCTAGAGGAGCGCGGTGCTGCGCTCGTGGACACGCTGTTCGACTCGCGTGCCGGCCGCGTCAGCTTCGCGGCCTTCCGTGGTGGTCTGCTGGCCGTGCTCGGCGACGCGGAGCCCGCACGCCGCCCGCCCGACCCCGACCCCGAGCCCAGCCCCAACCCCGACTCCGACCCCGACCCCGTCCTGCGGCCGCTCACCGCCGAGGAGCTCTCGCCCGCCGACGAGGAGGCAGCTCCCGGCCTGCTGTTCGGTTCCAAGCGGTACGGAAGGCGCTCCCGGCCCGTGCAACCCGCGTCCACATCGCGCGCAGCCTCCGCCTCGCGCGCAGACCCGCGCCCCGCCGCCGCCACCGCCGCGGGCGCGAGGCGGGCGCGCCGCAGCACGTCTGCGCTGGAGCCGCGCGCCGCCGCCGCACCCGCGCTCGCGCACGACGAGCGCATCGACGGCGAGGCCGCGCTGGCGCTGTGCCGTGACCTGCGCATGGACGGCATCGACCGCGACGTCGTCGACCGCGTGTTCGAGGACTCGCCGACCGGCGACACGACCGTTGGCGAGTTCTTCGAACGACTCGAGTCGACGCTCGCTCGCGACCTGCGCGGCGTCGCCGAGCGGGGTCCACGGCCCGACGGCGACGAGACCCTCGACGCGGAGCGCCTGCTCGAGGAGTGGGAGAGCGCCGGCGTCGCGCGCCCGCGCCGCTTGCTCGCCGAACTCGGCTTCCCGGGCGCCGCCGGCGGCGCGATCGACGGCGAACGGCTCGAGCGCGCGCTGGACTCGGAGTTGTCGGTGGCGCCACCGGACGCGACTTCGGCGGCGGCGCTGTGCGTGGCGCGGCTGCGAGCGGGCGCGGCGCGGGCGCGCGCCCTCGCCGTCGAGGCGGAGCGCGACAAGCTGCGCGAGGCCGTGGCCGCAGCGGATTCGCGCGCGGCGCTGCTGGCTCGCGAGGTGGACGAGCGGCAGGCGCGAGTGGAGCGCGAGCTGCGGGACGGCGTACGCCGCGCGGAGGCTCGCCACGCGGAGGAGGCGCGGCGGGCACGCGCCGCCGCCGACGCGGAGCTGGAGCGGGCTGACGCGGAGCGCGCACGGCTCGCGTCCGAGGCGGCGCGGCGCGGCGAGGCGGAGGCGAGGGCGCGCGCGGCGGCGGAGGAATCGCGCGCGCGTGCCGCCGGACTGGAGGAGCGGCTCGCGGAGGCGGAGCGCGCGCTGGAGGCGAGCCGAGGGGAGCGCGCGCGGCTGGCGGAGCGGCTGGCGGACGCGGAGGATCGCGCGTGCGTCGCGGAGGCGGCGGCGGAGGAGACGCGCGTGCGGGCGGAAAGCGCGGCGCGGGAGGCGCGGCGCCTGCAGGACCGTGCGGACGAGTTGGCGGCGGCGCTGGAGGCGCGCGCTGCGCCGGCCGGCGGCCCGGAGCGCGCCGCGCCGCCGCCGCCGCCGCCCGACGGGAGCCTGTCGGCGGAGCTCGGTGACCTGCTGGCGCCCCGCGAGCCCGAGGTGAGACCGCCGATCAGGACTAGCACCCCATAGCTCACTTCCATTACCATCACTATGCATCCCGGCCCATCCCTCGATTTTATTCATTTAATCTTTTGACATATATATAGTTCAGTACAATATTAAAGATACATTAAGAAAAAATCAGTAATAAGTTTAATGCATTAGGACGGCAGGATGGAAAATAACAATACTTACTTATCTAGTGAGTAGCCATCACACCGAGGTCATGACGACTTGAGTGATACATACAACTTACAAATAAATAAAATTGAAGTGTCTGTTGGTAATGTCAAAATAACAGCTTTTTACTCAATGAATTTGAAAATATATAGCCATTTTTGGTTTTATTTTTTAAAATTCTATGCGTTAGTTTGTTCTGGCTCAAACTAAAACTTATTTATTCCTTTAGATCTCTAGTATTGTTTGGACACATTATATTTTACACAACCAAGTAAACATACGTGTAAGCGTATAGCTGTCACAGGAGGAGCTGAGATACATTACATGCACACGGATATGTCAAATTACTGATGATATTTATGTTTTAGCTAGTATTATGCATTATGTTCATGTCTGTTCCAACCCTAACCGACCACCTGAGGGGAAGAAACACAAGAAACAGTATTACATATTTGCGAAAGTATCTACTTTTTTAACATGAGGCAATACAAATTTTACATACTTTGTTTTCTTTCTTTCTAATGTCCGAAATGACTGCAGCGGACGGCCGAGTACTGAATCCCGGCAACACCGGGACACGCTGGCTCATAACGAGGAGGCTGATTTTATTTAAAATACTAATTTAGAATTATTTAAAAAAGTTCCACGCGGACGAAGTCACTGGGAATACCTACAATCTAGAAAAATATAAATAAACAAAAATAATATTATAAATGCAACATTTCTTGCAGACATCACGCCTCGAACTAAGTTATGTCAACACTATCTGCATCAAATACCTCATCCTTTACAAAAAAAATATTAATTCAGTTGGTGATTTTGTTTGGATGTATTGTTCACTTTGGTATGTGATGTGAACATAAGTATTTAGAGAAACATCTATTTTATTAAACTACTGAAATATGTCATATAAATGTGTATATTTAATGGGGGCTAAAGTAGGAAATTTCCATTTTTTTGTTTTTATAAATTCAAACATTTGTTCTAAGATTTAGTTTATTTATATAATCAAACCTTCATTATATGTGCATTTCTGCCTGTCTGCCTGCATCTCATAGGAAGGTCGTGTTAAGCTTTGCTATAGAACTGTGGAAATAGAAATATTGATACAAGAAATACAGCCAATACAAAATATTGTAAATTTTCCGTCGTTTGATTCCAGAGTGCGAGCGAGGCGGCGGGGGCGGCGGCAGTGGGGGCCGAGGACGCGGACGGAGAGCGCGAGCGCGAGCGCCTGCAGGAGCTCGTCAAGTGAGTGCCGGCGCCGGTGCCGACGGTCCGCGTGCCGGCGGCGTTGTACCGTTGTTGTTGCTGCAGCGGCCGACTCTCCCTACTTTCAACCCCATTTTTAGAGGGGTCCAGTTGCTCGCGTCCGTAGGTGTATACCCTGAGAGTCTCCACACCTACCCCCTGGGTGGTGCTAAAGGAGCAACAAAAAGTAGCAGTAGAACTTGTGCAAAGTTCAGCTCACACACACACCATGTGTCCTCACATAATTCGATCGGAGTTGTCATGGGCGGAGGTTACCACTTAACATCAGGTGGGCCTTCAGCTCGTCCCGTCCCGTAAATTACATTAAAAAAATGAATGCAATACAGTACAATAACCGAGGCCGACGCTCACCTCTCGGGCCTCCACAATCAAAATACTTTATTACCATAGAATTCTTTAAAAATTACCTGGAAACTCCACTTTTTTTATTATATATCGCATCTTGAGATTGAAAGTGACCTAATACGAAATTTGGACAAATCGAGTTAAATACACGAAATGACTCAAAAAGCGCGCTTTATCACCTAGACATTTAAAAACTGACTGGTTGGGGTTATAAATCATTACGTCACTTTCACACTGGCGCTTTTCGGCTCTCTCTTCACTTGAACAGTGACTCATTTAGTTTTATCGGAAATGTCCACACGCTGCTCTTCTAAAAGTGACCTAAAGTACGAGTAAGTCATTATTTTGTTAAAAATGAAGTAAGGTTTGTGTTTGACTTTTAATCATAAAGATTTTTGTTTAAGGCGATTTTTTTTTATAATACGATTTAAACTATAGCTATTCGATGTGACCCAAATCCAAGAAAGTCATTTTTGTAGTGAGACTGATCCTTATTTTCGATACAAAATGTGTAATCAGTGGCACATTTGAGTTTCGGTCTATACAATAGTAATTTTAAATGCATATTTCTATGCATATTTTTGGGGGGTCCAGTTGCTCGCGTCCGTAGGTGGGTACCCTTTGATTCCCTACACGTACCCCCTGGGTGGTGCTAAAGGAGCAACCAAAAGTAGCAGTAGAACTTGTGCCAAGTTCGTCCGGAGAGGTACTGCCACCACATCTGGAATCTGCCGCCAAGCTGTAGTGGTTGCATTACTGTGTTCCGGTGGAAGGGTGTGGCTGCCGGTGTAATCACATGCGCATGAGACGTATCATCCCCGTCTCGGGTGATGGACGCAGCAGGATGAATGCGACTCAGTAAAGATTTGGATCTCATACTGAGTCGCACGCATTATTGTTGTCATGGGCGAGGATCACCACTTACCATCAGGTGGGCCCTCAGCTCGTTCAATACTCAATAGTTTATTGTATTCCACAATGTAAAAAACAGATGTTATAATAAGATACAGATCATCATGGACCTGTCGGGCACGACAATAATATGAAATAGGAAAGAGAGAGGAGGACGATATTATTACAGAATTATTATCTATGGCCTGATACCGAAAGAACTCCATTGCGCGCGAACACAATTTTTCAATTTGCCAAAAAACATGAATTTCGTATTAAGTCTCTTTCATTCTCAAGGTGCGATATGTGTACCTACAAGATTATGCGTTCTTATAACAAACGATGCCCCCCTCGACGGCGGACCGAGGCGGGCGGGTCTCTCTCCGCTCCGATCATTTTCACCTAAACGCCACTACCGACTAAAACCCACTTTGCTGTAATTTATTTATTTATTTAATTAAAACGGTTGGCACCGATTACATTAATTAAAATTAAAGACAAAATAATATAAAAACAAGTACCTACATTAGAATCTTACAAAAGATAAAGGTAAATAATAATAACAAATTAGTCAGCATTCATTATGTAAACATATCACACCGTGCAATATCGTCCACACACAATTCATAACATTCACTCACAAAGCCTCAGACATTCCGACAAGATTGACATCCATCCATCCGCAAACAAATCACACATACATGGAGTGGGGGGGGGGGGGGGGGTAAGGCGCGAGCCGCTGGAACAGCGAACAGCTTATGCCTCCGACCCCGCAAATAGTTGACACAGCCCATCACTCAAATCTGAAGCGTCCATTTTACCGTCAAAAATTTGACAGCCCAAAGTAAGTTGGCAGTAAGCTCTCCTAGTAATAAAGTTCTTATCTAATCGAATTATGAAAATTTAAGTTGACTTGTTTCTAGGCTCGCTTCGCCCTCACTCGATTTTAGTGCCCTTAACGACAAGAGAGAGACCTTGTTCATTGAATTCTTAAGTCTTTTCATTTTGCTAGCTGTTTTAATCCTTTTTGATATTCCATTGTTTTTTTTTTTTTTAATATTCTTGTAAAGATAACCCGGTAGACGGGGAGCGATGTAGCACGAATGTCACTTCAGAACACCCTCCATCACACGGCTCCGCGTGTACACGGAGAGAGCAAACACAGAACCAGACGGGACGTGGCTTCCTTCCACTCCGGCCCGAACAGAGAGGACATCTCGGAGTGTTTAATATGTTAAAGTACGTCGTGGCAGGGAGCTGGAGGGCGCGCTGGAGGCGATGCGCGCGGAGTACGAGGCGTGCGAGGAGTACTGGGCCGGCAAGCAGCGCGAGGAGCGGCGCGCGCACGAGGCCGAGCTGCGGGCCGCCGACCAGCGCCTGGCCGACCTGCTGGCGCGCGTGGCGGCCTTCGAGCGCCGCCTGCCGCCGCGCGCCACGCTGCCGCCCGTCGCGGAGGCGCCGCTCCTGGAGGCGCAGGCGCTGGCGCTGGAGGAGGAGCTGGCGGCCACGCGGCGCGAGGCCGAGGGCCGCGTGCAGCGCCTCGCCGAGCAGCTGTCGCGCGCGCACCGCCGGCTGGCGGCGCTGCAGCGGCGCCGGCCCCCGCCCGCCGCCGCCGCCGCCGCGCCCGCCCCCGCGGCGCCCGCCCCCGCGCCCGCGCCGTGCGCGCGCTGCCGGCGCGCGGAGGCGGCGGCGGCGCGCGCGGCGCTGGCGGAGGCGGCCGTGCGCCGGCTGCAGGCGCGGCTGGTGGCCGCGGACGTGCTCGTCAAGGAGCTGTACGTGGAGAACTGCCAGCTGGCACGGTGACCCGCCCGCCCCCGCACCCACCCCCGCACCCCCCCGCGTGACGGGCGTCCGTCGATGCATATCTTATATTACTATATAAGTGCACGCCACCCGATCAATGTTGAATATTAAAATCGTTGTTTATTGATACTTTAATATTTTATCAATTTTATGAATTCCTACTTTTATTAAAACATGAATGATGGCAGTCATAGTGAGATAATAGAAACATAGAATTTGTTTTATTTCTATGCATCGCGAGACCCCGGCTAGTGCGGCGCAACACGCTTGCCCTGTCACACGGTTTGACGTTTTCAATGACAATTCACAACGAAAAAAATACAATACACACATTTGTCGCGGCAGAAGGGGACACGCGACAATGCGGACGTCGGCCACCACCGGCACACGGCGCCGGCGAGTGTGTGCCGCCGCGTCGCGTCGGGGCGGGGCGGGTCGGGGCGGGGGAAGCCATTGATAATACTCGATGTAAATAATTGATCTGACTTACTTTGGTAATGTTACTAGCATTTAAATTATTTAAAGCGACTCCAAGGTTGGGGTAGTTGTTTCCCGTCGTGCCTTCTTAGGATTAAGGTAGACAAATATAGAATTGTTACAAAATATTTCTTAATTGTAATATCTTCAGTAATGTAACTATCCGGTGCGTTGGCACAATAAAACAAAGAGAAATAGTTTTATTGTTACTTAAACTACCTACTAAAATGAATACAAAAAAAAATATTGTTATTACATTACTACATGTTGGTGGGTCCAGCTCGTCCACTGTCTGAACAACTATGGTATCCAAGTTAATGTTGTTAGTAAAGTAGTGGGGCGTGCGCCGCACGTCCCCCGGCTGGAGCCCCCCCGCGGGCGGTGCTGGCGTCGCCTGACCCTGCTGTGATCCTCCTCCATCATTGATTTAGTTTTAAGAGATAACTTTGATTATTTAGTTAAAATTGTCGTTATGTGATGATGAAAATCATTCCAAATTAAAATACTATAGAATTTTTGACACCTGGACTGTATATTTAGTAAATGTTACAAATTGTCTCCCAATTATTAAGGATTGCGAGTGGTGTCGAGTGTAGTGGTGCGGCGCGGTGCCGGGCCCGTTCGTGCTTGCAACGCACGATATCATGTCATGAAATCTCATAAATTCGAGAAAAATACGTAGACTATACCGATAGAGCGGGGCGCCCCTCGGCAGCGCCGGCCACTGCCCGCGGCACTACATATTGATAAAATTAAATTGCATGTCACTTGCCTGTTCGTGTGACACTGACAGCTGTCACTAACGTCACCCGCGCGTGACACGCGCCGCGCCGCGCCGCGCCGCACACCGCGTGCGTGCGTGCGTGCGTGTGGTAGCATCTAGTTCGGTTGGTTGTGTTACAGATGTTTCAAGTACAGCGTGTCCAACAACGTTTAATAAAGTATTGATCAACAAACCGAGGTGTTTCTTTGGTGTGCGTGTGTGTGTGTGCGTGCGTGCGTGTACCTCATTAATAACATTAAAGTTTAGGACAAGCAGACGCCGAGTTCCTCAGTACTGTAGGTACCTACAATCTGGCAACTCTGAAGTTTTCAGCGAAAGAGTTTTAATAACAGCAGGTTATTTTACAATTCAACGCAACAACATACAATCATACTTCACACTTAAAAAGGCGAATGTTTGTATATTTGTGTGTGTGTGTGTGTGTTAGTTCCTCCTTCACGTTAAACAGCTCGACGGATTTGGGTGAATTGTGATACCAGGATATCCTGGGAAACATCGCGAGGCGCAATTAGTGTTATTATATGTTAAGAAGTAGATAGGAGTAGAGCTAGAGCCAAGAGCGACACGACAGAACAAACGGACACCGTAATTTAATTATTTGTTTAGATAATAACTTTGTAAATCTGGAACTTGTTCGTTGAGTTGGCGTGCAGCGTTGTTATCTGTGACACAGTTTTACACTTTGGCAGATAATGGTATCTGTTATCCGCGTCCATCTGTCTACGGTTTCACACTTACTGTTACACTGTTACTTTCACACTGATTTAGTTCCAAATAAATAATTATTAGGTACTATCAGTAACCAGAGCAGGTACTCGCGTATCAGGAGCTACGAGTACATACAAGAGTATGCAATAGTATACGAGTAAGACACCAAATAAATTGAGCGGGACTTGAACCCGCGACTATTATATAACACCGCTATCAGCGTCAAGTGCACCCTGCCGGCGGCTGCTGCTCGCGCTGCTCGCGCTGCTCGCGCCGCTAGCGCCGCTCGTCGCGTCGGGAGGAAAGTTCAATAAAACTATACAAAAACTATAAGTTACTTATATTCGTAAACAAGTTAGTCTCAACGAGAAGTATCCAATGTACGTTCCCATGTGAAAAGTAGACGTGCCTACGTATTCAATAAATTATAATAAGTAAGAATGAAGTATAATTAGGTATAAGGAGATATTAGCTTATCCATCCGCGTTCAGGCAGGAAATACGAACACGGATGATAATCTTATATTTACGGCGCGGTGTGAACTGTCCCGAGTAGGCACGACACGAGGAGCTATGCAATGTAAAGAATTATATCTAAATACGTAAACAATATAAATTATTCGTATAATCCAGGCACTAAACAACAACAAAATAAGAATTAATTTCGTAGTTTAAAATAGTGAACGGGCAGGCCCGCTCCGGCACACTCCGCAGGTGAGCGGCCCCGGGCGTGCGGCCCCTAGGCCCCTGCCGCGCGGCCCCGCGCTGCGAGCCGCGCCGACTACAGGTACATGCCGTTGACCAGGTAGTCGGCGTCGTGCGCAAAGGGCTTGCCGCGCCGCAGCCGGCGCCGCGCCGCGCCCGCGCGGCACGCCGCCATTCCGCCCAGCCCCACCGTCATCGCCATGCCTGCAAGGAGCCCGCCTGGTGAGATAGCACTAGCGGCGCCATCGCGGACGGAGCTCGGCTCGGAGCGAGGAGTACTCACCGAGCACCAGCAGCAGCACGGCGGCGGGCGGGTGCTCGCTGGGCCCGTCGGGCTCCGCGACGCGCGCCGCCGCCGCCCGCGCACCGCCGCCCGTCGCGGCCTCCGCCGGCGCCTGCAAGTCGATAAATAATCAAAACAGATGATGGGTGGAAGAGCACAAGAGATGAACAGGTTGTGGAACCGCTCGGTGCACAGCGCGTCTGCCCGCGCGCTACGAGTACCTCTACACTCGCTTTTCATCATTACTTTTTTTTATCTTACGCTTACTCACTATGATTCCCTGTGGCGACAAGTAGCATAGACAAGCATCCAAGACCCAAAACAAACTTTATGCTCATCACACAAAGTGTGCCCCGGTCGGGAATCGAACCCAGATCTCCTTACTTCGAAGACAGGGCTACTACCAACTAAGCTATGGAGCCGTAAGATGTTCTATTAGGCATCTTTGGTATATTCACCCGGAAGCAAATGATCATCAGGTTGATGTAGTGTATACCGAATATAATAAGGCCTTTGACCTGATAGATCATAGTATATTGTTGAATAAACTAAAAAAATTTGCAACCATTGGAGTCAAATTGAATATTTCAACAGGCACACCTTGGAGTCGTGCTTCGGGCCGTCGGCGCGTGCGGCCGCCTCCGGGCCCGCGCGCTCGGGGGGGCGCGGCGGCGCGGCGGGCGGGGCGGGCGGCGCCGGCGCCGCCGGGGAGGGGCGCCCCTCCAGCTCTAGCCCCTTCTTGGCGGAGTCGCGCAGCGTCTGCTGGCGGCCCGCGTAGGGTGCGGCCGGCGGCACCTCCGCCATCGACTTCGGCGGCGCGTACGGCGGCTCCTGGGGACGCGCCGCCGTCAGTAGGTGCCTGCGCGACGCCTTGTACGCAAATGCAGAGTGCGCGTGTACGCGCCGAGCGGTTCGTCCTCGGTACGCAAATGCGTGAAGGAAGATATACGGTGTCGATAACCTTAACTCGCATTTAAAATTTTGGGACATGGAAATTTGAAACATTTCCAAAAGTTACACTCAAACTACTTTTAGTAAAAATGTTGGGGCTCGAGGGGACTATGTGGAGAGGAGTGGAACGGAGCGTGTGGCACGTACCGGGTCGGAGCGAGGCGGCGGCACGGGCCAGGCGCGGCGCGCGGCGCCCGCCGGCCACTCGAGTCGCGGGTACGCCGCGCCGCCGCCCCCGCCGCCCCACCCGCCCATACTCTCCAAGCCTGAAATCATATACACCACATATTATACATATATAACTACTTGTACGAGTAATTTGGAAAAAAAACATCATTATTCCGTTTAACTTTAGTGAATTACGTATTTGTTGTTGATGTGTCGAAATAAATGAATACCATACAATATATTTTGGCGCCAGCGGGACCTTCACGGAGCGGCGCCAGCGGAGAGCGCACCTTGTTGCTGAGTCCAGGCGTGCCGGGGCCAGGGCGGCTCGAAGGGCGGGTAGGGGGCGGGGGGCGGCGGCGGAGGAGGCGCCGCCTCCGCCTCCTGCAGCAGCCCGCCCTTGTGGCTGAAGATGTGCGAGCTCGGGCCCGCCTCTGGGAACAACGAGACCCAGTTCAGGAGCGACAGAAGACGGTCACCGCGCGCGCCAACAGACCAATAGCGTGACGCATGCAACACCAGGAGCGTGAGGCTGGTACAGAGTGCGCCGGACATACCGCTGTAGCGATGTTGTGGCTGCGCCTGCGCGAGGCGGTGCGGCCACATCGCGCCACCCGCCACCAGGGGGTCCTCCGCCGCCAGGGGGTCCCCCGCCGCCAGCGAGTCGCCCGCCGCAAGAGCCTCCATGCTCTCCTGCGACAGAAACGACAGTTCCACATCTTATAAGTATTGATTGAGTTCATTGACTCACTGTAACTTCGGTTGGCCCCAAGGCTCGAAGTAGTCTGAGCCGCTTTCAATGAATGGCCGTGTATGTGGTGGAGTCTGGTCCGGGGCGCGCCCTCCGGCCGGGCCGGTCGCGCCGCGCGGTGGAGCGCCGGGAGCCGCCGGGTGGCGCCACTGACTCGCACAAGCGAGAAGTGTAGGGAACGGTCCTCACCTGAAGCAGGGGCGCGCGCGGCGCCTGTGTGGAGCGCGGCGCCGGCGGGGGTGGGGGCGGTGGGGGCGGCGCGCGGGTTGCGGGGGCGGGCGGTGCCGCGGGCGGGGGGCAGCCTAGCTCGGGCGCCTCGTCGCTGCCGTCGGCGCACTGCGGCACGCCGTCGCACGCGTTGTACACGGCGATGCACTCGCCGCCGTGCCGGCACGCGAACTGGTAGCGGCTGCAGCGGGCCGTCGCCGCCGCCGCCGGCCGCGCCGCGTCCGCCTCTACAACAGCAAATACATTCCTCCTTATCTACCCTATCGTCTCAGTGCGGCGCCGCTAGGCCTTTTGTGCCGCTGGAGCGCGCCGGAGCGCTCCGCCAGCCCTTCGCGCGCCGGCACGCCGCGCGCCGCGCGCCGCGCGCCGCGCGCCGTGGTGTCGTCGATGTAATGAACAGCTCACAGTGGCTCGCGCCCGCACCGCCGGCCGGCGCCGTAGCCCACTACGGCTGGAGTATTTATTGCAAACGTTTGTTTATCGAGTGGCACTTACCGACCGTTATACATTTATAGCAAAACGCTCGTCCCTCGGCGGGGGGCCTCTCGGCGGAGGCCTCGCCGCGCGTTACGTACCGGGTGCCGCAGGCGACTGCGGGGCCGCGCCGGCGGGCGGGGCGCGCGCCGTGCTCGGCGGCGCCGCCGTCACGCCGCCGCCGCCGCCGCCGCCGCCGCCGCTCCTGCACACACGACACACAAGTTTGTTAACTTGATAGCATCTTTTTAGTTATATGGCAGTACGTATACTAGAGCTCACTCGTAAACATATCAGCAAGTTCACAAAAAGCAACAATTACAAGATAAACCCCAGGCATAAATATAAACTCGTTGCGCCGTACCTACGCTACACCGTACCTACGCTACACCGTACCTACGCTACACCGTACCTACGCTACACCGTACCTACGCTTTTATAAACTTTTCGACAAACGCTGATTTCCAAATTGTGGGAAAAATATGGTCAGAAATAGGCTTCAGAAGGTGAATATTTAGTAAGTTAATTTAATTTTATTTTTTCTTTCACAGTTGTATCTAATGACTTATTCGATACAACAAGATCCAAGATCCTGCCGTCCATGTTCCTAACTCCGTTAATCTGACTGAGTCATGAGTGTTCATTTCGTATACCTAACATACGTACTAGGAGCGACTCGGAGCTACCAATCTATACCACTCTAATTAAACTACTGAAACAAAATAAATTTATCAGAATATATATAGTTATGAAGAAATATAAGAAAATAGATAGTCAGGAAGGTGTCGTGAGTGTGCGGGTGTGGGGGTGTGGGGGAGTGACCTGAGGCTGGCGAGCTCGCGCTCGTGCTCGGCGAGGCGGTCGCGGTCCTGCAGCTCCGCGAGGCGGCGGCTCAGCGCGAGCACGCCGCTGCTGAAGTTTCCGTGCGCCGTGAACTTGCACCGGAAGTCCTCCGGCGGCCCGCACTTGAACAGGTAGCAGCTGCCCGGGCCCTGCACACACACACACACACACGCTGTCACACGGAGCAGTGCCTACAACGTGAGCGCCACGTAGCGTCAGGCACATTTTATGGCAATGAATCGAAGCCAGCTATCATTTATAATTTGGGTTTGTCTTCAATCGGCCTGTCTGTGTCGACCGACGCACGTCGCAGAGCAGGTGCTTCTGCCGGAGCCCGGGATTGCGGTGACTGCTCGACTCGGGTCATGCTGGTTTGATTTTGTAAGGACACAATCACCGCGGCCACTGTCGCGAACATTATTACTGTATGACGCGGCACGAGGGGGAGCCGGTGGGGTGGGGGGAGGGGGGAGGATACCCTGTAAGCGAGCCGCGTGAACAACACGGTTGTCATGACGTCAGGCTCGAGAAGGGCAGAGTGTCGGGTCAGCTCCGTGGTGGGCGCTGGTGGGGGGCGCACCTTCTCCTCGTACACGAACACGTCGCAGGAGTCCGTCTCGCAGCAGAGGCGCAGGCACTCGGCGCGCGCGCCCACGTCCAGCTCGGAGAGGTAGCGCGCGCCCATGTCGCGCGACTCCTCCGTGCGGATGATCTTGTCGCGCTGCACGTCGAAGCGCGCCGCGCACGCCGCCGGGTCCAGCTCGCGCGCGCCGCACAGCGCGCCCAGCGCGCTCGCCCACCACAGCACGCGGCGCGCGTACATCGTGAGGACGCGGCACGGACTGCCGCCGCCGCCGCCGCCGCCGCCGCGGGGCCGGTCGATGCCGCCGCGCCTGCGCCCTCCGCGCCGACACGCGACCCCGGCGGTCTCGCCTCCACGTGCCCGGAGTGTGTGTGTGTGTGTGTGTGTGTTACTCCTTCACGCTAAAAAGGCTCAACGGATTAAGATGAAATTTGGTATCAGGTTACTTATCTTCGATTACCATAGGCTACTTATGATTCCGGAACCCGCGGGTAACACCGCGGGCCGCAGCCAGTACATGTATAGTATATATATCTGTATGTGATATCGTCTGCGATATCGTAAACATTTCTGTTGCGAATAGTGGTCACGCGGGGGCGCCGGGCGGTGCGCAGTGGCGCAGCCCTCGGTGGCTCCGAGACGTTCCTCGGCTTTATCAGTAAATCGGAAAACAATACGATGGTCAAGGCCGGTGAGAGCTCTGTTTGGGCGAAGTGTCTCACAGGGGCAGTACGCAGGCGCCCTCCGCGGCGCGGGCGGGGCGCGGCGGGGCGGGCGCGGCGGGGCGGGCGCGGCGCGGCAGTGTGGCGCGAGCGGCGGCCGCAGCCCGCCTCATGTCGCTGTTCTTCAAGTTCAGGAGCAGCGTGAGTACCGAGCGCCTCCTCTCCTGTGCTCGCGATATCCTATTGTCTAAACGAAAAGTGTGTGTGTGTGTGTGTGTGTATGTGTATGGTGAATGTTTATTCATTCTGCGGAACCCTGTACATAATACAAATTATTCAGCTCGCATTTTGACATCTCGTGTCGATGAACCCGAAGCTATACCTACCTAGTACCTCTAGTACATTCTCTCTCTCTCTCTCTCTCTAGCTCTCGCGTGTGTGTGCGTCTGTGTGTACATATTATGTATGTGTGCTGTGCTCTCTGCGTGTAGCTGCGTCCCACCAGGCCGCCCGCCGCGGGACCAGCGAGTGCCCGTATAGTCGGAGAATCGATACCTATCTACATTGTTTGCTTATCCAGTTCGTACTCTATTCGTTTCGAGATGCAATTTAGGTCTCGTAATGACCGTTTTAACTATATAAGTACCTATATCTAAATCGCACATTTGAAGGGCGGGGGGCGACATGTCATCCCCGTGGAATATGATCAGCGTAGGGCGGCTGCCTCACTATCTCACTTGGCGCGTACCTGCGAGCGGAGCTGTGACAGCTGCCTCGGACGCCCGCGGCGCTGGCGGGCGCTCCGCTCCGGACGCATGCCATCAACAAACGATACACGCCTACTTGATGTGGCGTCAGCATGGCATGTGGGGCGCAGTCTGTGGAATTAAAGGCATTTTGACTTTAATCTCCAATACATTTCCGTTAATAGCCTCAGTATTATAAGATGATACGCATCACGAGAGGATGCGCCCTCCGCCCGCCGCCCGCCGCCCGCCGCACACCACACGCCGCGCGCCGCGGACCGGCCGACGTCAGCCTGAACACTTATCATTCCCGCGACTTCGTTCGCGAGAGCCATCCCCGCAGGCTAACTATTCGCATTAACTATAAAAACAATGGTAAACGATGGAAAATTTAGCACTACAGTTATAAATCATACGCAAGCTTCAGATGAGACATGTACTCGAAAGTTCCTAAATGTTTATTTATTTATTTATTCATACGAACACCAACATTACAACGTAGCGTTCAATTAAACAATATTATTTGTAACAGCTCGCCGAGTGTTGCTCACAAACACGCGAACACCGCATTCAAGTAAATCATTACAAAAATTCAAAAATATCCAAATTACAAATAAGAACAAGACATTAAAATGTAACATGCAATAAAAATAAAAATAACAAAAATGACAGATAAAAAATTAAGCACATTAAAACAACAAAATAATAATACGAAAAAAAAAAAAAATTACTTTTGGTATTATACAATCACACTTTTATCACAGATGAACAGGCTTTATTTTAATAAGGATGCCAGCAAACAGGTCAAGGTTTTCAGATTTTGAATATTCATTGCACTGTCAATCGTTCTATTCAAAGGAGCATGAAGCCCCAAGTTAGATTTAGACGCCACAGTTTGAAACGAATTGAATCTGGAGGCTCTGGGTAATTTATTCGGAGCTGATAATGAAATAGATTGTAATAGTATGGGTGCGTGTAGAACACCATTTACTAACTAGGAAAGGAACACAGTGTCAAGCATCAGTCTTCTATCCGCAAGTGAAGTCATTTTAAAGTACTTGAGCCTATCTACGTAACTTAATAATTCCTTTCCCAAATTACAGGAATATGTCAGATGCCATAAGAAACGTTCTGAACGGTCTCTAAGCGTTTCCTGTGAACGTCATAGAATGGGCTCCAAACCACACTGCAGTACCTACTCCAAACCACTACGAATCATAATCATTTATTTTATAATACATTTAAACGTCAACATGGTAATGATTACCAATAAATGAGTATCACTATGACTATAATAATATGTCATAGATTAACATTAATAATTAATTAAAATTATAACAAATTGTTCAAACAAATATAAAATGAAACAAGTTCCTTAAAAACAAAAAATAAGGAGAAAAAAAAAACTATAATAAATAAAAAAAAGGTCATCATGACATCAAGTATAAATAAAAAGGTCATCATGACGTCAAGTATTAATAAAAAGGTCACATCATGACATCAAGTATAAATAAAAAATAATAAATTTAAAAAGAATAGGCCAAGACACTTAATAAAATGGAATTGTTAAAATACTAAATTATCGAATTTAATTAATAACGTTTTGTTAACTCGTTGAATTCCTCAAAACTATAAAAGGAATTGCCTAACAATGCTTAATAACCAGTGTTTAAGCCTATATGTAAAGTTCTCTAGGCTTGAGCAACAAGAGCACTGAATGATAATATTTTTGTTTTAGGGGACTTTAAAGTCTTTGCAATTTCGCAACAGAAAACCGAGAACTTTGGAAGCTATGTTGTCTACATAAACATTAAGACACAGTCGGTTAGCCAGAGTGATGCCCAGCCCAGGTCGCGAACCTCGATAACTCTTTTGAAAGCTCTACCTCGCAACAAGTAGGTTGTATGTAAGTAGGCTGTCCTCTAGTGACGGCGCGACTGGACACTTGAAAATTGACAATTGATCATAATGCCCGCTTCTAAATTTTGTGCTCATCCTAACCCACCAGGGCGCGAGGCGCGAGGCGCGAGGCGGGCAAACGCATGAAGGTGGATTTGATAATGATGTAAATTTCACGAAGATATTATTTTATGTACCGAATAGTGCACGTGTCGCACTGCCATTCGAGACCACAGAAAACATAGTGTCATTATATCCGTTGTCCGGCGGCTGTCGTTATATCCGTTGCCGGTCACCGTTGGCACAAAGCCAATCGTTTGTTATTAATAAGTTCATGGCTACTAATAATAGCCGGGTTAAGGCTAAGAAAAGAACCGACTGAGTCATGTGCTAGGTACGGTTTCACCTCCGTGCTACCGGTGACACAGAGCCACCGCGGTGGAATCGATCGCGAGAGCGCTGCCGCGACCGCCCGCGCCGCTTCGGCGACGTCCGTGGCGAGTGGCGGGTGACGTGCGGCGCCGGCGGCGGCGTGCGGGAGGCGGGCGGCGGGCGGCGGGCGGCGGGCGGCGGGCGGCGGCGCGCGCGCGGCAGTCGTCCGTCCGCGCTCGACCGCGCGACAGGCTGTATGTGTCACGTGACGCGACGTGGTTCGTTCCGGTCGTTCGTTCGCTCGCGATCGTCGCGTGCGTCGTGCAGGCGCAGGCAGGGCAGGGAGCGCTGCAGCTCGCGCGCCGTGCGCCCGTGTCGGTCCGCACCGGAGCCTCGCGGCGCCGCACAGTCCCCGCGGCCTCCGCCCGCGCGCGCGCTCTCGGGGCACTGACCGCTCCATCTCGGTACGGTTGCGCTCGAAGATTACTTAAGCCCACCTAATTTCCGTTTCGGATACTCGTGTCACTATTTGTTTTCGTCTGGAAATGGAAAACAGTTCTAAAACTCCAATACTCGCGTTCAATAATTAGCTATCCACATATTTAATTTAAAATGTTCACCTCTTGCATGTAACCACATACACTGCCATCAGTCAATAGGTCATAGCGTCGCCGAGCAGCCGGCGGCGGCGGCGGCGGCGGGCTGCCTCCGTAGGAAGGTGCTAGAGGCATCATGTAGGTTTGTGTGACTAGGTGTAGGTGTGGGCACAATGGTCTTTTATAGATCCTCGGCAGGTCGGAAGTTACTATAATACCTTACAAAACAATTAGAATTTTTAGATATTTAGGTACCTAGTAAGTTATGGAGGCGTAGAAAATGTACATAAGATAGTACATTATCTAGCTATTATGTAGAGCTGTTGATTGCAGCGTTACTTAAAACTTAGGGGAGACCGGGGGAAAGGCTTGAGTTTTACTTTTATACCGATTGTGCCACAATTACTCAGTCCCTTCCCGCACAGAGTAGTCGGCGGTCTCCAGCCGGAGTTCACGTGCTTACTCAATTTTTTGTTACAATTCGTCGTCCTGTAGTACGGGACAAAACAAAACACTCACGGGGTCGTGTGGAAGGTCGGATATGATTAAACAAGTACCAAACTTTATGATAAAAAGGCGTGACCTCGTAAGGAGGTAAATAAATATATATCTCTGAGGATTTGGATGAAATTTTGTGTATAGATAGGGTTTTGCTGTTTAAGTTTACCTGTAAAAACGCATTATTTTTTTACAAAAAAAAAATACAATTTAAAAAAACTGAGCAAAGCTAGGTCACCCAGGTGCTGTAATCATTATTAGAAAATGTATGGAATAAAATAAAATTGTGTATGAATAAAGTATTCACGCAATGTACACTGGAACAGGTAGCTTTAAGCCACAATGGTCAAAATGAGCCGGTTGTTTTTAGTAGTGGTATGTTCGTTTGCAGCAGATATTGTATGATTTTAATGCGAGTACGCGGATCACGGGTGGTCACTATCTACCTATCAGACTAGTCTATAAATATAGCTCTTTTATATTTAGTGACTGATTTAAAAACCTTCTTCAATTCTCTATTTGGACTTAAAGGTTGGTATCCAATTTGGGACAACATGGAGATACACGCTATAAATAAAAAAATTCAAATCCTTTACGTTTAGCGAAGGTATGACAAAAAATATGTATGTAAGTACAATAAAAGCTGTCGAATTGAGAATTTTCTATAGAAGTTGTTAAAACGAACCGATTAATCTTTCAACTCCCTATTGCTAGCAGCACACCACAAAGCGAAGCGTGAGCGCCGGCTCGGTCCTTATTGCTGTTTGAGTCATACCAATCGTTCATTCAATCGTTGATGCCACGAGACTCGCTCGCATTCCTACCACTATTTCCATTTCTACGAATGTTGGTTCAAAATCGATTTTAGGTTGGTTCCGATCGAACCGTACATATGCCACACTATGAGTAGACTTATGTAGAACTATGCTGTGCGCCGACCGGAACACATGTCGCCATTGGCTACTATGTTCCGCGCTGTACTTTTGTCCCCGGTCTCTTCTACTCTTCTAAACCAATTAGTGAGCCAACCACCCAACTAACCTATAGCATGGCGTGGCATGCAACCACTTTACTATATTTCTACCTCAGTCGGTATACATTAGTCAAACTACCCAAGCTCGAGCCAAACTGTTCTAAGCCAAAGGCTATCCCTTATCCATGGTGCCGAGTAGGGTAGTAGGGCACCAGCCCGCGCGCTCCTGTAGGTCGGAACAAAGTAGGCAAGCTATTATGTTATTGTTTTTCTGAACATAATTAGGATCACAATTGTTGATGTCTATGCGGAACACATGCAGAGGATCAATTGTGGCACAGAGCACTAGATGTCGCTACATATACAAATGTCTCAGTTGAAGAATGTGGTCTTTGCCTGCCCGTGCAGCCGGCCGCCGGCCGCCGGCCGCCGGCCGCGGGCCGCGGGCGGCAGATACGCCTTATCTACAGCTCGCATGATAATATTATAGATAAAATAATTATATTTGTTTCGGTGCCGCCGACGACACGCTTGGCTTACGTAAATGGACAACTTTATTTACTTTACGATACAGTCGCGGGCACTCGGGGCACGCGCCAGTACTGCCTATTGCCTACTTCACAAAAATAAAAAACTAGGTACAACAATTCTCGGCAGGTGAATACTGACTTGATGGCAGAAGTACAGGTCTAGACAGAACTACCTAAAACTTAAATTATTAGATATTCTATGCCCTGAAAAGTGACTTATTAGATGATCGAAATATTGTGACTTCGCACGTTGAATAAACCGACCACGTGCGAGTCGCACTCTCGCACCGAGGGTTCCGCGCCAATTTGTAGCTAATTAACGTGTAACTTGTAAATAATAAATACTTAACTTTTTTGTAGGTTTTTTCATGTAAATGTAACTGTAACTGTAACAGTGATGTTAGATCCGTAGATTACGGTTTACGGATTTATTCCTTTACTTGTGCTACATAACATTGGTTTTTGCCCAATTTCATGATTCTACGTCAACGGGAAATACCCTATAGGTTTTGATTCCGTTGCGAGTCAAAATACGCTACATAAACGGAGCATAAACAAGGTATAAATTCCGATAACTAGAATTATGATTTTCTTCGATTCGGTTTTTAGTTGTTGAGATACGGATCCCTATTAAAGCATATAAGGAATTTGTCTGTCTTAGGAACTTGTACAAAGAACTTAACATAATATAATATATTATTTCTTTTTTGCAAATGTGATGTTCACTCGGGTGACGTTGGAATAACGTATGTTTACAGAGCCGCAGCGGCGGGAGCGGCGGCGGCGGCGGCGGCGGCACCGGCGGCGCGGGCGGCGGCATGGAGTGCGGCGGCGCGGGCGGCGCGGCGGTGGGCGGCTTCCCGGCGGCGCGCGCGGCGGCCCTCTCGCCCACCGAGCGCTCGCCGGCCAAGTCCGGGCTGCACGTCAACTTTAGCGATAAGGGAGAAGTAACTATCTCACGAGAACCCTCCTCCTCCTCTCCTTCATCACGAATATATGTACTACAATAATAAACAAATATTATTTAGGGATTTATTTATTCATGGAAAACAAACAAACAAATAGCTATTACAAGAGATTACAAAGAATAAGCTTATCAACAGTTTTCCTTTATGGGTAAAAGAATACAATGCAATTTGAAAGTTTTCCACAATTTGAAATTCAGCGATTGTTTCGCCTAAACATAAGAAAGGATCGAAAAGTGACGCAATGAATTATAGGCCGATTTCTAAACTTTCCATAATAGCAATATCATTGAAATACTCGTTTACAACCAGGTATATGCTGCACTTAACAACTCTTTCAACCCGTCCCAGCATGGTTTTCTCAAAGTTCGCTCTACTGCTAGTAATCTTGTCCTTTTCAACGAGTTTCTGACGGAGGCTATGAATGATGGCCACCAAGTGGGCGTAGGCTACACGGACTACAGCCAAGCCTTCGATAGTATAGATCACCAGTTGCTGTTCTCGAAGCTATGTCACTTCGGAATAAGAGGTGATCTGCAGAGATGGTTTATCTACCTCTTATATTGACAATCGGTCACAGGCTTAATGAATAATTATATATCCATCTGGGTTACCATTCCTAGTGGTATGCACCAGGGTTCATTGCTTGGCCCCTTTCTATTTTTGATTTTCTTCAATGATATCTGTAGCTGCTTTCATGACAGTAACTTGTTATGCTTCGCTGACGACATGAAGATTTCTAAAATTATTAATAACATTAACGAAGTTGATAAGCTTCAGTCTGACAGGCTGAGAGACTTGACACTTATTGTACCCTAGACTAACTTGACCTTCATCCGTCCAAATGTTCTGTGGTCACCTTCACTCGTAATAAACGCGTGATGTCAAACTATGAATGAAATGATCACATGAGGACCGAGGAGTAATACACTCAAGCCTGCATTGCGATGAACATATTGAAACAATAAATATTCAGTTTCATGAGCGTGGAGCCCTATCATTGGCGTTGTTTCTTAATACGTATCTATAATATAATTATTTTATAGTATACTTCCGCTGTTGGTTTCCTTAATTAATAAATAAATAGGTGACGTAAGGATACTTTGTCAGTCAATGTAAGTAATGTAGACAGTAGGTAGGTGCGTGCGGCTGCGCCGCCGCCTCGCCGCCGCCGCGCCGCCCGGGGGCGTAGGGCACACTTACGGAGTGTACGAGTATATGATGGCAGGCATGAACATAGTTTTGTTTGTATTCTCGTTTATTGAAGGTGAAGGAGCGCCGCGAGAAGTTCCTCACGGCGAAGTACGGCAGCCACCAGATGGCGCTCATCCGCAAGCGGCTCGCCGTCGAGATGTGGCTCTACGACGAGCTGCAGAAGCTGTACGAGCCGCCCAAGCACGCCCCCGCACCCGCACCCGCACCCGCCACGGTCAGTGCACGGCGGCCGACGCACGAACTATCTACCACTGGCTGCGCGCGGCGCCGAAACAGTCTACATGAGACGATGGAACAAAACTGAAAGAAGTTGTGTAGTTTGCAAGACATCGAAAAATACGATATTTTTTCGGGATAAAAAGTAGCTTCTATGAGTTAATCCACGGTGTGAGCCATCTTATTAACATATTTTATTGAAACCTGTTCAGCCGTGGAGCCGTGGAGAAGTAACAAATTTACGTATATACAGACAAACTTTCGCATTTATAATATGTGTTTGGCTTTCTAAGGAGGCCAAACGTGTTATTCGCTTTCTCAGTTTATGTATCTGGGACTGAAACTGTATTTCCCAGTTTTGGGGGGTCCAGTTGCTCGCTTCCGTAGATGTATACTACCCTTTCATTCTCAACATGTGCCCCCTGGGTGGTGCTAAAGGAGCAACCAAAAGTAGTAGTAGAACTTGTGCTAAGTTCGTCCGGAGAGGTACTGCCACCACACCTGGAATCTGCCGCCAAGCAGTAATGTTCTCATTACTGTGTTCCTGAGGAAGGGTGTGGGCGCCGGTGAAATCACTTGCGCATGAGACGTAGCATCCCCGTCTCGGGTGATGGACGCAGCAGGATGAATGCGTCTGAGTGTATGATCCAAATTTTATACTGAGTCGCATTGTTGTTGTCATGGGCGGGGGCCACTTACCACCAGGTGGGCCACTTACCACCAGCTCGTTCCGTCATTTATTGAAATAAAAAAATGTATATTTCAGTGTCGTATGCTGAGACAGTTAAAGTTAGCCTTTTCATTTTTGCTTTGACGTATTTTATAAAAGAGGGTCGTCGTAAGCGGTCCGTCACGCGGCGCATCCAGTGGCGACGGCAGTAGCAGCTGTACCTGGACGGGGCGGTACCATCCCTCCGTCAATGTCCCTCCGCAGCCCCCGCCGCCCACCGCCGTCAGAACTTCTACTATTCGGTCGGTGGTGGCCGCATGTTAATTAAACTTTTATCAGAAGTGAATGTTTCTTCACCGATGATTCGCCTGACCGGCCGACATTTATTTATAGAAACATTAACAAAAATATAGTTTAGTAGGTACTCTAGCGAGCCACGTGATCCGTCTCTCGCCGAAGACCCCGCAATTGGTAATTACTTTAAATGGGAGAAAAAAGTTTTAAATCATCAGCATACGTGAAACAGGGAGACGGGGACCACGGATGACGGTCCCTCTGTCAGCAGGAGAGATGACGTGGGACCGGGACCTGGCGAGTGCACCAGGAGCCACACGCGGCTCCGAGCGGCACGCCGCACGCCGCACGCCGCACGCCGGAGGCCGGAGCCGACCTGGCGGCGTCACAACCAATAACTTTGCGTCGCGTCGCTCCCTTGTCTTCCCGAGGGTGCGCCAGAGCTCATACGGTTCATACGGTTCCTCTACAACCAGCGTGTTCGTTGTTCCAGCAGGCGGCGCAGGCGGCGCAGGCGGCGCAGGCGGCGCAGGCGGCGCAGGCGGCGCAGGCGGCGCAGGCGGCGCAGGCGGCGCAGGCGCAGGAGGTGGAGGTGGACATCGACGAGCTGCTCGACATGGACTCGGACGACGTGCGGCGCGCGCACCTCGCGGTCAGTCAAAAGCTATTTTCCGCGATAGACATATAACTTGTAATTTATTATGCGATATGATCTGGACATCTCGTCCTGCGCCGAGATCATCGAGGACAGATGGAACTCATCTCACGGTCGGTCTGTGCGGGTCGCGCGTGGCGCCGGCCGGAGGCCCAGGCGGGCCCGGGCGGCGGCCGCGTGCTCTACTACATTTATTTTGCATCTATTTACTGCATACTAGAAAACTGCATCGATATCCGTTGAGTAGTTTAAAAGATCTAAGCGAACACACAGGGGAAGCGACTTCGTCTTATACTTATGTAATGATGCGCAACCTGCACTTGGTTATCACTCTGAGCAGTACTTCAACAGTATATTATATATTAGGTGGTGTATAAAAACAAAATATTATTTCTGGATGTGAGATCAATCAGACCTTGGCGGGATTATATTAGACTAAAAAGATGCCAGAATAGTATTAACACATAATGCAGTACTCGCCTGCGTCTCTGTCGTCCTGTATACAATAATTAGCGGTACATAACCCTGCCCATTTCATAATTAATGTATCAATGAAATATGAAATTTGTGTTGCAGAAACTGTTAGCGGACGCGAAAAAACCGCAGAAAGATGTAAATGTGAGTTTTTAAAAAACGCTTAAATACAATATAACAAAACTAACGTCCGAGACCCGAAATGATCATCACACAAATGGTTCCCCGGCCGGGATCGAACCCGGGACCCGCCAGCGCTACGTGCCGGTACTGCGCCACCACTAGCGACAACAGATATCGTTAAACATTTTTGTGTGAAGAGTTCGGCTGAGCTCGTGACAACACAACACAAACACGACACAAACACGACACAAACACGCCCGCACGCTGCTGGGACTCACCTAAGTATTTTCTACTTCCAGAAATTTATCAACGAACTATTGGAGAAGGCGAAAACGTTGTAAATGAAGGTTCAGCTTTACCAAATCTCATGACACCGGCGGCCGGGCGGGGCGGGGCCGGGCCGGGCCGGGCCGGGCGGGGCGGGGCCGGGCCGGGCCGGGCGGGGCGGGGCCCCGGCGGGCGCGGGCGCGGGCCCCGGCTTCGTTCTTTTTGTAACCGTTAGTGTTAGTGTATAAGTAGGTATAGGTAGACGTGACATGTGGCGAGCGCCGGGAGCGGCCGCGCCCGCCGCCGCTGCCGATGTATACTCACTAAGTGTTGTTATAATTTATTGTAGTCGCTTACTAGTTCGTAAGGTACATATTCATAAGGATTCATCCATTAATTACGTGAGGCGTTTCGGGGGGGTGGGGGGAAGGTTCGTCGAGTCGAACCTCCTCACGTGGGGGTGAAGTTGAGGTTAAAGTTGGGTTGGGTTGGGTTAAAATTGAGATAATGTAGCATACATTAAGGGATTTACTCTAATTATTATATGCATTAGTGCGGGGGGAAGGTCAAAAACTTGCCAAAATCACCCACGTAACTAATGGTCAACCCTCGCAGGTGCCGGGGGGACAGGTACCCGTGTCCGCGTGCCTCCCTCCCCGCCTGCCGCTGGACGGCTCCCCCTCCGCGCGGCACGACCCCGGTGTTGTAACAAGTAGAAACGTATATGTTCCGGTACCTCGTGGATTCTGACAGGGTCCTGCTCCTCTGTCCCGACTGCGCCGGCGAGTTGCTCAAACGGGTCCGATTCGTCTTTAAGAAACGCCTCATAGAAAGTAAGAGTTATATATTTCCCTATTTGAGCGGTCGACATTCCGACGCAGGCGGGAGAGGGGCCGGGAGGGGGGGGGGCAGGCTCCGGGACGGGGGACGGGGCCGGCAGTCAGCCCTAAAGCTGGAATATATCATATCATCAAGTATTGTTACACTGGCAACATAATTCGTACGCATGTGTGCGCTAAGTTAATATAATAACTCTGTTGTTTTTGTTTCACCATTGTGCGGAATTTTGTTTGTTATTCTTGTAATCGTATTATTTGTATTGTGGTACTTCGATAAGATAATTATTTTAGAGTGTCGTGTACAAGTAGACAAGTACCATCTCTCCCCCCAATGTACAGAACTACCATTAGTTTAATGATCATATTCGACGTCGGCCTCCCTGCTCCCCCTCTCCGTTGTAAACATAAAAGCAGGCTAACAATACATAGCTAAGTTTAGCGTAGCAATATCTTATCCTGTAAATAAAGGTAGTGTAGGTGTAGGCAGGAGCGGCGTGGAGGCGCCCGCCCCGCAGCGGGCACGGCGCGGGCACGGCGCGGGCACGGCGCGGGCGCCGCTCCCGGCGGCTGCGGAGGCACTTTTGTTACGAATACATTTTTACTAGACATTGTGTGCGTTTTATTGAATACCGTGTCGCCACACGGTGCGAGCCCCTCCGAGACCGCGCGCAGCCCGAGCCCCCCTGCCGCGGGGGGCCGAGTCCCCCTGTCCCACTGCCGGGGTAATTAACCCAATATCTCGAAGAATTGTGTCGCATCATGAGTGAAAAAATACATATTTTAGGAGACGACTCTTTTAAATGGAAGAAATAAACAATTCCACGGTATAACGACAAAAACATATACGCAGATAATATATTATTGTAAATGAAATCAACTATAATGGATGCTTGTAGCAGAACTTGTGCAAAGTTCGTCCGGAGAGGTACAATCTGCCGCCGAGCCGTAGAGCTCGCATTATTCTGTTCCGGTGGAAGGGTGTGGGTGTCGGTGAAATTACATGCGTATGAGACGTATAATTCCCGTTTCGGGTGATGGACGCAGTAGGATGAATGCGACTCGGTGTTATATCCAAATGTTATACTGAGTCGCAATACTGTTGTCACGGGCGGGGGGAGCCACTCACCGCCGGGCGGGCCCTCGGCTCGTGTTATGAAGGTAGCTCGCGCCCTGGAGTGACACATACGACAGTGCCGAGTCCAACGGTGACTTTACTGTTTCGGGAGACAGACTAGCCTCAAGTTTTTTAAGACCAGTTTTAAAGGAATAAATAATATTCGAGGTCTCGATTGGCGGAGGCAGATTGTTCCAGCATTTCGTAGTAGCGCAACGGAACCTGCCACGAAATGCAATCGTTCTATGGTATTATATGTTCCAATCAAACGGGAGACGAAACGAATGTCACCATTGGAAAAAATAAGGTTTTCGAATAAATATTGTATAAGGATTTGGATTTTTGACTACACCAAAGAGCAAAGTTGCAATGTGCAGCGCTGTACGAGATGGCATATTCAATAAGCTGTGTTGATACGTGTACGTGTATGGTGGCACGTGCGCCGGCTGGCTGCTTTCATCCAAGTCCGTTCAGCCGGCGAGGCGCGAAGTAGTAACAAACATACATACAAACTTTCCAATTAGGTTATTAGTATGATGAATAAAAACAAACGTATTTGAAAAACAATATTTTATTTCAGTACAAAGATTCCGAAAAAAATCTCAATCACAGCACTCACTGGTAGGTACGTCAGTCTTAGAGTGTACGACGTACATTGTGTACTACGTCTCGCGGGCACGACAGCACGGCGCACCGGTCCCGCCCGCAGTAACCGACTCGGCGCTAGCGTTGGCGATAACACCATATAGTCTCGTATTTGTATTATTGTCTTTGCTTCTGGCGGCGGAGGCGTGACACCTGCGCAGCGGAGGGAACGTGCCGCGGCGCGTCACGCCACGTCCATGGGCTCGTCGGGGGCGGGGGCGGGCGCGGGGGCGAGGGGGGCGAGCGCGCGCTGCACGTCGCGGAAGCGTCGCTTGAACAGCAGCCCGCAGCCGCGCCAGCGCCGGAACTCCAGCAGCGTGGACTGGTCCCCCTCCCCCTGGCCCTGCCCCTGGGCGGGCGGCTCCGGCACGCAGCTCGCCCGCATGTGCACGTCGCCGTCGCACTCCACGTGCAGCTGTCGGACGGAACACACGGTTAAAGTCGGCGGGCGCGGAGGGCGCGGAGGGCGCGGAGGGCGGCCGAGCTCGCCGCGTCGCGCACTCACCGTGTGCCGCGCGGCGCCGGCGGCCGCGTGGAACCCGGCGCGGCGCAGCGCGTCCTCCGCGCGGGCCAGCGCCGCGCTCCGCGGCCCCGCCACGCGCACGCGCGTCAGCCGCGCGCCCAGCCGCGACCACACCGCCTGCAACAATGCAAGCCGTCACTCCCGGCCGAGTGGTGCGAGGTGTGCGGCACGTGTATTGTTATGGTCGGTCGCTATTTTTGGTTCGGTGTGGTACTTTGGTGGTCAAAATGGCGGCGTTTCATTCAGTCCGTTTCTGTTTATTTTAAAATTAAACGAATTTCTAATTATATTCTATACATAAAGTTCGATTTAAATGACTTTTTAATCTGACCTTAAAACAATTTATACAGTAGTTACTGTTAGCAATTAAAAAAAATAATAATATCAACGCTAAACAGCTGCGCGGCATTTCTACAGTCCATAACAAAAGACCAAAGCCACGATAATAAAAAAAAAATTAAGAAAGTCGTTTTGTAAATAAAACATTTTTTTCTTCCAAAACCACTGTGTGACTCGATCACAGTGGTTTTACAGTGGTATTTCAAGATGATTTTTGTTATTTATAGGTAATAATAATAACTATCTATAGGCTCCAAAATCTAGCTTTTTTAATAATTGTGTAGTTATATTGAATACAACCAAATTGTTTTGTTACTTGTCTAATACTTTGGTCACTAGCGTTGCTCAAATATTAGTCCCGCTCACACGGCCCGGCCTCCCGGGCCTGTGGCCGCCGTGCGCGTGTCACACCGCGCTCCGAACCACCACATCTGTCTTGAAGCGCTGGCGTGGCGAACGCTTAAGGTTAAACTAAATGATTTTTAATATTGTATAATATACAACCTTTGTTTGTAATGTATATTATATTACATATGTAAAATGAATCCCAGAGAAATCAAACCATGCGAAATAAAGATTTTTCGCGTACTTGTTCCCTTCGTTATAAAGTACGGGTGGCGACCCTACTGCGTGTACTCATCGTGTGGTGTAGCGGACTGACCGGCTGCGTGAGCTGCGACGAGTCGGGCGAGGCGGCCAGCAGCAGGTCCTCGGCGCGCGTCGGCTGCGAGTAGCTCATCAGCGCCTCCATGTCGGCGGCCGACAGGGGCGCGGGCGCGGGGGCGGGGGCGGGGGCGGGCGCGGCGGCGGGGGCGGGCGCGGGGGCGGGCGCCGGCTGCGAGCGGCACGCGCGCCGCGGCGCCTCCTCGCCTGCACACGCGCCGGTACAGTACGCACGACAGACACGCGCGTGCCTCACACGACACGTCGACATCAGTTAATGACATGTTACTTATACTTACTGCACAATTTACAGAATCATTTTAAGAGGGCACACTCAAATAGAGTGAATCATAATTTCTTAGCGACGATACAATATACATTTGATAAAATACGCCCACCGTCAATAACCGAAACAGAACTTATTACAAATGAAGGAAACGAGTCAATAATCGTGATAGTTTATGTGAGCGTGCCCATTCTGCCACATTCTGATAACAAGTAGGTTAACGATCAAACAACGAAATATACAATACAGACATGCAGACGACCAGGCGTGGAGCGCCCTGCGGTTGTAACACCTGTCAGTGACGACCAGGCGTGGAGCGCCCTGCGGTTGTTACACAAATGCAGCATTTATTACATCTAAGTCACTTACATGTTCTTATAAATAAACATGAAACATTTCATTACATTCATGATAAAACCAGCTAATGCAAACATAGTGTTGTTTAAGATGTCAATACTAAATTGTTTGTATGTACAATACAGTAGGTATGTATACAGAATAGTGGTCTACAGTACACTACAGATGCAGAGGTCGTTATAAATATAAATAATAATAATATAAATCAGTGGAAGGTACGACGTAAGTGTGGTGGAGCGCCGCGCCGTCGCCGGGCCGCGCCGCCGGCGGAGAGCGCGCGGCGCAGTGCTTTGGTAATCTAGCTTTATGAGCCTGGGCACGTCACCGAGCTAAATCGCCAAAGTACCGCACCGCGCAACCGACGAGAAGCACCCGCCGAGCGCGACGGGACGGGACGGGACGGGGCGGCGGCGGCCGAGGCACCGGGCGGCTCCGAGACGCGCACACTCAGAGTCACCTAGTACCTGAGACGCCGGCGCCGCGCCGGGGACGCCTGCCGTGTGTGCGGGTGTGCGTGTGTGCGCGCTCACTCACCCGGGTCGAGCCAGCGGTGCTCCAGCAGCTGGCGCAGCGTGGCGCGACGCGCGGGCTCGGGCGCCAGCAGGCGGCGCAGCAGCGCGCGCGCCGCGCCGCGCACCTTGCGCCACGGCCCGCCCGCCTCGCCGCCCGCCGCCCACGCCGCGTAGCGCGCGTCCGCCGCGTCCGCGCGCTCCCACGGCAACTCTGCGGAGCATACGCGCCACGCGCCGGTTAGCACGCTCCCGCGACCGACCGCAGCGACTACACCTCCGGCGGCGACGACAGCGACGACGACAGCGTCGCGACTCGTAACTTCGGTACCGTAACTTTAGGGGCTGCCGACACGCCTACAGCTAGGATACCAAAGACGCGAGCCGCGACCGATGCGACGACGGGACGCGGCGACGCTTGCGGGCTAGAGGGGGGAGGAGGGTGTGCGTGTGTGTGGGGGGGGGTGTCTCACCGCCGGCCAGCATCGCGACGAGCACCACGCCGGCGGCCCACAGGTCGGCTGGCGGCGCGCGGTACGGGCACGACGCCGCCTGCAGCACCTCGGGCGCCGCGTACGGCACCGTGCCGCACACGCGCGTCAGCAGCCGCTCGCGCGCGCCGTGCCTGCCGAACGGAGGCGCGTGTCACTAGCGGGCGGGGGGGTGGCGGTGCGGGCGGTGCCAGGGTCATGTCGCTCACCGAAACAGAGTGGCCATGCCGAAGTCGGATATCTTGAGGTTGTCGTGCGCGTCGAGCAGCAGGTTCTCGGGCTTGAGGTCGCGGTGCGCGACGCCGCGCGCGTGCAGGTAGCGCACGCCGGAGAGCAGCTGGCGCCACAGGCGGCGCGCGGCGCGCTCGGGCATGCCGGCGTCCGGCTCGATGCGGTCGAACAGCTCGCCGCCCTGCGCGTACTCCAGGAACACGTAGTGCGCGGCGCCGTGCGCGCGCGCGCCCAGGCAGCGCACCACGTGCGGGTGGCGCAGCGCGCGGTGCAGCGCCGCCTCGCGCGCCGCCGCCTCCCCGCCCCCGGCCCCGCCGCGCACGACCTTCAGCGCGACCGCCGCGCCGCTGTGCGCGTGCACCAGCAGCCGCACCCTGTGCACCAAGCCCAAGGTTCTACCGTACGGTTCTACAGCGAGAGGGCGGCCGACCGACTCTCGCCGTCCGCCGACATTCACTAAACTCGTTTCGAGGTTGCCCGTCCATTGTGTCGCGCGACACTCGACACAACATTCGAAAATTTATATTTAAAAAAATTGATTTATTGTAAAAATAGCTCAAATCCAGGCTCTCGCTTTGCAGGCAGGGTCGGGTGGTGTAAGGTACCCATTAAGTTAAATTGGTCAAACCTTTGATTAATTAAGTCAAATTACATGTCCCAGAATCGAGAGTATTTTTTTCTAAACATACCAATTTCAGAACACCTTTTATCTATCTAAAGTAGAATAGAATCTTGTCAATGTATAAATTATTTTGCCTTACCTAATTTTGTTTGGGTCACATGTAATACAACATTGCATGTTGTTCATCTATTTTAGAAAATAAATCTAGTTTAGGCTCATCTCGGTTACCAAAATAGCGCATCGGCATGATTTTATGTTCTTTAATTCTGGCTTAGATATTGTTTAAGTTGCAGGCACTGTGCCGCTGTCTTTGGGGTCTGCGGCACAAGTGGGCAGGTTTTGAGCTAGTTTATCGTGATAAGGCCGACACTGACGCCTCACACAGGGGTGTATTGTGCAGCTAATCTATTATTGAATGGTTTATTAATTTAGAGGCCGCAGCCCCATATGTAAATGTCAGCTTGGAACTGGACAAGCTGCAGTTCTTGCAACCTCCTGGTACTAATCATAAAGCTCTTTTATATATGTAAATATATAAAAATCTAAAATCTAGTAGAAGATGAAGTGAAATGATGTGTGAGCTTCCCGGATAGAAACACTGAGCATAGCCATGCCTCTACTTGCTTTGAGATATCTTTAAATGGTTTGATGCCCACAATCTGGACATTTCACATAATGGAGAGAGAGAAACGGCTCTCCCATTTCCGTGAGAGATAATCCCGTGTAAAGTGTAAACAATACATATATGCGTGACATTGTCTAATAGATTTGTAGTTTCGGACAAGTATACTAATTATGATATCCTTCACGTTCGGTATCGTAGACGAATCGAGCGGAAGGCCAGGAATGCGGATCGATGATATAACAAACTCACTCGCCGTAGGCTCCTTCACCGAGCAACTGCGCGACGAGCCAGCCCTCGACGAACTCCCCGCCGCCAGCGGACATGGCGCCGCCGCCGGCTCCACTTTTCCTGCAACAGCGCACGCACGCTCACACCGGAGGGAACAATTAGGTTGCCGCCGTCAGACGACCACGCCGTCGCGCCGGTGCCCCGCACTCGGCCCGTTTTTACACCTTTTCTACTCGATTTCGCGTACTTATGGTGAACCCCCGCGACGACAAGCGCGATCTTTCTTATTACAACTAGGTATCAACTACAGAATAACCGAGAACTCGATTATTTCAACCGAAATAATGGCGGAGGGCACGTGGAGATTCGACGAACAAAGCGAACACCGAACGCTACCGGACGACCTAAGTTAGGTCAACGCCCGAGAAATGTTTTCAGCGCTTTAGAGCAGAATAAAGTTAAATCTGTAGCACTATAATGAAAAAAATATGTCGATTTCAAGGAAACTATATAAATTATTCACTAACCTTACAAGAGATCAATGGATTACACCATTTTGCGATTGCCATCTTTCTTTTTTTTATGATTTGCTTGCTTTCTGCGCATTCCGTTCGTTCGTTTTCGTTGTTACGTGAGTGCTGCCAACTTCAATTTTAAATTAAAATAATATATTAAAAACTCTGACTCGTTTTTAATTGAGAAAAGTAGCTCTATCGCTCTGAAATTGTATATTTAGATGAAAAACAAGGTTTTGCCAGAACGAACATTTAAAATGATTTCAAAAAGTATTCTGGAACGTTTCTTGTCGAGTAAGTATTAATTAAAAATTAATTAGTACTAAATAATAAAATTATTTTGAGTCAAATGGACGTTCACAGAATTAAACGTACAGTTGACAGCCCTGGTGAGATGCAATAAATCCAAAATAATGCTCGGTCTCACTTGGTATTATACGGACTATATGGTACGTAATATAAACCAGATATTACTGTAAGTAATATTGTTATTTTTATGATTAACATCTATCAAGTAGGTCTAAAATGGACGAACAGACATACAGACAGAGAAAATTAATGAAATGAAAAATTAAATTGAAAAATTAAAAATGTGTGTTTATTTTTAATTTGCAGTACCGAAGTATCTTGTGTTTTTCACACTAGGCAAGCCTGTTTCGTGAAGACCACACATTTTAATTAACACAAAAATATTGTCTCAGCCTATTGATATGACAATAACAGATAGTGTTTAAAAGTAATAATGATAAAGTAATACAGAACTGGAAGTAACACAGAACAGAATTTAATAAGTAATATAACTAGTATATATTAAAACAGATAATTATATAATAATTTTATACAATACTAATTTATACCGTATTTTAATAGGTGTGTGAATATGACTCCGCCCCTTTTTGTCAAAATAAAACACATTTGTTCGCTTACAAAATTAAAAAAAAAATTATTGAAAGTATGCTCCATCTGCAGCTACAACCTTCGCCCATCGTTCAGGTAGTTTTCGTATTCCTTGCTGGAAGAAGTCCTGGTCTTTTGAGCTTATCCAGTTGTCAATCCAAATTTTGATACTTTCACATGAAGTAAACTTTTCTCCAGTAAGGTCTGTCTGCATCGTCCGGAATAGGTGGTAATCCGAAGGAGCTATGTCTGGTGAATATGGCGGGTGGGGTAACACTTCCCAGTCCTGTCCCTCTAAATATCTTTTTACGACTTCTGCGGTATGCGGTTTGGCATTGTCATGCTGAAGAACTAATTTGTTATGTCTATTCACCCATTCTGGTCGTTTTTCTTCTATGGCTCGCTTCAAACGCATTAGTTGTCGTCGGTAAACTTCTCCATTAATAGTTTCAGAGGGTTTGAGCAACTCATAATATACAATACCTTTCTGATCCCACCAAATACAGAGCATGACCTTGGCACAGTGAATATTTATTTTTGGCTGTGATGGGCCTGGTTCGCCTGGTTTCACCCAAGCTTTTTTGCGTTTAGGATTTTCGTAGTGTATCCATTTTTCGTCTCCTGTGACTATCCGATGCAAAAATCCTTTTCTTTGCTGTCTTTGAAGCAGCATTTCACAAATGGTTTTCCGACGTTCCATGTCTCTTTCTTTTAAATCATGTGGAACCCAGTAACCGGCTTTTTGAATCATTCCCATCATTTGTAAACGCTTTGCAACAGTTGAACGATCAACATTTAATGCTGCAGCTAATTCTGATTGAGTTTGGCAAGAATCTTCCGCCAATAATGCTTCCAATTCAGCATCTTCAAATTTTTTTGGTGGTTTTCCATGTTCTTTATCCTCAGTACTAAAATCGTTATTTTGAAATCGTCGAAACCATTCCTTGCAAGTTGTATTAGACGGAGCATGCTCACCATAAATCTCCACAAGCAAACGATAAGTTTCCGCTGCAGTTTTCTTCGCAATAAAATAATGTAATAACACTTCCCGCAAATGACGTTTATTTGGAATAAAAACCGACATTTTCGAAAAGGTGAAAACAATTGTTGCTTACACTTCAACCAAATATCATAAAATGCGTTAGATAGCTGACATTCAGTACTATCGAATACAAGTATGGTCATTTATTAGTACACGTAAACAATACTAAAAACGACATCTGTTGAGAAAGGGCGGAGTCATATTCACACACCAATAGTACAGCACACATCTTACAGAATACACACACACACTCACACCCACACCTACGGATATACACACACAATAAGTAGTAATTTTTTTTAATATTAAATAACTTAAAATAATATAAATAATATTAAATAACATTTAGAATTTTCAAATTTTTTTTTGAGTTACATGTGTAGAAATGCCTTTAAAGTAAATTTAAATTAGTCTACTAAACTATTATTATTATTACAATATAACATCGTTACTATGTCGAACGACGATTAACTTGAACACCTTTTAAAACATTTATTGTGTATAGAAGTAAATGGTCTAACACTAGCTGAAGCAGGGATACATACAAGTTTTAAACTTAGATTATGGAATCCAAGCACAACTGGAAACAGGTCTTACCACGATACACAATATAAAAAGAGCACATAGTACTAGGTACATTCAAAAATATTTTTTTATGTTACTTTTATTTTTCTTGAAATAATAGCGTGAACATACATAATTTAAGACCTTTTTGGAAATAAACTATTATTATTATTATTATATTATACATTATTTATACTTATACTTGTCACAAAAATACATGAAAAAAAATGATGCAAAAACTTTGCCATCTATTTTAAAACTGAGGCACTTCTCAATTATAAAAAAGACGGCAAACTTTAAAGAAAAAAAATATCGTCAATCAAGTTGTTTTTCGTTGACTCGATTTTTCGTTAACATACTATGTTAACGAAAAATCGAGTTAACTAGATAATTTGAAGTATCGATGTTTGAAACATCGATGAATACCTAGCTAGCTGCCCTAATTTGTTTGATTTTATTATTTAAACGGGCAACACTGAAGATAAGTTTAAAAAATATCAATATTTTGTTGCAAAAAATATTTTCGTAGTGCGTAGTGAAGTGTTTTTCCCATCACAGAATAAAATGGTAACTGACCGTGGTCTTCTTTTTTTGTATTTATTTTATACCATATTATTGTTTAATTAAAGTTTGATCTTCTCACAGGCTGGGTATTCCGAAGACCAGTTGGCAGGTGAGTCAACACAACAATGTCGTCACACAGTACCGCAGAGAGATAAGTAGATAGATTTTTAATGGCGTAAATTGAACTCGTCAAGTACGTGTTGTCACGTATGCAGTCAGCAGGCTAACGTGCAATGGAAGGTAAAAGTGTAACTGGAGAGAAGCGTTCGAGGCGCAGGGCGAGGGAGCGCCGAGTGACTCACGTCACGTCAATCAACGAGTTTACCGAAAGCGGTTGTTACAAGCGCCCTAGTTTCCATATATGGTCTGCGTTTTAAAGCCAGCCAGGTGCGCGCCGTCGCCGGCAGGCCCAGCAGTCCCGCCGTGCGCGCCGCCGCCGCCGCCATGTTCATGTACGAGCCTCCCGCTAAGCTCAAGCTCACCTCGGTCGAAGGTATCCTCGTCACTATCCTTATTTTCAAATACTCATTTTCCTATAGACATAACATTAATTAAACAATCGACTCTTACTCCCACACCTGTACTGCCAATCCATTTCTATCATCTGGTTTTATCATTTTTGTTAAAATACTATGTAAATATCAGCCTGGCAGGGTTCAAGAGATGCACCCTTCAAGATATAGGCAGACATACACAGAAATAATGTGCTTAATCCTAGGAATACCCTTTAAACCTAAAATATGGTCTCGTGATACAAGCTTTGTACATACAAGGCTTGTATCAAGAAACAAATAAATGATTTATCTTTGTATCTACATAGATACTAAGATAAATCATTTCTTCGTTTCTCCAATCATATGCACATTCACTGTATATAGAAAAAAGGGTTTATATATGGGTACAAACACGCCAAGTGACATACATAAAACCTTAAATTACTGTGCAATACTATAATAATATAAAAAATAAATATAGACAAAAAAAATATTCATGTGTGATTCAGTACAACAAATAGCTCACCAACTTATATTACTCATAGAGACAATACTGTTTTCCAGATAAGAAGACAAAGTGAGCCATCAGTGTATCTATGACTCTATGACTTGCTTCATGGGTTCAATTTTATAAAATTACTTATGGGGTGTGTTGATATATGTGCAAATGAGAGACCCAGAAAGTGAGTAATTAATTACTTAGATGGGAAATGTGATATTACAGCAAGCAGATTATATTGGGTGTGTGAATATGACTCCGCCCTTTCTCAACAGATGTCGTTTTTAGTATTGTTTACGTGTACTAATAAATGACCATACTTGTATTCGATAGTACTGAATGTCAGCTATCTAACGCATTTTATGATATTTGGTTGAAGTGTAAGCAACAATTGTTTTCACCTTTTCGAAAATGTCGGTTTTTATTCCAAATAAACGTCATTTGCGGGAAGTGTTATTACATTATTTTATTGCGAAGAAAACTGCAGCGGAAACTTATCGTTTGCTTGTGGAGATTTATGGTGAGCATGCTCCGTCTAATACAACTTGCAAGGAATGGTTTCGACGATTTCAAAATAACGATTTTAGTACTGAGGATAAAGAACATGGAAAACCACCAAAAAAATTTGAAGATGCTGAATTGGAAGCATTATTGGCGGAAGATTCTTGCCAAACTCAATCAGAATTAGCTGCAGCATTAAATGTTGATCGTTCAACTGTTGCAAAGCGTTTACAAATGATGGGAATGATTCAAAAAGCCGGTGACTGGGTTCCACATGATTTAAAAGAAAGAGACATGGAACGTCGGAAAACCATTTGTGAAATGCTGCTTCAAAGACAGCAAAGAAAAGGATTTTTGCATCGGATAGTCACAGGAGACGAAAAATGGATACACTACGAAAATCCTAAACGCAAAAAAGCTTGGGTGAAACCAGGCGAACCAGGCCCATCACAGCCAAAAATAAATATTCACTGTGCCAAGGTCATGCTCTGTATTTGGTGGGATCAGAAAGGTATTGTATATTATGAGTTGCTCAAACCCTCTGAAACTATTAATGGAGAAGTTTACCGACGACAACTAATGCGTTTGAAGCGAGCCATAGAAGAAAAACGACCAGAATGGGTGAATAGACATAACAAATTAGTTCTTCAGCATGACAATGCCAAACCGCATACCGCAGAAGTCGTAAAAAGATATTTAGAGGGACAGGACTGGGAAGTGTTACCCCACCCGCCATATTCACCAGACATAGCTCCTTCGGATTACCACCTATTCCGGACGATGCAGACAGACCTTACTGGAGAAAAGTTTACTTCATGTGAAAGTATCAAAATTTGGATTGACAACTGGATAAGCTCAAAAGACCAGGACTTCTTCCAGCAAGGAATACGAAAACTACCTGAACGATGGGCGAAGGTTGTAGCTGCAGATGGAGCATACTTTCAATAATTTTTTTTTTTAATTTTGTAAGCGAACAAATGTATTTTATTTTGACAAAAAGGGGCGGAGTCATATTCACACACCTATTAATATGCAAATTTCTTGGTAATACCCTTTTTTGCATTTCTAAAAGACAAGTTTTAAATTAATACAATAGAATAAAAATGCTCCGGCTTTTTCAATTCGATACTATCAAAAATAAATCCTGCCAAAATGTAGCTCTCTGCATGAATCCATATTAAGCATAGAAGCACTGTTCAAGAAACAAGTAATATGACTTCTGGGGGCATGTTAATACAGAACCTGCACCATGCATTTTTAATGACTCAGAGTGATGTGTGACTCCTGTGGTCATGGATTTACAGAAAAACTGATTTTAACTGACTGTCTGATGTTTATACCCCAAGTGTTTTGTTTAGACCAGTCGGGAATTCTATTTAAATCTTCATGAAGTAAATCCTCATTTTAACACTTAGTTATTAACGTTAATTGTTTGTTTCGAACAGAGTTCCAGGAAGCGTTCCAGTTGTTCGACTCCCGCGGAGACGGCAAGATCCACGTGGCCCAGATCGGCGACGCCCTGCGCGCGCTCGGCCAGAACCCCACCGAGTCCGACGTCAAGAAGTGCACGCTGCACCTCAAGCCCGACGAGAGGATATCCTTCGAGGTGTTCCTGCCCATTTACCAGGTACCGCCTCCCGCCTCCCGCCTCCCGCCTCCCGCCTCCCGCCCCCCGCCGCGCGCTTTCACGCTGTGCGTTTGTTTGCGAACAGGCGATATCGAAGGCGCGTAGCGGTGACACCGCCAACGACTTCATCGAGGGCCTGCGCCACTTCGACAAGGACGGCAACGGGTTCATATCCTCCGCGGAGCTGCGCCACCTGCTCTCCACGCTCGGGGAGAAGCTCGGCGATGACGAGGTATGTGCGCGCCCCTCCCCGCCCCACCCCGCCCCACCCCGCCCCTCGCGGCCCCGGCTCGCGGTCTGACCGCGCGTGTGTGTGTGTGTGCAGGTGGAGCAGCTGCTGCAGGGACAGGAGGACTCGCAGGGGAACATCAACTACGAGAACTTCGTGCACCTCATCATGCAGGGCTGAGCCGCGCCGCCCCCGCCCCCCGCGCCTTGTATTTACTAGTACGTAAGCTATATTCCCCGGCCGGCGTCCCCCGCGCTCCGGAGGGGACGCTCTCGGGGGCCGCCAGAGACATATTCTCGACTCGATGTCGGATCTGCCCTTATTTTATATCGATTAAGTACTTACGGAGTTATTCCTCCACCATTTATTCCCACAATGTATTCCAAATTTATTTATAATAACTTTTAATATTATGAAAATATTTTTAATGTAGGTTAAGGTATCGAGGTGTATTAACGAGTAGCACGCCTGCCTTACAAACATATACAATATAGTACAATAAAAGTGCATTAGAATACTGCGTTTTGTTGCTACGAGCACCCCGCACCCCGCACTCCCGGTAAAACAACTCTGTAAAAAGGTGTTCTATCACATGAGCCATGCTCGTCGGTTTCGGATTCGGCTTGTTCTATCGGGAGGCGACGTATGCACTGCCCTCCGCCGGCCGCAGTCCGGACTCCGGAGGGCGCCTCGCGCAGAACTCTCTTCGGTGGAACTTCGGTGGGAAGGAAGGAATAAAATATATAGATGGTGTAAACCCTTGCTGAGTCTATACTGTCTATATATTTTATTTCCAAGGGAGAATAAATAACCCCAATAAAAATGACCGATGATACAATACTTACCACAACACACAACAAACATATTCGTCACACAAATGCTTGACCTGGGTAAACCCACGACCTCCGGCGCCGAGGGCGGACCTACTGCTGACCGAGCTGCGAGGCTAGTTAAAATAATTGAAAATACATAAAATAAAACTGTAACGACCGCGCATCACGCCGAAACTACTGAATGAATTCAAATCAATCTTGGTATGAATTGAGTTCACATTACGAGGTAGGACATTGGATACTTTTTATCCCGAAATTCAGCACGGTTCCTATGGTAGAGAGGATGAAAGTCAAAATGTGTTAGTTGTAATTCATTAACGCGTTGTCCCGATTTCATTTAATCTTTTTAGTTTTAACATGATCACGTAAACATTTCAAGTTTGGAAATCACAGACACTACAACCAAATAACTCCGGAATGTACAATAACTTTTGAAGATAAGGCTCATCTTAAGCTGGCCAGTTCACAATATATTAAATTGAAGTGTCTGATTGTAAGTCAAAGTAACAGCTTTATACTAAATTAATTTGAAAGTATATATGGGACATAAAACACAACAAAAAATACATTTTGGCCTGTCTGTCTGTTTGTTCCGGCTAATCTCTGAAATGGCTGAACAAATTTTGACGGGACCACTGGCAGATTGGTGATCTTATAAGGAGTAACTTAAGCAAACTGTGTACTGTGTAAGTAACATTGCAGATCTTTTGAAATTATTTTGGAGGGCTCTCTATAATCGATATAATCTGTAGCTAAGACTGTATTATTTGATTTGTTAGCCGCGCATGCGCATCACGCCGGAACTACTGAATGAATTCAAATGAAACTTGGCATGATTTGAGTTCATACTACGAGTTGGACACTGGATACTTTTTATCCCGAAATTCAGCACGTGTCCCCCGAGAGCCCCTCTCTCAAAGTCAAAATGTGTTCTTTGTTGTAATTTATTAAATGCGTTGTTAGTTTTAATTCATTCTTCGTTTGTTAGAAAAGAATTACTTTAAGAGAAATTGAGAATCATTCTCAATTTACGAATTGAGCCGAAGGCCCACTTATGTTAAGTGGTTACCTCCTCCCATAGCAACATTAATATGACTCAGTTCCTCCCCGACCGAAGTATGAGACTACTCGAGTCGCATCTCGTTGCGCCGTCAGCCCGTCACCAAAGACGGAGACGTAACGTCTCAGGCCTGTGATTTCACCGGCACCCGCACCCTTCCGCTGGGACTACTGCTTGGCGGCAGGTTCCCAGTTGTGAAGGCAGTACTACTCCGGACGAATTTGGCTCAAGTTGTACTGCTACTCTTAGTTGCTCCTTTAGAACCACCCGGGGGTACGTAGAGGGACTCTAAGGAAAAATTCGCGAGTCTTAATTGTAATACAATCATGGCTGAGTGTGTGTAGATATGTATACACAGCTAGTGGATGTAAGCAATGTAACAATTAATTAGGTAGGGACTTGGTCATATAATCATTTTAGTAGACGCCGAATAAGGTAGGTATCTAAGATTTATTTTTAATTTTTTATGTGAATGAATGACGGAACGAGCTGAGGGCCCACCTGATGGTAAGTGGTGACCCTCACCCATGACAAGAGTAATGCGTGCGACTCAGTATGAGATCCAAATCTTTACTGAGTCGCATTCATCCTGCTGCGTCCATCACCCGAGACGGGGATGCTACGTCTCACGCGCATGTGATTTCACCGGCAGCCACACCCTTCCACCGGAACACAGTAATGCAACCACTACTGCTTGGCGGCAGATTCCAGATGTGGTGGTAGTACCTCTCCGGACGAACTTGGCACAAGTTCTACTACAACTTTTGGTTGCTACTTAAGCACCAACCAGGGGGTACGTGTAGGGAAGCAAAGGGTACACACCTACCGACGCGAGCAACTGGACCACTGTTGTGTTCACGTTTGCACGTTCGTAGTGGACGGATGTCCGGCCGCCCCCCCGCGCCTCGAGCTCGAGCCCGAGGGAGGGCACTTGTTGCCAACTTTGGTTTAATTACAATAGCGCATGAAAATTTGCCTTACAATTTCAAATAGTGAGTAAAATTTGTATGTGCTGTCAGTTTTTTGTCAAATAACGAATAACGTTTAATAACTTTTAAAACACATTTGCTCGTAAAGGGTCTCTTATTTCACCAATTTCAATATCGCAATGTATCTCATTACATTACGCACTTGTGCGATATTGTAATGTAAAACGCACGGTTTATCAAGAAGGTCCGTCTAAAACGAACGGTACTTTTAAATCTTAACAGAGAGTTTTTATGGCAGAAAAGCGGTCAACATTTTATGAATAAAATTAACTTTGGGAGATAAAATAAAATAAATAAATAAATTCTTTACTTTAATTAATTTTGACAATAAATTACAACCACTTCTGTCTGTAACTAACACACAAAAATATTAATTTATTTTATTAGTAATAATGGCTGTTTCTTGTGCCTTTGCCTTAAAAAAAGCGCTGATGCGCGCTCTTCGCTAGTTTGTGAAGAAGTGAAAATTATTCCGCGCACCTTTTGTACAATGTCTTCAAGTAGCGATGAATCATTTCCTAGCAAACATGTTATAAAACGTCGTATGACACACGTGCGCTTTGATAATTATTCTCCTCTGATTTCTTGTATAGTAATATCTTGTATAGTAACATCTTGTATAGTAATATCTTGTATAGTAATATCTTGTATAGTAATATCTTGTATAGCAATATCTTGTATAGTATTGTAATATCTTGTATAGTAATATCTTGTATAGTATAATAATATCTTGTATAGTAATATCTTGTATAGTAACATCGCCTCGGCTGTCATTTACAACTTACCGCACTTTTACCATAATGTATAATACTAATATTACACACTCATGTTTGTCCATGTCACCTGCGGCACAGGAAATCCTAGTGCAGGGGACTAGGACTACCTGTATCGCAAGTGGCATGAACTAACACCCGAGACTCGAGAACAAATTATAAGCTCATTCCACAAAGTCTGCCTTTGCTGGGAATCGAACCCGGGACCCCTCGCTTCGAAGGGAGAGCCACTACCTACTAAGCTAACGAGCATTCAAAAAGTCGTCCTCGTTGAAACTGCACGTAGAGAACTAATTTATGTAACATAAAACTTGTGCGAAATGGGACCTTCTTCGTAGGGGATCGAACACAACCACAGACATACTCAAGTACCTACTTCGGCTGAAAAACTTTGCTAAAACCTATTTTTGTGTTTTCTCAAGAACTAAACCATAAAAGGTTACAACAAAGTACCTACGTAAGTAAGTACATACCTACCTGCACCAAACGTTATATTATATTACCGGTAAACGTTTACCTTACACCGGACATTGCCCGGGATAGGAGGAAGATTATCAAAGCGACAATGTTTTGACACCTGTTGGTCAAAAATATATGGAATGTTGCAATGTTTCAATATATGTATTAGCTTTCTAGCAGGTCTAGGTTCCTATGTTGAAACACACAGTCGCGGGAGGCGGGTCCCCGGGCGCGCCTCCCGCGTGCTCCGGCGGGTCCGCGGGCGGGAGTAATGCAGTGACTAGCCACAGGGATGCGGTCAGTGAAGAACGAGCGGAAGCCTGCGGCCCGAATCGAATCTGAATTGCGTGTCCACATCACCAGTTCGTTCTAAAAAGCCTATTACCCAGCTATATAAGCAGTACCTATTTTAAAAATGCATTTTAATTTAATTATGTTCAACTTGTTAATCTCCCGTGAAAACCGTCTCATTCGTGATCCAAGCCACTTTCCGAACTACGTATGCAGGTCCCGTCCTCCCGTCCTCCCGTCCTCCCGTCCGCCGTCAGCCGGAGTGTCGGCAGCGAGGTACTATTCAAAGATCTCGGAATGAGAGAAAGTCGGCGCTAAACTTGGATATACCTTTATTTTGGCTCTCTAAAACTTGTCTCAAAACCTGCTTACCCTAGGGTGTCCGCGACTACAGATATTCCAAGGTCCAAATTCTCTACAACTTATGTTTAAACATTATTTTTAAATATTCAACCATTTCCGAGATAGAGGGCAGAGCACGCGCAGTGTCTACTTAGAGTATCATTCGAGGTCAACCTGTAGTCCCGATTAAAAACACGCCGTATAGTGTAAAAATTATTATATAAATTATATATAATTTGTGTGTCCTTTCTGGCTATTAATAGAAAGTTTCGTAATACTATATAGAGGTCCGTTGTCCCAAGTATAATTATTAACGTTTTAAAAGATTCTATAAGTTTACGCATTTCAATTAAGATGTACCTACTTAATTATTTTCTACTTAAAATGTAATAAAATTTGAAGGATGCTTGGTACGCACGTCACATTATACCTACACACACAAGTAGTGGACACATACTCGTGTCCGTATACATACATACTGTGTCACAGGAGCTCCTAAATCACATTACTCGTGCATGCACGCAGATACCACAGATCAAATCACAGTCAGTTTTTATGTTTTAGCTTAGGGCTGTCCAAACTACATACCTTCGCGGGCTAATTAAATTTAATACAAAAGGGATGACGGGACGCAAAAAAAAAAAAAAAAAATGTTTTAAAGCAAAAACATTCAGCGTAATCATTTCTTTATACGTTTATTGGTTCTTCGTTAATTTATCTATAACAATCATATCGATATGACCGTTTTTGCCGGACGCATGATTCAAACATTAGAATCGTTAGCGAGGGAATCAGAAGAGCACAAGGTGAAAATCTTTGCACTCGAGTGCAACACGTAACTTTTTATCCCCCCTCAGCGAGGAAATGACATATCGTACTGTTTCAAATACTCCCGCATGATTGTTGAGGGAGAAACCTCATTTGCGCATTATTAACATTTTCTGTCAATCGGTTGGCATTACTTCTTCGTCGCTGGAATCAAATGGAAGCAAATTAAAAACAAAAGTACACCAAGGAGGTTCAGAGTCTGAGTTCTTAGCAAATTTAAAAAAGTTGTATGAAATACAAATACTTAGTGCACGCGATGTTCTTAATTCAAATTTACTTTAACCTCAAGCGGGTAAAAACGGCTTTTGCGCTGAGATGTCGGTCCCATTTTCGAGCCATAATTTGTTAGTTTCCTCAATTCCCCCAATAATAGTAAAAGATGTTGTAATGTTTTGACAAAGAATTGTATTATCCAAACTATTTATGTCCAAAACTATTTTCTGATTAAAAATGCATCGCGGGTCGCATTAAAACAAGCCGTTGTTTTCACAGCCGTTTTATAATAGCTAATGTTATTTGTTAAGTTTACGTCTGTTTCAATCTTAACCGATCGACCCGAGTAGGACAAACAGCCAAGAAACCCTCGGAGACATATATATTCACGAATATGATTGTGCATAAAAACCTCCAAGCCGACTAGGAGCGGCATTGTAGGTGTCGTTGCCTTATGAGGGGCACCGCAACTGAAGGTTACGGGCCGCGGCGGGAGAGGAGTGCCGGTATTGCGGTGCGCCGCTCTCCGCGGCCGCCACTGTTCGATGGCGGATGCGGTGGGGCCGCAGGGGAAGAGGAGTGTTGGTATTGAGAGGCGCCGCTCTCCCTATCTGCGGCCGTAGTGGTAGGCGACGGGACCACAGACCTGACCCGTCGCATGGGGACCTAGGGCGGGTGACTCGGGGTAGTCTGACGTCACTGGCATGGTCCCCGAGGTGGTTGCGACGCGCCTCGTGTCCTGGCGTGTCGTGACGAGGGAGGATGGTCCCAAGGAGGGTCCGGTAACGGACGTCTGCGGCGGGGTCGCGGATGTGTGTCAAAACGTTCCCGTGTTCCCGCCACTCAGACGCCGGCGGCAGAGGAGGACACCGTGGTGTTTTAGTGGATACCCAGTCCCGCATAAGAAGGCAGCATTCGAATCTGACGGGTCCGGGTGAGGTGCCCGGCCGGAACTGCTCGTTCCGTGTGAGGAGGTGTACATCGCGGGATCGTCGCGGATGCATGAGCTGTACAACAAAATGTTTCAGTGTAGAACTAGACGGACAAACGCGGGCGTGAGGCCGCGGGATGTTGTCAGTACTTGTAAATGACCCTTAATGTACACCGCATACCTACAGCGGGAGCCCGCATGCCCGGGCGGGGGGCGGGGTGCGCGGTGCGCGGTGCGGGGGGCGCGCGCAGGACGTCGCGGTCACTCCATTATCGTAATTAGCCACGTAGGTACGCGGAGAGACGGAGACGCGGGAGCACGGCCAGACGAGCGGAGTCCGGCGCCGCGGCCGGCCACTCGACACCGGCGGCTCTGTGCTCTGCGCTCCGTGCTCCGTGACGTGCGCGTGCGCGTGCGACACCAGCTCGCGGCTCGCAGGATGCGGTGGGCGCTGTGGGCGTGGGCGTGGGCGGCGTGGGCCGCGGGCGCGGGGGCGGGCGGCTCGCTGCTGCCCCTGGACGCGGGCCGGCTGCGCGCCTCCGTCGGCGGGTACGCCGTCATGAACTGCCACCTCGACTTCCCCTTCGGCAACGAGATCCCCTACCACCTGCAGTGGGACAAAGACGTGAGTCACTATAGTCATCTTAACGTGCCCTCCGAAACACAAGCGCTCAGGTCAAATGCCTCTAAGGTCACCTATTCGACTCCTGACTGGGTGGAGGGTCGCCTGCCTCCAATGATCCGTACAGATCATCCAGGCAAGCCACACCACGAGCGCTTCGTTAATAAAAATAAATTTGTTTGCTATTTGTAAAATAAAACACAATTTTAATTTTATAATGGCGCTGGTTCTTGGCTTGATTATGTTTGCCTACAGATTGCACAAACATCACTGTTGAAAATATCGCGCTTAAACTCCTTAGTGCACGTCTGGATTCCAACCAGCGACCTTCAGATCGAAGGGCCGCGTGTAAACCACTGGGTCGCCACGCCCTCATAACCACATGCTCAAAAGGTGACGAAAAGCATCGTGCGGCTTACGACATATCTACCAATCCACATGGGTAGATTGACACTTGCTTTACGATAGTAGGTCTCTTGAAGTGTTCCACTGGGGGGGACATTGGGACCTGGTACACAAATTCTATTTTCTTAACTTTAATTTTTTTTTATCGACTGCAGCAATATAAATGAATATAATAAATTCTGCAGACTCATACATCACAGAAGATTTAAGAAAGCTCTAGCTGCTAGTATCTCTATTTACAAATCGTTTCTGAGGGTTCCGTACCCGCAGGTTCAATAACCCTTTTATTAATTCTTCAACGTTTGCCTGTCTGTCTGTCGGTCATACCTTTATGAGGATGTAATTTTTGAACCAAAAATGCCCAACTTAGTTTTGTTCCAAAAATTGTTAAAGAATTGAAAAAAAGCATGCGTTCGGGTGAACCAAATGTAACTTGCGGAGGTCGAAAAATAAATTCGGCCTGACTGACTGACGGCCTCGTCTGCAGTGTTCAATTTTCGCCCACGAAACATATTTTTACCGTGGGAAATAATAAAACATCGCATGGAGCTAAATCTGGGAGGAGGGGTAACATTCGTACCCCCTAAGTATTGAAATGGCGCATGGCCCTAGCGGCCGAGTGAGCGGGCGCGTCTTCTTGGTGACAAGGAATGCCTCGGACGCCGCTCCTTGGTCGCTCGCTATTCAACTCTCCGAAAGCTCGAGGCAGACAAACTTCGAGATACTGTAACTGTTCTACGGTCTTCTAGCGGAATTACTGCTAGGTACTGGTCCACTTCGTCCAAAAAACCGCTATCATTTTTTATTAACGATCCGACAAATTTTTTGGGCAACTCGTCCTCTTCACACACCCAATGCGTAGATCGTTGCTCCGGATCGGTAGAGAGGATCCGTAGCTGTAGATCCAACATTTGCACCAGGTCAGTTGTAAGGATGTAGGATACGCTTTCACGAGCGGGATACGATACGAGTGCTTCACTGGGATCACATTTTAAACATTTCGATCTTAACTTCAATGAATTCTCAAACAAGAATTAAGATTACAATATGTGCCTTCTAAGTCACGTGTTATTAATTTTGGCGTTTGTTCAACGCGTCATGTAGATACCTATACTTGACGGCTACCGTGACGATGTGCCATCCCCGCGCGGGCCTCCAGGGGTCCGCCAGGCCCAGGGCCCAGGACTCGAGGCCGCCACGACCTGGCTCGGCCCCGGGTAGGCACATCACCGGCGACAGCTGCAGGAGCTCGCGATCCAGTGATACTTCTATTACCGTTACCGTTTCGTTAGTGAATAACATGAGCGCCCTTAAACCGAGCGACCGCTCCGGGGTTTGTTCTCTTCGGGTTACGAGGAGTTCGTACAACTGGAGCCGCACGCTGCACGCTGCACGCGGCGGGCGGCGGGCGGCGGGCGAGCGGCACTCCCTCGGCTCGGCCCCGCGGCTTGAATAGAGCCGATGAATACCGCCCGCCTGCCTAATCGATGTTCCATTCATCATCGACCCACATTCTGATGACGAATTAGCTAAAGGCAAGCACAAAGCAGCTCCCTATTGTTGTATTCAACTGTTCCCTACATAAATCTTGTAATGATGCGTGCGGTTTATATCTATAAGTATTTGAAAGGTGAGCTGAATTTTATTATTTGTGGACATAAGTGTGGTTGTGGCGTTTTGTTCGTGCTAGTGTCATGTCTATTTGTGGCGCGCCGCCGGAGACCCCGCCACCCAGCCCAGCCCCGGGGCCGCCCGTCTGCCCGTCTGCCCGTCCCCGACTTGCAGGTCCATGCGTCGCGACAGCTATCGCAACTGATTTGTAAATCAAAGTGGTCGCTGCCTCCTGTCGCCACCTCATCCACCCTGAAGTAATCCGGCGCGTTACAGCGTGCTGAAAGGCAGAGCAGCGTGGTGATGGCTCCCCGGCGAGGGCTGAAGGCACGCGACCGGGATAACACCGAAATCGCAAATAATATATTCAGTTTTGGTTTGGCTGATGTTCATGTCGCCACTCTCCAACCTTCGCCGTGATTCCTTCACTCGCGGCAACTGGCACAGAGTCACCTGCGAACAAGGGTCTCTTGAATCGCTACCCGACGTGAGAGCAGCCCCCGTACAGGCTCCAGTGCGTCGCTCGGGCCAACTCCGCGTACTGTACGGGCACGCCTCACGTCTCGAGGGAGCACCGCTAAACCTCACGAGGACCCGATCGTACCTTCTCGAGGTCAATGAATACCATGTACATACATACAAGTTCTAATCTAACAGATCGCAACAATATTTATTTTCTTTTTACGAAAAGCGTCTGGTGGTCGCCATATTGGATTTTGGTTCCTTACCTTAAGTGCTCTGTTACTGTATTTTGTTAAAAATGAAGTATACCTCCTATTATTGTTTTTGTTATAATAATAATATCCAAGAACCACGTGCCTATCGTTGTTGCCGAGCATCGAACTCCTCTTTGCTAGTTAATGTTCTGAATATAGTGTGGGTACCAACTTATTGTTATTGTTGTGTCGTTTTGATAAGGGTATATTGAATTATGTGTTTACAAACACAGAAACACAAGACAAACACCCAAGACCCGAAAACAAACTTCATGCACACCACACAAAGTTTGCCCCGGCCGGGAGTCGAACCCGGAACCCCTCGCTCCGGAGGCAGGGCCACTACCAACTAAGCCACAGAGTGGTCGATGTACGTATTTGTCATACAGTGAAATATAATTTCTTTTGAGAATGAAGGTCTCTAATGAGACATGGTGGTCTGGCGCTGGCGCTGGCGGTGCGCGGTGAAAACCAATGAATGTGTTCCGGCAGCACTTGTCCTCCCTCGGCTGCGAGCAGTAGCGAGTAGACAGATGTCGCCGGCGCGGCGGCCTGTGCCTGTTCAGGCCATAGTAATATATGTAGCCCGCTAAAGCCGGTTGGAGTATGCCTTGATTGTGTATGCGGTGCACGCGCGCCGCGAGGTCCCGGCGGAGGCGGACTGTAGGTACACGGACAGTCTCGGGAGCCGCAGGTGCACGTCGCGATATCAACTTGCACTTGGAGTGAAACAATGCCGTTCTTTTTCGACCGATTCAAAACAACAGATTTATTTAAAAACTAGCCGACCGGGCCACGCGTTGCTGTGGCTAACGTTTTTGTAATACGATATTATAATTTGCAATAAAATAATATTGCATTATGCATATATTGCATTATAATATAAATTGAGATGTGAGCTATCCTATCTTTCAAGTTGGATCAAACTGCACACGGTGTACAAATTTGATACACAAAATCGGTTATTGTGATTAAACCATGATAGCTAGATATATGTTCTCGCGGACTTTTTTGTAGGTCTTAATGGGTTCTACAAACTCGTAGTACATCATTTTGTTCTATTGTTAATAGTTTTTGCAGCGCACGCAAAAATAGGTTTTCGATTTTACACCTTGTGTTACAAAATAGTAATTTACTTACGGATCCCTAATTTTGAAAAAAAAAAACATAGCCTTCCTCGATAAATGGACTACCCAACACTGAAAGAATCATTCAAATCGGACCAGTAGTTCCAGAGATTAGCGCGTTCAAACAAACAAACAAACAAACTCTGCAGGTTTATAATATTAGTACAGATGTATAAAACCAACTGAAATACTTTAATTTCTTACTTTTCGCCCTTAACGGTGAAATTTCATAAACATTTTATGGGACCAACCGCCGTATCCAACCGGCCGCTTGCCGACCGATTAAATAAGAATCGGCCGGCCAGCGGCGAACGCACCCGGGCCGCAGCCGCAGCCGCAGCCGCAGCTCGGCCGGCCCGGGTGCGTTCACTCACACTCACACGTATCAGTCATATAGGTACCTATGTTGATAACTTCAGAACCGATTCTGACGAAACTGGCACTGCGGCCAAGTTACAGTCAATGTTAACCAATAACGAGCAATGTTCACAATCCGATCGGTACTTTCGGAGGAATGCGCGGACCGACATACATAAATACACCTGTAAAATGTTGTTCGGTCTCCAAAATATCTCTTGAGGAGGTGTCGGAATGAGCTGAAATAAGTGGTGACCCCCGCCCGTGACAACAGCAGTCTATCTCAGGATAAGACTCGGAACAAGCACCTCGCCGCCAGCGCCAGCGCCGGCGTCAGGCGTGAGGAGTGCGAGAAGTTCTGCGCGGGCGCACGTGCCGCTCGACACGAAATAAACTAAGTGCTTCCCATCTACGAGTAGTTAGAACAAGCACTGAGTTTGATTATTCACCAGCTAGGTAGGTACTTCGCCGGTTGAGACGCTTATCTACTTGATTAATGTTAAGTGGGTGTTACAGACTTAGTTAAAGTGACGCGTCGCGCGCCCGCTGACCCCGTTCCGAGGAAATGTAAAGTACCTTATATCCGGGTAGGCGGAATATTCCCAGAAACAGGCAGATGCGGTTCAGATTGAATCGCCCAAGTCCGTTCGTTCCTTCAAATGCCTAATCACGCAGGACAATAATAGAGTAACACAATGGGAGTCGTGTCGTCGGTGCAGCGCTCCGAGCCCGCAGGAACCGTTAACTGATGCAGATTGTTCCTGCTAATGGGAGTGGATGGAATGCGCCGCGCGCCGCCCGCCGCGTGCCGCGTGCCGCCCGCCGCCCGCCGCGTGCCGCGTGCCTCAGTTACAATGTGTTCTAAGTAATTCATTAACGCGTTGTCCGATTTCATTCATTCATATTTTTGTTAGAAAGGATATAATTTAAAGATTGTCATCAGTTTTGTAGTTCAAATATTACAGACATTACATCCCTCAGTATTTACTTGGGGGTCGAGTTGCTCGCGTCCCTAGATGTGTACCCTTTGATTTCCTACACGTACCCCCTGGGTGGTGCTAAAGGAGCAACCAAGAGTAGCAGTAGAACTTGTGCCAAGTTCGTCCGGAGAGGTACTGCCACCACATCTGGAATCTGCCGCCAAGCAGTAGTGGTTGCATTACTGTGTTCCGGTGGAAGGGTGTGGCTGCCGGTGAAATCACATGCGCATGAGACGTATCATCCCCGTCTCGGGTGATGGACGCAGCGGGATGAATGCGACTCAGTAAAGATTTGGATCTCATACTGAGTCGCATAAATTACTGTTGTCATTGGCGAGGCTCACCACTTACCATCAGGTGAACCCTCAGCTCGTTCCGTCACCCATTCACATAAAAAAAACAATAACTTGAACCCCGGAATGTACCTACAGAAACCTTTGAATGTGCGGCTCATCTCATCTTAAGCTCGATTTCGTAATTTTCGTATAAAAACAGATATAAATAATTTGCCAAATTATAGGTCAGCCTTGAATAAAATTAGGTACATAAAAATTTACTACAAGTAAAAACAATTAACATATTTCCTTCTATTTTGACACCCCCGCCCCCGCCCGACACCGGCCCTTCCCGAGATCGCGGATGGAATGAACTGCGTGTTGCTCACGTTCAGAACGAGGAATATAACGAGGCTTGTCCTTGTGCTGCTTCATTCAACCTCACCTCTCGCTCTTCCGGAGTCCTTGCGGTGGCGATGGCCGCCACGTCATCCGCACACATGTCGCTCTGCACGGTTCACACCGGCAGGGCGTTCACCAGTAATGAAAAGAGTATATTTGACACCGATGAGCCCTGCGCCGCGGCCATCGCCGCGAGGGGAGCTCGTCTCTCCTCCACCGCTGACCACCACCTGCGCCCTGTGCCGCGAGGGGAGCTCGTCTCTCCTCCACCGCTGACCACCACCTGCGCCCTGTGCCGCGAGGGGAGCTCGTCTCTCCTCCACCGCTGACCACCACCTGCGCCCTGTGCCGCGAGGGGAGCTCGTCTCTCCTCCACCGCTGACCACCACCTGCGCCCTGTGCCGCGAGGGGAGCTCGTCTCTCCTCCACCGCTGACCACCACCTGCGCCCTGTGCCGCGAGGGGAGCTCGTCTCTCCTCCACCGCTGACCACCACCTGCGCCCTGTGCCGCGAGGGCTCGGTGCCGACGGAGTGAGTGTGCTGGATATGGACATGTCTAATATCGAAGTCAGACCGCTCAAAGGATTCAGATAAAAGGATCAAAGGATTGCCAAATCTCAATATTTCTACAAGGCAAATTCGAATAAAAAGTTGTTCTAAATATTTACTTTACCATGTTCTTCTATAAATAAATATTACTTGGTTTCTTCTGTCTTGGTTTTTTTTTGTAAATAATTTATTTGTTAGGGAGTTTTTTTTTCTGTCAGTTTTGGTGATGTACCATTAACAGACGTAGGTATAAAATAATTTCATCACCATTGTTTATATGTGGTTTTTATTGTTAATGCAAATGTGTGCAGGTATGGCAGGCGCGGGGATACAGGGGTACAGCTAGGGCACGAGCCGTCCCGTGGAGGCACCCATTCACATAGCCGGCGTCTGTGTTCCAGGGCGAAACCATATTCTCATGGTACAGCGCGGGCGGCGAGACGGAGGCGGGGGGCCGCGTGGCCGACCGGTGGGGGGGGCGCGTGCGGCGCGTGGGGGGCCCGGCGCTGGGCCTCGGCGGGGGGTCCATCAACGTGAGCGCCGTGCGCGAGACGGACGCCGGCCTCTACCGCTGCCGCGTCACCTTCCCAAACCGCACGCCGCCCGCCAGGAACAACGGCACCTTCTACTATCTTGAGGTGGACGGTGAGTGTCCGCACCCCTCTCCCGCCCCGCCCCGCCCCGCCCCGGCCCGGCTCGCCTCACCCCCCCGTGCCGTGTGTTGGCAGGAGGGAACCTGATCGCGACGCCGCCGATGAACGTGACGGTGCTGGAGGGGGCGCGCGCGGAGCTGGAGTGCCTGCCGACGAGCGGCGGCGAACGCACGGTGGAGTGGAGCCGCGACGGCGCGCCGCTGGAGGCGACGCCCGAGCTGGCGCAGCGGGCGGAGCGCGCGCGCAACGGCAGCCTCATCATCCGCAGCGCCGCCTCCGCCGACCCCGGCGAGTACTCGTGCCGCGTGCGCGACCCCGCCGGCCTCGTGCAGACCGCCAGCGCCTTCCTCGACGTGCAGTGTGAGCCACGGCCCGCCCCGCCCCCTACTCGTTTGTGTAGGTGCTTCGCTCCATTCGGCGTTCGTTCATAATATAAACACCACATTCCAGACAAGGCGAAGGTGGTGTACGCGCCGAAGGAGCGCCACCTGCCCCTTGGCAAGCCGGCCAGCCTCGACTGCCACTTCAGCGCCAACCCGCCGCTCACCAACCTGCGCTGGGAGAAGGACGGCTTCCTCTTCGACCCGTACAACGTGCCCGGCGTGTTCTACAGCAGGAACGGCAGTCTGCTGTTTAACCAGGTAGCCCTCGGCCAGTCTCGGTCCCCTCACTCGTCGGTGTGGGGCCCCTCCCTCGTCGGATCGTGACCGTGCTCGTGTGCGCTGCAGGTGGACGAGTCGCACGAGGGCCAGTACTCGTGCACGCCGTACAACGCGCTGGGCACGGCGGGCCCCTCGCCGCGCGTGCGCGTGCGCGTGTTGCGGCCGCCCGCGCTGGCCGCGCGTCCGCAGCCGCTGTACGTGGCGCGGCGCGGCGCCACGCTCACGCTGCCGTGCGCGCTCGCCGCGCCCGCCTCCGCCTCCGACGAGGGCGACCCGCCCGCGCTGCTCTGGACGAGGGTGAGCATCGCTCGCCGCCGCGAGGTCCCGAGGGTCCCGCGCATGACGCGCCTCTCTGTCCGCAGAAGGACGGCGCGCCGCTGCCGGCGGGGCGGCACTCGGTGGACGCGGGCAGCCTGACCATCGTGGACGTGGCGGCGGAGGATCGCGGCGTGTACTCGTGCGTGGCGACCAACGAGGCGGCCACCGTGAGCGCCGACACCGAGCTGCTGGTGGAGAACGTGCCGCCGCGCGCGCCGCGCAACCTCTCCGCCGCGCCGGCGCGCACCGCCGTGCACCTGCACTGGCAGCCGGGTGCGTACCGACAGTCCCGCTCCATCCCGCGCCGCTCGCTCGCTCACCCGCTCGCGTTTCGTCCGTTGCAGGCGAGAGCGGCCTCGAGATGGAGTACATCGTGTGGTACCGCGAGCGCTCCGCCTCCGAGTGGCGCACCATGAAGATCCTGTCGCGCGGCGTGACCGAGGCCACGGTGGGCGGCCTGCGCCCGGCCACCGAGTACGAGCTGCGCGTGCTCTCGCAGGACGCCATCGGCGATGGGCTCTTCAGCAAGCCTATCTTCGTGCGCACGCAAGGTGACCGTCTTCCGATCCTCTCATCATAAGTGGTGCAATTCCTACCGTCTCCGAGTTAGTAAAATCGGAACGGTTATCGCTTCCAGGTCCAGGTGCTTCGCCGCCGGAGGAGGAGACGGCGACGGAGTCTTCGGAGGCGGAGGCGGAGGCGGAGGTGGAGGCGGTGGCGGAGGGCGGCGAGCGCGCGCCCGCCCCCGCGCCTGTCGCCGACCCCGAGGGCGCGGGGGCGGGGGACGCGCCGCTCGAGGAGCTAGAGGTGACGGTGCGGCTGCTGGAGGAGGGCGCGCTGGTGCGGTGGGCGCGCGCGCCGGGCGACGCCTCGCGCTGCTCGTTGCACTGGTACCAGGGCGAGCGGCTGCTGCACGTCGCGCACACCGACCGTGACTACGTGCTGGGTGAGTGCGGCGGGGCGGGGGGGGGGGGGGGGGGCGGCGCCGGGCACGGGCGGCATTGAGAGCGTGCGCTTGTGTTGCAGTGACGGCGGCGGAGGAGGGGGCGCAGTACCGGGCGCGCGTGTCGTGCGCACGCGGCGCGGGCGGCGCGGCGCTGCAAGTGCCGGAGTGGGGACGGCTGCGCGCCGTCGCGGCGGGCTGCGCGGGGGCGGCACTGCTGCTGGCAGCGCTGGCGGGCGCGCTGTTCGCGGCGCGGCGCCGCCTGCGGCCGCCCTGCGCGCGCCCCCGCCCCCGACCCCGTGGACACAAGGGCGCGCGCTGACCGCGCCGCGCCCCGCGATGGACCGCACTGTTTATTTATTGACTGGAGTGGGCTCGAGCGACACGCCGCGGCCGATGCGGGAGATATGCGATGTGAATTTAGTTGAATTCTATATTTTTATAAAATATTCGAAGTGTTACCTATCTCGTTTCATTCCACCCCCGTGCAATCGATCCCTCTCTACGTTCCGTGACGAATCATTCCTGCGTGTCTGTGTGTGTCGCCAAGTGTTCCTATTAAAGAAACCTATTAAAGACATTTATAAAAAGCGTACCACATTACTATTGGTTTTTTTTTTTGAGTCTGCGACAAGAGAGAGAGAGAGAGCAGGCATATTCAACCAGATTTAAATGTGTTTCAATCGAAGAAAAAAAAATCAAAGAGTAAAAGTGGGTGATCGCCGGCAGAGTGGAGGACGGACGGCATGAATCTAACAGATGTTCCAAAAAAAACAAAGACCTGCTACATAATTATGTATGAGGCAGAGACAAGCAAGGGCATCCTAAGTGTAGAGACAGGAAGGACTTTGTTTGATTGAAAACATTATTTTCATCCCCCCACCTCAGAAATGGTATTTTTGATATTGGTATGTTGCTAAATGATATCTGAGCGCAAAAGTCGTTTTTACCCGCTTGAGGTTGAAGTAAATTTGAATTAAGAACATCGCGTGCTCTAGGTTTGTGACTTCAAAACATCATTAAACCTATTTACTTTCATCTCCATGGTGCTGTATTTATCAAACAACTTTGTTTTTCATTTGCTTTGCGCGCGCCATTTTGTTTTGACGTCGTATTGTTATAAATAAGAAACTTGAAAACAAGTAATACACGAAAGTGAGTGATTCCAGCGACTTATATAACAAGATAGTTAATTGAAGAGCAATTCAAGAAAAATATACTTTGAGTAATTCATTAGAATTTGATATACCTACCTACTTATTGTTTTCTTTATATAATAGTTATTTGTTATACAAGAGTGCAAAGTTGCTTTTTAACCGCGTGCTCAACTTGGATGAGCGAGCAAGCGCTCGTGATTCAAACATTACAATCACAAAGTTAATGTTAATGTTTAAATGTTAATTTGATAATTTATTACGAATCACTTCAAAACTGGTTTCGAGTGCAGTGATCGGCTCGTGCAGTGAATTCTCACGGTTACGGCCACGGCGCAAGGTGCAAGTTTGCGTTTCGCACGTAAGCGGTTTAACTACAACGTCACAGTGAGATTATCGCCAAAGAATAGTTGTGCAGAACGGAACTTCAGCCAACGTTACTGCAGCTTGTCTCGGTGAGTCACTTTATAATGAAGACGTGCGCAGGTTGCCGGAATACAACGAAGGATGCCAATGTAATTAGGTGCACCAGCCCATCATGTGAACATTATTTTTGTTCCCTTTGCGCAAACCTAAATTTTGGTTCTCTGTCCACTGAACGGAAAAAAACCTGGAGATGTCCTGAGTGTTGTGCCGCGCAAAAGAAAGGGGGTGACAACAGTCAAACCCCGATTAGGGCCGACTCAGACTCTCAAAATATTACTAAGCGTAAGAAAAATCCCGATGACAAAGATTGTGAAGGACCATCGAATATGAAAGAACTAACTGAACAACTTATTAGAGTGACAAACAGACTGGAAGAGGTTACTCAATCACTAAACTTCACGCAGGAGCGCTTGGATGAGCTTATGGCCGCCATGCAGGCTAAGGACTCTCGAATTAAGCACCTTGAAAAAAGGGACGAAGAACTCACGATCTTAAAATCAACGGTTACTCAACTGCGAGGCGAACTTAATGCGCAGGCCCAATACAGACTGCAAAATGAAATTGAGCTTGTTGGTATTCCTGAAATATCATCGGAAAACCTAGAAAATATTGTTCAACTAACAGTTCGAAAGTTGGGTGTTGACCTTGATGAAAAAGATTTGGACTGGGTCACTCGAGTAGGGTCCCGGAGGCCTGCTGTATCATCTAACATGTCTACTGATATCAGTAGAATGCCGCGTCCTGTCGTCGTCCGACTTCTGAGAAGATCAAAAAAGGACCAACTAATAAAGGCATCTAAAGTCCGCAAGAATATTACAAGTGCAGACCTGGATATTCCTGGCTCCCCACTCAAAGTGTTCATCAATGAGAGGCTCACTAAAGAAAACAGAATTCTGTTTCATGAAGCTAGGAGAAGATCTAAATCCGAGGGTTACGCGTTCTGCTGGTGTCACAATGGAGCGATATACATCAGGCAGCGTGAGGGATCTGCAGCTATCCCTATCCGAGCTGAGAGCGATCTGGACCGCGTGTTTGCAACCACTTCTCGATAACAGAGTTTTATAGGTATGGTCCCCATCAGCAGTCTTGAAGACGAAATTGATAGTACTGGTATAGTGTGCAAATCCTTGTCAAATCCTGAGCAGTGTGGGGCTGTTTTTTGTGACTTACATAGTTTTAAAATTATAACTTTTAACATACGTAGTATTTCTCGTAACTTCAACGAGTTTCTTGTGTTTCTGTCTCGCTTAGATATAATTCCAGATGTTATTGTTCTAACTGAGTGTTGGTTGAGTTCTTGTAGTAATGTTGTTCCACATATCCCTCACTATAAAGCTTTTCACTCTGAAAAAGTTCATAATCAAAACAGTGGTGTTGTAGCATATGTTAAAGGAGATCATAATGTAACAGTGTCTGAACCATGTATAGCGGATGCAGATTGTTTACAAATTAAAATCGGCAATGAAGTAGTTATACTTGGAATTTACCGATCGCCATCTTTCCTTAATCTGGACCGCTTTTTAACCTCACTTGATTCTCATATAGAAACCTTATCTGGCCAGCCGTTGGTCTTAGCAGGTGACCTAAACATTAATATTCTAGACACTGTGTCCAACTTTGAATATTTGTGCTTTATGGCAGAAAATGGTTTTGTACCGGCTATTACGGAGCCTACCAGAAGGGCCGCATGTCTGGATCACATATATGTCAGGGGTAAACAACAAACTTCTAGTTTGGGTGTAGTATGCAAAACTGATATTACAGACCACTATGTAGCAATTTTAGGGATAGGCTTGACCACAGTTAAACCACCAAAACCAAACCGTTATATACTAACAAGAGATTTTGATAGCATTAATAAAGAGCTAGAGGAAATTAACTGGACAGATCACATTAGAGACATAGATAGTGTCAATGAGTCAACGAATATCTTTATTTCTACCCTAACTAAAATTCTTGATAAGCATACTCGTAGAGTAAAGTTAGCTAGGTCTAAATACAACCTGAAACCTTGGATTACCCCTGGTCTTATGCGTTGTATGCGTCATCGTGACGGACTGCACAAGCAAGTAAGATTAGATCCTGGAAATGAAGTAACCAGGGTTTCTTATACTCGTTACCGTAACTTTTTTTCTGATTTAATACGCAAATTGAAACTGGAATACGAAAATGCAGAGTTACTTGCAAATAGGTACAATCCGAAAAAATTATGGAAAACAATTAAATCTGTTTGCCATCTTAACTCATCCAAATTCGAACCCTCTGAACTCTTGTACCTCGCTGGTAGTGGTAATCCTGGGGAGTCGCTCGACATGTGCAACACACACTTTACATCAAGTGGTAAAGAACTGGCATGCAAGACTCTATCAAACCTACACAAATCTGAAGATGAACTAGCAAGTGCCGTCAAAGTCAAAAACTCACCTGTTGAATCGTTCTTTATGGAACCCACGGACTTTAAGGAAGTAGATAGTCTCATTTTAGGTCTTTCCAATGACAAAGCGCCAGGCATCGACGGCATTAGTAACTCTCTTCTAAAAAAGATCAGTAAATCAATAGTTGAACCTATTACCATGATATTTAACAAGAGTATGTCTTCGGGTGTTTTTCCTGATGTCTGGAAATTGGCTGTTATCTGTCCAATACACAAAGGAGGTCTCAAAGACACAGTGGATAATTATCGCCCCATCTCTCTCTTATGTGCTTTCTCAAAACTTCTAGAGAAATTGGTGAACATAAGGCTGGTTAAATTCATAGAGTCTAAAAACCTTATTTCTGACAGGCAGTTTGGATTTCGTAAAGGTAAATCCACTGAAGATGCTCTTTCTCTGTTGACTTCGATAGTTTCATCGCAATTAGACAAAAAACAGTGTTCGATAGGCGTATTTTTAGATTTGGCAAAGGCTTTTGACACCGTCTCCGCTCCAATATTGTTGAGAAAATTAGAATGCTGGGGAATTCGTGGCAGTGCACTAAACTGGTTTAATAGCTATCTTAAAGAGCGGAGTCAGTGTCTCAAAGTTGGTGAAACAGTTAGTGGGCCACAAAAGGTACAGTATGGGGTGCCACAGGGTAGCATATTGGGTCCAACGTTATTTATAATGTACATTAACGATATACATGAAATATCCGTCGCAAATATGGAAACTCTGTGCTACGCGGATGACACTGCCTTGTTATTCTGTGGACCTACTTGGAAAGACGCGCTTTCTTCTGCTGAATCGGGGTTGCAGGAAGTACAAAAGTGGCTTCAAAAAAATCTACTTACTTTAAACACTAAGAAAACCATGTACACCTGTTTTCATAAAACTAAATCTTCGCAGCCGTCTATCTCTTTCCCGCCCCTTAAAATACATTCTAATGCATGTGCAGGACTCAGTAAACCAACCTGTGACTGTGAGGAACTTGCTAGGGCAAGTTCAGTGAAGTATCTAGGTGTCATAGTTGATGAGAATCTTTCCTTCAAGAAACACATTGATGCTCTTTCTGGCCGAGTGCGGAAGGTAGTCCATGTAATGAAACAACTTCGTGACGTGACAAAGACTGATACACTTATGACAGTCTACTATGCATTATGTCAGTCTTTAATCACGTACTGCTTAACCGCCTGGGGCTCCGCTGGGAAAACAGTTCTTCTGCAGGTAGAACGCGCTCAGCGCTCGGTTTTAAAAGTAATGCTCGGGAAACCGCGAAGATATTCAACGAATGAAGTTTTCAAAGAAAGTGGCGTATTATCCGTTAGAAAATTATTCATATTGAAAACCTTTCTTTCCGTACACTCCTCAACAATATTTTTGAAAAAATACAATTCAATGAAAAGTGGTAGACATGGGAAAATTTCACAACCTCCAATTTACACATCATTTGCCCGTCGTTATGGTGATTTTATAAAATGCTTTATCTATAATAAGGTTGTCAGACACTGTTGCATAGATTTTCAAGCATTATCTGTTTATCAAGTAAAATTGGCTGTCCGTGATTGGTTGTTAAGTCTATCGTACGACGAGACAGAAGGATTGTTTGTTAAGATCACGTAGGTAGTTTTTGTTTTTTCTTTTCAATTTTTCAATTAGTTTTCAGTTTTCTTTTTTCCTTTTAATTTTATTTTTTGTTATTTTGGTTTTTAGTATTAATTTTATAGTTTTGTTTTCCGTCAACTGAGGCATTTATATTATCTGGTAATCGTAAGTTGGTTCCCACGATACAGGCTTAGCCTAGTGTGGGAATCATTGGTAAAATATTTTATATTCGGCAAAACTCTCCACTTAGACTTGTACTGATCGTATATTCTTGACGTATGTATGTACTTTTAGTAGTTTAAGTTGCAATAAACATTTTTTCCTATGCAATAGAATTGTTAAATATTTTGATGATTCGCCTGAAAATTTAATATTAGCACGAGTCAATAAACAAATAAAATTGAAAATTCTATTTATAATATCACAATAACAGCTTTTGTTAAATGCATTGAAAGTATTTATAGTACTGAAACAAAATATTATTTTAATTTTGTCTGTGTCTGTTTGTTTCGCGTAATCTCCGAACCGCCTGAACCGACTTGGCTGATGCTGGCAGAAAGCTGATGTTATTTTATTTTAGAATAAGAATTAGGTTTCGACTTAAAAGAAAACGTTGAATTTCTCTACAATTTTCTTTAAGTAAGTTGTAGGGGTTTCTTTCTTGTTCTTGCCAAGAAGGCTCGGATAGGGTTTGAACAAGCGCTAAACTTAGTTTTAAAAACGCATGTTCTCGTAGACTTTTAAATATAATAAAACAAGAAATGTCCTTTCCCTAGTAATTTTCAATTGAACGGAAATATTTTTTTTTTATTTGTAAGAATTGTTTGCGTTGAATAAGTTGCTGTTGATCACTTGTTTTTACTTTTGTTGCTTTATTCCTTGCTTTAGGAGTGTTTTGTTTTATTATCTGTGGTGATCAATTTACAATTAAAAAATAAAATTTAAACAATAGCGAACACCATTGTTTTTAGAAGGAAGGAAGGAAGGAAGGAAGGAAGGAAGGAAGGAAGGAAGGAAGGAAGGAAGGAAGGAAGGAAGGAAGGAAGGAAGGAAGGAAGGAAGGAAGGAAGGAAGGAAGGAAGGAAGGAAGGAAGGAAGGAAGGAAGGAAGGAAGGAAGGAAGGAAGGAAGGAAGGAAGGAAGGAAGGAAGGAAGGAAGGAAGGAAGGAAGGAAGGAAGGAAGGAAGGAAGGAAGGAAGGAAGGAAGGAAGGAAGGAAGGAAGGAAGGAAGGAAGGAAGGAAGGAAGGAAGGAAGGAAGGAAGGAAGGTTAGGTTAGGTTAGGTTAGGTTAGGTTAGGTTAGGTTAGGTTAGGTTAGGTTAGGTTAGGTTAGGTTAGGTTAGGTTAGGTTAGGTTAGGTTAGGTTAGGTTAGGTTAGGTTAGGTTAGGTTAGGTTAGGTTAGGTTAGGTTAGGTTAGGTTAGGTTAGGTTAGGTTAGGTTAGGTTAGGTTAGGTTAGGTTAGGTTAGGTTAGGTTAGGTTAGGTTAGGTTAGGTTAGGTTAGGTTAGGTTAGGTTAGGTTAGGTTAGGTTAGGTTAGGTTAGGTTAGGTTAGGTTAGGTTAGGTTAGGTTAGGTTAGGTTAGGTTAGGTTAGGTTAGGTTAGGTTAGGTTAGGTTAGGTTAGGTTAGGTTAGGTTAGGTTAGGTTAGGTTAGGTTAGGTTAGGTTAGGTTAGGTTAGGTTAGGTTAGGTTAGGTTAGGTTAGGTTAGGTTAGGTTAGGTTAGGTTAGGTTAGGTTAGGTTAGGTTAGGTTAGGTTAGGTTAGGTTAGGTTAGGTTAGGTTAGGTTAGGTTAGGTTAGGTTAGGTTAGGTTAGGTTAGGTTAGGTTAGGTTAGGTTAGGTTAGGTTAGGTTAGGTTAGGTTAGGTTAGGTTAGGTTAGGTTAGGTTAGGTTAGGTTAGGTTAGGTTAGGTTAGGTTAGGTTAGGTTAGGTTAGGTTAGGTTAGGTTAGGTTAGGTTAGGTTAGGTTAGGTTAGGTTAGGTTAGGTTAGGTTAGGTTAGGTTAGGTTAGGTTAGGTTAGGTTAGGTTAGGTTAGGTTAGGTTAGGTTAGGTTAGGTTAGGTTAGGTTAGGTTAGGTTAGGTTAGGTTAGGTTAGGTTAGGTTAGGTTAGGTTAGGTTAGGTTAGGTTAGGTTAGGTTAGGTTAGGTTAGGTTAGGTTAGGTTAGGTTAGGTTAGGTTAGGTTAGGTTAGGTTAGGTTAGGTTAGGTTAGGTTAGGTTAGGTTAGGTTAGGTTAGGTTAGGTTAGGTTAGGTTAGGTTAGGTTAGGTTAGGTTAGGTTAGGTTAGGTTAGGTTAGGTTAGGTTAGGTTAGGTTAGGTTAGGTTAGGTTAGGTTAGGTTAGGTTAGGTTAGGTTAGGTTAGGTTAGGTTAGGTTAGGTTAGGTTAGGTTAGGTTAGGTTAGGTTAGGTTAGGTTAGGTTAGGTTAGGTTAGGTTAGGTTAGGTTAGGTTAGGTTAGGTTAGGTTAGGTTAGGTTAGGTTAGGTTAGGTTAGGTTAGGTTAGGTTAGGTTAGGTTAGGTTAGGTTAGGTTAGGTTAGGTTAGGTTAGGTTAGGTTAGGTTAGGTTAGGTTAGGTTAGGTTAGGTTAGGTTAGGTTAGGTTAGGTTAGGTTAGGTTAGGTTAGGTTAGGTTAGGTTAGGTTAGGTTAGGTTAGGTTAGGTTAGGTTAGGTTAGGTTAGGTTAGGTTAGGTTAGGTTAGGTTAGGTTAGGTTAGGTTAGGTTAGGTTAGGTTAGGTTAGGTTAGGTTAGGTTAGGTTAGGTTAGGTTAGGTTAGGTTAGGTTAGGTTAGGTTAGGTTAGGTTAGGTTAGGTTAGGTTAGGTTAGGTTAGGTTAGGTTAGGTTAGGTTAGGTTAGGTTAGGTTAGGTTAGGTTAGGTTAGGTTAGGTTAGGTTAGGTTAGGTTAGGTTAGGTTAGGTTAGGTTAGGTTAGGTTAGGTTAGGTTAGGTTAGGTTAGGTTAGGTTAGGTTAGGTTAGGTTAGGTTAGGTTAGGTTAGGTTAGGTTAGGTTAGGTTAGGTTAGGTTAGGTTAGGTTAGGTTAGGTTAGGTTAGGTTAGGTTAGGTTAGGTTAGGTTAGGTTAGGTTAGGTTAGGTTAGGTTAGGTTAGGTTAGGTTAGGTTAGGTTAGGTTAGGTTAGGTTAGGTTAGGTTAGGTTAGGTTAGGTTAGGTTAGGTTAGGTTAGGTTAGGTTAGGTTAGGTTAGGTTAGGTTAGGTTAGGTTAGGTTAGGTTAGGTTAGGTTAGGTTAGGTTAGGTTAGGTTAGGTTAGGTTAGGTTAGGTTAGGTTAGGTTAGGTTAGGTTAGGTTAGGTTAGGTTAGGTTAGGTTAGGTTAGGTTAGGTTAGGTTAGGTTAGGTTAGGTTAGGTTAGGTTAGGTTAGGTTAGGTTAGGTTAGGTTAGGTTAGGTTAGGTTAGGTTAGGTTAGGTTAGGTTAGGTTAGGTTAGGTTAGGTTAGGTTAGGTTAGGTTAGGTTAGGTTAGGTTAGGTTAGGTTAGGTTAGGTTAGGTTAGGTTAGGTTAGGTTAGGTTAGGTTAGGTTAGGTTAGGTTAGGTTAGGTTAGGTTAGGTTAGGTTAGGTTAGGTTAGGTTAGGTTAGGTTAGGTTAGGTTAGGTTAGGTTAGGTTAGGTTAGGTTAGGTTAGGTTAGGTTAGGTTAGGTTAGGTTAGGTTAGGTTAGGTTAGGTTAGGTTAGGTTAGGTTAGGTTAGGTTAGGTTAGGTTAGGTTAGGTTAGGTTAGGTTAGGTTAGGTTAGGTTAGGTTAGGTTAGGTTAGGTTAGGTTAGGTTAGGTTAGGTTAGGTTAGGTTAGGTTAGGTTAGGTTAGGTTAGGTTAGGTTAGGTTAGGTTAGGTTAGGTTAGGTTAGGTTAGGTTAGGTTAGGTTAGGTTAGGTTAGGTTAGGTTAGGTTAGGTTAGGTTAGGTTAGGTTAGGTTAGGTTAGGTTAGGTTAGGTTAGGTTAGGTTAGGTTAGGTTAGGTTAGGTTAGGTTAGGTTAGGTTAGGTTAGGTTAGGTTAGGTTAGGTTAGGTTAGGTTAGGTTAGGTTAGGTTAGGTTAGGTTAGGTTAGGTTAGGTTAGGTTAGGTTAGGTTAGGTTAGGTTAGGTTAGGTTAGGTTAGGTTAGGTTAGGTTAGGTTAGGTTAGGTTAGGTTAGGTTAGGTTAGGTTAGGTTAGGTTAGGTTAGGTTAGGTTAGGTTAGGTTAGGTTAGGTTAGGTTAGGTTAGGTTAGGTTAGGTTAGGTTAGGTTAGGTTAGGTTAGGTTAGGTTAGGTTAGGTTAGGTTAGGTTAGGTTAGGTTAGGTTAGGTTAGGTTAGGTTAGGTTAGGTTAGGTTAGGTTAGGTTAGGTTAGGTTAGGTTAGGTTAGGTTAGGTTAGGTTAGGTTAGGTTAGGTTAGGTTAGGTTAGGTTAGGTTAGGTTAGGTTAGGTTAGGTTAGGTTAGGTTAGGTTAGGTTAGGTTAGGTTAGGTTAGGTTAGGTTAGGTTAGGTTAGGTTAGGTTAGGTTAGGTTAGGTTAGGTTAGGTTAGGTTAGGTTAGGTTAGGTTAGGTTAGGTTAGGTTAGGTTAGGTTAGGTTAGGTTAGGTTAGGTTAGGTTAGGTTAGGTTAGGTTAGGTTAGGTTAGGTTAGGTTAGGTTAGGTTAGGTTAGGTTAGGTTAGGTTAGGTTAGGTTAGGTTAGGTTAGGTTAGGTTAGGTTAGGTTAGGTTAGGTTAGGTTAGGTTAGGTTAGGTTAGGTTAGGTTAGGTTAGGTTAGGTTAGGTTAGGTTAGGTTAGGTTAGGTTAGGTTAGGTTAGGTTAGGTTAGGTTAGGTTAGGTTAGGTTAGGTTAGGTTAGGTTAGGTTAGGTTAGGTTAGGTTAGGTTAGGTTAGGTTAGGTTAGGTTAGGTTAGGTTAGGTTAGGTTAGGTTAGGTTAGGTTAGGTTAGGTTAGGTTAGGTTAGGTTAGGTTAGGTTAGGTTAGGTTAGGTTAGGTTAGGTTAGGTTAGGTTAGGTTAGGTTAGGTTAGGTTAGGTTAGGTTAGGTTAGGTTAGGTTAGGTTAGGTTAGGTTAGGTTAGGTTAGGTTAGGTTAGGTTAGGTTAGGTTAGGTTAGGTTAGGTTAGGTTAGGTTAGGTTAGGTTAGGTTAGGTTAGGTTAGGTTAGGTTAGGTTAGGTTAGGTTAGGTTAGGTTAGGTTAGGTTAGGTTAGGTTAGGTTAGGTTAGGTTAGGTTAGGTTAGGTTAGGTTAGGTTAGGTTAGGTTAGGTTAGGTTAGGTTAGGTTAGGTTAGGTTAGGTTAGGTTAGGTTAGGTTAGGTTAGGTTAGGTTAGGTTAGGTTAGGTTAGGTTAGGTTAGGTTAGGTTAGGTTAGGTTAGGTTAGGTTAGGTTAGGTTAGGTTAGGTTAGGTTAGGTTAGGTTAGGTTAGGTTAGGTTAGGTTAGGTTAGGTTAGGTTAGGTTAGGTTAGGTTAGGTTAGGTTAGGTTAGGTTAGGTTAGGTTAGGTTAGGTTAGGTTAGGTTAGGTTAGGTTAGGTTAGGTTAGGTTAGGTTAGGTTAGGTTAGGTTAGGTTAGGTTAGGTTAGGTTAGGTTAGGTTAGGTTAGGTTAGGTTAGGTTAGGTTAGGTTAGGTTAGGTTAGGTTAGGTTAGGTTAGGTTAGGTTAGGTTAGGTTAGGTTAGGTTAGGTTAGGTTAGGTTAGGTTAGGTTAGGTTAGGTTAGGTTAGGTTAGGTTAGGTTAGGTTAGGTTAGGTTAGGTTAGGTTAGGTTAGGTTAGGTTAGGTTAGGTTAGGTTAGGTTAGGTTAGGTTAGGTTAGGTTAGGTTAGGTTAGGTTAGGTTAGGTTAGGTTAGGTTAGGTTAGGTTAGGTTAGGTTAGGTTAGGTTAGGTTAGGTTAGGTTAGGTTAGGTTAGGTTAGGTTAGGTTAGGTTAGGTTAGGTTAGGTTAGGTTAGGTTAGGTTAGGTTAGGTTAGGTTAGGTTAGGTTAGGTTAGGTTAGGTTAGGTTAGGTTAGGTTAGGTTAGGTTAGGTTAGGTTAGGTTAGGTTAGGTTAGGTTAGGTTAGGTTAGGTTAGGTTAGGTTAGGTTAGGTTAGGTTAGGTTAGGTTAGGTTAGGTTAGGTTAGGTTAGGTTAGGTTAGGTTAGGTTAGGTTAGGTTAGGTTAGGTTAGGTTAGGTTAGGTTAGGTTAGGTTAGGTTAGGTTAGGTTAGGTTAGGTTAGGTTAGGTTAGGTTAGGTTAGGTTAGGTTAGGTTAGGTTAGGTTAGGTTAGGTTAGGTTAGGTTAGGTTAGGTTAGGTTAGGTTAGGTTAGGTTAGGTTAGGTTAGGTTAGGTTAGGTTAGGTTAGGTTAGGTTAGGTTAGGTTAGGTTAGGTTAGGTTAGGTTAGGTTAGGTTAGGTTAGGTTAGGTTAGGTTAGGTTAGGTTAGGTTAGGTTAGGTTAGGTTAGGTTAGGTTAGGTTAGGTTAGGTTAGGTTAGGTTAGGTTAGGTTAGGTTAGGTTAGGTTAGGTTAGGTTAGGTTAGGTTAGGTTAGGTTAGGTTAGGTTAGGTTAGGTTAGGTTAGGTTAGGTTAGGTTAGGTTAGGTTAGGTTAGGTTAGGTTAGGTTAGGTTAGGTTAGGTTAGGTTAGGTTAGGTTAGGTTAGGTTAGGTTAGGTTAGGTTAGGTTAGGTTAGGTTAGGTTAGGTTAGGTTAGGTTAGTTTAGGTTAGGTTAGGTTAGGTTAGGTTAGGTTAGGTTAGGTTAGGTTAGGTTAGGTTAGGTTAGGT